>OY728162.1:1386877024-1389277024 GCA_963277665.1 Viscum album | reverse complement strand
TCCAGAATGATATTAAGTTCTTAAATATTATTTTTAATCATAAAATGAAAATTATTCATGAATGATTATGATGGGGAATGAATCTCATCGCCTTCGTGGAGACGGTAATCCGTACGTACGGACGAGCAACAATATCATTATATTGATGGTGAAATCGTATGTAATTGGATTGTATATCATATATAAAGAATAAATAAAAAGTTATATTTATTATTTACATCATTTATATACATTATTATACCCATCCGAATAATGAAGTGTTTGAATAACAAACTATACCACGGCGTGGAGACGGTAAGCCGTACGTACACACGTATGGTGACTTTGTCATTCATATGATGGATAGAATAATGAATATGGTTGTAATATTTTTACAATAACATCATATTATATAGGATATACTATATTTATTATTTTAAAATAGAAAAAACAAATAAATAGGAAGTGGAAGCAGAAAAGAACTTGAAAGAGGTGATGAAATATTTACATCTTCTTCGGGTGTTTCCTTTTGAGTTGATAAAAACGGCTCCTTAGGTTGACTTTCTGATCAAAGTAATAACTCTAGGATTAAGTGATTGATGTTGGGAGGATATTTGGGTAGGGTTTGGCCGAGAAAAATGTCTTTGGAGGTGTGAAATTAAGATAAGTGGAAGTACCCTTTTATAAGAGAGGTGAGGGACACTTTAGGAAAAGATTGAAATATTATTTTATAATAAAATAATTTTCGGTTTCTAATGGATCCAAAATTATTTATTTAGAGGAAAATGTGGAGATGGTTTTAAAACCTATCAACCAATAGGTTTTAGATAGGTTTAGGTCACCATATTAACCTTATCTTTTAAATTTAACCATTAGTTAAATAGTTTGACATTTACCATGTATCATTGTATTTTTTGTATTATATGGTTAATAAACATACAATAACAAGCGAAGAGAACCCCCAATGGTTCATTATTAATATATATAACCTTATCTAAGTCCTTTTTCCGAACCTTAGGTTTTTAGTAATATTATATCAATTAATAATATAGTATTTGTTTTAAAAACTCAATTATATCAATTTTGACACTATTTGGTTTTTGTGATAATCATAAAAACATGATTAATTCAAAAAAAAAATTATTTAATCAACCCTAACATGTCACATTAACCTATAAAATTTGTGTAATTTATCAAAAGTCTCAAATTAAATTTATTTGGATATTTATAATATCAAATATTTTAATATTTCATTAATAAGGTAATTACTGCATCATCATTGTGTCATTAATAAATTAAATTATTTAATATCTAAAAATTATAAATAAAAGACCATTATGTAGGAAATATTTTTATATTTATAATTAATATTTATAGTCGAATTTATCTTATTTATAACCCTATATTAAAAATGGTTTAGTTATTAAACTTTAAATTTAACTCTTTTAACTCTTCTTCAAATAAAATTATAATAAATATCCTAATCTAATCCAAGTGGACCAAATATAATCATATTTTATTCCTAAGGTTGTTTTTGGTCGAATTATAATTATCCAATAGAATTAGGACATGTGTTAGGGTAATTATGATACAATTGTTACCCTTAATTACCCTATTTAATTTTAATCGTGGTAAATAAAAGTCAAAAAGTTACTATTCACCAAAAATTATTTTCATCTTATTGAACCACATTTTACTTACTGATATGAACCATGTCTCTTGGATTTTTGAAATTCAACTCACAGAAATGGTAAAGTTAAGTTTTATGCAAATTTGCAAATGCTCCTAAGAGGTGGGTAAAAGACGGTAAAAAGATCAATAAAATTTTTATATATATAAAATTATTATAAAATGTCTCCAATGAATTACATTGAACTTATATAGGTATTATGTATATATTTTGACCTAAAATAAATTTAAATAAAATAAATAATTATTTAAATTAAAAGTCGGTTTTAACCAATAACGTAGTGTTTTTCACTATTCAACAAAAATTGAATTTTTTTATAAAAATACCAAAACTTAACCCTAAGATAATTTCGATATTCCAAATTCAAAAATGAAGTCCATTTTTAAAAATAAAATTTATAAAATTTCAAAAAGTGGGTATTAGTATTCATAACGGCTAGTATGATTGGTCGCGGTGTGTTAGAATCTCAAAGTTGCGTACAATGGAAGCTGTTGCATTATTCCAAGGGAAACGTACTGTGGAAGCTTGGGGTGTTACATTCTTCCATCCTTCAAATAATTTATTCCTCGAAATTTCTATAATATTACTACACGAAAATATTTGGGTGTTTCTTCATCATAAGTTCCTCTGGTTCCCATGTTGCCTCTTCCATCTTACGATTTCTTCATAGAACTTTTACCAAACGAGTTGTCCAGTTTCTCAGCACTTGTTCCCTTGTATCAAGAATTTTGACAGACTCTTCACAATAAGACAGATCAGGTTTCAGTTCAATTTCCTCATAGGTGAGTACATGCATTGGGTTAGACATGTATTTTCTCAACAGTTATATGTGGAACACATCATGAAATTTGGAGAGACTTGGAGGCATTGCAAAACGATAAGCTACAACTTCAATTCGTTCTACAATTTCGAAAGGTCCGATGTACCTGAGACATAATTTACCCTTTTTAATGAATTGTATAACACCCTTTCATGGAGATACATTCAATAAAACATGATCTCCTATTTGAAATTCTAAATCCTTCCTTTGGTTATCAGTATATCTATTTTTCTTACTTTAATATGCTTTGATGTGGGTTTTGATAATCTTCACCTTTTTCATCATTTCCTCAAAAATTTCTGGGCCTACGAGTTTTCTTTCACCAACACCATCCCAAAAAGTTGGTGTGCGATATCACTTTCCATATAACACTTCATACGGTAGCATCTGAATACTTGAATAGAAGCTATTGTTATAGGAAAATTCTACCATAGGTAAATATTGACCCCACATACCTTGAAAGTCAAGTGATAAAGATATCAACATGTCTTCTAAAGTTTGAATAGTCCATTCTGATTGTCCATCTGTTTGAGGGTGGTAGGAAGTGTTCAAATGAAGTTCAGTATCCAGGGCCTTCTAAAGACTTTTCCAGAATCTTTATGTAAAATGGGGATCACGATCCGAAACAATCGATAGGGGTACACCATGGAGTCTTACAACTTCATTAATATATAGTCTTTCCAGATGTTCAAGTGGTAAATCTTCTCTTATAACAAGAAAATGTGATGACTTAGTAGGATGATAAAAAATGACCCATATTACATCATTACTTCTAGGAGTCTTTGGTATCCCCTTGACAAATTCCATAATAATATTATCTCATTTCCACTCAGGCATGGGAAGAGGTTTCATGACTCCTCTAGGATGTTGCCTTCCAGCTTTCACTTATTGACAAACCATATATCTTGACACAAAATCAGCAATCTCCCTCTTCATGTTGTCCCACAAAAAATTTTACTTCAAATATCTATACATCTTTGTGCTCCCAGAGTGTATAGAGAAATTGGAGCTATGAGCATCATCCAACAATTCCCTTTTTAGATCAGGTATGTTAGGAACACAAAGTCTCTTCCCAAATTTCAAAATTCCATCTTCAAATATAAAGTCACTCAATCTCCCATCATTCACAGCTTTAATTTTCTTTTGAAATTCCTCATCATCAGTATAAGAACTTTTTATCCTATCTAGTAAAGATGGTCTGGAAACCATTTGAAAAAGTATTGACATTTCACCTTCCATGGTTATTCCTATATCCATCTTTACTAGATCCATGAAAATAGGATCCCTTTCAACTCTCATATTGTTGAAAAATCCATGATCCTTTCTGTTCAAATCATATTTCACCTTATTTTCCTTCCCCGGGTGGTAGTGTATTATGAAATCATAATCCTTGAGTAGTTCAAGTAGTCTCCTTTCCCTCATGTAGAGTTCTTTATATGAGAAAATATATTTCAAACTCTTGCGATCAATATAAATCTCACATTTTTCACCATAGAGATTGTGTCTCCATATTTTCAGAGCAAGGATTACAGCTTCTAACTCAAGATCATGAGTAGGATAGTTTTTCTCAAGATTTTTTAGCTGTCGTGATGCATAGAAAATAACTATATCATTCTACATAAGGACAAAACCAAGTCCTTTATTTGAAGTATCACTATAAATAAAAAAACCATTATTCCCCGATGGTAGAGTCAAGATAAGATAATTGACTCATTTTCTCATTATTTATTCAAAACATTCTTAACACTATTTTGTAAAAACAAATTTAACCCCTTTACGAGTGATCTTGGTTAATGGGTTAGCCAATTGAGAAAAATTATGGAAAAAAAGCTGATAATAACCTACTAAACCAATAAAACTACATACCTTAGTTATACTCATCAGTGCTGGCCATTCTTGGATTGACTTGGTATTTAAAGGATCCATAGAGATTCCATCCTTAGAGATAATATGAATAAGAAAAGAAATATCATGAAGCTAGAATTCACACTTTCTAAACTTCCCATATAATTCATTTCTTCTAAGAGTCTTTAGAATAATGCACAAGTGATTTTCATGATCTTCGTATATTTTGGAGTATACCAAGATATCATCAATAAATACCACTACAAATTAATCAAGATATTTCTTGAAAATTATATTCATTATATACATGAATATAGAGGGTGCATTACTCAATCCAAAATGCATTACTATAAACTCATAATGCCCATACCTGGTTCAAAATATGGTTTTCGAAATGTCTTCCTTCTTCACACACAACTGATGATATCCAGATCGAAGGTCAATCTTTGAAAAATACTAAGCTCCATGAAGTTGGTCGAATAAATCATCAATGTGAGGTAGGGGATACTTGTTCTTTATTATTATAGAATTGATCTCCTTGTATTCAATGCACAACCTCATAGATTCATTTTTATTCCTAACAAAAAGGACATGGGCTCCCCATGGAGAAACACTAGGGAGAATAAATCCTGTATTTCTCAATTCCTATAGTTGTTTCTTTAGTTCCAATAATTCCACAGTGGACATTCTATAAGGGGTCTTCTATATGGGCCTTGAACCATGAATTATATCAATAGAAAAATCAATTTCTCGTTCTGGAGGATGTCCAGGTAAATCGTTTGGAAACACATCAACATATTCCTGCACTATAGGTACGTCCTCTATTTGAACATTCTTTTACCCACCCATAATTATTTCATTCTCATCCTCCCCAATAATTTAATTTAGTAGATATATTGGGGGTGGATCTAGATAAGAATCCGATGGTGACGTTTCTTCTCTAAAGATAAGGTACTCCTTATCATCATTGAGAATTGTAACATCCTTCTTCTTATAATAAATTTTCACATCATGGTCCGAAAGCCAATACATACTAAAGATTATATTAAATTCAATCATGGGTATGATGATGAGATCAACAGATAAATAAAATTTATATGCCCTAATAGGAACTGATTCACAAAACTTTGTTGCAATGACACTTCTCTTTGGTGTTTTGACTGACAACTACCTTGTTAAATCAAATTAGAAATATATAATTTTCATAGAAAACTGAGAAGATATGAAACAATGCGATGATCCAGAATCAAATAAAGCATTGGATAAACTTGAGGAAACCATTAAATTAACTACCACCATGTCTTTCAGAGCTTCAACCTCAGTAGTAGTGATCACATAAGTTTGTCCTTTCTCCCTTGTCCTTTTCTGGGGTAAGTTCCCTTGGTTCTTAGTATATACATTTTCATAATTCCCCTTTTCTCTAAAATTGTAGAATTCAACATTGACATCCTCTTTCTTTCCCTTGCAATCACGAGTTTGGTGGCCTTTTTCACCAAACTTGTAACAAACTCCCATTCCCTTCAAATAAGTACCGATGTTTTTCCTCCCACATTTACTGCAAGATGGATCCTCAACTTTTCCCTTCTTCCCATTATTTCTATTTCCAGAGTGTTCAACAAATCTCTTCTGATCCTGCTTTTATTTAAAGTCGTAAGACATAGAGAATTATTTTTTCTGTCTTGATAGCACATGAGACAATATATTTGTATGATAAGAAGGATTTTGAGACTAATGCTCACCATAGAAATGGTTTTAACCCATCAAATAATTGATCAATCTTACTCCTTGGGTTACGTATATAATCCGCAGCATGCCTTTCTAACCTTGTAAAGTTAGCCTCATACTTTGCGACATTCTCATCCTCCTTTTTCCTCAGACTCAAAAATTGTCTTTCCATATCCACTCGATGGTCATGAAGAAAGTATTTTTCTAAGAAAATATATTTAAAATCCCTCCATTCCATGTTTGATACTTCTTCATCTTCCTTTGTGTTTTGAATCAATGACCACCATTGATCTGTATCTCCCATGAGGCGATAAACTACCATGAAATTTTTTTCCCTTTTGCTACTCCCCAAACCATGAAATATTTTCTCTAAAGAACTTATCTATTTCTTAGCGACTAATGGATTTTTACTCCCATTTAATGTTAGTGGTTGTTTCCTCATGAAGCGGTATAACATTGATCATCCGCGTTGTGGATTAGGGTGCTGCATACGAGTAAGGTTATTATTCATAACCCGAGGGAGTTGTCCGAGTATGGTGATAAGATGATCAGAACCAGTTTCATCACCAAGTCCACTATAATTATCTTGATTAGGAGGGAAATACCTATATGTATTACATTCATTGATAAAATTTCCATTCCTTCCACTAGGCACCATTTCTAAACAATGGCATACACTAGATTAGTTTATGAACCGCAATACATAATTCCGAACTTGTAAAACACTTAACATAAATTGGACAGTTTATGGATATAATCCATAATCATAAAAATATTTTCTTTGAGGAGGTATATAATCATAAACACTTCATAATGGTTGGTAAAGAAAATAATAATTATCCTAAGCATATCCACCGAGAGTGTTGTAACCAAGAGTGCAACAAGGCCCGTTGTCATGCACTAGTTCCTGTTCGAGTCTAGCTCAAAGCAGTGTTTTTGGGTTTTACCCCTAGGTACATCTGTTCCAGAGCTGACTCTACCTGCTGGTATCCAGAAATGGATGTATTTCATGGAAAACTCAAAAAATCTCTATAGTACCAAAATTCTAGTAAGTTCTTTTATACTAATCCTAAAAGTCTATCTTAGGTAGTGTTCTCTAATCAGAGTTTTTCTAAATCCAGTTTCCAAGGTTTGTAGTAAAATTTCTATGATACCAACTGTAACACCCTGGCCCCAGTTACCCAAAGTCAATGAATTATTACATAACATTAGTATGATACATGGTATCATGTCCCAAAAGGCCGATCAATTTAATAGCCTTGTAAGTACTAGATACATTCATAAGTTTTACATTACATCATAAAATAAAAACATCAACAACATTTTGTCCCCTTTGGAACACACTTATATCTTTATCATATCCCTACAGGTCAACCATACAATACTTCTTTTCATCCTGGAAAAAATAAAATATAGAAAGGGTTGAGATCAGATGCTCAGTACGGATAACAATATAGCCGAAACTTTCATAAATAAGCATAAACATTTAAGGTAATGTATAAGACAAAAACAAAAGCCTTTTAAACTTCAACATCAGAATAATATGGAAATGATAAAATCAAATAATTCCATTTAATTATTCACATGTATATTCTACTAGTTGAATAATCACATGCAATATCAATAGCCACTTTCATAATGATGGAATGCATAATGCCAGACTTCATAACCACATAGTCAAGGCCTTATGCCAAGACTACAAAAAGGATTTTGTCAATGCCTTGTTTCAAGACACTAGTTTTTCTCATGAGACCTACCTATGCATCAAGGATCTATAACGGGCTCCAACTGTTACTAAGTCCAATGCATTCCTCATATGAAAAGGTTTAAACATAACATAAACATTCTTATTAAAACTAGCATACGAAATGTCAATACTTTATCCATAAACCATGAATGGTATAAGAATAAAAAATACACATTAAAAAATATCAAAAATCCTTAAATACAATATGTAAGATTTGAATCATAATAAATCAACTTCAATCAAGCTTAAAATCCCTCAAAGGATATTGACATAGAGGAAATCAAAACTTTTTTAGAGAAATATCTCTTTCTATTTTGAAATAATTTAAAAGTCATATAATTATAAAATTAAAAATTTATTTTGAAAATATTATTATATTATTTTAACTGAATCTTTAATGATTTTATAACGGCGGGAAATAGCCAAAATCGCTGTATAAGTTAAAAAAAACATTCATACCTTATTTTTTTTGAATGGGACATAAAGTACCTTGTTTGGAAAACGACAGAAAAATTACTTTAAAAACATATAAGGTCAAATAAGGGTATAAATGACTTTAAAACATTGACTATTAAATAGTAAAAATGTTTTCAAATACATTTTTTAATAAATCACAGATGTGGATGATAAGTAGGTCCTAGTAGATACTTATGTAAAAACAACCTTGGATAATAAAGAGATTGTGAAATTAACCCTTACATGGTATTTTAACTTGGTAGAGGGTACATCAACCTCATATATAATAGATAAATCATTGTTGTTAAATTATACAAAAACTATATACATAAATTTGATATCATATATGGTCCTCTAATATTGCTTTGTTAATAATATTTTAGTAATATCATCGTTTAAGGTGTTAACTGATCTATTTTAATTTATATGCTTGGTTACGTAAGCCATTTTTTTTATGGATAGGATGTATATTATTCATATATAGAATGATATTAAGTTCTTAATCATTATTTTTAATCATAAAATAAAAATCATTTTTGAATGATTACGATGGGGAATGAATCTCATCGCGTTCGTGGAGATGGTAATCCGTTCGTATGCATGAGCGACAATATCATTATATTAATGGAGAAATGGTATGTAATTGGATGGTATATGATATATAAATAATCAATAAAATGTTATGTTTATTATTTATATCAGTTATACTCATTATTATACCCATCCCAATAATGAAGTGTTTGAATAACAAACTACACCACGACGTGGAGACGGTAAGCCGTACGTACACACGTATGGTGACTTTGTCATTCATATGATGGATATAATAATGAATATGGTTGTAAAATTCTTATAATAACATCAAATTATGTATAAGATACTGGATTTATTATTTTATAATGAAAAAAACAAAGAAAGAGGAAGTGGAAGAAGAAAAGAACTTGAAAGAGGTGATGAAATATTTACCTCTTTTTCTGGTGTTTTCTTTTGAGTTGATAAAAAGGGATCCTTAGGTTGGCTTTATTATCAAAGTAAGTCCTATAGGTTTAATTGAGGGAAGTTGGGAGGATATCTGGGCAGGGTTTGGTAGATACATATGGCTTTGGAGGTGTGAAATTAAGAGAAGGAGAATCACCCTTTTATAAGAGAGGTGAGGGTCCCTTTAGGAAAAGCTTGAAATATTATTTTATAATAAACTCTTTTTCGGTTTATAGTGTCCCAAAATGATTTATTTTGAGGATAATGTGGGGATATGTCGAAAAACCCTCAACCAATACGTTTTATACAAGTTTAGGTCACCATATTAACCTTATATTTTAGATTTAACTCTTCGTTAAATAGTTTGACATTTACCATGTCTCATAGTATTTTTTATATTATATGGTTAATAAACTTAGTATAACAATCCAAGAGAACCCCAAGTGGTTAATTATTTATATATATAACCTTATATAAGTCCTCTAGCCTAACATTTTTTTATAAATATTATAACAATTAATAATATAGTATTTGTTTTTAAAAACTCAATTGTGTCAATTTTGACACTATTTAGTATTTGGTTTTTGTGAAAATCATAACCGCATGATTACTTCAAAAAAATATATTTAATAAACTCTAACATGTCATATTAATATATAAAATTAGTTTAATTCCTCAAAAGTCTCAAATTACATTTATTTGGATATTTATAATATCAAATATTTTAATATTTCATTAATAAGGTAATTACTACATCATCATTGTGTCATAAATAAATTAAATTATTTAATGTCTAAAAATTATAAATTAAATTAAATTATGTAGGAAATATTTTTATCTTTATAATTAATATTTATAGTTGAATTTATCTTATGTATAACTCTATATTAAAAATGGTTAATTTCTTAAACTTTGAATTTAACTCTTTTAACTCTTCTTTAAAAAAAATAATAATAAATGTCCTAATCTAATCCAAGTAGAACAAAGAGGATCATATTTTATTGGAAAAGACTCCTAGGTATATTAGGCTGATATTTCAGAGAGGGGAAATTTGATTTCTCTTTTTCTATAAAAATCACTTTCATGTTAAAGGGAAGAAATATTAGTTTCATCTTAGTTAAACTTTATCTTGAAAACAGAAGTGTCATTAGAAGAGATAGAATAATAAAGTGAAAAGGTTCACTTTATGTTGAAATTTTTTATGTGCCAAGGATAAGGAGTCCTAGAATCACTACATATCCTATAAATATAGTAACCAAGATACATGAAGTCCTTGCAAAGAAATCCTTTACGAATATTTGACTCATATGTAGGGGGAAGGTATTTTTTTATTGGAGATTGTGAGTGGGCCTAGGATAAGAGATCTGATCATCACTACGTATCCTGTGAGAAAAGGAATAAATCCATACCTAATTCTTATATTGGAGGTCCCTTAAATATATATATAATTCATGTAGGAGAAAAGGGTAATTTTATTTTGATTTTATGGATGATCCTAGGATAGGAGATCTGAGCGCCACTATGTATCCTATGAAAATTGGAATCAAGAAACACAAAGTTATTGAAGAAAATTTACTCTAAATGAATCTAACTCATATGATAGGGAAAGGTTTTTTTGGAATTTATGGTTGGACCTCAGAAAAAGGATCTAGGAATCATTATGTATCCTGTTAGAATTAGAATCAAGATGCACATAGTTCTTTTAAAGGACGGATCCCTACATAGATCTCGATTATATTCAAGGAATAAGGGGGGATTCATGATTTTAAGCACATGAGGATTAGAAGCTAGATAATTATACATGGATTGAAGAATCATTTAGGGGAGAAATAGTTCTTAAATAATGGTCTTTTTAGAGTCACATGGGGTGGACATACACTACGCTATTTAATTTCATGTGGTAATGATGATGAATATGTAGTTTCGAGTCATACGATAATGACATGGGTGTGATGCAGTTTTAATTATTTCTTCTAGGAATTTGATTCTATGCAGGTAATAGTCTTTCCACTAAGAATTGGAACATATGTATGAATTATGAAAAGTATTTTTTGAGAAACATTGCATTGGTAAGGGTCATTATGAATTCCACAAACATCATATCAAAAGAGTAATCTCTATTAGAATAAACCCTTATGTATAACATAAGGTCATTCCCAATTTGGTTCCAACATTGTAGTATTTTTACCTAGCATCATCGGTGTCCTAAGGACTAATACAATCTCTCCTTGAACGAATAAGAGGTGGTGGAATTTCTTATTTAAGGCTAAAAAATTCAGAATTTGGAGGAATTTAATATTTTAGAATACATACAAGATATTCTCTTCAAGTCGTTATAACTCATCAAGTTAGTTTTGTGATTTTTCATATTTTGAGAGATAAACATAGATAGAGATTCAAAGTAAGGGAAATTAAATTTCAAATGGAAATACCTACTCTATTCCATAGAAAAGTGAATATTTGGTTTCTTGTGTGGCGGTGTAGGTTTTGGTATGATAGAACCATAAGGAACACAAGAGTTTATCTGGCCAATATTTCTTATATTTGTCCACCATTTTCTAGAGTCTATTTGATTATGTCTTATTTGAAGATTTTATTTTACCATTTACCATTTCATGATTGCTAGATGAATGGTTTGACTTAATGTTTTACTCTCAATACATCCATTTCAACTTGGAATAATAAATATTAGTGAAAGTTTTCATCAATAATGTATGGGGGATACTGAATTTGGTAATGATATTGGACTTCAAAAAGTTGATTGTGTTCTTCATCCCAACTTATTTAAGGGGTTTGAAGTCAGAACATTTGGAAAATAAGTCATTGGTAGAAAGGATATACTTAAACTACCTAGATCTAGATAGGGGATATATCCCCATGACATCTATTCCCTATACAAAAAATTGATAGAAGTATTTGGAAGTATGAAATAAATCCAGGGGTTGATGGATGAAATTTACATAAATTTGATAGGAATAACATATCCTAGTGAATTCCACATAGTCTTGTATCCTAATCATCCATAAAAAACCAAGACTTATAATTTCATGAGAGATCCTAGTTCCCAACTAATGAGCACCATATGAGCCTGCATAGAGTTATCACATTACATCTAGGGTCTCTCCTTTTTCAATGTATCAGAGGAGGAATTTTTCAAAACCTTGTTTTTGGAGTACTTTACACTATTTAGACTATTAAAATGGGATACGTGTTTAACTTTTCCATATATATATTCCTTTTTGGATGTTTCTAAAGGAGGGTCCCATCATGGAGGTATTCTATTATAAATCTCACCCATCTAAAACCAATATCGGTTGATGATGATATTGTCTCATAACACCTTTGGGAAGTGCTAACTTGATTGATTTAGTCTATGTCATAGATGATGAATGGAGATACTACCCTTTAGTGTGAAATGAAGAAGAATATCTCATCCTGGTCACAGTCTAACAGGGCTGAAACTTTATTATCCATCATATCAATATGAGAAATCTATGACTAGGGGATATGATTCATCATCCGATCAAAATGGAATTCTTTCATTAGTCCCCTCACATAGCATATGATAGAATTTAACTCTTCCTTATTGATATTATATTCAACATTTTTCTACTTAATCACCAGTTATTAATCTCCCTTAATATTAAGATGGGTTATCTATAGCTGTAGTGTTGGTTCCAAGATTGCGATAAGAGATTGGTATTCCGCATAATTGTTTTTTCATCCTTAAGATAACATGAAAGAATATGGTATAATTTACTTGGTTGGGGAGATAAATACAATCCACATAACAAATAAATTTAGCTTCTATCTTTCTATTATTTTCTTGGTGATAATTTGAGAGGCTCTTTCAAAATACATTTCCCATTTTGAGGAGTTTCATGGGAATAAAAAACCTCTTTGTTCGGTAGCTTGGTATTTATCAGCATACTTTATAGGGAAGGATGTGATGTGATGAAATAATTTAGTGAATAAACTTTTATTCTATTTTTTGATATGAACTAGATGTCATATTATTATAGTATAACCACCCATCATTCCAAACACTTGCTCATCATAGAGTGGTTATGTATATACTTGATCGGGTCAATACGAGAGACCGAACAAACCTCATAGTGTTTCATGTAGTATAATTTTTACCATAAAATGAGTGAAAGTTTGTTCTTATAAATACCATAATATTGGGTATTGGTATTTAGAATTGTTCTACTGATATAATATAGACTATTTTTGTTTTCCTATATCGTTATTCTTTATGAGAATGACATCAGGATATCCCTCCACATCAACCATATATAGTAAAAGTAGTTTACTTTCTAATATTGCTATTAAAACTGATGCGCAAATTATATACCACTTTAAACTTTTAAAGTATTATCAGAAAACATCATTGCATTGATAATATACTCCCTTATTCATTAAATTTATGGATGGAAGGAATTTTCTGGACAGGTTGGCTATGAAACACCTGATGTAGGTAAGGTGTTACTAAATACCTCTAAAATATTTAGGGTTTTGTGGAGGAAATTTTTTTAAGGATTTTATACTATTTTTATGGATAATATCAATACCATGGAAGTGTACCCTGAAACCATGGAATTTCCTAGATGTTATCCAAAAGGCACACTTTAGAGGGTTTATCTTCAAGATATATTTCTACAACTTTCCAAAAATAATTTGAAGGTCGGTGAGATGATTACAATCATGTTGAGATTTAACCATGATATTTTTTTCATAACATTCCTTGATTATTTATAAAAAGGGATAGAAGATGTGATTCATGGGGAATTGGTAAGTTATGTCAACATTATTCAAACTAAAGGGAATGAAATGGTATAAAAATATCCCTTGAGGTACCTTGAAGATGGTTATTTTCTAATCTCCAGGGGTCATTTTGATCTGATTGTACCGTAAGTACCCATCTTAAAAGGAAAGTGATTGGAATCCTGTAGTCACATTGATCTAGAGATCAATAATAAGAATTTGGAAATCATTATTCATATAGTATTGGTTGAGATCCTTAAAATTGATACAAACCCCGATCTTCAAGTTCTTTTTCTTAATGGGGAAGCTATTGAAAATTCATTTCGGTTATTACACTTCTCATATAGAATTAGATTTAATAATCTTATCAACTTCAGAATCAACATTGAAGGCATGGGATGGATGAATTTTCATAGATACCTACTTGTAACCTCGATGATCATCTATAAATACTAGATGATGGGTGGACACATTGAAATCTAACCCCGATATCTCAATGCAATTATAGTAAAACACATAATTGGGATATTTTCAAAATGATAAATTTATATGTTTCTGTTCCAGAGGGATTGCGACACAGATCAAATTGGGACATATATCCTCCTTTGTGCCTATATTTACATGTATGGTCTCATCGATGATGACATTGAAACCTACCTTAAACATTGGAGGGGAATCTCTAAGGTCATACTCTTTGTATTCTATTTCAATATAGAAATAAGTGTCCACAAGGATTTTATATAGTATGAGGTCATCTTTTTCCTTTTTGAAAAATTATAAGTCACTACCAAGCCTTGAGAGTGCCAATTCATATTAATTATGTACAGGAGTGCTCTAGAGATGCTCACCTTCTTCTCTATTTTCATCAGGGCTTGAAGAAACTTTGACATTCGAAGACATCATCATGTAATTTTCAATTTCTTTTAATGGTGTAGGGGATTTCTTTAATCCAAATGGTGGATCAAGGATCTCCTTAGATTTCAATGATAAAAAAGGTTAAATCTTGTTCAGGTCATTAAAACTTTAATAATTAATATCCCCAGGTTCGAATTGACTACCTCTTGATGAGACTACTTCCAATAAAATGGATTCTAATTTATAGACATGAGGTAATGAATATTTTTAATTGAAAAAAATCCCAGGAACTAAACCTGGTGCGTCTATAATTTTTATGGGTAATATATAATCATTATTGAGAAATATTCTTGGGTTTACAAGGCTGGTTCTGAAATCATTGGGAGTGGAAACCTACATTTCTCCATCTATCATCAGTTTCTTTCCTTATATCTTGTAGAAAATTTCCTCATTATATTGATATTCAATATATAAAAATGGGGCCCTATCACCACATAACACTCTAAAATTTCCATTTGTTTAGTACTTTAGGAATTGGTGTTATAATGATGACACCATCATGTGGATATTAATCGAATTTATTCTATGTAGAATATTATATTTTGTGTCCTTCTGGATAACTATAAAGTCAAAAGTAGACACCAGATCTCCAAAATCAACCTTGAGTTTGATGTTTCCAAGGATTTTTATTTATCTTATCATACCCCCAAATGGTTAGCTTCAAGTGAGACTAATCATCCCCAATTTATCCCAAAGGTCATAGAGTTTATAACAAAATAAGATTAATCATAGAGACATTATCGATTAGAGCCCTTTGAATGTCCACGTTGTCTATCTTTACTGAAACATAAATGGGTATGATGTTCCCCTAAATAGTGTCCTCTCAATATTTCCCTGTGGATGAGATAGTGCTATGAAATTATACTAATCCGATTTCTAACCGATACAACTCATGTGAAAATAATTTTTTCTCAAACTTTTTAGGACTCTTGTAACACCGCAAGATTCCACGATATGTTTACCTTTGAATAATGCAATAGCTTGCATTGTATGCAACTTAGAGATTCTAACACGACACGACCAATCAAACTAGCCATTATGAATAGTAATGCCCACTTTTTTGAAATTTTAAAATTTTATTTTTCAAAATGGACTTCATTTTTAAATTGGGAATATTGAAATTATCTTAGGGTGAATTTTTGGTATTTTTATGAAAACTTTCAATTTTTGATGAATAGTGAAAAACACTCTGTTATTGGTTAAAACCAACTTTTCATTTAAATAATTATTTATTTTATTTAAATTTATTTTAGTTCAAAATAGATACATAATACCTAAATATGTTCAATGTAATTCATTGGATTCATTTTATAATAATTTTAGATATATAAAAATTTTATTGAACTTTTTACCATCTTTTACCCACATCCTAGGAGCATTTGCAAATTTGAATAAAACATAATTTTACCGCATCTGTGAGATGAATTTCAAAAATCTGGGGACATAGTTAATATCAGTAAGTAAAATAAGGTTCAAAAAGATGAAAATAATTTTTGGTTCATAGTAACTTTTGACTTTTATTTACCACGGTTAAAAGTAAATATGATAATAAAGGGTAAAAATGATATAATAATTACCCAAACACATGTAATAATTCTATTGGATAAGTTTAATTCGACAAAAAAACCTTATTAATAAAATATTTTCCCATTTGGTCCATTTGGATTAGATTAGGACATTTATTATTATATTATTTGAAGAGGAGTTAAAAGAGTTAAATTCAAAGTTTAATAACTAAACCATTTTTAATATAGGGATACACAAAATATAAATTAGACTATAAATATTATTTAAAAATATAAAAATATTTCCTACATAATTTTTTTATTTATAATTTTTAGAAATTAAATAATTTATTTTATTTATGACACAATGATGATGTAGTAATTACCTTATTAATGAAATATTAAAATAATTGAAATTATAAATATCCAAATAAATGTAAATTGAGAATTTTTACGAATTAAACTAATTTTATAGGTTAATATGACATGTTAGGGTTGTTTAACTAAATTTTATTCGAAGTGATAAAGTTTTAATGGCTTTCAAAAAAATTAAATACTGAATAGTGTCAAAATTAACATAATTGAGTTTTTAAAACAAATACTATATTATTAATTGATATAATATTCATAAAAATATAATGTTCAGATAAAAGACTTATATAAGGTTATATATATTAATAATTAACCTCTTGGGGTTCTCTTGGTAGTTTATAGTAAGTTTATTAACCATATAATTTAAAAATAAAAAGAGACATGGTAAATGTCAAACTATTTAACTAAGAGGAAAATCTAAAAGATAAGGTTAATGTGGTGACCTAAACCTATATAAAACCTATTGGTTGAAATGTTTTCGACCCATCCCTATATTATCATCTAAATAAATCATTTTGGAGCCACTAGAAACCGAAAATGAGTTTATTATAAAAAAATATTTCAAGATTTTCTTAAAGTGACCCTCACCTCTCTTATAAAAGGGAACTTCCCCATCCCATAATTTCACACCTCCAAATACATTTGTATCAGCCAAAAACTACCCAAATATCCTCCCAAATATACTCGCTTTATCCTTTAGGAATTCCTTTGGTCATAAATCCAACATAAGGATCCCTTTTGATCAAATTAAAAGGAAGAACCCGAAGAAGAGGTAAATATTTCATCACCTATTTCATGTTCTTTTCTTTTTCCACTTCCTCTTTCTTTGTAGTTTCCATTCTAAAATAATAAATCCAGTATATTCTATATAATATTATGTTATTATAAAAATTTTACAACCATATTCATTATTATATCTATCATATTAATGAAAAAGTCACCATACGTGCGTATGTACGGCTAACCGTCTCCATGTCGTGGTGTAGTTTGTTATTCAAACACTTAATTTTCTGGATGAGTATAATAATGAGTATAACTGATGTAAATAATAAATATAACATTTTATTGATTATTTATATATGTTATAACATCTAATTACATACAATTTCACCATCAATATAATGATATTGTCCCTCATTCGTATGTAAGGATTACCCTCTCCACGAACGCGATGATATTCATTTCCCCATCGTAATCAATCAAGAATAATTTTCATTTTATGATAAATAATAATGTTTATGAACATAATATAATTCTTTATATGAATCAAATACATACTATCCATAACAAAAATGGCTTACGTAACCAAGCATATAAAAGAAAAACAATCAATTAACACCCGAAACGACGATACTACTGAAATATTATTAACAAAGCAATAGTAGAGGATAATATATGATATAATATTTATGTATATAGTTATTTTTTAATTTAATAACCATTATTTAACTATTATAATGGAGGTTAACATACCATTGACTGAGTAAAAGTACAAGGTAAGAGTTAATTTCACAATCTCTTTATTATCCGAGGTTGTTTTTATGTAAGTATCTACTGGGACCTCTTTATCATCCACATCCATGTTTTCATAAAAATGTATTTCAATTTTTTTTTACTATTTACTAGACTATGGGTTAAATTCAATTATACCCTTATTTTACCTTATATGTTTTGAAATGAATCTTTCCGTCGTTTTCCAAACAAGGTACTTTATGACATTTTTGACAAAATTAAGGTAAGAATGTTTTTTTAACTTATACAGAGGGTGCGGCTATTTTCCGCCATTATAAAATCATCAAATCTTACCTTACAAGATTATAAGAATATTTTCAAAATAAATTTTTTCTTTTATAATTATTTGACTCTTAAATGGTTTCAAAAAAGAAAGATGAATTTATTTTAAATAGTCTTTATTTCATCTATGTCAACATCCTTTGATGGATTTTAAACTTGTTTGAATTTGATTTATTATGATACAAATCTTCCATATTGTATTGAAGGTTTTGTGATATGTTTGACTGTGGATGTGTTATTTTTATACCATTCATGGTTTATGGTTAAAGTACTGATATTTCATATGCCAGTTTTAACATGAATGTTTATGTTATGTTTCAAACTTTTCATATGAGGAATGTATTGGACTTATTTGTGACGGGTGGAGCCCGCTATAGGTCCTCGGTGTATCGGTAGGTCTCATGAGACAATTATACATTGAATTGGACGAGGCCTTTCCCAATTTGATATATGGTTTTGGCCAAGGATTTTATCATTTTTAGACGTCTTGGCTGAGGCCTTGACAAAATGTTTCAGAATGTCTGACATTATACATTCCCACTTTATGAAAATAATAATGATTGTTTGTGTGGTTATTCGACATGTAGAATACCCATGACTATGTTTTATTATGTAATTATTTACTCATCTCATATTCCTACCATAAAGTGTTTATGTTTATTATTTTTAAAGGCATGTGTTTTGAATTATTCATCATGCCTAATGTTTATGTTATATTCCATTGTATTTCTTACCCTTACTGAGCATTTTATCTCAACCCTTTCTTATGTTTCATGTTCCTAGGATATAAAGAAGTTAGTTATGAGTTACTTGTAGGCATAATCTAGGAGGCTTGGAT
The DNA here is from genome assembly GCA_963277665.1 of Viscum album. NCBI lineage: Eukaryota > Viridiplantae > Streptophyta > Magnoliopsida > Santalales > Viscaceae > Viscum > Viscum album. The sequence continues at coordinate 1,389,257,596 of OY728162.1, read as the reverse complement.
GTTTCTAATGGAATAAATTAGTGTTTTATTTATTTTCAAGTTGTAATGTTGAACTTATGTATGTATATTGTTCCCAATAATACTAAACTGATCAGTCTTTTGGGAAATTATTCCTTGTACCATGCCAATGTTATGTAATAAATCACTGACTTTGGGTAATTGGGTTTGGGGAGTTACAACTCTGGAGGGACTCAACACATACATGCTTCCTTGAGCACCTTCAAAAAAAAGAGCATCAAAAAATGAGTGTTTAGTTGGGGAAAACATAAAACATTTCAACATATCATACTTCTACACTAGAGTTATATTCTTCTCTATGTGGGTATATTTCTTAAGATCTGTCTTAGGATCTAGAATTCTTGTGGTAGATAGATCAATTGCTTGGGTAGAGATTGAAAGCACACCTTCCACAGATGGATTGTGCTGAGCTGGTCTACCCCCTTATATAGGGTGATCACGAAGTTGAAAAATTAATAACTGGACTTCCAATAAAACTAGGATTGGATGAATCTTAAAGGGTCTAGGGATATCTCCATATTTTTTTGGGATCACTGAAGTTCTTAACCATAGTTTTCAGCTACATATATGTCTTTGGTGAGGATTTTTCTAGAATACTGGGCGTGAAAACAATTACGCCTTCTCATATTCCATTGGATTCTATAGAATCCACCTTAGGATCCCTGATCAAGTATTAGGAACTCTAGTTCATATTCATATTCATCATTATAGAATGGGTTTGTTATGTGAATAACATTAATACAACTAAAAAGTGAATCTTTATCCAATGAGGGTTCTATTTGGAAGGGTGGTTCCCATGCACCAAATGACGAGGAAAATAAATAAAAGAGTCTAGGATTATTTGGGATTTTGGAGAGACTATTTTTATTATGACCTATTATTCTTCTTCTAGTTGTGTACACCACCAGAGGATGAGTTTGATAGTGTCCTTTTATATAATATAGGAGGTGTTGGGACTATAATTCGTTGACGAAGATGTGTCCAGAGAATAGTGTGATCTTGATCAACCATATTTTGGGTCATATAGTCTTCAAACATTTATTCATTCCTAGATAGAACCTCTTTCTAGTCGTCTCTTTATTCTGATTGGGAAGTGGAAACATGGTCCACTCTTACTATGGATTTTATTAGTATTTCATATTTAGAATCACCTATGATATATAAGATGTATTTTAAGACAAAATAGTATTGGATGGTGTGACCCAACTTCAAATAAAAAATGAAATAGTTAGGGAAATAACTAAGGAAAACATCAATAGGTTTATTGGGATCAATTATCTTGAGAATATTGTTTTCCATGGTAGCAAGAAAGATACTAGGAACCAAATATTTTTAGAATTAATATTTTTTTGTTCCCCATATGATGGGTGGACTTTATCCTTCCATGCGTCTTGATGAGTCTAGTTTTATTGTTTTTGTTACTCAATAGGAGGTACTAGACTATATAAATCCTTCTTGGGTTCTTCTTCAATTGTTGGTTCTCGTCTGAGTGTCATAGTTTCAGTTTCTACCTTACCCAACTTTTACCCTTATGCTATGGGCATGGGTTGAGATTTGGCCCTCATTTTCTGAATAAAATCTTGTAGAAATTGTGATATTCCTACAAACACATAGAACCCTTGTCACGACCCGCCCTCGGGGTCCGTGCCGTGACTACCCCAAGCCCGCCTTCCATAGGCCAGGGGCTGGCGACTAGCACCAAGGCGTAAATCCCAGTAAAAAGGGAAGGCATTGCCTTTGAAAAGTAACCAACTCCACAGAGTAAGCAAGCGGAAAGTAAACACTAAACAAGCAGAGTACAACTGAAAGTGCGGAAAAGTAAATGGGCCAGAATACAAACCCAAACTGTAAGTAAAGTACAACTCGAAAAGGGAAAAACAGCAACTGTAAAGTAAAAGCCGCTACTCCGAGCTGTCCACCGGAAATCCCACCTGAAGGGTGGGTACAGATAGCTCCTCTGCTCCACGGGTCCCGCCGTCCGCTCCGTGCACGTCCCGCCCAGTGGTCCACCTCCGGGTACCGTCCCGCTCTACAAGCCTCAGCTAAGTCAACGCTGTCCGTCGTCTGCAACCAACACAACGTAGTGCGGGCGAAGCCCGTGCAGGGGTGAGTATAAGCTACTCAGTAGGGACCCCGAGACCCCTGAAGGTCTCTCAAATCCACAATGGATAAACCATAAAGAAAAGTACAATCACGAAGTAACAACCGACACTGCTTAGGTATATGCCCATACATATACCCTAGTCATCAATTCAGATACGCTCCAACCTCCGAGCCCAAGTACAACTCAGTCCACGCAGGAAAGTATACGTAATCCACAAAGGGAAGCAAAATATAATCCACACAGGATTGCACAACACAATCCACACAGGAAAACAACAGGATTCAGCTCACACAGGTATACTTCTTCAAGGACGATAAAGATGATCACTGATCCATCTAAGTCGTCGGACCCACGAAGGATCGATAGGTAACTAACCCCCGCAGAAGACCCACACAGGATCGGGCTCACACAGAACCTGTAGGCGCTGGCTCACACAGAACCGCTGAGCGCAAGGACCCACACAGGATCGGGCTCACACAGAACCTGTAGCACTGATCCACGTAGGATCGCTGAGTGCTGTAGTCGACGTCGTCGAATCCACACAGGATCTCTGTACTGTCGTCGTCAAATCCACACAGGATCTCTGTACTGTCGTCGTCAAATCCACACAGGATCTCTGTACTGTCGTCGTCAAATCCACACAGGATCTCTGTACTGTCGTCGTCGCAGTCACAGTAGCAGTCGTAGCAGTAGAACAGTCGCAGCCAGCACTAGGGTTCCCGCACACAGCAAGCTCGTACGGAGGATCCGCTCCACGAGCCGAGAGGCTGATACATCAACTGTCACGAAGACCGTAGTTGATGTATCCAAAAGTTCCGTATCGTCAACAGGAACTCAACGCAACAGACGGCGCGTCGATCGGACGCCCGGTCTGAGAGTTATTGGCATTTTCGTTTCCGGGGCCCGGTTGGTTTTTAAGGCAAAACCAACCCGACCGTACTCCACCTGCGTCCAAACCTCGGGCGGAGTATGCCAAAAGATCCGTCTCACTAAGAGGAACACTACGCGACTGACGGCACGTCAATCGGACGTCCGTAGCTCAAGATATGAGCGTTTCCGCTCCGAAGGCCCGGTTGGTTTCGTGAACGAACCAACCCGGCCGAACTCAAAGTAACCCGAAACCTTGAGTGCGATATACCGAAACGACCGTCTCGATCCAAGGATCGCGTTGCCGCAGACGGTTCGTCATTCGGAGGTCCGAGGCTCAAGTTATGAGCCAAAAACCGAATCTGGTCCGAAACGGGGGGTCCGGGTCCGGGCCGACCCGGCCCGACCCCCCCCCCTCTGGACGGCGCGGCGGCCGGCGGCGGCGGACGGCGGCGGCGGACGGCGGCGGACGGCGGCGGCGGCTGGCCGCGTGGCGGCGGCGGCGGGCCGCGTGGCGGCGGCGGCGGCTGGCCGCGTGGCGGCGGCGGCGGGCCGCGCTGGCGGCGGCGGCGGCACGCGGGGCTAAGCCCCGCGTTTTCTGGAGGGCGGCGCGGCCAGTGCCGCGCCGTTTTTTTAAACAAGCGCCCCCCCTCACGTGGGGGGGCTTGCTGGAACGGACCGAGGGGGCAGCCGGCCCCCTCCTCTTTTAAAAAAAAAAAAAACGCCCCCCCTCTTTAAGAGGGGGGTTTTGCCAGCCGGCCGGGGAATTAATTCCCCGGTTTAACAACTTCCGGCCGGCCAGCCGGCCGGCCGGTTATCTCCAACGGGACCGGAATTTCCGGTCCCCTCTTCGGCTTCCGACGCCGGCGGCCCGGCCGCCGGTCTCCTCTTCCGTCGCGGCCCGGAACCGGCCGCGGTCTCCTCGTCCCGCCGCGGCCCGGAACCGGCCGCGGCGTTCGTCGTCCGGCGCGGTGCGACGGCACCGCGCCCCTTTCGCCGTGCCATGAATCCTCCCAACGCGGCGCGACGGCGTCGCGTTCTTGAAGTCTCTCCTCGGCGAAGCGCGACGGTGTTGCGGAAAAAATATAAGCATGTTCATCCGCGTGGTGCGACGGCACCACGCCTCTTGCTTCCACCCGCATGAATAAAACGAGAACTAAGGAGGGGGGGGGGGTTCGGCCGTGTTCATGCGGTCCGACCCCCCTCACGTTAAATAATAACATAACTAAGAATATCCAATAGCCTCACGTTTAGTCATGCTAAAATCCACGATTCAAGAATGGAATAAAATAATCAATAAATAACATCCCCTACCTCGGGTTTGAGATTCAAAGAATCTTCTACGTTCCGCGGAAGACGGCGTCGCGGAAGTCGGGCGTCGCGGTCGTCGTTCGTCAAATCCGTTGACGAAGAGTTACGTCCGATGCGACACGTTGTTGGCGGATCTTCGTTTGCCGACGAAGAAGGCCCGAGGAGGATGCGGCGTTCCCTCTTGTTGACACCGAGGACGAAGAAGAGAGGCGTCGTTCTTCGTCGGAGTTTGAGCGTTCTTCGTCAAGATGAACGTTCTTCGTCAAGATGAACGTTCTTCGTCAAGATGAACGTTCTTCGTCAAGATGAAGAAGATGGAGGAGGAGCTCTCAAATGAAAACCACACAAGTTGGCTAACAAAATAAAATAAGGTCTCTCCTTATTTTATTTACCAAGCCTAGGAATTCAAAACTTCAAAATTCAAACATAACACTTAATTAATTAACATGTCATGTGTAATTAATTTGATGTTAAGTTTACAAACAATTAAGAGGGAGAGAGGGGAGTTTAAGGGGGAAGTTGAGAGGTTTAGGTTCGTGTGGGTCCCACCACACTTAATCCTCTCAAAGTAGGTTAAGTGGGTGTGGATCCCACCCCCAACTCCTTTTGAGAGGAGTTAACCTACAAAAGTGAAATAAAAAGAATCCACATTTTTTTATTCAACAATTTAAAATTCTCCCAAAAACTAACTTCCGTCCCGCAACAAACGCAACTCCCGAAAGGGTCTCTTTAAGCGAATATCGGCGCTGCGAGTTCATCGGTGCCCTCGGATTTCAATTCCGAGCACCGGGTCAAAAGTTAGGAATTCCCGCTCGTTCGTTCACTGAACGTACCCGAGCCAAACTTCGGAAATTAATTCCGGGCACTCCGGGCCTCGGAATCAGGTGCCGTCTGAAACCGCGCTCTTGTAAAATTCTAAAGAAAATTAAGAAAAAAAAATTTCCTTGAATTATACGGGTCTTACAACCCTCTTATATATTTCATATAGGATTAGTTATATAGGTAATATATATAAATTTATAATAACTACTCATACATGAGTTTAATACTGAGTAAGTACTGCGAAACTTTCAATCTAGAGATAAAGTTGGAGGCCCTTTCATTTTCACACCATTTACAATTAGTGATATCAATGGTAATTGTTCTTATTTATGTGAAACTAAATTGGTAAATTAAATAATGGAAAAGGCATTAAAAAACTCTGATGGAACCATATATTAATCTATTATTCCATATGAAAGATAGACCCACCTGAGTCTACACAAAGAACCTTAGCATTTCTGCCTCTTATTAGACCCTTGATCACATTATAGGGCCACATCAAGTCATGAAGTGTGAGTGTTACTACTCTGTATATCCCATTATATTGGAGGTTAGGAAAATAAGATTCCAGAAATTGATCATAGGTAGAGTGGTGTACACCCATTTGGGATATAGGTTTCTTTTGGGTAACACTGGAGAATGTCACCCTTCAATGGCCTCTATTCAATTAGTGAGTGACTCAATAGTGTTAATAATTTTTGTGGGAAAATATTTTCTAAGTTATACCCTAAGAGACATTAATGGGTAATTATTGATGTGGCCATCCAATATTTTTTAGCTGCTGATTACCCATTCATGTTGGGATTAAGAGACTATCTTGATACGAGGGAATTGGATGCCACAATGGAGGGAAATCTTGGTCTTCCTTAATTCCCATACTCAAATTGACCAGTTGTCTAGATCAAAAACCAATCTAGTTCTTGAATTCTATTCATGTGGCTAGATTAAATCCCTATGGATGAGTGGGAGGATATGTATTCACTTTTTATTTATGGCGATACTCATTGGGAATATTTAACCGGAGTAATTCCTCATTGATATGTATGTGATTAAATATCTCGTTCCCATACCACACAAAATTATCTTTTATGGAGAGGATTTAGAGATCTGTTGGTGGTGCAAGGGAGATGTGACCACACATTTTCCTTTATCTCTATAATAATGGGGATTATGGGGTGGAGAATCCTCATTTTGTGATCCCTTATTCTAGGTTCTCCATTAATTCTGGGTATGTGCATCCTCAACATGTGTTTTGGTACAAACCATAACTTAGGGAAATGTTTCCCCATCACGTGACTTGGTTTCCATGTCTAAATTTGTATCATATACTATATTTATGATTAAAACATTCACTAATACATATCATTTAGTTGGAATCACATCATCATCATTAGATTAATATAGTGACTCTTTATTTCCCATATCCTCTTCAAGAATTATATTGAGGTGTTACCCTTATTCCTTTATCTCAAAGGGCTAATTCATCTTATAAACTTTATAGGGTTTTATCTTTGTTTTCATATGTTCTTCTTGTTTTGATCTATGAATAATTATCTTGAGAGAATATCTGACATTCCTTGTCGACTATGCCCCAATTGAAAGGGGTGCATCACTCAGTAGTCAGAATGACTGGGACGCCAGCAGTAAGAAGCAACTACCCATCCTATAAAATATTTATTTTCTTAGAGGAGATGATAAAAATTCCCCAATACCTAATCTTCAGGGGCTGATTTGGGGACTCCACTGATATTTATTAAATCTTTTGAGTATTTAATGATTTTGGAGGTTGTGTTCATGGTAAAAATATCCCCAGCTCCACATGATGAGGTTGACTTAGAGTTTCCACCGATATCTTATGGGATTGCTGGGAATTTGATAACCCCATGGGTAAATTAAGTGGTAAAAATCACCCCATACCTATGGGTTAGGGTTTCAACCTGGTAGTAGACATGATGGATTTCAATGCAATATCATTGATTTGGCGCATTTTCATCCAAGCATGAGCCACGTGTAGTGCCTGATCATAGTGTGCCATAATTTTTATCGGGATTTTCCCCATGGTTGGAGGTTTTTTTCTCATCTGAGAAATATTATCGAATTGAAAAGAGGCCTAGATGGGGATCCTACCAAGTACCAAGTCTCTCTAGTTATAATTCTTTTTTCCCTTTTAAACACGAGTATTTTTATAGGTTAACCTACTGGTGCACATGTTTCTCAGTTCCACGACGTTTCTTATGACAATTACATTACTAAATATCATTTTTAAGGGACTATTATATATTGGAGATGAAGTGACATAATATTATACATACTCACTTTATCTCTAAAAGCACATGTTAGATGATACAGTAGAAATTATTTTCTAGAGGTCTAGTAGATTGTGGGTACAAATATTCCATATACTCTCACAATGATTTTTTGACCTTAGGTCCTAAGCCTTGAAGAAAGTAGAAAAGACTAACTAATTGTAAATTTTTTTATTTCTTGAAGATTATCATCATAAATCTAATAAGGTATGTTATTAGCCTTTAAACAATGAATATTCACCCATATGTTTTGTTTTAAGGCATTCCGTCTACTTTTAAAACTTTAGTAATGTCATAATTGGAAGTGATGATGAGCTAGAACATAGTTGGGAGATTTTTCTCAAACAATTATTTCCACATGTATATACCAGACCCTTCCACATTCAATTCAAATTAATCTACTTGATTAGATCATAGAGTTTTCTTTTCAGTAGATGGTAATTCATGACCTATGAATGGCAGGGATGGTGGTCACTGCTCTATGCTATTTGTTGATTGAGGTGAGGTGTTTCTAGAGATTAATAGGGAACCATAGGCACTTGGCCCTAGTTATTTGAGAAAATATCAATAATAAGGTTCCATGAAAAGGAGATTAAGTCAATTCCTCTTTGAGATATCACCATAGGGATGTTTTTCATGATGAATGTTAGGGTATAGATCCCCATAATCCATCTCGACGCTACCACGATAAAGACTTCCATGGTAGGCATAACCTTATGATTCATTTTAAGTGTCAAGTGATCCTTAGAATTAAATAAATATGTGTTTGATGGAATCAAGGATACTATAATTGAGTAGGGTAAGAATATATTCCTCTACCAATGTTTTTGTCGAAATATACCGACATACCATTTGGGGTTGAACGGAGATATGTGATCGCATCGTGGAAGTTATCAGAGTATTACAATGATTATATTTTTCATTTATAGGGATATATTCTTGCTATAGGGATATGTTGTAAATATTCTAAGTTATTGGTCAGAATATTATCCCAAATTTGGGTGGATACCAGAGTATGTCATCCAAGTTTGGCCAAAATGGGGATATGCGCCCGATTTTGATGTTCATTCACAATAAGGATATACTGAAGGACCTACAAAATGGGAGAATGGATATATGAATTCTATTTTAAGGACCTTGAGGGATGTTGATATATCCATTCATTAGATATAGGTATAATATAAAACATACTCCTATCAGCCACTAGGATGCACTGAATAGATTTTGAATTGTAGGTAAGAATATGAGCCCACCTGAGGGTAACTATTCAAATATATAACAAATCCTCAGTCTAAATAGAAATATGTAACCAATCCTAATTTTACTTTTGAATGTTCCATCATATATATTTGATAAGAATATGCACCTATCCTAAGGGAACTATCAAATTAATTTGCTAAACCTCAGTCAGAGCAAGTATATAAGCCCGATCCTATGCCTCATCCTTTGTGAGAATATGATGATAATACTCCTAAATGAGATAAAGAATATGTGCCTAATCTGAATTAGTTATCTAGTCATTTTTACATATTGATATACTAATCTAGTGGTTGTTCATATTCTTGTGTGATCATTGGAATATGATGGTGAATCTCCTCTGTTGTTTCTAGAATATTTTGGTAGTTCAGAAACGTTTTGAGTATGAAGAAGAGACTATTCATTTATTTTCACTAGGATATACTTGGATACATCTTTAATTGATGTGAGAATATATTCTGACTCCTGTCCTCAATTTTACATCTAGATATATTGACAGACTTCATGCTTGGGGGCAGGAATATTTGCCTGGCCCCTTTACTACAAAATATGCTTGAAGAATTTATGTGTGTTAACAAAGATATGATACTACTCTCTAGTTTTAATCATATTATTTTAATGTATTTAATTATTTAAATCAAGGATATGTTCCCAATACATGTGATTTTTAGCTCACTATGCATGGATTGATCTTCTAGACGTGGTGGGGGTGATTTGTTAGGAAGCACCCTCAATAGATGGATTATTGGTGGTGGTTACATGAAGATGGTGGTGGAATATGAAATGATACATTTTAGGTGAATCTTTAACTAAGGTGAAGTCATGTTTGACTTCCTAATCGACCTTCCTAAGATAAGTAAGGTATTGGTTTTCACACTCTACAGATTGCCTCTTGAAGCAACTGGTAGTGCTAATTAGTTTACCAGAATCATTATTGAAATCCTTGAATGATAAGGGACCATAGCTTTCAGAACTCGAAGACCCTTTCATGTGGCCTCTAGGGCTGGGATGGTACCTCACCAATGGTACACCCTTACCATTACATTCTCCACTTGGTTTTGAAGATGCTAGGTTATTTATGTTTTCTTTATACTTATGGGGGCCACGACTCTTGTGGAAGCCGAAGTAACTGAATGATTTATTGATGACGATTCCATCTCTTTGAGATGAATATATATCTTGATAAAGGTATCCGATAACAAAAATAAAATAAAAAAATACCATCGATTAGTAAAACAAAATAATTAAAAAAACATGATTAACTAATTTTTTGAAGGAACCTCACTCTTTTTGTTTCCATTTTTTGTTGAAATCATTATATTAGGTTCAAATTTTTTATTTCGACTCAGGATGGGGTGGATTGGGATGATTGGTTATAAAGGGATATGCATGGAAGTAAATTCTCAAATTTTATCACCTCTCTTGTCTCTAATGGTTTTGAAGAGGGTTAATTCATGGATCTCAAAACATAAAATGGATCCCACATTTATGACAAGAAATAAACCTTCTTTCCAATGACATATGATCATTAGGGTTTCTTAAAATTACACATAGGAACTCAAATTGGTTGAGTGGATGTGATTTTAGGATAATAACACTATATTAGGGATAATTATTATGTACTTTGGGACTCTCTTATAGATTTAAGTCATGTTCGTGAATCATTCCCAAATCCCAGTATAGGATGGGTTACCCTAATGCTAGTAATCGACTATTGGTGTATACTGATGTTAATGTTTGTACGTATCTAGGGAATACCATCGATGTGAACATATATATGTATCAAAGTTACTTCATTTATAATATTATTCATATGCATTATAGGTTCTCTATATTTATCTTATTATTACTTAGTGATGCTGGTCTATAGGCCACTACATTTTAAATCCACATAGATGGGTGCTCTAGAGTCTATCGCTATTTAGGAAGGTGGTGGATATTTTTGGTGTGGATATTTTCCCATGAATTGGATTTATATATACCACTATGAATGGAATAAAAACCCAAAAATTTTAGTGCCACTTAATTGGGAAATTCCGACCTTTTAAGGTTGTGTGTTAAGGACTGATCCATGTAGTTTAACATTATTTGGTAAGGATGATTAGGTACGAGATTTATAGACTTGTTTGGTGTGAGAAATATTCATGAATGAAACTTTATAGTTATCTTAGAAGTGAATATATCCTAAAAATTATAGGTTTATCTCACAAATAATATGGTATTATGAAAATAGGTCTCACCCAGAATATATCCTGACAAGAATACTGTGATGAGGATTGGGGAGAATATGGCCCTCTAGGTGGGGTATGATACTCCTAAGAAAATTTCCTGATAAAAGGATGATCCACAGGGAATATGTCCCTAGTGGAGGTAAATGAAATATATCTCTTCCATGGCTTGTGGAACACGCAACCCCAAGTCTAAATGAACTGTAATATAGTATATTGTTATAACTAAGCTGTTAAATTGGTGATTGTGAATATTAACAACTAAATTATGAAACATTTATGGTTTAAACATGTAAAAAAAATCAATGGTTATCTATTAATTATAAATAAAATAAGGATTATTTAAAATAAATAAAAATATTTTTTGAAAAACTGTATTTTTTCTAAAAGACATTTCATTCGTGATTTGCACACATAATTTAATTTTTTTTCCAATTTTATTAAATTTATTTGAAAAAATAAAATAAAATTTTGAAATCTTCATATCAAAATTATATTATGGTTGAATTTTCAGGATTGTTCTGAAAAGTTTAATTTTTTTATGAATAGTTAAAAATATTGAATTTTAAATGAAAACTGCCTTTTCATTTAAATTATTTATAAAGTTAAATTATATTTTAAGTTTATTTTTATTTAAAATTATTTTCATTATATATATATGAATAAAAATTAAGAAATTTGAATCATTTTTTAGTAAATATTGACATTAGAACTTTGTAAACTTTTGAACATTTTCTCTTTCAAAACCCACTTTATCATAACATCTATGAGATTAATTTTAAATTAATTTTTGACACTTATATAAATAGAATTTGGAAAAATGGTTTCTATATTTTGAATCATAATAATTTATATTACATAATAAGGACAAATTAATTTCTAACCAAAATGAATAGTAAAAATTGTAAAAAATAATTACCCTAATTAAGGTAAAAATGAATATACCAGAGGGTTAAACTAAGAAGATAAGAGTTACGATGACCTAAAAACTTTTCCAAAACAAATTTTGTGGAAATATTTAAACCCTTATCAACTTATTATATATTATTATGAGTTTTTGGGACATGTTTCCTTGAAAGTGACCTTTATAAAAAGTTATGTAAAGAAAATGAAAAAGGAACCTTCTTTGCATTTAATATCCATAAAGATTTGGTATAAGAAACAAGAAACATATTTTAATTTATAAATATTATTTTTTAAATATAAATTATTATTTTTTCATGATGTTAATTTATTTTAATTTTCTAGAGATGAAATAATTACTTTAAATGCTTAAGAAAATCCAAACCAATAATTATTTAATTAATAAAAATAAAATAAATAATACTAAAAATATTATAAGTGATGTAAATTGAATGGATTATTTTGTCCCAATAATTTTTTTTAGAAACATATAACATATTATACAGGTTTTAAAATAATATGTTTTAATTCCATCATTTTCTTGATATTTGTAAATTCAAATTAAATGAATATTTTCAAAATTAACATTAATGTTATTTTATAATAAATGATTTTTATTATATGATTTAAAACTAATTATAAGCCTATTTTTTACAAGTGAATTTTAAAAGTTAATAACTATAAAATATGTTCCATTAATAGACCATGTTTTATTTTATAATGACTATATTGAAAACTAAATAGTAAAAACTAAGTTACTATGGTTAAGGTTAAAATGTTGTTTTTTTCACGTTACATGTGATTGTGTTAATTTTTTTTTCAACACACATAGAATTTTTATTTGATAAAATGGATTAAATATTTATAATCTATGGGTAAAAATAAGCTAATAAGGCTCATTTTAATTTTTTCTTAAAGAATACATTACCTAGGTTAAAAAACTAGTTACCGTATTAAAAATCGAAAATGGTAAAAGTAAAGAAACATAGAAGTTAAGGGAAAAAAATGTTTAAAAAATGTGTTTTATTACATGTTGGTGGTTTTTATAGATAATATAATCAATAAAACCTTTAAATATGAATTTTGGGGCCACTTTGGGTGATATTTACTTCCCATTATTGATTACTTTTTGGTATTTACAAAAATGTCACACCTCCTTAATTATAAAAAGACACTCACTCCTTTGTGTTCTTAACATCTTAAAAAAATTGGATGAGAAACAACCTACCAAAATCACTTCCAAAATTCCATAATATTGTCATATTGTCATTATTTTTGTAAAAAATCCAACCTATGAATGTTTTGGTGAAATTCTAAGGAGGAAATATGAAGAATAGGTAACATTCTTCAATGGGTGTTTTTATTTTACTTCTTTCTCAAACTCATTAAATTATTATTAAACCATGATATAATAATAAAATAAGTATCTTAAACATACTAATATTTTTTATGTTAATTTAAAAACCTAAAACCATCCCCACTTCCATCAAATAAGTTATGAAATCATTATTCGTGTGTACGGTAGACTATCGCCTGAAAAACAGATGTCATTATTTTTTCCATTACCTACTCTCACGGTTGGTTATTATGATATATATAAAGTGTATATATATATATATTATATTTAAATAATTATTATATATATTGAGTCATTATGTTATATATAACCTTTTATGCTCCATTCCATAGGGGATACGATAACGTCACTCGTGTGTACGACAGACTACCGACCTATGAAGTGATGTGATTAATTTTTCACTAACATTTTACATGGAATTAAATAAGGATAAATTTAATGAATATATGTTATATACATGAAGTTTGTTTTATATTAATGACATATTTATCATTTTTTAAAATATAATATACCATTCTCTTTCTTACACTAAAAAATGATTACACCACTCGTGTACATATGGACTACCATATTCACGAAGCGATGTGGATATATTTTCATCACCACAACACATGGATGGTATATATAATTATATTTAAATATATAAGTGGTATATATGAAATTATTATAATTTTGTAAATAAAAAATATTACATACCTTCTTTCCATAATGATAGTTGAAAAATGGAAACGTTACTCATGCCTACGTTTGACCTACCGTCTCCATGATTGTAACATAATTCACTTTTAATAACTGTAATTCATAATTGATTTTTAAAGTATAATTGATGTATAAATATGATAATTTTTTAATTATTATTATTCTAGATATTTTGAAATAATTACATCATAGGCTAATAGTCACATTCTGAAGTCATTTTTGACACACAAGCCAAACATCATCAAAACACCCGACATAAACAAATTTTTTATGTAACTGTATATAAAATAAGAATAAGTGAAATAAAAGGGATAATAAACTTTATTTTTGTCTTAATAAAGTAAATAATTAATATAATTTTATTTTTCATGATGATAAAGAACATACGTGACAAGTCTGACTCAAGGTAAGAGACTTCATCTCAATTTCCCTTTATTGATGAATCTTTTATTGTTTTGCAACTAATTTATTTTATATGGTAAAAATATTTTCCACTTTAACCTGAAATATCATGAAACATTCATACTTCAGGGTATTTTAGGTTTCAATTTTAATTATTTCATCCAAGAAATTTTTACTTGAAAATTACCATGTGGTAAAAGTTATTGTACAATCTCACTTTATTTTGTGATTGCTAAATTTATCTTGAAACAATCTCATTCTTGTGATCATTTTTCATTGGAAATTAAATTTATATTAAATATCCATATTCTTTTATTATGTATATTATTATTTCTTAAACTAATTTCTATTTTAACATATTATTTTTTACTTTGAAATTTATTTTATTATCTTGGGAAATATTGATAAATCCACATCCATTACTCAATAAAAAATATTTGATATTGAGGCATATTAATTTGTGAATTAAATCAATTATTTGATATTTGAATAATTATTTGGACTTGTAGTGATGGGTGGGGCCTGAAATTATATATCCACTCTACTAAATAGTAAGTCTTATGAGACAAATATCTTTAAAAAAATTAAATGGGGTTCTCCTTGTAGTTTAAAACCACTATGTGAAATGTCTTGATGGTATATATATCATGTTCCTGAGACATGAAATACAATTATTGGGCATTTCCTTCATTAATAATTATGTTATTATTATCTATGATAATTTCACAATGATATTATCTCTAGATGCATTTCATACTCAGATTATTGATTAAATAGAATACGTGTATAGTTACTTACCTTACAATATTGATTATGTATTATATAATCTTGATTTTGAATTTATTTAAATGGCATGCATGTTTAGTTATTTACCTTTGCTTGTTTATTATAATAATTGATTCATGATAGATTCAACTATACTTAAACTATTATGTGAAAGGTATATATGGTAGAGGTATCATGTTCTTAATACATGACATCCCATAATTAAGCATTTACTTCATTAAGAATTAAGTGATTATTATCCATGATATATTCAAAATTATATTTTCTGTGGATTTATTTCATTCTCAGATTACTGATTAAATGGAATGTGCCTATGGTTATTTACCTTACCATATTGATTAGGCCTTATCTTATCATGATAGTCAACGTATTTAAATGGAATGTGTGTTCAGTTATTTACCTTTAAAAATTGATTATACTTATTGATTCATGATAGATTCCATTATAATTAACCCTTACCGAGTATTTGAACTCAGCCTTATTTTATTTCCTTTCCCCAAGATATGAAAAATAATTCTGGGAATGAGTTTAAGGATGCCAAATATTTTCCATTTATATGATTTTTATTTTATATTCCAATGTAAAATGGGTATCATGTATGTATTTAGTTATCTAAAATAGCTAAACTAATCAGTCCTTCAGGATTTGTCCATTTGTATCTATTCAAATCTAAAAAAGAACACACCATCCCCATGCTACTAGATTTGGGGTTGTTATAGTTGGTATCATAAGAAGATTATTAGAAACTTTAGGAATTATATTAAAGAAAACATAGATTAGGAAACCTAACCCTGTGATATAATTTGAGGATAAGTATCAAATAAAATCCAAAATTTTTAGTGAAGAAGATATCATGTTGTTTTTCCTTGCAATAAATCCTTGTATGGATACTACAAGTGTATGTGGTTCAAGAATAGAGGTACCTAGGGGTAAAAACTCTGAAAAGGGCACATTGGGCTTGAACCGATCATCAAATAGTGTATGGAAACAAGCCTCAATAAGCACCTAGTTTTACAATCCTAGGAGACATGTTTAGGATAATCCATATTTTCTTTAAAAACCATTATGAAGGATTTAAAAATAAATATATCCCCAAGGAAACCATTTTTATTATTATGATATTAGTTATGATTTTTTTCAATTTATGATAAGTATTTCACTAGTATATGAATTATACATTATATTTCAGAATGTTATAATCTAATATAGTATATTCCATTGTTTAGAATTGTCATATTTCTGATGTAATGGAAACCATATCAATGCAGGTAATCTAAAGAGTAATAATGATTTTTTCTTTGATGGGATTAACCAAATATTTTGAAGGGAACTAGTCTGAAAAAATTACCATCATAGGAATACATAATTTCCTGTGATATCAATCTAGATAAATAATTCTATAAGTGTTATTACATTTAAGGGAATATAGAGAAGAATAGGATGATGGAGAGAAAAAATGCATAAGGGGTGGAAGGGAAAGAAGGGTTTTCCAATATGTGATAATTGTTGAAAGAAACACTCATATACTCTCTTAATGGAAATGGGGGTTTACTGAAAATTTGGAGATAAAGGAAATAATTCTCATGAAAGAAAGGGTATGGTAGAATACCTCAAATTATAGTGATTTAACTATAAAGAGATTGGGATCTATTCTAACAAATCTCCCAAGCATTAGGGAAATATACCTATGAAGAAGCTAAGGGATCAAGGAAAATATTATGAGATTGATACAAATAAAGTGGAATGGTTAATTATTTAGTGTTTTGATTAAATGATTATTTCATTTGAGAATTTTATTAATGTTATATTGGTAGTAATAATTATGAAAGGTATAATTATTTTACTATTGTAATTTTACATTAAGGATTTGAAAGTGTATGTATAAGGATACCGATGACCAAGAAATATTATTCAGTGGAATGCTAAAATTATTGGAAAATGCATAGTTACGAGAATGATAACCTTAAATATATTGCTGATGTTGAGATATTATGTTGAGATATAGAGATAATTGATATAGATAAAGTAAATTGGATAATACTGACTACCTTAGAAATGATTAATGGTCTATTGAGAAAGCCATTTATGTTATCATGGATGGAGTTTTCAACATCTTTGGATTTATGGAATATATCCCATAATATATGTTTTAATTAAGGAATAAGGAATCATGCATGTTTTCAATAATATTTTATGGTAATTCAGGTTATTACCATGTTTTATGATAATACATGATGAAGGTATTCACATGTTTTTTATGTGATGATAAATAGATAATTCATGTTATTTGGGGGATTAATGATAAGTTCATATTGAAAATTTAGTGACATTATTTCTATGGTTTTGGATCTTAATATTTTTAAAATTTCATAAGCTTAACCATTTATTAAATGGTTTAAGTTGAAATTTAGATGAGGTTTTAGAGATTAATGTATTACATAACCATACCAAATTTAATTTATATTGTATAATCAGTAATAATTAATTTTTTATAACAATAAATAGATATTTAAGGAATGAATTATCATTATATTATATAAATTAAGATCCATTAAAATATAATTTTAATGTTTTAGGCATAAAAAAAATTCATTTTTGGATATTTATTTCTTGGAGTAAGTGATTAATTTGAAATTTATTGAAGCATATGATGTAATTATTCTTATCAAATAAGAATCTATAAAGTAAGTATATTTTCTTATATATATATATAGTAAAGGAATTCCTTAATTTAGGAACATGATCTTAAAATAAAACTTTTATCCTATTACCTTTATATCTATTGTATAAAATGATTATTTAAAATCATCACATATTTATGGTTGTAGGTCCTTAATGATCTATTGATCATTTACTTTCTTGTGATCAATGACCTCTATCATTATATATCATTATTTATGATTTTATTCTATGTTTACATATTCACTTTTCCCCAATGTTCTCATACTTGGAAACATAGTTATGTGATTATCGCATACGACCTTCATACTTCCCTTTATGTCTTATCAAGAGGTTTTTTTAACCCTTCTCACGATGAGGGATTTTAAAAAGGTTATTTTCAAATATCAAACCCTTGATTATTGAGATTAAAACAAAATTTTGAGGACATAATTTATTTAATTGGTTAGGATGTAACACACAAATATTACAAAATAATAAAATCTTATTCAATAATGTATGCGACAAACACCATGAATCCAAAATAACCCATGAAATATATCTCTTTTATAGCTTGCAGAACATGCAACCTCGAGTCTAAATGAACTGTAATATAGTATACCATTATAACATAGCTATTAAATTAGAGAGTACGAATATTAATAACTAAATTATGAAAATTATATTTTTACACATATAAAAACAAATTCATTGGTTAACTATTGATTGAAAATAAAAAAATAATCATTTAAAAGAAAAAATGTTTTCTAAAAACCATATTTCTTCTAAAAACGGTTTATCCTTTCTTTGTGAATATAATTTAAAATTAATTTTTACCAATTTTAGAATTTTTATTTGAAAAAATAAACTTCATTTTTAAAATTTTATTATCAAAATTATTTTAGGGTGAATATTTTGGGTTTTTTCTGAAAAGTTTCATTTATTTTGATGAATAGTGGAAAATAGTAAACCTTATTTGGAAAATTCATTATAATTTAAATTATTTATAATGTTAAATTAAATTTTAATTAGGTTTAAAGAAACAATAATTCAATTATATATATATATATATATTAATCCAATTTATGTCATTGGAATCATTCTCAAATTAAATTTTGATATAAAATCATTATAAACTTGTGTATATTTTCTCATTGAAAATCTGCTATCTCATCGTGTTTGTGGGATTAATTTAAAACTAAAACATTACACTTATATGAATTTAATTTTTTAAAATGTATTCCATATTTTTAATTAGAATAATTTATATAAAATTATATGGATAAATTATTTTTTACAAAAATTAAAAGTGAAAATAGTTAGAAGTAATTACCACGGTTAAGATAAAAACGGTTTACTAGGGGGTTGATGTAACACCCCAAACCTAGTTACCCAAAGTCGGCACAATATTACATATAATTTCCATGATAAAAATAGATCATGTCTCAAAATAATGATTAGTTTAGTAGCCTTAGAATTAATAGATACATACACAAGTTTTACATTACATTATCAAATGAAAAAAAACCACACTGTGTCTCCTTTGAACACTCTTATATCCCTTAGACAATTCCTACAATTTAATCGTAATATACTTTTTTATGTCTTGGAAAAAATAAAACATAATAAATGGGTGAGTTAAGATGCTCAGTAAGGATAATAATATAATGGAAACAATCATAAATAAGCATAAACATTTTAGGCAATTTATATGACTAGAACACAATCCTTTTAAACATAAACATTAGTATAATATGGAAAATATGAATAAAATAATGCCATTTACTTATTCACATGGATATTATACTATTAAAATACTCACAAACAATATCAATATCCAATTTCATAGTGATGGAATGCATAATTCTGGAAATCTAAGCCACATAGTCAAGGCATCGCACCAAGACTGCAAATAAGATTTTTTCAAGGCCTGGTGCCAAGAAAGTAGTTTGTCTCATGAGACCTACCGATGCACCGAGGAGCTATAAGGGGATCCACCCATAAATTACTAGGTCCAATTCATTCCTCATATGAAATGGGTGAAACACAATCTAAACATTCATATTTAAACTAGCATATGAAATGTTAATACTTTAACCACAAACCATGAATGACATAAAAATAGCACATCAAAAGTCAAACATAACTCATTCAATACAATATGAACGATTGTAATATAATAAATAAACCTTAATAAATAAGAAAATATAATTAAGGATATTGAAATAGATGAAAATACTCAGTAAACTATTTGATAGAAATATTCTCTTTTCCTTGAAAACATTTAAAATTCGCACTATTTATCAAAGAAGTCATTTAAAATAGATTTTTGAATCAAACTGTACCATAAAAATTTTAATCTTTTGAAAAAAATTATAATTTCAAAACACTCATTTCCATATAAATAAATACTTAAAACTATTTTTAATACATGGACATTATTGAGAAATATTAAGAAGAATAAATTATTAAAACATTTAAAATGATATTTTAGTTAAAGAGTTCCTAACCAAATCCGAGATGCTTGAATACATGAAATTGAGGAATAACATTAACCAAAACATTATTATATCATTAGAATAAAGGTATTAATGATATAATATGTCAAAGGATAGTATATACACAATATCAAAGTGAATTGGTGCATAACGACAAAGAGGTTTCAATGGAATGTAAATTCAGATGAAATAATTTATGAAGACCATATCCTTAGATTAAGGAAAAATCAATGAAATAATTATGTGTCAAAAATATAAATACACCCAATATAATTGGATATTCAGTGTAAATCAATAATATTCCATTCACTCATATTCTGGTAAAAACAATACCAATGACTTGGATGTTTAACTCGATGAATTGAAATTGAGTTAAGATTACCCTTAAAAAGTTCATATAAATGGTATGAGAATTTATCAATGGAGTTATTATGTGTATCAAAAATATATACACATATAGGGGAGTTAAAATTACTAAATAAATAATAAATATTGATTCCATACATAATCTTGGAGTAAAATAATCAATGAAGTATGCGTAAAGCCCAATGAGTGGAAATTGAAATTTGAAATTCCCTTACCGATTTGGTAACATAAAAAACATACACCCCATGAAAGAAGGATAATATAATGAATATGTAAATAACCATAAATTAAAGTATATTACACTAAGGATACAATCATGGGAAATACATACACCGCACAAAATATAAATAGTGGCCAATATAGCTTGAATCTCATGAGAAAAAAAAGTGAGATGAAAACCCCTTACCTTGTACCTTTCCTTAGTAGAGGGTACGTTAACCTCATGTATAATATTTAAATAATTTTTATTAAATTATACAAGAACCATATAAATAAATATGATATTATATATGACCTTTTAATATTGTTTTGTTAATAAAAGATTAGTAGTATCATTGTTTCGGGTGTAAACTGGTTCATTTTCCTTTATATGTTTTTTTACATAATCCATGTTTGTCATGGATAAGATGTATTTGATTCATATAAATAATCATATTAAGTTTCTTAAACATTATTTTTAATCATCAAATGAAAATTATTCTTGAATGGTTACAATGGGGAATGAATCTTATCACGTTCGTGGAGACGGTAATCCGTACATACGCACGAGCGACAATATCATTCAATTGAAGGTGAAATAATATATAATTGGATGTCATATCATAAATACAGAATCATAAACATTTTATATTTATTATTTACATCAATTATACATCATTATTATACCCATCCAAATAATGAAGTGTTGAATAACAACTACACCAGGACATGGAGGCGTTAAGCCGTACGTACGCATGTATGGCAACTTTTTCATTCATATGATAGATAGAATAATGAATATGGCTGTACAATATTTATAATAACATAACCGTATGTATAAGGTACTGTATTTATTATTTTGGTATGGAAAAAACAAATAAATAGGAAGTGGAATAAGAAGATTACTTTGGAAGAGGTAATGAGATTATTACCTCTTCTTCGGGTGCTTCCTTTTGATTTGATCAAAAGGGCTCCTTAGGTTAGATTTCTGAAAAACGGAAGGCATATAGGATGAATTGAGGTTAGTTGGTAGGATATTTTGTTAGGGTTTGGATATGAAAAATGGATTTGGAGGTGTGAAATTGAGAGAAGGAGAAGTGACCTTTTATAAGAGAGGTGATGGGCACCTTAAGAAAAGACTGAAATATTATTTTATTATAAAATCATTTTCAGTTTCTGATGGATCCGAATGGATTTATTTAGAGGTTAAGGTGGGTATGGGTCTAAATACTCTCAAATAGTTGGTTTTAGACAAGTTAAGGTCACCATATTAACCTCAACTTTTAGAGTTAACTCTTAGTTAAATAGTTTGACATTTACCATGTCTTCTTGTATTATTATAATAAATGGTTAATAAACTTACTATAAAAATACAAGAGAACACCAAGTGGTTAATTATTGATATATATAACCTTATCTAAGTCATATGTCTGAACCTTAGATTTTTAGGAATATTATATCAATTAATAATGTATTATTTCTTTTAAAAACTCATTTATGTCAATTTTGACACTATTTAGTATTTTGTTTTTGTGAAAGCCATAACAAATTTATCACTTCGAAAAAAATTTATTTAATCAAAACCAACATGTAATATTAGCCTATAAAATTAGTGTAATGCATCAAAAGTCTCAATTTACATTTATGTGGATATTTATAATATGAATTATTTGTATCTTTCATTAATAATGTAATTACTGCATCATCATTATATCGTAAATAAATTTAATTATTTAAAGTTAAAAAATTATAAATAAAATACCATTATCTATGAAATATTTTTATATTTCTAATGAATATTTATAGTCTAATTTATCTTATGTATAACCCTATATAAAAAATGGTTTAGTTATTAAACTTTGAAAATAACACTTTTAACTCTTCTTTAAATAAAATAATAATAAATGTCCTAATCTAATCCAAGTGGACCAAAAGGATCATATTTTATCCCTAAGGTTTATTTTGGTCTAAATAAATGTATACAATCGAATTATAACATGTGTTAGGGTAATTATAATATCATTTTACCATTAATTACCATATTTACTTTTAACAGTGGTAAATAAAATTCAAAAGTTACTATTCACCAAAAATTATTTTTATCTTATTGAACCTAAATTTACTTACTGATGTTAAAAGTGACTCTCATATTTTTTAAATTCAATTCATAGAAGTGATAAAACTTTATTTTATGAAAATTTTAAATGTGCCTAGAATGTGGGTAAAAGACGGTAAAAAGTTCAATAAAATTTTATACATCTAATATTATTATAAAATGACTCCAATGAATTATATTGAACTTATATAGGTATTATGTATCTATTTTGACTTAAAATGAAATAAAATAAAATAAAATAATTATTTAAATAAAAATTCGGTTTTAAACAATAGCGCAGTGTTTTTCACTATTCATCAAAAATTGAATGTTTTCGAATAAATTCTAAACATTTAACCAAAGCTAATTCTGATATTCAGAATCCAAAAATGAAGTCCATTTTGAAAAATAAAATCTATAAAATTTCCAAAGGTGGGTATTACTATTCATAATGGCTAGTTTGATTTGTTGTGGTGTGCTAGAACTCGAAGTTGCGTACAACACAAGCTATTGTATTATTCAAAGAGAAGCATACCATGGAAGATTGGAGTGTTACATTCTCCCCTCCTTCAAATAATGTCGTCCTCAAAATTTATACTTGGAAACAAAAACTAGGGTTTGATATTTCAAAACATCTTTGTTGGAAACCTACATTGAGAAAAGAGTCAACAATACAATCACTTTAAAAGAATGAAAGAGAAGTAAAAAGGGATCCCAAGAAAACTTTTATTAGGGTTCCATGTAGGAAAACACAGATATGGAAGAGAAAAAAAACCATAAAGTTCTGACAGGGGGTTATAGAAAACATGATCATAAGAACGTTAACTACCAGAAAATGATAAATTTGTGATGGGTTAAATGGTCATTAGTTTCCCCATAGGAAAAGTAAACATTTTTTTTTGTTTACATTCTTTTTAATAATGTTGAGGAATTTTTTTATGATATTGACTAAGAACATAAGGGGATATAATTTACATGCATAGTTTCATCCTTTTATAAATTTCTACCACTAACTTATCTTTTCTCCAAAAAATGAGTATTCAAGATGACTTGGTCACACCTGGAGTGCTAGAATCAACTTCTAGAGAATATCATAATCCATAAAGGTTGAACTATATAATTCCCTTTTCTTTAGAGATTAACCAAAACAAAAATGGTTAGTACAATATTAGATTATCCCAAAAAGTATAATCCTTTATAGAAATAAATACTACTCTTAATCTCTAAAATTAAAGAAAAAATACCTAAGGTTGAACAAATACCATTCAATAAACAATTTCTTTATAATTCTTCAAAATAATCCAAACTAAGTTTGAATCCCAAAATTCATAAGTATTTGATTAAATAGTCTTCCACAATAAATATTAACATTTATTTCCAAATAACATCGACTACTCTTAAAGTCACATACTTAAAAGTAATTAACCTAATAACTTATTATCTATGATAGGTTAATCATTTCCATAAATAACCCAAATCACTATAAGTTCACAATAAAAACATAGATTCTTCCAACATATAAAAAATCCACCCCTACTCTAAAAATTAAATCCCATAGTATTCTATTATACTTAGGCAGATAGTGTTCCCAAAAGAGAGAACATATTCTAAAATAACTTTTATCACTTAATCACCAAATCATTTTCCTATATTAAGGATATCCATTTGATAAATTATAAGTTCCCAAAATAAAAATATTCTTTATCCATAAAATCATTTAACTAAAAAGAATTAGTTATCCTAACTAGGGACTTCACGTAGTCCAGGGTAGGTGATAAATCCTTGTCGCACCTCGGTTGTGGGTTCGATTCCCGCAGCTTTGTCTGACATGACTAGTTCTCACACTGTCTATTTGTTGTAATTTTTCAAAAACCATTAAATTTTATAACATTCCAAAAAAATGAGATAAATTCCTAAAAAATAACATTAACATATTTTAACCATAAGTGTTATCTCATACCTCATATTTTCATCCAAAAAAGTAATAACCTGTAATTTCCTCAAATCAAGGATCATATAAACCCAAATGGTTCTTTATAATTATATCCACAAATGAAAAGATAATTCTACCTCAAATAGAATTTTCACATAACAAACTACATGGTTACACATACAAGACAAAAGTTTTCTAATTCAATCACATAAAAAAAGATCATTAACACCTTTTAACATTTTTCCATCCATTTATTTTCACATAGGTTCTTCCTTTACCTAGAGGTTATCCTATAGAATAAGGCATTGACTCGGGTAATTCTAGGGTCCCATAAATTTATGAAAAATTACTGTAATTGGATTATTAGGATCATTTTTATTTTCATCCATAGTAATATTCATTTTTCCTCAATAATTATTTACTTTATGTCCTTATTTCCCACACATAAAGCATTTCTTTGTTCTATTTAGACACTTTCCAGGGTGTCTCCTTCCATATTTCCTGCATAATGGAAATTGATCTTTCTTTTCTCCGTGGTCTCCACTGCTGGAGATCTTATCATTATTTGCCTTTATCTTCCTAGATGAGTTCAGGATTTGGTTAATGCATATGTTATTGATTATATTTTTGGAAAAATGATTCGGCGTGAACACAATATCTTTTATGCCTATCAATATTCTATTTTTTTTCTCATTTACAACATCGTACCAACCTTGTACATCATGTTCAATGTCACTATGACTTCCTTGGAATCCAGCCATTGACTAAAACTAAAAAGCATAGTGCGAGTCATGAAACCCTGCAGAGAATATCACAACACCTTATTTTCAATATAAAACACCTTAGGACTAACCAAGTTATTTATTCTCATCTTATATTAAAATCCTTCAAATCAGTTTGTAAAGAAAATGTGAATTATCCTAAGTATATCCCCCAGGAGTTTCATAACCAAGAGTGTAGTAAGGCCCGTTGTCGTGTACCAGGATACCCTGGGTCAACCTTCAAACTCCTTGTTAGAGTTTTCACTCCTAGGTACATCTGTGCCAGAGCTCCTCTATCTGCTCATATTTAGACAAGGATGTATTTCTTGGAAAACTCACAAAATCTCTACATTACCAAAATTCTAGGAAGTTCTTCTATACTAATCCTAAATTTCTATATTAGGTTAATGATCTATAATCAGAGTTTTTCTAAATATAGTTTCCAAGGTTTGTACGAAACTTCCTCTGATACCAACTATAACACCCCAAACCTAGTTACCGAGAGTTAGTGCATTATTACATAACATTGGAATGATCACAATAGATAAAGTCTCGAACGACTGATTAGTTTAGTAGCCTTATAATTACTAGATACATACATAAGTTTTACATTACATTATAAAATAAAAAACAACAACATTGTGTCTCCTTTGAACACTCTTATATCCCTTAGCCAATTCCTACAGGTTAATCATAATATACTTCTTTGTATGCTGGGAAAAATAAAATTTAAGAAAGGGGTGAGATCATATGCTCAGTAAGGATAAAAATATAGCAAAAACTATCATAAATAAGCATAAACACTTAAGGAAATGTATAAGATTAAAACATAAGCCTTTTAAACATAAAAATCAGCATAATATGGAAAAGATGAATAAAATAATGCCATTTACTTATTCACATGGATATTCTAATAGTATAATAATCACATGAAATCTCAATATCCAATTTCATAATGATGGAATTCATAATGCTGGACATCATAACCACTTATTAAAGGCATTGTGCCAAGACAACAAATAAGATTTTGTCAAGACTTTGTGCCAAGACACTAGTTTGTCTCATGAGTCCTACCAATGCATCGAGGAGCTATAACGGGCTCCACTAGTCACTTACTAAGTCCAATTCATTCTCATATGAAATGGGTGAAACATAATCTAAACATTTGTATTAAAACTGGCATACGAAATGTCAATACATTAACCACAAACCATGAATGACATAAAAATAAAACATCCATAGTCAAACATAACTCATTAAATACAATATAAGAGATTGTATTATAATAAATCAACCTCAATAAATAATAAAATATAATTAAGTATATTGAAATATATGAAAATAATCAGTTAAACTATTTGAGAGAAATATTCCATTTTGCTTGAAAACATTTAAATGGCGCACTATTTATCAAAGAAGTCATTTAAAATAGATTTTTTCAATAAAAGTGTCCCATACCAATTTGAAACTTTTGAATGGAATTTAAATTTTAAAAAATTCATGTCCATATAAATAAATACTTAAAACCATTTTTAAAACATTGACATTAATGAGAAAGATATCGAAGAATAAATCTTTAAAACATTTAAAATGATATTTTAGTTAAAGAGTTCCTAACCAAATAAGAGACGCTTAAATACATGTAATTGAGAAATAAAATTAATAAAAACTTTATAATATGTTAATAATAAAGGCATTCATGATCTAATATGTCAAAGGACACTATATACACCATATAAAAGTGAATTGGTTTATAATGACAAAGAGGTCTCAATGGAATGTAAATTGAGATGAAATCCATTATAAAGACTGTATACTTAGATTAAGGGAAAATAAATGAAATAATTATGTGTGAAAAATAAAAATACACTCAATATAATTGGATATTTAGTGTAAATAAATTAGAGGACATTCACACATATTCCAGTAAAAACAATTCCAATGACTTGGATGTTTAACTCAATGAATGGAAATTGAGTTAAGATTACCGGTAACAAGTTAATATCAATGGTATGATAATTTATCATTGGAGTGATTATGTGTATCAAAAGTATATCCACACAAAGGGGAGTTTAAATTACTACATAAATAATAAATAGTGATTTCACACATAATCTTGGAGTAAAATAATTAATGAAGTATGTGTAATGCCCAATGAGTAAAATTTGAAATTTGAAATTCCCTTACCGATTTGGTAACTTACGAAACGTACACCCCATGAAATAAGGATCATAAAATGAATATGTAAATACCCATAAATAAAATTGTATTACCCCAAGAATACAATCATTGGCAGTACATACACCACACAAAAGGAAATAGTGGCCAATATAGCATGAATCTCATGAGAATAAAAAGTGAGATGAAAACCCTTTAACTTGTAATTTTCATTGGTCGAGGGTACGTTAACCTCTTTTATAATAGTTAAATCATTATTATTAAATTATACAAGAATCATATACCAAAATATGTTATTATATATGATCTTCTAATATTGTTTTTTTAATAAAATTTCAGTAGTATCATTGTTTTAGGTGTTAAATGATTAATTTTCCTTTATATGTTTTGTTACATAAGCCATGTTTTTTATTTATAGGATGTATTTGATTAATATACATAATTATATTAAGTTCTTAAACTTTATTTTTAATCACCAAATGAAAATTATTCTCTAATGGTTACGATGGGGAATGAATCTCATCGCATTCGTGGAGATGGTAATCCGTACGTATGCATGAGTGAAAATATCATTCAATTGAAGGTGAAATCATATATAATTGGATGTTATATCATATATACAGAATAATTAAAATTTTATATTTATTATTTAAATCAATTATACATCATTATTATACCCATCCAAATAATGAAGTGTTGAATAACAACTACACCACGACGTGGAGATGGTAAGCCGTACGTGTGCACGTATGGTGACTTTGTTATTCATAGGATGGACAGAATAATGAACATAGTTGTACCATATTTTTTATAACATCACAGTATGTAGAAGGTACTGGAGTTATTATTTTAGTATGGAAACAATAAAGAAATAGTAAGTGGAAGAAGAAGATAACTTTGAAAGAGGTGATGAAATTATTACCTCTTATTCGGGTGAATTTTTTTGATTTGATCAATAGGGATTTTTAGGTTGGATTTCTAATCAAAATAAGGCCTCTAGGATGAATTTAGGGTAGTTGGGAGGATATTTGGTCTAGGTTTGGCCGATCCCAATGGCTTTGGAGGTGTGAAATTAAGATAAGGTGAAGTTCCCTTTTATAAGAGAGGTGAGGGGCACCTTAGGAAAAGATTAAAATATTATTTTATTATAAAATAATTTTCAGTTTTGAGTAGATCCAAATGGATTTATTTCAAGGATAAGGTGGGGACAGGTCAAAATCATCTCAACAAATAGGTTTTAGCCAATTTTATGTCACCATATTAACCTTATTTTTGGATTTAACTCTTAGTTAAATTGTTTGACATTTACCATGTCTCCTTGTATTATTATAATAAATGGTTAATAATCTTTCTATAAAAATCTAAGAGAACCCCAAGTGGTTTATTATTGATATATATAACCTTATCTAAGTCCTTTGGAAGAAACGTAGATTTTTAGGAATATTATGTCAATTAATAATATAGAATTTGTTTTAAAAACTCATTTATTCCAATTTTGACACTATTTAGTATTTTGTTTATTAAAAGCAATAAAAACATTATCACTTAGAAAAAATTTTATTTAATAATCCCTAACATGTCATATTAACCTGGAAAAATAGTTAAATTCATCAAAAGTCTCAATTTACATTTATTTGGATATTTATAATATCAATTATTTTAATCTTTCATTAATAAGGTAATTACTACATCATAATTGTGTCATAAATAAATTTAATTATTTAATTTATAAAAATTATAAATAAAATTCCATTATGTAGGAAGTCATTTAATATTTATAATGAATATTTATAGTATAATTTATCTTATGTATAAACCTATATTAAAAATGGTTTAGTTATTAATCTTTCAATTTAACACTTTTAACTCTTCTTTAAATAAAATAATAATAAATGTCCTAATCTAAACCAAGTGGACCAAAAGGATCATATTTTATTTCTAAGTTTTATTTTATTCTAAATACACTTATCCAATGGAATTATAACACATGTTAATGTAATTATAATATCATTTTTACCTTTAATTGCCCTATTTACTTTTAACCATGGTAAATAAAACTCAAAAGTCACTATTCACCAAAAATTATTTTCATATTATTGAACCACATTTTACTTACTGATGTCAAAAGTGTCTCTCAGATTTTTTAAATTCAATTCACAGAAGAGGTAAAATTACATTTTATTCAAATTTGCAAATGTGCCTAGAAGGTGGCTAAAAGACGGTAAAAAGTTAAATAAAATTTATACATCTAATATTATTATAAAATTACTCCAATGAATTATATTGAACTTATATAGGTATTATGTTTCTATTTTATCTTAAAATAAGTTTAAATAAAATAAAAAATTATTTAAATAAAAATTCGGGTTTAAACAATAATGCATTGTTTTCACTATTCATCAAAAAATGAATGTTTTCAGAAAATTCATCCTTAGATAATTTTGATATTCAGAATCCAAAAAGGAAGTCCATTTTGAAAAAAAAATTATAAAATTTTAAAAATTGGGTATTACTATTCATAACTGCTAGTTTAATTTGTCATGATGTGCTAGAACTCGAAGTTGCATACAACACAAGCTATTATATTATTCAAAGAGAATTGTATCGTGGAAGTTTGGGGTGTTACAGTTGAACTAAGAAGATAAGGGTTAAGATGACCAAACAACTTATCCAAAACCCATAATATGGTCATATTTACACCATTATCACCATTTTATCTTTTTTATGAGTTTTTGGGACACTTTTCCATTATTTTCATCTATATAATAAGTTATGTAACGAAAAAGAAAAAAAAGAACTTTAATTTATTTTAATATCTATAATGCTATGGTATAGGAAAATACAATATATATTTAGTTATAAATATTATTTTTAAATATAAATGATTATTTATTATCAAGATTATTTATTTTTAGTTTTTTATAGATGAAATAATTACTTTAAATGCTTTGGAAATGCCAATAAAATAATTATTTGGTTAATAAAAAATTAAATAAATGATACTAGAAATAATAAAGGTGAAGTAAATTGAATGAATTATTGTGTTCTATTAATTTTTAGATAAATATATATTTTTATAAAGGTTTTAACATAATATATTTAAATTGAATCATTGTCTTGATATTTTTAAACTCAAATAAAATGAATATTGTCAAAATTGTAATTAATGTTAGTTTATAACAAATGATATATTATTAAATGATTTAAAATAAAAAAAATCATATATTATACAAGTTATTTTTTAATTTAAATAAATAAAAACTATTTTCCATTTATGGAACTATTTTTCTTTTACATTGAATATATTTACTGCTAAATAACACAGATCTATTAGCGCAGTTAAGGTTAAACAATGTTTTTTCATGTTACACGCCCCTATATAAAAATTAATATCGAACACACTTAGGATTTTTATTTTATAAATTATATCTATGATTTATAATCATTGGGTAAAATTTATTTAATAAGTCTCATTTTAATCTATTCTTAAAGAATAAATTTCATAGGTTAAAAAACTAGTTATTGTAGTGAAAAACCAAAACGGTAAAAGTAAAGAAACATATAATTTAAGAAAAAATATGTTTTAAACATGTGTTTTATTGTGTGGTGTATATTGTTGTTGAACATATTATCCCGACACCCATTTAATTATCAATTTTGGATCCACATGGGGGATTTGGACTTCCTATTATTTATTATTTTTGGGTATTTACAGGAAATGTCACTCCTCCTCAATTATAAAATTGTACTCACTCCCCTCTCTTATTAATACTTAAAACATTTTTTTCATCCAATAACTTCCCAAATAACTTAAAAACATTCATTATATAATCCTAGAAGCCTTAGTTTGTGAATAAATCCAACCTTGGAAGGTTTTTGGTGAAAATATAAGGAGGATACCCAAATAAGAGGCAACATTCTTCAATGAGAATTTTTATATTATCTTTTAATAAAAATCATTATATTATTATTAGAAATGATGATATACTAACAATATTATATTCCATATATTTATATATTTTAATTTTAATCAAATTACCTAAAACCATCCCCACTTCCACCAAATGGGTTATGAAATTATCATTCGTGTGTATGACGGACTACCACCTCATGAACCGATGTCATTTGTTTTTCAATTACCACATATCATGGTGGGGAATGGTGATGGATATAAAGAATATATATGATATTTATAAAATAATTATACCTCTGGAGACATTATGTCATGTATAAATTTTATTATCCATTCAATAGTGGATATGATATTGCCTCTCGTGCGTACGATAGACTACCGCCTCGTGAAGCGATGTGATTAATTTTTCACCAACACTTTACATGGATGGTAATAAAGATAAATTTAATTAATATATATTATTAAATTAAAATTATTATATTAATGAAATATTTATAATTATTAAAAGATAATATATCATTTTATTTCTTACAAAAAAATATTATAACGTCACTTGGGTACGTGTGGACTATTACCTTCACAAAGCGATGTGACATTAGTTTTACCACCAAACCCCACGGATGATATATATAAGTATATTTAAAGATATAATATTTTATATATTATAATGATAAAATATTACATACCTTACTTCTATAATGATCATTAAAAAATGGAAATGTTACTCATGCGTACGTACGACCTACCATCTCCATGATAGCAAGGTAGTTCATTTTTCATAAAAATATTTAATGATTAGTTTTGAAAGTATAATTGATGTATAAATATGATAATTATTTAATGATTATTATTCTATATATTTTTAAATAATGAAAACTTAGACCAATAGTCACCTTCTGAAGTTATTTTTGACACATAAGTTAGATATCATCAAAATACCTGACGTAAACATAATTGATTATATAATTGAATATAACATGGAAATAAGTGATATAAAAGGAATAATAAACTTTAAAAAAATTCTTAATAAGGTAAATAATTTACATAAATATATTATTCAGGAAAATAATGAATGCACCCAATGAGTCCGACTCAAGGTAAGGTCTTCCTCTCAATTTCTCTTCATTGGGGAATATTGTTTTTTATATGAACCTAATTTATTTTATATGGTGTAAATAATTCATATTTTACATGTAATATCATGAAACCTTCATACTTAATGGTATTTTATTTTTCAATTTTAATTATTTCATCTAAGGGGATTTGACTTGAAAATTACGAAGTGGAGAAATTTATTGTACCATGTCACTTTCGTTCATGATTGTTAACTTTATCTTGAAATAATATCTTTATTGTGAGAATTTTTGAATAGAAATAAAATTTATCTTAAATATACATATTATTTTATGATGGATATGGTTATTTAATAAACGATATACCATTTTTATATTCGGTGTATACTTTGAAATTAATTTGACTATCTTGGGAAATATTGAAAAATACATATCCTTTACTCAATAAGATTTGTGATGTTAAGTCATATTAATTTATAAATCAAATAGGTTATTTGATATATGGTAAATTATTTATACCCATTGTGATGGGTGTTTTTCTGAAATTATATATCCTATTGGTACATCGGTATTTTTCACGAGACAAGTTAGTTGGCCAAATTAAATTGGTTTCTACCTGTAATTTTAGACTATCCCTCGAAAGGTCTTGATGGTAGAGGTATCATGTACCTAAAACATGAAATTTAATAATTAATCATTTCCTTAATCAATAATTTAATTATTTTTATCAATGATATTTTCACAATGATATTATCTCTTGATGCATTTTATTCTCAGATTATTGATTGAATGTCATGTGCGTTCAGTTATTTACCTTTCCATATTGATTATGCCTTATCTTATCATGATAGTCAAGTTATTAAAATGACATGTGTGTTCAGTTATCTGCCTTTCTATATTGATTATAATTATTGATTTAGGATAACTTTTACTATATATAACCCTTACTGAGCATTTGAGCTAACCCTTATTTTGTTTTCATTATCCATGATATGAAGGACAATTATTGGAATGAGTTCATGGATTCCAAATTTTTTCCATTTATTTGATTTTTATTTTATATCCCAATGAAAAATGGGTATCACGTTGGTATCTAGTTCTCTAATACTACAAAAATGATTAGTATTTCGGGATTTAACCATTTGAATCTATGCTAATATAATAAAGAAAACACCATATCCAAGCTACTAGAGTTGGGATTTTTAAAAGTGACATCTAGCAATAATGACTTAGGGATTACTCTAGGATATATGAACTATCTAACTTGGCATGTAGAATAGAGAATAAATCCATAATAAATCTTTGAGAAACTGTTATGTTGTCCTTTCGACAGGGATCCTCATTATTAATGGAATCTATGACTTTCTTACCTCTAAGGTTTCCACCTATCTAGGATAATGACCAAGAGACTAATTTTTTATCAAGGGAATCCCTAAATTAAGGGGTAAACACTAGTGTGCGATTCTAGATTGTATGGTTATAGTGTTTCTAGGGGATGTTTCAATAGTTTGGTGACCATATTGCTAAATTAAGGTTATAAAATCATATGAGTGGGATATAGTCAGGAGAGAACATAAGGAATTTTTGTAAATAAGGTTGGATCCTATGATAGTATGACTTATATGGGGTTAGAAAACAACATGACTGAATGGTGGCTCTGTGTTCATGTGATAGAAGAGTGATCAAGTGATCATGCAACCAAATAGGGATAGCATGATCAATATTTTCACCTATATTCATGTGATCAACCCTTTCACCCACACCACACGATTAAGGTTTATTTCCTCCTTTGAACCCTTATCCATATATCCAAGAGTTACCCATATATTCTTTATGGAGAGTCTCTAGATGTCTAAATCTCCCCATTGTGACCCTCTCTTCTTCTTGGTGTCTCCTTCCTCCATGTGTTATGTGCGTGTTTTTATTTTTCCTGTGTGTGTATTTTTTCTCTAATTCTTCATCCCTATAAAAGGGTTAAGGATGGGGTATATATTGGAAATGATATTTGATATATATATATATATATATAGTTTTTCATAGAAAGAGTTCCATATACGGGGTTCAAAGTCATTACACAGTGTCTGCATGAACTAGGACCATCACATGACTTTGACTGAGTGCATGATCAAAGTGCATGTCACATGTCTAAAAATGAGCACATTAAATCCATATTTCACAACATTTTTCATATAAATAGGATCCATCACATGTCTGTTATTCCTTTAACCATGTTAACTTCCATTTCACATATCTATTCTATTGCATCACATGTTCCACAAGGATCATTAAAATCCCCATCATTCAAGACCTTTTTAGCCTTCATCACATGAATTAAAGGGGAATCACATGAACCATTGGCTATCATGTGATCACAAAATATTTTTACTTATTTTGTGATGAATCATGCAACCTTGGTGAATACCTTCTCCTAGGTATCATTTTCACATTTTTTATCATCATTTCCTTATTAAATATTATCCGGTGGATGATAAAAAAATATTTAATGACTCAATTTTGTTCAATTTTATGTTTTTTTAGTAGTTCATATAATAAAAATTATAATATATAACATTAATTTAAATAAACCAAAATATTATTCCAATACATTGTACCCTATTTAAATAAATTTCATCCTTAAAAATTTTAATAATTACATACTAATGAAAGTAAGTGAGGGTATTCTTAACATATTCATCATTTAAGATATAACTTATAATATAACATCCACATTTCTATCTTAGGAAATATCAAGTAACTTTTATTTCCTCAAATAAAACTAATCATTATTACAATCATATACTCAATAATGTATATAACCTAATAATATATTCTCTAAAATATACCTTACCCCAAATAATTTGAATCTCCAAGAAATTAAACCATAGTGAAATAACATTTTCCTCTAAAAATTACCTCTATATTTAACCCTAAAATGCATTAACCACTAGGTCACAAAGTCATAAACAAGTAAATATATATCATAATTCCAAAAATGAGAAAAACTTCACAAAAAAATATAATGGATAACATCTTAATTAAATAAATAATCAATTTCAAGGATATCAATACTATCTGACTCACTTTTATCAAAATCAATAAACCCTTTATTACCTCAACATCAAGCATATATTAAAACTAAGAGTTGTTCATATTGAATTTTTTTCTCTAATAGTTATCTTAAAAAATATAAAATTTCCATAAAATAATTTTCAAGGTTATTGGTACAATTTAATATATGTTTCTAAACCTTTAAAGTAATATCAATGAAGAAAAATCCTTATATGTTTCACATGATTCCCATAACATTTAGTATGTACTATAATATCATTGATAAATATTAGTCATTAATGAATATATCTAATTGTATAAATATTTAATTTTTATTAATATATCAACCTCACTACCATAGGTAAAACTAGGAAACTAAATTTTTCCATAATAATAGGCATATACAAAAATTAACAACCATTTAAGTATGCTCTGTTATTCAGTTATAAGATGTAGTGATTTCAAGATACATACTTTTCCTAGTTTATTTTTTTTGTGGTCCTATTTCAAAAAAATACTAAAACCAAAATGGTTATGGTATTATCTAAAATATGAATATAGAAAAATAAATCCTAATATTTCTTCCATTATGAAACCTTATTTTTTAATATTTTATACTTCTAATTTAACATATGATTCTATTTTTTCAATCCTTGGTTATCTTTGGTCATCTTCCTATAAGGTTCTCTAACTGAATTAGTTAACATCATTATAATATAATTTATAATGTTTCATCAAAGATAATGTGAATTGACTATATCATATCCCCTATAATTATCTCACTTGGTGTGAAATATTAGGCCCACTCATCATGAATTAAAGTAAACATTGAGTCGATATTCAACCATCCTTTTTCCTAGTTTCATTTTTGTGGTCCTATTTAAAAAATACTATAAAACATGGTTATGATATAATCTAAAATATGAATATAAAAAAATCATAAGATCAATTTCTATATGAAACCTTAGTTTTTAAAATTTGATACTTTTGGTTCAACCTATGAGTCTCTTTGTTCAATCCTTGGTTATTTATCGTCATTTTCCTATTTGGTTATCCTAACTAATTAGTTAACATCACCCTCAAATCATTCATAGAGGTTCATTGGGGGATAAAGTTCAATAAATATAGCATATATTTTAGATTTATTTCTCTAGGTGTGCAATCTTAGGCCTACTCATCATGCACTAGAGTAAATATTGAGTTGATACTCAACAAGAATTTTTAAGGGTGATTACAATTAGGTGAATATTTTTCATAGATGAATCCAATTTCTAGTATCTATATAGGGATATAATTCCTTAGATAATCACACAATCTATACTTTATTAAAACATTAAGATGTTATCCTATACTTATAATTACCCCATAGAAATATCCCATGGGTTTTCACCAATGTTCTCTTATCCTAATCCCTAATATAGTCAATATTACCTCAAATAACTAAAATATTTATCTATAGCATTGAAATTATTATTATCCTTAACATTTAAATGTTTGATAGCATTTAGAACTCTTAAATTATACTCAACATATAACATCTTAACCTATAAAGTTATCTAAACCCTCCTGTGAAACCAATCGAGGTACCCTAGACTCACATTCCCATGTCTAGTGATATAAATTTCAGGTTGGAATAATACAAAGTAAAACATGATGAGGGGGGCGGGGGATTGTTTCTTTAAAATAATCATCACTGATTTTGGATTTTGAATCCTTTTGTGATTTATGAAGATATACAGTGTTTTATTCTGTAAAAAGTATGTGAAGAGGATAAACCAAAAGAAAGAACACAACCAATTTATAGTGGTTCAGGGCACAAAGATCCCTTACTCTACTCCACCAACTCTCTCTCTGGGAGCTTAGTGAATTTCACTAGAAAGGTTCTGTTATCACAGGACCTTCAAATCAAAAACTGAGTATAGGAAGTTGACACCTTTCCAACAAGGCTAAAATAGAGCCTTATGATATTTTAATAGGGAAATTATTATACAAATATTAATAAAATAAGCCTACATTTCTCCACAAATGAGTATGAGAAGTTGATACTCCAATAAATCAAAAGAGTTTGATTTGTTGATGGTTCAGGTTGATCTTCACAATTGCAGCATCAAAAACCAATTGTAGATGGATATTATTCTTCTTTATAAATAAAATTCTTTATGAAAGAGTAATTATGAAGTGATTTTGGTTGCAAATGATCTTAAAATAAAATCAAAAACAAAAAAAACTGAAATATTACAATAGTAATATATTTAACATGAATGTCTCCCAAGTGTAGCCTCTTTTAGAGTCTATCATTCATTACAGTAGCAGCACTGTAAAAGTTATTTATCAAGAAAATATTTGAATGAAAATATTAATCTTGTATCACATATTTTGAAAATATATACTAGAAGAATATATAATGTAAATAGTCTACTTCATAATTCCATATCCAAGAAAATTTCTTGAAATATCATGAATATAAGAAGTCAAAAACATCCAGGGGAGTCATAACTTCCCTTAAAAAAATGGGTTATTTTCCCCATTTAATACAGTTCTTTGAATCAATCATAAAAAGCCTGAGTCGGTCATAAAAATAGCTTTTAATAGGTCATAATTCTATCAAGAATTTTGTATAAATCTTGGAAGAATAATGAATTTAAATATCTAGTGTTGAATAGTCAAACTTAGGGTTCCTAGAAAAAAATGAAAAAAATACTAAATGTATGGTTCAACTATATACCATTCATTTTCTAAATCTAAGGTTGACAGCATAAGTTTGATCATAAAATCAAGGTTGATAAACCATATGTTTTTCTCTTAAATGTAGGGTTCCTCACTTAAATAAGGTTCTTTAACTATACATTCTTCTCTTGAAAAATGTAAGGTTTTGTCCAAAGGTAAGGTTATTTAAACATACTTTTCTAATAACATAGGTCTGATAATCCATACACACTATTCTAAATATATGTCTCATTCTTTACATTATATCCCATGCATAAGGTTTGTTCCTTATATTATTTTCATCAATTTAGGGTATGAACAATGCTTCCTGAATACAATAAAATGAGTTCCAAACACTTTAAAAAATATTCCTGGTGAGTTAAAATATTGAATATAATTCCAGAATAAATATTTTAATGAATAATAACTTCTTAAAATACAATTAAAGTAATATAATTAGAAAAAAACAATGGTATTTGTGAGAATTAAACTGAATTAAGATTTATAGAGAATTTTTTAGACAATACATACCTAACAATATCACTATTTTTGATGATCACAAAACCCATAAAATAGTTAACAAAAAATATATGATTTTTTAAAAACATGTAAATAAAATAATTTAAAGATTAAATTTATCAAAACAATATTTTGATTTCAGAGAACTATTTTGAATAAAAATATATTGAAATAAAATATTACGTTTACCCAATTTTCTCCCCCCTCTTTTTATAAAAAAAAAGTATAAGAAAAAGGATTACAACACTTTCAATTTTTTATAGAACAATTAATGAATGTTTATATTGGACTTTTTGGATAAATAAGAGAGTGATTACGGAAATAGAGAAAAAAATTAATAAATAAATGAAAATGAAATATAAAATATATAAAAAAAATGAATTTTATTATAAAAATTTTACAACTACATTAGTGGTTTTTGATTAAAGAAATGGGTTAGTAAAAAATAATGATGGAAGGTGAAAGTGTTTTCTCAAGACGAGATTTTGGTACTAGTTCTGGTAGAGCCTAAGCTACTTGAAAAACTACTTTTAATTATATTAACTGAGATTTTAACCATTCTGAAATATTATCGACCAATTTCTTTATCAAACTTATCAAATCTTGACTGAATTTCAGATTTTAAATTAAATTGGCTTTTAAAAACTCATAATGATTATCCTCTATATACAGAAATGAAGTTAACATGTCACTGAATTGATTGACTATCATCCTGATACCTTGTTCACTAGAAGTACGTTTCTCAAAAAGATATCTATAATTTTACAACAAGAGTGATAACAAAGCACTATTTCATTGAAGGTTATGAATCATATCATTCATATATGCCATAAAAGATGTGATAGCTTGAAAAATTATAATCAGATCTAGTCAGGTTGGTGGGGCAGAATTAGAAGTGTTGTCCTAATTGACTGTAGAGACCCGAATCTTGATGTACGTGGAAATTACATTACTTTGGCGGGATACTTAATACATAACAAAAACAGACACACAAGGACCGTGATAGTTTAGTGTCTTTGGAAACTCGGAATATAAAATTCTAATCATGTTGAAATATCTCCAACAACTCCCATAACGATCTTCTCCTTTTGTTTCCTTACCTAAAACCTTTATTTACTTCATGGGGAAAATAAAACATAAAAAGTGTGAGCTCAAATGCTCAGTAAGGGCAAACATAAATAACATAAAACAATCCATAAACATTTGGAAGAAAAAATTTGATCATGAAATTTAAACATCAAAATCTTGAGAAAAGACATAAATCATGGAAGTATGTAAGGAATATATCATAATAGAACATCAACCATGATAAAATGGGAATAAGACATGTAATTGTGGTAACCATTAAGCACATGTCATGATTTACATAGTAGCCAAGGCATTGCTTCCAAGACCATATTAGTGGACAAAGTCCCTTTCTGAATCAAGTTCACTTCTCATTTTAGTCCTGTAAAACTGAACCAGATTAACTTACCATTCCAGCCATGTCTATCTCATGAGATATAAATCTTTACCCAATTCATTATAGGGAGATATAGGTCCCACCCATCTCATAATGAAATCATTCTTACTTGTGCCAAAAAATAAACATACATCATTCCTAATAACCCAATAAATAAAATGGGTTTCATAAAAATCTTCCCATCATCACATAATCCATATAAAAGAAATGGATATCATTTCATAATAAGAAAAGTGAAACCTTGTAAATCATAGAGACATGATACTTGAAACATACACATATTAAAATAATGTCATCTTAGGTGAAAAATGGTTTTGATAAAACACTTGAAATGAATTGTTGAGGAAAATATCCTTTCTTCTTCAAAATCAATCTCTTTCCACAAAATGTCATGAAATTTTAAAAGAAAATGATTTTGTTGAAAATAGCCATGAAATATTTTTGAGGAATCTTCATGAAAATAAGGCTTTATAAAAACCGTAAAAATCCTTTCATGCCGTATAAGTTTAAAAAAAAACATTCTTCTTGTACTTTTGCCAGAAAAGTAAAAAAAGTACCTCATAATGTAAACAAAAGAAATATTTCTTACATACCATGTAGTAAAAGTAAAAATGGGTAAAAATTAATTTAAACATACATAAAAACACTTTTAGAAAACATGGACATGGATGATAACAATAACCCCAGTAAATACTTACGTATAAGCAATCTCGGAGAAAAAGGAGAATTGCAAAATTATCCCTTACCTTATGTCTGATATGCTTTGTATGTATCCAAACCTCCTGTATAATGATTTAAATAATGTCATTGACTTATTACAGAATAATATTCATTGTTATTATATCATATATGGTTCACTTATGACTTTATATTACCTGTTCTTTTGTAAATTCCATGTTAAAGAGCGTTTTGGTTAAAATCGTTTCATTTATCATATGTGTTTCGACTCATCATTCTTGATATTATTACTTATATCTTGATTTACATAATTACATAATGTAAAATATTATTTATATATAATAAATATTCATTATATACATATATATTATGGATCGATAAAAGGAATGAAATACACCGTTCATGGAGACGGTAGGCCATACGTATGCATGAATGCTGTTTTCGTTTCCTTATTGAATTGAATGGAATTGAGTATATGACATACATATATATATATACATATATCCAGTATCATTATTATGTCATATATTTCATTATTATTCATTATATATACTTTATTATCATTCTTGAATGGTTAATCATGGATAATGAATCTCATCGCGTTCGTGGAGACGGTAGTCCGTACGTACGCACGAGCGATGATATCATTACCATGATTGTGGAATTGTATTGGAGTGTATGTATACTATTTCAGAATAAATATCACTTTAAAATAATCATATATAGTTATTTATTTACACCATTAT
Source organism: Viscum album (assembly GCA_963277665.1). Classification (NCBI taxonomy): domain Eukaryota; kingdom Viridiplantae; phylum Streptophyta; class Magnoliopsida; order Santalales; family Viscaceae; genus Viscum; species Viscum album. The sequence continues at coordinate 1,389,215,704 of OY728162.1, read as the reverse complement.
ACCCATCCATGTAAGGTGGTGGTGGAAATACAGATTACACCACGACGTGGAGACGGTATTCCGTACGTACGCACGCGTGGTGATTTCGTTTTCCGTAGGATGGATAGATGGTTAAATAGGGTTGTTTCATAATTATAATAACATATCAGTATATGAGTGATACTGATGTTATTACTTCATAATGAAACAACTAAACAAGAATAAGTGGAATAAGAAATAAAGTTGAAAGAATCGGTAACGGACATTACCTCTTCTTTGAATCACCTTTTTGAAACCTCCTCTTAGGGTACTAATATTAGTCTTTGAAGAAGACCAGAACCTCTAGGATGTTTCTAGGGAAGTGGAGAAGATAAATTGGCAGGGGTTGGCCGAGCTTTAAGGCTCAAAGTGGTGTGAGGAAGAGAGGGAGGAGGTGCCCTTTTATAAGGGAGGACAGGGGCACCTTTGGAAAAACTAAAAATATTATTTTATTATAAAGTCATATTTGGTTTTAAATAGCTCCAAAATTATTTATTTTGAATATAAGGTGGGGATGGGTGGAAATCCTCTCATCCAATAGAATTTAGACAAGTTTAGGTTCATATTTTAACCTTATCATTTAGATTTAACTTTAAGTTATATAATTTTACTTTTACCGTGTCTTTTTGTGTTCTTACACTATAAGGTTAATAAACTTACTATAACAAGCCAAACGAACCCCAAGTTGTTTATTATTAATATATATAACCTTATCTAAGTCATTTGTCCGAACCTTAGATTTTTAAGAATATAATAACAATTAATAATATAATATTTGTTTTAAAAACTATATTATGTCAATTTTGACACTATTTGGTAATTGTGAAAATCATAACAGAATGATTAGTTCAAAAAAAGTTAATTAAATCCACACTAACATTTCATATTGACATATAATTTTTTTGGAATTCATTAAAAGTCTAAAATTACATTTATTTGGGTATTTATAACATCAATTATGTCAATATTTCATTAATAATATAATTACTACATCATCATTGTGTCATAAATAAATTAAACTATTTAAAGTATAAAAATTAAAAATAAAATATAATTATGTAGGAAATCTTTTTATCTTTATAATTAATATTTATAGTTGAATTTATCTTATGTATAACCCTATATTAAAATGATTTACTTATTAAACTTTGACTTTAACTATTTTAACCCTTCTTTAAAAAAATTAATAATAAATGTCCTAATCTAATCCAAGTGGGCCTAAATGGTCATATTTTATTCCTAAGGTTATTTTTGGTCGAATTACACTTATCCAATAGAATTAGGACATGTGTTAGGGTAAAGATAATATCATTTTTACCCTTAATTACCCTATTTACTTTTAACCGTGGTAAATAAAAGTAAAAAGTTACTATTCACCAAAAATTATTTTCATCTCATTGAACCAAATTTTACTTACTGACATCAACCGTGTCTCTCGGATTTTTGAAATTCCATTCACAAAAGCCGTAAAATTAAGTTTTATGTAAATTTTCAAATTCTCCTAGGAGGTGGGTAAAAGACGGTCAAAAGTTCAATAAAATTTTTATATATCTAAAATTATTAAAAAATGACTCAAATGAATTAAATTGAACTTATATAGGTATTATGTATCAATTATGACCTAAAATAAATTTAAATAAAACAAATAATTATTTAAATAAAAAGTCGGGTTTTAAATAGTAACTTAGTGTTTTCACTATTCATCAAAAATTGAAAGTTTTCAGAAAAATACCAAAATTTCACCCTAGGCTAATTTCGATATTCCAAATCCAAAAATGAAGTCCATTTTCAATAATAAAATTTATAAAATTTCAAAAAGTTGGTATTACTATCATAACAGCTAGTTTTAATAATATTTTAATAGCATATCGTTGTTTAGCGAAACTCGGTATTGCGTACAACACACGCTATCGTGGAAGGTCGCGCTTGCGTGTAATGCAAGCCAAGTCCGGGATGCGTGTTGTTCAAGCTCCTTCTGGTGTAGCATACAACACAAGACATTAATAAAATTAAAAAGAATATTTTTGTAAAATCTTGGGGTGTTACATTGACACTTCCCTGGAATGATTCAAATTGAATTCCACAGTACCATTTCAAATATAAAAAACCTATTTTAGAAATAGATTCTGATTTAAGCATCCCAATATGATCCAACATCTCTCTTTTAAAGGCATCAAAATCAGTTTTTGACACAAACGTTTCTCTGATATCTTGATGTTGAGTCTAAACAGCCTCTAATTCCATCCTTGGAGCATATGAATTTTTCAAATCATAAATAGATTTTTTTGGATGCTTATAGATCCCATCGAAGTCTATAATTATACTCTTGAACCATGTTAAAATTAGCTACAAGATATTCAATCTGATTTTTCAGTGAATCAGATGTTCCTTTAACTAGATTTTTATATTAGACAATAGACTATACAACAGCTAAGGGATTAACATTAGACTTTTACATAGAATTACTACTTGAATAGGGTAAACCATCAATGACCCCTATAATTTATCCAAAAATAGATACAGTTATTTTTATAGAAGGACCAATGCCATAGATTTCGTGATTTTTAATCATATCAGTGGTCTGAGTGACTAATTTTTGAACTGGCTGTTCTCCTTGAGAAGATCCTTCCTTGTGAGTTGGTATAGGAACATCCTGAAGATATTGATCTTGATTTTCTACTTATTGATCCTCAGTATGATCTGTTTCTTCCCAATTAATTGAAATAGTTTCATCTAAAAATCCTAACACTAGTTCTTCTGGATGGGATTCTTCTTTGTTCCTTAGTTTTAAAACAAATTATTCATGAACTTCTTCTTTTGAAACTTCTGTAGAAAACTATGTATCAATATATAAAAGCTTTCTCTTAGTAGGATATTCAATACCTTCTGTTTTGGATTCTCCAACTTCTTCATTTCTAATTTTACCTAACTCCCCCTAATAAAAAGATCCCTATTTCTATTGGTCATCCGTACCAATAGGAATTAGATTAACTTTTATTATACTCTATTAGAAACCAAATTTTCTTAAACTCACTACATTTAACATATTTATGTGATTAAATTTGACTGTAGAATTAAAAATATGAATCATATTTATTCTGAGAAAAATAAGTTAAATGATCCTTCCATAAGGGTGGAACAAAATTCTCAATTCTGAATGGTATCAAGAACTCAGATATCTCAGCATATATCTGGGAAAATTTAACCAGATGTTAGTGATAAACAAAAACATAATGTACATGTTTAGTTATAAAATCCTATCCATTTCAGTAACCCTGGGAGTAATAGATGTTTGAATAAAATTTACTAACACTTTCTATTCGGCCTCAAGATCCTTAAAAAACAAAAACAACATTATATCTTTAGATTTGTGATATTTATTTCCAATTGAACGAAGATCAAAGTGGAATACTCCTTCATTATGGAATTTAAAAATTTGAGGGATTTCAACTGAAGATATTGAAAATTCATTATCTTCTATTCAATATGATATCTTATCTTCTGATTCACTGAAACTAAACTTAACACTGCTAAAAAAATTATTTAGTTCTACCTCATAAAGAAAATATGTATTTTCTTCCTTGAATAGAAACTCAAAACCTAGAAATGCTAGAGCTTGTTTGAGTAGACAGTTCATCTGATACAACCAATCAAAATAGACAACCTTTCCTTGAATAATATTTTTGGAAGGAATACACAGAAGCTTTGGATCACTTGGTTCACCTTCATCAGTTCTCTTGGTCTTCATCATTTCTAAGAATCTGAAGGTTGAAGGTTTTTAGATTCTATGGTTTATGAACAATATGGGGGTTTATGGAGGTGAAACAGTTCAAAAATGAAATAGTAAGGTATGTCAAAGGGTTTTCTGACGGATTGTGTCACAGTCTGGTTTCATTTGATGATTACATAGGCTAATTATTAAGATTTTAAATTTTAAAACACATGGTTAAAAAGATAATAATGAGAAAAAAGTAATTTACATAAATAAACCAAAAAATTAATATATTTAAATATATTATAAAAATTTAAAATAAATTAAAATGAATTAAAATTGTAAATACATTAAAATGAAATAGGTTGATAAAGGTTTATTTAAAATAAAATAATCTTAAATCACCATTAATAACATCAAAACTTATATTGAGAAGTGGTTTAGTGAAAATATCAGCTAGTTGATATTTACTATTGAAAAATTCTAAAGATATATCCTTTTTAAGAACATGATCTCTTAGAAAATGATGCCTTATATCAATATGATTATCCCTAAAATAACTTATAGTTTTTTTGATTTATTTATAGCATTTTTATTATCACATAAAATAGGTATATTATTAAAATTTAGTCCAAAGTCTAGTATAGTGTTTTTCATTCACAATACTTGTGAACAAAAACTACTAGTAGAAACATATTCTGCCTCGGATGTGGATATTCCAACCGAGGGTTGTTTCTTACATGACCATGATACTAAATATTTCCCTAAAAAGTGATATGTTCCTAAGGTGATTTTTCTATCTAATCTACAACATCTAAAATCAGTATATGAATATGAAATTAAACTAAAATCAAAAGTTATTTTGGTAAAGAAGATATTGAAGAATATTTACTTTTAAATATATATAAATTATTTTAATAGTAGTAAGATGAGATTATATTGGATTTGACTTAAATCTAGCATATAAGAAGACAAAAAATATAATTTTTGATCTAGTAGAAGTAAGATATAACATACTACCAATCATACCTCTATATAACTTGTTTTCAACTGGTTTTCCAGCTTCATCCAAATCAAGAATTATATTGGTACACATGGGAGTTGTATATGTCTTGTTGTTCTCAAGTATAATCTTTGACAATAAATAAATAATATATCTACTTTGAATTAAAATATTTACACAATAATTTTGATAAATATGAAATCCTAAAAAGAAATTCAGTTCTCCCATCATACTCATTTCAAATTATTTTTTCATTAGTTTTGAAAAATTATTACAAATATTTTTATTTTTTGTACCAAAAATAACATCATCAATATAAATTTGAACTAATAAAATATGAGAACAAACATATTTCTTAAAAAGTGTTGGATCTTCCAATCCAATAGTAAATCCATTTTCAAAAGAAAGGAACTTAATATTTCATACTAAGCTCTAGGTGCTTGATTAAGTCCATAGAGATCTTTAGTAAGTTTAAAAATAGAATGTTTTTTGATGATATTTAAAAAACCAAGTGGTTTTTCAACATAAAATTCTTCTATTAAATATCCATTTAAAAAGAAAGATTTAAAACCCATATGATAAAATTTAAAATTCATATGTGATGCATAATCTAAAAATATACTAAATGCTTCTAATATAGCTATAAGGGAAAATGTTTCGTAATAATATATAACTTTTTCCTGATAATACCATTTAGCTACTAATTAGTATTTTTTTGGTTTTGATCCCATCATCATCCGGTTTATTTCTAATTACCCATTTAGTTACTATAACTGGGTAATTGGATGGTCTTTCTACTAATTCCAAAACTTTATTTCTTCTGAATTTATTTATCTCTTCTTTCATTGCTAACATTCAACATTCATATTCAAACTCTTCCTCAATATATTTAGGTTCTAACTGATAAAAAATGGAATACAATTCTACTAGGTTTCCTATATTTCTTCTTGTTCTAATTAATATGTCTATGTATCTTATAAAAGTTTATAAAGGATGATTTTTTAGGGTTCCATACTGTCTAGGAAATACACTTTGAGGTTTTTTAGTTTCATGTTCTTCTGAACTAGTCTTAATTTTATTTGTATCATTTTAAAAATTATATTTAGGGGTTTCAAGTGTCATGTTTTCGCATGAATTAGTAATTTCATTAGTTTGATATTTGTCTTTAATGAAAGGGTCAGTTTCATCAAACTTCACCTGAAATGATTCTTCAAAAATACTTGGACTTTTTATTAAATAGTTTATAGGATTTAAAGATAGGATAATTTCATATAAATATTTATTCATTATATTTTTTATCGAACTTACCATGGTTGTACTTAGTATTCAAGATACACACCTTGCATCCAAAATCATTAATGTAAATTACTTTAGGTTTTCTGTTATTCCAAAGTTCATATAGTTTACTTTTAAAAATAGGTCTTATTAAAACTCTATTCATGATATAGCAGGCTGTGTTTACAGATTTTTCACAAAAATAGGTACGAAGACTATATTAATTTTTCATAGTTCTTATTATTTCTTGAATAATAATATTTCTTCTTTCAACAATTCCATTTTGCTGAGGTGTTCTTGGTGATGAGAAGGTGTGTTTAATACCTTGATTTGAGAAAAAATAATTGATTTCTTGATTCTCAAATTATCCACCATGATCAATTCTTAGTGAAATTATTTTAATACATGTTTTATTTTGAAATTTTTTAAAAATACATTAAAAAATAGTGAATGATTTACTTCTGATAAAATCCACAATCCATTTTTATTATATTGAAAAGGCACTTTTAAGGGTAAGTGGGAACCAACAAAAACATCCTTCAGCATCAAATCACACCCTTACCCATACAAAATACGCATTACAAAATCCAAATTCCAAAAAACCATTCACCCCTCCAAGACTGTAGAATGAGAACTATTTCAAAATTCATAATAAACCAAATCACCGCAAATCCCACAACTCAACCCAAGATCACCAGCTTCAATGAGTACTTTACATCCTTGCCAACATATGCATCACCTTGATGCCATCTCGACACCAGCTTCCACCACCACAAGCTACATCAAACACTACCTAAGCGTCGTTTCATCAAACATCATCGTCATTGATGACAAAACACCACCACAACAGAAATCCAGAAAAAACCGAACGCCAGAAACCATAATCACCACCAAGAGAAACCAAAACAGAACACCAAAGCAACAACAAAATAAAACCGAAGCCACAAATCACAACTCTGGAAGAACCTTGAAGCCCTTTGAACCTTTAACCATAATCCCATAACCATGTAGTTACCATTGCGCCAGATCCAACTCAGAGAGGCATGCAAGAACTTCGGTTCAGAGAAGGTTGAACGACCAAAGAGATCTTCGACACATAACCATCGTCGTGTCCAGAGGTCATCTGGAAAGTGGCACAAAACCTTCTCCATGTTCAGAATCTTCACAAAGAATGGGACCAGTAGCACATCGACAAAAACCAAATAGAAAACTACAACTGCAACCTTCCAAATAGGGATATAGAATATAACATCCGAAAGAGGAATCAACCACATGACTAGTAAAATCACCACGAAGAACCCGAGAAAGGGGGAAACTGTGGCTGAAACCCTAAGAGGAACAAATGGGAAGTGAAAGAGGAAAAGACGATGAAAGAGGAAAAAGGGGCTAAAACACTAATAAGAAGCCACTAAATGGAAAGGCCCTCATTTCCTATACTCCCACCACCACAATCCCAAACCCTTCTGAAAATCCAACACCCCCAACCATTATGGGGTCGTTTGTGTCGGACTAGGCTGGTAGAGTAGTGGAGGAAGAAGGTAAACGTGACCATTCTGAGGGAGGAGGAAGGAACAAGAAAGAGAAAAGAAGAGGGTGACCCGAGCGAAGAACATGGGAGTGGTGATAACCTTGATAAAGAAGCCGAATAAGCCAGAGGAGGAAGAGAGATCTAAAGCTGCTGGAGTCTCTCAAACCCTAGGCGAGGGCAAAGCCGGGAGCGAAGCTGGGCGAATGGGGTTCCATCTCCATTTTTTTTAAATGTAAATACACTCAAAAAAACTAACTTATTTGTCCTCACCAGTGACAAAATGAACATTTTTGTTACAGAAAAGAGTCGATGGCTTCACTAACCCTGCAATACATAAATCAAGCAGCAACCTTCTTCGATGTTGCAGAATTGATGATGATTGAAAACTCAGGACCCTTCAAGGAAGCACCACCAAGTAAATTGTGAATAATCATCGACTAAAACATAGAAATATAATTTACCATCCAAACTTGCTAGTCTGGATGGTCTATAAAAATCCATATGGGTATTTTTTAATGGTTTATATATAGTAATTTTGTTAACAGATTTGAAATAATAATTGTGTTGTTTCCCAATTTTGCATGTATCAAAAAATCTATCACTATCAAATTTAAGACAAGTTAAATTAGAAACTAATTTTTTCTAAGATAGTTTATGTAAAAAATATAAATTACAATGACCAATTATCCTATTTCAAATCTATGAATCATTTTTCTTAGCAGTTAAACAATTCAATTTTATCTTACACAAGGAATTTCAATCCAATGTATAAAAATTATCAGTTCTAGGTGTTCTAAACCTAAGAAGTTTATCATTAAACATATAGCAAGAGTTGTAAGAACAATCAATATAGAAACCATCATGAAAATGTTGATAGATAATTATCTGGTTGTGTTTTAACCCTTGTACAAATAATACTTTGTTGACTGGGATAATATTTGGATCTACAAGAATTTGAACACCAATAATCTTTCCTTTTTCATTGTCACCAAAAGTTACTAGACCTCCATCTATTTGATTCAATGTATAAAACTTTGATGAGTCTCCACTCATGTGTCTGGAACAACATCTATTTATATACTATATAACATTCTTTTTTCTGTGTCCTTTTTCCTGTAAAAGAATTTAAACATTTGTCTATTTTGGTACCCATATTTTCTTGGGTCAAGCAGTGTCAGCCTGCAGTGATCTATGAATATATATTTTCCTAATTTTACCATAATTTACATCACTTTCTTCAGACATACTTTTAAAAATAAAATAATTTTTAATACCACTAATTTGGGGATTTAATAAATAATAGTTTTTAGTGAAATGACCTTTTGTTCCACAATAATAATAGGTATCATTTTTTGAATTCTGCACAGAGTAATTCTTATATAGTTTTATTTTTTCACCATTGATTCCTATTACAATTTTTTCTCTTTTAATTACATTATTTCCAAGAATATTATTTAAAACCTTTTCTACTTTAGTAAAAATAAGTGCATTATTTTTATATGAATATACTTCATCCTGTAATTCTTTAATCCTTTTTTTAGGATCAATACAATTTGATGTAGAAGAATCGACGTTTTTAACTAAATCTTGATGTTTTTTTAGAATTGTGCCACTTTATACTAAAACAAAATTGTGAATATTTTTCAATTATTTATGATTATTTAATAAAGAATCATATTTCACTTCTTACATAAAAAGGTATGCAGCTAATTTATCATCTGGGAAACTATTAGTTTCAAAATCAGAGTAGTAATAATATTGTACCTATTCTTGTTCAGCCATGAAGCACATGCTGCCTTTGAGATTTTTTGGATCATTATGTGAATCAGATTTTGAGGAGCTAATGGAGTATTTAGATACACTCCAAGTAGATTTCATTTCTCTTTTTCATTTATACTCATAGTCATCATTTTTATGATATTTATTATTAAACCTTCTTCTTTTAACTTTCAATATAGGGCAACCAGGTTTGATGTGAGCCAATTTTTTTCATTCATAGAACCAAACATTTCAGGGATCTTTCTCATCCACCCTGAAGGATTTTATGAAGCCTCTTTTCTTCTTTTAGAATTTTTTGATTTTTTTGGTTAGATGAGCCTGTTCCATTTCAGAATATAAGGAATATGAATTTTCTCTGTTATTTATTCTTGTTTTGTTTTTCTTCTATGCTTCAGATATGTCACTTTTATGGTAGGATTTTACCATTTTACTAAAATATTATGATCAATAAGTTTAGATTTCATTACTAATTCATAAATCATTAATGTTCTAATCAGTTCCTTTATAGTCAAATTCATGACAGGTGATTATTGAAAAATTGCAACTGATATGCCATTCTACTTTGAGGGAAGAACTTTGAGTACTTTTAGTGCTTGATCAGATTAACTTATGGGATATACTAAGGAAATAATATTGTTAAAAATATATATTAACCTTCCATTAATTTTTATGATGCTTTATCATCAAAAATTCTAAAGGTGTCAAATTTTGACTTTACAATAGCATATCTCCTCATTATTATATTTTCTGTTCCTTTATAAGAAAATGAAATATTTTCCCACATCTCACAAGAAATAAGAAATTATGAAACACAATTAATCTCATTTGCACTAAATACAAAAATAATAGCATTCATTGATTTTGAATTAATGATATATTCAACTTCTTTTTCAGCAGTCCCAGTTTCTTGTTTTTTAGGAATCAGATAATGAGTAATGATATTCAAATATATTTGAAGCCATGATTCTTTATAAATATAATCATTTGTGATTTCCAGCATCCATAATTTTCACCATTAATGTATGGGGCATGTACCCTAGACATTCCTTCTCTTGGATCCGCCATTACAATATGCTTTATATAGACCTTATACTTTTCATCTTGCTATAACCTTATAAAACATCTCACCTATGATACCAATTTTTAGGAAGAAATAATAAAAATTAACATAAGATGGGGTGGATTGTGTCTTTTAAATAATCTTAACTAATTCGGGATTTTGAATCCCTTTGTGATTTATGCATATATGCTTTGTTTTCTTCTGTAAAAACCAAAAGAATACCCTTGGTTTTAACAGAATACAAGAACCAAGGTCCATCACTTTAATGAAGGTGATCACCTAAAGAAGAAGATGATAGATGATAGTGGTTTAATTTTATAAACTATTTAAAAAGAAATTAATTATCTATCTAGAAGATTTAATTGAACATTAATAATTGAGAAAAAAAGAGATAAAGTATAAGAGGAAGTGAATTTAAGAAATTCAAACGACGGTGTAATTGGTACAAATATAAAGAGTCTAAGAGAAAAGATACTGAAGATGTTAATGCTAGAATTACCTTTTGAGTTTTTGAAGTATCTTGAGAAATCACATCAGGGATCAATTTAGAAGAAATTAATCATCTTATAAGTTTATTGAGATTTCTAGTTTTGTTTTATTCCTTCATAGGTATCTATTTATAGACTTTATTGGATATGGGGATCCCTTGGGTTGATCCAACACTTCAAAGAGAAAATAAAACACTTTAAAGATAAGAAATTAATGTCATTCGACTCTTCCAAAACAAAAGCCGACTGATGACACTGGCTGGAAATTGACACACCCATAGATTTAAACTTCTATCTATATCCCACTTGGTAGCTAGTAATATATACCATCTATCTGGTAGACTTGATAGAGATTTTAGAGGTACTAATAGCACTATCGGCTAGCCGATGGTCCTTTACTGGATGGCTAGTGTTGGTGGCTAATGAGATCATTGGAAGTGGAATTCCATTCTCCTATGGATGCCTCCATTTGGTCTAACTATTCCCTTGGAATATTTATAATCACTATATACAATAAGTACTAAAAATAAAAAAAATTATTAGAAATTAGTGGTTGTGATCAGAAAAACACATTATTGGTTCAATAATCTCCCCCTTTTTGATGATCACAATCACTCATTTAAGATTAAAATATAATAAAGAGGTGAAGAATATAAAGGAAAAAGGTTGGGAAAATATAAATGATATATATTTTTAAATACCCATTTCCATGAAATAATATTTATCCCCTTTGAATAATATCCTTCCCTTTTAGATCTTTCTTCTTTTTGAAAACATCAAACCTTTCTCCACCAAACTGAAACTTTTCTCACTTTACATTAGAATTTTCTCCACCAAAAATGCTAAGCTATTCTCCACATTTGTGAATATAAAAAATAATTACATAAAAAAGGGTTTGATAGATAATAGATAAAAAATGAACAATATAATTAAGGTGATCATTCAAGCATGATTTTTGACATTTGAGAAATATGTTAAAAAAATAAAAACATTTTTTAAAAAATAAAGATTTTGGAATAATAAAACATATAAAAGAAGTATTAATGAATTATAACCCTACCACTAATATCTACACTTTAATAAAATTTAAAAATTATAAAGATAGGGGTTTTGTGGAGATATTAGCTAATTGAAAATTCATAAAAATATATTATAACATGATATCTCATTTTTGAAATTGGTCTTTCAAAAAGTGATGCTGAATATCAATGTTATTTGTGCAAGTGTGTTGAAATATTTTTCTAGATATTCTTATAGAACTAAGACTAATACATTTGGTTTAGAACAAAAGGAATTTTTATTTCAAAATTTAAGAGAGTTTTTTTCATCTATATAATCTGGGTGCAACAACTACCTTTGACTATATATTCTGATATGACCATGAAATGTTAAACTAAATTTTTCTTCTTACTACTCCAAGTGAATAAGGAATGTCCAAGATGATAATAAGTCATACTTGTACATTTTATATCTAGTTTATATCCTCCAAAATAAGTGTCTATAAAACATTAAAGATTAAAATATATTCCTTTATTATAAAATAAACCATTATTTTTAAAACCTTTTAAAAAATGAAGAATTATTTTTAGATATTTTAAATGAGATTCTATAGGATTTGATTGAAAATGATAATAAAGAAAAAAACTGGATATAAAGTCTGATCAGGTTTTAGTAAGAAAATGTAGACTCCCAAACATACTATTATAAGTCTTATTGTAAATTGGTTTACCAAATTCATCCAATGTTATCTTATAAGACATAGTCAAATGTGTGATAATTAAATTATCACAATCCATGTCAAAACACATTAATAGTACATTAGGGTATTTTCTTTGGATAAAAAAAGTACCATCTCCATTTTGATAGATTTGAAAACAAATAATTTTTTTAACTCACCCATAAAACTCATTTAAAATTATTTTCTTAATAATATTTAAAAATTCATTTCAAAGAAATAAATCTGTTTATCCAAAAATTACATCACCAACATAATTTGAGTGAATAAAAGATCATTTAAAACATTTTTTATAATTTTTTTATCATATTTCACATTTTGAAATCATTTTATAAAATAAAACGAGTTAAATATTCATACTAAGCACCAGGGGCTTGTTTTAAACCATTTAAATATTTGGTTAACTTGAAAATGGAATTCGAAAATTTTTAATTTTCAAAACCACACAGTTGTCAAAAAAATCAGAGATAAATCAATTTAGAAAATAATTCTTAACGTCAAATTGAAAAAGTTTAAAATTTAGATAGGTGGTGAATTTAAATGAGATTATTATGGATTCTAGCTATGAAATAGGAAAAAAATGTTTCACCACAGTCTATTCCTTCTTCATTATTATATCCTTTGGCTACAAGTCTATATTTTTTATGTTTGATGTTACCTTGATCATATAATTTATTTCTAAAAACCCATTTTGTACCAATAATGGGATGATTGTTAGGTCTTTCAATAAGAGTTTAAGAATCATTCCATTGGAATTGTTTTAGCTATTCATACATATCAAAACCACAATTTTCTTCATTAATAGAATCATAAAGGGTTTTAAGTTATATAAATATATAAAATAATTATGTTAAAATTCATTTAGGATATATTTTCTAATATGTGTACCAAATTTCAAATCTCTGATAATATTTTCCAAGGTATGGTCTTTATATTTTTTAAGGATTTAGGTAAAATACTAGAATGAATTGAAATAATAGGATCTTTAGAATAAAGTGGATTATTCAAAGTTAAAGGTTATCTACATCTATGAATTGGAATGATGGTTTATGAATATTTTTATAGAATTTTGTACCAATGGATTATTAAATGGTCTGGGTTATTTTATTGAAGACTCGGTTAGATTTAATTTATTTTTAATACCCAAGAAATATTACTCCATTAGATATTGGATCAAATTTCTATAGGTGTACTTTAGTGTTAATAATATAAAATTTAAATCCAAACACTTTTAAAAAAAAATTTGAATTTAATTTTTTCCATAGTTTATAAGGGGTATTTTTTAAGAGAGGTATTTCCAGAAAAAAATTTATGAAAAAACAATAAGTATTTAAAAACTCTCCCCAAAAATATCAAGGGTTTTAAAAGAATTATATAGCTATCTTGAGATTTATTTAAGTGTTAGATTCCATATTTTGAATACCCCATTTTGTTGAGGTGTTCTAGGAGTGAATAAGTATTATTATAACCTTATGAACTATAAATTTCATCAAACTATTTATTATCAAACTCTCACTATTATCAATTTGAATATAAATGGTTTTGTTCCTTTTTTTTCATTTTTTACCTTATTTGTGAATCCTATTTGGTTTTTATGAGAGTATTTTTGTGTTCCAAAAAAATACCCAAGTGAATTATGTATAATCATCAAAAATTGCAAAATAATAGGATTTATTTTGATAATTTCAACATTATTTGGTAGAAAAAGATCATGGTGCAAAATATCAATGGTTTTATAGGTTGTTAATTCTTGTTTATGTTTTAATGTAGTATTGTGTTTCTTACCAAAATTTCAAGGTTCACTACAAATATTGTCTTTGAAATTAAATTTTGTTGAATCTCATACTAGTTGATGTAGATTGAGATTATGGAGTGTGTGTATGCTATAACAACCATGTTTTCTATGTTAAATCCATGAATCACTATCTTGACCACTAAAAAATTTAAAATTATAAGAAGTAAAATATTCTAAATTAATAATTTACCCATTTTGAAAATAAAAAGTGGTAAATAAATGTTTTCCTTTGTGATTAATTTTTTCAAAAAAATCATTTTTGTTAGTGATTTTAAAACCTTTATCACACAATTGGACAATTAGTTTTTTGTTTTAACCCATTAATGAGTAAATCATATTCTATAAACATGGAATTGATAAAACTGATTTTACTAATACTGATGATTTTACTTATTAAATTGTCACAAAAAGTAAAGTATCCTCCATTATTTTTTTAAAGATTATTAAAATCAGAGGGTTCACCACACTTGTATTGAGAGCATACATTATCTATGTATCACACGGATGTTAGGGATTTAAACTTTAGACGCATTTCATATAAAATTGAGAAATTATTCCTTTTGGTACCTAGATTCTGGGTCTATATATGTTTTCTAATAGGAAATTTTTAATACAATTTTTTTTTTGAAAATGGATTTTTATATGAGATATGGGATGGAAGATGGATACTTTTTTACTACTACATTGATCATTTTTTCAATTAAATTTCAGAATTAATTTTCTAGTTTTATGAAAACAATTAAAAAATTTATTCTGTTAAACGTCTTTTACAAAAATCATATTTTTGAAATACTTATCACTATTTCAAAAACCAAATCCAAAATGATATTTTATGGTTAAATTAGAACTCTAAATTTTAATTATGTTTTCTCCACCTTGGGTGAATTTGAAAAGATATTTTTTGAGATCATGTATTGTCAATTCTAATTCAAAAACATTCAATTGAACATTCATTTGAACATTAATTTTTTACTATATTACATATTTTTTGATAGATAGTTTATATTTTCTTAAGATCTTGACTATAATTCTTTTTATGCTCTTGGTATACTGAATCTAGTTTGCAAAAACCATCTTCAAGTTGATCATAAAAATATTTTATATCTTCAAATATTAGATAATTAAAAGAATAAGAGTTTGAGTTTACTTAATTACTATCCTCAACTTAAGCCATGAGACACTTGTAACATTCTTCACTTGATTTAATTGTGTAGAGATACTCATTTTTTTAAATCAATGTTCAAACCTTAAAGGACATCTTGTTTTTATTTTTATTCTCATTATTTTTCTTTTTGAATAAGTGGAATTCTGAGATTATATGTCCCTTATTTTTTCATTCAAATAATTTCACTTGTTCACTTTGATCATCCTCCTTTTTAACACATTGTTAAGATTTATTTCTTTAAAAGAATATATTCAAATTCTGGGATAGATGATTCATTTCATTATCATTGTAAGATTCATCATTAATTTATTTGAAATTAGTCATCATTTTTTCCTTTTATTATTTGGATTCCATATCATCTTGTTTCTTCATTATGATCTCATAGGTTATGAGAGATCCAATTATCTCCTCTACTAACATTTTACTCATGTTCTTCACTAAATGTATTATCATCACATTGGATACACAATTTATTAGTATGAACTAAAGTATATATTCACTAATGTTTCTATAGATAAATCATAAGAAAGAGAGTTTCACCCCTAGAAAATGTTAGTAAAGTGTATAAAAATCTTATTAAAAGATTCATTTTGATACATTCTAAAACATTAAAAAATATTACATATATATATATATGAGTTTTAGTATCTTTAACTTTATTTGTTTCTTCATGAGAAACTTCAATAAATTTAAATATTTCATGTTTAGTTTTATAGTTAGATATGTGATTAAACTCATTATGATCTGAATAAGAATGTAAAGAATTTTTAGCTTTGTTATTAAGTTCAAGAGTAGATATTTCATAGGGAGTAAATTTTCTTTCTGATACTTTATAAGGTGTAAATATTTGTATAATAATTTTAAAAATAGGGTATCTTACACTAGGAAGAAAAGTGGACATACAAGTTTTCTAATAGGTATATTATAAACTATTAAATAAGGGTACACAAACCATAGAATTTCCTTCGAGACCAATGAGGGTGTTTGGAGAAACACTATTTTTAAAAGTTGAAACATTGAAATTGGGTCAAATTTTGATAACTAAAACCAATTTTAAAAACTATTTTATTTTGAGAAAAAAAATATTTTATTTAATCCCAAATGTAGGGTAGAGATACAATGTAAGGGGGAGGGAGTGAATTTCCTTTTAAATAAAATTTTAAAATAATTATTATAAAATTAAAGTTTTTATAATTAAATTATTTGATTTAAGAACATAACAATCAAAGTAAAGTGGGTGCAGTGGGAATTAAAAATTTATGTATAGAATGAGTGAATATTCAAAAATAAAAAAAGGCACACATTGATAAAGGAGTTTGGAAATAGATCCAGAATGAACCCATATGTCTCATCCCATTAAGAATTATTGAGAGGGTTATATTGCTCCTTTGGTTTTAATGGAATACCAATAAATAAATAAGAATAAATAATCCATTGGTTTTAAGGAAAACCATGAAATAAAAGAAGACCCTTGTTTAACAAAACCAAGAACCAAGATCCATCACTTTAACTAAGATGATCACTTAAAAAAGAATAATATAGATGATAAAGGTTTATTTTTTCAAAACCTTTATAAAGCACACAATTCTCCCTCAAAAATATTTATAAGAACTTCCAGGAGAGAGAGAAAAATAGATAGTATAATTGGAATCACCTTCAATAAATTTTAAAAGGGAGAAATTGGATCAAATAGAATGTGTAAATGAGAAAAAAGATTGAATACATTGAAGCCCAAATTTCTCTATGAGATTTGGAAGAATCTTGAATATCTCTTATAAAATCACTTAGGGGATCAATTAAAAATAAAGTAATCATAATATTTGTTCATTGAGATTTTTATTTTGATAAAATCCTCCACAGGTCTCTATTTATTTCATTCACATGAGCTAGGGAACCCTTGGGCTGAGCAAATGCTTTAAGGATCCAAGACAATGCTTTAAGGAAAATTAATTATTGTCATTTTCCTATGCTAGATATAATACATTATATTTATAGTGATATTATTATAAGTTTCAACTTATATTTAGATACCAATGGGTATCTAGTGATCTATATTAGATAGCTAATGGGATTTATAGATCTAAAAGAGCTACTTTCATCATTATTGGTTTGCTGATTATATTATACCAGCTGACTGGAGCTGTTGGCCAATGAGATCCTTGGAAATAGTCTTCTATTATAATTTGGGTTCCAATTATTAGTTCTCTTATTAACTTGAGAAATTTATAAATACTATACATTTTAATCATTAAAAATCAAAAAGGTAAAAATAACATTAGGGGATGTGATCATAAAAACACATGAGATGTTCAACAGAAACCTTCACGGTATCGGTAACATAAGAATCAAAGGATTTTGAGATAAAATCATGAAATGGAAATGAAAATATAATTAAATGATATATATTTTAATACATAGAATAAATATAGTAGCTAATTCACCATATAAAATAAAATATGGTGCACAATATCAAATATGTCTCATGGAATTGAAAATAAGATAAAGAAACCCTTACAATCTTAGAAAATTTCATGTTGGAACCCATTGTAGGATATGATTTAAAATGAAAAACTAAATAAATTGAATAATGATAGGATCATGAAAAAAATATTAAAGTTTAAGTAGGTACACCATTTCAAATAAAATATGGTGTATAATAAGAAATATTTTTCAAGGGGTGATAATTTGAGATAAGAAAACCTTACCTTATTCCCAATTCATTTTACCCATGTGCCTAACTTCCTATACAATAAAATTATGTTTATTAGATAGCTTCTTAATAAAATTATTTATCTATTTTCTATTTAATATTTACCATTTTTTAACATATTCACTCTATTTATTATATTGTTTTTTATTATGTTTATATGAAAATTGAATTGATGTCATCCTATTGTGGTAATTTTAGTAATCAAAGTTGTTATTTTAATAATTTAAATAATTAATATAAAATTCAAGGAACCATAAACCAATAATTATTTTATTATTAATATAATAAAATTAGTATTTATGTTCCTATAGTTATCCTTGATAGATTTATATAGCATTTTTAGATAGGTGGTTAAACCAACCCTAAACATAAACACGCTATATCTTGATGAGTGAGTATGGTTAAAGAAGTGTATAATATAATTATAATATATGAATAATGATATTGGTTTTATTTTTTTATTATTGAATCATAGTTTCAGTGGTTTTTATAATAAAATAATATAAATATTTAAAATTAAAAACATTACTTTAGATAGGTGATAGTTCGCAAAACACATTGTTAACACTAATTTTTTATAAGAGGAAGGAAATGAATAAACAATGTTTGTTAAATTAATATAATAACTTTTTAGTATAATAATGATACTATTTTATTTATATTACTAGGGTTAGGGTAGGTTTGGAAGAGAAATATTAAGAAGTAAAGGTAAGGATAAGTAATCCTCACTTTGGAACCTTGAACTTTCTCATGAAATTATCCTTGGAAATGGAGGGATCATGGTAAATTATGGTGGAAAGGGGATTTAGGTATCAAAAGGTAAATTTTTGATACATAAATTTGTCCAGGGTTCAAGGAAATTATAAAATTAATATGTAACCTTGAGAGGGTGGAAGTGATCCCCTATTATAAGTGAAGAAAGTGGAAGTTTTGTAATCCTCTATTATTTTTCAATAACGGAATAAAATTATTCATTATTAAATGGTTCCAAAAGTGAAAACTAACATATTTTTTGGTGAGATAATGTAAATAAATCCTTTAATCTCAATTTAAATACATTTTTAGACATATTTCATGCCTTTTACCACTTTATTTTTATATTTTTCTATTTTGTTTTTTTTACCTTGATAACTAGTTTTTACCCTAGTAGTTTATATTTTATTAAAAGTATATGGTATCCCATATAAACAAATGTTGATGTTATAAACCTAAAATTATGTCCCATATAGTTTAATTTAATTTATAGGTAAGAAAAAAGTAATTTTTAAATTAAAACATTTAATATATACAAAACACTATTTTGTAGAAAAATGTTGTTTTACCATTAAGTGTTCTTAGTATTATATGGAATTTACTACCAATTAAAAGAGTGATAATATATTTTTATATATTTGAAAAAATAATAACAAAAAAAATTATATTAAATATATAAATATTACTTATTAGATAATAATTATAAAACATTAATACTTTTTTTTAAAAAATAACCTCACGCCATTATCTTGGTCATTAATCTTATTAATCATACTTTTGTGTCTAGAAATGATTTTTAACTTATTACATAATATGATTGTGGTGATCTAAAATATTAAATTTATTTTCTTAGATTTAATTTCTATAAATTATGAAAACCAATTTTTAATATAAGCGAATAAAAATAGTTTTTAGAGTAAAATATTACTTTTGTTTCCAAAACATTAAACATTGGTTTTATAAATTGAACAAATTTTATTAAGTAATTTAATTTAATTTATAAATTATTTTTAAAAAAAAGGTTTTTAAATACTTTTAACTCGTAAAAGTGATATTATGGGAAAAATCTGTATTTCTCATTATTCACAAAAAAATAAATTATTTCAGAAAGTATCAAAAGGTAACCCTAAGATAATTTTGAAATTATATATTCAAAAATAATTTTTTTATAAAATTAAATTTAATATATATATATATATATAGTTTAATGTAAATAATTGTTTTTAAAGAAATAAATATTTCATTGAAAAATTTCCTTTACATTAAGTGTTTTTTAATATTATTTCATACCAATATCAAATTTAAAGAATTTTAACATATTAGTTCATATTTTTTAATATCATATAATATTATAATAATCTTTTAAAATTGGTGAATTTAATTTATTAGGGTAAAGTCACAGTTTGTTAAAAAAATTTATTTGAAAATAACTATCCCTTTAAATATTAATTATTTATCTTTTAAATATAATCATTTTAAATTGTGTTATATCCTTTTATTTTCTTGGGGGTTTTATTTTTCTTATATTTTTATTAATTATAGTAATCTAATATGTCGCAACTCATTTAATTTTAGTGTTGTGTGTGTTTTATGTTGAGTGTGATAAAAGTTATCAAATATAACATTAATTTAAAGGATCCAAAATCTCAGTTCGTTACAATTATCACCACTCTATTAATCTAAACACTAATATCCTCATCCCATGCTCCTTTCATTACAATATTTAATGACCAAATGTGACTATGTCACTTATACTTAACCACCAACAATAAAAATCAATTTATACTCACTCCTAACTCATCAAGAATATCATCCAAGGAATATATTGAAATTACATTAAAAATGAGGTCACATCCTCCAAAAAATAATGCGGATCCCCTAATATTTCTTCCATAACACCGCTCCTTGATCATCGACCCCTATGGGTCCCAACAGTACATGCATATTGCTCATCCCGGTCCATGATCTCCCATCTTATCAACCCTTGACACCATCCATCCATGATGTCACCATCCACTATAGAGGATATAACTCCCATTATTATTAAACATGCCAGAATTAAATTCCTGTAGGCATATCAATGCATCTATTAGTCCTCATCTCATACATGACCGCTCACTGATTCATGTACTAAATAAGAACTACCAATAACCCCAGACCCAATTTCCCTCACACATAAATATTCTTTCATACAACATTGAATATTGAAAGAAAAATATAAACAAAAATATTTTCATGGATTTTATACTAGACCAATCATAAATTATATAAAACCAACAAATAACTCATCATGAACAATGATGACATCCACATCCATTTAATACCTGATACTGACTAGGATATATTGAAATAAAATTAATAGAGGATTACTATACCTCTCCACATAATCAAATATGTTTATAAAAATATTCCAATAGGTTTTAGGATCCTCAAGAAATAACTAAGCATAGGTGGGGGGGGGGGTAAATCCATGTATTATTTAATTTTAAGTTACATCACCAAACAACCATCATCACTTATTAATGTGATCGATTATCCCATTTTTAAAAATTATTTAGTCTCTAGTATTAAAATTTATTTATGTTAATTATATAATTCAGTAACCTCAACCAAAAAAATAAAATCACAATGAGAATTGTTAAATTAAATGTTCACCATTTAAAATTAATAGCAATTTACTTATAATAATATAGAAATCCCAAGATCACGTAATTACTTAATCATGATGGATACAAATGAGAAAGGCTTATATTTGAAATAATGTTACTTACAAATCACTGATAATTGATCTAATTTGGTCCTATAGAATCAAATAAATGTAGTTTATTAGTACAATATGAAGAATCTAAGATCTATGCAAAGTGAGTAAAATTTTCTAGAGATGTGTAGAAACTGCTATTTTATTCTTCACACAATTATATTGTTATAAAATAGTGAGTGAAAAATATACTTGACAACATTAATTCTTCTACACTTCAACAATGATAAAAATTAATGAACAAGATATCTCTAATAATAAATCAATAAGAATAGTCTCATATAATCAATAAAAACACTAAATAAACTCCCACACTCGTTAAGAGTATCCACAATATTTACATTCAAGTGTTACAATATAAAGTAACAATTTGATGAATATATTATAAACTTATAATTTATCTTGGGTTTCTTCTTCATCATTTTATTGTATTATGTTGTACCTTGTTTTTGAAACAAACTTCTCCACTCATAACAAAATAGTCAAACTCTTCCTCATTAATTATAATTTTTATTTCAATTTCAAATTATAAAACTAACATATTCTTCTTACTTATCTCAATTCACATTGAGAAAAAAAATTAATCCATACTAATTTTTCACTATTTATTTTTTATAAGATAAGAGTGACCATGGTGGATTATCTTCTATGTTACATAAAAATACATATCATCAAAATCACTAGAAATCAAACTTTTCCGCAAATCATTGATCGATAATATTTATTGTGGAATGATCCTTTAAATAATGGTGTGATGAAAATATCATGTTGAAAAATATTATTTTACAAAATAGTCACCTCTAACTACACATAAATTGAATTTTCATTCTGGGTCATTATGGAATGAATCCATGTATTAGAACATGACCACTTAAAAACCTAAAAAATGAGACACCTTTCAAGATATTGAAATTGTAATCATAAAACGAAATCCAATTTTCTAATAGCCTTATACAACTCCCTCATGATTTCAATTATCACATTATATCCAACTCTCTTATATCCTTATGCATTTTGACATGAAAAATGACATTATGACACAATCATCTTCTTCATAGAATAATTGAATTTATAAAAAAAATATTGAACCAAAAATAGCAGTACCATATATTTTTGTAACAACCCAAACTGTTATAAGTGAAATTTTCCTTTTGATTTAATAAATTGCCTCATTTTGTAAAATGGGTATATAAAACATATGCACACCATTTCTTTTATTATATCCAACGGTATTTAAATTACCGTTAAGTATCTTTATCGTTGATAATATAGTTGTTGAACAATGATCACATGACTAGTATAAATATATGATTTTAAAAAATCCTTTTGACATAGAAAAAACAGGTGATGACCTCAACCAATAGGATCATTCCCTATAAATCCCATTTATGAGATCTTCTTAGGAAGAGAGCATTTATGATATTTTCCTGAGACCGACCCTATTCTGAGATCAAATAACTTAAGCATGAGTGAAACTGCTCACGAGAGAAGTTCAAGCTCATCAAGATCATAACCCAAACCATGTTCACCAAACATCCCCATGAAAGACCCTCTTTCACACACCTTACTCTTAGGGCGTATTCTGGTTCAATAAAGGTTTATGTATCAATACTCTAATATTATTATTATGTGAATTAATTTTCTATAGAATAATTAATATAGTTTAATTTTATTATTTGTTTTAATGCACAAAAAGAGTCTTTGGTTAATATTCTAATTTAGTTAAGAAATATATTATGGTGAATAAATATATTTCTCAAATAAATATTATTTTAATAAAATATTTTCATTAAATGAATTTTATTAAATATAAATGATCATTTAATTTTTATGAAGTCAAATGCAATCATTATTAATATTTGAAAACTGTTTTTTTCAAAACCCATTAATTTAAAATGAATGTCAGTTTTCATTTTAAAAGTGAAAATTCACATATTTATAAAATTTTTTAGATAAAATAAATATTATTTTTTGAATCAAGATGTCAAAATTATCCAATGGTGAATTTTTTATAATTTTCTATGACAATCAAATATTTGGGTAAAAATTAAAAACCACTTAAATATATAGTGTGTTTTATGAAATCATATTGGTTCAATAGTAATGTAATAAACACTATAAAAGGGATATTAAAAATAATATATGTTTTATATTTAAAATAATGTGAGTTTATATTTTTTTGACTAGTTTTGTAAAACCTTAGTGAATCCTCCATAATGTATAATATATTTTAAGATTTTAAATTCATTTCTTTAATAATGTGACCCAACTCCACATAAGAAAGGCTAATAATTTAATATATTTATCCGTTGGCCATATAAAATAATTTTTTTCACTTCTATTTGGAAAAATCCGTGGGAAAACCATGGTAAGGTTTTTCCTTTTGAATACTTAATTATATAGATTTCAAAACCTAAGTTTGTGAAATATTAAAGAATTCCCCTCTCATTTCACATATAAACCCACCCAATATCCCACATATATTCACAAAAAAAATCCTTTGAGCACGTCTTTACTATTTCCTCACCTCTGTAGAATCCTCCCAAGGTTCCCCAAGCTCTCAAGAAGCCCCTCTTCAAGCTTTTGAAGTCATACAATCAAGTAAGGGTTTCCTTCCATTCTAATTTTTATCCAAGTTTCCTTATATTGTTACACCCTTATATTTTCAATTAAAAATGATGGGGTATTTCATTGAAACTCCCCATATTTTACTTATTATTTTTTTAATGATTATAGACCCATTTATCTCTCATTAATCTCTCCCATGTACACCCATTACCATGATGAAATTTTGTAAGTGTTATTTCATTCCTCCTCTTTCTTCAAGTTTATTTATTATGTTATACCTTCTATTTTCTAAATTACTTATGTTGGGACATGTATTTATATGACCCTATTACTTTACATTTCAATTATATATTATTAGAGATCCCTTTCTCTCTCATTAACCCTTTTTATGAATTATTATGCCACACCATTAAGCTACCAAAATTGCATTGGGATTTTCCATGCCAAAATCTTCATGTAGTGAAACCCACACCCATTACTCTATTAAGGGTATTCACCTATATGAACATATACATTTTTATTGTGGACTTAAATTTATTTATTCCAAACTCTTTGATTATGTAATGAATTATGATGAATAATTAATCCATGTTTTATAATCTATGTGGAACACTTAAGCATGAGAATGAAATGAAAGTGACTGGTGCACCCAGAATTATATAGTGCTCCAATGCATTGGGTAATGTTTAGTATCATGATACATCATGTTGTTATAAAGGTTTACCTTATTATATTATGGGAATTTGTCTGTTATGGTTCTGCTTTGGAGTTCTGTCGACGAAGCCTATGCCTTTGTCCACCCTCCTTTGTTGGTTCTACCTGTGGGAATCTGCATTCTGGATTTCTTGCATTCCTACTCCTATTTTTCCCCATGTGGATTGTTGCTTTTGCTTCAGATATACTATTAATTATCCCTCCTCTACCCTTATTTCATTGTTCCTCCGTGCATGACCCCATACTAGTTTGGCTTGAAGGTTTCATAGCATTTTGGGATGGTGTTGGTGGTTCTAGTGATGGTGGTCTGATCTTGGGGTTTGCATCTCATTTTAATTGATCAGTTCACACTTAGCCATAAAGTTATGTTATGTGTTTTGTGGTGTTTTCTAGATGGGATTGGTCCTGGACATCATTCTTTTCCCAGCCCATCTATTGTGATGTCTTATTGGTTCTCACTTTGCCTCAAAGTGATTTTGTACTAGTGGGTTCTCACTTAGCCAAAAAGTGTTTTCAAAATTCAAAAAAAATGGATTTTTAGTCCGTCAGATGTCTTCATAATATATCCTCGACCTATGATGCAATGTTTTATGTTGTTTCCATATTTCCATGTTATGATTATCATTATATATCATGCCTTTATGTTCATGTTTCTTTTATTCAACATTGATATGCCAATTTTCTAACATGTATTGTCTTCCCCATGTAATTTCATGTTTATTACTTTACTAGAATTTATATATCAACCCTTTCTTATGTATATTCTCATGTTATCCCATGTAATGTTAAGTACGAAGGAATTTTTTCGTAATGTAATGTAAGTTTTCAATAATAATGTTGTATTTCATGTTTTTAGATGTTATATAATATTAATAATTTCTTAATAAACTAAAATTATCAATATTTTAGGTTTTATTAAGTGTAATTTTATGTCATTAAATCATGTCTTCATGTAATAAAAATAACAGGGTTGTTATATTTGGTATCAGAGGAAAGTTTCGTTATTTTTGGGATTAGGATTAAAAAAACTCTAGTGAAATCCTAGATATTAGAGTAAGTATATAAAAAACATCCCTAAATCTTTGTGAGCATAGATTAAGTGTTTTATCAAGAAAATAATACCCTTTATGGATACGAACAAGTGGATGTGGCTCTAGCACAAATGTATCTAGGGGTAAAACCCAAAAACACCGCTTTGAGCTAGACTCAAACGGGAGCTGGAGCATAAAAATGGGCCTTGTTTCACTACATGTTTGATACTCCCATGGGATATTATTTGATAAATTCATAATCTTAGTACAAACCTTTATTAAGGGAATAAAAAAATCTAATATGAATATATCTTAGGAAAGAGATCATGGATAACTTATATTGAAGCTTAGAAATCATAAGTTAAGGAAAGAAATGTAATTTATAAGTTATCCCTTTAAATTCACTGGATTCCACTATAAAAGTTTAATAGTTTTAAATAATTACCCCTAATTTTCCTTTTGTTCTAGAAAATGGATGGTAATAGGAGGAATCATGCTAACATCCGATACAAAGATCAATGTAATGATTTCCCTAGTGAGATTCCCAATCCGATGGGAGCAGTAATTGAAAACCTTGTCATGATACTCTCTCAGTTAAATCATATTTTGAATATATTATTGATCAAGATAAAATCTAAATCCCCTAAGAAATAAGAAGCCATAATGGAAAGCTTTATGAGAAAAAGGACTCATACTTTCAATGGATTATCAGATCCCCCAATCGCCGAACAATGGATCAAATCCATTGAGAAGATATAATCCATCCTTCAATGCTCTGAAAAAGAGAAGTTTCTTCAAATTTCTTATCAAATAGTGGGTAAAGATGATAAATGGTGGACATTGATAAAAAATACGAAGCTTGAGGAAGAGATAAAGATGATGGGATGAAAGGATTTATTGAAAATGTTTTTCAATAAATATTTTACTCGCACCATCCAACTTAATATGGAAAGTTACTTCCTTTCCCCCAAGAAAAAATATGAAAAATCCATTAGAGCGTACAAGGATAAATTCACAAGGCTTGCATGATATGCCTCCAGATTTTTCATGACCCTCAAATTCAAGGTTGACTACATCCTTGGTGGGCTAAAACCAAGCTTACAGAAGGCCCTATAAATCCATGACTTTGATATCTATGATAAAATTGAATGATGTTCCCTCAATGTCAAAATGAAGATTGGTGAATCTTAGGGGTATCATGGGGATAAGAAGCAGAAGGTGGAGTCAAATTATAATGGTCTAATAGAGAGATCTAATAGTTCCATGAAATTTGAACACCCACTTTCCAAAGGTGTGGAAAGAAGCACTGTAGAAATTTCCTGAAGGGTATGGGAAATGTTTTAGGTTCAGGAAGGAAGGTAACCTAGCCAGTGATTTCCTGTAAGAAAAACCTACTACTATGGAAGAGGAAAGGAATGCCCTAGTAAACCCTCAATGCACTATTCATTTCTATAACTTCAAGGAACCAGGGAATTTCTCAAACCAATTCACTAAGAAAAGGGTTTTTGGAGGCATCCAACTACCTCCAAGGCTGTAAGGGGGAGATTTCTCCATCACAACTACTGAAGTGAATCCCGACAATGAAGTGGTGACAGGTATGCTAGTTATTCATTTAAGAAGATCAAACTTACTTTTTTATTCTTGTTTTATTCATTATTTTATATCTTGAAAGGTTTTTAGAACAATCCATACACCTCCCTAAATCAGGGAATTAGAGATATTGGTGAAAATGAAAAATGGGGAAATTATAGCATCCCATGTATATAACTATTCCCTAGTCACAATTTTTTGATTGATGTTCCCAAGAAACCTTATCATACTTCCCTTGGTGGAATTTTATGCAATTATTAATATGGATTGGCTTTCCCTATGTATATCCAACATAAATTTCTATGTTAGGGAAATCACTCTCTATATGGAAAATCAACCCACAATTCTATTAAAGTACATGGAGGAGGAAGAATATTCTTTAGAACCATCATACCAAGAATTGATATTACTGCCATATGATCATGTATATCTTGCTCAAATTATTGAGTCTAAAGAAGGAAGCATCCCCGAAGACATAAATATTGCAAGGGAATTCATTGTTGTATTTCTTGAATAATTTCCTTGTCTTCCTCCAAGAAGATATGTTAAATTATCGATTGATCTCATACCTGTGGCATTGACAATATCCAAGACTCCATATAGAATGGATGTTGTGGAAATTGAGGAGATAAAGAAATAACTATTGAAGAATATGGATAAAGGTTTTATACAACCAAGTGCTTCACTATGGGGTGCACCGATCCTCTTCATCAAGAAGAAGGACGGGTCAATGCACCTTTGTATTTATTGTTGTGAGGTCAACAAAATCACGATAAAGAAAAAGTATCTTTTTCTACAAATTAATAAATTATTTGACCAACTATAAGGAGAACAATAATTCTCTAAGGTGGATCTTCAGTCGATATATTATCAAGTAATGGTGAAGAAGTATGATATCCTTAATACTTCTTTTCTTATAAGGTATGAGCACTCGGAATTTATAGTAATGCCTATTAAACTAAATAATTCTCCAAAAATATTCTTGGAATTGATTAATAGAGTCTTTATAGATTACATTGAAGTTTTTTTGGTAGTCTTTATTGATGATATTCTAATATACTCTAAAAGTAATAAGGAGCATGAGGAGCATTTAAGTACTATTCTAAAGACATTGTAAAAGGGAAATACTTATGACAAGTACAAAAAATGTGAGTTCTGGGTGAAATAAGTCTCTTTATTGGGGAATATCATCACAAGTAATGGGATATATGCATACTATTAAAAGACTAAGGAATTGAAGGATGGATGAGGCCAATATCTGTGATTGATATCCATTGTTTACCTGGATTATCTAGGGATTATTGTCAATTTTAGAGTAATTTCTCATTATTTTCAAACCCTCTAACCAAGATAACTTGGAAGGGAGTATAGTTATCTTGTAATAATGAATGCATATGAATATTAAAGGAGTTGAAAAGGAGTTTTATCAATACACTCATGCTCACACTACCCAAAAGTGGAGAGATTTTCATGGCATTCAGTGATACTTTGAAGAAGGGCCAAGGCTATGTGTTAGTGAATATTTGGTGACATTACCACTTTTTGGTGTTGGTTGTAGTGATCTTCACTTTGAAAATTTGGCAACATTACCTATTTGGGTTTAAGTGTGAAATATATACGGATCACAAAATCCTCAAGTGTATATTCACATATAAAGAGTTGAATATGCACCAACTAAGATAGTTAGAGCTAATTAATGACTATGACTTCTCAATTCACTGCCATCTGGGGAAAGCCAATAAAGTGGAAGATGCTCTAAGTAGAAATGATCCAACAACTCTTTCATTGATAAGAATTGATAAAGATCCAATATTCTTATAATTGATGTGTATGGACATGGGAATAATAAAGGAAGGAACATAATCAACCCTCTCACAAATTATTGCTTAACCATCTATTCTGGAGAGGTTAATTGATGATCAAAAAGATGATTTTTCAATTTAGAAGAAATTTGAAAATATTAGAAAAGGTAAATCCTCAGAGTTCAATTTTAATGAATAATGTGTTGTAAGATTTGGGTTAAGACTATGTGTACCATAAAATTATGAAATAAAGAAGATTCTATTGGATGATGCACATAGCGCAACCTTCTATATCCACCCTGAGAGCACACAGATGTATCAAGATCTCTGAGAACACTATTGGTGGGAAAATATGAAGAAGGATATCACATAATATACATTAAGATGTCTCGTATGTCAGCAAGTGAAGATGGAAAGGGAAAAATATAAGGTGATGAAGCAACCATTACCCATACCTACATAGAAAAGAAAAAACATCACCATGGAAGTTTTCACCAGGCTTCCTAAGACATCTAGAGGAAACAATGCTATATGGGTTGTAGTGGATCATCTTACAAATACTGCACACTTTATTTTAATTCGTGATGATTTCTCATTGGATCATCTTGCACTGATATACATCAAAAAAGTGGTGAGGCTACATGGTGTACCACTATCGATTGTATCCGATCAAGATACAAGATACATCTCTAAGTTTTGGAATAGTATCCAACATGCTATGAATACTGAGTTAAACTTTAGCACATCTTATCACCCTTAAACTGATGGAAAATTTGAGCAGACTATAAAGACACTTGAGGACATATTGAGATCATTCTAAATGGACTTAAAAGGATCATGGGATCAATATTTTCTTCTGATTGAGTTATCTTACAATAATAGTATCTACTCAAGCATCCAAATGTCTCCCTATGAAGCCCTTTATGGGATGAGGTGTAGAACACCATCATGTTGGGATGAAGTTGGGGAATGAAAACTTCTATGTCCTGAAATGGTTGAGGAAATAGTGTATAAGGTTAAGACTATTCTGTAACACATCAAGGCTACTTAGAATCAATATAAAATCTATTTTGAAAATCATAGAAAATACATAGAGTTTGACATTGGAGAAATGTTATTCCTTCTCATATATCTATGGAAGAGATTAATGAAATTTGGGAATAAGGGAAAGATTAGTCCAAGGTACATCAACCCTTTTGGGATCCTTGATCACATTAGATTGGTGGCCTACCAACTAGAACTCCCACCAAACCTATCTCAAGTACATGATGCATTCGATGTTTCCCTCTTGAGAAAGTACATACTATACCCCTTTAATGTACTCAATCAAGAGGTCATACCATTAGAGAATGAAATCTACTTTTAGAGAATATAGTGAAGATATTAGATCTAAGAGAAAACATTCTACGAGATAAGATGACGCCCCTTATCAAGGTGTTGTGGTGAAACCACAAGTTTGAATAAGCAATATAGGATCCAAAGGAGGTGATTAAGCACAATTACCCCCATATGTTTTAGTGTTGTAAATAGAAATTTCAAGGGTGAAATTTCTTAAGGGGGGAATATTGTAACAACCTAGACTTTAATAAGTGAAATTTCCATTTTTATTTAAATAAATGTCTTATTTTGTAAAATGGATATAGATGAAAAATGAACTCCATTTGTTTTATTATATCAAATTGTATTTAAATGACTATTAAGTATCATTAATGCAGATAATATAGACATTGAATGTGATCACATGACTAGTATAAATATAGGATTTTAACAAATCTTTTTGACATAGACAAAGGAGGTGATGAACTCAACCAGTAAGATCATTCCATATGAAGAATATTTATCGAATCTTCTGAGGGATATATCATTTATTTTATTTGACCTATACCAAGCCCAAGATGAGATCCCACAACTTAAACCCAGGTGAAACTATTTATGGGAGAAGTTCAAGCTCATCGAGATCATGGACCAAACTATGTTCACCGAATGACCCCATGAAAGCCCCACCATCATACACCTTACTCTTAGGGAGTATTCTAGCGTAATAAATGGTTATGTATCAAGAACCCCACATTATTATTATGTAATTTATTTTTTTATAGAATGATGAATAAAATTTCATTTTATTGTTGTTTCAAGTAACAAATAATATCTTTGGTTAATATTCAGATTCTGTTAAGAAATATATTGTGGAAAATTAATGTATTTTTGAAATAAATAATATTGTAATAAAATATTATCATTAAATTTATTTTATTAAATATAAATGATAATATAATTTTTATGAAGTCAAATGTAATCTTTATTAAGGTTTGAAAACTTTTTTTGTCAAAACATGTCAATTGTCAATGATTGTTGGTTTTCATTTTAAAATAAGAAATTCACATATTTATAAAATTATTTTGATAAAATAAATATTATTTATGGAATCAGGGTGTCAAAGTTATTTGATGGCGATTTTTTCATAATTTTCTTTGATAGTCAAATTTTTGTGTAATAATTAAATACCATAAAAATATTTTGCGTGTTTTATGACATCATAATGCACCAATAATGAGGTAATATAAAATATAAAAGTCATATTTGTTCAAATATATGTTTTAACTTTAAATTAATGTGATTTTAGTTTTTTGAAATTATTTTATAAATCCTTAGTTAATCCTCCAAAATGTATAATATATTTTATTATTTTAAATTCATTTCTTTAATAATATGACTCACCTCCACATAATAAAGGATAATATTTTAATATCTTAATAAATTTTCCTCATAAAATAATGTTTTACACTCTTATTTGAAAAAAAACAAGGTAAAAAACCATGGGACGGTTTGTGGTTTTGAATATTTAATTATATAGATTCGAAAACCTATGTTTCTGAAATATTAAATAATTCCTCTCTCATTTACTATATAAACCCACACAAGCTCAAACTTATCTTCACTAAAAATCATTTGATATTGTACTCATTATGTCATCCTCTCTCTAGAATCTTCACAATGTGACTCAAGCTCCCAGGAATCCCCTCTTCATGCTTTTGAAGTCATGCACTCAAGTAAGGATATCCTTCCTTTCTCATTTTTATCCCAGTTTCCCTATTTTGTTACACCCTTTTATTTTCAATTAAAAATAATGGATTATGTTTTCTAACCACACCCATAATTCCATTATTATGTTTTAATGATGATATTCCTCTTTATCTCTCATAAATCTCTCCCATGTATGCTCGTTACCATGCCAATTTTTGTAAGAGTTATTTCATTCATCCTCTTTCTTCAAATTTATTTATTATGTTACACCTTATATGTTACATATTACATATGTTGGGATATGTATTTATATGATCCTATTAATTTCCATTTTATGAATATATGATGAGATACCCATTTATCTATCATCAACCATTTTTTTGAATTTTTATACCACACCGTTATGCTGATGAAATTACACCGTGATTTTACATGCCAAAATTGTTATGTAGTGAATACCATACCCATTACTCTATCAAGGGTATTCAATTTTTTGCACACATAAATTTTTATTTAGGAAATAAATATATATATTCCATTCTCCTTGATTGTGGAATTAATTATGATGAATAATAATTCCATGTTTTATGATCTATGCGGCCCACTTAAGCATGAATATGAAATGAAAGTGACGGGTGTGCCTGGAATTATATATCACTATAATGCATTGGATAATGTTTAGAATCATGATATGTCATTTTGGGATAGGGGTTTACCTAATTAATTTATGTGAGTTTTTTCCATGAGGATGTCTTGGCAGTTTATCCTTGACCTATAATGCAATATTTTAAGTTGTTGCCACATTTCCATGTTAGGATTATCATCCTATATCATGACTTTATGTTCATGTTTATTTTATGCTCCTTTGATATGACTATTTTCTAACATGTATTGTATTCATCATTTTATTCCATGTTTATTCCCTTATTGGGATTTATAGCTTACCCCTTTCTTATGTATGTCCCCAGGTTATGCCATGCACTATTAAGTACGAAGGAATGTTGTGGTCATGTAAAGGAAGTTTTCAATAATAATGTTGTATTTAATGTTTTAAGTTGTTATGTAATGTTCCAAATTTCCCAAGACACTGTAATTATCTATCTTTTGGTTTGAATTAAGTGAACTTTTAAGTCATTAAATCATGTATGAATGTAATAAAAGTTAAGGTTGTTAAAATTTCAATGTGATACTAATGTCCTGAAGAATAGACCAAGAATCATAATAATTGAAAACCAAATTATAGAATGGAATCAATCCTTCATGATTTTTTCTACCTCTATTGAAATTCCTCTTAACTCCAATATATAACTTAAAACCTCTTCATGATCTTTATAATTCCTAATAAAATTCACCTCATCTAAATGTAAGATCCTCTTAAGTGTGAATATGATTCATGTATTGATTAATTATTGAAAAAAGTAAAATTCCAGAGTCATAAGTCCTATTAGAATAAGTTTTACATCATCCAAAATATTTCAATTTTAAAAAATATTCCCTTTTATATATTTTAAATAATTATTAGGGAATATTCATACTCAAAAATATTCTTACCTCTAATAATATTCCCCTTTGTCTTTTATTATCAACCATTGATCATAAATAACTCTTATCTTTATTAATGAAACATAGTTCAAATATTTTAGACCTACATGAGTGATCTAGGTGTATGAAATAATAATAATGAATAATAATATAAAAATTGTTAATAAGAAGGACTTTCACTCACTTCTACCTAGCCACTTTCACTTTTTTTATACCAAAATTCATCTCAAAACTACCTCAATACATATTAAACAAATACCTATATATACACTAAAAAATATGTTAGAATATTTCAAAAATTCATCAATATACACATGATAAATTAATATTTTTCAACTTTCGAAACACAACCCATAAAATATTTTATCTTTTATCGAAAAATATATACATTGAATTTATATTTTTATTTCTCCTAGATGAAAAAACCAAATTTAAAAATATAGGGGATGGATAATTGTACCTTAGAAAATAAAATAAAGAGGGTAAAATCCAATAATTAACATTAACCATTTAAATTAATCCATTAGAAGTTGTTTGGTAAATACATACACCACTTATTGTTTAGTGGGAACAAAATCTTACTCCAATACTCCTTTCTAAAACATTTACATTAAGACTTAAAACTTGATATCTATGTGATTTTTTCAATAATGATAGGTTTATTTACTTGAAATATGAATCACATTTATATTATTAGAATCCATTATAAATGAGAACATAACTATAACATTGAGATCTTTAATATGAGTTCACACCAATATAAATTTTGTAATTTCTTGAGTAACACCAACATACTGTCATTCATCTATACTTAATATAATAGAATATTGGTTCATTATTTTCCAATATAAAAAATTATATTCTATAAGGAATACTCCATTATATATATTTCTTATCATCAACACTTCCAAGACAATTTTCATCAATATTATTAGGATTGGTGTGGAAATTACTTTCCATATTTTATTTCATAAATTTCAGAAAGTTTCATTCCAGAACTATATTAGAAAAATAGAATTAGTGAGAACCTATAACCAATGGTTCATATGTGGTAGTTAAAAAAATATTCTTGAAGATAAATAAGAAGACGAGTTTTGGATGTGTTCATTGTTCACTAAATATAGAGGACTATTCAGTGCAGTCAATATGTAGCTAGAGGTGGCCTTAACTAAGTGGAAGTCATCCACAATGATATGATGGTGTTGGAACTAATTAATCTAGTTGGATGCTATAGATATCATCTATACATATATGGGTATGATCACATGTACAATGTTTTCTCATTGTATTTTTTATATTCTTATAGATTTTGATTTTGGGTGATTGAAAATTACAGTTCTATTTTCTCATAGATAGTATTCATATCTTTTTAACTTATAACTCAATGAGGACTCTATAATTTTTAAGTTATAGTGTTTCCTATAGAGTAGATTTTTCCTTGAACTACAAGAATTATATGTATATTGTGTGTCGAAGTGTTTCTTATGAATTTATTATTTATTCTTTGGGAGTGTGTTGTTAATGTCATCTAGAATGATTCAGTGAATGGTCAAGGTGAGATCATTCTAAGTTCAGATACACTGATTCTATGGTTCCATGAAATTTTAAAAATTCTAAATCCCAGTTAAATTGGTTAGGGTTTTGTAAGTAACTATAGGATTGTTAGTTCCCATCATAATAAGCAGTATTAGAGTTTTAATGGAAGATTAAACTAAAATAGTTCCTTAGAATGATGTTTCCAATAATTTATTCATTTCTATTTTAGTGGGATATTTATGATTCAGATGTACGGAGTTAGAATAGGGAATGTTTTGTTTGGATATGTTTTACAATTTTTCTTTAGATTTTATATGATGAATCTAGAAGATTATGTGTTCCAAGTAGATCAAAAGATTTTGTTTACATGTTTCAATATAGAAAAAGTGTCAAAAGAATAATTATAATATATTGATTATAATAAAATTGGAGAGATTAGGTTAATATTGGTTTATAATATGGATTTCAATATCTATGAGGTGAACAAAGGTATTAAATCGAGGTTTATTCTTACAAACATGCATGAGAAAACTTAAGTTATGAATAAAGTGTTTCATATGTAATGAATTTCCAACATGATGGTGATGTGGGGTGGGGGGGGGGGGTTAGTGGTTTATCATGCGAATGAGTTCAATGTGATTCAAATTCATCTGGTTTTAGTTGTGGTGAAGTTCGCTGGATACATATAGGCATTGATACTTTTGTGATTGCTTCAAGAATCATGGGGTGTGATAGTTACTACTAGGGGAATCATCTTTTGTAATAATTATTCGGTGTTTAAAGATATACAAGATATAATTTTGTTTAAAGAAATATAGAAGAAGGATGAATTTGGTGAATCTAAAATGAAATTTAATGGGGTTTTTATTGGATTTTCCCCTCATAGGAAAACCCAAAGTTTCAATAGGGGAGAGGGTTTGATATAAATAAACCATGGTAAATATAGTAACATTGTTCATTATACATGTTGAAAATGTAGAATTAAATATAATTTGGTGATGAAATACAGGGAATGAAATTATATCTCAAAAATATTATTTTATATTTCATTCATGAACTACAAATCTAAATAATGTAACAAATTGATCTTATGTTTCACATAATCATTAGAGCCATGGATTAGAATCAAGGGCAATATTCTACTTAGTTTCCAAGAAAGGGTGTATACAAACTTATGTATCTTAAAGCTTCAAAATGGTTCATATTATGGATGTAAAATTTCTTGAGATCATTAAAAAAATAATGTAAATGTTAATATAAAGAACAAATTAATGATTAAAATTCAAGGTAGTCATCACATCCTAGGATTATGGAAGAACATATACTTTCTCAGTTAGTATAATTATGCAAGATTATATATCAAATTTTTAGATGGTGTGTGGTAGATCAAACAATTCTCTATTGTTTTTACTTAAGGTGTTAAGGATGAAACATCTTACCCAAAAAGTAGATCATAAGGTTCAAGGCATGTTATAAGAAAATTCAAAATAGTGAAAGTTATGGTATGAACTCCTTTTGTGCCTTGGTGATAAAGGTTTACAGCCCATGTAATGCCCCGACCCTAGCTTCCCAGAGTCAGTGCATTATTACATAACATTGGCATGATCACAAAAGATCAAGTCTCAAATGACCGATTAGTTTAGTAGCCTTAAGAATACTAGATACAATCATAAGTTTTACATTACATTATAAAATGAAAAAAACTACACCAAAATTGTCTCTATAGGACACACTCATATCCCTTAGACTTTCGCTGCATGTCATTCATAATATACTTCTTCGCATCCCAGGAAAAATAAAACATAGAAAGGGGCGATCTCAGATGATCATTAAGGATAACAATATAGCTGAAAATTTTATAAAAAAACATAAACATTTAAGGAAATGTATACAACTAAAACAAAATCCTTTTAAATATGAACATCAGTATAATATGACAAAGATAAAATAAAATAATGTCATTTACTTATTCACATGGATATTCTACTAGTCTAATATCCACATGAAATATCAATAGCCACTTTTATAATGATGGAATTCATAATTATGGACTTTAATTTCTGTGTTAAGGCCTCATTCTAGGACATAGGGGCTAACTGTAACCGGACCCCAACCCAAAGAGCCTCTATAATCGGAATCCAACCCAGAGAGCCTCTATAACCGGACTCCAACCCGGAGGGTCTGCTATAACCGGACTCCAACCCAGAGGGATTACTTTTACCAGTCCCTAACCCAGAACATACTAGTCCAAAAAATTCATCTTAAGAAGAGGTTGAACTATAACATAAACATTTTTATTTAAAACTATCATATGAAATGTCAATACTTTAACCATAAACCATGAATGGCATAAATATAACTTATCCACAGTCAAACATATCACAAAACCTTAAATACAATATGGAAGATTTGTATCACAATAAATCAACTTCAAACAAGTGTAAAATTTATCAAAGGATGTTGATGTAGATGATCAAAACTAGTTGATAGAAATATCTCTTTCTATTTTGAAATCATTTAAGAGTCACATAATTATAAAGAAAACATTTATTTTTAAAATATACATATAATAATGTAAGGGAATCTTCGATGATGTTATAATGGTGGAAAATAGCCACACCCTCCATATAAGTTAAAAAAACCTTCTTAACTTAATTTTTTCAAAACGTTCATAATGTACCTTGTTTGAAAAACAACGGAAAGATTTCTTTCAAAACATATAAAGTTAAAATAAGCGTATAAATGACTTTAACCCATTGTCTTGTAAATAGTAATAATGTTTTGAAATATGTTTTTTAAGAAGACGTTGATGTAGATGATAAATAGGTCCTAGTAGATAATTACGTATAAACAACCTCGGATAATTAAGAGATTATAGATTTAACCCTTACCTTGTACTTTTCCTTGGTCGAGGGTAGGTTAACCTCCTCTTCTTCAGGTTATTCCTTTTGATTTGATCAAAAGGGCTTTTTAAGTTGGCTTTCAGACCAAAGGAAGGCCTCTAGGATGAAGTGAGGGAAGTTGGGAGGATATTTGGGTAGGTTTTGGCCGAGCCAAATGGCATTTGAGGTGTGAATATGAGAGAAGGGGAAGTGCCCTTTTATAAGAGGGGTGAGGGGCACCTTAGAAAAAACATAAAATATTTTAATAAATTCATATTCGGTTTATAATGGCTCCAAAATGATTTATTTCAAGGCTAAGGTGGGGATGGGTTGAAATACTCTCAACCAATAGGTTTAAATGTTTTGGGTCACCATATTGACCTTATCTTTTAGATTTAACTCTTAGTTAAATAGTTTGATATTTACCATGTAACTTTGTATTTTTATATTATATGGTTAATAAACATACTATAAATACCCAAGAGAACACCAAGTGGTTAATTAATATCATATATAATATTCTTTAATCCCTTTTACTGATCCTTAAATATTTAGGAATAGAATAACAATTAATAATATAATATTTGTTTTAAAAACCATTTTATGTCAATTTTGACACTATTTAGTATTTTGTTTTTGTTAAATTTATAACAACATTATTACTTCGAACAAAATTCATTTAATCAAACCTAAAATGTCATATTAACCAGGAAAATTAGTGTAATTAATTAAAAGTCTCTAATTCAATTTATTTGGATAGTTATAATATCAATTATTTTAATCTCTCATTAATTAGGTAATTACTACATCATCATTGTGTCATAAATAAATTTAATTATTTAATGTGTAAAAATTATAAATAAAATACAATTATGTAGGAAATATTCTTATATTTCTAATTAATATTTATAGTTTAATTTATCTTATTATAACCCTATATTAAAAATGGTTTAGTTATTAAACTTTGATTTTAACTCTTTTAACTCTTCTTTAAATAAAATAATAATAAATGTCTTAATCTAATACAAGTGGACCTAAAGTATCATATATTATTCCTAAGGTTTTTTATAGAATTAATCTTATCCAATAGAATTAGGAAATGTGTTAGGGTAATAATAATAATATCATTTTTACCCTTAATTACCCTATTTACTTTTAACCGTGGTAAATAAAAGTAAAAAGTTAGTATTCACCAAATATTATTTTCTTCTTATTAAACCACATTTTACTTACTGATATCAACTGTGTCTCTCGGATATTTTAAATTCAACTTACAGAAGTGGTAAAATTATGTTTTATACAAATTTGCAAATGCTCCTAGGAGGTGGGTAAAAGACGGTAAAAAGTTCAATAAAATTTTATATATCTAAACTTATTATAAAATGACTCCACTGAATTACATTGAACATATATAGGTATTATGTATCTATTTTGAACTAATTTTTTTTAAAATAAAATAATTAAACATTTAATTAAAAAGTCGGTTTTAAACAAATAAGTAGTGTTTTCACTATTCATCAAAAATTGAAAGTTTTCAGAAAAATACCAAAAATTCACCCTAAGATAATTTTGATATTCCAAATCCAAAAATAAAGTCCATTTTGAAAGATAAAATTTATAAAATTTCAAAAAATGGGTATTACTATTCCAAATGGCTAGTTTTATTGGTTGTGGTGTGTTTGAACTCGAAATTGCGTACAATACAAGCTATTGTATTATTCAAAGGAAAACATACCGTGGAAGCTTGGGGTGTTACATTCTACCCTCCTTAAAATAATTTCTTACCCAAAATTTCTAGAATGTTACTGCATAAAAAGATTCGGGTGGTTCTTCATCATATGTTCCTCGGGTTCCCAAGTTGCCTCTTTTATATTATGATTTCTCCATAGAAATTTTACCAGACGAGTCGTCCGATTTCTTAACACTTCTTCTTTAGTATCAAGAATTTTTACAGGCTTTTCCCAATAAGATAGATCAGGTTCCAGTTCAATTTCCCCATTGGTGAGTACATGCATTGGGTCAGACTTTAATTTTCTCAACAGTGATACGTGGAACACATCGTGAACTTTGGAGAGACTTGGAGACATTTCCAAACGGTAAGCTACAACCCCAATTTTTTCTAGAATTTAGAAAGGTCCTATGTACTTGGGACTTAGTTTACCATTCTTACCAAATCGTATAACTCCCTTCCATGGAGAAACCTTCAAGAAAACATGGTCTCCTACCTAAAATTCGAGATCCTTCCTTTGGTTATTGGCATAGCTCTTCTTCCTACATTGTGATGCTTTGATGTGGGTTTTTATAACCTTCACCTTTTCCTTAGTTTCCTCAAACATTTATGGAACTATGAGTTTTCTTTCACCAACATCATCCCAACAAGTTGGTGTTCGACAGCTCTTGTCATATAACGCTTCATATGGTGGCATCTGAATACTTGAATAGAAGATATTGTTATAAGAAAACTATACCATAGGTAAATATTTATCCCACATACCCTGAAAGTAAAGTGAGAAAGATCTTAACATGTCTTCTAAAGTTTGAATAGCACATTCTTATTGTCCATCAGTTTGAGGGTGGTAGGCAGTGCTCAAATGAAGTTCAGTATCCACGACCTTCTGAATACTTTTCTAGAATCTTGATGTAAAACGGGGATCACGATCAGAAACAATCGATAAGGGGACTCCATGAAGTCTTACAAATTCATTAATATATAGTCTTTCTAGACGTTAAAGTGGTAAATCTTCTCTTATAGCAAGAAAATGTGCTAACTTGGTAAGATGATCAACAATGACCCATATTACATTATTCTTTCTAGGAGTCTTTGGTAGCCCCATGACAAAGTCCATCGTAATATTATACCATTTACACTCAGGTATGGGAAGAGGTTGCATGACTCCTCCAGGATGTTTCCTTCCATCTTTCACTTGTTGAAAAACCATACATCTTGACCCAAAATCAACAATCTCCCTCCTCATGTTGTCCCACCAAAAATGTTTCTTCAAATATCTATACATCTTGGTGATACCAGGGTGTATAGAGAAATTAGAGCTATGAGCATCATCCAAAAATTCCATTTTTAGATCAGGTATATTGGTAATAGAAAGTCTCTTCCCAAATTTCAAAATACCATCTTCATATACGAAGTCGATCAATCTCCCATCGTTCTTAGCTTTAATTTTCTTTTGAAATTACCCATCATCAGCCAGAGAACTTTTTATCCTTTCTAATAAAGATGGTTTGACAAACATTTGAAAGAGTATTGATGTTTCACCTTCCATGATTATTCCCATATCCATATT
The DNA here is from genome assembly GCA_963277665.1 of Viscum album. Classification (NCBI taxonomy): domain Eukaryota; kingdom Viridiplantae; phylum Streptophyta; class Magnoliopsida; order Santalales; family Viscaceae; genus Viscum; species Viscum album. The sequence continues at coordinate 1,389,173,937 of OY728162.1, read as the reverse complement.
TACTAGATCCTTGAAAATAGGATCTATTTAAATTCTCATCTTGATCAAAACTCCATGATCTTTTCTTCTCAAAGAATATGCCACCTTATTTGCCTTCCCTGGGTGGTAGTGTATAGTGCAATCATAATCTTTGAGAATTTTAAGCCATCATCTTTGCCTCATGTTGATTTATTTCTATGATAAAATATACTTCAAACTCTTGTGATCGGTATATATCTCACATTTTTCACCATAGAGATAGTTTCTCAAAATCTTGAAAGCAAAGATTACAGCTGCTAACTCAATATCATGAGTGGGATAGTTTTTTTCATGAATTTTTTAGCTGTCATGATGCATAGGCAATAAATCTATCATTCTCCATAAGGAAATCCAAGTCCTTTATTTGAAGCATCACTATAAATAACAAACCCATAATTTTTCGATGGTAGAGTCAAGATAGGATCATTGAATAATCTTCTCTTAAATTCTTGAAAACATTTTTCACACTCTTTTGTCCAAAAAAATTTAACCCCTTTACGTGTGATCTTGGTTAATGGGTTATCCAATTGGGAAACATTCTGTACAAAATGCCGATAATAACCTGTTAAACCAATAAAACTATGTACCTCATTTGTACTCATCAGTGCTGGCCATTCTTAGATTTCTTTTGTCATTGAAGGATCAACCGAGATTCCATCCTTAGAGGCAATATGGCCATGAAAAGAAATATCTTGAAGCAATAATTCAAACTTTCTAAACTTCCCATATAATTCATTTCTTTTGAGGGTTTATATAATGGTGTGCAAGTGATTTTCACGATATTCATAGATTTTGGAGTATACCAGGATATCATCAATAAATACCACTACAAAGTCATCAAGATATTCCTTGAAAACTATATTCATTAGATCCACTAAAATAGAGGGTTCATTAGTCAGCCCAAAAGGCATTACTGTAAACTTGTAATGCCTGTACCTGGTTCGAAATGCTATTTTCGGAATGTCTTCATTCTTCACACACAACTGATGATATCCAGATCAAAGGTCAATCTTTGAAAAATATTGAGCTCCATGAAGTTGGTCAAATAAATCTTCAATTTGAGGTAGGGGATGCTTGTTCTTTATTTTTATAGCATTGATCTCCCTGTATTCAATTCACAACCTCATATATCCACCTTTATTCTTAACAGAAAGAACATGGGCTCCCCATGGAGAAAAAATAGGGTGAATAAATCCTTTGTTACTCAATTCCTCTTTTTGTTTCTTTATTTACACTAATTCCACAGTGTCCATTCTATAAGGGGTCTTCGATATGGGCCTTGAACTAGGAATTAAATCAATGGAAAACTCAATTTCTTATTCTGGAGGATGTCCAGGTAAATCTTCTAGAAACACATAAACATATTCTTACACAATAGGTACATTCTCTATTTGAAAACTCCTTTCCTCACCCACAGTTATTTCATTCTCTTCCTCTCCACTAATTGAATTTAGTTGAGCTACTGGGGGTGGATCTAGATAAGAATTAGGTGGTGACATTTCTACTCTAAAGATAAGGTACTCCTTATCATCATCAAGAATTGTAACCTCCTTCTTCTTACAATAAAATTTTTCATCATGGTTTGAAAGCTAATCTATACCATGGATTATATCAAATTAAATCATGGGCATGATGATGAGATCAGCAGATAAAGAAAATTTATATGCCCTAGTGGGAACTGATTCACAAAACTTTGTTATAATGATAATTCCCTTAGGTGTTTTGACTGAAAAATCCCTTTTTAATTCAAATTGAAAATATCTAATTTTCATAGTAAACTTGGAAGATATCAAACAATGTGATGATCCAGAATCAAATAAAGTATCAACTAAACTTGAGGAAACCATTAAATTACCTTCCACCATGTTTTTTGGAGATTCAACCTCAGCAGTAGTTATCGCATAAGCTTGGCCTTGATCCCTTGTCCTTTTCTAAGGTAAGTTTCCATGACAATTAGGACATTCATTTGAATAATACCCCTTTTCTATACAATTTTAGCATTCAACATTGAAAACCTCTTTCTTTCCTTTGCAATCAAGAGCTTGGTGGCCTTTTTCACCACACTTGTAATAGGCTTCCATTCCCTTCAGGAAAGTACCAGGGTGTTTCTTCCCACATTTACTACAGGATGGATATTCAACTTTTCCCTTCTTCACCTTATTTCCATTTCAAGTGTGTTCAACAGATCTCTTATTCTCTTTCTTTGATTTAAAGTTGTATGAATTAGAGAATTCCTTTTCTATCTTGATAGCACATGAGACAATATCTTCATACGATAAGAAGGATTATGAGACTAATGCTCAATGGAGAAATGGTTTTAACCCATCAAAGAAAGGATCAATCTTACTTCTTGGGTTAGATATATAATCTACATCATTCCTTACTAACCATGTAAAGTTAGCCTCATATTTTGCTACATTCTCATCCTCCTTTTGTCTCAGACTCAAAAATTGCCTTTCCATATCCTCTCGATGGTCACAAGGAAAATATTTTGCTACAAAAATATCTTTAAACTCCCTCTATTCCATAATTGATACTTCATCATCTTACTTTGTGTTTTAAATCAATGACCACTATTGATCTGCATCTCCCATGAGGTGATGAACTACCATGACAACCTTTTCCCTTTCGCTGCTCCCCAAAGCATGAAATATTTTCTCTAAGGAACATATCCAATTCTCAGCTACTAATGGATTTGTACTGACATTTAATGTTGGTGGTTGTCTCCTCCTAAAGTGTTCTAACATTGATCCTCCATGTTGTGGATCAGGGTGCTCTATACGGGTAAGGTCATTATTCATAACCTGAGTGAGTTGTCTTAGTATGGTGATAAGTTGATCAGCGCTAGTTGCATCACCAGCTCCACTATAATTATCTTGAGTAGGAGGGAAATCCCTTCATGGATTTTGTGCGTTGATACAGTTTCCATTACTTCCACTAGGTTCCATTTCTAAAAAATGGAATAAACTATATTAGTTTATGAATTTCAATATATAATTCCAAACTTGTAAAATTGTTAATATAAATTGAACATATTATGGATATAATCCATAATCATAAAAATGTTTTCTTTGAAGAAGTATATACTCATAAACCCTCCATAGTGGTTTTGTAAAGAGAATGATAATTATCCTAAGCATATCCCCCGGGAGTGTCGTAACTAAGAGTGCAGCAGGGCCCGTTGTCATGCACCGAGTCTCGTTCGCGTCTAGCTCAAAGTGGTGTTTTAAGGTTTTACCCCTAGGTACATCTATGCCAGAGCAGCCTCTACTTACTTGTATCTAGACATGGATGTATTTCTTGGAAAACTCACAAAATCTATACAATATAAAAATTCAAGGAAGTTATTCTATTATAATACTCAAAGACTATCTTAGGGTAATGTGCCCTAATCAGAGTTTATCTAAATCTAGTTTCTAAGGTCTGTACTAAACTTCTTCTGATACCAATTGTAACAACTTGACCCTAGTTACCCAGAGTCAGTGCATTATTACATAACATTGGCATGATAACAAAATAGCAGGTCTTGAAAGACCGATTAGTTTAGTAGCCTTGGAAATAATAGATACATTCATAAGTTTTACATTACATTATAAAATGAAAGAAACTACAACAACATTGTCTCCATAGGCCACACTCATATCCCTTAGACTATCCCTATAGGTCAGTCATAATATAATTCTTCGCATCCTGGGAAAAATAAAACATAGAAAAGAGTGAGATCATATGCTCAATTAGGATAATAATATAGTGGAGACTTTCATGAAAAAAATATAATCATTTAAGGGAACGTGTAAGACTAAAACAAAAGCCTTTTAAAATTGAACTTCAGCATAATATGGAAAATATAAAAACAAAAATTCCATTTACTTATTCATATGAATATTCTACTAGTCTAATATTCACATGCAATATCAATAGCCACTTTCATAATAATGTAATGCATAATGAAAGACTGTAATTTCTATGTCAAGGCCTCGTGCCAGGACCTAGGGGCTAACTATAACAGGACCCCAACCCAGAGAGCCTCTGTAACTGGACTCCAACCCGTAGAGCCTCTATAACCGAAATCCAACCGAGAGGGTCAGCTGTAACTAAACCCCAACCCGGAGGGCTTAATTTTACCAGTCCCCAACCCGAAACATACTATTCCAACACATTTATCTTAAGAAGAGGTTGAAATATAACATAAACATTCATATTTAAAACTATTATATGAAATGTCAATACATTAACCATAAACCATGAATGGCATAAATATAACTCATCTAGAGTCAAACATATCACAAAACCTTAAATAAAATATGGAATATTTGTATCATAATAAATCAAATTCAAACAAGTGTCAAATTTATCAAAGGATGTTGATGTAGATGAAATCAATACTAGTTGAGAGAAATATCTCTTTCTATTTTGAAATCATTTAAGAGTCACATAATTATAAAGAAAACATTTATTTTGAAAATATTCTTATAAACTTGTAAGGGAAGCTTAGACGATGTTACAATGGTGGAAAATAGCCGCACTCGCTGTATAAGTTAAAAAAAACATTCTTACCTTAATTTTGTCGAAATGGTCATCAAGTACCTTATTTGAAAAAAAAGGAAATATTTCTTTCGAAACATATAAGGTCGAATAAGGGTATTAATGACTTTAACCCATTTTCTAGTAAATAGTAAAAATGTTTTGAAATACATTTTTTATAAAGACATGGATGTGGTTGAAAAATAGGTCCTAGTAGATAATTATGTAGAAACAACCTTGGATAATGAAGAGATTTTAGAATTAACCCCTACCCTTTACTTTTCCTTGGTCGAGGGTAGGTTAACCTCCTCTTCTTTGGGGTTTTCCTTTTGATTTGATCAAAAGGGATCCATAATTTGGCTTTTTGACCAAAGGAAGGCCTCTAGGATGATGTGAGGGTAGTTGGGAGGATATTTGGGCTGGGGTTGGTGGTGCCAAATGGCTTTGGAGGTGTTAATTTGAGAGAAGGGGATGTTCCCTTTTATAAGAGGGGTGAGGGTCACCTTAGGAAAAACATAAAATATTATTTTATAATAAATTTATATTCTGTTTAAAATGGATCCAAAATGATTTATTTCGATGATAAGGTGGGGATTGGTCTAAATCCTCTCAACCAATAGGTTTTAGACAGGTTTGGGTCACCATATTAACCTTATCTTTTAGATTTAACTCTTAGTAAAATAGTTTGACATTTACCATGTGTCTTTGTATTTTTATATTATATGGTTAATAAAATTACTATAAACTTCCAAGAGAACCCCAAGTGGTTCATTAATGACATATATAATATTATTTAATCCCTTTGGCTGAACCTTAGACATTTAGGAATAGATTACCAATTAATAATATAATATTTGTTTTAAAAACTTTTTTATGTCAATTTTGACACTATTTGGTATTTTGTTTTTTTAAATCATAACAACATTATTACTTCAAAAAAAATAATTTAATCAACCCTAACAGGTAATATTAACCTAGAAAATTAGTGGAATTCATTAAAAGTCTCAAATTATATTTATTTGGATATTTATAATATCAATTATTTCAATCTTTCATTAATAAGGTAATTACTGCATCATCATTGAGTCATAAATAAATTTAATTATTTAAAGTCTAAAAATTATAAATAAAATACCATTATGTAGGAAATATTTTAATCTTTCTAATGAAAATTATTAGTCGAATATATCTTATGTATAACACTATATTAAAAATGGTTTAGTTATTAAACATTGATTTTAACTCTTTTAACTCCTCTTTAAATAAAATAATAATAAATGTCCTAATCTAATTCAAGTGGGCCTAAAGGATCATATTTTATTCCTTAGTTTGTTTTTGGTTGAATTACACTTATATAATAGAAATTAGACATGTGTTAGGGTAATAATAATATCATTTTTACCCTTAATTACCCTATTTACTTTTAACCGTGGTAAATAAAAATAAAATTTACTATTCACCAAAAAATATTTTCATCTTATTGAACCACATTTTACTTAATGATTTCAACCGTGTCTCTTGGTTTTTTGAAATTCAACTCACAGAAGTGGTAAAATTATGTTTTATAAAAATTTGCAAATGCTCCTAAGATGTGGGTAAAAGATGGTAAAAAGTTCAATAAAATATTTTATATCTAAACTTATTATAAAATGACTCAAATGAATTAAATTGAACATATATAGGTATAATGTATCTATTTTAACCTAAAATAAATTTAAATAAAATAAATAAATATTAAATTAAAAATTTTGTTTTAAACAATAACACATTTTTTTCACTATTCATCAAAAATTGAATGTTTTCAAAAAATATCCAAAAATTCACCCTAAGATAATTTCAATATTCTGAATCAAAAAATGATGTCCATTTTGAAAGATAAAATTTGCTAAATTTCAAAAATTGGGTATTACTATTCATAATGTCTAGTTTGATTGGTTGTGGTGTGTTTGAGCTCGAAATTGCGTACAACACAAGCTATTGTATCATTCAAAGGAAAATGTACCGTGGAAGCTTGGGGTGTTTCAGTCCATGAATATATAAGTATTTATAAATATTAATCATTTGTATGATAAGAAATACAAAGAGTGTACCATCAGTAAGAAGTGAAATTAATCCTTTGTATCATTGGATAAGATAATAAATAATATTAAGACTATGTTTTTTCATATAGACATTTGGGGACCAATTCGCTTTTGATCTCATGGGGGTACAATGTACTATGTTACCTTAATATGAAATACCACACATAAAGTGTGTTTATTTTTACATAAACACATGTCTGAGTTTTTTAGTTGTTTCCTTATATAGAGAACTATGGTGGAGAATGAGACTAGTTTGAGGTTGATACGATTTCAATTAGAAAAAATTGTGAGTGTAAAATTATGAAGTTTAGGAAGTTATATTGGATTAAGGGAATCTAGATAAAAAATCCCATGTCTTAGAACCTTTAGAAAAATTTTGTGGAAGAATGGATGAATTAGAATTTTAATGATAGATCAATGAACTTGAGGTTACTCTCTATATTCACAATAGAGTTTTTCATAGAGGTTATGATATGTTCAAATTTTCTTGTAAATTGGAGTCCTTATAAAATAATGGGGAAAAATATTTTGGGTGACTCGACTAGATGGAATGTAAACTTGTCTCACTTGAAAATGTTTAAATTATTTCACACATCCACATCAATGTTAGAGAAATGGATAAGTCAGTATGTAAATAACCAACCCAAGATGACATGAGACATTACTCGATATGGATTTCCACTATGACTGATGGGAGTTCCTGATCCCCATAGTCAAGAAACTAGTTCATGTGAATCACGTAATTCACTTTGGGAATGGTTTCATCCTAAAAAATCTAGTTAAAGGGTTCATTTACTAGAAATTTGGAATGTGGAGTTTGTATATCATACATCTATACAAAATCAGATTTTAAGAAATTAATAAATAAATGTAAAAATGATTCATAACAAAAAACATGATTCAAATCATTTATATAAACATACAAGCATCATCTTGAAATAGCTACATAACATGGTACAACAATAAAAAACTAAAGAAAAATAAAAGAGATGTTGTCTTGGTTGATACATTTACCTACTAAAACAAAAAACCTAAGTGAAACTAGATCACGAGGTCATATCCCTGTGACCACTAGTTTCACACCACCTCCAAAACCATCCATATCTATATCAACATTTTGATAAGAAATTAAAAACAAAACCTAAAATTATATAATACATATAAGTTTAATATACATAATAATAGTGTGTATGCATGGTGTGGGAAAACATGCCCTTTAGGATCTCACTTGGTAGTCTATGAAATTACTTTCATTATATATATCATTATTTTTAGATTAAAATAAATTTAAAGATAATATTTTTACATTTATTTATAAAATATAATATAAACCAACATCATACTTTATATTACCAAAATAAATTCACTTATTTACTTGGGAAAAAAATTAAAATCCGTAAAGTATGCCTTTATATTTTATTAAGAATAATAAAACCCCATTTTCTTATTTCAAATATTCCATGAAATTACAAAACAGAAGATAAATCCTTTCTATTTTGATTTAAAAACCTTCCTTAAATTACCTTCTAAAAACTATTTCAAAACCAACCCAAACACAAATGATTAAACCACAACACAAATCTAGCACCAATATGTTAATAAAATATCACAAAATTAAAAAATAAAATGGGTTAAATAATGATATATCCTAGGGGAATATAAAAAATTAGATATATATCCCCTATATAAAATCACTAATCAATAAATGAGTGTCGTAGGCTATACCCTAGTTCCAAAAGTGAGATGATCCATAACTTTACTATATACACGGTACCAACTTCCAACCTACTTTACATGTTAAACCAATACAAAGTATATCTGATTATCCCACAATATAATCCCCTAGTGAACTCCCCATATAATTATATTTCACACTAAAGGGGATATTCACCCATGTGTTCCTTGAACTACTGTAGAAAAAATCATTATATACCACTTAGTCATCTGGGTTCCCATGAACAATCTAAATCATATGTGATCAAAAAATTAATCCAAGATCAGCACATGCTTTAATAAATCATGAAAAATAAATCCCCCTCACCTGAAACACCCTTTCATGAAACATCCCCTTTTCACAACATATAATTACCAGATAATAATCAACACCCCATAAGAGAAAATACTATATAATACACACACAAGGGGAAATAATGAGGACCTCATGAGAATAAATCCATTACTTTTAGATAGTTCCAAACTAGCATTAAAATAAATATGACTTGGAATGCTAAGTTCTTTTTTATTAAATAAAATTTTAATTTAAAAATTCGTTATAAATCATTATGAAACCACTCTTTCCCCACTTTTAAATAATCCTTTATAAATCACATGGAAATCAGCCACACCTGTTTATCCAAAACAATTCCTTAAAACATGCATTTATTTATTTAAAAATAAAACCTATGAAAAATGCCCTTTCTTTCCACTAAAACACTTAAAAGTTTCTTATAATAATTTTTAAAAAGGGGTTTGAAATTATTGGACAACCATTTTCAATGAAATATTTTAAATTTATAAGGAATCATTTTATATCAAGGAAAAAGTGTATGAAACTAATTCACAAACATTTCATAAATATCATATATATATATCCATAAATTCATAATATAGAATTTAAAAATCTCAAGAAACATAATAATTGAAAAATAAAGGAAGAATATAGAATTCACTACCTCAATCCGGGAAGAATCAAGTCTCTATTCATCACCATTCATGGATAACGACTAATCGAGTCAAGAATCACCCTTTACAATCCCTAAATGATCAAAACTCCAAGATTAGGTGGACCCAAATCTTAAATACCCTTTAATCATTGATTAGGGATATTGGGGAGATGTAAAATAAAATGGAGAAAATATAGGGAATAGAGGATAATATCTAGAGGAAGGAAATGAAGGGATTACCTTGAATAACTTCTTTAAAACCATGAGAAGAGACCAAAGATCATAGGTGGAGGAAGAAGGAGCACTCCCTTTAGAACCATAGAGGTAAGTCACAACACATTGGAGGAATAATATGGAGTTTGGGAGTTAAAATTTAGGGGGAAAAGGATAGATTCACATTATATGTAAATATAGACATACTGAATGACTTTGTAATATTTGTACTGACCATGCCAATTTAACTAGACAAGCATTGAGAAACTACAATGTTTTGCTACATGGTTACTCCTAATCATACACCAACTGTACAAGTCACCCTCAATAACAAAATGGGTTGCATTGTTTCTTATAAGGCACCATATATTTGGGATAACCATACACCAATTAAGAAAAATCACACTATTAATTATTGGTTCACTATCACACAGTCATAATATGATTAATACTTACCATGCGCAAACTGTGAAACACACAAAAATATCCAAAATTTAAAAAACAAAGACTTAAATGATATAAATACTAAACATACCCTAGAATAATATAGAAAATTTTAATTTAATAAATAATAGTAACATGGGGTGTTTATAGCTACTTACCATTCAATGTTCTACCCTATAAAGTATTTGATAAAAGTAAAGACAATGAGAAGCTAAAACCTCCTCACTCCAATTTTAGAGGTGGGCGTGATGTGGAAAAGAATTGAGATGGTACCAAAAAGAGGAAACCAATTGACATGATCTAATATCCAAACCAAACACACAAAATAAACAAAAAAAATTAAACCCCAATAAATCCTTAAATGCCTCTAAACAACACTAAGAACCAACAAACTATATCCATAAATAAAAAATCCAAAGGATTTGTAGACCGACCATGGGTCTCCCTGACATTTATAATTCATATAAAATGGTGAAACCAAAGGGAAAACACACTTAGAAAGAGAATAGAAACATCGGTGAACATTATCCTCATTAAAAACCGAGGAAATGTAACCCTACAACAACTATATGTGGTCACTGAAAAGGGAATAATTAAAGCATGAAAGAGAAATAAAACCCATAAACTTATAAATATTCACCAAATATATTATATCAAAATCCTAAATGGATCCACTATTATATATCCAACCAAAAAAATCTCATAAACCCCAAATTGTATAACACCCACAATCATGACGTATTGGAATCTTAACAAAAAAACAATCCAATCACTTTAACATATCCCAATAGAGTCCTTAATTATTTTTTTCACTCCTTTAATTCACTCAAGGACAAACCAATGATACATACGTATAAATAAAAAACCAAATAAGATATATAATGATGAATGAATTTGGTTTATGTTTTACATATAAGAAATAATCATGCAATAATCTTTGAAAAGTTTCTAGAATCAAGTGTTTGATCACCACATAGTTTTTTTATTCCATGAAAGTAATCCACAAAAATCGGATTTATTCTCCATTTTAGTCCCCAATCCAATAACAACACTCAAGTAAACTCACCAAATTTTAATAAGGATCAATCACCTTCATCATAAATATCAATCTAAAAGAATAACTAAAATGAAATCCAAATCCCAACCACCCATGGTAACTCAAGCCTCAAGGAGAGAAAGAGTTGGGTAGAATCTTTATGAACCTACATTTTGAGTCCCTAAATCACTATCTCTAATATTCCATACTTCCTAAATAACAATATAGTTCTTCAAGAACTAATTATCTCTAAAGAACCTAATATTTGATACCATTTGTAATGAAATGTCCCAGGATAACTCGACATGTCACTCAAACCAAATCACTACTGGGTATAAAGAGTATTACCGATCCCCATTGGTAGGTAACTAGTTCTTTGTAATTAATGAATTCACCTTGGGAAAGGATTCACCGTCAAATTATAGTCAAATATTTTAGATAATTTTCCAAAAATCAAGCATAGGTCATTTTTATATCAAACATCTATGAATAAATAAGAAAATCATAAATGAATAAATAAAGGAAAAATGAGACATAACCAACAACCATGGTTAAACTCCTTTTTATAAAAATATACACATCATATATAAATAGGTATATAAAAATTTACAATAAGAAGAAACTAAATATAAATAAAATAGATTCTGTCTTGTATTATACATTTACCAACCAAAATATAAACCAAAACTATAATCCGGATAATATACCATTTCAATACAACCCCTAGTTTCACACCACCTCTAAACTCATACATTTACAACCAAATAGAATGATAAGTAATCCAAAATGAAACATAAAACCTATAAAAGATATAGAGTTTTCATATAAATGAATGATGTGTGTATACATGCTGTGATTAGATATTCTTAGTAGGATCTCACCAGGGGACCCATGATATTTATTTCATTATATAGTTCATTATTAATAGTTTTAGATATATAAGAAGATAATAGTTTTACCTATATTTATAAAATATAATAGATACCAACATTTAAATTTATTCTACTAGAAACCAAGTCACTTATTTCCAACAAGTATGCCTTTTTATAAAGACCACAAAAAATTATTTTTATAATTTAAAACCTTTCATGAAAATACAAATAAGAAAAAATACTTCCACATTTTATTCATACACTTTCCTTACATATCCTTTGAAAAATAATTTGAAAACAACCAAAAAACAAATGATTAATGTATAACAAAAATTTTAAACAAATATATTTATAGAACATCACATAAGTAAAAACCAAAAATGGGTCCATATAACCAAATAATAGGAGATACAAAACAAATGATACATATATCCCCTACATGGAATCACTAATCACGAAATGAGTGTCTGTAACAACCCAATATTTTTTAATTTTTTTGTTTCCTAATTTTGTGGGTATAATTAAAATGTGACTGTTGTGTTTCAACTGTTATATGGCCGTTGGTCGATATGGCCATTGGAAACTATAATCTTAATGTTTTGTTTTTATAAATACAGTTATCTAGGTTAATTAATACAGAAAGAAGATTGAATGGCCTCATCCAGTAGACTCGAGCCATATGAAGCCCATCTGTTAGAGCTTAAGAAGGAGGTAGCATCACTGGGATTTGCTTTAGACTAATCCCAAGCCGAAATTCAACATATGAAGATTGAACGGAATCACTTAAGGTAGAAGTTCAAGCTAATAGAAATCACTACTCAGGAAATGTTGTCCGAGCCACCCCAAGATTCTATCACCATAGCACACCTTTCATTTAGGTCCTATGCTAGTGTTATAAGGGTATATGTAATGAGACCTTAGCTGATTTGTGTAATCCTTTCATATAAATAAAATTTTTATTTCTTCTTATGTAAAAGTTTGTGAATTTAAAATATCTGGATAAATATAGGATATGTATTATTGATGAATTTAGAAAAACAGTGTATTTTAAAATGTTTTTGTATTCATTAAATAATTAATAATGTGAAATGATTTTCAAAAATTGGCCTTCTATAGTTTTGAGCAGTGAGAAATTTCGAGTCTAATAAGATCAACTTGGTTTTTAGTAAATAGTAAATTAGGAATAACAACATACCCATATGAATAGTAATGAATAGTAATTTTTCCAAAAAAATACAAACTTCACCCATGAATGTATAAATACATTTTAGACATCTTAAAAGTGAAAAAATGATCATAGTTTAAGTTTTGGTATTTTTTTACGCAATAAATATTTTATTTACAAGTTTATAATTAATTTAATAATTTAAAATTGAAATGTATTTTCATAAAATTTAATCATAAATTTTTACTTTATTTTTTATGGGTATACAATATTTTTATGGGACCTTGATTACTTTTTAAGGTGTTACAAAATGAGTTATGGTTTTAAAGTTATATTTTTGGAATAATTAATTATTTTATTTTAAAATTAAATTAAAAATATTTAGAAAACTATTTTCATAAAATGGACTTCATTTTTGAATTTAGAGCATTGATATTAGGTTAGAGTGAATTTTTGAGAATTTTATGAAACAGTTGAATTTTTGGTGAATAGTAAAAATGATGTTTTGAGTTTCGTGTGTTTAATGACATCATTAATGATGTAATAATTATTTAAGCTTTCTGGTCGACTTTTGAATAGTAATATATTCTATTAGGTTTCCCAAGTGTCCAATAACATGGGCAAATACCATGGTAAAACCCATGGTTTTGTGAATACCACCGATGATGTGTCCTTTGAAAATTAATAATTTATTCACTCACTTTACCTATAAATACCAAGGCATTTCCCTCATTAATTTCATTCCAAAATAATTCTCAACAAATTTTTGGTCTACTTATATCCCATGTATTCCTCCCAAGGTGCCCTCAAGCCTCCCAAGGTCCCAACCTTCAAGCATTTGAAGTTACTCTTCAAGGTAAGGGATTCCTTCACCCTCCTCTTTTAAGTCCTAAATTCCATTATATTGTGTCTTCTAGTTTCAATCTCTTTATGTTGAGGGTATGATATTATATGTTCTTATTAATTTAATTTTCTTGTCCAAATGATGAGAGACCCTTTCTTCTCTCATCAATTGGTTTTCTGTATTTTTAAGTGACGTCGTTAGGCTGCCGAATTTCTTGTAAAAGAAATCTCATCTTCTCTTTCCTTTCAAGTTTCCTTTTCTTGTGGTATTTCATTAAAATATCCATATTATGTTCTTATCTCCATGTTAATATTTATATTTTAATATTAGTTATTTCTGAGTGGCTTACCCTTGTACCCTCTCTTTTTATTATTTTCTAAAACCATGTTATATAGCCGTTATGTTGCCGAAATTTCACCTCAAAATTTCCATCTCTTTCTCTAAATAAATTATCTTGTTTATTTATGTGAATACCCAGGACTATTTAGTTTATATGGGTGTTCATAAATATATAAAAAGGATATATTTTATTCTGGAATGGACATACATATAACCCTCATTCCCTTTCCATGGTTTATAAATGATATAATGATCTTATTTTTAAGAACTTTTAAAATGTCATGATTTTGAAATGAAACCCATTTCTTTTATTATATATGGGTTATTTATGAAATTTTTTCTTATGATATATGTGGCTCACATGAAAATAAAGACATATTAATGGTGCACCCTGATAGTGCAACAATTCATTGGGTAAATAATTAATCTCTAGAGATGACAAGTTTCACGATACCTTGGTAAATAACTTTGGTAATTTTTATGACACCTCGGGGTAAACATTGGTGATATGTTTGTTAATGTATAAATTAAATGTTGTACCCACATATTCAAGTTATTATTCAAGTTATTTTTATTATGATATTCCTATAATTCCATTTCTCAAGTCCTTATGTTTTTATTCAAGTTCTTATTTATTTCACAAGTAAACTGATTCCCTTGTTTACCTTATTGGGCCTTCTGCTCACCCTTTCCTTTGAATGTATGTCTCCAAGTTATGAGATGTAGTAATTGTACTTAGGATGAACTTATGATGAAGCCTTAAAAGTGTATTAGAATAATGTTTTATGTTTTTTTTCGTGTATTATTTTCCTAATTTCCATGACATTAGACTTTAAAGATCCTCTATTTGAAAAATGTGATGAAACGTTTTGTAATAAAAAGGTGGGATGCCATAGTTGGTATCAAATAATAGTTCAGTTATTTATGGAAATTAGGCTATGAAATATTTAGTAATAAAACTATAGAAAAGTTTAAATATAGGAAAACTTCCTAGTATTTTTACGAATATTGAGTAAGTGGTTTATTGAAAAAATACTTCCCTGTCTGGATACGAGCAGATAGAGGCGGCTCTGGCACAGATGTACATAGGGGTAAAACCTGAAAAAACTGCTTTGAGATAGACACAAACGAGAACTGGTGCACGACAAAAGGCCTTGGTGCACTCTTGGTTATGACACTCCCGATGGATATGTTTGGTTAATTATAAGCTTTTTATGAATCATTATGAAGGATTTATAGAGAAATGTAATTGTTTTAAAAAAAGTTTTAGGACATAAATCCTTTATAGTTAAAAGATTCTTAAATGAAATAAGTTTCTCGTTATGGTTTTATTCTTTTAGAAAATGGAAGTCAATATGAGGAACCGTGCAAATGGTGACCACAATGGACCATGCGCTGACAGCCCACTGATGGAAGCCGGAATGGAAACATTCATGCGAATGATGAACCAACTGGCTCAAGTTATGGGAAATAACTTGACTCAAACTGAGAGACCGATATCACCATGAAGGGGACAACATTCTGTTGAGTCCTTTATGCGTCAAAGACCACCAACCTTTATTGGATCGACTGACCCATTGATTGTTGAGCTGTGGATCATCTTTATTGAGAAGATCTTTTCTGTGCTCTGCTATTCCGAGAAAGAGAAGGTCACCCTGGCTGTCTATCGCTTAGAAGGAGAAGCTGATCAGTGGTGGGAGATGATTAAAAACATGAGGCAAAGAGTGGAGGTTGAAGCTATGGAGTGGGAATATTTTAGAGGGATTTTCGTCAGTAAGTATTTCCCTCAATCCATGAGAACAAGAATGGAGAAGGAGTTTCTTGAGCTGAAGCAGAAGGAGAACGAATCTTTCAATCTATGAGATGAACTTCACCCGACTTTCATGATATACCTATAGCTTTTTCATGGATCCAAATGGTAAGGTTGATAGATTATTCGGTGGACTGAGACCTCATCTGCGAAAGAATATATACAACCGAGACTGTGATAGGTATGAGGAGATCTTGCGGAGTGAGATGAAAGTCGAACTGGAGTTAGGTGAGACGCAGTGGTCTCATAAATCAAATGAAAAAAAGAGATCAACAAAGCCCAGCTTAGGGAGGGGTTTTGATCAAGGAAGAGGATGCAAGAAAGTGAAACGTCCCACATGTAATAAGTGCGGGAAGAATAATTCGGGGAACTGCCTGCTCGGGAGCGAGAAATGATACAAGTGTGGAAGAAATGGCCATATTGCGAGGAATTGTCATAGTGAGATGAAACCTCAACTTCCAAACACTAACGACAAGGGGAAGATGGTGCAGGACCTAGCTGATTTCCAGTGCTTTATGTGTAGACAACTGGGGCACTTTTCCAATCACTGTCCAGATCTGAGGGCAGTGGAGGGGAACCACCATCATCCTTAGCAAAGGACAAGGGATAAAGGTGGTTATTTTTCTATCACAACAGATGAAGTTGAAGCTCCAAATGATGTGGTAGCAGGTACTCTTGTTGTTCTCTCAAAGCTATCAAGTAATTTGTTTGATTATTGTTCTACGCATTCTTTTATTTCCTCTAAGATTGCAAATAATTTATAATCAACCCCAAACTTTCTAAAAGTAGAGTTATCAGTAAAGACACCTGGTGAGATTATCCAAGCATCATCAGTGTTTATAAACTCTAGTATTTACTTTGGTGAGCACAATATTATCAAAAATATAGTAGTCATTCCAATTCTAGAATTCGATATTATACTAGTGATGGGTTGGCTCTAAAAGTATAATTCTAAGATCAAATGCATAAGTAAGGAAATATCTGTAGTCTTGAATGGAAAACCGATATTTATCTTCCAAGGAGAGATATCTCAACCTAATCTTGGTCTAGAATAACCTCCTATATCCTTCTTTATGGAATTAATCGTTGAAGATGAAGAAGGAAATGAGAGTTTGAGGATAGAAAATTTACCCATCGTCTAGGAATACATTGACGTATTTCCTGAGGAGTTGAATGGACCTCCCCCAGAAAGAGAGGTAAAGTTCTCCATGGAACTTGTACATAGATCTCATCCAATATCAAAGACCCCGTATAGGATGGAAAATATGGAGGTAGAAGAATTAAAGAAACAACTCCACGATCTTTTTGGGAAGGGGTTTATCTGACCGAGTGTATCTCCTTTGTGGGAAACTATTCTCTTTATGAAGAAGAAGGATGGATCGATGCAGATATGCATTGATTATAGAGAACTAAACGGAATCGCAGTAAAGAACAAATACCCTCTTCCAAGAATTTACGACATATTTGACCAACTTTGTGGGGGTCAATTCTTCTCTAAGACTGATCTTCGATCTGTTTATCATCAATTAAGGGTGAATAAAGAAGATATTCTAAAATTTGCCTTCCAATCAAGATATGGGAATTATGAGTTTTTTGTTATGCCTTTGGGATTTACTAATGAAACGACTATTTTTATGGATTTGATGAATAGAGTCTTTAATGACTACCCTGATAACTTTGTGATAGTATTTATTGATGATATTCTGATATATTCAAAAATTCGTGAGGAGCATGAGGATTATCTAAGGGTTATTTTGCAAACTCTACGGAAGGAGAGACTTTTTGGAAAGTTCATTAAATGTGAATTATGGTTACAACAAGTTGCTTTCTTGGGACACATTGTTACCAATGATGGAATCATAGTCGACCCTACAAAGACAAAAGTTGTAGAGGAGTGGCCTCAACCTACAACAATAACTGAGATTCGTAGTTTTATAGGATTAGCGGGATATTATAGGAGGTTTGTGAAAACCTTCTCACAACATTCTAATCCATTACCAAGTTAACTCAAAAAGGGGTCAAGTTCATATGGACAAAGGAGTGTGAGGAATGTTTCCAAGAGCTGAAGAAGAGATTGGTTACTGTACATGTGTTAACTCTACCCTCAAGTAGAGAATGATTCGTTATTTTTAGTGATGCATCACTAAAAGGGCTTGGGTGCATCCTCATGAAAAATGATAAGGTAATTTCTTATGCATCTCGATAGTTGAAGACTCATGAGCAGAATTATCCTACTCATGATCTAGAGATGGATACAGTCGTTTTTGCAATGATGATATGGAGGCACTATCTTTATGGGGAGAAATGTGATATATACACAGACCATAAAAGTTTAAAATATATTTTCACACAAAAGGAATTGAACTTGAGACAAAGGAGATGGATGGATCTTCTTAAAGACTATGAGTGTTCAATTCATTATCTTCCTAGAAGAGAAAACAAAGCCGCTGATGCGTTAAGTAGGAAATACCCAGTTGTTCTGTTCATTATGAGAATTCAAAGAGATCATTTGATCAATGACCTAGTAAAACTGGAAATGTGAATTATAAGGGAAGGAACCTCATCAACCATAACCCAAATGATTTCTCAACCATATTTACTGGGAATATCAAGAAATCTCCGAAAGAAGATCCTTTGTTATAGAAGAAGTTCGAGGTGCCTGGTATGTCAGCAAGTGAAGGCAAAGCGACAACTTCATAAAGGGGTGTCGCAACCACTACCTATACAAGTATGGAAGTGGGATAATATCAATATGGGCTTTGACACTGGTCTCCCAGGAACTTACAAAGGAAATAATGCGATATGGGTTATAGTGGACCGTCTCACCAAGACTGCCCATTATATCTCAGTTCGGGAATATTTCTCTATTGATCAGCTTGCCGGGATTTATGTGTAGTGGTAAGGCTGCATGGAGTTTCAATTTCTATCGTATCTGATTGTGATCCAAGGTTCACATCAAAATTCTGGAGAAGTCTTCAACAAGCTCTAATCACTGAATTGAATTTCATTATGGCCTATCACCCCCAAAATGATGGCCAATCTGAGAGGACTATTCAAACACTTGAGGATTTGCTGAGAACTTGCTCAATGGAATTTAAAGGTGGATGGGATCAACATCTCTCTTTAGTTGAGTTCTTTTACAATAAAACCTTCCACTCGAGCATTCAAATGTCACCCTATGAATCTCTATATGGGAAGCGATGTAGAAATACTACTTGTTGTGATGAAGCTAGTGAGAGAAAGATTCTTGGGCCTGATCTTGTGTAAGAGATGACAGAAAAGGTCAATTCCACCCAACAACACATTAAGGCTGCTCAGAGTTGTAAAAAGAGCTATGCTGAAAACCGTCGAAGGGAATTAGAGTTTGATGTTGGTGAAAAATCCTTTCTTCATATTTCACCTTGGAAGAGAGTCATGAGGTTTGGGAAGAAAGGGAAGCTTATCCCTAGGTATATTGACCCCTATGCCCAAATGGCCTGAAGCCCTTCTTTTTTATGGATAATCCCCCTTTTAAGGGTTGAAGGGGAACTCGTACATGACTCGTAGTGGCCTATCTGCTTTCACTTCATCCCAATATAGCATAAGTTCATGATGTCTTCCACGTATCCCTGTTGATGAAGTACATACCTGACCATTGACATGTACTAAATCCAGAGGTGGTACAACTGTAACATGACCTCTCTTATGAGAAGCAACCGGTGGAGATCTTGGATCGTAGAGACAAGGTTATACGCAACAAGACTACCCAACTTGTTAAGGTGTTGTGGAGGAACCACAAATATGAAGAATCCATGTGGGAACCAGAGGAGTCTATGTGACAGAAGTACCCACACCTTTTCCCATCAGAGGGTATGAGATAAAAATTTGGTGATGAAATTTCTTAAGGGGGAATAATGTAACAAGCTGAACTTTTTTTAATTTTTTTGTTTCCAAATTTTGTGGTTATAAATAAAATGTGACCACTGTGTTTTGACTGTTTTATGATCTTTGGTCAATATGACTATTGGAAACTATAATATTAACATTGTGTTTTTATAAATACGGTTATCTTGGTTAATAAATACATAAAGAAGATTGAATGGCCTCATCTAGTAGACTCGAGCCATATGATGCCCATCTATCAGAGCTTGGGAAGGAGGTAGCATCACTGGGATTTGCTCTGGACCAAGCCCGAGATGAACATAAACGTATGAAGCATGAATAGAATCACCTAAGGGAGACGTTTAAGCTGATAGAAATCACTACTTGGGGAATGTTGTCTGGGCGACCCCAATATTCTATCACCATAGCACACCTTACACTTTGGTCCTATGCTGGTGTTATAATGGGATATGTAATGAGACCATATCTGCTTTTTGTAATCCTTTTATATAAATAAAATTGTTATTTCTTCTTATGGAAATGTTTTTGAATTTCAAATATCCGGATAAATATAGGATGTGTATTATTGATGAATTTAGGAAAAAGGGGTATTTTAAAATGTTTTTGTATTCATTAAATAATTTATAATGTGAAATGATTTTCTAAAAATGGTCTTCTACAGTTGTGAGCAGTGAGAAATTTAGAGTCTAATAAGATCAACTTGGTTTTTAGTGAATAGTAAAGTAGGAATAGTAACATGCCCATATGAATAGAAATGAATAGTAATTTGACTAAAAGATAGAAACTTCACTCATTAATGTATAAATAAATTTAAGATATATTAAAAGTGAAAAAAATGATCATAGTTTATGTTTTGGTATTTCTGTACGCCATAAATATTTTTTTTACAATTTTATAATTAATTTAATAATTTAAAATGGAAATGTATTTTCATAAAATTTAATCATAAATTGTTACTTTATTTTCTTCTGGGTATAAGTTATTTTTATGGGACCTCATTACTTTTTTAAGGTGTTACAAAATGAGTTATAGTTTTAAAGTTGTATTTTTGGAATAAATAATTATTTTATTTAAAAATAATGTTAATAATATTTAAAAAATTATTTTCATAAAATGGACTTCATTTTTTAATTCAGAGTTTTTATATTATGTTAGAATGAATTTTTGAGAATTTTCTGAAATAGTTGAATTTTTGGTGAATAGTAAAAATTTAGATTTGAGTTTCAGGTGTTTAATGACATCATTAATGATGTAATAATGATGTAAGATTTCTGGTCAACTTATGAATATTGGGATATTCTATGAGGTTTCCCAAGTGGCCAATAACATGGGAAAATACCATGGTCATGCCCATGGTTTTGTGAATACCACCGATAAGGTGCACCTTGGAAATTAATAATTTATTCACTCACTTTACCTAAAAATACCAAGACATTTCACTCATTCATTTCATTCCAAAATCATCCTCAATGATTTTATGGTCTTCTTTAAATCATAAGGAGTCCTCCCAAGGTTTCCTCAATCCTCCCAAGGTCCCGACCTTCAGGCCTTCGAAGTTACTCTTCAAGGTAAGGGATTCTTTCAACCTACTCTTTTAAGTCATAAATTCCTTTTTTTTGTGTATCATAGTTTCCATCTCTTTATGTTGAGGGTATGTTCCTATATGTTCATCTTACTATCCTTTTCATGTAAAAATTATTATAGATCCTTTATCCTCCCATCAATTGGTTTTCTGAATTTTTATGTGAAGCCATTAGGCTACCAAATTTCTCGTAAAAGAAATAACATCTTCTCTTTCCTTTCAAGTTCTTTTTCTTGTGTTTTGTCATTCAAATATTCATACCATGTTCTTATCTCCATGTTATTCTGTATTTATATTTTAATATGAGTTATTTATGAGTGGGTTACCCTTGTACCCTCTGTTTTTGTAACACCCAAGACTTTTATGAGAAATGTTTTGTTTTTATGTTATATAAATCATCAAAGGAATCTATCTCTATAGACAACAATAACTTGACTTTATTTACACTCAATCGCAACCTTCTTCGACAGCTTGCGTCGTACGCAATACCGAGTTTCACTAAACAACGATATGCTATTAAAATATTATTAAAACTAGCCATTATGAATAGTAATACCCACTTTTTGAAATTTTGTAAATTTTATTTTTCAAAATGGACTTCATTTTTGGATTTGGAATATCGAAATTATCCTAGGGTGAAATTTTGGTATTTTTCTAAAAACATTCAATTTTTGATGAATAGTGAAAACACAGGGTTACTATTTTAAAACTAACTTTTTATTTAAATAATTATTTATTTTATTTAAATTAATTTTAGGTCAAAATTGATACATAATACCTATATAAGTTCAATTCAATTCATTGGAATAATTTTATAATAATTTTAGATATATAAAAATTTTACTGAACTTTTCACCGTCTTTTACCCACCTCATAGGAGAATTTCCAAATTCACATAAAAATTAATTTTACTGCTTCTGTGAGTGGAATTTAGAAAATCCACGAGACACAGTTAATATCAAGGACTAAAATGTGGTTTAATAAGATGAAACTAATATTTTGTGAATAGTAACTTTTTACTTTTTTTACCACGGTTAAAAGTAAATACAGTAATTAAGGGTAAAAATGATATTATTATTACCCTAACACATGTCTCAATTCTATTCTATAAGTTTAATTAGACCGAAAAAATCCTTAGGAATAAAATATGACCATTTAGGACCACTTGGATTAGATTAGGACATTTAATATTAGTTTATTTAAAGAAGGGTTAAAATAGTTAAAATCAAAGTTTAATAAGTCAATAATTTTTAATATAGGGTTATACATAAGATAAATTAGACTATAAATATTCATTATAAATTTAAAAATATTTCCTACATAATGGTAGTTTGTTTGTAATTTTTATACTTTAAATAATTTAATTTAGTTATGACTCAATGATGATGCAGTAATTATATTATTAATGAAATATTGACATAATTGATGTTTTAAATACCCAAATAAATGTAATTTTGAGACTTTTTTATGAATAACAATAATTTTATATGTTAATATTACATGTTATTATTGATTTAGTTAACTCTGTTCGAACTAAACATTCTTTTATGATTTTCACAAAAATCAATTACCAAATAGTTTCAAAATCGACATAAAATAGTTTTTAAAAAAAATATTATATTATTAATTGTTATTTTATTCCTAAAAATATAAGGTTCGTCCAAATAACTTATATATGGTTATATATGTTTATAATAAACAACTTGGGGTTCATTTGGATTGTTATAGTAAGTTTATTAACCTTATAGTGTAAGAAAACAAGAAGACACAGTAAAAGTTAAATTATCTAACTTAAAGTTAAATCTAAATGATAAGGTTAAAATAGAAACCTAAACATTTCTAAATTATATTTTATGAGAGTATTTAGACCCATACCCACCTTAGCTTCTAAATAAATCAATTTGGAGCTATTAAAAACCGAATATGACTTTATAATAAAATAATATTTTCAGTTTTTCCAAAGGTTCCCCTCTCCTCCCTTATAAAAGGGCACCTCCTCCCTCTCTTCCTCACACCACTTTGAGCCTTCAAGCTCAGCCAAACCCTGTCAAATGCTCTTATACTCTTTCCTAGAAACATCCTAGAGGTCCTGGTCTTCTTCAAAGACCAATCTTAGTTCCCTAAAAGGAGGTCTCAAAAAGGCACTTCAAAGAAGAGGTAATGTCCGTTACCGATTCTTTCAACTTTATTTCTTCCTCCAATTATTCTTCTTTAGTTGTTTCATTATGAATTAATAACATCCTTATCACTCATACACTTATATGTTATTATAAATATGAAATAACCCTATTTCACCATCTATCCATCCTACGGAAAATGAAATCACCGCACGTGCGTACGTACGGAATACCGTCTCCACGCCGTGGTGTAATCTATTTTCCACCACCATCTTACATGTATGGGTATAATGGTGTAACTAATAACTATATATGATTATTGTAAAGTGATATTGATTCTGAAATAGTATAAATACACTCCAATACAATTCCACGAACATGGGAACGATATCATCGCTCGTGCATACGTACGGAATACCGTCTCCACGATGTGATGCGACTCGTTCTACATGATTTTCATTGCATAATGATTACATAAATGAATTGAGTGAATAAATATGATATATATTACACAAATAAAATTCTGGAAATGAGGAACATATATCCTAAAAATAAGAATAAGAATTTATTTGAAAAAACACACATAAGAACAAAAAGTAATAAACACCCAAATAACTAGTAGCAATGAAATATTACTAATAAGAAGCTAAGAATATGGCCATATATGATATCATAAAAATTATTATGATTATGGAATAAGTCAATGACATTATTTAAATCATTATACATGAGGTTCAAACACTTACGAAGCAAATCGGACCTAAGGTAAGGGAAAATCTTGTAATCTCAATTTTTATCCGAGATTGTTTATACTTCAGAATTTACTGGGGAATAATTATCATCCACATCCGTGTTTCCTCAATATGTAATATTATTTATATACTAATACAATTGTTTAAATCCAATTTTACCCTTCAGTGAATTTTTAGTAAAAGATATGAAAGGAATCTTTTTTCATTTTTCGTACGAGGTACTTTTTGACTTTTCCTGCCAAAGTACGAGAAGAATGTTTTTTTTAACTTATACGGCCTGAATGGATTTTTAGAACATTATTTCCATTAAGCTTACTTTACAAGTTTTCATGTTTATTTTTAATCAACTTCTTTTAGATTAAAATTGTTTGACATGTTAAGAAAGGAAAAATGTTTTTGAAGTAGAAAGGATATTTTCCTCAAGAATGGAGTTCAAGTGTTTTATCAAAATTATTTTCTGTATAAGATAATATAGGGTTCTGTTTCTATCCCTATTATTACATTGATTTGATTATGTTGTGATGGAATTATTTTTATTAATTCCTTTATCGTATATGAATTGTTTAATGATGTCACGAGGTTTAAGAATCCCATTTTTCTTACATGGGTTATGCAATGACGTATGATTTATGATTTTGTGGAACACATAAGAATGGTATCATTATGAGATGGGTGGGACATATATCTCCCTCTAATACATAGGGTAATGATTTATAACTCATGATATAGATATGGATGGAACGACAGGTTAATCCGGTTCAGTGAAACAGGACTGAAACGAGGAGTGAACTCGGTTCAGAAATGGACTTTTTCTGCTAAGATAGTCTTGGATATGAGTCTTGAATAATAAGAAATTATTCTCTATGATTATGTGTGAATGCAACAAAGTTTCATGTTTTAAGTTATGATTTTTGGGATTACATTTCACTACTATGATTTATCCCATGTTATGAAATTATGATCTCTTTTGCAGGTTATGATTTCCGAAATGATATGTTCTTATGAATATGATGTGATTGATATTTATTTTGTTTACCCTTACTGAGCATTTGGTCTCACCCTTTTGTATGTTTTCTTTCCCCATGTCATGAATAAGGTTATTAAGTAGGATATTCCAAAAAGGGACTCTAGATATGATGAAATAAATGGGAGACAACGTAGATGATTTATGAACCAGTTGTTTATGTTTCCCAGTATCTAAATACACTATACCTATATGGTCCTTTCTTGGTTTTGTTATATGTTGTAATAAATATGCTTCAATTTTGAAGTATTAACAATGTATGTAAAGTATGGGTCGTTATAGTTGGTATGAGAGGAAAGGTATAGTCAACCTTTAGAAACTAGGATGTGAAATCCTTAGTAAGAACCCTAAGGATAAGTCTAAGCATAGAACACAATATTAGTGTTTTAGAAATGTCCATGAACAACCTATGATAAGACCTTAAGTGTGAAATTTTATTCTTTATTATGTGTTTTTTCTATTATAATTAGTGTTGCTCACACTATTCTTCTTGGTTTTAGTCAATGGATGGAACCCGAAGGAACCGTGTTAATGAGGAATGCGATGGGAAATGAAATGATTGTCCCCATGAGCAACCAAACGTTAGGGGAGATGGAATGCAAAATCCTGTATCCATGCTCACACAACTCTCTCAAGATATGAATCATGCATGACTTCCAAATGAGCAAAGGAAGGATCCACATTCTGTTTAATCCTTCATGAGGAAGCGTCCACCCTCATTCAGCGGGTATACTAATCCATTAGTGGCTGAAAAATGGATCAGTACTACTGAAAAGATATTTTCAGTTCTTCAATGTTCTGAACCTGATAAAGTCATCTTTTTAGTTTATTTTTTGGAAGGTGAAGATGATCAATGGTGGAATCTTATCAAGAATATGAGGCAAAGGGGTTAAATTTAGCCCATGGAATGGGACGAGTTCCAGAACTTATTTTTCAATAAGTACTTCCCTCTTATTCTCCAAAAAAATATGGAGAAGGAGTTTCTTGAACTAAAGAAAAAGGATGATAAATCTGTTGGTACCTATGAAGAAAATTTTACTAGACTTGCAAGGTACACTTCTGGTATTATTATCCAACCTGATAGTAAGATCGATCGATTCTTTAGTGGCTTAAAACCAAGTATTCAAAGGGAGTTATCCATAAGGGACTTCAATAGTTATGAGGAAATCGTTCGATGTGCTCACAAGGTTGAGATGGAGATTGGAGTGACCCATTAGTCATATGGGTTTGATAAGAAGAGGAAAATGGAATTCAAAGGAAAATCTAAAGAGCACACTGGAAAGAAGATGATTTTTCCCTTATACTCAAAGCGTGGAAAGAAACATGGAGGGAGTTGTCTTAAAGGGACAAGTAAATGTTTCAAATGTGGAAAGGAAGGTCATCGGGCATTTGAATTCCACAATGATGGTAAAAATATGTCTAGTGATGCGAAAAAAGAAAAGGCTACAAAAAGTGCACCTCCTACACTTCAATGTTACAAGTGCAAGGAAATGGAGAATTTTTACAATCAATGCCCTAATCCAAGGGTTGTTGATGATGATCGATGTCAACAAACTCTTAAGGCTAAAGACAAAGTAAATTCACATGCAATTTCTATCAGTGATGTGGAGTATGATAAAGAAGTGGTGAAAGGTACACTTACCATACACTCTAAAGTAGCAAATGTTTTATTTGATTCTGGATCCACCCACTCTTTTATTTCTGAAGAACTTTCTAAGGGTATCACCGTATTACCTCAACAATTAGATGTTGAGTTAGCTGTGACAACCCCTAATGGCACAACAGTCGCATAAAAAGTTTATAATTCTTCTCCGATTGATGTTTGTGGGAAAGTGATCCCTGAAAATCTTGTGATCCTTACTATAGTGGAATTTGATGTGATTATTGGCATGGATTGGGTTTCTCTATGTGGATCTCATATCAATTTCCAAAGAAGGGAAGTCACATTTCATATTCCAGATCAATCTATGATTGTCTATCGATGCAAGGATGAACATAACCTTCCAATGGAAATTTCTTCCATCTTATGGGTCTTGATTCCACTAAATGAAGGTCATTTATCTCAAATGGTTGGTGAGAAACTCACGATTAAGAATATTCCCATTGTATAAGATTTTTATGATGTCTTTTCGGAGGAATTTCCGGGTCTTCCACCAAATCTTGAAGTTGAGTTTTCAATAGAACTCGTACCGGGTGCTTTTCCTATTTCAAAGACACCTTATAGAATAGCCCTAATTGAGTTGCAGGAATTGGAGAAGCAACTCCAAGAGAATCTTGATAAAGGATTCATACACCCTAGTGCGTCACCTTGGGGAGCACCTATTCTGTTTGTTATGAAGAAAGATGGATCAATGAGACTCTGCATTGATTATTCAGAACTTAACAAGATCACTATCAAGAACAAATATCCTCTCCCACACATTGATGAATTATTTGACCAACTACGCGGAGCTCAATACTTTTACAAGATTGATCTTCGTTCCGGGTATCATAAATTAAGGGTCAAAAGGGAGGTTATACCAAAGACGACTTTCTGTACAAGGTATGGACACTATGAATTTATAGTGATGCCATTTGGTCTTACTAACACCCCAACTATCTTCATGGATCTGATGAATAGAGTCTTTAGAGACTATCTTGATCAGTTTGTGGTAGTATTTATAGATGATATTCTTGTATATTCAAAGAGCAAGGAATAACATGAAGACCACTTGAGAATTATATTGAAGACCCTGAGAAAGGAGAATCTTTATACCAAATTTACCTAGTGTGAATTTTGGCTTCAAAAAGTTTCATTTTTGGGTCACATAATCTCAAAATAGGGGATATCTGTGGATCCAGCAAAAATAGAGGTTATAAAAAGATGGCCGAGACCGAAAACAGTAACTGAGATCCGAAGTTTTCTTGGTTTGGCTAGATATTATCAAAGTTTTGTGAAAGATTTTTCACGATTATCTAATCCACTCACCAAGTTGAATCGGAAAGGAGTTAAGTTTGTTTGGATGGAGGAATGTGAATAGAATTTCAAGGAGTTGAAAGGAAGTTTATCCAGTGCACCTGTACTCACACTTCCTTGTAGTGGAGAAAGGTTTGTGATTTATAGTGATGCATCCAAGAAGGGGCTGGGGTGTGTTCTTATGAAAAATGATATAGTGATAGATTATGCCTCACGACAGTTGAAAATCCATGAGAAAAATTACCCAACTCATGATTTAGAGTTAGCTGCGGTAATCTTTGCAGTAAATATATGGAGGCATTATCATTATGGAGAAAGGTGTGATATTTATACTGATCATAAAATTTTAAAGTATATTTTCACACAAAAGGATCTGAATATGCACCAAAGAAGATGGTTGGAGCTGATTAAGGATTACGACTGCTCAATTCATTACCACCCTGGGAAAGCAAACAAGGTGGCAGATGCATTAAGTCGACGAGACCATGGTTTCTTATCCATGATGAGGATCAAAAAAGATCCAATATTTATGGATTTACAAAGGATGGATCTTGGAATTATAATGAAATGGGAAAAATCGTATCTTTCTCAAATGAATGTTCAACCATCTATACATGTGAAGATTAAATAGGCGTAGAAAGAAGATGTAGAGTTACAAAAGAAGGTGAAAAATGTTCATGAATTCAACCTTGATTGTGATGGGATAATAAAGTTCATGAATTGGGTCTGTGTTCCTCCCATCCAAGAATTAAAGAAGGAGTTGCTGGATGAGGCTCATAGTTCTTCATTCTCTATTCATCCTGGAATCACGAAGATGTATAGGGACCGAAAAGAGTACTTCTGGTGGAATGGCATGAATAGAGATGTTGCTGAATATGTCTCTCGATGTTTGATTTGTCAGCAAGTTAAAGCTGAGAGACAGAAGTCTAAGGGGATTTACAAACATTACTCATACCAGAATGGAAATGGGAAAACATCACTATGAAATTTGTCACCGGACTTCCTAAAACATCCAAAGGCAATAATTCTATCTGGGTCATAGTTTATCATCTTACAAAGTCTTCACACTTCATTGCTATTAGAGAGGATTTCTGTCTGGATCATCTTGCCAGGATATATGCAAAGGAAGTGGTAAGATTGCATGGAGTACCACTTTCCATTATATCTGATCGGGATCCAAGGTTTACCTCAAAGTTCTTGCGAAGTTTTCAGCATACTCTAGATACAGAGTTGAGTTTCAGCACTGCTTATCATCCTCAGACAGACGGTTAGTCTGAGAGGACAATTCAAACTCTAGAAGATGTGTTGAGAGCTTGGTATATGGATTTCAAAGGTGGTTGGGATCAACGCCTATCTTTGGTGGAATTTTCTTATAATAATAGCATTCACTCCAGTATTAAGATGGATCCTTATGAAGCTCTCTATGGAAAGAAATGTAAGACTCTAACTTGTTGGGTTGAAGTTGGGGAAAGAAAGCTATTAGGACCTGAACTTGTTGATTAGATGGCAGAAAAGGTCAGATCTATTCAACAACACATAAGAACAGCTCAGAGTCAACAAAAAAGTTAGGCCGATAACCGAAGAATATACCTAGAGTTTGAAGTGGGTGATAAAGTGTTCTTACGAATATCTCCTTGGAAGGGAGTAATGAGATTTGGAAAGAAGGGAAAGCTGAGCCCTAGGTATATTGGTCCTTTAGAAATACTAGATCATGTTGGGAAGGTTTCTTACCGATTGGCGCATCCACCGAATCTCTCTCAAGTTCATGACGTGTTCCATGTATCTCTCCTGAGAAAGTACATACCTGATCCTTAACATGTACTCAGCTCAGAAGTTGTACTGCTGGAGCAAGATCTTTCTTATGAAGAACAGCTGATAGAGATTCTGGATTGCAGCAAAAAAGTCCTACGGAACAAGACCACTCACTTGGTGAAAGTTTTATGGAGGAACCACCAATTAGAAGAAGCTACATGGGATCTTGATGATATAATGAGGGAGAGGTATCCTCATCTATTTGTTACAAAGTGATGAATTTCGAGGGAAAAATTCATTATAAGAGGGGTAGAATGTAACACCCGAGACTTTTATGAGAAATATTTTTTTTATGTTATATAAATCATCAAAGGAATCTTTCTCTACACACAACAATAGCTTGTCTTGCTTTACACGCAATCGAAACCTTCCTCGATAGCTTGCGTCGTACGCAATACCGAGTTTCACTAAACAATGATATACTATTAAAATATTATTAAAACTAGCTGTTATGAATAGTAATACCCGCTTTTTAAAATTTTGTTAATTTTATTTTTCAAAATTGACTTCATTTTTGGATTCGGAATATTGAAATTAGTCTAGGGTGAAATTTTGGTATTTTTCTGAAAACTTTCAATTTTTGATGAATAGTGAAAACATTGGGTTACTATTTAAAAACCAACTTTTTATTTAAATAATTATTTATTTTATTTAAATTTATTTTAGGTAAAAATTGATACATAATACCTATATAAGTTCAATGCAATTCATTGGAGTTATTTTATAATAATTTTAGATATATAAAAATTTTATTGAACTTTTCACTGTCTTTTACCCACCTCATAGGAGAATTTCCAAATTCACATAAAACTTAATTTTACCACTTATGTGAGTGGAATTTCGAAAATCCGAGAGACACGGTTAATATCAAGGACTAAAATGCGGTTCAATGAGATGAAAATAATTTTTGGTGAATAGTAACTTTTTACTTTTTTTACAACGGTTAAAAGTAAATACGGTAATTAAGGGTAAAAATGTTATTATTATTACCCTAAAACACATCCTAATTCTATTGGATAAGTGTAATTAGACCGAAAACAACCTTAGGAATAAAATATGACCAATTAGGCCCACTTGGATTAGATTAGGACATTTAATATTCATTTATTTAAAGAAGGGTTAAAATAGTTAAAATCAAAGTTTAATAAGTAAATAATTTTTAATATATGGTTATAAATAAGATAAATTCAAATATAAATATTCATTAGAAAGATAAAAATCTTTCCTACATAATTGTATTTTATTTTTAATTTTAATACTTTAAATAATTTAATTTATTTATGACACAATAATGATGCAATAATTATATTATTAATGAAATATTTACATAATTGATGTTATAAATACCCAAATAAATATAATTTGAGACTTTTTATGAATTAAAATAATTTTATATGTTAATATGACATGTTAGTATTGATTTAATTAACTTTTTTAGAACTAATATTTCTGTTATAATTTTCAAAAAAATCAATCACCAAATAGTTTCAAAATTGACATAAAATAGTTTTTAAAGAAAATATTATATTATTAATTGTTATTTTATTCCTAAAAATCTAAGGTTCGGCCAAATGACTTATATAAGGTTATATATGTTAATAATAAACAACATGGGGTTCTTTTGGCTTGTTATAGTAAGTTTATTAACCTTATAGTGTAAGAAAACAAGAAGACACAGTAAATGTTTAATTATCTAACTCAAAGTTAAATCTAAATGATAAGGTTAAAATAGAAACCTAAACTTGTAGAAATTCTATTGGATGAGAGGATGTCGACCCATCCCCACTTTATCTAATAAATAAATCAATTTGGAGCTATTAAAAACCAAATATAACTTTATAATAAAATAATATTTTTAGTTTCTCCAAAGGTGCCCCTCTCCTCCCTTATAAAAGGGAACCTCCTCCCTCTCTTCCTCACACCACTTTGAGCATTCACGCTCGGCCACACACTGACAAATTCTCTTTTACACTTCCCTAGAAACATCCTAGAGGTACTGGTCTTCTTCAAAGACCAATTTTAGTGCCTTAAAAGGAGGTCTCAAAAAGGCGCTTCAAAGAAGAGGTAATGTCTGTTACCGATTCTTTCAACTTTATTTCTTCTTCCACTTCTTCTTATTTAGTTGTTTAATTATGAAGTAATAACATCAGAATCACTCATATACTGATATGTTATTATAAGTATGAAAAAACCCTATTTCACCATCTATCCATCCTATGGAAAACAAAATCACCGCGCGTGCGTACATACGGAATACCGTCTCCACACCGTGGTGTAATCTATTTTCCACCACCATCTTACTTGTATGGGTATAATGGTGTAAATAATAACTATATATGACTATTTTAAATTGATATTGATTATGAAATAGTATAAATACACTCCAATACAATTCCACGATCATGGGAATGATATCATCGCTTGTGCGTACGTACGGAATACCGTCTCCACGATGTGATGTGACTCGTTCTACATGATTTTCATTGCATAATGATTACATAAATGAATTTAGTGAATAAATATGATATATATTACACTAATACCATTCTATAAATGAGGTACCTATAACCTAGAGAGAACAATAAGAATTTATTCAACAAAACACGCATAAGAACAAAAAGTAATAAACACCCGAATAACAAGTAGCAATGAAATATTACTAATAAGAGGCAAAGAATATGGCCATATATGATATCATAACAATGATTACGATTCTAGAATAAGTCAATGACATTATTTAAATCATTATACAGGAGGTTCAGACACTTACGAAGCAAATCGGACCTAAGGTAAGGGAAAATCTCGCAATCTCAATTTTTATCTGAGATTGTTTATACTTTAGAATTTACTGGGGAATAATTATCACCCACATCCATTTTTCCTCAATATGTAATATTATTTATATACTAATACAATTTTTTAAATCCAATTTTACCCTTAGGTGAGTTTTTAGTAAAATATATTAAAGGAATCTTTTGTCGTTTTGCATAGGAGGTACTTTTTGACTTTTCCAGCCAAAGTACGAGAAGAATGTTTTTTAACTTATACGGCCTGAATGGATTTTTAGAACATTATTTCCATGAAGCTTCCTTTACAAGTTTTCAAGTTTATTTTTTATCAACTTCTTTTAGATTAAAATTGTATGACATGTTAAGAAAGGAAAAATGTTTTTGAATTAGAAAAGATATTTTCCTCAAGAATGGAGTTCAGGTGTTTTATCAAAATTATTTACATCTAAGATAATATAGAGTTCTGTTTATATCCCTATTATTACATTGATTTGATTATGTTGTGATGGAATTATTTTTATGAATTCC
Source organism: Viscum album (assembly GCA_963277665.1). Lineage (NCBI taxonomy): Eukaryota > Viridiplantae > Streptophyta > Magnoliopsida > Santalales > Viscaceae > Viscum > Viscum album. Next base: position 1,389,140,486 of record OY728162.1, on the reverse strand, counting down.
TTTATCTTATATGAATTGTTTTATGATGTCACGAGGGTTAAGAATCCCATTTTTATTACATGGGTTATGCAATGATGTATGATTTTTGATTTTGTGGCACACATAAGAATGGTATCATTATTAGATTGGTGGGACCTATATCTACCTCCAATTAATTGGTTAATGATTTATATCTCATGAGATAGACATGACTGGAATTGTAGGTTAATCAGTTTCAGTGAAACAGGACTGAAATGAGGAGTGAACTCGGTTCAGAAATGGACTTTGTTTGCTAAGATAGTCTTGGCTATGAGACTTGAATACTAAGAAATGATTATCTATGATTATGTGTGTATGCCAAAAAATTTCATGTTTTACATTATGCTTATTGGGATTACATTTCACTTCTATGATTTATCCCATGGTATGAAATTATGATCTCTTTTGCAGGTTAAGATTTCTGAAATAATATGTTCTTATGTATTTGATGTGATTGATATTTCTTTTGTTTACCATTACTGAGCATTTGTGCTCACCCTTTTGTATGTTTTCTTTCCCCAGGTCATGAAGAAGTTTATTAAGTAGGATATGCCAAAAAGGGACTCTAGATATGATGAAATAAATGGGAGACAACGTAGATGATTTATGAACCAGTTGTTTATCTTTCCCAGTTTCTAAAGACACTATACATATACGGTCTTTTCATGGTTATTTTATATGTTGTAATAAGTATGCTTAAATTTTGAAGTATTAATAATGTATGTAAAGTATGGGTCATTATAGTTTTTATTATTTTCTAAAACCATGTTTTATAGCCGTTATGCTGCAGAAATTTCGCCTCAAAATTTATATCTCTTACTCTCAATATATTATCTTCTTTATTTATGTGAATACCCAGAACTATTTAGTTTCTATTGGTGTTCATAAATATATAAAAGGGATATATTTTATTATGGAATTGAAATACATATAACCATCACTCCCTTTCCATGGGTTATAAATTATATAATGATCTTATTTTTAAGAACTTTTAAAATGTCACGATTTTGAAATAAAACCCATTTCTTTTATTCTCTATGGGTTATTTATGAAATTTTTGCTTATGATCAATTTGTATCACATTAAAATAAAAAAATATTAATGTTTCCCCCTGATAGTTCTCTAATTTATTGGTAAAAGAATTAATCTCTAGAGATGACATGTTTCAGGATACCTTGGTAAATAACCTTGGTAATATTTATGACACCTCTTGGATAAACCTTGGTTATATGTTCCTGAATGTATAAATTAAATGATGTAGCCCCATATTCAAGTTATTATTCAAGTTCTTTTTATTATTATATGACTATAATTACATATCTCATGTCTTTATGTTTTTATTCAAGTTCTTATTGATATCACAAGTAAACTGATTCCCTTGGTTACCTTACTGGGCCTTTTGCTCACCCTTTCCTTTGAATGTATGTCTCCAGGTAATGAGATGTAGTAATTGTACTTAGGTTGAACTTATTATGAATCCATAAAAGTGGATTAGAAGAATTTTTTATGTTTTTTTTCATCTATTATGTTCTTGATTTCCAAACACTGGACTTTAAAGATCCCCTATTTGTAAAATGAAATGAAAAGTTATGTAATAAAAAGGCGGGATACCATAGTGTCACGGTCTATACCCCAATTACTAAATTGAGATGATCCTAGACATTACCAAATATATGGGACCAACTTCTAACCTATTTTCATCCTAAACTAATACAAAATACACTTTACAAAATCAGACTTTCATCCTCAGGGTACTCCCTATATAGTATTATCTCACACTAGATGGGACACTAGACCATGTTTTCTCAAAAATAGTGTTGTATAATTCAATGTCTCCCACCAATTAACATGAGTTTCCATGAGAAATATGATGTAAAGGAGAGAGAAAAATTAATCCAAGATCAACACTTGCATCAATAAATCATAAATTTTAAATCTCCCTCACATCCAAAAATCATTAATTAAAAAACCACTTTTCACAACATATAATAACCACATAATAATACAAAATATATAAGGGAAAATTCTATACAAGAAAAACATAAGGAGAAAAAATGTTGGACTCATGGGAATCAAGACATTGGTTTTAGAATGTATCAAAGATTCCTTAATTTTTTACTCAGGATGATAAGTATTTTTTTCATTGAATAAATATCCTATAAAAAATTCCTTAGAAACCATTATAAAACTACTCTTTTACCCATTTTAAAACATAATTTATAAACCACTTAGAAAGCCACCACACATATTTAACCCAAAAAATACATAAATTATTAATTTCTTTCTTTAAAAATAAAACAAAGGACAAAGAACCACATTTTATATAAAATAACTTAAAAGATCCTCATAATAATTTTAATAAATGATCTTGGCATTATTAAACTATAATTTTCAATGAAACCTTTTAAATTCCCAAGGAAAACTTTTATACCAATCCAAAAGTGCATAAAAACCATTCAAAAAAATTTCACAGATATCATATGTTTCCATACTTTCATAAAATGAAATTTTCAAAGATCAAAAACCCAATAATTAAAAAATATAGGATAAATATAGAAAAAAGAACCTCTAAATAAGAAAAATAAAGTATCCATGCATCACCTTTCATAGATAGTTTCCAATCAAGTAAATAATAACCCACTATATATACTAAATGAAAAAACCCCAATATTAGATGAAATGAAATCTTAAATCCCATTTAAACTTTTGTTAGGTCCCTTGGGGAGATATGAAATGAATTTTGAACAAGAAAGGGAAGATAGGAGAATATATAGGGTGATTATCTTGACGAACTACTTGAAAACCACGATAAGAGGATAAAAATCAATGGTGGAGGAAGAAAGAGCTCCCCCTTTAGACCCATGGAGACTGGATTCACAATATGGAAGGAAGAGGATGGAGTATAAGAGTATAAATTAAGGAGAAAAAGGTTCTTTTCACATTTTAATTAAATATGGGAAAACTTTATAGTTATGCTATATGATTTGGTAAACCGTGGGCAAACTGTGAAACTTGCACAAGATAAGAACTGATCTCCCACATGGTATGAATGCATGGTTACTCCTAACAGCATTCCAATGATGTATCCAACCCCAGTAACAAAATTGGTTTCATGGTTTCCTAGAAGACCCCACACAGCTTGGATAACCATGCACTAACCATGATAAATTGCACTATCAATAATTTCTTAATTATGATATGATCACCACATGATTTATACTTACCTTTCACATAATGAGTGACACCCAAAAATCTATAAATTCTTTTAAAAATGACTGGAATCACTAAAATATTGACATACACCAAAATATAATAAAATATAATAAAATACTAAATAATTGTAACACAAGGCATTACATGGATGCTAAACCATACACATGTTTCTTCATTGGGTGTAATGATGATAACATTTTATTTTAGTTTTGGGATAATAATTAGTGAAAGGTTTTCCAAATATTGAATTTCCTCTTTAATGAGGGGATATTATGGAAGGATAAAAATATAAGATGAGGATGAAGTTGGGATAATTAAATGATGCTTGTATTGGTTTATTTGAGTGGATATATGGTTGGTCTAGACTTTTTATGGAGAACATATGATTGAGATATATGGGAAAGTTTTATAATGAAATATTCTAATTAACATATATAATTACTAGGGTATTATGTAATGAAATTATAAATGAATATTGAAGGTTGAGGATAAGATCAAGAAGCATGGGGTATCGAATGAGTTGAACCAAAAGTGATGAGATATTCTACCAGGGTCAGTAGACTACTGTATCTATTTTAATATGGAATTCACTATATGCTATATATAGACTATGGAGAAACTATAAGCCTAAAGGAGTTGAGAATCCTAAGTGACTTAGAGTAGTGGGAGTGAGAAATGATGGTGGAGTTGGACTAATTTCTTTTTTCCAAAACAAGGGAGCTACTTGATTTGTTGATGGGGAAAAGAGAATTGGAGAACATGTGGGGTTTTATATAAACGGATAAGGTGATGGTAGGAAATGGTCCAAGAAACAACTGTATATAAAGGTATTTCAATAATGGGAAAGATTAGAATTTGGATAATTGCTTTCTATTATTATAAATCACACAATTATTCATACAATTATTAGTATGGTTTTAATGGAAGATCTATTTTTAGGGAAGGTTTATGTCAAGATTGTTTTACATCAGGGTGTCTTACCAAGAGAGATCTACTTTGAGTCAAAAACTAGTTTCATGAAAAATTAAATATGTGGTATGTCATTTAGGCTCAAGTAAAGTTCATATTGGATAAAGTAGGAATCGAGACAATATAATTAAATTTTCAATTTATTATTGGAAGAATTAAAGTTCAACTTGTGAAATAAAGAACATTTTTATACCAAAATTTATTAAAAAATATTATTTTCCTAATTTTCCAACACTACATTGATGATTTTCTCTTAGGTGGACCATTGATGGAAATTTTGAAAAATATTTGAAGAATAGTTTTTATATAGAATTATAAATGAACTATCTTGGTTCTTTAAATAATATATGGTGGATGAGGAATGGAAGGGACTGAGGTTCTAATCATTGTTTCCATCTTAGTAAGAGTATATTCATAAGGTGTTGGAAAGATTCATAATGAATGAGTGCAAGACTATGAACACCACCTATACAGACACTTTACATTATCCAATGAAAAGGAACCTAAAACAAATGTTGAGATCAAGTCCATGGAAAAGGTTCTATATATATAAACCATCATATGTCTGATATATTTTATGGTTTGTACAAGGCCTGAAATCACACATGTGGCGTGTATAGTCAATAGATTCATGGAAATTATAGTAAAGTATTGAAAAGATTATATTTTTTGGATTCTTAAATATATAAATGGATTGATGGACCTGTAAATTTATTTCATAAGGAGTGATTTGTTTCATATTTTTTAGACATTGAAATTAGAGGAGATACATATTCATGGAAGAGAAAAATTGTCTTTGAATTTATATACAAAGGAAACACTGTGAGTTATATGAATTTAATTCAACCCATAATTGTATAGTCTACCATATAATCTCAGTATTTTTAGTTATTGAATCATGAAATTAGTTAGTCTAGTCGATGGTTTTTTGGAGGAACTCAGAAGAATTATGAGAATGGGTACGTTTTTATATAAAAACTAAAGTGTGATTCATATGGAAAAGAATCTGGTGTTTTACATACAAATGAAAAATATTTAAATGAAGTACTTATTAATTCAAAATCTTGTGTAGGTTAAGTTTCATAAACTACATAATTCTAGTGGGATTCAATAAAAGATATTCATCAAAACTAAATTCCTTGTTTTAGAAATTATTGGGTATTATTGTTCCTTAGTGTGTAATGAACCTGACCATAGTATCCTAGAGCCTATTCTATAATTAATGAAATTTTCATAGATACAAGATTTGAGTCCCAAATGATTGTTCAGTTTAGTAGTTTGAGAAAAATAGACAGACACATGATACCTATTTTACATTGGGAAAATAAATTGAAATATAATACCTAAAAATAAATGAACTTCATCCTTGAAAACTCATTATTAGATATACTAGAAATTGAGGTTATAACCACAATAATATAGACATGGTTTACAAAAACTATGGATATAACCTAAAATATTTCCATGGGTTATAAAATACCCATAGAAGTCTATCCTCTGCCCTTCTACCATACTCACTCACAATCTCTCCTCCCCCACCCCCATTTCATCCATACCCCCTGTAACCCTCCTCAACTAATGTTTCCACCCATCCTACCACCATTATACTCCTCTGACACGACCACCCTTCATTAGGATGATCATACTCTGATGGCGAGACCACCCAACCTCCCTATGATCCTACTCCTCTAATATGGCTCTGATTTAGCTCTGAAGTAGCTCTAACGCAACTCCAATGCTGCTCCAACATGGATATGACATGGCTCTACCTCCATATCTACCATCACCTTTGCCTCCACTTATACCTCCATCTTTTGGATACCCTACTACTTAAATCACTATATAATGTATCTTCAATATTCCCACATTCTATGAACTCTTCCACATCTCACTAGACAACACTCCATGACTCTCCTCTTATTATTGGAATGCCTTAGGGTTTTTCTGAAAGTTTATTTTTCTATTTCTTCAAATCTAGGTTCAGTTTTTGATGTTGGGGTTTCTATTAAATCTTATTTTCTCTAACACAAATCCACTTAATCATGTTGAAGCTAACAATAAATGAACCACGATGGTTCTACTTCCTCACACGCCTTCTTATTTTTTCCTCTGAGAAGGATTTATTTGATTTTAGATCTTTATCCACTATAATTTTCTTCATGTAAGATTTATGTGTTTCAATTTATTTTCTTTTTAATTTTCATATTGACTCGGATAGGGTTTAGTTTTTTTGAATTATTTAATTTAGTATGATTTCTTTAATATTTTTTCTAATTTTCATTGTGATTTATTATCTCATCAGTGACTGTGATTTTAGATGACATGAATAGTTAGTTCACTATATGAAATTTATCCTTCATATAAGTTGACTACATGTTGTCACTATATTTACTCTCTTAATTTGTCACCGTATATATATTTCATATATATTTACTCTATAGTTTTTAAAATATGTATTATTAAAATACATATTTTAAATATCATTGGCATTAAAAGTTCATTTATTTAACTCTCTAAGAAATATTCTACAAATATTAACATAATATTTTATTCTATATTTTTTTAACACTATATGGTTGCTTGGTTTTGATGATGATTCAAAAGTCACCAAAATGACTTGATCAATATATATTATACAGTAGTAAGACTTATGATACATACATATTTTCTCTACTCCATTTTTTAAATTTATGAAGATAATTAATTTATTCAATGTATAATAATTTATTTCTATAATTTTGATGAATCATTGGAATCCAAATTCCAATTCCACAGGCCTAATTCCAATATTTTATCATTTTATTCAATACTGATGTTTGACTACAAATTCATTATGAATTTGTATAATATTTTATTTTTAAACCTTATAATAATTGATTCATCACTGTATAATGGTTATCAAATATAAAATAGGATTTTGAATACATTTATATAAACCACCTATCAATTATTAATGCAATGAGAAAATTAGACATCATAGAAATATACTTATTGATTTTTTTTAATCCACAAGATTTCTTATGATGTTAATTTTCATCTATTAATTTGACAAGAAAATATTGGTATGTTTCATATAAAATACTATAAATTTTTAACATTACAAATATTTTTTAATATTAAATATTTTCCTGACAAATATTAAATATTTTTTTATTTATTAATGTTAAGTTTATCCCAGTCAAGTTTAATATAGTTATTTTTGGTATCTCTAATAATATATATATTTTCCAAGTATTTTCATTTAATCTTGTTTTGTTTAATAAAAAATATGTTATTATATTTAAAATCATGTATACATTTTTTATATATTTCCACATTATTTATTTTTATAATTAATAAGATATTGTTAATTTTATTTTTGGTATTCTCATATAAGTCAATTAAATTTTCCTATGATAATATATTTTTTGTTTCTCCCCTCTATTTATTATACATTGTTAAATTTTAATTTAGTAATTTTTTAATCCAACTAATTATTTATTAATTCAATGTTTTTAGGTATGTTATAGTGTATTTTCATAAATATCAAATTATGAAACAATTTTACAAATGCATAGAGTTGGGTTATTGTATTCACTATATACATTCTATGATATATATACACAATTTTTTCAATTTCATTAATTGTGTAGTTGAGATTTTGTACTCATAATTCTATGGTCATGTAACATGCCCATATTTTTTAAACAAGAATAAATGAATTGGATATTTATTTTTGTATTCACCATCTATATGAAAAATATTTTCCTATCTTCTCATTTCATTATATGTTATTTTTTCTCATTGTTGAATTTTATACATGTGTTATAGAAATGATATGTATTTTCCAGATTTAATATGTATTATGTAGATTTGATGTGTATTTTTTAGAGATTTATGATACCCGATGGTTTCTTTTGATATTGATCCCTTCTATTTTTGGGTCCTTTATGACTCATGAGGAGGGTTTTTCTTGGCTTTGGATCTTCATTTTATGGGTTAGGAACCTGAAAAATAATATTTTATTTAGAAAACCATGCTTCATTGTATTTATTTTATCTATTCCAAAAGAGATTAATCATTTCATTATCTATTATTACTGAAAAGGACAAAATAATAGCTGTTGGGACTGATTCAATGTCAAATGAACTACTAGATACAAACAACTATGATCTTCTAGATTGTATAGTAAATTTTTTTCAGTAAATGGTGAAAAACACCTCCCTCAATTATAGGAAACATGTAGGAGAAGAAACAGAAGTATTATTTTCTATATCATTATTTTATCTCTATTTTCTCTAAGATTATTATTCACTAAATCATTATTCATATAATAAGAATTGGTTCATGGATTTGATTGACCCAAATGTCACACGATATGTGTAATTGATGGATGAAAGGATTTGGTGTTTCAGTTGATGTTTTTTGGTGTCAATATAATTATGTGGTTGTCTATGAGTATGGTAATGGAAATCTTAAAGGTTAGTCGATTATCGTTCCATGATTCCATAAATTTTTATCCTTCCCTTTAAATTTTAATTTTAATTTCTTTTTTACATGACTTAATTTGTATCTTTATTATTACTGTTTTTTTTAAATTCTAAACATTGTTGTTATTCAGTTTTTTATAGTACAACTATAATACCAAGGGGTTAATGAAACAGTTAACTTGAAGGATGCACCAACAAAAGATGAACTTGAACCATACATTTATTGCAATAAAAACCTTCTGGTAATCTATATTTAATTATCAACTATTAGTAGGTTGGTATTTGTTAATATTTTCATCCTAATAGGAGAAAGTTGACAATTGTTTTGTTTGAAATAAGTTTTCTTTGTTATTATTCAATACATCCAGGTAATTATGTGTTTTTTGCAGAAATATATTAAAATAATATTAAGAAACATGCATAAATGCAATGTTTTATAGAGTGAAACATAGAAAATAATGAATAATTGTCGTTTGATTTTTGAGGAAGTTATGATATTAAAATCAATGTTCCCAAAACTGAATTTTTAATGTTTAGAGGAAATATTATTAATTTAGAAAAAAGGGGTTGAATGAGGTTGTATTTGGTTATGAAAAATAATGTTTTCTATTTAGGAAAACTCAAATAATTTTGTTATGTTTTCATATTTAATATAACATTCATTATGAAATTATTCAAATTTTTTAATCAAATGTCCATAAAAAAAATTTTAGATTATATTAATCAAAATTTAATTACTACTTAATTACCTTAAATATTCCGACCATTCATCATTTTCAAAAAAAATTTATATATTTTTTTAAATCAAACTAAATTTCTAGAAACCAAAATTATATCATTGATTTAAGATTTATTCATAATGGATTTAATATCAAATTTATTTTGGAAATTTAATTTTCATAATATGGAATCTTGTGTTAATTGGATAAAATTACAATATGGAATACTATTTCATATATTAATATGTTCCTTATTATAGAGGAATCTGTTGAAATATTTTTATGATGAAGTTTTCACTGAAATTGGAAATATAATCATCCATTTGTATTTTTATATTTTAGGAAGGAATGAAATTCAATTACCTTTTCATCCCCTTCCCTTAAAAAGAAAATGATGTCTGAAAAAATGGGAAAACATTTTTCCTTCAAGGTATGACTTCTATGCATCTTTATTTATGGTATAAAAATAAACTATTAACTTGTATTCCATTATTATATAGTAGTTAATTATGATTAAGATTTATTCAATATCCACATGAATCATTATATAGAAGATATTTTTTATATAGATTTGTTCAAGATCCCCTTTTTAAATGTGTTTTATGTATTCATTTTCTCTCATATGGATTTATTATGCTTTTGTCACATCATAGCATATGATTAAGATTATTTCTATTCTTATGTAAAAAATGAAATACATTAGAATTTATAATTTGATAGGGAATATGTTTTTTGATTATGATTAATAATATTATTAGGCATATGATTAATTTTAGTCTTATAAAAATACTATAATACATGCAAAAGTTCCAATATGGTAATATATATAACCTAAAAAGAATATATTCTTCAGGTTATGATTATAATAAAACTGTGTTACTTAAATACTGAAATAAATACATAATTTTCAACCCTCTAGTGAAAATTATTATGCTGCAACTTATGTTTATAGATACAGTATAATACATATACATTTTCAAAATTACAATGCTTATCATCAAAGGATTTATCATAAGACCTCTTGGAAAACATCTTGGGTATTGTGATTTCATATTTGTACATTTGATATCTTCTCAAAGCATATTTGCTTCCTTCCTTCTTCCAATATTATAGGATTTATTCTTGATTTTTAATTTAAATATACATAATTTAATTTCAAAATAATTTATCACTCCATTGACCACATTGATTGAAATTTTAACAGATGGTCTTTGTGATTCCAAATCTATTTGATATAGACAGATAACTACCCTTTATAATTACATCTTTTCTACCCCTTATTGTTGGACTTCTATTTCATAGAGTGACTGAATCATTATTCTAATTTTCATGTCACATATATCCAAAAATTATACATTACCAATGAATAAGAATAAACCATGATCTTGTTTTATAATTTGATTAGTTTACATAAAATCAAAATCTGGAAGCATATTATTTTTTGGATTTCTCCACAATAGGTTGAACTTTTTGTGGGGAAAAAACACTCATAATCATTTTTCTATTCCCTATAGAATATTTATAGGCTTCTCATCACATTTCCTTAACTAATTTTGAGAATATTTTTTTATTTATAAGTTTTTTATCAATAGAGTCAAATTTAGAATAAAAAAAATAAATGTTCGATATCAACTCGTTCTTTGATTATTATGAGAATTCATCATTAGATAATACCAATGTATTATTTCAATGTAATAAATTCTTTTAAAAACATGATAAATCTTATAAACACTATGTGGAATCATAATTTTTTATATCATTTTTTTGTGATGACTTGACTATAGTAATTTCACACTCTACGATTTTGATTTCAAAATCATGTCATTTCGTTGTGAGAGTGTATATATCTTTTCCAACTACCTTGTTCTTGTTTTAACTCTTATTCTTAGTTCCCTCAATAATATCATCATCAATTTTCTCTTTTTATGTAATAGATAGTTAACATCTTTAATCATGTTCTCCTTGACTTCCCATTGAACATGTTTCATGGTAATGATTGTGATTTATTTTTATTCAAATACATGGTACATTTATTTTTTCTTTTTTAAGGATCTTTATTTCTGTTGATTTTCTCTAAAAAAATCCTTATATACTATTTATCATTTATTTATTATGATAAAAATTCCATTTTTTTAGCCTTTATTTGATTTTCAAGATTTTGGCACTCAAGATCATTTTAGAACAAGGAATTTTACTTAACCTCTAATTCATTTTCAGGGTGATTTAATTATTATATAAATTATTTATTGGAAAAAAAATTAAAATTAAAATATGTTTTGGCTACCCTTATAGGAGTTATCAAATGTTATTTCATAAATCATCAAATTCATTATTAAAAATATCATAAAAAATATTGTCCTTACCTATTATTCATGATTCATCATAGGTTTTATTATGAAAAGAATTTATAATTACCTCATCTTTATAGAATAAATATAATTCAATTGATGTAGAAGCATTATCTAGATTATTTCTAGTGTACTTATCTATGAATTATTTAATACTCATGCTTGGTCATATATTATCATGGCTATAATATATTGAAGTTTGATTTTATTCCTCTTTTCCTAAGAAGTAAAAATTAAATTTCTTTCTAAAGTCTTTGATAAATTTTTTATTTTCAGTTTTATTGTAGAATAGAATCTATTCAATAGTTGATATGATTCCTCTTAGTGTTTAGTCCATGAAGGCTTTCAAAGTGGACCCATGAAAATCAAGATTTAAAAAATATAATATTCAAAGTAACAATGTTGTCATTTCACTAATATCAATTTCTATGATCTAATAGGGTTGTGTCTAACCCTAATATGGGTGAATCAGTGTTGGTATACATTTAATCCAATTTAACATTTATAGATTTTTCATGTCTTCACTTTTTAATTGAATGGATGTCATTTTTTTAATTTTTCCTTTTATCAGTGTAAATACAAATATAAATAAGATTAGAATCATAAAAACAACACCAAGATTTTTTTGATGATGTTTAATACCATAAAGATTAATTTTCCCAGATATTTTGGGGTTATTATCTATTACACCCATATTTATTATTATTATCAAAGAAATGAGAAAGGGTGTGGCATTAAACTCATTTTCCTAGAAATAACCAGGTACATTTAAAGGTATCCATATATATTATATAACTCCTCTAGTATACAAGATTTATCCTACACCAAGTGATGTAGAATATAAATTAGAAACTTTAATCACTTTTGGAAAACATAGTAAATATTATTCCTTGCAGCGATGAAGTGGGTTTCCATAAGAACATAAAGTTTCAACAGCAAAATAAAGTAGGCTAGACTTCTCAAAACAACATCATGAATATAATAATCATTGTAAAAGGTATGATTCTCTTTTATTTATTCTTATTCAGTATTAAAAGAATAAATTATTCATGAAGAATTGATTTTTCTGTCACACATTGATATTACGAGTCTACAATAGGTTCTATTTTGGTTCTCCTTAGCTTTCTTCTATTCTTCTAGAATATTTAGTAGCATGAATTAGAACATACTCTAATTCATTATTCTACTTATTTAATATTAACTATCTATGAATATTATTATCAATATTAAAAATGTGAATCGATATGAATATCTGTTATTCAAAACATTAAAAACTCTTTGTGTTTCAAAATATCTGGTTAATTATCCATTTACTTATAAAAATACTCTTATAAGATCAATTGTATAATTCCCTCATCATAATATTGAGAGTATTAAAATATTCCTTCTTATTTTTTTACTTCAATGAGATTTGAACATTTATAACACTCCATGTATTCCTGAGTCAAATACAGAAACCTTCATGATTTCATTTCTAGATACTTCATTTTTGGAGTAAGGTTCTCCTTCTTCACCCTACTGAGCAGCTAATAATTATTCTACACATTTACATTCATTGAGTTATAATTCCTAATTATTTTATCATTTATATTTTTAATATTTAACAATGCATGAATTGAAAATACTTTATAGTTTTTTGTCAATTATTATTTGATCACATATTCAAACAACATCATATTTTATATATTTGCATACTTTTAGGAAAGGACTATGTAAAACATTACAATATGACATTATAAGTTATACGATCATCAATTTTGTAAAATATAACCAGAATTTCTATATCATTTTTAGTACTTATAGGGATTTAACACCCAATTAAATACCCTTATTATTAATACCATAACATTGTGTAGTTAATCATTAGGAAAAGTAAACATCTCCATCAACACATCACTGTTTATTCACCAATATCCTAAGCAAATATTCTCATCTTTCAGAAAGCTAATATGTCCAAAAAACGACCATAGAGGGCTTTTAGTTTATCAAAGGTGCTCTTGAAATCCAACACGATATTATCCATAATTTCTTTTCCAGTATTTTCCCATTTTTATTAAAAGGAATTGTCATCAAAATTTGAGTAGTTTTAGATAGGGTATTTATTAATAAAAATGATTAGAGTAGTCACATGTGACATTTTAGTTTGGGAAACTCAATAAATAGTGCTATATGGTTTTGAGTTACCTCAACTAGGAAAAGAAACCTAAAAAAGGGGGATCTTGTTGATGTATTTCTATATAGGGACTATAATCATTATTTGAATCATAGGATTTGTGTGTTTAATTTTAATATTGTAGTTATAGGTTGGTATATGCATCATATGGTGAAAATTTAATTATCTATGTACACTAATTTTTTTTTCAAGGTGTGGTATTATGTGATAGAGAGTTGAAAAATTATAATCAAATATTCTAAAATTATCCCTTTTATATATTAAAAAACTCTCACAAATTATAAATTTCATCTAAATATGATACATTATTGTATGATACTTCACTATAGAGGTAGGATTAGAGTTTGATAAAGGTTGATTTTACTCTGGGAAGTTATTATTTCCTACTGAATATTCATTCAAACCTCTTGGGATTAGGTATTTCCCTTTAACTATAGATACATTTTTATAATAATAAAATAGAGATCGCTCTTAACATTGAATTTCACAACTCTTATGAATCATGATGACTCCCAATAGATGTTTTATGACACAAATGAAAATCCACCTTTCTATGAGTGATTGTAAGTCTTCCTGTTGTTTATTCATAGTATATCTAGATTTTTGCAGATCTTATGGCATTAAACAAAAAGAAAAATATAATGAAACCTATCATAAATACAACACATGAAGAAGCTCTAATGAATTAGGCACAACTATAAAAATTCAAACTATCCTTACCTTCTAGGATTCATACATGAAAGTAGTGAGAAAAATGGGTATTCTTTTAAAAAACATTTTGAGTTATACTAAACAAGGTTTATTATGAATTTCTACCAAGAATCATAATTAAATTATTTTAGTTTTTCAATGTTTTTTATTTGATAATCAGTTCATTATTTTATAAATGATCATCATGAGTTAATTTGATCAATACATTTTTCTATCATTAAGGTATATAATTCAACAAATAATTCTTTTATTCATCTATTCAATCACTCTTTGTGATACAAGATTTGATTTTATCATTCATATTCATTATTTTTTTTCGTTGCAATGAATAGAGATTTAATTATATGATTTTTTATTTATTTTTTTTGGAAAATAAAATCACAAATTTAATGTAAACTTCATTAATTATCAGGGATGGGATAAATTATTTTCATAGACTGTTAAACATTAGAATTTTTTTCCTCTTGCAATTCCATTTCACTCGCACTTAAAATATTAATTTGGAATTAATTTTATATCTAATATTTCATCTAGAGATCTGAATTTGAATGTGTTAAATATCTAGGTAAGTATATCACCCATGAATAATTTATGGGAAAGATTTTATTTATCAATTCATGTTAATATATTTTTGAGACCATTTTTGTTTATAATGCAGCATTCTGATCGGGCATCTATCATTTATGGTTTGTTTATTTTTCACCATTGGTTTCCTTTTTTATTCTTCATATGGTTATAATTATAATATATACATACCAAAAAATATTAAATGATACACATTTAATAAAAAATATAATATATACATACCAATAGATATTTAAAGATACATAATTTTATAGTTCTTATTCCTATGCTTCAATTGTAATATAAAAACAATATAATACTATAATATATATTACCAAGCATGAAATTATGAATTTTATCATGCTTATTATTATAAAAAAATTGAATAGATAAATACATATGATTATTCCAATGCATATACTCATGCTAATACTTATGAAATCACTCAAATACACACATGTTGAAGTTGATAGTACATATGTTTATACTTATTCTTAAACACATTCTGCAATGCAATCACATTATCAAATTAACAATGTGAATGCCTATGATTATGTTTATATCCATGTTTATACAAATAATATAATACATATATAATTTAAAATACTATAATATAAATGTATTGTAAAATATATGATAATATATAAAGCGTAACAAATGCATTTGATTTGGCTTATTATTATATAGAAAATTTATTATTTACATATATATGTTAATGTTTATGGTCATTATTATACTAATGTGTGTAACAAAAACTAAATAATACACATTTTCAAGTTTTTAGTGTGTTTATAGATATACATTAATATATATACAATTTTAAGTTTATAGGATTATTCTTATGCTTCTAGAAATAATAAATTACACAGATTATCATGTAATATTGTATATATGTTTTATAATTATGCCTATGTATTGAATTATATTAATATTCTTAAAATAAAACATATAGATAGTTTTGTATGAAATAATCACCATGATGTTCATATATGAATAATTTGTACAATTGAATCATGTTTAATCTATTAATGAAATTATGTTTTTTCTCTTATAGAGAGATTCTTTGTTAGACTTCGATGATGAAGATTTACTACAATTTATCCATAAAATTTATTTATTTTTTAAATATTTACCATTTTATTCATTTTTAGGTAATTTATATGCATCTAATTATATATTTATCACAATTGTGAATCATTATTGACTTATTTTTTTTAAAAAGTATTCGTTCAACATGAAATATTCTTTTGAAATAATTTTTTTGTAATTTACTAGGTACACCTTTAATAAACTATTTCATTAACATATTTAAATTTAATAATATGTTTTACTATTTTTTTTGAGTAAAATCTTTAATTTAATTCAACTATAAATCATTAATGACATTTTTTCATTGAGAAATTATGGATTTTTTCCTTTTGCATCTGATTTACAAGAATCATTTAGAGCTTCAAGAATGAAAGAAAAATTATCTTTATTTATCATATAACACATTAAAAAAATCCATAATTCTTAAAATGTTTTATCACATAAGAAACTATTTTTTTAGATATACCTTCATCATATGAAACATGACCTCTTCCTGTTAAGGAGATGGTATACTAATAAATTTTCTAGCAGAATGCATCAACGATAAAAACAATTTAAATTATATTGACCTAAATTCATCACACTACAATAGTACATAGTTCATAGAATATATCAATAATAAAATACATTTGTGTTTTAGATTATAATCAATGATTAATGATGAGGAACCTTTGGATTTTGTTGATGAAAATAGTGCACATATTGGTAAATTCATCTTATATAACATCCTATTATAAAACCACTCTAGGGATATTTTCATACCATAGTCTAGAAATCATGTTCTTAGTATTAATAATTTTTCCTCATTAAAAATTATCAATAAAAATTGGTTAATAATCTTTTTTATTTTATTTTAAAGATGAATTTCATACAAAATTATAGACAAGAAGAAAATAAAATACAACTTGAAAATCCCTACCTCATGGAGGTTTGAAGTAGTGTTGTTCCGAAGAATTTGCTCATATGAATTTGATCCCCTCCACCGGGAATGATCTAAATATGTTGAAATATAAGATCATTTAATTTTTTGTAGCCTTGGATGCTAGAAAATCATACACCATGTGTCTTTCCGGCCACATATGAGAAATATCTACATTATGTTCCATGAGTAGGTTGCATATTCTAATTGTGTATATAATCTCGCATGAAATATTTGCTTTAACTTCCAACGCATTATAAATTATCATAGATTCATTATAAATAGATTCAATTGAGATGTCAATTCTTGAAACATATTTTTACTCATAGATATTTCTAATGATTCTACTTGGGTTGAATTTACTAAACCTTAATATGCTGAGAATGTCGTAATGACTAAACCGAACCTGTCCCTGATTACCCCTTCACTATGCATATGGATCATATAGAAATATCCATCAGTATTAAGAATAAAAATATGATTAATATGACCTTATATTACCCATATTCTCATATATAGTGTGGTGGATTTATCAGAGGAATTTTATGATGTTATATTTTTTCTAATTGAAGGGGTTGCATCGCCTATCTTACATAATTTGATTAGGTCCAGAACTATGTTTTTCATTTTGAATGAAACAAATTTTGGTTGTTTCTTAATTTTTGTGTATTGTATAATTCTTTGCCTTTAGTAGATTCCATCATCCCACTATGATTATTAGCACCCTCTCTTTTCTTTATGCTATGTGGTCGCCAGCTCAAAGGAACCATCATGTAACAAAAAATTTCATGCGTCACAACCTGTGTTGACCTGCTGAAGAACCCTCCAAATGATTGCAACAACCATATGGCCCATTTTCTTTCAAAAACTAGAGAGTTAATTGATTAGGTTTTTGGGGTATCTATAGATGCTGCATCTAGATGATTTATATCCATCACCATACCCAACCTTGAGAGGTGGAAATTAAAAAATAAACAACACCAGTTCATTAGAAGGTAGTAAACCATACACATGAATGATGATTTCATAACCCTTTTTATAGAAGAAGAGATGTTTTTAGATAATTACCTTATTATAACAACATCCCAGAATATTTAATATATAGTTTATATTATATCATCATGATTTTATAAAAAATTAAGGAGCTGGATATATAATTAAAATAATGACACTTGTTCAAGAACATTACCTTCTCCTCAGGTATCCTCCTTAGGTTTTGACGCACACCTGTCGTAGGGCGTGGCAAAACAATATTTTTTTTAAGATAAAATGTAGTAATGTGGTTGACCTAGGATGTCTCCCGAAGAGGAGTGCACACAAAATGGGTTGTCACTTTAAAACGGGGGTAAAAATGTTGTGAACGGAAATTTGAAATTCAAATGATTGAAAAACAATGAAATTTAAAAGGGTGATTAGGTCGGGGTCGGTTTCCTAATTATAATGCTATCCTTGTTCAATTTAATTCAAACCTCTTCTTCTTAGTTGATTAAAGTGAGTTTCCACAATCGTTTCCTCTCACTTCCTTGGTGAAATTATTATTGTGAGAGAAAACCTTACCAAGATCTTGGTTTGGTCAACTCTCCTTCCATGTGTAAAATAGTTGTATTGAATATCCTTCATTGAAATGGGCAATTCCCGATCGGGTTTTGTTTATCCCAAACAATCAAGAACATTCACTACACCTTTTACACGTACTGACGAGCGTCGAGTACTTCACCACTAATTCCTGGATTATTCCATCGTATATAAACCAGAAATTAGTGGAGGGAGATATTGATTATTTTACCAAGGCAAAAATAAATAACGGAATTAATATTCAAGAACGATCGCACTTGATTATAAAATCCGCTATAATAAATTGAAAACAACTTTGAAGAAGAAAGAAATTTATTCAATTGCATACAAGAACTCAAGCATTACAATGTAGAAAACCAACCCTTCCCCAATCACTCCAAAATTTTACCCCACCATGGTAAGGGTAATAGAGTTGAATGGGGAAGAAGAAGGCATTACAAAACAATGAAAAAGAAAATAAATAAAAGAAAAAGATGAAAAGTTCTCCTTCTTGGTGTCCCAGAAGGAATGGGGTGGAGAAATGGATGCTTTGAGAGGGTGGAGCTCTCCTCCTTTTATAGCCTGAATTCTTCCCCCGAATGTCGACGCGTTGTATCCCCATTAAATGACATCTTCACGCGTTGATCCCTTCTTGAATGTTGTTCATAATTCCCTTGGCCGTGTCCCCTCAAACTTTCAGCGTCTTTTGACATGTATTCCGAGAGTTATGACCGTTTGACTATGAGAATTTATTCTGTCCAGTCAGACTCTTCAAAACGAAATCCTCCGGATTAGGGTGATTTAATGGCCCCATAAACGGCCAATTCACTCGGTGCGTCCTTCATAAAAGATGCTACAAAATTCGTTGCGCGTCCACCCACCGAATTTCACAATCTTTGGGCTCACAGTGGATGAGTTATGGATCCCACATCAAAAATAGGCAGAACTGAAAACAGTTTTCTTGAGCCAACGTGTGAGCTTCTTTTGAGCTTCCATATGGCCGATTCAGATTTTAGTCCAAATATATTAAATGAATCCCTGGATGTCTACAATCTGAAAAAGAAAGAATTTGTCAATTTGGATCAGTGTAGATAATGTTATGTCCAAACTACCGAAATAATTTAAAACTGTTAAAAATCCAAAATGGCCAATTTTTACTATTCAGCTCAAAATAACACCATTATCAAAAAAATGAAACAATTCATCTTAGAGGAACAATTTTGTGGGTTTAAAACAATTATATTTAATATAAATTAATTGAAAATATTTGCTCTATCAGGATTACACTAAATTCTTCATAGATTTGATTTATGACCAAGATAAGGATTATTAGATGAGTGTGTGTAAGTTGGGATGTAATTTAGTCATTTATTGGCTCAAACAATGCGGGTTTAAGCTGTAAAGTGGAGAGTATAAGGTGAGGCCTTTTATAAGTGGGGTGAGTGGTACAATTGTAATTTTTTGAAAGAGTGAATTACAACCACATTTTTTCATGTAATCAGGCCAAAATAGTGGTACATTATTGACCCTATAATGGGCAAGGTCTAAATATGTCCATAAAATGGGTTTTGGAAAAGTTTTGGGTCATTTTTACAGCTTATATTGTATGTTTAACCATTAAGAAAACTTGTTTTTTTACCTCAATCACTGTAATTAATTTTAAACGTTTTCACTAATAATTATGGTAAAAAATTAAATTGAACTTATTAGATAATATAAATTATTTTGACTCCAAATATGGATTCCATTTGTTCAAATTAAACCCACATAATTGGATGAATTTAATTTAAAATTAACCCCGCAGACGTATTTGAAATAAGTTTTTAAAGTGAAAATGTTAAAACTTTTACAATATTTTTATATAAAAATTAAATATAAAAATAATTCCAAAGAACTAAATTTGATTAATATATTTATACTTTAACTAATTACAAATTCATTATATAAATTAATGTTATAAACTATTTAGATGAAAAAAGTTTTCAATTAAAATCCCATATTTTTCAATATTAATCATGAAATGAAACTTCTTAAAAAATATTAAAAATTAAACATAAGATATTTTTTATATCATTATTTCAAAAATAATTTTTTTTTACAAAATAATATATAAAAGTTTTTAAATTTATTTTTAAAACAAGTACATTGCTAAAAGGTGGAAAAACATATTTTTAGAAAAATACGGCCTTTTGTCCATAAAATTGGATTTTTTATGATATTATACCTATCAAACCCATTGGATTATTTTTAGAAACTTTTATTGAATATATAATACACAAATTTTATTATGATCATTAAATGATATAAATTAACTAAATTAAATTAGGGTAAACACCTTTGAGTGTATAAAAAACACTACCTTTATTTTTAATTGGTTTTATTTAAATGTATAATTAATTGGTAACCAATAAATTCATTTTTTAAACCATATATTATTATAATAATGTTAATCCTATTAATACCCTCCAATTTAGAGGCTATTTTATAACCATTAAATAATAATATTTCACATTTCATTTAAAATTAGTGTTGCGTGTAACACAAGTTAAACTTAGTCTTGCTTGTATTAAACGCTATTATAGAGATTAAATTTATCTAAATATAAATATATCATAAATTCTTGAGATGTTATATTACTTTCAATTCTTGATGTCACTTATCATAAAATCTATTGAAGGAAATGTTATTATTTTATAATTTTAGGGTGTTACATTCTTCCCACATTAAATAAATTGCATCCTAAGAATTTAAGATTGATGATGGAAACCCAAGGTTTGAAAATTGAAAATTATTTTATTGAAAACCACATCGTGAAAGGAATTAATAAAACATCATATTAATAAGAGAGAAATGTAATTACATATTTCATCTAGAATATCACATAATTATGTTTCTAAATAAGAGAACATAAGTGGGAAATGAAAACATATACATATAAGAGAAAAATAACACCCAAATACCGAGGGTCAATGATAGAGAACATTTTAAAAATAACGTTAATGATCAGAAACCCATAAACTAGATTTGTAAAAAAGGTAATTTAAATAATAAAAAATGATGACAATTGGAAAAATTTTTTTTTCAAGACCCTTTTCCTAATGTTTATAAATTATTTCACTCTCTAAGAATATAAGTAAATATAATTAGTTGATACATTTCTATTTCATAAGAAAAATGTAATATTTTGGTTTTGATTTAAATAATTTACAATTCTTCCCTCATTCAAAGAAATAAATATCAAAAAAAAAATTATGGATGAAGCACTAAAATTACCCTTTAACAAAAGATATGATCCATACAAGAGTAACAAGATTTTCCTCCTATCTTTACTAATACCAAAATGGATATAAAACTTTATCTAATAATAATTGAAGTTCACTTTAATTCATTCCATAAAACTTTATCCTTAAAGCTTGTTGAAAATATATTTGACCAAATTTAGAAGGAAGGTTACTAAATAAACACTATGTCATTTAGAAAAATATTACGGCTCTTAACTGTCATATACCAAATATGTGAATACCTTCATCAAGTATTTTATTGGAACATGGTAATAACCTGAATTTCCATAAAACATTTTTTAAAACTTGTATGATTCCTTATTCCTTAAATAAAACATATATTATTGTACAACCACATTGTTAACAAGTTATTAATCAATTCAATGGTTATCATCACTGTCTAATTTACTTTATCTAAATCAATCACATCTTTATCCCAACATCAGTATCTTTGTATTGGGAACACATTAAGAGTTATATTTCCCCAAATCATGTGTTTCCCAAGTAGTTAAACATTCCAATGAATCAGTTTTCTTAGAACCATTCCATACATGATTTCAAATCCTTTAAGAAATAACAATACAGAAAAATCCTTATATATTTCATAATTAATTTAATGAGAATATCATCAATAAAATACTTTTACAACATATTTCTTGGATCCAAATAAAAAATCATATTATTCCTTCGAATTCAGTTGTATTAATAGCATAAGCTCGACCTTGATACCTTAACAGCTTATGAGGTATATTTCCTTGATGCTTGGGGTATTCATTTTCACAGTTCCCCAACTCCTTATAGTTGAGACTCTTAATATCATTATTTTATTTATTCCCTTTTCATTATTTTTCATAGTGAACTTTTTTATAAGGTCTGGGACCCAGATTACAGTTAAAGGTGCCTCGATCCTGGTTGTCCACATAGACTCAAGTACATCTCCCCAAACACCAGAGGCTTCTGACTAGTAGGGATGGCCATAGGTGAGTATATGGGGAGACTATGTCCTCTTCACCAGAGTGTATCACAATGAATATAAAATAAAAAATAAGTAGTAGAAGTAGTAAATCATTCAAAAAATAGATAACATCCAATGATAGATAAAAATAAACATAACTAAAAGGAATCTCATATAAAAATGAGGATTTTATATGTCATTTCAGGTTCTTAAAAAGAATCCAAAATAATTATACATGGAATCATTACAATACATGGTTCAAAATACAAAAAATACCAAATACTGTCCATCTAACATCACAAGCCTTAGCACGGTCCTATTCTCCCTTTCTTTTAAGAAACAATAAAAAACATGTAGCTGGGCGGTTTACCTTATCCATACCTATATCCAAATAGTTTGTTTAGGCATAGAATAATAGCCTGAATAGGGCATGAGATAAAATCCATTAAGGTAACCACCTGAGGGTATAATTCCATCCAGTCAATGAATATATTTATTTATAAAAAAATTGTATAGGAATTAATAAAATATGTAAATATGTATTGTATGTAAATAGACCATGAAGGTCCGAGTTCCAATGGACACATGTCCTCTTCTACCTACTTTAAACATAGCTTAAATGTCTCTGAGTAAATATTCAATCCCATTTCAATTGATAATCAAGTTCATTTAATTATTAATTATCAATACCTTGCATGTAGACCATCGTCCCCTGTGACGATATGTGATCAAGGATGCCTAACAAGGCCATCATTATAGTATAATTCTTTGACTGAATCCAAGATTTGGATTTTTCTTGGAAGAAGCATCATATAAATCATTTAATTTATTATAAAATTAATAACCAAAGCTTGTTCTTGTCTGTCCTTATTTGGAATCTAGGTATCGCTCCAGGCATATCATTAACTAATCATATTACAATCCCTTGATAGGAATTCCTCAATTGAATCCTGGTATCACTCTAGGTGTGGTATAACATCACCGCTCACTAATTCTATCCTTGGAGTCCCACTAAGGGATCCCAAGTGTCACCCATGGAATATATAATCAACTAATCTCTCATTCCATCCTTGGAAATCCACTAAAGGAGCCCAAGTTTGACTCCTGGCATACATATAATAGACCCTATGTGTTCGTCCTTGGAAATCCATATGGATTCCAAGTATCAATCAAGAATACAACTATCAGTCCTTTAATTCCTTCCTTGGTAGTCCACTAATGAGTCCAAGTATCACTTAGACATAAGTAGATAAACAACCAAATGAGTGAATCCATGGAATGTGTATATAAACCCATGTGTCCCCCAAGATATATAATCATTCAATCCATATAATTTAATTATTTCAAGGTTTATCTCCATGATCATTTCATTTAAACCTCACCTCATAAGGTTTCTCAAAGAAAGGGATAAGATTAGAAGGCTTAATCTCTTTTTTATCTCACATGGGCATATTAATATAGAAAGAAACTCATGCATAAGAAATTAATTTCAAGTCCATAACTTGGGGACATGTTCATTCTATTCCCTATCTTTAATAAATTCAATTATAATTGAAAAATATTTATTAAAAATCCCATTAAAATGGGAAAAGGAAAAACACCTGGGTAATCTAAATCAAAATGCCACCCATGGTGGTCTAATTGATTAAGAATCACATTGAAGGGGTGGTTTAAATTCTAGGTCCTTAACCTTTAATCATTATCAATAGTTTCATTAATTACATAGGAAATGCCAATCCACTTTAAATAAGGATTAAATTCTATTTCAAAGGAGTGGCTCTGATAATTGGGTGTGTGGAACAACATAATATATATAAACACCTTGAATTCGAGGGAAAAGCATGAGACCTCCTACCATAGGTTTGTAGTCGAGTGATCATCCAATATCAGCTCTTGATTTGACTTAGATAAATAGAAAATAAATTAACAAACAAGAAACTTTAAAATAGGGCATATTAGATTGCACCTAAATAGAACATATTATGTTAAGAATAACTAGGAATGACATAAATGGAATTCAGATCGTACTAATATGGATCCAATTCATTTGACAGATCTTGATTCTGATCTTAGAAGGAGAATATATTCTAGTTACTAGATTGGGCTTCGAAAGGATCTCTCCATGGGAGGGGTTACAACATGGAGGATGAATGTGAAAATAGAATTAGGTTATAAGATTTAATTAAGTGAAATTTCATAATTTCACCCAAAATAATGGGCCACATAGTTGGTAAAACTGTGCACCAAACGTACAACCACTTCTGTAAGAAGGGGAACCTCGCACAATTAGTGTTTACGGTTTGAATAACCACGTGAAAACCTTGACAAAATCATCTGTCAAAATGCATGTAGTTTTTTCAATAGTGTGCACCTCCATTTACATGGTTCCTTCAAATCGTGTGACCTGTCGCACCCCACTATCCATCCTTGCATAGTAGGGAGTAACCATGCATCCTACCCTACAAGGTTTCTACTAACCATGCAACAAACCTATTTCTCCCCCAAATTTGGGTTCCAGGCTCTGAAAAAGACCCGGATACCCCTTATACCTCTGTGATCTCAAAGGGAACTCACATTAGGCTGTGTTTAAGAATTTAAACTGAAAATTTATAGAAGTTAAAATATTTCATACCTCAAGAAAGAACCTAGTTCTTAAAGAATTTATCCCATAAAGAAATTTCCCCCAAAATTCACTTCCAAGGGGGATGAAGAATAATCTATGAACAACTCCATCTACTATGCTCATACATCATCACCCCTCTACAAGTTATTGTCTTGTAAATGACAGTTCTTCCATAAAACCTATACTAGAGAAACTAACCAGCGAAAGATAACCATCATTCTACAATCCAAAATACAAATAGGATGCTCCTCAAAGGACTTATTTACCTGTAACTCAACCTCCTCAGGCTGAAAATAATGAGACAAATCTGAATGATAATGGTGTAGCTAATATATGTAGAATACATTGTGCA
Source organism: Viscum album (assembly GCA_963277665.1). Lineage (NCBI taxonomy): Eukaryota > Viridiplantae > Streptophyta > Magnoliopsida > Santalales > Viscaceae > Viscum > Viscum album. The sequence goes on along the minus strand of OY728162.1, from coordinate 1,389,114,529 downwards.
TGGCTCGATACGTCTGAGGGAATTGTAATCAATAGGCTACTAGCCTGACTCACTCCAGAATCTAAAATGACCTAACATATTACAGTGAAATATTTCCCTTTCTCCTGATCCTTTTGTATCATAGCCTTGGTGAATCTTGTAGAAAGACTCGATCCCTAAACTCAAACTCTAGAGGTTATCTGTAGCGATTAGTATAATATTTCTATCGAGACTATGCAGTAGCCATCCAATTTCAAATCAACTAAACCTACTTCATAGTCTCTTATAAGATATGTGGTCCATGCATAGATTCCAATCCTATCTCTAATAAGAAAAGGGGTGATCAGAATGTCCTACCATACAAAGGCTCATAAGATGCATTTTGAACAGTATCTTGAAAGCTATTATTGTATAAAAATTCAATTAGGAGTATATTTATCCCCCAAGATCCCCCAAAATCCAAGATGCATGATCACAACATGTCTTTAATCACATGTATCATGCACTTTAACTGGCCATCAATATGAGGGTGGTATGCTATGCTCATAAGCACCTAGGTACCCAACTCCCTCTACAACCCTTTCTAGAACCGCGATGTAAACAGGGAATCTCTATCTGAAATGATAGTATGTGGGACACCATCAAGTCATAAAATCTCATATATATACAATCTCTCATGCTCTCTTTGATATATAGGAAATGTCCAAACATTGTGATATTGTCAACAACAATACAGAAAAAATCATTGCCTCACAGTGACCTCAGTAACCCCGTCACTAAATCCTTTACAACGTAAACCCACTTCCACTCGAGAGTGGAAAGATTCTATAAAAGTCTATGTGGTCACTGGTTTTCCTCCTTCACCTGTTAACCGGTGGAACATCTTATAAAAAAATAGCTACGTCTCTTTTCATACACAACCACCAGATTTGGCAATGTTTGTACTGATACATCATGGTGACACCTGGATGCACTGCCCAAACTGAAGCATGAAATCCCTACATCATCTACCCTCACATGTCTCCTGAGACCCATATGAAACCATGTACAAGTAGTATTTCATCCACACCAACAATCCAACCAGGATGAGTGTTATCACATACCACAATATCCTATAGGACTAGGCCCTTAGAATCCAGTACGTGACTCATCCTCACTCTATCTCTAAGGTTAGAGGTAACAAATAACTATGAAAGGAATGTCTACCCCTGACTATCATACACCTCTAAGTGAATCTCAGAGAACAAATCCATAAGCTACCACTCCTTACTGGCCTGCTAAAATTCCAGTATCCAAGTCCTCCGACACAATGCATCAACCACAACATTTCCCTTCCCAGAAATATAGGTAATCTTTAAGTCAAAATACTATAAGTATTCAACCCACCTGCACTGTCTCAGATTCATATCACACTCTATAAATATGTACTTGAGTCCTTTTTGGTCTATGAACAACACAAAATTAGATCCGATTAAGTATTCTCTCCATCAATACAATGCATGAATAACTCTATCAAACTCTATATCACGCGTCGGGTAGTTCCTCTCATGTGACCTCATCTGCAAAGAACCATACTCCATGACTCTATCAAAATGTATAAGAACTACTCCTAGCCCGATACCTAATGAATCACAGTAAAAAATGTAACACGTTCCTAGCTCTAGAAAAATACATATCTAGGATGAAGTAAATCTCCCTTTTAGATCTTGAAAGGTTGAGTCACATGCATATGAACATAAAAAGTTCACACCCTACATAGTCAATACCATGAGCAGTGTTGCTATGCTTGAGAAGTCCTGTATGAAATGACTGTAATATCCAGCCATTCCCATGAAACATCATATCTCAAAGATGTTCTTCGGATACTCCTAGGAAACTATAACTTTCACCTCAATGGGTCAACTAATACTTCTATCTCTGAGATAATGTGTCCTAAGAAGTTAATTTGATCCATCCAGAAGTGGAACTTTGGGAGCTTAGAATATAACCGATGCTCTCTTAGTGAATCCAATATAATCTCAAGATGTTTGGCATGGTCATGTCCAGTGTGGGAATACCCCAAGATATCATCCATGAATACCATGAAAAAAATCCAGGTAAGGATTCAAAACTCAGTTCATCAGTTCCATGAAAATTGATGGAGTGTTCATGAGACCAAAAAACATAAATAGATACTCATATAGACCATACATTATATGAAAGGCTATGCAATTTATTCCTAATAGTCAAATAGGAACCGAATGATAACCTGATCTGAAATCAATTTCAAGAAAATATGAGATCATTATAGTTGGTCAAAGTGATCATTTATCCATGATAGTGGATACCTAGTTTTAATAATCAATCTGTTCAGTTTTTGGTAATCTATATATAGTGTAAATGTACCATCCATATTTTTCAGAAAAAAGGATCGGAAAACCCCATAGAGAAGTACTATGCCAGATAAACTCATTTGCCTCTAAATATTCTAGCTATCTCTTGATCTATTGAATCTCACTAGTATCCATCCCATAAGGATGAATGGATACTAGTGAAACTACTAGAACTAGCTCTATAGAGAACTGAATCTCTCTCAATGGAGGTAATCCTAAAAATTCATCCAGGAAAAGTCCTTGAAATGATCAAACATTAGAGGGAAATCATCCGGATTCCTTTCTTAATCATCCAGATATAAACCTACACTATATTATGTCATCCTGCCCAGCCCATGATGTTGGGGTCCAACTCAGCTCGCATGGACATCTCATTCACCCTTGTGAAAAAACTCTTTTCTCTTTGGTGATGTGAATGTCACCCTTTGGCGATAACAACCAATGAAATCATGAAATAGAACCAAAAAGTTCATCCTAAGAATGATGTAAAAAACTTTTATCAAGAGGAAATAGATGTCCCATATGAAATGAAACCCACCAATGTCAAGGGGTAACTCCTTTCAATGATATACATCCTCTGTTATAATCCCAAAAATATTATCAAACATCAAAACTTCACCAGAACACTGAACACTAAGGCAAATAATCTACAAAAATATCATAAATATTAAGTTGTGATAAGCCCCTATATTAAAAGGAGTATATGTTAAAGTAGAGTCTACTAGAATAGTACATATCAAAGTAGAATGACCTAGATTTTTCTCCTCAGGTTTTTGTTGAACTGTGTATATCTGGCCTAATTTTCGACTCTATGATACAGCCTGGATAGCCTATGAAAATCCACTCTATTGTCACTAAAAATCGTTAGTCTGACAACTATGGCTATGAACCCCACATTAGACTAATCATCGAGTTGTAATCTATATCTCTACCTTATGAGAAGATTGTGACCTCTCTCCAACACATGGAGTCAGTGCAGACACTCTCTCACTAGCTACTAGAGAAAATGTTCTACAAAATCTTTAGAGATATCTCATCTTACCACAAGATCGGTACTCAACTGGGTCTCTCATGCACTGAGTTCTCGTATGTCATAGTCTACCATACTAGTGTAACATTACCAAGATAGATGAGTATGTTCTATGACTAATAATATCACCACATGGAAGCTCCATGTTATGCTTCCCACTACCAGTCAATGTAGTACCATATCTTGGTGCCAAACTAGCTTGGATCACACCAAAAGCCTCTATCATGTTACACTATATGATAAGAACCTGACTCACTATTCAAAAAATGATAGTCGACTGGAATAAATTCATCTATGAACATATTTCATACCTGATACCATCCTAAAATTTCCTAGATTTAGATAACTCATCATCCATTAGAATAGGTGTGAAGAGCCAAATCCCTATAAAACTGGCCGAATAATCCATAATTGATAAATTTACCTACTCTAAGTGCTTGAACTCTTAGGATTTATCAGAACTCAGAATCTCGAGAGAGAATTAATCATATAAGGAAGTACTAAATTCCCACCAAGATATATCCCGATGACAATCTATCTGAGTAATGAAATCCCACTATCTCTTGGAGGAACAATGCAACATATAAGTAGCATATTTTTCCTCCTCTTAGGAGGTGTCTCAAGATGCATGAAGATTGATAGAATACCCTCTATCCAAAAATATGGGCAGATTCTACTACTCATACCCACATGTCAACTCTTCCATAGTCTGGGTAGGTCACGGTGCTCCCAAAATGGTCTGTATGAAATGCATAAAGAATTCATGGAACTACGCCACAAAACCTATATCGGGTAAAACTACTGGTGCCTCAGCTAACAATACTAGAGGATCTAATGGTAGCCCATGGACCACCATCTTCATATTTTGATTGTCGCCACCCTCCTGGCATGTGACTGGAGGATGTCGGGTTGGAATAACTATACAAATGACAAGAACATGCCTCAAATCAAGATTCAAAAACCAATAAAAGAGAAAATATTTAAATAGAATAGGTACAAGACTTATTATTTAATAAAAAAACCCATCTTCCTGCTCCATGAGTCTGGTTTGGGTGACATACAAATCAAAATAATGGAAGAGTTACTTCTTACTTTGTAACGCCCCAACCCCAGTTACCCAGATTTAGTGCATTATTACATAACATTGTCATTATTATAAGAAAGATCAAATATCGAAAGACCGATTAGTTTAGTAGCCTTGTAAACTCTAGATATATTCATAAGTCTTACATTACATCATAAAAATGAAAAATAAAATAACATAGTCTCCATAGTCCACACTCATATCCCCACATACTATCCCAACAGGTCATTCATAAAATAATTCTTCACATCCTGAAAAAAAACATATAAAGGGGTGAGCTCAGATGCCTAGTAAGGATAACAATATATTGGAAACTTTCTTAAATAATAATAAACATTTAAGGTAATGTATAACTAAAACAAAAGCCTTTTAAACATGAACTTCAGCATAATATGGCAAAGATAAAATGAAATAATTCCATTTAATTATTCACATGGATATTCCACTAATCGAATAATCACATGCAATATCAATAACCACTTTCATTATGATGGAATTCATAATTCCAGACTATCATAACCATATAGTCAAGGACTCGTGCCAAGACTAAAAATAAGATTTTGTCAAGGCCTCACGCCAAGACACTAGTTTGTCTCATGAGACCTACCAATGTATCGAGGAGCTATAGAGGTCTCCACCCATCACTTATTTAAGTCCAATGCATTCCTCATATGAACATGTTTAAACATAACATAAAAATTCTTATTAAAACTAGCATATAAAATGTCAACAATTTCTGCATAAACCATGAATGGTATAAAAATAAAACATCCACAGTCAAACATATCACAAAACCTTCAATACAATATAGAAGTTTTGTATCATAATAAATCAACTTCAAATAAGCTTAAAATCCATCAAAGGATGTTGACATAGATGAAATCAAAACTATTTGAGAGAAATATCTATTTTTTGAAATCATTTAAAATGCACATAATTATAATATAAAACATTTACTTTTAAAATATCCTTATAATATTGTAAGGGATACTTGAAAGATTTTATAACGGCAAAAAATAGCCGCACCTGCCGTATAAGTTAAAAAAAGACATTCTTACCTTAATTCTGTCGAAAAGGTTAAAAAGGACCCTGTTTGGAAAAGAAGGAAATATTCCTTTATAAACCTCTATAAATAGTCAAATAAGGGTATAAATGAATTTAACCTATATTATGTAAAATAGCAAGAATGTTTTGAAATACATTTTTAAGAAACATGGATGTGGATGATAAAGAGGTCCCAGTAGATAATTACGTATAAATAACCTCGAATAATGAAGATATTGTGAAATAAACCCTTACCATGTACTTTTCCTTGGCCAAGGGTTGGTTAAATTCTTGAATAATAGTGATATAATTGTTATTAAATTATTCATGAATCATATACATTAATATGATATCATATATGATCTTTTAACATTTCATTGTTAATAATATTTTAGTATTATCGTCATTTCGGGTGTTAACTTACTCATTTTCCTTTATATTATTTGTTACCTAAGACATGTTTGTTATGGATTGGTTGTATATTATTCATATACCTAATTATATAAAGTCCTTAAACATTATTTTTAATCATTAAATGAGAATTAGACTCAAATGTATATGATGGGGAATGAATCTCATCGTGTTCGTGGAGACGGTAGTCCGTACGTACGCACGAGTGACAATATCAGTATTTTGATATTAAAATAATATATAATTGGATGGTATATCATATATAAAGAATCAATATAATGTTATATTTATTATTTACATGAATTATACATCATTATTATTCCCATCTAAATAATAATATATTGAATAACAATTACACAACAACGTGGAGACGGTATGCCGTACGTACGCACGTATGGTGACATGTCATTCAAGGGATGGATAGAATAATGAATATGTTTTTTCCATATTTATAATAACTTCAAAGTATATAGAAGATACTGGAGTTATTATTTTAGAATATAAATAACAAATAAAGAAGAAGTTGAAGGAGAAAGGAACTTGAAAGAGGGTGGTGAAAACATTATCTCTTCTTCGTGTTCCTCCTTTTGATTTGACCAAAAGAGCTCGTTAGCTTGGCTTTATGATCAAACTAAGGCCTCTAGGTTGAAGTTAGGGAAGTTGGGAGGATATTTGGGAAGAGGTTGGCCAAGCAAAAAGGCTTTGAAGGTGTGAATAATTGGTTATAAGTGGTGTCCTTTTATAAGGGGGAGGAGGGGCTCTTTAGAAAAAACTTAATGTATTATTTTATAATAAATTCATATTCAGTTTCTAATGGTTCCAAAGTGTATTATTCAAAGACTAAGATGGGTATGGGTCTAAATAATTTCAACTAATATATTTTAGACAGGTTTGGTTCATTATATTAACCTTATCTTTTAGTTTTAACTCTTGGTTAATTAGTTTGACACTTACCATGTCACTTTGTATTTTTATATTATATAGTTAATAAAATTATTATATACCGATAAGAGACTGAAAAGAAGTCCATTAATGATAAACCTATCATGATACAAGTACTTTGGCCGAACCATAGATATTTATTAATTTAATATCAATTAATAATATAATATTTGTTTTAAAAACCCTTTTATGTCAATTTTGACACTATTTGGTATTTGATTTTTGTGAAAATCATAAATGCATGATTACTTAGAAAAAAGTTTATTAAATAAATACTAAAATGGCATATTAATATATAAAATTCTTTTAATTCATTAAAAGTCTCAAATTATATTTATTTGGGTATTTATAATATCAATTAATTTAATATTTCACTAATAAGGTAATTAATGCATCATCATTGTGTCATAAATAAATTAAATTATTTAATGTATAAAAATTATAAATAAAATACCATTATGTAGTAAATAAATTTATCTTTCTAATGAATATTTATAGTCGAAAAGATAACATATATAAACCTATGTAAAAATTGTTTTTCGAAACGATATAGGCTTATGTCATTTTTGTATTTACTAACTTAAGTAATATAATGTGTCATTATCACTTACAAGTGGTTCTATGGGGTCCCAATATCAACCCAAAGATGCCCATGGTCGGAAATTTATCAACCAATAGGGTTAAGACACGTTTTAGGGTAATTTCTTATTATTATAATATTATTTTTTACCCTTATTTATCGGATTTACCCTTTAACCATGGTAAATAAAATATTTACCGAAGTAATTATTCAAAATGTGTAAAAATAAAAGTTACCTATTTAAAAAATTTGGACATCCTAATTAAAAATATGGATTCCATTTTTCCAAATTCAAAACACAGAAGAGGCATAAATTAATTTAAAATTAATTTCCGCTGTCAAAACAAAAAAGCGTGTTTTTAAGAGATAATAACTATCAAAATATTGACACTTGTTTATGTCCGGTTTAAATGTGAAATTATGTACAATGAACAAAATTTTATTAAATGGTAAAAATATATTCTAAATATACTTTAAAACCACTCAAATTCATAATTTATCACTATTAATTATTTTGATTAAAAATGTTGTTTTTAATAAAAATTTAGTAATTTTCACTATTCATCAAAATATAAAAGTTATCCGAAAAGTACCAAAATTTCATCCTAGGATAATTTTGATATTCAGAATCCAAAAATTAAGTCCATTTTGAAATATAAAATGTATAAAATTTCAAAAAGTGGGTATTACTATTCATAATAGCTACTTTGATTGGACGCGGTGTGTTAGAATCTCAAAGTTGCATACAACACACACTACTGTATTATTCAAAGAGAAGCGTACCGTTGAATCATGGGGTGTTACATTCTCCCCTCATTCAAATAATTTCGTCCTCGAAATTTCTAGAATATTACTTCATAAAAAGACTTGGGTGGTTCTTCATCATAAGTTCCTCGGGTTCCCACGTTGCCTCTTCTATTTTATGGTTTCTCTATATAACTTTTACCAGACGAGTTGTCTGGTTTCTCAACACTTGATCTCTCGTATCAAGAATTGTGATGGGCTCTTCACAATAAGAGAGATCGGGTTCCAGTTCTAATTCTTCATAAGTGAGTACATGCGTTGGGTCAGGCATGTATTTTTTCAACAGTGATATGTGGAACACATCGTGAACTTTGGAGAGATTTGGCGACATTGCGAAATGGTAAGCTACAGCCCCAATTCGTTCTAGAATTTCAAAAGGTCCGATGTACCTGGGACTCAGTTTACCTTTCTTTCCAAAATATATAACTCCCTTCCAGGGAGATACCATAAAGAAAACATGATCTCCCACCTAAAATTCCAAATCCTTTCTTCGATTGTAAGCATAGCTCTTCTGCCTAACTTGAGATGATTTGATGTGGTTTTGGATTACCTTCACCTTTTCCATCATTTCCTCCACCAATTCTGGGCCTACAAGTTTTCTTTCGCCAATGTCATCCCAACAGGTTGGTGTACTACATCTATTTCTGTATAACGCTTCATATGGTGCCATTCAAATACTTTAATGGAAGCTATTATTATAGGAAAATTCTACCAGGGGTAAATATTGATCCCACATACCCTGAAATTCAAGTGAGAATGATCTTAACATGTCTTATAAGGTTTGAATAGCTCGTTCTTATTGTCCATCTGTTTGAGGGTGGTAAGCAGTGCTCAAACAAAGTTCAGTATCCAAGGCCTTCTGAAGACTTTTCTAGAATCTAGATGTAAAACGGGGATCACGATCTGAGACAATAGATAGGGGTACTCCATGAAGTCTCACAACTTCATTAATATATATTCTCTCTAGACATTCAAGTGGTAAATCCTACCTTATAGCAAGGAAATGTGATGACTTGGTAAGATGATCAACAATGACCCATATTGCATCGTTTCTTCTAGGATTCTTTGGTAGTCCCATGACAAAGTCCATCATGATATTATCCCATTTCCACTCAGATATGGGAAGAGGTTGCAATACTCCTCCAGACTGTTGCCTTCCAGCTTTCACTTGTTGACAAACTATACATCTTGACACAAAATCAGCAATCCCCCTCTTCATGTTGTCCCACCAAAAATGTTCCTTGAAATGTCTATACATTTTGGTGCTCCCAAGGTGTATAGAGAAATTGTAACTATGAGAATCATCCAACAATTCTCTTTTTAGATCACGTATATCGGGAACACAAAGTCTCTTCCCAAACATCAAAATTCCATATTCATACACAAAGTCACTCAATTTCCCATCATTACAAACATTAATCTTCCTTTTTAACTCTTCATCACCTGTCTGAGAACTCTTTATCCTTTCTAGTAAAGATGGTTTGGCAACCATTTGAAAAAGCATTGATGTTTCACATTCCATGGTGATTCCCATATCCATCTTTACTAGATCCATGTATATAGGATCCTTTTCAACTCTCATCTTGTTCAAAACTCCATGATCCTTTCTACTCAAGGCATCTGGCACCTTATTTGCCTTCCCGGGGTGGTAGTGTATCGTGCAATCAAAATCATTGAGTAGTTCAAGCCATCTCTTTTGCCTCATGTTGAGTTCTTTCTGTGAGAAAATATACTTCAAACTATTGTGATCAGTATAAATCCCACATTTCTCACCATATAGATAATGTCTCTATATCTTCAAAGAAAAGATTACAACAGCTAACTCAAGATCATGGGTAGGATAGTTCTGATCATGAATTTTTAGCTGTTGTGATGCATAGGTAATAACCCTATCATTTTGAATAAGGAAAAAACCAAGTCCTTTAATTGATGCATCACTATAAATAATGAACCCATCATTCCCCGATGGTAGAATCGATATAGGAGAAACGACTAATATTTTCTTCAATTATTCAAAACATTCTTCACACTCTTCTGTACAGAAAAATTTAACCCCTTTATGTGTGAGTTTCATTAATGGGTTAGCTAATCGAGCAAAATTATGGACGAAACGTCGATAATAACCTACCAAACCTATAAAACTACGTACCTCAGTTATACTCGTCGGTGCTGGCCATTCTTAGATTGCCTTGGTCTTAGAAGGATCAATAGAGATTCCATCCTTAGAGACAATATGGCCAAGAAAATAAATCCCCTAAATCCAAAATTCACACTTGCTAAACTTTCCATATAATTCATGCCTTCTAAGAGTCTTCATGATAATGCGCAAGTGATTTTCATGATCTTTGTAGCATTTGGAGTATACCAAGATATCATCAATAAATACCACCACAAAATCATTGAGATATTCCTTTAAAAATATATTCATTAGATCCATGAATACAGAGGGTGAATTAGTCAATCCAAAAGGAATTACTATAAACTCATAATGCCCGTACCTTGTTTGAAATGCTGTCTTCAGAATGTCTTCCTTATTCACACACAACTGATGATATCTATATCGAAGGTCAATATTTGAATAGTATTGAGATCCATGCAGTTGGTCAAATAAATCATCAATGTGAGGTAAATGATACTTGTTCTTTATTGTTATATAATTGATCTCCCTGTAGTTGATACATAACCTCATGGATCCATCTTTCTTTTTAACAAAAAGAATAGGGGCTCCCCATGGAGAAACACTAGGGCGAATAAATCCCTTATTACTCAATTCCTCTAGTTGTTTCTTTAGTTCAAATAATTCCACAGTGGCTATTCTATAAGGGGTCTTCGATATAGGCCTTGAACCAGGAATTAAATCAATGGAAAACTCAATTTCTCATTTGGGAGGATGTCCGGGTAAATATTCCGAAAACACATATATAAATTCTTTTAGAATAGGTACATCCTCTATTTGAACATTCCTTTCCTCACCCATCGTCATTTAATTCTATTCCTCCCCAATAGTTGAATTTAGTTAAGCTACTAGGGGTGGATCTAGATAAGAATTAGGTGGTGATGATTCTGTTCAAAAAATTAGGTGTTCTTTATCATCATCATCAAAAATCGTAACCTCCTTATTCTTACAATAAATCTTTACATCATTGACCGAAAGCCAATCCATACTGAGGATTATATCAAACTCGATCATAGGTATAACAATAAGATCAATGGATAAAGAACATTTATGTGATCTAATGGGTACTGATTCACAAAACATTGTTGCAATGACACTTCCCTTTGAAGTTTTAACTAAAAACTCGTTTGTTAAATAAAATTGGAAATATCTAATTTTCTTAGAAAACTGGGAAGATATGAACAATGCGATGATCCAGAATCAAATAAAGCATTTTCTAAACTTGAGGAAACCATTAAATTACCTATCACCACGTACTTCGGAGCTTCTACCTCAGTAGTAGTGATAACATAAGCTTGGCCTTGATCCCATGGACTTTTCTGAGGCAAGTTCCCCTAATGCTTAATACATTCATTTGCATAATGTCCCATCTCTCTACAATTATAGCATTACATATTGACAGAAACTTTCTTTCCCTTGCAATCATGAGCTTGGTGGCCTTTTTCACCACACTTGTAACAGACTCCCATTCCTTTTAAACAAGTACCAGGGTGTTTTTTCCCACATTTACTACAGGATGGATTTTCAAAATTTCCCTTATTCCACTTATTTCCATTTCCAGATTGATCAACAGATCTCTTCTTCTCTTTCTTTTCTTTAAAGTCATAAGACTCAAAGAATTCCTTTTCTGTCTTGATAGCACATGAGACAATGTCTTTGTATGACGATAAGGATTGTGAGACTAATGCTCGACGAAGAAATGGTTTTAACCCATCAAATAAATGATCAATCTTACTTCTTGGGTTACGTATATAATCTCCAGCATACCTTTCGAACCTTGTAAAGTTAGCCTCATACTTTGCAACATTCTCATCCTCCTTTTGCCTCAGACTCAGAAATTGCCTTTCCATATCTGCTCGATGGTCACGAGGAAAGTATTTTTCTATGAAAATCTCTTTGGACTCCCTCCATTCCATATTTGGTACTTCATCATCTTCCTTCGTGTTTTGAATCAATGACCACCATTGATCAGCATCTCCAGTGAGGCGGTAAACTGCCATGATAACTTTTTCCGTTTCAGTACTCCCTAAGGCATGGAATATTTTCTCTAGGGAACTCATCCATTTCTCCGATACTAATGGATTTGTACTCCCATTTAATGTTGGTGATTTCTGCCTCATGAAGCGATCTAACATTGATCCTCAACGCTGCGGATCAGGATGCTCCATATGGGAAAGGTTATTATTCATAACCTGAGTGAGTTATCCCAGTATGGTGATTATATGATCAGCACCAGTTTCATCACCATCTCCACTATAATTATCTTGAGCAGGAGGGAAATCCCTATATGGAGTGCATGTATTGATACCATTTCCATTTCTTCCACTATGCGCCATTTCTAAGTAATGGCATAAACTAGATCAGTTTATGAATCAAAATACATAATTTCGTACTTGTAAAACACTTAACATTAATTAAACAGTTTATGGATGTAATCCATAATCATAAAAAAAATTATTTGAGGAAGTATATACTCATAAACCCTTCATAATGTTTCTTAAATAAAATGAGAATTATCCTAAGAATATCCCCCGGGAGTGTCGTAACCAAGAGCGCAACAAGGCCTGTTGTCGTGCACCAGTTCCCGTTCGAGTCTAGCTCGAAGCAGTGTTTTTGGGTTTTACCCCTAGGTACATCTATTCCAGAGCCGCCTCTACCTACTTGTATCTAGACAAGGATGTATTGCTTAAAAAACTCACAAAATCTCTACAATACAAAAATTCTAGGAAGTTCTTATATACTAATCCTCAAAGTCCATCTTATGTCTATGTGCTCCAATCAGAGTTTATCTAAATCTAGCTTCCCAGGTTTGTACTAAACTTCCTCTGATACCAACTGTAACACCCTGACCCTAGTTATCTAGAGTCGGTACATTATTACATAACAATGACATGATCACAAGAAAGATCAAATCTCAAAAGACCGATTAGTTTAGTAGCCTTGGAAACACTAGATATATTTATAAGTCTTACATTATATCATAAAACTGAAAACTACAACAACATAGTCTCCATAGTACACACTTATATCCCCACATACTATCCCTGAAGGTCATTCATAAAATACTTCTTCACATCCTGGAAAAAATAAAACATAGAAAGGGGTGAGCTCAGATGCCCAGTAAAGATAACAATATAGCGGAAACATTCATAAATAAGAACAAACTTTTAAGGCAATGTATAACTAAAAAAAATCCTTTTAAACTTGAACTTCAGCATAATATGGCAAAGATAAAATGAAATAATTCCATTTACTTATTGACATGGATATTACACTAATCTAATAATCACATGCAATATCAATAACCACTTTCATAATGATGGAATGCATAATGCCAGACTATCATAACCACATAGTCAAGGCCTCATACCAAGAATACAAATAAAATTTTGTCAAGGCCTTGTTCCAAGACACTATTTTGTCTCATGAGACATACCGATGCATCAAGGAGCTATAGCGGGCTCCACCCGTCACTTATTAATTCCAATGCATTCCTCATATGAACAGTTTTAAATATAACATAAACATTCATATTAAAACTAGCATAATGAATTTCAATAAATTCTCCATAAACCATGAATGGTATAAAAATAACACATCCATAGTCAAACAAATTATAAAACCTTCAACACAATATGGAAGTTTTGTATCATAATAAATCAACTTCAAATAAGCTTAAAATCCGTCAAAGGATGTTGACATAGATGAAATCAAAATTATTTGAGAGAAATATCTATTTTTTGAAATCATTTAAAAGTAACATAATTATAAAATAAAACATTTACTTTGAAAATATCCTTATAATCTTTTAAGGGAAGCTTCTAAGATTTTATAATGGCAGAAAATAGCCGCACCCGCCGTATAAGTTAAAGAAAGACATTCTTACCTTAATTCTGTCAAAAAGATTAAAAAGGACCTTGTTTGGAAAATAACGAAAAGATTCCTTTATAAACCTCTTATAAAAAGTCAAACAAGGGTATTAATGACTTTAACCCATATTCTGTAAAATATAAATAATGTTTTGAAATACATTTTTAAGAAACATGGATGTGGCTGATAAAGAGGTCCTAGTAGATAATTACGTATAAACAACCTCAGATAATGAAGAGATTGTGAAATAAACCATTACCTTGTACTTTTCCTTGGTCAAGGGTTGGTTAAATTCTTATAAAATGGTGAAATAATTGTTATTAAATTATACAAGTATCATATACATTAATATGATATCATCTATGATCTTTTAACATTGCTTTGTTAATAATATTTTAGTATTATCGTCATTTCGGGTGTTAACTTACTTGTTTTCCTTTATATTATTTGTTATGTAAGCCATGTTTGTTATGGATAGGTTGTATCGAATTCATATACAGAATTATATCAAGTCCTTAAACATTATTTTTAATCATTAAATGATAAATAGACTCAAATGGATATGATGGGGAATGAATCTCATTGCGTTCGTGGAGACGGTAGTCTGTACATACGCATGAGCGACAATATCATTCTTTTGATATTAAAATAATATATAATTGGATGGTATATCATATATATAGAATCATTATCATGTTATATTTATTATTTACATGAATTATACATCATTATTCTACCCATATAAATAATAATATATTGAATAACAATTACACCACAATGTGGAGACGGTAGGCCGTATGTACGCACGTATGGTGACATGTCATTCAAGGGATGGATAGAATAATGAATTTGTTTGTTCCATATTTATAATAACATCACATTATATAGAAGATACTGGAGTTATTATTTTAGAATAGAAATAAAAAAGAAAGAAGAAGTTGAAGAAGAAAGGAACTTGAAAGAGGGTGGTGAAAACATTACCTCTTCTTCGGGTTCTTCCTTTTGATTTGATCAAAAGGGCTCCTTAGGTTGGCTTTATCATCAAACTAATTCCTCTAGGTTTAATTTAGGGAAATTGTGAGGATATTTGGGTAGATGATGGCCGAGCCAAAAGGCTTTCAAGGTGTGAAAAATTGTTTAGAAGTGGTGTCCTTTTATAAGGTGGGTGAGGGGATCTTTAGAAAAAACTTAAAGTATTATTTTATAATAAATTCATATTCGGTTTATAATAGCTCCAAAGTGGATTATTAAAATACTAAGGTGGTTATGAGTCTAAATACTTTCAACCAGTAGATTTTAGACAGGTTTGGGTCATTATATTAACCTTATCTTTTAGTTTTAACTCTTAGTTAATTAGTTTGACACTTACCATGTCACTTTGTATTTTTATATTATATAGTTAATAAACATACTATATACCTCCAAGAGACCCCCCAAGTGTTCCATTAATGATACACCTATCATGATACAAGTCGTTTGGCCAAGCCTTAGATTTTTAGGAATTTAATATCAATTAATAATATAATATTTGTTTTAAAAACTCTTTTATGTCTATTTTGACACTATTTGGTATTTGATTTTTGTAAAATTATAACAGCAGTATTAATTCAAAAAAAGTTAATTAAATAAATCGTAACATGTCTTATTAACCTATAAAATTATTGTAATTCATTAAAAGTCTCAAATTATATTTATTTGGGTATTTATAATATCAATTATTTTAATATTTCACTAATAAGGTAATTACAGCATCATCATTGTTTCATAAATAAATTAAATTATTTAATGTCTAAAAATTATAAATAAAATACCATTATGTAGTAAACAGTTTTATATTTCTAATAAATATTTATAGTTTAAAATATAACATATATAACCAAATGTAAAAATTGTTTTTCTAAAAGATATAGGCTTGTGTCATTTTTGTATTTACTTTAACTTAATTAATATAAAGTGTCATTATCACTTAAAAGTGGATCCATGGGGTCCCAAAATCAACCCAAAGATTTACATGGTCGGAAATGTATCAACCAATAGGGTTAAGACATGTTTTAGGGTAATTTATTATTATTATAATATTATTTTTTTACCCTTATTTACCGGATTTACCCTTTAACCATGGTAAATAAAATATTTACCGAAGTAATTATTCAAAATGTTTAAAAATAAAAGTTACCTATTTACACAATTTATAAATCCTGATTCCAAATATGGATTCCATTTTTCCAAATTCAAAATACAGAAGTGGCAGAAATTAAATTAAAATTAATTCCCGCTTCAAAACAAAAAACGTGTTTTTATGAGATAATAACTATCAAAAGATTGACACTTGTTGATGTTCGGTTTAAATGTGAAATTATGTCCAATGACCAAAATTCTATTAAATGGTAAAAATATATTCTAAATATACTTTAAAACCACTCAAATTCATAATTTATCCATATTAATATAAAAGTGATCCGAAAAGTACCAAAATTTCTCACTAGGATAATTTCGATATTTAGAATCCAAAAATTAAGTCCATTTTGAAAGATAAAATGTTTAAAATTTCAAAAAGTTGGTATTACTATTCATAATGGCTACTTTGATTGGTCGCGACGTGTTAGAATATCGAAGTTGCGTACAACACACGCTACTGTATTATTCAAAGAGAAGAATACCATGGTTGTTTGGAGTGTTACATACTTCCCACTACTATGGTCATGTCTCTGTCCAGTTCTCTGCTATAAAAAATTCAATTTCGATTTTATTAACAAATTAATTTCCATTATACAATAATTTATTTTAAATAGATGAACTAGGTGGTTTACCAAATTCCAATCCATAAGGAACCATAATCCTCATAAAAAAAATATGATGTCCATAGAATCCACAAAATAACACATTTCATTCCATGAAACTCATGATCCATGACTCAATGTGCCAAAATTGGTTGCTTAGGGTGTCTGTTATAGCCTAATTAAGAAAATAATTATTGGTTACGGTAGAAACTCTATGTAACAACCATGTCTCTCAATTTCCTATACAAACATTTATCAATTAGTAGGTATATCAATGATGGAACACATCACAACAACATGAAATAAGGTAGTTCACCCTATATGGTATCGAATAATTCATGGAATGGGAATTATAACTGGTGAAAAAAAAGATGCATGAGATGGAATACCCTCGTCTCATTGAGATTCAAAAAAATAGAACCCATAATAAAATAAATGATAATGTGACAATTCATGTGCATCACCCAATAGTGGAATCAAATCAAATATTATAGTTGAAATCCAGAATTGTTTTTATTCGAGGCAATTTGTATTTTTCTTGTATGCGGGTTAACTATGCCAAAAAAAACCCATTTCCACAATAAAATTACTAATTACCCCTTTTTATTATCTCAAAATATTATAGAAAACTAGAAAAGAGCCTTTAATACCACTTTGTAACACCCCGGACCTGGATGCCACTTAAAGGTACCATGAGCCTAGTTGGACACATGGCTTCAAGAACATCAAAACAAATGCCAGTGGTTGTTGACTAGTCGTATGGTCCTAGGGTGTGTTTAAGGGGAGATTATTCCCTATTCACCAAATTGTAGTAAGATGAATATACAATAACATATAAGTAAAAAAAGTAGTTAATCGATCAGATAAAAGATAACATCCAAGGACATATATAAATAAACACCGACAAAAGGAATTTAATATACAAAATGATGATAATACCTGTCATTTAATGTGTCTAAAAAGTATCCAAAATAGGTATATATGTCATTGGTGCAATACATGGTGCAAAATAGTAAAAATACATAAAACGATCCATCCAACATCATGAGACTCAACTCAGTTGTGTTATCCCCTAATCTTAAGAAGAAATAAAAAACTTGTAGTTGGGAACTTGCCCTTATCCATACCTACATCAAAATATTCTATCTGGGAACCCAACGGTGACCCGAACAGGGTGTGAGATACAATCTAGTAGGTAACCACCCAATGTTCTAATGCAATATAGTTAGTGAATGTATATATTTATAATGAAAGTGTTCAATCATTAATAGAATATGTAAAAAAAGTATTGTATGTAAACAACCCATGAAGGTCTGGATTCCCAAGGACACCTGTCCTTTGCTACCTGCTTGGTCCTGAGCCAGAATGTCTCAAAGTAAGAAATTATTCATGTATGAATTTACAATCAAGTTCATTTAATCAATAAGTATCAGGACATGGAAGGTAGACCAGCATCCCCCATGAATAAATGGGATCAAGGATGCCTAACTAGGCCATCATTATAGCATAAGTCTCTAACCAAGTACAATATTGTTCTTTGGATTGGTAGAAACATTATAGAAATCATTTCATTAATTATACAATTATGAGCCTGAGCCCATCCTTGACAATCCTTATTTGGGATCTTAGTACCGGTTCCAGAATATCATGAACCAAGAACCTTACAATCCCATCCTCAAAATTCCTCAATGGAATCCTGGTATCACTCTAGGTGTGGTATAACATCACCTCTGACTGAGTCCATCCTCAGCGGTCCGCTAAGGGATCCCAAGTGTCACCCATGCCATATATAATCAACTACTCTTTTAGTTTTTCATTAGAAGTACACTTGGGGAACCCAAGTCTCACTCTAGGAATATATAAAATCATCACTCTAAGATTTTACTGGGAAATCCATATGGAGTCCATGAATCACTCAGGCGTATAACAGTCAAGCCTCTGAGTCCATCCTTGGTAGTACACTAAGGATTCCAAGTATCAATCAGGAATAAGTAGAGAAATAGCCAAATTAGTTCATCCATGGAATTCATATTTGAATGCATGTATCACCCAAGGCATATATGCATTAAATCCATATCATTTAATTATTTTAGAGGTCATCGACATGATCATTTCATTTAATCCTCACCTCAGAAGGTGGATCAAGGAAAGGGATAAGTTAAAAAAGATTAGTCTACTATTTATATCACGTGGGAATATCAATATAGGAATAAACTCATGCATAAGAAATCAATTTCATGTCAATAGTATAGGAAAATAGTCATTTCATTCCCTTTCTTTAATAAATTCAACTACAATTGGAAAATCATTGTTAAACATCCCATGTAAGGTTTAAAGGAACACCTCAAGGGAAATACAAATCAATGTCACACCAATGGTGGTCTTATAGATAAAGAAACACACCAAAGGGGTGGTTTTAATTTTAGTTCTTTAACCTTTAATCATTATTAATAGTTTTATTAATTACATAGGTCATTCCTATGCATTTTAAATAAGGATTAAATTTCATTTCAATGGCATTGATCAAATAATTGGGCATTCACCCAAATTAAATATATATAAACACACATAATTTTAGGTAAAATCATGAAACCACCTAACACAGGTCTGTAGTAGATTTCTCATCTAGTATCAACTCTTGATTCGACTCAAATCTGGAGAAAAATAAAGAATGGATGTGAACCATAAAAACAGGACAGGTTAGCTTACACATAAATAGTTCATATGATACCAAGAATAAAGAGGAATGAAATTAAATGGGTTTGAGATATTATCGAGATGGATCTGATGCATTTGACAGATCATGATTCCAAGCATGGATAGAGATGATCTTCTACTTCCTAGACCGAGCTTAAAAAGGAGCTCTCCATGGGTGAGGTTGCTGTGTGGAGGAATAATGTAAAAATAGAATTGTGTTATAAAATTTCATTAAGGTAATTTTCATTATTTGATCTGAAATATTGGGATCCATGGTTTGAATGCACGATTTTTTAAAATGTGCACCAACTATGTGCACAATACTGTAATAAGGGGTACCTCACACAGTTAGTGCACACAGTTTGACTAACCATGCAAATACTGTGCAAAACACCTCCATCAAAATGTTTTCAGTTTCTGTGTAGGTGTGCACCTCTATTTTCATAGTTTCCTCAAACCATGTGATGTTTAGCACCCCATTGTCCATCCTTTCATAGTTAGGAGTAATCATGAAGCTTTCCCCAAACAGTTTCTAGTAACCATTCATAAAGACTATTTCTCCCAAAAAATCATGTACTAGGCCCCGAACAGGACCCAAAAACCTCTGAGTCCTCTGTGAACTCAAAGGGAACTAAAATTAGGTCGTATTAAATAATTTAAACTAAAAATATATGGAATTTAAAATATTCTTTACCTCAATAAATAACTGTGTTCTTAAACTTTTATCTTCACTTATAAGAAACTCTTAGTCGCTTCAAGCATTTTTCAAGGTGTTTCATTCCATAGTAATCACATTTGAGAAAATACCCCTCTCCCTTATTCATTTTATCCATTATTTTCTCTTTAATCCCATTATCCTCTTGCTTCACATTGAATGTATACGAATTTTATAATTCTTTCTCTATTTTGATAGAACATTAAGCTATTTCATCATATGAAGAAAAAGGTTGAGAGACCAGTACCCTTCAGAGACTTCTCTTAATCCCTTAAATGAATGGATCAATATTTCATTCCATGTTTCATATGTATTCTATAGCATTCCTATCTAACCTTGTAAACATAACTTCATAATCTCCAACAATTTTTTCTTCCTTTTATTTTATGCTAAGGAAATTCCTCTTCTTCTCAAGTTTTTTATCATGAGGGAAATATTTTTCAAATAATATCTACTTAAAACCTTTCCATTCCATGAGTTCTATTTTATATTACTCCCTATTATTCTAGATCAACTACCACCATTGATCAACATTTAAATTTATACAAAACACTTCAAGTGTAATCCTTTCCTTTTCAATACATCCCAATGCCATAAATGTATTCTATAAAGACTTAATCTGTTGCTCAACTACCATTGGATCAGTAGTCACACTAAATAATGGGGCCTTTATCACATAAAGTGATCCAACATCACAAAATCTCATTATTGAATAGGTTTATCCATTATTGTAATATTATTTTTCACAACTTGATTAATCTTCCCTAATATATACATAACTTTCTCTGTTCCAATACCAGTTATATTGACATCCTCAATAGGGAAACCTCTAAATTGTTCATGAGTATTGATACCCTTCTTCCTTCCAGATTCCATTTATAAACAATGGAATAAACTAGATTATATCATAACATGATGTGACATAATGTTTTGTCCCAAAACTAGTAAAATACTTATCATAAATTGAAAATTTTATGCAGAACTAATCTCATAATCATAAACATGTTTTCTTTGGGGATTTATTTACATTCAAATCCTTCATAATGGTTTGAAAATAAAATATGAATTATCCTAAGAATATACCCCAAGAGTGGAAAAACTGGTGTGTAATAAGGTCCCTTTTCAAGTACTAGGTAATTATCAAGTGAATCTTGATGAAATATTTTTAGAGTTATTACCCCTAGGTACCACTATTCCCAAACCACATCCACTTTTAGTATCATGAAAGGGATGCATTTCTAGAAAAAACCCCATAATCTCTACCTTAACAACACTTTAGAATTTTATTATATACTTATCCTAAAATTATATCATTGGGTTTTGTTCCTTAATATATTTTTTCCTAAATCCAATTTCCAAGGTTGCTACTAAACTTGATCTAATACAAACTATAACAACCCCAATTCCAGTATCCTAGATATGGTGCCATACTTTATTACATAGGTATAAATACAAGCTTTTAATTCCAAAGGACCGATCAATTTTCATTTTTTGGAAAACTAGATACAAACATGACACCCATTTTACATTGATAAAATAAATTTAAATATAGTACATAATAAAACAAATGAACTGTATCCTTGAAAACTCATTCCAAGAATTCTTCTTCATACCCTAGAGAATGGAAAAAAACAAGGGTGAGATCAAATGCTCAGTAAGGGTTAAGTATAGTAGAATCTATAATGAATCAACAAGAATAATATAATTGGAAAGGCAGATAACAGAAAACACATTCCATGTAAATAACTTGAATATCATGGTGAGATAAGGAAAACTCAATATATCATGGTAAATAACTGAAAACACATGTTATTCAATCAATAAACTGAGAATGAAATGAATCCACAGATAATTTCATAGAGAAAATCTCATGGATAATAATATCAATTGAATTATCAATGATGGAAATTCTTAATTATTGTACAAAATGTTTCCTAGGTACATTATACCATTACCATCAAGACCTTTCAGAAGACGGTTTAAAACATATTGGGTAGAAACCAATTGGATTTGTCCAACTAATTCATCTCATGAGACCACTGATGCATCAAGGGACTTACATTAACTGGTCCCCAAATTATGTCTTACCAGTCCAAAAACATCCTCATATATATAATAATCAACTTAATTTAAAAATAATATTCCCTATCAAATATCTTTATTGAGTATAGGATAATAATTTATCAATATTTCTCCAGTTAATAAAATAACTCTCAAAGTGAACATTGTATGTAAAAATGTTATAAAGTTTAGGAAATAATCATATTCATTACAAAATAATATGGAAATTTAAGAGAAATATAATTTCCAATGAAAAATTATTACAATAAATTTATTTTTAATAGATTGTTAAGATTTACAAAAGAAAGAGATGTTGCATAATAACTTTTACCACTTAGTAATATTCAAGTAAAATCCCATTGGATGAAATAATTTAATTTGGAAGATAAAATGACATGAATTATGAATGAATCATGATATTACATGTCAATGGTGGTAGTATATAAACCACATAAAAGTGATTTTGTGATTAATAACAAAAAAGTCTCAATCGAATGTAAATTGAGACGAAATCCCTTACCTTAGGATTTCTTTTGGTTGAATGCAATTTAAACTCATGTATAGTGGTTCTAAACATGTCATTAACTTAAAAAATATCCATATTAATATTTATAATGTCATATATGATCCTTTTATAGTATCTTATCACCCATTAGATAATAACCATTCATTATTTTCATTGTTTTGGGTGTTAATTTCCGTGTTTTCTTATGCGTGTTTTGTAATTAAATATCTAGTTATTGAAAATATTATAGAGTTTAATAAAATATAGAATGAAAATCATGAAATAATTATCATATTAATACATTAATTATACTTTTAAAACTAATCATTAATTATTATTTTTGGAAAATGATGTATGTTAAAATCATGGGGATGATAGGTTGTACATGTGCCTAAGTAACTCTTACATTTTTAAATGGTCATGATGGAAACAAGGTAAGTGACATTTTAACTTTCAATAATTATTATAATATAATTAATACCATATTATATACTTATATATTCCATCCATGTGGTTTGGTGATGAAAACAGAGTCACATCACTTCATGAAGGTGGTAGTCCACACGCACACGAACAATGTTATCATTACGTGCGTGAAAAGGACATAAATAAAATGATATATATATATATATATATATAATATTTATATAATGATAAATATTTCATTTATAACATAATTATTTCTTATATATTATTTATAATCATTAAATATATCTTTATCAGCTTCCATGTGAAGTGTTAGTGAAAGACGAATCACATCACTTCGCGAGCCGGTAGTCCACTGTACACATGAGTGACATTATCGTATCTCCTATAGAATGTATGGTAAAATGATATGAATGATATAATTATAAAATAGGAATAAATATGTTATAAATATAATATATATTCTTTATATCCATCATCACACCCATCCTAGAGTGGTGGAAATGAAAAAACAACCGACATCGGTTCGCGAGGCGGTAGTACATTGTACACACGAATGATGATTTCATAAAACATTTTATAGATACGGAGATGGTTTTAGGTCATGAAATTGTTATAAAAAAATCATATTATATGTAATATAATAATTTAATCATAAAATTAGGTTTTAATAAGAATTGAAGGAGGCAGAGAAAGAGGAAAAATAAAGATGCTTGTTTAAGAACATTTCATCTTCTTCAGGTATCCACCTTAGGTTTGCACTAAAGACTTCCTAGATTGTTTTTATACCCAAGATAAGGATTATATAATGGGGGATTTAATTTTTGAATTTATTTAGGAATTTAGTTAGTAGACCAAAGTTGTTTTAAGGAATTAATTGTAGAGGAGAGGGGGAGGTCTTTTATAAATGGGGTGAGTGGAACACTTGTAATTTTTTGAAAGAGTAAATTCAAACCACATTTCTTTCATGTAACCAAGACCCAATAATGATATATTCATGATAATATATGGAATAATTCCTAAATAGTTCCACCAAATTAGTTTTTTAGAAGTGTTGGTTCATTTTTCCTCCTTATATTCTAAGTTTAACCACCATGTAAACTCATTTTACCTTAATCATTGTAATTAATTTTAATTGTTTTCACTAATCATTATGATAAAAAATTATTTTGACCATAATATATAATATAAATTATTATGATTAAAAATATTTAATCCATTTGGTTAAATAAAACCCACATAAATCGCAAAATTTATTTTAAAATTAATCCCGTAGATGTGGATAGAAAACGAGTTTTTAAAGTGAAAATTTTCAAACATTTACAACGGTTTTATATCAAAATTAAAAATTAAAATGATTAAAATCACATAAATTGTATTAATATAAGTATAATTGAAATAGTGTGACTTTTAAAATTATTAAAAATATAATTTTACATTATAAATTATTTTGATGAAAAAGAAGTTTTCAATTAAAATCTACTATTTTCCACTCTTAATCAAAAAATGAAACTTCTAAAAAATACCAAAAATTCACCCTAAGTTAATTTTTATGATTTTATTACATAAGAAATGTTTATTTTTTTAATAAAATTTATAATATTTTAAAAATATTGTTTTAAAATATGTACACAATTAAAATGCGGCAAAACTTCTTTTTAGAAAAACACCACTTTTTATGCATAAAATTGGATTTGTTATTATCTTATGCCTTTCAAATATATTGGAAGAATTTAAAAAAAAGTTGATTGAATATATAATATATAAATTTCATTATGACGATTCAATAATATTAATTAATTCAATTTATTAAGATAAAATTCCTTTGGGCACATAAACACATTTCCTTTACATTAAATTGGTTTTTATTTTCATTTCTAATTAATTTTTAACCAATGAATTAATTTTATTTTTTATGTAAACAATATATTTTCATAATTTAATCCTATTCATACCCACCAATTTAAATTCTAAGTTATAACTATTAAATAATATTATTTTAGTAATATTTCACATTTTGTTTAAAATCAGTATTGCGTGTAACACTAGATAAACCTAGTGTTGTGTGTAATATATTTTATCAGAGAGATTGAATTTATCTAAATTAAAATATATCATAAAGTATCATGATGTAATTATTCCTTATATGCTTGATGTTTCACTTCAAACATGCTATTGAATAAAATTTTATTCTTCTAGAATTTTGGGGTGTTACACTGTGGGACTAGGATGACTGGTGTTCATAAGATCACATACATTATAATAGAATATAATAAGAGAACAAAACGGACATTGTAAATAAAAAATTGTGAATCATTTAAATTATTTAATAAGTTGGATATTTATATGAGTAGTGTAAAAAGCACCATTTGGATTATATTTTTTAAATTCCAAGAGAAATAAAATAATTATGATATATTATTGGAAGCGGTATAAATGAAGAAACCAAAGTATGGAAGAATAAGTAGTAACAAAAATCTAGAAATGTTTTGGAAGGAGTATTTCTAGACACGTTCAAAATTTTCATGATTTGGATGGGAAGTTAGTTTTTTTAGTACATAGTTATAGATTGTATTGATTAAGAAGTGGTCATCCACAAAGACTGGATGGTAGTGGAACCAATAGAACTCGTTGGATACTACATATATTAATTATAAATAGATATGTGGGGTCAATGTGTATGCCTTTAAACTTTTAAAGATTGAAAAAAACATTCTAAAAGGCTTATAAAAATAAAATACAATGAATATATTGAAATAATGAGCCACATTAATAATGAGTATGAAGTCTTGTGTTGTATGCCTGGACTCCCTAACTTCGTGGACTCCTTAACATCACTAACTGGAAATCAGACAGCCCCACATAGCTGCCTACTTACTATATACTATGAAGGTGGGATCATAGGTTGATTTCTTACCCACTATAAATTTCCCAAGTTGACACCCATCTATATTACCACTTTCTATGATTTAGATTGATCATATGGGTTTCCAAGCTATTAGTTTCTATGATTTCCCACTCAGTAGGTAGGATCATCTTATGCATGAACACTTGACAATCACACGCCATAGTTGCACACTCTATCCTCTATGGATTCCTATTTCAAAAACATGTTTACCAAGCCATTGCCTATAAATACCAAGTTTTCCATTTAGAGACATACATAGATAGGTGTCGTAGAATTATATAGAGGATAAAATAAGAATGAGATCAAATAATTGCCTCAATGAGGTCTCTGAGAAACCCATAGGTAATTACTGAGCCCATGAAACATAGGAGTAGATCATGTGAAGTTGTTTCTTATATGAACTCTCTTCCATGATATTTTATTCAAAATCCAAATATAGATAACTTACTCTTCTATAGACTCCCTATGCTTACATCCACTACATGAGTGATCTTCACAAGCCTCCTCCCTTGTGAGCTAACATATAAGACTCACCTTCCTTGTAAGCTTTCCTAGAGGCTTCACATCCCTTGTGAGCATAATTGGAAGGTTCACCTCCTTAAAAATCTACCCACATATATTATATATTATGAAATAATTCAACATGGAGTGGTACCCCTCTATGAACATTAATGGAAGACTCACCTCCTTTACAATCTCTCCATGTGAATTGACTCTTGGGAAAATATACCATAATGAATAGTCCCCATATGCTAACCCATATAGAGGTATCATCTCCTTCATGAGATCCCCTTGTTTACCACCTCTTGTGCAAGCCTACCATGTAGAACAACCTATTTTGGGGTATCCGAGATCCTCCACCAAATGATTCTTATGAATGGGGTATTTAGTCAATCAATTCCCCCTTTAGTAAGAAAAATCCAAAAAATTACAAGTCAAGGCTTCCTCTGAAACCACGTTATATACATTATTAAGGCACACACCCCTTCAATCACATATTATCCTAATAAAGGTAGGTGTATGAATTATCTTCCAAGATAGGTAGAACCCTATGGGTAATAACAGTCATGGAATCCCATAGTAACACGTATCGTTAACACGGTGACACTAGAGAGGATTCACCTGACCCAACATGGTTATATTGGATCATGATTATGATCAATAATCTATGTTCCAATGGTATTAATTCCTAAGAGTAAGCCCTAACCATGTTCCAATCAATGATTTCATCGCCAAGAGATATAAATGGTCTAGGAAAACGTACATCAGAGTTGCACTCATCTAAATGTAATCCCCACTCATGCTCTCCTAATTCATGGAATGTATTTGGGGTTTACTTATTGGTGTAATCTCCAATCATAGCTTAATAAAGTGAAACCACCCAATTACACCCAACTATCCATGATCCCACCAAGAAAACCTTATTGTGTAAGAGACAACTTATCTTCATGGAGCCCTATACTCCCTAAAATCTCTTTCAATGGTCAATATTCTTGGAGAAGAACATCTCAGGACTGTTTATGTGTTAGAACCATCCAATAATTCATTATCTCCCCATTCAAAAAATAGATATCCAAGTCACATGATGTAAAAATATATAACAATATCAATACCAAATGATGTGAAATGACATGGTGTTGTCCTTTTGCATGAACTTAAACTATGTGCCTCAAACTACATCATATTTGATCCCCGTTTCAAAAGGATATATAGGACGCCTCTCTGAGGTTCAAACCCAATATTTAAAGATATCATCTCTTCATTGATCCATATTCCATCTATATAATTATCATACCATTCCCATTTGGGCCATATTCAATGGAAATCATCCTCATCCAGCCATATCCATGATGAGGCCATATCCTTTCTAGTGGGCTATATACCCACTATCCAAACCAACCAGGTACCTCAAGGGGATGTATTCCACTTGATCCAAAACTTCCCTCATTGGGATATATTTAGTCACGGCTAACCAGAAAGGGCCACCCATGCATAAGTCACACATCAACCTTTTCTAGGAATATTTTTCCTAGAAGCAATTGGTCATGTCCAGATGTCCATAAATGGTACTACAATTTTCATTGTTATACACCCTTAAAAGGTATAATGTGTCCTGTTAAGTTTCATAGATCTTCATAGGTTTTGATTAACATCATAAGGATATATAATAATCTCTTCCTAGGGGCCCAATATCAACACCAAGAATAGTACCACCTCCATAGATGGTGATAAAATCCAGAGCACAAAGATATGTGGAATTAATGTATTGTACCCTAAAACCATGAATCATTAATTAATAAGAAAATTTTAGATAAAATATACCACATATAGATGGAATCATATATGGATAACCTATGATATATATATATATATATATATTCACATCTATATAAGAACTCTAATACATTATAGGAATTCACACAAATACACTATTTTTATCCATATCTAGCATGGGGGTAACTAGTCCCATGTTTGGATTTGGTAAGGATTTATGAAATACATATTAAAACTACAAGAGAGTCCTAAAGTTAGAAAACATTCAGCCAAAAAAGGAATGGATGAGACCAATCTCCCCTCTTCTCAACTAATGCACATTTAGTAGTGTCACTGAAAAATCCAACCAGGAAACCTACCCTAAGAAATTAAGCCAACACTGACTCAAAATTTCATGGAAGAGTAACAAAAAAAGTTTTCATAAAAAATAGTGTACACAATGAGAATCATTAAATAGTGAAAGAAATAAATCACACATGATATTACTTATAATGATGCATTATTCAGTTTTCTTATTTTTTTTTGATATATATAAAAATTTATATGAAACATCCTTATTTGATCCAATACTGATGGAATCATCGAGGTGACAAAAACATGTCATATATACCACCAAATATATTTCCCCCATGACTAATAGGACGTCATCACTTATGAAACCTGTTCAGTGAAAGGTTACAAATGAATTGGAAATGGAGTACCTTGTTAATAGTACTATCCCTACCACGAAGGTGTTGTACAAGTTCCTATAGGAGATGATTCCCCATAGATCTCCCTATCAATAAAGTAATAATGTGTTAGGGAAGGAGGTGGTGCCCATTTCTACCTCAAACTTCATTGGAATCCTTTCACTAGAGAGGGATAATTTTTACATCCCTTATATTAGGGAACTGGAGTAATAGACTTCCTAATATCCTTCCATTATCCATGAATCATCTAATAAATGTTACTTCCATCCACTTCCACTTCCACCAATACTATGTATAAAAAACCATATTTATAATACATTTTATTCCATGCTTTTTAACATTAATATCCATATAATACATTCCCATAATATTTATATCCCTAGTATATATGGAAAATTAGATACAGAAACCATTTCTTAAAATAAAACATCATTATTTTAAACTTTATAATATTCTCTAGTTTCCTTTGAACTCTTAATACTACACAAGATTACCTGGGGACATACAAAAGAATGGGATGAGCTATAAAGCCTAGTAAGTGAATAATAAAAGTATATAATGAGGATAAATAATACATGTGATTCAAGAGGCATGTCATGATAAAATAAAGATGTAATAATCATACATAATCACACAGAGGCATGGAATAAGAAAAAAACATCATCAAATCATAGTGTTATATTAATATGGAACCAACAAAAAGTATGAAATCATATACAAAATTCAAGGTTAACTTCAAGGTAATCATAACACAGTTTTATTAGGTTAACTTTATGTACATCATAAATGGTTTATAATGAGGGGAAAACATTACCCAATGAATTGGAACACTATTAGGATACACCCTTTATATATCTAACTATATGTGTACCATATTGATCATAAAAAATAGGAACATATTTCTTCATTTAAATACCATAAATAAGGAATATGGGTTTCATACATGAATTTAAAAATTAATTAATGATATTTATATGTAGGTGAATACCCATTAATGAAAATAGGTTTGGTTATTCATAAAAAAAGTTATGGCATGGAAAATCGAGTGATAATTTCAACTGCATAATGGGTGTACATAAAATATCATGGAATAAAAAAATGATAGAGGAAGGAAAACTATCATTATTTGGGAAATGTTTGGAAAGTAAATTAATGTTCAAAATACAATATAATCAATATTTAATAAAAATTAATATTACAAATTAAGTGATCGAATGGAAAAGAGGATTGAGAGAATCCCATACCTTGAAAGGTTGCTTCTTAAAGCACATGAGGAGCTCCTTGGAACCTTATAAACACCTTGAAAGTTCTATAGAGATGAAATATGAGAGTAAATTCATGCTTCAAGTATTTAGAGTGAATATTAATGGAATGAAAATTGGTTATTTATAGAAATAGAGGGGGAATTTTTTATTAATTTCCAATCTTAAGTCATGGACACCTAGTTAATAAAAATTTAAAAACCATTGGTCTTGCTATGGTTTTCCCATGATACTTGATAAGTAGGGTTGATTTTTAATATTTTATTAGTTTAAGAATATAAATATATAAAAATAATATCATTCACGATGTGAAAGCGAGTTATGTTCATAAAAATTGTTTTTAAAATCATAAAATATATTTTAGGTTTTACAAGTTCATTATAGGTTTCTAAAATTAATCTTATTAGTTATTTAAAAAATTATTTTAGTTGGAGAATTTTTTTTGTCGATAATTACTCTATGATATTTATTAAATTACCTTTTTGGCTATTATGATGTCATAATACCTGTTTTATATTTATAGTATACAAAATTTTTACATAGAAATTAATCTATCATACAAAATTATGAACAATACACCATTAGCTAATTTTGACATTCTTATTTCAAAAATGATATTTATTATATATATAGAATTTTGGTAATATGGGAATTTACTATTTTAAATAAAAATCCCTATATATTGAAAATATTAGTTTTTATATCACCAATAAATTTTTTACACTTAAAATAATTGTATGGGACATTATTAAATTATACTATCATTCATAATTATATTTATAGCATTTTATAGGAAAATTTCATGAAATTATATTTTAATTCAAATTAATGAATTTACCATAAAATATTGTTTTAATACAATTTTGGCTTCTTTATATAAATTTTTTATTAAATGCATTCTATACTTTAGTGTATATAAAATAATTAAAAAAATAATCAATATAATCATTATCTTATTTATAAAAGTAAAATTTACATATTCATACTACTAGATTCAAGACATATAACTCCTAATTACTCTATCGTACCCCCTAAGGGTAATGTGAATGATGGTAGTGCTTTCTCGGGGTGGTTCAGTGAACACAGTTTGGGAAGTGAACTCTATATGCTTGAACTTCACTTATAAATTGTCCCGATTAAGTTTCAATTATTGAATTTTGTCTTGGTCTTCATAAAGTGTGAATCCTAATGATTGAATCTCCCTTATATGCTCTAATAAATGAACCTTGTGAGGTATAATCCTAATATTATGTGCCATCATTTATTTCCTCTTCATTAATTATATTTTATATTAAACATTTCCCTAATCTTAAAGATCATTGTATAATATCTATATTACTGATGATCAGGGCACATAATGGACATTATGAGTAATTATAATATTATGGATAAATTTTATAATGGTTTAATATAATAATTAAATATAGTGAATGAGTTTTATATAACTATATTACTTAATATAAAATATTTTTATTCACAAGTAAATTTTATTTATAAAATTTTGGGTTATTACATTCTTCTCCCCTTCAGAAATTTATCCCTTGAAATTTCATTTCATACCCTAAAAAAGGTGTAGGAACTTCTATTTCATTAGTTTTTATAGTTCCCATGTTTTCTCCTCAAAATTGTGAATCAACGATACTACTTTGACTAGCTGAGTTGTCTTATTTCATAGAAACTCATCTCTATGATATTCACCATCCACTGATCATAATAAATATCATTATCAAAAGATAAAAACTATGGATTTAGTATATGTGAGGGGCCTAGAATATTCTTCCCTAAGTGGGACATGTGGAACACATCATGTACTTGAGAAAGGATTGATGGGAGTACGATTTGATAGGACACAAATATGTTGTGATTAAGAATATCAATGAGGATGATGTATCAAGGACTAAGATTTTCCTTCTTCCCAAAACTTAAGAATTTATTCCATGGGGTTAAAAAATGATATATTTTTGTTCAACCTCAAACTCTAGGTCTCATCGATGATTGTCCATGTAGATTTTCTATGAAATTTGGATGGATTTCATATTATTCTGAATGGTTTGAACCTTTTCTGTCATCTATTGGACAAGATCAGGTCCTATTTGATTCCTATAACTAATTTCATTCCAACAAATTTGAGTCTGAAACTTTTTATCATATAGATCCTCATAAGGTATAATTTGAATTGTAGAATAAAAACTGTAGTTATATGAGAACTCTACCAAGGGCGGGTGATGATCCTAATATTTTCAGAAATTCATTAAACATGATGTAATCATATCTTCTAGAGTTTTAATATTTCTCTTATACTTACTATCCATTAGAGGGTGATAAAAAGTGCTGAAACTCATCTCTGTATCAAACACTTTTTGAAGTCTTCTTCAAAACCTAGGGGTAAAACTTGGATCCCGATTAGATACAATGGACAGTGGTACTGTATGCAATGTTACCACTTATTTTATGTATATTTTGGTGATCTATTAAAGAGATATATCTTCCTATATAGAAATTAAATACACTAACTCAGTAAGGAAATCATTGACCATGCAAATGGTATTTTTCCTTTATATATCCTGGGGAGTTCAATGTCAAAATACATGGTTATGTATTTCACATTTTCATACTAGTATGATAATTGTTTTGTTCATTCCCTTAGACTTCTATCATTATGTCTTGACTTGTTGTCATACCAAGAATTAATATAAAAATTATTCAATCTCCCTTTTCATGTTATCCCACTAGAAATGTTTCTTCTCTATATATATTACTTCTCCCTTAATGAATAAATAAGGACGATTTATGTGCATCATCTAGAAGTTTCTTCTTCACTACCTTTCTTTTTAGCTCCACATCAGCTTTTTGGGCCTCCTTGATTTTCTTGAGAATGGATGGATGAGTAGTTATTTATGAAATTAAGGATGATGGTTCTTTTATGATTCCCATTTCTATCAATTGAATTACCAAGAACATTGGATCCCTATTAATCTTTATCATGTATAGGGTTTTAGGATCCTTTCTACTAAGAGAATATTCAACTTTTTTTCCTTTATAGGATGGTGATCGATTAAAACACCATAATCATTCACTAGATCTAACCACCTCCATTGGAATATAATGATCACTTTTTGTGTGAATATTTACCTAAGTTTCTTACGATCCATATATGTGTCACACATATTCCAAAAGAGATAATGTTTCCAAATAATTAATGCGAAGATATTTGCTTCCAAATCCAGAACAAGAGTAAGTTGTTCTACTCATGGATTTTTAATTAGTGGGAAACATTGACTATCACTTTTTCATTTTACATGAGAACACACCCAAATACTTTCTTGTATGCATCACTAATGATAAAAAATGCTTACCCATTTGTGGTTAGTGTGAGTATTGGTGTAGTGATTAGCCTCTTCTATTCCTCTTTTAATATCTACTCACATTTATAGGTATATAAATAATTTACTCCCTTTATATTTATCTTGGTTAGTGGGTTTTACAATCATAAGAAGGTTTTAAAAAAATCAATGATTGTACCCATCTACTCTGCGAAAACTAAAAATCTATGTTATAGATTTTTTTCTAAGTTATTCATCAACCTACTTTTTCTTTGAATGATCCATATATATCCCATTTCTTATGATAAAATACCATAATAATGTTACTTTATCTATACAAAACTCACATTTAGTTCACTTTGAATAGAAATTGTCCATTCTAATTTATTTTTATGACAATATTCCAATTCTCCTCATGTTCCTCCTTAGTTTTTGATTATCTGAGGATATCATCTATAAAAACAATTAAAATTTTAACAAGGATATATCTGAATACACTATTAATAAAATACATGAATATTTTTGTAGAATTATTAATTCCAAATGTAATTTCAATATAATCATATTTTCCATATCTTGTACGAAAATTAGTCTTGGAAATATCCCCATTATTCACATTTACTTAATATTATACCGACTAAATATCTACTTTATATTAGTATTGGGATCCACATAGTTGATTGATCAGGTTATAAATATATGGAAGGGGATACTTATTCTTTATCATTATCTTGTTGTGTTCATGATAGTAAACATAAATACGAATTTATCCATCCTTTTACTTGTAAAAAGTATTATCACACCCTATGGTGAAGCACTTGGGTGTATAAACCATTTATCAAAATTCTCTTATAGGAGATTCTTCAGATCTTTAAATTCAATAGTTTCTATTTTGTTAGAGTCTTGGATATTGGTGGGGAATCATCTATAAGATTGATTGAGAACTAAATCTCTCAGTTAAGAGGAAGGATAAGAAATTATTTAGGGAATCTGTCAATATATTCCCTTAAAATGGGAATGTGTTCTTGATAGATCCTATCCTTTATATCAATCATTTGAGATAGATATGATTTATCATAAGGTAAAAATACCCATTATTGAGATGATATTTCAAAAGGATAATCCTCTTACTTATTAAACTTTTATATAATCTGATGATGATTTGGGTTATGGAAGGTGAATTCCTTCTAGCAAAAATTTATATTGGCTCCATATAAAGAAAAAAATCCCTGCCCATAATAACATTGAATTCCAAAAATGAAAGTATCATAAGGATTTCTTGGAAGTTTTCCTGCAAATAATGCCTGAGGAGGAGTAATATTCTTAGGAATCAGTAATTTACCCTTTTTCCATTTTCATATATAACTTAACATACATGTTTTTAGGTGGTTTTTGAGTAGTTATACTATAATTTCATGAGATAAAATAATTCGTAGAACTATAATCAAATAGTACATTCACTCTTTCTGAATGAATAACTAGAATATTTATCACCACTTAATTATCAGGATCTACATCATCAGATAGTATAACACATTCTCATCCATGATCTCCCGGACTTAATGGTTGTTATCATTGGTTTTTTTGACCACCCTTATATTATGGTATTGGTTTTCATAGTGACCATTTTTCTTATAGTTGAAACATTCAACCATAGGTTGAGGATTGACCATAAATTTTTTTCTTCCATTACTTCCATGGGATTAGTCCTCTCCCTTTAATATTTATTTAGGTTATAACCCACCTTTTCAAACATGAAGCATTTCCTTATCCCCTTTAAGAGTTTATAGGGATTATTTTTCTAATACTTTTGACACATTGTTAGTTGAAATTTCTTACCACCATGGTATTTCTCCATTCCTAATATATAATTAAACTCCATTCTCTGATTCCTAAATATAATACCATAAGAACAATTAGATTTACTAATTTACATTTTAATATTGTGGGAACATCAGTAAATTTATTAATAGTTTTCAAATTTTTTAATCTCTTAATATTTTTATAGATATGACTTTAACCCACTAAATAAGTGACCAAAATTACTTTTAGGGTCGGTGAAAAATCCATTAGCATATCATGAATGACTTATGATGTTTTAATTATATGAATGTATGGATTCAACCTCCCTTATCATGATTATAAGGAATTGCTTCTCCATTTTGAATAGTGAGTGAAAATAAAATATTTATTAAAAAAATATTTTCTAGAATTTGCCATAATCTTTTGCCTCAACGTCTTCCTTGGGATTTGTATTTTGGATCAACCTATACCACTGATCATCTTCTTCATTTAAGCGATAAATAGTTCGTATGAAATTTTTTTACATAATACATTTGAGGAAATAGAACATCTTCTCAATAGAGTAAATCCAGTATTCCATGATTAACGGTTTTGAAGATCCACTAAAATAAGGAGGCATATTATTGAAAAATGGTCTCATCTACAACTTGAACTTTCTTAAGGGTAATTGGATGTTCCACATGATTCATGTTAGCATTAAAAACACGACTCAACTGAGAAATAATTTCCAACAAGTTCTTACCTTCTTCTCACATTAGGTTAAACATCTCATTTGGGAAATCATCACATTGACCAAATCATTGGTTGTTGAAACAATTCTTCCCATTTCCAACCATTTATTAGAATAAAGGAATATTAGGGATGATAATTTTCAATGTATTAGACATATAAAATGGAAACTGATAACATAAAAGGGATAGATTATAAATTAAATATTGACCCTATCTCAAGGAATTTATCATCTTTAATCTTGGTTATCCATAATAATTTTCCCATGTAGGTTTATGACCTAAAAATATTATCAAGTGCTTTATAATGGTTCTTATAGAGCCTACAAATGTACTAAATAATATACCCTAGGATTTTAAAAATAGTTGTGTAGAAATATCTCTTTGTTATGCACTCGGTATATGTTAAGTGAATACCCAACATGCCCTTTCAGGGTTGTTACCCCTAGGTACATTTATACTAGAAACACATCTACTTATGGAATCCAGAATGAGATTTCATTTCTTGGAAACAAATATATATATAATTCAAATTATTTGGATGTTTTCCTATAAATATACATATCCATATGGTTTTTACTAATGTACTCATGTATTAATCTTCAAAAAATTACTAAACCCTACCTTTGATACCAAAGATAAAAACCAATATTTATAATCTATTTTATTTCATGTTTTTAATATAATGAACCATATAATAAATTGTAAGAGGATTTATAGGAATAGTGTCATTGGTAAATTAGATATATAAACCACTGACATAAAATAAAACATCATTATTTATAACTTTTAAATGTTCTCATAGTTTCCTTTGAACTCTTAATACTGTAGAGGATATCGTGGGGACATACAGAAGAAATGGGTGAGATATAAATCCCAAAGTGAATAATAAAATCATAACATAATGATAAATAATAAATTTAATTCAAGAGTAATATTTATATCTCTATTCTATATACATATTTTGATGGGTTTTTGTACGTGTTTCCATTGGATATTAATTGATTTAGTATGATATGTTGCGCTGATATTTATGTTTTGTGTATTCTTATGAAGGGATGACATTTGGAGCATATGATGGAAAAAATGTAATTTAAGGAACAAAAAGTCACTTCCCACCGAGCCATGAAGTGGATCAGCATGAAAAAAATGATGAAGAACCCATGGTCGATGGTTGAAGCTAAACAGAACAAGGGAAGTTCGAGATGAACAAACTTGAAGAACCATGAATAAATGGAACTTCTAACACTAGAATATGTATTTAAAATCCATGTAATCATTACCCATAATGAACAAGGGAAATTAAATAAATAAATATATGTTATGAATTTGATACACGTGGACCAATGATTACACATTATGTAAACATTACACATCATGTAAATGCCCGATGTAGTAGAAAAATAGTGATTTCTACAAATCTTCAAATGAAAACCAAAATTTTTGACAATTATTTCTATTAAAAAACATATAATTGGACCATGTAATCCCATTTATTACATATTGGTTTATAAATAAGGAGTCCAACCATGGGATTCAGGAATTCCATTCCAAGCTTGAGGTGCAACCACCGGGAGGCTACTGTAGGGTTCTGACCAACCATTCTTCCTAGATAGGTTCTAATATTTCATTTATTTATTTGATGTAACATAAAATGATTTCTAGTTTAATTCCTACCTCTTTATATTCTTTATTACATTTCTTTCAAAAAATCTCTCTTATGGTTTCAGGTTTAATCATCATTGGCGATCACCTGAAGATGGTTGGCTAAAACCCATAGGGGAGAGATAAATCAATTAATGGGGGTTCATACCATCATTGTTCAATTTAATATTTCTCATAATATGGTTTTATTAAACAGTATGATGATGTACCTATGCATATATTCTATTCATCATTGATCCATTGACTATATTACTTCAGTAATGAACAAACACCAACATGATTGAGATGATTTATTTATGACCACTGAATGAAATTATTCTTCTACTTTGGGAAATATAAACATAATGAAATTTAGCTATTTTTATTCATATGGCCATGATAAATTGGGACTCTAGGATAGTTTGATAGATAATTAAAATTTCTTTTATCGATATAATTTATTGGTTGTAAAACTATTTTATATTATTTTTTCAAGTGAGGTTAAATTAATTTATTTTGAAAAACCATCCCTAGAAACTGGTTACCCTATTTTATATTTTTATATTTGAATTCATTTATCTAAATTTAATCATTAGTCGGATAAAATAAAATAGAAATTGGAATGACCTTACCTTCAGTTAATATTTTTCATTGCAGCATTCCCCACTTTATGTGGGACCGACCCCACACTTATGTTATACTACAACTTTGTATTTAGTATGGTTTGGGATTAAACAAATTTATAATTTGATAATGTCCAAAGTATTTAATAATTCCTTTTGGGTGTATAAAGCATTTTCACCAATTTTGGTGTGTAGCGGAGCATTGTAGATGACTCAAGACTAATTTCTTAGGTCAATGAATTTTCTTATCTTGGTTATGTTTACTGATTTTAGTTTAGTTTTTTTTAATTTTTATTATTTTATTATTTTTATATTACACTTATTGTATTTTTTGGTGGTGTGTAGGATTATTTCTTATATTAACCAATATTATTATACACTGATGGAATAAAATTCATATTCAGAGCATCCAACCACATGGGAAACACTAAATTCTAAAGGCTGGTCACATTAAGAAACAAGGCGGTATGATACATAGTATTTTGGATATGTTGAATTAAAACATAAAAGGTGGAGAAAAAATTATCATCAATCCTATTAAAGAGACCCCAAAATTGAAAACTACCACGGAGGATCAGGGATCAAGAAGTAATCAGAAGACTGACTAACCAGATTACTCATTCAGTACATTCAAGTACTAGAAAAAATGATGGATGATAATAAGACACATCTTAGAGAGAAAGGATAATTCACTACTCACCTCGATCAAATAATTTCAAATTTTAATTTTATTTTTAGCATCTTAACAATATTATATAGTAAAGATATTGGTTTTTTTGATGTAATGTCCCAGGTTTTTGGAATGAGTCCAAGTCCCCACCCATTTTGAATTTTCGAAGCTTAGTGGGCAAACCAAGTTATTTCTCAATCTACATAACTTAATTACAACTTTTTATTCTACAAAATACATTGTTTTTATTCATGTTTACTGTCTTGATAATGTTTATGAGTGTTCAGTGGGGTTTTGGGTCCATGGGAGGATGGAAACCGAAGTTTTCAAAGTGCCCAGACTGAGGCGCATGGTTTGGGAAAAACTATACAACCTCCAAGGAGAGACCATGTACCCTCCTTTTGTACTAATAATGGTGTAGAAAACCATTAAGGAGGAGGTTCACATACATTCAATACCTCAAAAGTTATTATCAGTGGTAATTTTAATAGTTTGCACATAGTTTTGGAAAACCATGCACAAGCCACATGCACAATTTCAAATGGGAAGTATCCCCACACTACAACATGGATGGTTTCCGCATGATTTGGCCTATATATGAGGGACTTGGATCCTAATTATTAGGAGCCTCATGGATTCCACACATCTTGGAAAACTATGAAAGATAATCGCGCGGCCCATTAAAGAGGAAAAATCATCAAATTTACTCTTCTTCTATAAACTTAATTTCCTTTTTTCTTCCTCCCTTTGGGTGGTCTTCCACCTAGAATTCCATGGATATCCCTTACTCTTTATCTAAGGTGTGAGATAACTCCTGTGCCTAACCACCATACTTCAATCTGTTGGATCATACTGGTAAGGCTCATCACCCTTATTCTTATATTCTCCGTTGCTCTTTCCTAAAAGACCGCTAAATCCATGTGATTTATTTTGCCATATTTTCAGTGAATTCAACTAAAATAATTATTTCTTTCAAATTAGTTCTATTTAGAGGCTAAGATCATATATTATTATGTTTATGACTATGAGGTAGTTGGTTCATACCTTTCCTTGTGATTTCAAAAGTGTTTTGGGGAAACAAATTTTAGTATGATGTTGTGTTGACTAAGTGAAGACATTTTGAATTGATGATTATATTTAATAAATTAATTGAGACCTGGTGATATTACTATAGGAATTATTTCCTAATTCTATAAATGGTTTGATCTATGTGATGGGAATCTAAATTTGTGCAGTTAAGATGGGGGTGTTTTTCTGATTAAATAGATTTGTTTTAATTATTTGAATGGTTTTTTATTTAAGTGAGTTGATATGTATATATGAATTTCATGAGATTAGATCCATGATATCATGATGGGCTCTGCCAGATGTTCGAGTTGGGAGTGAAAATATGGTCTGAGGTGATTGGATTTTCATGTTGGGTGAGGCTCAAATCATATGGTTAATGTTGATCACATGTTGGGTGAACCGGTCATCGGATTAAGGTGACATGGCCTTCATGTTACGACAAGGATCAGTTGATGATGGGTGGTTTTGACCATCAGTTTGAGGGACATATTCGTAAGGTCATGAGTTGCTGAAATATTGTGTCTTAGGTTCTATTTGGTGATTTTTTCTTGCCCATATTAGTCAATGTTCCATTAGGGGTCCTATTCACATAGGATGACTCAGTTGATGAGATATTATTGACCACTCATGTGGGTAGAGGCCTTTGGTAATTGTTTATTATGAATTATGGTTAGATGTTATTACTATAGAAAGACATGGGGATGGAAAGGATCCATCAGATTACAGTGTTAAGGTTGTCAGTTTGGGGATAAGGCTCACCATGCTTAAGGCCATTGGGCCATGATAATTTTTGGAGGATGGGAATTACCATTCCTCATGACGTCAATTGTTGATACAAATGTGGTTATTATTTTAGGATAGATATCGTTGTACCTATGGATGCCGGGTGTTGAGATAATGGGTGATTTCGAGAAATAGTTTGAGGTACTAGATTCTTTTGTTGGACATGCCTTCGAGATGTCGGTGACATGACATGGACATGAGGTGCAGAGAGACACATGGGGACATGTGAATTATTTATAAGTGGAACCTGAGGGTTCACCTAGAAATT
Organism: Viscum album; assembly: GCA_963277665.1. NCBI lineage: Eukaryota > Viridiplantae > Streptophyta > Magnoliopsida > Santalales > Viscaceae > Viscum > Viscum album. The sequence continues at coordinate 1,389,073,010 of OY728162.1, read as the reverse complement.
TATATATTAGGGTTTCCTTGGGCTTAGGTTAAGGATACCCTCCACTATGACATTACAACAATGGATGAGGTTGGTGATAACTTCATAATGGAATTTTAGGCACTGGGGAAGATTGTGTTTATTTTATTTATGTGATTCTATTTTAGTTATTTTAGTTAAAAAATTATAATCACAAATTTTTGTTTGAAACATGTTGGTGGTGACCTACTGATACTCATCCTCACACCCTACATAGGTTATTTAGGATGCATGTAGACTTCATGATTTTTAATTATGTAAATGTACCAGGTTTAGGAGATGGATCTTAGTGGTTTTTTGACATGGGATCGATGGAAAGGGTCCATTGGTTAATACCTCAACTGGAGTTATTTTTTTCTTTCCTTTTGTACCATCATGCTACTTGTATATGTATGTACTATAGTTGACCATTGGAAACCATTATAATTATTTATATATATGAACTATATGGGATGAATGTTCTATTTAAATATCTATAAATGATATGCTATCATGTTTAATTCTGAAAATGGTTTTGAGATTATTTATTTATTATTGCTTCTGCTTTCTTTTGTGATTTTGCCAAGCTTGGGTTATTGGTACTTGTCATCAAGGTCTTTCTTTTCAGTTGATTTATATTTTTTATAGACCATCATTATATCTTCAATAAAGGGTATATTCTCCCCAATATAACCACTTTAGACCCTCACTACAAATTGAAATCCTTTGGCATGTGGGAAGGTGCACCTAAGGACAATGGCACTCGACCCAAAGCACTATTTGGGAGGATAAAAAGTTTGGGGTGCTAAAAATGGTGTCAAAGGGGTTTATTTTTCCTCTTTTATGGTCTTAATATTTAATATATGGTAAACTATAGATTAGTATGTTGTTGGAATTAGGTTTATAGATCGTTTTTGGGTGCCTGCAGCCCCATGCATGGGGGACAAACCAAGTTTCCAAGGGTTGGAATAATAATACTACAATTCTAATTTGACATTTGATATGATTTCCTCCTTGAGTCGTGAACTTATAGTTTTATTTTTATCTATTATGTCATGTGACATGTAATCCATGGCCTAATATGACAATGAAGGAGATTTTGGACCCCTGTACCGGAATGGAAATGGGTGTTTGTTATGCTTGTTTATGCTTCAGATAGGCACATTGTAGGATTGTGATATATATATATATATATATATATATATATTCATGTCCCATGATAGAAAATAATTTTTAAATGTGATATATATATATATATACATATATATATAAATATATATATGTATAGGTCTTGGATCTTATAGGATCAAGCATGTATGATTTCATGGGGTGATGCAACCATCAAATTGAGACGACTTGGTTTGTTAAGACATGTGTGGCCTGAGGAATATGAGATACCAGGCCCTAATATTGGATGTTAAGGGGTCAAGAGGTCAGATTATATGTGGCATGGTTGTGATAGTAGAGAGTAAGGGTAGTGAGTTGATGTTTCCTATTACTGCTTCACCTATATGTGATGTATATATATATATATATATGTTTTATGGGATGTCTAACAATGTATTGGTATTCTTATGGTTTCCACCTGGAAGATTAAAGATAGAGTTTCAGGAAGGTGGTGACAGGGTGAGACCTCATAGGTTCAAGAAGATCATCTACAGGCTCAGTCATAGGCTCAAATATATGTGGCTTTGCCTCCATATTTGAAAACCTTTGGTCCATGAAATTATGAGTAGCTCAGAAAAGTATTTTATCTTCCTTTGAGGGGATTGATATGGGAGATAAGGGAGCATAGAATTCTATGGAGTATATGACTTGGGAGTTATAGTTCCATCAAACATGAATATTTTAGGGTTAGGGTGGACCATATACTGTAAAGAACTGGATTGAATCGATGTAAATAATCTTCAAGAATCTAGATATGCCTCCATGGTAGAGGGTGAAGCTAATGACTTACATGCTTAGAGGACCAGAAATGCTCTAGTGGGATATGTAGGTTCAGGTTGGAAAACATGAGGGATTGTCCAAGAAGGACATTGAGCCTATGTTCTTTAAGAAATTCTTTCTAGATATGTTGAGTCCTGAGTGATCTCTCGAGTTATTGAGACTTCAATAGGGAGACATGTCCTTTATGGAATATAAAATGACATTAATCGGGATGTCTCTCTCCGCACCCACTATACTGAGCGATTACTCCTCAGTGAGTCATTTAGAGGATGGTTTATGGAACATTATTTGGGTGCAGGTAAACATCTTCAGGTTGGCCTTATTATCCAAGGTGGTGAATCAGGAACTCATAACCGAGTGAAACTTGACGGATCTGTCTTATTCAATCCGGGTCATGACCTCAGGTGATTATATCGGCGATGCTTCAGATATAGGAAATCAAGTCCAAGATGAGTTCCGGTAGGACAGTCAAGCCAAGGGTGCATGCAGACCAACTCGAAGTGGATCATCAATGGTGTGATTCAAGTGTGGGAAACCAAGACATTTCTGGACTCAGTGCGAGTGGCCCCTGAAGTTGTTCTATGCATTTTGAATGGTTAGGTATCTTGAGAAGTTTTTCAGGTTTCCTTCTTAGAAAGCTGATGGTCAGGTAAAGGGGATATACTCAGGGTTATGACATTGGACTGGGAGTGGTACCAGGTGATGGTATTCGATATTCAGCTGCAAGAGGAGGCCATAAAAGAGATAACATGACCCAGCAGTAGGGTCAATGGACAATGGATAGTACAAAACCACATTGAGGCTATATTTCAGAGAATATGAATTTACGCTAGGTGCATGTTGTGGAGATTCCTGGGTCAGAGTAGGCTAGTGATATAATAATGGTCTTATGTATCTCGTGGGGGGTATCCATGTATTTAGTGTTATTTTTTCATGGAATTTTTCGAGTCAGGTCAGTTTGGGGTGAACAAGGTATACTGGATGTATCATTGAAAAAAAATACTCTGGTTAGTAGGATGACATCATTTCAGACATGTTATATATATATATATATATATTAGGTGCATGGAATTGGTATTATTGAGGTTCATGGCACTAAGATTATTAAGGTGCATTGGTATAAAAGCATCGAGGAGATGCATGTTACATGTGGTTCATTGGAATTTGGTCATCGTTGCAATGTGAGAATTGATTGAGGTGCGAGGAACCAAGATTTTTGAGCCTATTTTGAGAGGCATAACCTCATGGATTCCATTTGTGGAATGGCCATGAGGCGGACATCGATGAGGTGTGTGATTTTGATGGGCATCTGATGTGACATGGGTTAAATGTGAGAAAATGATAAAGTACTTGAGTGAAGATGTGTCACAATAGGAAATTTGAGTTTGGGGATGGCCGATGGACCATCAAATTTATTTGAGATTTGTGTCGTGATGCGACCGAGGTAGGTATCTTCTAAGGTGGGGATCCCTTTAGGTAGTTGACCTATACCATTATTGAATGGGGTCATCTGGGTTATTTTAATTGATATGGGTATTTTTAGTTCAATTTCATATTTTTATTTAATATATCTTTGGGGTGAGATATGTTAAGGTGGGGATATTGTAACATCTTGAGTATTTCGAGAAGGTATAATTCCTCTCTTATTTTGAATATCCAAGGTTTGATGGGTAGAGAAACTTCTTTATTGATCTTCAAAAATTAATTCTGAGATTTTCTTATACCCAAGACCCTTTTTTCATGTATAAAGGATTGATAGGGGTTATGTTATTTCGGGTGGGTTTCGGGTCCATGGGGGTTGATAACCGAAGTTTTCAAAGATCTTAGACTAAGGCGTGTGATTTGGGAAAAACCATGTAGCCTCCAAAGAGAAATCTTGTGCCCTATTTTTGTACTGAGAATGGTTTGGAAAACCATGAAGGAGGAGGCACACGACCATGTAATACCTTTGCAAATTTTAGAAGAGGGAATCCTAATGGGTTCCACTTGGTTTGGGAAAACCCTGCACAACCCACACACTTAGTTACAAATGGGAAATACCCTTGAATATAACACAAAAATTTTCTACACGGTTTGGATTAACCGTGTGAGATAACTATGTAGTCCTTAGAACCTAAGAAGTATAAGCCACATTGTAGCCACACATCATGGAAAAACATGATAAATGACCATATATATTATTAAAGAGGAAAAATAAACAAAATTTCCCTCATTCTATAAACAAAATTTCCTACTTTATTCTCCCCACGAGTGTTCTTCCTCCTAGCCGGTCATGCAAGTCCCTTCATCCTTCTAGAGGGTGTGATCTAACTCCTCATTCAACCTCCACTTTTCAATCTATCAGTTGTGTTGGATCTATCTCGGTAAGGCTCATCACTCTCTTGCTTATATTATTCTTCGCTCTCACCTCATAGATCACTAAATCTATGTGAGTTTTTTTTCCTATTTTCATGGAGTTCATCAAAATTGACTATTTCATCCAAATCTCTTTGAGTTGGAGGAAAATATCAAAGGTTTCTATGTCTACAACAATGAGTTTGGTGGTTATTATGTTCCTTTTTTATTTCAAAAAAAATTTGGGGGAAAAACTTTTAGTGCATCATTGTGTTGACAAAGTAAGGCCATTTTGAATTGATGATGTCATTAATAAATTAATCGAGTACATTTGAGATTCTAGGGGAACAATTACCCAATTATATAAATTGTTTGAGCTTTCGGAGGGGAATCAAACTTTGGGAAGTTTAGTCGAGGGTGTCTATTTTATTAAATTGAGAAATTTTAATTATTTGAATTGTTTTTTTAAATTGAATTGATAAATAAATATATATATATATATATGAATTTCAGGAGTTAAGATCCATGGGATAATAATAGTCCTAGACTAAGGTTTGAAGTAGAATTGGCCATCTAGTTTGAGGTGATGTAATCGTGAAGTTGGGAGAGTCCCAAATCATACTAGCGATGTTGATCACATGTTGGGTGAATTTATTATCAGATTGAGGCGATGTGGCCCTTAGGTTACGAGAAATTCTTAGTTGACTTTGGGTGGGTTTGACCATCAGTTGGAGTGACATGGGTGCATGGGCATGAGGTTATGTAATGGTGTGTCCTGGGTTCTATTTGGGGATTTTTGCTCACTCATGTTGGCCAATGAATTATTAGGAGTTGTGTGCACACAGGATGACTCAGTTGATGAGGTTTTATTGACCACTATAGTGGGAAGAGGCCTCCAGTAGTTATAGATTAGGAATTATGGTTGGAGGTGCTTGATATAGAAATCCAAAAAGATAGTGAGGAGACATCGGATGACAGTGTTGGGGTTATCGGTTGGGGGATGCGGGTCACCGTGCTTAAGGCCATTGAGACCAGGTTATTTTGGGAGAATGAATATCATCATTCCTCAGGACATTGTCTATTGAGCCAAAAATGCTTATTATTTGAGGAAAAATAACATTGTACCTCTAAAAATCAGTCATTGAGCCATTGAGTGCTTTAGACAAGGGGTATGAGGGACCAGATTCATTGGTAGGGTATTCCTTTAGAATGTTGGTGAATTTACATGGACAGGAGGTGTTGAGATGCGCATGGTTCTAGGTGACTTATTTAAAGCTATAACTGGAGGGTTCACCAGGACATTTCTATATTCGGGGTTTCCTTATGCTTAGGATAAGTATTCTCTCCACTACAGTATTTTAAAGTTGTCTAAGGAAGGAGATAGAGTTCTGGTGGATTTTTGAGAAATAGGGATGTTTGTGTTTATTTTATGTATGTGATGTTCTTTTAGTTATTTTATATAAAATCTATTAAATCATAAATGTTAGTTGGGAACACATTGGCAGTGACTTACCGAGACTTGTTCCCACACCCTACACGGGCCCTTTGGGATGCATGTAGACTTTATAATTTTGTGTTTAGGTAATGTTCTAGTTTTAGGAGTAGGATATTAGTGTATGTTCACATTGTATCGATGGAAAGGGACCATTGGTTCATTCCTTAGTTGGAGTTCTGTTTTGTTTTTCTTTTGTATCAGCATGCTACTTGTATATGTGTGTACTATGGTATACCTTTAGAGGCCATTCTTCTTATTGATATATACCTGCATTGGATTCAATTTCTATTATTGTATCTTCAAATTAAATGTTGTGATGTTTAATTGTGCAAATGGTATTGAGATTATTTATTTATTATTTCTTTTTCTATTTTTTTATGCTTTTGCCAAGGGTGAGTTACTTTTCTAAGTTTTTGTGGTCTTTATTATATTTTCATTTATGTTTATATATAATATCATTATATAATCAATATAGGTTATAGTCTCTACAATATGACCCTTTTACACCCTCACTACTAGTCGGAAGCCTTTGGCGTACATGGAGGCACACCTAAGGCCAGTATCACTCGTACCAAATCACTATTCAAGTGGATAAATGGGTTGGAGAACTAAATTTGATGATGATGAATGCCAAGAAGTGGAACAAGTCCAAGTTTTTGACATAATGGAACCTCAAGAGTAGAATATTCAAGAATACCATTCCTTCAAACAACCTTAGGAGAGGAATTCAGATGATAGACTATCCACATTACTCACAAAATACATTCTAGTGCTGAATAAGTAGATGGATGATCGTGATTCCCAACTTATGTAAATTTGAGAATAAATTTCTCACTTTTACTGGGTTATTTCAAATTTTAGTTCCCCATTATGAAACTTACCATTAAAATCTAGTGCAGGGAGTGGTTGGTTTGATGAAGAAGAATTAAAAGATATGGAGGAAGTCAATACTAATAAAACATCAAAGGAAAAAAAATAAAAGGGAAAAATCATAATACCTAGATTATGTTTAAAACCTTGAAAAATATGAAACAATAAATTTAGAATAAGTATCAGAACTTGAGGCTTCTCTTCCATGCATATAAAAAGACAAAGAAGAACAAAGGGAATACCTTTTGTGAATATGAGAAGAAGGGGAAATAAATCCAATGGAAATTATTTATTAGATGGTTTAAGAGGAATAAGAGAAGGAGGTCGAAGTAAAAAAATATGTTGAATCAAAATAATAAGAAAAATTAAAGGACAAGGATAATGGTAAAACATGCATGAACTCACCGGTATTATTAAGAAAAAAGAAGAATCTGACTCCCTAATGAAATTTCAAGTAGAATATGATAAAATAGAGGATCCAATTTAATAATTCATTCTGCAATCTCCTACTAAATAAAATATTAATGAAGTAGTGGTGGAGTAGGAGAACTACAAAAGTTGGACAGATTTTGATTTCATATTATTATCATTACACGTTTCCTCTAATTTAATCCCACCACAAGTTAAAAAGAACCAACATAAGAGAAAGATAAATAATAAACTTGGGGAAAAACATATTCATAAGTGACTAAATCCAAGATGGTTAGCTCTATATCATTTTCCAATTAGATAACAAAGATAGAGGTTGAGTTGAACGACCATAAAAAAGAGGAGCTACTAGGTGCCAACCTAGATTTTAGAATTACTCTCTTGGACATAAATTTATATTATTTTATTAGTTTAATAACTCTCCCCATCATCAATATCTCTATTTATTTATGAAAAATATTATATGAAGGTCTATAACTTCACCGTTTACATTTATTTTCCAGGAATTTGGATGCAAGAAAAATGCAACATGAGAAAAAGATACAAAACCAACTCATTTAATGAACCAGGGTTAGACAGACCCTGAGTAACTCATTAAAAATCATAAATGGAAGGGGAGTAATTTTTTTACTAGTTTATATTTTTTAGATCTAGTTTTTCAATCACATTATTAAAAAAGGGGGGGGAAATAATTGAATTGTTTTAGAAACTAAATTAAACTTGACTTACACACAAAAATGCTCAAATTATTTGTCTTGTATTTTACAATCTAAGAGACATCAGTACATAAGAGATATATTTTGACATGTTAGAAAATTTTAAATATAATTACCATAAATGAAAAATATATCAATGAAAAATTTGAAAATCACTTAAATAATTAATTGTTTTATTTTTTTGAAAATATTTTCTAATTTGAATTCATTTATTGATATTGATTCCTTTAAGTATGCATTTAGTAATCTGATTATTGATTTTCCTTCCATGATATAATTAACATATATTATATTCCCCTTCATAATAAGTTTCATGAATAAATATTTCCTATATTTCTGAGCATATATCTTGAGTAAATCTTGGGTAAAGTAAACCTACTAGAACTGGTATTAATTTCCTTTCAATGCAATGACTATAAAAATTCACTTTTAATATGATTGATGAATTTTATTAAAGATCCATTTTATCTTGATACCTACATAAACATTGATCCTTCTTTAGCTTGTAGAAACAATGGATGATCTTATCAATATTGATCCATGTAACAGTCCATTATTTCCTTTTATACCCAGATCATTGCATTTTTCTTGATATTGAATTGAATGTTTTAGGAGATAGGTTTTTCATGGTGGATATAAAATCTTGTGTCTAGAGAGGAGACTAAAAGGTGTTTCCATGGGATTTTTCGGGAAGGTTCATATTTACATTCATTGTAATTCATTTTTATCCCTCTTGTGGTTATATATATATATATATATATATATATATATAATGAAAATGAAAAATAGGTTCTATATCAGGTAGGTCAGAAACCACCATTGTAAATTAGATGATCTCACAATCATATGTGGTTAGGTGGTGTATATGAGACTTTTTCTAGGTGTATCTTATAAAAAAAAGAAAAAATGGTTTTTGAATTAGGAGAATAAAAAATAACCATTATTAGACCATTGATTTTTATCATATGTGGTTAGGTGGTGGATGTGATGTTCATTCGCATCACGACTTTTTAAAAAAAGTAAAAAAAAATAACAATAAGAGAGGATTATTTTTTTCAATATTATTACATCATCTTTGAGCCTATAATTTTTTTTGGGGGGTGGGATGGGTTCATGATATGGAATTACATTTTGGTGAGAAGCATTTCATTAAGCTTTCCTTTTGAATATCATGTATTATATTGTAGAGTTAGCCTCCTACTTGAGCCTTAATTGTTTTCAACATTTTTACCTACTTTCCCTTAGCCACAAATTGATTTTATTCTTATTTAAAATCCCTCATAATTAATTGTGATATTTCTATTTATAGGGGGGAAATAGATTCAATACAAGCCTATAGTTCAGAGACTATACTTGAGGTATGAGAATAAATCCGTTAAATAGTTACATTGAGTGATAAAGGGAATAATTAATGGTGAGGTAAATCAAAAATGGTATGGGTGTCGAAAAAATTTTTAAAAAATGTGTATGAAAAGGGATGAATTTAATGAATTATATTTTTTTATTGAGGCATGTTTGCTAGATTATTTATTGGGGTATGTGTTGTTCTTGTAAAATCTTTACTTATAACTTACTTTTATAAGAATTATAATTTTAAAACTCCCTTGTTAATGTGTGTATCATTTATGTTTTAATGTTGAGATTTTTCTCTAGGAAGAGAAAAAAATTGAGTGTCAGGGTATTTTATATCTCAATTTTATATACATATTTTGATGGGTTTTTATGCGTGCTTCCATTGTATATTAATTGATTTAATAAGAGATGCTACCCAAATATTTATGTTTTTTGTATTCTTATGTAGGACTAGAATTTGGAGCATATGATGGAAAATATGTAATTTTAAGAATAAAAAGACCCTTAACACTGGTCGACGAAGTGAATCTATGTGAAAACAAAAAATGAAATATAATTCAAGGTCTATGTTTGATATTAAGGAGAACAAGGGATATTCCTGAGGAAAAAAACTGAAGAACTATGGAAAAACAGAGATTCTGGTACTGGAAGATGACTTTAAACATTAGTGTAATAACTAGATGTTTTGAACCCATGAAATTTTTGAAAGAAACACTGTTTGTCAGTTTGATACATGTGGCCTGAATTTTAAATGTCTTTTAAACATTACACATCATCTAGATTCCTAACACTATTAAAAATAGTTATTTTTATGTAACTTCTGACAAATATCACATCTTTTGACCAATATTTCAATTAAAAAACATATATTTGACACCTAAAATCCCATTTATTATATAAAGGCTTATAAATAAGAAACATAACCAAGGGATTTAGGCATTCCATTCTAAGCTAGAGGTGCAACCATCAAGAGGCTGCTACAGGGTTCTGACCCTCCATTCATAGTAGATAGTTTTTTTCTTTTCTTTCTTTGATATAACATTGAATGATTTATAGTTTAACTAAAATCTCTTTATATTATTAATTCCCTTTCTTTATTGATCTCTCTTCAATGGTTTTAGGTTTAATTATCACTGGACTGCACCAAACAATGGTTATCTAAAACCCATAGGGGAGAACATAATCAGTTAAAGGGGGTGAATACCATCATTTTACAATTTAATTTTTCTTGAAAATTGATTGTATTCAATAGTATCATTTTCATACTATACATATTTTTTATTCATTATTTATCCATTGACCATATTCCTTTAATAATGAATAAACAACAATATGATTGAGATGATTTATTCCTGACTATTGAATGAAATTATTATTTTGCTTTTAGAAATTTGAACATAATAAACTTTAGAAATTTGTATTCATATAACCCTAAAGAATTGGGATTCTTAGGTATTTTGATATAGAAGGAAAATTTATTCTATCGATATAATTTTTTGGTTGCACAACTATTTTATATAATTGTTTTGCAAGTGAGGTTGAATTTATTTATTTTGCAAATCTATCCCTTGAAATTGGTTCCTCGATTTTCTATTTTTCTATTTGAATTTATTTATTTACATTGCATCATTATCCTAATAAAATCAATCATAAATTATAGTGACCTGAATTTTAGTTAAGAGTTATCACCACTTTATTCCCCACTCTCTTTGGGATTTTCGATGACCTTACTCTATACTATTCCTTTATATTTAGTACAGTTTAGGAACAAATAAATTTATAATATGATCATGACTAGTGGATTTAACAACACCTTTTGCATGCATCACATATCATGATACCATAAAGAGGTAATAATCATACACGATCACATGGAGGCATGTCATCAGATAATATTATCATAAAATCAGGGTATCATTGGAATGTGGCCACAACATTAAATATGAAATAAAAAGCATAAGTTGAGGCTAACCAAAAGAAATAAAAAACTAATGTGATTGGATAACCTATCATTCACTATATGTGGTAACTCATGATATGAAAACATTACCCAATGCATTAAAGTGTTATCATGGGACATCCTTTATATGTTTAACTTTACGTGTTCTATTTTGATCATAAAAAAACATATTTCACCAATTAAATACCACAAATAAGGAAGGTAGGATTAATACACGGAAGTCCAAAATTAATGAAGGATATTTATATCTATGTGAATAACCATGAATTACAATAGGGTTCGTTATTCACAACACAAATGAATTACACGGTAAATCAAGGGATAATTTCATCAGAATAACATATGTACATAAAAGTTCATGGAATGGAAAAATGAGTGAGGATGTTAATAAAAAATTATTTGTGATTTTTTACATTAAATTAATGTTCATAAGATAACATAATCATTTTAGAATCAAAATTATTATTACAAATGAAATGCTTGAATGGAAAAGAGGAGGGAGAGAATACCTTACCCCAAGGGTTTGATTCTTAAAGCATTAAAAGAGATACTTAGAACCATAGAAACACATTTGGAGATATCTAGAGAGTGAAACACATAGGAATTAATGCCTCTATGATTTATTGTGAAGGGTAATGGGAGAATGAGTTGTTATTTATTTAAAGGGAGAGAGAATTGTTTCTCAATTTCCAAAATTAGGATTTGGACACCTAGTTAATAAAACTTATATAATCATTAGCCTTCCCATAGTTTTTACCAATTGTATTTTCCAAGGAGGGGTGTATTTTTTATTATTTGAAGAAAAAATTTTTTAATATAATTTCATTCAAAATGTTTAAATGAGTCGTGTTTATAAGTAATTGTTCTTAAAATCATAAAATATATTATGAGTGTTGAAAATTTTATTATATGTTTCTAAAATTAATATTATTACTTTAAAACACATTATTTTAATAGTAATACCCATTTTTATTTGATAATAACTCTATGATATTTATTACATCACTTTTTGAGCTATTATGATGTCATCACACCTACCCTATATTTATATCATATTAGATTATTATCCAAATAATCGATAACTATATAAAATTTTAAAAAAATTATAATTGGTTAATTTTGATATGTTTATTACAAAAAATTAATTTTATTTTATCAAAATAGTTTTATAAATATGATAATTTAATCTTTTAAATAAAAACCAATATTTATTTAAAATAAATATTTTCTCACCACAAATAACTTTCATACCCTTATAATAATTACATGGGACTTCATTAAATTAAATTATCTTTTATATTTTCATAAATAGTGGTTTATAATAATATTTCATGAAAATAAATTTTATTTAATGTTCTTGAATTTATTACAAAAGAGTTCTTTAATACAATTTTTGTTTTTTGTACAAAAATCTAATTTTTATCAAATAATTATATACTCGAACATATATATAATAATAATGAAAAAAATATCAATATAACAAATACCATATTTTTTAAAAAGGAAAATTTATATATCGATACTAGTTAGATAAATATACACAACCCCTAATTACTCCAAAAATTTACCGTAAGGGTAAGATGTGTGATGAGAGTAATTTAGTGTGGTTTGATGAACATAATTTTGGCGGCGATATCTATAATATTGAAATTATCTCGTAAATAGTTCCAATCAAGTTTCAATTTCTAAATTTTGGATTGGGTTTGTCAAATGTGAAGCCATGTTATTCCATATCCCTTATAATCTCTAATAAATGAGCCTCAAAAGGTAAGATCCTACTAGTTGAGGGTATTTCGTCTTCCTTATAATTTAATTATATTTTATTATAACAACTATATTAATCTTAAAAATAATTACCCATGAATTTTATACATAAATATTACATCTTATTAGATAATATTCCACACATGAAATTATGATCCACATTAGAACCATAATGGTTTAGTGTATTTTGAGACTAGATACCTGAACATCTTACTTATATTCATTCTTCATAATCTATCATAATATCCTTATCACTTTAAAAACTTCTTGATATTCCCTACTTAAAACCTTTCTTCAAAAAATGAGGAAAGGAAACATAAGTAAAGGCGATTTCAGATACTCAATAAGGGTAAAAATGGGAGATATCAATCAATGATCATATGAGAGAATAAGAAAAGAATAAGGGTGTGATATTATAACCATAACTTACAAAGTTCATACCCAATCTATCAAAGATCATAAACATATTTCATGGCATAAAACATTATCTTTTTAGAAGACCTGAATCATAATAGTGAGAAGTCATCAAAAATCAATCATGATCCTTAAGTTCAAATCATAATCATGTCATAAAATTTTGGTACGATCATAAGTATAAAAACCATTTAATACGTTGAGGTTAACTATTAAGGCCATAAACTCATAGTGGATCAGGCATCAAAACCTATTTCCCATATCATAATAGATCATGCATCATCACCTATTTACCATTATGCATCAAGCACATCAAATTATTTCCCATAGTGGACCAATAATTTTGAATTGTTTCCAATGATTATATCATGATATATAAAACATTACTCAACTTATTAGAGGGATATATAATTCTGATCCTACCCATTAAATAATGGAAATAATACATATATGTGCAACTTATGCATATAACAATCATCATATCATAACATGTGGAAATGAAATGGGTTTCAAAAAAATAATTTTATAATAATCATATACCATATATAAAAAGAATAAGGATGGCATAATTTTATTATATCTATATAAAATCATAAGTGAGATCAAAATATGTCATCTTAGATGAAAAATGACTTTAAAAGTTCACTTGGAATGTTTCATAAGGAAGACACCCTTTTCACATTGAAATATATTATCTAACATACAAATATTTATAAAAAATAAGTTAACATTTTCTTTGAAAAAAACCATGGAAAATTATAAATTAATCTTCAAAATATTGAGCGTTCATGATGGTGGGAAATTCTTTCCATGCTGTGTATGTTTAAAAAAGATTACAATCAAATTTTGGGTAAAAGTGAAACATACCTTATTCAGAAAATGAAAATAATGTTCCTATTAATTTTTAAAAAAATTTATAAAAATGCATAAAAATGATAATGATAAATCATTTTATAATGGTAAAAAAGAATTCTTTAAAACATTTTAAATAAATCATAGACCTATAAGAAAATTATTCCTGACTGAATTACAAATCATTATCGGTTTTCCTTTAAATAGTTTTTCAGTATCATGGGTACTTAAGGGGAGGAAAATGAAAAATATTTATTATCAAGAAATAAAAAGATGATAATAAAAATTAAATGTAATTATAACATAAGTATCACATAATTTCATCAATGGAAATTCAAGCATAATCAATCCCAAATAAAATGAGGTTGAAACATAAATCCCCTACATAAAGTCTAGTCTCACTTCATACACATTTTAAATTCCAGTATAATAAATATAGATTTATTATTAATACATTAAATTACCATACTTATATATATTATACAATATATGATTTAATTATAAAATCTTATCAAAAATTTGTTATTAAAATTACTTTTTCAGATGATAACTACTTCGTTTTCCATCCATGTTTTGGGTCAGAAATCCTAGTCCTTATTATTTGATCATATTTACATCATCCTAAGAATGATAATATTGGTATAAATATACTATATATTCATTATATATATTTATATTCATCCATAGAAGGTAGATATATAAAAATTAATTACACAATTCTTTTAGATGGTAGACCATATGTATGCATGAATATTGTTTTCACTTTTTGATGGATATAATAAAAGAAAGGTAAAAAATAGTTAAAAATTTCAAAAATAACTCTGATATCATGTATATCATATATATATATTCATGAAATATTTTTTTATTACCATCTATATAAATAATAAATAGGAAACGAATCACATCGCTTTGCGGAGGTGGTACTTTACACGTGTGCACAAGTGGTATTATATTTTTCCAATGGATGGTAAGAAGGTGGATAATAGGTTTTACATTATCATAATATCAATTAGGTATATTTAAAATACTTCATTCATTATTTTAGAATGGATACCATATATTTATAAGTGGTATGATAATAAATAAAATAAAAAATGCTTCGTTAAGAGTTATACCTCTTCATTGAGAAACCTTCTTTGGCATACACTATAAGCCTTGAAAAGATGATATTAAGGAAAGACCATAAGATTAAATATGTGTTAAAGGAATATATTAAGGTCTTAATTTATAGATATTATGACATATAAGTCTCACAAGGTGTGAGTAGGAGAAGAGAAGAGGTGCCCAATTATATGGGAGGGGAGGGGCACCCATGAAATTACTCATAATATTAAATTAATATATATTAATTTTTATAATAAATTGAATCCAATTCGATATATTTAGAATATATTATTATAAAAGTACAAATAATCTAATCCAATTTTTTACATGTTTTTGTTATCTTTTTACCCTTATATCATAGTTTTAACCCCCAGTAACCATTTCGAAAATTACCACAATATCAAAGTTCTATACACTTTAAGGGTTAATAATTTTACCATAAATGGACAAGAAATCATTAAATGAACCATAGTCTATATTTAAAACCATATCCCATTCAATTGGATGAAGGTGATATTTTTATTAAATTTAAATCATTCAATAAAATATTTTTTTATTATGCAATACCATTAATGTCATTTTTAGAACTATTAATTTAATTTGACCTCGAAAACAAAATGAAAACAAATAAATTTCAATATAAACCATTATAAAAATTCCCATGGAATATGAATAAAACAACTGCAAAATTCCATTCACATTATAAGCATTGAACTTTCTAGCCTGTTTTATAGGACCTTGAGTAAGAAACTTCAAATTTTATGACAACTCAGCTTGAGTATTAGTATTCATGATCTAAAAAAAGTAATATACATTATTAGATTTAAAAAATATATATGTAAACCTAATATTAATATTGATTTCAATATTTATAAACTTACACATCGTGAAAACCACTATCCATGCTCTTTATTAACAACTTTTGTTATATCTTTCTCATTTTATGTTAATACTCTCATTCATACATTTGTTTGTATCCTAAAAACTTCAATAAATGGATCTACAATTTCACTATTCAGTAGCACATATTTGTGTGCCTATAATAATTCCATGTCCATAAATGTAACATTTGAGCTCCTCCCAACTGATCAGCCAATAGAAAGAAAGATTTTTTATTTCCCATGAAGTTGAGATTGAGTTTTTGAGTCTTCAACATACCCAACTTGATTTAATCTTGGCTCAATATCACCAAATTATCCAGTGTAAAATTTTATGAATTCCTCTTTTAAATAGTCTCTAAAAATAGAGCCTTTAGGTTGAGCATTATTTTTCTTATAAGATTTCAAATTCCCAATATATCTATGAAATAAAATAAAATAACATAATCATGCATTTAATGAAGTGCCAATTATTTTTTCACATAAAGGAAAAAAATATAAATAAAGTACCTCCCAATTGGATACATCCATTGATAATGTATGGGGCCTCTTAATTTATCTTCCTCAACCAAATTCACAGTTAAATGCATCATGATAGGAAACAATAATGCAGGAAAGATCAACTCCATTGTATAAAGTGTCAACACAAATCTCTCCATAAGGTTGTCAATATCAAATGGTTATAGAGTTTTCTCACATAGTTCTATGAAGAATGTGAAAAATTGGAGTACTATAACAGTAACCTTTTTAGGTAATAATGTATTCAATTCCAATGGTATTAACTAATATAATAAAATTTGTGAATCAGGACTTTTAAATCAATGTAACTTATGATGATTTAAGTTAAAACACCTTAATATGTTACTTGAATACCCATCAGATACCTTAAAATGTTCTAAAATTCGAAGGAATGTATCTTTATCCCTATTTTTATTGCAAAAATTATTAGATCATACTTTACATTATCATAGGGCCATATATCATGCTTTATGTTCATTGTTTGTAAGTATTTCTAAGCATTGAGATAGTCTTTAAATTTTCCATTCTCATTAATTAATGTGAAGATTGAGCTGTCATAAAAATCCTTCTCAATATTCATAATAAAAATATTATGCCAAAAAAATGCCCAATATGGATGATTGAAGAATATATTGTCTTCTTCCATTATTTCATTCTGATTTTACTTGATGATGAAATTCAAACTCATTTCCCACTATAATTCAAATGAGGTACCTTCTAATATTCTATTTCAACATTTTCAAGTGGTTCCAATATTTTAGAACCTATCATCAACTCTGGAGGCGGTCTATAATCAATATAACCATGGAATTTTGACTTGTTCAACCAAAATCTTTGAGATGCATCTAGAAATCTTCTATGGCACATGAAACACCATTTTTACAGTGAGGTAGTCATTCATCTTCAAAATCAATGTTACAAATAGGACAATCCAAACTCGTGTAATTGTTCCAACCACCTAAATTTCCAATTCCAGAAAGTCACTAATGGTCCACATTAGATAAACGTTCATTTTGAACATTTTTCTTGAAGATTCATCTTATTTCACAACATATCTGCCCCATAAATCCTATAATTTTTCAATTATAGGATGCAAGTATATATATATATCTTTTTCAGTCATTGTTTATAGTAATAATAATCAACATGATAAAATAAATTTGTTGCATACACATCCACAAAGGCAAATTTTAAGGGATCAAAAAAACCAGCCAAATGCTATAACTGGTGATTGAAGTCCCAAATGGGTTGAATCCATCAACAACTAATCACAATCAAACATTCCTAGGATTATATGATAAATCAGTATGTAATGAATCAAATGTCTTCCATGATTATGAATCTCTTGGATGTCACATTAACCCATCACTATTATTATCAATAAAATTCTACATTATGTACATGGAATTTTTCGATGAAATGAATAGTATTTACAATTAAAGATTAAAAGGAATGTAAAACAAAACCTTTATAGGTTCATTCCTTTTATTCTTATTCATATTAGTACATTGATTTAGAAATCTAACATCGCCCATTGACTTCCTTCTAGAAGAATAACATTTTTTGCAATCCTATTTGCTTGAATCCTTTCCCCAATAAAGCATAAAATCATTGGGACACACATGTATTCTTGTATAATTCATACCAATCTTGTTAAAAAAAATCATGTCATAAAAATACGCATGGAAATTTGCTTCAAGAAATTCATCATGCAACAATTCCAATACCATGGACATCACCTCATTTATAATTCCACAAATGCATTTGATATGATAGAAATTCCGTAGAAAATAATGTTTTGAATTTTTAAAAAATACACTATAAATCTCTGGATTTCCATCATCAAATAAACCATAAATTTTTTTTTTCATAGTGAGGTTTTCTCTTACATTAGACTCCACAAAATCAAGAGGACTATCCAATTATATGTTATAATCTTGGTCTGATTGTCCTATAGTCTCAAAAACATCACTTGCACTGTTTTTATTTATAGGACCCTCAACTAGTTTTTCTGATATGTTTTGATGTTGATTTTGGTGTCTTAAAATGCTGAATGAATCATTTATAAGGTTTTTCATTTCATTTTCCACTGTAGACGAAGTTGGGAGCTCATTCTGTCAATTGAAATCAGTGTTGAAACATTCTATAACGTCTGATTATCCTTTCCAAATCCAACACAAATATTGAGTAGGGAATTTATTCAATATGAAGTGCTCATAAACTTAATATATTTTTAACTATCTTCTAAATTTACATTTAGGACATGGAAATCCCATTCTCCCATCAATGGATCGATTGGAAGATGAAAAATCTAAACACTCCTCCAAACCCTTAGAATACTAAGGTGAGTTCTTCAGTAATGTGACCTACATTTTATCCATATATATCCCAATGTACCTACACATTATTAATGTAATTAAAACACATGAGTATTACAATGTAAGAATAGATATATTAGTAAAATAGGGTAATGCGGCATTTTTTGGAATTAAATAGATTCAAGATTTAATTAAAATGTAAATTATTGGCATTAATAGATAATCGATGATTGTATAAATGGGTATTAACTAGTGTTTAGTTTCCCATAAATGATAAATATTGTAATTGGTTCTAAAAAAAATAATAATAATAAATTTAATTTTATATTGGGTTTCTTTTTTGGTAAAACATACCTTAGAAAAATAATTTATGGATAAAATCACACCTTGATCCAAATATTACTAACCATAAACTGATAATGTATTGAAAATATTCATTTTAATAAAAGATACCCTCAATGAGTGATATTTTTATGCCAACATATAAATAATAAATAGATATAAAGTATATATAAATTAAAATATGTTTCATACCATTTATGAAAAAAATAAATTCTTAATGATTTTATAAAATTTTTTATGATTGATAGGGAATTAGGATTAAATAAGAGGTTAAAAAATAATCCATTTAAATTTTTATCTTTAAAAAAATTATTCCCAAGTTATATAGTGACTTAGTCATACCAAATTTTTCTAAATTCACAAAAAATACTAAATTGGTCTTGTATTGAACATGTAATTATTGTGTAGTCTATAAAATCCCATTTATGAGAACTATAATGAAAACAAACCAATTTAAAAAAATCATGTAAAAACCACATCACTTTTCATTATAAGTTTTATCACCCCATAAATCCCTCACACACTTTACAGACCCTATTAATTATCATTTTCACTTGATCTTCACAAGAGTTAATGATATTCCATCATGGGTAAGAACCATAACACCATTTATACAATTTCCTCTGGAAAATAATAGTCTCCCTTAATTGTCCATTAAAATGGAATGAAAACTTACACTAGTGTTTCCTAAAACAATCAAAACATAAAATATTACTTCAACTATATCTACCACTATATAATTTCCTGAAAACAAAAAAAACCATTCACAACCAATAAAATATTTTATATGAATTATTTTGGGAATATACCACTGTGATAGAAACTAACACCTTAAAAAGTGGTAGTTTAACTTTTGATTTATGAAAAGAAGATTTGAGATAATGGTTTTAAAGAAAAACATAGATATTTTGTTATCTTAATAAGTTCAAAATAAACATTTTCAATGATGAAAGTGCTAATTTTATTTTTCCAAAACGTTTTTTACCACATCAGTATGTAAAAGAGTAATTAATTTTTCAATGGGGAAAGTATACTACTTGTTTTTAAGA
The DNA here is from genome assembly GCA_963277665.1 of Viscum album. Classification (NCBI taxonomy): domain Eukaryota; kingdom Viridiplantae; phylum Streptophyta; class Magnoliopsida; order Santalales; family Viscaceae; genus Viscum; species Viscum album. The sequence continues at coordinate 1,389,052,666 of OY728162.1, read as the reverse complement.
AATGTTTTCAAATAAACCATTTCACATAACACTTACTAGAAGTGATTAGTGTTATAGGTTTTCAATAAGTAATTTCAATCCCATAATACCATTAAATTCATATTAAAAACAACTCTCTAAATAGATTTACTTTATAATAAGATTAGATCCTCATTGGAAACTAAAAATTTCAACCAACTTCAACATCAAATAAAAGTGGTAAGAGAAAAGACTTGGATAAACCATTAAATTCATGGGTTATAGTGAGTACTGTTGTTAAGAGTGTAAACCTATTAAATTAATGAGTTATAAATTCTAAAATAAACTAATCAGGAAAAAAGTACAGCATTGGAAAAACTCATTAAATTCATATAAAATGATAAATCATTAAAACTTATGCACCAATTGAAGGTAAAGAATGAGAAAACAGTAGATTAATACCTAGAAAATAAAGGGGATATCATGAAAATAAAGAATCAAACAATAGAAAACGGTGATCTGGCCATAAAAAATTTGCAACCCTCTAATATCAATAAAGGATATTAACACTAAAATATTTGGATAAGTATTAAAAAAAGATAGAACATAGATATATAATTTATGTTACAGTCAGTTGAAATATGATCTTAAAATGGATGGCTCAAACTTTGTAATAGCTTGATAAATCATGAAATTTCGAAATAAGAAATTACATATAAAGTTGAATGATAACCATCATGGCTAGATCAATGGAGAATAATGAAACTATAATTGAAAATTTATTAGATACATGAATATACAGTGTCATTTATGACAATTTTGGAAGCCATATAAAATATTTTATCAAACAATTGGCCCAAAAACAACACTTTAGGAATTGACCTCACCTTTAGTGAGGCCTCAAGAAAAGGTATAGATAAGGAGAGAGCTTGGGAAAAGATTAAAACTTGGGTGATGATAAGGATGGGGGAGATTGGGGGGGGGGGGCTATGACCACAACACGAACAAGGGCTCAAGGGGCATGAGATCTGAGGGATCAGGAGATTCTCGAGCACCAAATAGGTGGGAAGCATGGTGGTGATAGGGTTCAGGGTTAGGGTTTAAGGGGATCTTGGGGGAGAAGAGTGGTCCAGAACAGAGTTTTGAGAATGCCTATGAGGGGTGGTGGTGCAAGGGTTCGGAGTTAGAAGAAACAGAGGGATTCAGTGCACCGGTGATGGGGGGTGGTGCTAGGGTTCATGGATGAGTGGGGAAGGGAGGTCAATGGAGAAGGAGGGGTAAAATGGAGGGATTGAGAGCACTAGTGTGCTAGGGTTTGAGGTCGGGGGGGGGGGGAGAGGTTGGGGGAGGGAGGGTTAGGGGAGGGAGAAGGGTGTGGTGTGGGGAAAAAGAGTGCCTTTTTAACAAAAAAACATAAGATTTAGTGACCGTTTATAAAAAAACCGCTGTGAAATAATTTAATTTTTTTATGCTGGTTTAGTAAAACACCACTAAAATACCACCACTAAACAGTGAATATGTTGTTGTTTATGATCTCAAAGAAAAAACACTCAATTTTTGAGTGCTAGTGTGGGGAATAGAATGTCTTGTGTTGTTTGTTCTTAATCGCTCATTCTTCATCCTTGAATAATTATCTCTTTCACTTCCCGTTCTTGAGAGGGATAGAGAATGAGGAGTTGAGGTAGAATTCTTTGTGCACCACAATTCTCCACTCTCAATTTTGGATACTCTACATAATAGAAATATCCCTCTATTTATAAAGTAACAATTTCAGTTAAAATATTATTTAATTGCATATCATCCATTAAATGTAATTTAATACCTTTAATAAACCCCATACCACATAATAATAATTATATTATTATTATTTTTTGTTGTACACTAACTTGAAAAATAACAAATATTATGTAATGGTCTTGTTAATTAATATTTTTCATTGGACCCAGTCTTGGTCTATTCATACTTGTCTATCATTTGTTGAACAACTGAATAATTGTTTTATTCATAAATAAATAGTTTATTTTAAATCTAGATAGTAAATATTTATTAAAATATTAAATAAATAAAATAAATTTTTTATTCACATGCCATAAAATAAATATTTATTTAATTACGAGATTAATATAACTTCAATAAAATTATTTCTCAGACATGATAATAATACTTTTCCATTAATTAAACTCAAATTCTATTTAATTGAGATCAATGGAAATAGTTAGTGTGTTACCCTCTAGGATTACTTCTTGTTGGAATTATGAGAGCTTGGATAAAGTATAAGATTACTATTAATAAATTATTCAAGGAACTCAAGAGAAATAACTTAATGTCACAATGTTGACAACAACATACAAATGATCACTGGGTAATATAATCCCTTTATCAAAATATATTATCAAACAGGTTTCATAATCGTGTCACCAACATATATGCTTGATATGTATTTCTTGAAATATCTGAAATTAACACATCGTTACACCCATGGACATGGAATTTAATGAAATTGTTCTATTCTAATAAAATGGATAATATATCATCATCCATAAATATGGAATGGAAAATCCTTCATCGACTTCTTAATTAATGACATGGAACTTGTGACACACCCATCATAAGAAACCTTTCCATGAACTGTTATCATCTTAGTTTAAGAAATATATCAAATTATGTGAGTTGTAATAATTATTAATAATAATCTTAAAGTCTAAGGACCATTACACACACTCCTAGATAGGAATATCTGATGACACGAAAACATGAAGAAATCTTACTAGCAGGTATGTCCTCATAATCTCTTATCTTGGAGATTACCAAGTTTGAACTTAATCAAAAGAATCATCATCTACTTATGAATACTCACACATGATAGTTTATGTACTATGTGTCTATCATAGTATGTTATCCAACTGCATAACATTATTTGAGAATATCGGCATAGCATATCAAGGTTTTCATCATAGAATAGAACTACCATGAACTTATCAGTGCAATGTATACTCTAGGATATTATTAAACTAGAGTCACGCCAAAAACCAAAAAATATGTAATATGATGTTTTATTAACATTCAATACATATAATATTCATGTTATCAAAGTAAAAAACAGTTTTTCTGAGGACACCCACTATAACAAACTCCAAATTTGACTAGAGACAAATACCAATGACCTTCTGTCCACTAGACCTCAAATGATAATCATGTTTCTAATGATCCAAGGATTTAGTCATTGGGTCCACCATGTTGTCTTTCATACAAATAATGCTCACTATAGCTCCACCTCTCTAAAAAAAATCATTCAATATGTGATACTTCCAAAGTATGCACTTCTTTCAATGATGTGACCTTGTATCATTTTCAAGTTCCACCACTATAGTATTATCACAATAGAGTGCTACACGATATTTACTTCTAGGTACCACAAAAATCTCTTCAATGAAGTTGCACATCCATAATTCTTCTTTAGATACCTCATAATCCACAATATACTCAGACTATATTGTAGAATATGAAACCATATCATGCTTTGAGCCCTTCCATCTCACAATTCAAAGTGAAGATTTAATATGTTTGTGACTTCATGCCATCCTGATTAGTTTGGAAACTAGAATATGTAAATCCTATAATGTCTAGTTCCTTATATCCTCCATATAATAGGAAAATATCCTTATCACACCTCAGATACTTAAGTATAGTCTTTACTATTATCCAATGGTGGTAACATAGATCTTACTAAAATTAACCTACCACACTTAATGTATAGGTGACATCTAGACTAGTACATTGTATAAAATAATAGATTGAACTAATATATTATGTGTATAGATTCTTTTTCATTATGTTTATTTTATCATGTGTTTGAGGACACATTTTCTTGGAAATATGAATTCCAGGTGACCTTGGAAACAATCCCCTCTTTGATTTTTCTATAATAAATTTCTTCAGTATCTTGTCAATGTATGTACTTTGACTTAGGCCATGAAACCTATTGGATATATCATAATGGATATTCATCCCAAGAATATATGATGCCTCACCCAAGTCCTTCATAGATTATAATTTAATAAATAACACCTTAATTAACTGTAATATGGGTATTTCATTTCTAATGAGTAATATGTGATAAACATATACTATTCAAAAACTTATTACACTCCCACTAAACCATTTATAGACACACAACTCACATTCATTCTTTTTGAAACCAAATTCTATTATGGCCTCATCAAAAAATATTCCATGACCTGGATGATTTCTTAAATCCATAAATGGATCTTTCCAACATTCATACCTTGTTGGTATCCTTTGGAGACACAAATCATTCGAGCTGTGTCATATAAACATCTTCTTGAAGGTTCCCATTAAGGAAGGATATTTTGAAATCCATTTTACAAACCTCATATTCAAGGAAATCCATACTGGAACATTGAATTCTAATGGATTTTCACATTGAAACTGGAGAAAAGGTTACGTCATAGACAATTCCTTGATGCTATTTAAATCCTTTTGCAACTAGTCACACCTTATAGGTATAGGCTTACCATTATATGGATAGTTTCTTAATTAATACCCATTTTCAGCCAATGAACTTTATATATACTATAGGTTCTTCCAAAATCCAGAATTCATTTTGGTACATGGAATCAATTTCTGAATTCATGGATTCTTGCAACTTGGAAACATATATTCCACTGTCTAATTCCTTGTGGGTAATAGGATCATTATTTTCAACTAATATTGAGTCACCATCCTCTATGACTATAAATCCATACCATTTTGGTTCTCTAACCTCTATAGCACTCCTATGTAGTAATTGTGTCTCTGGAACAATTTCTTCCTCCATGGAGCTTTGTGGAATTTTTTCTTCTCCCCAATCTTATGTATCTTGAGCCTAGACTTCATCGATGTATATCTCACTCCCACGATCTATTTTAGAGATAATATCCTCCTCATGAAACAGGGGACATCTTTAAACTACAACCTTTTTACTGAAAGGATTGTATAGGTAGTATCCCTTTGTTTCTTTAGGATATCCTATGAAGATAAACTTTGGGTCTTAGACTGAAAGTGTGTTACCTAAAGAGACCTTAACAAATGCTTTATAACCCCACACATGTAAATAAGGAAACAAAAGTTATTTCCATTCAATAATTGGTATGGTATAAAATATTTTTCTTTAGTTTGAACTTGGTTTAATATGTATGCTACTATTTGTTATGTGTATCCCTAAAAAGTTAATAAAAGAATCACATGACTCATCATTACCCTCACCATGTCCAACAAGGAACAGTTCATCCTTTCACTTACACCATTCCACTGAGGCATATAAGGAGTGATTTGAGATAAAATTCTGAACTCCTGTAGATAATCAACGATGTATTGATTATGATATTCTCCACTATGGTCTTAGTGAATTTTTTAAATCCTCTTTAGCAAGATGGTTCTGAAATTCATTATTGTATTCCTTTAAAATTTCAAAAGAATCTATCCTATACCTCATTAAGATGTCATATTAATAAATACTAAAATCATCAGTAAAAGTTATGAAGTATGAGTTCCCACCCCTTTCTCCAACAGGAAATGGTCCACACCCACCGGTATGAATTAATTAAAGATTCTATTTATCCCTTTCACCTTTCCCACTAATTGGGGATTTGGTTATTTTTTCTTATAAACATGTGTGACATACACTAAGTGGTTTTAGTTCAAAAGAATATAAATATCAATCTTTATGTAATTTAGTCAAGAACTTTTCATTTACATGACCTAGCTGATGATGCTAAAGTTGGGTGTGGTATGAGTCATGTAATCTAACATTGAAATCAATTTCAATTATTTGGTTTGTGTAATCCAACTCAAAAAGATAGTTATTAAAATGTCCCATAACAAATTCTATCTTTATAAAATAAGCAACATTTATTACCAAAATCGAAAGTAAATCAATTTGTATCATGTTTTGATATAGATATAATGTTTTTGGTAACTGAAGGAAAATAATACCAACCCTTTAAAACCTAGATCGTTCTTGTTGGAAACATGAGGTCATAGTCCCTAATAGTTACAAAAGAAATTTTTTCTCTGTTGACTCCTTGAAGATCGACCTATCATCGGTCAATATTTTTAAATATAACCGATTATTATATTTGAATATATATGTGAGCACCACAAGTTGTATCTAATGACCAATATTTAGAAATAGATAAATTTCCATCAATAACCAATGCACTTGAAGCTTACACTTACTTCTTTGGATGGGTTATGGTTTTCTTCAAGTATCCCTTCTTTCCACATGGGAAGAATACAACATCCTATTCCCCTTATTTCCCCATTATATTCCTCTTCTAGGAAGGGCGTGAAGAAGCTTTGGGCATAAATATATTTTCTATCCCTTTCTATATGTTCAACATAAAGATGAAATGTTTTTCATGCTTTGTATTCTAGTCTACTTTTTAAAGAAGATTATGAAGATCAGGAAGAGACTTCTCAACTTTTTTCAAATTAAAATTCACTACAAACTAGATATGATTTGAGGGAGTGATATTAGAATGAGTTTGGTTTCCATTTATTTGGGGAGTTTAAACCCAAGAACCTCTAAGTGCTCAATGTACCATATGATTTAGACTATGTGAGACCCAGTTGGGGAACCCTCTCCATGATTTCTCAAAATGATAACCTTGGAATCTAAAACCATTCCTTTCTATATCTCCAATGATAAAGACCACAGAGGAGCTCAAGCATGCTATACACATCCATGTTTTCATGAGGCTTCATTAGTTACTAGACAATGATAAAAGCATAAAATATTGAAAATTGACCACATCACTCAATATTTTTTCATATAAAATTAATGCTTCATCACTCGCCTCTTTGGAAAGTGGATTAGGTATTGATGATTTTATCAGTTAATATTTCCATTCACAACATATCTCAAACTATAGGTGTCTAAAAAACTCAGGGAAGTTACTGTCAGTTTAGAGATTATATTTCTCCAATATTGATTGTAGGGATAGTTTGGATGATGAACCTATCATTTTATTCTACAATTAAAGAGGGTAGATTATTAGTACTTTTCATTATTAAAAAATAAGTGATATATAATAAATTAAATGTTTTCACCTATTTATTTATTAAACCTACTACTATTTTATCAAGTCTCAATATCCCTCACCATTGAACTTATCATGTCTAGTTGATTTAAAATTATTGTGTTAAGGACCCTCATACTTTTATTAATTATCCAAACTTTGGCCATGAAAACCATAAAAATATAATTACATAGGTAGTCATGCAAAATTTGGACTTGCATCTCCTTGATCCATTTGAGTTGATTCCCCTATCCTAAATTTATGACTTGGATTTCTGAAACAGTTTCCTCTAAATTTATATTTAAGAAACTTTGGCCATTAAACTCAATATAATTTTAGTTATGTTAACCCAAAACTCTCATGAGAATTCCCTAATAAAATTAAGCATCTAGACGTTGTCCATGTACCATACATAGTTCTACGGTTTCATTACCAATCAAGTAACGGAAGAATTAGTGTGGATTAATATTTAATTAAGGGATTTGAGTTTATTATGCATAAACTTTTATCTTGTTTTATCATTTACATTTCTTGTTAATATAATATGGATGTTACTTAATTAATTAATCTTGTTGGATAAAACATTTACGTATAATTTATTTATTTAATTTCTATCTTTTAAGATTAATTCACTTATTTATGTGATCATAGTCTTACATCCATAAAATAAATAATTTCATAGACATAAATAAATAAATAATTAAATGACCCATTAATGATCTTTATCTAATGGTTGATTTAATTAGTGGATATTAAATCAACATTTGACATAGGGGAAATAACTGTTATCTCTGGTCTTGGAATGAGTTACAACATTCCACCTGTCCACCTATGTATCGCCCAGGTTGACATCATTATGGTAATTTCTTGAACAACCTCCATGAACCTTCGGGTGATCCATTAATTAAAAATATTTATTACCCAAATGAATGTGAGGGGAACCAAAGGATTGATTAAAAATTGGTTATATAAATATACTTGGATATATAGGTGCTACATAATCATGGGGGAGAGATAACTCGCATGCCATCATTTAATTTAATGTTAAATAATTTAAAACTCACGAATTAAATTAAATTAAAACATCCAAAACATACACAGGTCTTGGTCAATCTCATGAATGGTCATACATGCAACGAATATGCGAAAGTAAACAAATATTGTCCATTTCTTTATTCATTATTTTATTATTTAAGATAAACATGATTTAATTAATTAATTAATTCACTTTCAACTTAATGATCATTCAATATTTTTTTGAAATACCCATTATTAATGACATTCATGTAAAAGAAATGGAATAACCAATAAATACATATTAATTACAATAAATTAATTGGTCATTTAAAATTATTTATAACCATTATTAAATTTCCAAACAAAAAATGATGCGACAATCAATAGAATAAGGTTTCAATGCTGTATTTTTCAAATTTAATGTAATTTTAATTGTCTCCATTAATAGAATATTACACAGTGTGTACATACAGCTACACACCATGTACCTTGGTTTCCATATATCCAAGTCACACACCTTGGGTTTTGGCGTGTTAGCTCGTCCCAAACATGCCAGCTACACACACTCTATCCGCTTAATGTGTACTAGTTTAGATCAGCCAAAACATGGTGTGCTATAAAATCATTACATGTAATTAATATTTCAGCACATCTATATATAATGCTCATGGGTATACAACGTGTATTCTGGTCCCACACCATGTAACCCAGTTTTACCAGCCAAAGTTTGGGAACGTCCTAATGGAATATCCATACATTATTTATTTCTTCTTAAACCATTAAGAAATTGAAACACTTAACAAACATGATTAATACATTTATAAAATGTTAAATCAAATACAATTAATGAAAAAATAACTTGAAATAAAAATCTAACCACAATTGTTCATAGATCAACAATCAAATAAATAATTATAATTTTAAAATTTACTACCCCAATACCACTTAATAATTCCAAGTGCAGCGAAAGTATGTGGAGGTGGGTGATATATTAAAATATTTTTTAATAATCATTGATCAAATCCAAGAGTGAGGATATTTAACATAATATATATAATTAATTTATTAAATATATGAAGAAATAAATACCTATGCTTAGGAACTTTCTTCATTGGTGAATATTTATCATCCAAAAGGACCCTTTCAGATTACCTTCAATGCACTGTGAGGATCCAAGTATAAAATCCCTATAGCGGTGATCCAAATGTTCTCTTATGATCTCTGAGAAACACCACTCGATCTTCGGGTGATAGTGCGGTGAGTTAAATGTCTTGGGTTATTTTTTCTTGATCAATCCTTCCGCCTTGAAGAAATATCTCTTGCAGTTCTCGTTCTTGATAGAGAGAGATAATGAAGAGTTGAGAGAGATTTCATTATGTGCAACAATTATCTATTGTCAATTTTGGATACTCTATACAATAGAGATGACCGTTTATTTATAGAGTAAATATTTAAGATGAAATATTATTTAATATAATACCATCCATTAAAAAACATTAATTACTTTTAATAAATACAATTCCACATAATTATAATTATATTATTATTATTTTTTGGTGCATTCTAAAATTCACAATACGGAATATTATTTTACAGACTTGTTAATTAATATTTGAAGAAAAAGTATGGTGTGATCTAAACAACGCAGTAGGGTCTCACCAAGTGTTCCATAAAGAATTATCAAACAATTAAAAAAATTATACTTTCAATTTAAATAAAACAAGGCATGGAAAATCGTTTAAATATTTTCAAACAAAACATTCTTAAAAAATAACTAATGGAAGAAATATCAAAATATACCTAAATAAACATTTCTATGAAAATTTTATATAAATCACTTGGCATGAATAAATTAATTCTATAATAAATCACATGTATAATCATATAATGTAATGAAGTAACCATGGAAAAATTCCCTACAGTATGTTGGATTTTGGAAATAGGATCCTAATATTACTTATCTGTGATTACAAATAGAAGTATATGTGTGGAAAATCATTTTAACACACTATCATTGGTGCCCTTTATAGGAATCAAAACTACACTCCACTAGGGGATCCCATTATGGATAATTATGTCGAGATTGGTATAGTTTGAATTTTCTTCATCAATCCATTACTAAGGGGTCATATCCTATTGAGCATTCCCAACCACCTAGTAACTACCCAAGCTTCCTTGTGCTATAATCATTAAATCGATAATTCTTTTAAATCTTTTAAAAATCATTCATTTAAAATCTATTTAAAATTAATTGTCCCAATCTCAATTTTCAACATGGCCTTTCCATTTACAAGGCCAAATCATGGTTTTCATAAAATTAGCATCAGTTCAAATCATCATTCAATTTATTCCATTTTCTCAAGAAACAAAATTAAATCAATTTAATCTAATAAATTTTCCAATCAATCTATCATTTTTTTAAAATCCAACCAACAATTTTAATCTCATTAAAATTGGGGGGTTTTCAGAAATTCCATCCAAATATCAAAATATAATAACATTTATTTCAACTAATAGTTTTTAAATAATTTAAACAATAATTTAAATTTAATCCAAAAATTCTATGTTTCAATTTAAGGGTCGTGCTTTATTGAGAAAACTACATTTTATAAGTGATAAAATCATCAAAACACCCACATCGGGGAACACAAACAAAGAACCATGGTGAAGGAGATCCCAGAGACAATCCAAGAATCAAGAGATATAAAAAAATAGTTTAGATCCATCAATTAAATGATGATCAATAAATCTATAAGTAGGATAGAAGATGATGTGAGACTAAAACACATGAGAGAAGATCCTCTTTTTTATATGAGATCAAACAAAATCAACCGTGATTTGATCCACCAAGAGAAGGGATGTGAGGATCCAAAACCACTTATTGAGATCCATCAAGAACAAGGGAAATGATTTTGGTTGAGTGAAGTTCTATTTGGGGTTAAATCAAGGATCATGGGTTTTTTAATTAAATTTCTGGGGGTTAAAATCTAGTGTTCAATGTGTGTTGTACAGGTTGAATTTTTAGTAGTAATTGTGCACCCTCGTTGGGATTCTACTCAGGGTTTGTGGTTTGACCACACAGTTACATTAACCATGAACCAACCATGACGAACCCTCCTATTTGAAGCCACATGATTTGAGGGAGAGGTCCCATGGTTTGTAAAAACCACCCACACCGTTCAAATGGTTCCAACATGGTTTCATAGTTTCTTGGGACAAACCACATGGTATTCTTTAACTGTGTGCCAACTGTATACAACCCATTGGGACTATGTTTTTTAAATATTCCCCTAAAATCACCGATAAAAACCCCAACCAAAGTAAAACTAAATTAAGGGTCATGAAATACATTTAATATGGAAATGAGATGTTACATAAAAGATAGAAACCATATTGAAAACTAGTCTTCAATGTAATTTCATCCAATCTTAAAACACATAATGATATGTAGATCCTATCGTGGGAACTAATTTTTCTCTCTAACAAGACTAGGATCCTTGAATAGATTTTGAAGCTAAATTGTCTTTACTAAATCTCAAATATATTTTAATCAATAAAAGAATTATAATGGTATCCATTGAAAAAAATACAACTAATATAAAGTTTACTCAATAATCTTTCCCTTTTAAGTTGTTTTCTATATACTCATATAAATATTTATTTCCAATATATTATCTTTTATTCACTGCACCTTTCTCACCAATATTATATTTTGAATTCTTTCCCTTTACTGATAAGAAATACAATGTACTATGTGAAAGGATGAAACCATTCTATACATGCAAATATACCATGAACCATCATAATCCCAATATACATGAGACATGATCATTGTATAAAATAATATGGTTTTATATAGACCAAAAATGTTTTCCATAATCAATAAAATATGATAAAAATTGAAATGAGATACTCTAAATTTTTCTTAGGGGATTTCCAAAAAATGTATCCTGAAAAATTGATGATACCACTTGAGTTACCAATTGTGGTATGGATTTCTCAATTAATATATCATCTTGAATTTCATATAATCACATCGACACCAACCTTATAATCATTAAAGAAAAATATATGAGGATTGAAAAATTTATAATACTTCTACAATATCTTTCATAAATTTAATTTTTTGATTTGATTCATCCATCTTAATATTATATTTCAAGACATGCATTATCAAGGAAATTTAATCATGGAAATTATAGAATATTCATCTTTGTACGAGACACACATTCTAAAAGATTCTTTAATAGTCTTTATTTGTCTCCCCCTCATGGATACACTCCTAAAGATGTTTATAATGACGAAACTTCAAAATAGATGTGATTTAAGAATTTCCACCATGAAAATAAACCATAATTTAATTCTTCATGTAGCTATGTATATTTAAAAATTTCCACAACCTCATTGAGGATGATCATTTAAATGTATATTATTTAAAATAACAACTTATTAGATATATATGGGATGTTATCATCATTTTTTTACTACTAGTGTTGATATAACTTAATAAAACTTAATCAAAGATGAATATTTTCTCAGATATAAAATATCAATTGAGAAATTAATGTATGATGAAATGTTCTCATCTATGCAATATTGAATGGAACAAATTCACTCCATGTTAGTTTATATCCTTTAGAATATACATCACCTTCAACTCACTTAATTTAAATCTCCAATAAAACATATAATAATATGAGAATAATGTGTATCTTCTTTTTTATCATTGTGAATAACAAGGTTGATATTTTTATTCTCAACCATGAAAATCTTCACCTCATGCTTTGAAATCTGTTATTCAGATTCAATTTTTCTTGAGGGACCATGGGTCTCTTGAAATACTATTATAATTCATGTGTACAAATTATCTTTTGAACAACCATTATGCATAATAAATTATTAAACCTTTTTAATGAATGTTCTTTTGATGAGAGGATATTTATAAAACATCTAGCATTATGCTAATTTCCATACATCTCCCAAACAGTTCTTCTTTAATACAAGGGTTTTCATTTGTTAAAAACCTCTCATGAAATTTAGGATCTTCATATGGATCATTATCATTTATTTTCAAATAATACTTTTATTTTTATTATTTTAACTTTATTTATTTTTCAAAATATACTAAAAAGAAACATAAATTATTTTTAAACAATTTAATCCTTCTTAGATACTCTAGAAGGATTATTGAGAGTTCTTTTTGTTCACATATCATTCTTCCAACACTTTTTAGGCATTATTTGAAAATGATTTTCATTATTTTCTTCAATAGTGGTTTTTCTTTCTTATGAAACTTTTTGGGATAATTATGAGTTACAAATGTATTATTTTTTATTACCAATGTTGCTTCTACATTATTCTTTAATTTCACTGATATTATTTTCTTATTTTCATTTGTTACATACTAAGATGAACATGAATCAATTCTTTGTCAAGAACCATTTCACATATCAAAAATATCTCAAAGATTCTCAAACCTATATAAGGTGGAAGTTTTTTTATAAATATATGGATGATGCATCTTCATAGATTTTATACTATATAAATGGACTTTTTTTGTGATTCCAATATAAGTGGATTATACCAAATATCCAATTCACAATGGCCATATCAATTTCACAACCATTATGGACAATAAATATTATTCTTCTCTTTTTCAATTCGTATCATTTTTAGGTCTTCTTCATCCCTGGTTTAGATTATCAGTCGGTCTTCTTCTTATATCGATCCTAGAAATGGTGAGAGTCTTCTTATCACTTATTATAATATATACATTTATAAATTGTTTATATAAACACACACTTTAAATGAAAATAGATTTCTAAATTTCATTTTATTTAGATTTAGTTTGAACCGTCATCTCTGATCCTTCTACAGAAAGATAATCAAATAATTCCATGATATTATTTTCATAAAAAATAGTTCTTTTGATGTTATAATCCTATTTAGAATTTTCTAGGATAAAATTTCCTTCTTACCTCAATTTTGAAGCCTCAATTTATTTGACATCATGATTGGCCAATTTAATATTCAATTAAAGACAATTCATGTTGTGTAAATTCTTCTCATCTTTAATTAATGAAACACTATCTTCACAATCATTACCAATATTCTCAATATCCTATTCAAGCATTACAACGTTCTCATGAAATAGGGAGTCGATCATCTAGATTATCTTGAATTTACTATCCAATTATGCATTCTTAGAATCAATTCTATTTTCCATATTTTCTTCCAATGTATGGATTTTCAACTCAAACCCGTTAGTGGAAACATCATTCACTCATAATTTTAGATCCACTCCTCATAAAATTGGGATCATATTTATTCAAGAACCTCTAACATATTCTCATTGATAGAATCTTGTATTTAGATATTTATACAATTCATGGATCTTTCTCAAAAATATTTCTCCAGATAATCTTCTTTACCTTTATGTTGTGTGATCTATTCCTGTTGAATTTCAAGAATCAAAAAATTATAGAAACTAATTCATTAGGTAATCCATGAATCATATTGATTAATATATGAATTAAAACATCTATTGACATATGATCACAACCACTTGATTCTTATTTTCATTATGGATAGTTTAAATATGAGTCTTTAAATACTATAGGATCACTGGAATTCCTTGATCCATTGGAGGTTGAAATTATGTCCATATACTCAATGATGCATCAAACAAACTCCTCTTCTTCTTCTTCTTCTTACATGATAAGTATGCCTTCCTTTCATGGAGCACCAAAAAATTCTTCATCTTTTGAAAAGATGAAATTTTCATCATTTTCTTCTATTATTTCTTTTTTCCAATTCATAAAATTATTAGTAGAGACTATGTTGTTATCTAACATACATATCACTTATCAAAAACATTAAATAATTAAAATATCGGGAATGAAAATTCAAATATTTATAGAGAACAATTTCCCAAATGGAAATTTTATAGTGGTGAACCTCCTATGATAACAATTGAGGGGACTGGTTTGGATATGAAACATAACGAGATGGGGGTTAATCTATTAAAACTCTAACTTTTCAAACATTAACAATACATAACTTTTTTAAAACAATATACAAAAAAATGCCCAAAGCCAATATTTCTCTAGTTCCTTTGGAAACATGGAAACATAAAAACTAGTACATAATAAAACTACATTATCTACAATTAGAATTTTCATGACTGGAAACCTTATTAGACACATCATACTTAATACATATCTTCATAACCTAGGAAATTAAACATAAAAATGGGTGAGATCAGAGGCCCATTAACGATAAATAAGGGAAAATTTGTAAGCATAAACATGATCATAGGGGTATGAGTATGTGATCACAACATTAAAATATCATACTCTTAATATCATAAGATTATAAACATGAACCATGGAATAAATCTTGTTAGTTAATAAGAAATGAATCATTTAAAAATAAATAACATAAACCATGAAAAAATAACATTGGAATAATACATGGAATTGTGTAGAAACAAAACCATGTAAAACTTATTTCCATAGTAGTCAAGACATTGCTTCCAAGGCCATCTTAGTAGTATGGATTCACTCTCATACCATATTTTTAGTAATTATTAACTCCCATATCCATATTAGTTGTATTCTTTCACTCCCCATACCATCTTGGTATTCATGGATCACTCCCTTGTCCATCTTAGTAGTCAAGGTTCACTCCAAATATCGTCTTAATCTATATCATGACATATAAATCATTACCCAATGCATTGGAGGGAGATATATGTCCCACAAATTTCATAATTAAATCATATATACACTTCAAAAAAATAATAAATAATCATATCATAACCCGTGAAAAGAAATGGGTATTATAAACATGTAATCATATCCTAACCTATGAAAAAGATACAAGTTGTATAATTTTCTCAAAAGCATTTCCTATGAAAATAAGTTGGTTTCAAAAGTATATAACCTATGAATGATAAAAATGTTTTATAAACATAATTACATCAAAAGATAATTCATTAAAAGAAATATTATGAATTGAAACATTTAATTATTTCACAAATAGGCATGAGTAACACCAAAGGATGTCATCTTATATGGGAAATAATTTTTAAAGGTCTTTTAATAACATATATTTAAGAAAATATCCTTTCTACATTGAAAAATTAATTTTAAAACCAAAGAAATTATTGAATATATTTTTCTTGAAAAAAAAACCATTGAAAAATTTTAAAGAAAGATTTTAAAACCATAAAAAACTTTTAAAATAATTTTTTCTTGAAAAAAGTTTTTGAAAATATTTTCGAAAACATGGTTTTTGAAATAAGACATACTTCTGATCAAAGAGAGAAATATGGTCATATTTATCTTAAAAATTTATCTTAATATTCATAAGTTCAAAAGAGTAGAAAATGGTAATAATACCTGGATATATCTAGAATAAACATAGGAGAAGAAAACTCATGAGTGTTCTTCAGACATGACCTATAAAATTTCATCAATGAGATCATAATCCTAAATAATCTCTATAAATGATGATATTCTTTCAAAAAAATCTTAGTACATGGTAACCTGAAATAATACACTATATGTAAGAAATATAATTTAATGAATATTAAAATATCATTATAAGAAGGTTATTTGTTATATAACATGTAAAATGGAAGTATATACACCTTGAAGAAGAATATAGGTGCATAACAAAACATGTGTCTCAAAGAAGTATACTAGATACAAAATTGTCTTCTTGATTTGGTAACTACAGAAACAAAAAACACCAGAAATAAATACCATATAATGTTTATGTAAACACAAAGAAATTTAAAAATAAGAATCACATAACAAATTCATGAGAAGTATATTCACCACATAAAAGAAATAAGTGGTGAACATGGAATGTATCTTACAGATATAAAAAGTGAGATGAAATTCCCTTACCTGATGTCATGACTCTCTTCATACACATACAAGCTTCATGTATAATAAATGTATGTTTTTATACAATTATACAAAACCATAATCTTATATCTGATACCATATATGGTTTTATTATGAAATTATATTACCCGCTTGTTAACAATTCTATACTAAGGTTTCCCTTCGGGTAATATCCTCTTTGTTCTTCATTTGTGTCTTAATTTGTTATATATTTGTAACTTATACATATATCTTGATTTAAAAATTGTAAAAAATGATGTAAATTTTAAATATATTCATCATAATTTTAGTATAGTTATCCACATAATATAGATGTATAAAATGGAATACACTATTCATGGAAATGACAGGTCGTACGTATACATAAACAACGTTTTTGTTTTATTGTTGTATTGAAAGAAACATTAAAAATGAAATATATGTATATTGGTATATAATATCATTAAATTAGAATTATTATGTCATATATATAATATAATTTCACTAAAAACATCCTTGATACATTCCATTTAGTGTGTGAATTAATCACATCGCATTCAGGGGGCTATAATCCACACTTCCTCAAAAAAAATATCATATTGACACAAAAATGGATATTATAAAGCTGTCTATTATAAAAGAATTAGAAAAGAATAATTAAATAATATAAATAATATATATTATATATAAACAGTGTTTCCATCATAATGTCCTGCCATGAAAGGGGGTAATGTAATAATGAACAATCATCATTTTGTGAGGCGGTAGTTCTCCATACATGTAAACATTATGTTCATTACCCATTAGATGGATGTGTGTGTATGTGTAAGTAAAAACCCTACTATAATAAAATCTCAGTATATTGAGGTTACTCTTTTGTTATATAACCATGTAATTAGATTATTTGAGGGGGTGGAGGATGAAAATAAAAGAAAGGAGCTTGAGGAAGGATGTTACATTTTCTTTGTGTAACTCCTTTTAGTTTTTACCAAAGGGATTCCTTGGATTGTTTCTACGAAAGTAGAGAATTATAGGTTTAGGGGAGGTATATTGAGGATATATTTGGGTAGATCTTTTGTGAGAAAAATTGTATTGAATTGTGTGAGAAAGTATGAGGATAAGAGTCCAATTTATAATGGTGGAGTGATGCTCTTATAAATTTTGGGAAGAAGAATTTCAACCAAATTTTTACCGTGGAAATTTGATACAATAATAGACAAAAGTATATAAAAGGGGAGATAGGTTCTAAATATTTCCAACCACTTTATCTTGGAAAAATTTCTAAGTCATTTGGGTCTTAAATATATGGTTTAGTATATTGTTAACCTAATTTGTTTCGTAACCGTTATTCTTAATTTTAATCACTTTTACTAATATTTTTGGTATAAAACTAATTTGAACATAATATAAATTATAAATTATTTTTATTATAAATATGGAATCCAATTTTCCAAATTACAATCATATAATTGGCACAAATTAATTTAAATTTAATCCCACAGACAAGACGACAATGCGGGTTTTTAAAGTAAAAACATCAAGATGTTTGCTAACTTTTTATGCCAAATTTCAAAATGAAATTGATTAAAATGACCTGAATTTGATTAATATAAGAAAATATGATCTAAATATACCTTTAAACTAAATTATAATATTATTTAACCTTATAAATAAATTATACAAAAAGGTAGTTTTGAATTGAAATTCTGTATTGTACACTATTCATCCAAAAATGATGTTTCTCAGAAAACCCCCAAATATTTTTCCTAATATAATTTAAATATTATAAATTTTAAAATCAAGTTTATTTTATCAAATTCAATTGTTAAATTCATCTAATATTAATTTTATTTATTTTCATAGAAGGACATGAAAAACAGTTCATTTGAGAAAATAATACTTTTAAACATTTAAGGACTTTACAAAAAATTATATATTTCATTATCAATGTGTTTTATTTATATAAAACCATTATAAAAAATATTTTAAAAGTATTTATTACTATTAAAATTAATAATATTAATGACTAGGTTATAATCTTCTCATTTAAGTAATTATGACAAAAAAGATGTTTCGTAGAAACTCAGTGTTGTTTGTACAATACACCAAGTAGGTGTTGTATGTAATGTAAGTCAAGTAGGTTAGGTGTGAAAGAAATGAGTGATCTATTACAATAAAATATTTTCAGTAAAAGATTATTTATTCAAGAAAAAATAGTCCATAAAAACTCAGGGTGTTACATTCAACCCCCCCCCCACCCAAATGAATTTCGGCATCAAAATTCATCATTCAAGTAAATAAAAGTGGATACATTTTCTTCATCATATACTAAAGTTCCCACATATCTTGCTCTAATTAGTGATTTCCTAGAAAAACATTGACCAGGTGAGTGATCTTGTTTTGTAGAACATTCTCTGTATGATCCATAATTTCAACTCGATTTTCCTCACAAGAAATATCCTTCTCCAACGGTATGACCTCTGAGTTCAGTACATGTGAAGTGTTAGGTATGTAATTTCTTATAAGAGATACATAAAACACATCATGGACTTGAGATGGATTTGGAGTAAGTTCCAAGATATAAGTTACCATCTCGATATGATTAGGAATCTAAAAGGGATAGATACACCTAGGTATTAGTTTCCCTTTCTTTCAAAACCTCATAACCTTATTCTGAGGAGAAATTCATAAAAATAACTTCTCATGAACTTAAAATTTCATATCACACCTTCTGTTATCGGTATAAATTTTTTCCAACTTTTAGATAACTTGAAATGATGATGAATGGCTCTAAACTTCTCTACTCTTTCTTCAACAATCACAAGTACCAATAGATTTCTTTATATAACCTCATACCAACATGTTCGAGTGATACATTTCGTTCCATGGAGGTATTCATAAGGTGACATCTTAATTCTTGAGTGAAAGCTACTATTGTATGAAAACCCAACTAGAGAAAGGTGTTGATCCCAACCACCTTTGAAATCTAGAGAGTAATATCTCAACATATCCTCTAGGGTTTGAATTTTTCTTTCAGACTGACCATCTATCATTGGATGATAAGACGTGTTGAAACTCAATTATGTATCAATTTATTACTGAAATTTTTTCTATAATTTAGAGATAAACCTTGGATCCTATTCTAATACAATAGAATGTGGTACTCCAGGAAACCTTACGACTTATTTAATGTATATCATGGAAATATCATCCAGATAGAAGTATTCTATAATAGTTATGAAGTGTGCTGAATTTTTAAGTTGATTGAATACCACCCATATAGAACTATACCCTTCAGTGATTTTGGGTAGTCCAACGAACAAATCCACAGTGATGTTCTCACATTTCCATTCTGGTATGGGTAAGGGATGCAACACCCCCTTTGACTTCTGTCTTCCAACCATAACTTATTATCTTACTAAGAACTGAGATATACACTCTATGATATCTCTCTTCATTCCATCCCACCATAAGTATTCTTTCAAGTCCCTATTCATCTTTTTACTTACACGATGAAGAGATAATAAAGAAATATGGGATACCTTTAATAGATCATTATTTAAATCTGATCTGTAAGGAACACATACAATGTTCCTAAACCTTATCATTATATCATAGTCATGGTTAAAATCAGAAAAACTTCTTACTTTATTTCTCATCTCTACATCTTCCTTTCATTCCTCATTAATTTTCACTTGGATATGGGGTTGAACATTAATTTTAGATAGATAAGATTTTACCTTCCATTAGGATATCCAAGGCCATCCTTTGAAAATTCATAAATATTGGATCTTTTGTGATCCTCATCATGGATAAGCTAATATGATCCTCTAGACTAAAATCATCAGCCTCCTTTTTCACTTTCCTAGGGTGGTAATGTATTGATAAGTCACAATCCTTTATCAAATCTAACAAAATTCTCTGGCTTAGGATAAAATCCTTCTATTTGAATATATATTTCAAAATTTTATTATCGGTATATATCACACTTTTCTCCATAAAGATAGTACCCTTAAATATTTAATGAAAAAATTACCATTGTTAACTCCAAATAATGAGTTGGGTAATTTTTATTAGGAATCTTCAACTACTACGAGGTATAAGAGATAAACTTGTTATTATGAGTAAGAACAAATCCCAATATGTTTGTGGATGCTTCAATATAGTTTAAAAACCTTTATCCACTATAGGGTAATGTATGAACATGAGAATGAGCTAATATTATTTTTAGTTCCTTGAAATTTTCCTCACATTCATCTTTCTAGTCTATCTTGAAAACCTTATGAGTTAACTTGGTCTGAGGATTAGATAGTTGTAAGAAATTATCAAAAAATCATCAATTATGTCCAGATAAACCAAGAAAACTACAGATCTTAGTCACCATGGTTTGTCTAGGCCAACATTCAATATCCTTTATCCTTGATATATCTATTGATACACTATCTATTGGGATTATGTGAACAAAAAATGAATTCTTTTGCAACCAAAATTCATACATTGTAAATTATTCATAGAGTTTCTCCTTCCTTAGGGACTTCAGTACAGTTATTATTTAATATTAATCATCTTCCTTGATATTTTAATAGATAATAATATCATCTATAAAGACTATGAAAAATTGGTCAATGTTATCTCTAAAGACTCTTTTTATAAAATCCATGAAGATAACATGGGAATTAGTAAGACCAAAATGCATCACTATATATTAATAGTGTATATACCTTGTATGGAATTACAAATTGGGTAGATCTACCTTCTTGACCCTCAATTGATGATAAAAGAACACAAGTTAATATTGGAAAAGTATTTAGCTCCGGACAGTTAATAAAACAAGTCATCGATAAGGGGGAGAGGATACTTGTTCTTGATCAAGATCTTGTTAAAATATCGGTAATCAATGCAGAGTCACATAGATACATTTTTATTTTTCAAAAAAAAAGAATAGGTACACTCCAAGGTGAAAAACATGGTCGAATGAATCCCTTATCTGTTTTTTTGGATTTTCATCTTCAATTCTTGTAACTAAATTGGGACCATTCTATAAAGAGTCTTTGAAATTGGTGTTGAACCATATATGAGTTCTATTGAGAAATAAACTTCTAATTTTGGTGGATGAATTAGAACTCTTCCATAAAGACATCCACAAATTCTTGAACAATAGGAATATCATTGATGCCACTTTTCTCCCAAACCATCTAAGATGAACAACCCTTCTGAATGGGAATTAGGAACCATACACTGGATGTAATATCCATTTGAAGTTCATGATTATCATCACATTTATGGATGATCATAGGAGGGTTTTAAATATAAAATGTAAAATCCCTTCCTCAACAATTGATGTGGGATTCATTTTGAAAAAATCCAATCCATTCTGTAGATGACGTCAAATTCAACCAAATGAAGAATAATAATATTTTCAGGAAGCACATTAACATAAATTTAAACTGGAGAGGAATTATAGACATGGGATTTAATCATCATACCATTAGGTTTTTTCACCGATAATTCCACATCTAATCATTTTGGTGGAAACTTAACACACTTAGAAAATTTTTTATATATGAAAGAGTGGGTAGATCCAGAATCAAATAAGACATTAAAAGTTCTAGAGTAGATGGTAATTGTACCATTCACCACATCATTATCCAACCCCTTGTCATACATATTGATTTCATAACATTTTCCCTTTCCCTTAGGCTTAGTAGGTTCCTATCATTGTTTATCATTAGCATCCCTTAGGTTTGGGTAGTAGTTAGCATAATTCCCATTCTCCTAACACTTGTTGAACTAGATCATGTGAAATTCATTTTGTGATACTTTTTATCTATTTTCACCATTACCTAATTTCTTCCCATCACTTCGGCAATCAAATGTATAATGGACTTCCCTTCAACACATACCCCTTACGGAAACTTCCTCCATGATTCATCCCACACTTAGAGCATACACGAAAGCTCATCTTCTTATCTTCATGGTATTTATATTTTCTTTTAATATATATATTCCTTTTTTATCAAATCCATGACCTTGATACATGACTCCAACATCCATTTTAACCTTTATTTCACAATGTAAAGTCTCTTCAAATATAATTACATATCTTATGGAAAACTTCCTTCTAAGACTTGGGTTTAAGCCACTGAAGAACCTATCAACTTTACTTTCAGGTTAGAAGACAATTCATATAGTATATATCATAAGTCTTTTGAAATTGTCCTTATAGTTACCAAAAAATTCATCACCCCTTCACTTCAACTAAAGGAACTCTTTCTCCATCTTACTATGAAAAATCTGAGGAAAGTAATTATTGAAAAATAAGTTCTTAAACTCAACACAATCCATGGATTTAATCTCATATTGTTGCATCGTATTCTTGATTAGTGTCCACCAATTTTTTCCTTCTCCTTCAAACCGATAAAAAGCTAGAATGACTTTCTCATACTCCGAACATGGGAGAATGGAGATTATCTTTTTAGTAGTACTGATCCATTTTTCAACAACAAGTGGATTATATGATCGACTGATAAGAGGTAGACACTGCCTTATAAAGGGCTGAACATAATGTTATTCCCCCATTTTTTCAGTTGTAAGTCTAACATGATTCATATCTTTAGTGATTTGGGTGTGCATATAAATGGGAGTTTTCATTCCAAATCCCACATAATTTGGTTGATTTGGAGGAAATTGTTTTCATTGTCCACTATAATCACAGTTAACACGGTTCCTTCGGGTTCCAACTATTGACTAAAACCAAAATCATAGAGTAAGAAATAATTATAATAATTATGAACCACATAATTATGAAAATTCAGCTATAGGATGTCTAAATTATGAAACCTTCCTTAATCTATGATACCTTAGGTTTATCATAGGTTATTCAGAGACAAGTTACATTTAATCATTCATTATGGTTCGTGAATATTTCATGAATTCCCAAAAAATATCCCCTGGAAGTTTCAAAACAGTTGTGTACTAAGGCCCGTTGTCATGTACCAGGTTATGATGAGTCAGGTCTGACAAACCATGTAGGAGTTATTACTCCTAGGTACATCTATTCTATATCCACAACCACTTTTAGTATCTAGATATAGATGTATTTCTATTAAACCACTGAATATATCATTTAATAAAATTCTAGTATATTTTCATATACTTTTCCATATCCTTAGAATTATTATTAGACATGTCCTTAGGCTTATCACTAAGGTATTATCATCGAAACTTCTAAAGGTTAACTAATCCTTTGATCTGATAACAACAATAGAGACCCTATATTTTCATACATCAATATTACATAACTTTTGCAAAATACTTAAAATAATATACAAAGAGACTCCCAAAGACTGTATTAGTCTAATACCTTTGGAAACATGAAAACATAAACATTGGTACATAAGTGAACAAAATTGTCTCCCAATAGGTTCTAAATGAATAGAACATTTATTAAACACATCATACATAAGAAATATCTCTATAACCTAGGAAAGGAATCGTAAAAATAGGTGAGATAATATGCTCAATAAGGGGAAATAAGGGAGACATGTAAACATAAAAAATGAGAAAAGGGTTATGAGGACATGGTCATATCATTAGAATAACATACACTTCAAATCATAATATTATAAACATGAATCATGGAATAATGTTTCGCAGTTCATAAGACATGAATAATAAGGAATTAAAGAACAAAAACCATTAAAAATAACTTAGGAATAAGACATGGAATTGTACAGACACATAAGCATGTAAAAATGATTTTCATAATAGTCAAGGCATTTTTTCCAAGTCCATATTAGTTGTATAGATTTACTACCAATACCATATTTATAGTCATGGTTCACTCCCATATCCAAATTAGTAGTATGAGTTCACTCCCCATACCATATTGGTTTTCATGGTTCACTCTCATGGAAAACTTAGTAGTCAAGGATCACTCCAAATACCATCTTAATCTATCTCATGAGATATAAATATTTACCCAACTCATTTGAGGAAGATACAGGTCCAACCCATCTCATAATTAAATAATAAATAAATATGAAACAAAATCATAAATTATCATATCATAACCCATGAAATAAAATTGGTATCATAAAAATGTAATCAAATCATAAACTATGAAAAAAGATACACGTTTCACAATCAATTAAAAATAATTACTTGTGAAAAGAAGTGAGTTTCAAAAGCATATAACTTGTGAATGAGAAAAACGTTTTATAAACATAATTACATCAAAACCAAATACATTAAGATAAATATTATCAATGGAAACATTAAATAATTTTGTATAATGTCATGGTTAACACAAAAGGATTTCATATTAGATGGTAAATAATTTAGAAATATATTTTAAAAAAAGTTCATGAGGAAAATATATTTTCTTCATTGAAAAGTGGTTTTTAAAACAAAAGACATTTTTGAATATATTTTTACTGGAAAACATATTAGAAAACTTTTAATGGAATATTTGAAAACAACAAAAATAATTTAAAATAATTTTTTCTTGTAACTTTTTTTTGAAAATATTTTTGAAAACAAATTTTTTGAAATAAAATAGATTTCTGAACGAAGAGAGAAATATAATCATATTTTTCTTAAAAACATTATCTTAATCATATTAAGTACCAAAGAGTTTAAAAATTGTACTAATACATGGATATATCTTGAATAACTATATGATAATAAAACTCATGAGTGTTCTTGAGAGATGGATCATAATATTTCACCAATTTTATCATAATACTAAATAATCTTGATAATTGATGAGATTGTTTTAATAAACTCTTACCGTATGGTAACATAGAATAATACACTCCATATAAGAAAATAAAATAAAATAAAGCTTAAAATATAATGAGGAAAATTTTATTCGTGATATAACATGTCAAATGGAGTTATATACACCTCAAAAAATAATATAGGTGCATAACAAAATGTGTGTCTCAAAGAAGTAAAATTGAAACAAAACTATCTTATCGATTTAGAAACTATAGAAATATAAAAATTATGAAATAAATATCATATAATGTATATGTAAACATCCATAAATTTAACAATAATAATCAAATAATACATTCATGGGAAGTATATTCACCACAAAAAATAGAAGAGTTGTGAACATGGCATGTATCTAACTAATATAAAAAGTGAGATGAAATTCCCCTACCTTATGTCTTGACTCTATTATTACTCATAAAATATTCTTATATAATAAATGAATTTTTGTTATACATATTTTACAGAACCATATTCTTATATCTAACACCATATATGGTTTTATTATAAATTTATATTACACGCGTGTTAACAATTCTATATTATGGTTTTAGTTCAGGTAATATCCTATTTTTTTCATATGTGTCTTAATTTGTCATATCTTTGAAACTTATAATTATAGAATGATTTAATGAATTTAAAACATTATATAAATATTAAATATATTCATTATATTTTTTATAACTATCCATATAATATAGATGTATAAAATGGAATACACCGTTCATGGAGACGGTAGGTTGTACGTACACATGAACGTTGTTTCTGTTTCATTATCATATTGAAGGAAACAGAGAAAATTAAATATATATATATATATAATTAAATTATAATTATTGTGTCATATACACCATATAATTTCAATGAAAACATATTTGATACATTCCATGTAGTGTGTGAATGAATCACATCGCTTTGAGGGGGAGATAGTCCACACTTCCTCAAACAAAAATATCATATTTTCAAAAAAATGTATATTGTTAAGGTATGTGTTATAAAATAATTAAATAATCATAAATAAATAATAAATATAATATATATATGATATATAAATAGTGTTTCCATCATAATTCCTAACCATGAATGTGGGGAAAATAAAAATGAACAATCATCATTTTGTGAGGCGGTAGTTCGCTATACAGGTAAACAATATGTTTGTTACCCATTATATGGATGTGTACGTAAGTGTAGGTTTAAACATTACTATATTAACATCTAAATATATTGAGGATATATTCTTGTTATATAATAATGTAATAAGGATATTTGAGGGGGTGGATAACGAAAATAAAAGAAAGGAGCCTGAGGAAGGATGTTACCTCTTCTTTGGGAAACTTTTTTTGGTTTCCACCAAAGGGATTCCGTGGATTTATTTTTAAAAAATGTGAGGATTCTAGGTTTAGGTGAGGTATTTTGGGAATCTATTTTGGTAGATCTTGTGTGATCCATCTTAGAATTCAATATGGCATGTATTTCATAGATATAAAATGCAAGATGATATTCCCTTACCTTTAGTCTTTACTCTCTTCATACTTATAAAAGATTCATGTATAATAAATTTATGTTTATTATAAATATTTTAAAAAACTATGTTATTATATATAATAATTTATATGTTTTTAATATGAATTTATACTACCCAATTGTTAACAATTATTTGTTAAGGTTTCACTTTGGGTAATATATTTTTTTGTTCTTCGCATGTGTCTTAATTTTTTATATCATTAGAACTTATACATATATCAAGATTTAAAAAATTTAAACCCTGATATAAATATTATTTATATTCATTATACATGAATTATAATAATCCATAGAATATATAATTTTAAAATGGAATACACATTTCATAGAGATTGTAGGTCTTACAAACGCATGACTGTTGTTTCTTATTTATTGTCATGTTGAAAGAATGAATGAAAATGAAATATATGTATATATTTATATAATATTATTAAATTAAAATTATTATTTCATAAATATCATATAATTTTACTAAAAACATCCTTAATACATTCCATTTAGTGTATTAATGAATCCATCGCTTTGAGGGGGTGGTAGTCCACACTTTCTCAAACAAAATTATCATACTTACACAAAAATAGAAATTTTAAAGGTTTGTGTTATAAAATAAATAAATAATAAATAATAAAAAATAAATATTATTTAAATAATATATAAATAAGATGAACAACAAAATTACCAACAATTAAATTGGGTAAATGAAAAATGAACAATCATAGTTTTGTGAGGTGGTAGTTCATTGTATATGTAAACAATATGTCTGTTACCCATTAGATGGAAGTGTGTGTAATGGTAGGTATAAATATTAATATAATAACATATAAGTATATTGAGGATAATGGTGTTTTTAAATAATCATTTTATAATTATAGTTCTGGGGTTGGAGAATAAATATAAAAGAAAGGATCTTGTAGAAGGATGTTGCCTCTTCTTTGGGTAACTCCTTTTGGTTGGCACCAAAGGGAGTCACTGGATTGATTTATTATAAAGGTAAGGATTATAGCTATAAGGGGGGGATGTTGAGGATTTATTTTGGTAGATATTTTTCTAGTAAAATTGTATTTATAAATGTGAGGAAGTGGAAGGAGATGAATACTATTTAAAGTGGAGGTGGAGGGACACTCTTATAAATTTTGGGACAAGGAATTCCACCCATGTTTTTTCCTTGTAAATTGGATCCAATAATGGAAACAATTAGATAAAAGGGAGTATAGGGTTAAAATATTTCCATCCAAACTCTCTTTTAAAAGTTTCTAGATCATTTTGGGTCTTAAATATAAGGTATATTACTTTGCTAACCTAATTTTTCGCTTAATCGTTGTAACTTGTTTTAATCACTTTCACTAATATTTTTGGTCAAAAAATAAGTTAAAATTAATATAAATTATAAATTATTCTAATTCCAAATATTTAATACATTTTTCTAAATTCCAGTAATGTAAGTGGCATAAATCAATTTAAATTTAATTCTGTAGATGAGACGACAATGTCGGTTTTTAAAGTAAAAACATCCAAATATTTTCTATGTTTTTATACCCAATTTAAAAGTGAAATTGATTATAATGTACTAAATTTAATTAATTGATAATAATATTATCTAATAAAACTTTTAAACTAATTTAAAATATAATTTAATCTAATAAATAAATTATAAGAAATGGTAGTTGTGAATTAAAATTTCATATTTTTCACTATTCATCCAAAAAATAAAGTTTCTCAGAAAAGACCCAAATATTAACATAAAGATAATTTCTACATTCAAAATTCAAAAAAATAAGTTTATTTTTTCAAATTAAATTCCTAAATGTGTTTAAAATTAATTTTATTATTTTTCTCAAAAGGACATGAAAAGAAGTTCATTTGGGAAAATAATATTTTAAAACATATAAGGACTTTTCCAAAAAAAAAAATTACATTATCAATGTGTTTTATTAATATAAAACTATTATAAAAAATATTCAAAAAGTAGTTATAACTATTCATATTAGTAATTTTAATGGCTAAGTTATAATTAGGTAATTTAAATAATTATAATAATGGATGTTTCATAGAACCTAAGTGTTGCATGTACCTTAGGAAAAGTTGGTGTTACATGTAATGTAAACCAAGTCAGTTGCATGTGAAAGTAATGGTTGACTGAGTTCAATGAAAGATATCAAAGAAAATTAAATTTATTGGAGAAAAAAGGTCTATAAAAACACATGGTGTTACAAAATCAGTGTTAAAAACTCTTAGACCAAACAAAACAAAACAATTATCCATTTTAGTCTACTTCTATCACTTATAAAAGTAAACATATCACTATTTTTTATCTCTTTCTATATTTATATATTATAGAACAATTTATCACACACACAAAAGGAACATAAATATTAACAATTTTCACCAATCAATGTGAGAGGGTTATTCCTTATTGTGAACTGGATTCCTCCAATATGAAATGAGTCACTAAATTTTTTATGTGAGTTAAAAAAAGAATTGTATAACCTTGATAATCATGTTTTCACATCACTTGACTACTATTTAGTACATAATATGCATAGGTGTGTGTAACATCTTATAATGTTAACCATTTTGATAAAAATAAGTGATTTTGATGTTATTGTATAATTTATTCATGTTGTAGATGTGATGACACTTTCTTCTTCTTTCACTTTTATAGTATCATGCAAGTATTTACTATTCTTCAATGGAGAGTTGAAATAAAAAAATATCTTCATTCTTCAATTCACTTACAAAAGTACTAAATTATTATTTAACTTATTATTATTTCTTTCACTAGTTTCAAGATACTTTTTCTATATTTTCAAGTATGGAATGTACAACTAGTTCTTTTCCTTCACTCTTCTTCTTCATAATTATTATTACATAAAATGAAAAATATGATTGATATGTATCTATTCCTTCTTTATTTTCTAATTTAATTTAAAAAAATGAATACACTAAATCTGCTATGTATTCTTTGATGCCCAAATATATATTTTATAGAATATGGTATCATATATTCTTACTTTTGGAACAAAAAAACTTACTAAGTTAATAGATACAAACATCCTATTTTCACATACCTATCTTCTTCGCCACTCTATTATTTATATAGATATTACACAAAAATATAATTATTTTTTTTGAATTTAAAATTCAATTTCAAATTCAAATCATTAACTTATTTCAAATTCATTTATCAAACTCATCCCTTTGTCCATATTCTACTTAATCATTACCATCTATAAAATTAGATTTGGAAATTATAATAGATTTGAATAAGCACTAAACCTCTTTGGTAGAACCAAGTATTTAAGAGTATCTAACTACCTAAATAATAAACATTATGGTGTATAATCCACCATTGTAGTGTAAGATTATAGTTATAAATAGTTATTTAACTTTTTGAACACTATAGGGAATATGATTACACTAAAGTGTTAAGTTTTATAATTTTCAAGGGATATAATAAATAGACCTAGACTCCTCTACAGTGTGACATATTCAAATGATGTGGATGTCCTGAAAAATAAAAAATACAACATATTTAAAGCATCAACACATTAGTATGGAAACCTCTAATGTGGTACAATAAAAATTGATGTCCTATGGATTCAACATGGATATCAATTATAGTGAAAAAATATCTAAATTTCAATGGAAATTAAAATATAACTCATCAACTCCTCTATGATGTAGTCCCCCTCTATGGATTGAGTACTTAGCCTATCCACACATTGTGGTGTAGTGCTTCACTACAGTATGGATGTCCTAAAATTTCCAAGCCTATAATAATACTGCCTCGGTCACCTTTGTCCATTTAGTTATGGTTCATAGTGAAAATATTCTTCTCCAATCGACTTCTATGGCATAAAAACTTTTTTTGTGATGTGAGGTTATTTTCTTCAACAACTATGCACCCTTTCAATCTTCTTGCATCATGAATTCTTTTTAATATATTTTAATATAATAAACTATATTAACCATCATCTAAATTACATGTACAAACATATTCACCACACAATATATTTGAATTTTAATATGTTTTATTCATTGATAATAAAATAAAAAACACTAAACCACATCCACATATTCTATGAAATATTCCAATATTTGTTTATTAAAAAATATGAAAAAAAAGAAAAAAATATGATTTTGAAGAACCATTATACTTAAATAATAATTACTAACCTCTTTATTTCCTTTATTGGATTATGAAACTTAATATCAACTTCCATTTTTGGTTATATATAGGCTCTATAAAATGCATGTGGATGGAATCTTCAATTACCTTTCATCATGGTGATGTAGAATACTTAATATTAAATTCTCTATGGAACTTCATACTAGAAATAAATACTACCTTAAATAATAATATGATCACCCAATGATTTTTGTAATGTATTTTAAAAAATTAAAAACCCATGTTACAAGATATGTTATCCAATCATCTAAGACATTAAGGTAAATATATAGTATATTGGGAACTACGTTTCTTCTCGAACAATATTGGACTCTTCACCTAGACTTCAAAGATACGTTTTCATTAATGTATATCAAACATTCTTCCATCCATAATAGAATTAAAAATTGAAAACCATTAAAAAATTTGAATTAACATAATGTGGTCTCAACAAAACACAATTCATTGGGAGAGGTTATGGATTAGAGACCATCTCATTATGTATGAACGCTGATTAAATATTTCAATGGACTATAAATATTACCTTAGATTGAAAACTAATATTTATCTCTTAAATTATCAATCATATTTTGTTTAATTTTGGTTAAATTTAAAAATATAAATTCATCATAACATATATACAAATATTTCATATATTAAATTAATATTTAGATATTTATAACTTGATACTCACAAATAATATTTAATCTAATGGACTCATTGATTGATCACTAAATTTTCCATATTAAAATATTTTTATAGAGATTATGAGTTATTATTGACAATCCTATAACATATTTAAATCATTAATTCATATATAATGGGATTTGAATAGGAAAAATCCTAGATTTTCAATGAATATAAGAAGTTAATGGTTTTTGAAGTTATTAGATCATTGATGGATTATAATGTTAATCAAAAATAATTTAATGAGAAATAAAAGGATAAGAATAAATAATCATCTTTCAAATAATATATAATAAAACTAAATTCTAAAAAATAGAAATTGAAATGTGTGAAGATGAGTTAAGTAAAGAAAAAATTGACCAGCGGAATGTTTTGTTGAATAAGACCAAAGGATGTGAAAAATTAAATGAAAGTATAAAATAAGATAATTTATATATAAGATAATATATGGGATTACAGAGAAAGTATATTATATAAATAGTAATAATTGCTTCACATTAAATAAATAATAATAATAATAGAGAAATGGATGTGAGAATAAAAAAATACAAAAAAATAAATTATCTTTTAAATGCATCAAACACTTGTGCTGTTAATGAACATCCATCGTTTAATAGTGGGATAAAAATCAATTATATCTCAAAGATATCTATCTTTTTCATGATGAAATACACTATAAGAAGAATTTTATTTTGGGAAATGTTTTTGAAGCTCTAAACCCAGAGTCATTCAATTGTAATATTCTAGATAAATACGTAGAAAACACTCTATCATTTTTTAAGATTAATTTTAATAAATATATTAGAGGATTATAATAAGTGATTTGATAAAAATTATAATGATCAATGACAATACACTCTAAAGTTAGTAGAATCATTTCATTACATTTCTTCAAATTAAATCCAGACCTAAAGTTATGATACATTCCATTGATCACACAAATGTAATTCAGCACAATTCCTCGAGTTAATGTTTTAATAATATGTTTTCTATTATATATGAAAGGTTATCAAAGAATCTGTATGATGATATGAAATCCAATGTTTTTTATCGAATAATAAAACATTTATATTTTGTTCTATACGTTTTAAAATATAAATAAATTTCATTTTTTTGAACATCAGAAGAAAAAGTAATATAAAGCTCATTTTTCTTCTTATTTCAATATTGTATTTTATTGGGATATCAAATTACTAGTAATTTACCTAAAATTATATGTAATTTTATTAATTTATATGAGATTATTTTGAGACCAGAAGCCCAGATGAAACGTGATTCTAAGGCACACTGAGCAAGAAATAGAATTTGGAATTTTTTTAGTTCATTTAAATAAATCTGCAAGTGGGGTTTTATAACTTTTTAACCAGTGATGAGATCAAAAATATTAGGGTGACTTTGAACTCATAACATCTGGATTCACCTAAAAAGGACATAACTTTGACTGGTAAGGGTTGACTGGAAAACTTAATTTTTGAAATTTTTTGAAGAGAAAAAAATTTAAATGTTATTTTCTTTTCATTTCCTCACCATTGGGTAGTGTCATGCCAGCACTGTGGTGTGGCGAAATGGTGGAGATGAACCTCTTTAATGATACTCTTTAACTAAAAGTAAATAGATATACAATTTAATTAATTAAATTTCATAACAACACTGCGACGTAGCATAACATAATCATTTCTATGATTTTCTCTATTAATGAGATAATAGGTTGGAGAATCGGAAGGTGGAATTTCTCTAACGGATGGAGAATGTTTTTCTCTCCAATGAAGAATGATGGAGAATCTCTAAGGACATTGGAATAACATGAATAATTGGATTGATGTGCGATAAACACCAGTGGCATTGAAGAATAGAACATGGATTCTCGTGCATGGATCACTCCAGTGATAAACTCGATCATAAGTAGGTGTTGTTTTGATTTGAATTCATTTTTCTCGTCCTTCATTCTAAAAAGATGAATGCATATCAACCCATGAACAGGTTTATCCATGGATCTCATGTTCATGTAGGAGGTTGAATTTTTCATGGGGCTCATATATTGGGATTAATAATTTGGTAGATAGAACATCAATCCTAAAACTCCCCATGTCTAAAAATCAAATGAGGAGGGTGCGGGATGGCACAAACAAGTTATGAGCCCCTCTGCCTTATGTGTTCTTCATGATAAAACCTTTGAAATGGAAGAAATAATGTTTTGATGCCATAGTAAGGATGGAGGAACCCCATGGAGGCTAGAGGAGTGGAAGACAATAATAACGGACCACCGGAGCGGACCCAGGGGTCCGCCGAAGGCAGCACTAGTGGGTGGCGGCATGACACGACGACACGTCAGAGGTGGAAGCTATGACAGGCTTGAGCCGTGGTGAAGTGGAAGGAGCTGCCAAAAATGACCGATAACTATAGAAAAGGGGAAATGTCATGCACCACACATGCCACTGTTCTCTACTGGAACACGGTCCAGTGGCAACGTGCAGGAAACAAAACAGGGCAGGCTTTTCCGGCCACGGTACACCGAATTGTATGCCATTAGGCATCTTGGATACAGGAGGTTGGCCTGCCGGTTGTGGGCCAGACCGAGGATTGCAAGAAGGTATACTCTATAGACCAGACCGGAATCAAAAATTCCCCATTTCTATGGGCTGGGTTGGTCAGGTCGGACTGGGCTAGAATGTAACTGGCCACTATTCACAAAAACGACAATATCTATGAAGGCAGGCATCTAATTGATGTGATATTTGTGATGTTGGAACCCTCATGGCGAGGCAGATCTTTTAGAATACTATAAAGAGGATGTAATGGAACATGGAATATGATCAA
This sequence comes from Viscum album, assembly GCA_963277665.1. NCBI lineage: Eukaryota > Viridiplantae > Streptophyta > Magnoliopsida > Santalales > Viscaceae > Viscum > Viscum album. Next base: position 1,389,017,744 of record OY728162.1, on the reverse strand, counting down.
TGGTTTGAGGATCAGTTTCTCCAAGAATGAAGTGCACTACGTGCAGAGATACTACGACCGACTAATACCCGAAGACTGCTGACAAGAGACCCTGTGTGAATCGGCTATGATGGCCGAATGGGAAGCGACTCTATGTGAACCAAAACACCCATGGTGGGAATTGACGTTTGGTGATCTTGAAGACCGAAGATACTCATCATGAAAGAGTACCTCAATCCACGATACTCATCAAGAAAGAGTACCTATGTACGATGACCAAAGTGGGAAGTAGCTCTATGTGACCCAGCAGACCCACGGTGTGGATCTTCTTTGTGTGACCCAGTATAACCATGATACTCATCAGGGATGAGTATCACAACAGTCGAAGGATAGTGGAAAGAGGCTCTATGTGACCTGGAAAACCCACTGTGGGGGGTGCCTCTATGTGACCCAATTTACCCATGGTACTCACTAGGGTGGTGTACCCCATAATCCCAAGGTTTTTAGTGATACAACTGATGGTCTTTCTTTCTATACTCTAGTTTATACCTACGTTAGATGATAATACCATGTTATACTTTCCATTGTGGGTTTTCCTTTGTGTTTTGGGGTCCATACTGTGTATATTGGAAATAATAGCTTCACGGGATTCACTCCCACGTGTTGTGTCTGGTGTAGATGGCTACCACCTTGACGGAGGAGTTGGTGGCCTAGGAACCTATGGTTCCTTGTTAGATCAAGTAGGTGGGGAATACTTCTATAGCATACAATAGTTACTCTACACTTACCCATCAGGTAGGGTTTTCGGTAGAAGTATTTTCATAGATCTTCTATACATTCTTGTTTTTTAGTTTGTGTTTTTTTGGGTTTGTATTCTACCCTATTTAACCTACAACTTGTAATTTTACTCAATTGGTTTTAGTGGAATGTATGTTCTACCTCTCCAGTTTTTGGGATGTGGTTGTGTATGTGTGAGTACAAGTATTCACACAAATCCCTCCCATTTGGATATTGGCACCTTTGGTGCAAGTCGCAAACCCCTGGCCTTTGGGAGGTAGGATTGGGGGAGTCACAACATGGGACTCGAGGGATGGGTTGTGACAAATTGGTAACAGAGGTGTTCAGTTCTACCTCAAAAAACAAGAATCTATTGTTTTGTTTTTGGGAAATAGTGTTAAATGTGTTGAGTTCAACTTTCAGATTCAGGGAGTCTAGTGTTGGTGTGGTAACCAATATATCCACACACCATAACCATGAATTATGCGTTTATTCTCTATACATAAAGAACATCGATTTCATGCATCATATGGGAATTGAGTGTTTCCTCATGTTATTCTTGAATTAGAATCATCTCAACAGTTATAATCTATTGGTTGTGGTACATCCTGATATATTTCAGGATGCATCCTCACAGACAGTTAGCTAAGATTCTCATGCATGACTGTGAGGATGGATTTCCAAGCAATGACACATCAGTTCAGGGACTCGTTCTAGAGATGGACCCACTAGGTGGTGCACCAATGTTACCACCACCCATTGATTAGCAGTTACTACCAATGTTAATGGTAGAGGATGCATATAGGTTCATCACCTTACATGAGTTCCAGAGACAGAGACCTCCCGGGTATAGGGGAGAGACAGCTCCTTAGGCTGATGAGGACTGGATGGAGGTGGTGATGCGAGTCTTCCGCTTAGTGAGGTTCCCACTCGACTAGATTAAAATCTAAGCCACGATCCATATTTAGGTCTTGATGGGAAGATAGTGGAGTTTAAATATTCGTACTCATGATGAGGTGACCCTATTCTAGAATGACTTCAAGTGGATTTTTCAGGAGGAGTTATTCCCCAGGACCATGCGACTAGTACGCACAAAGGAGCTCCTACACCTACAATAGAGCATTATGTTAGTGGCTGAGTACTCTATGAGGTTTATAGACCTCTCCCGTTACTCTATGGATGTGATATAAGATCCTCTCTTCCAGGACCAGACATTTGTATAGAGACTCTGATGGGTGATCAGGGTGTCGATAATTTACTACAACATCCCCACTCAAGCTATAGTGGAAGAGAAAGATCTACTAGTAGATAAATTCCTCACAGAGAAGGAAAGGATAGTGGGAGATACCATTGGGTGATATGTGGTAGAGTCTTTAGTAGTGAAAAGTAGGAAAAAGACACGTGGACCCAAGTAGGTCAGATCTTTTAGGGGATGACCCTAAGACTGAGGGTCAGTATTAAGGGGATCCCAGATCAGAAGGAGTCAGTAGGGAGCTAGGTTGTGCTTCCTGTGTGGGGGCATGGAAACATGACCCTTGATTGCCTGGCCCACTGCAAAAATGATTAGAAAATAGCTGAGGGACCCCCAAGTCATAGTTATAGGTTCAATCGAGGAGGTCTGTAAGGCTGGATATGTGGTATGGGAGCAGTCCGAGCATCAGACGATGGGAGACAATTCAATGTACTGCCCCCACCACCCCCAGGTGGTCCACCACGACCTTAGAGAGCAGGTGGATAGGAGTGAGCTCAGCTTTAGGCAGTGGAGGCCTATGGCCATGATGATCTAGAGATTATTAGAGGTACAATCTATGTCTCCTCCTCTTTAGTTATAGTTCTTATAAACACATGTGTCAGTCACTCTTTCCATTCCATGAGCCTTGTTCGAGGCTCAGAGATTTTGTTGGAGTTGTTGGATCTATACTTACGATTAGAGACTATTATAGGAGGGGATTCAGCTACCACACACTACTACTGATTGTGTGAGATTACTCTTAGAGGCAAGATATTCAGCTAGGATCTCCTAGTAGTGGCGTCAAGGCTTTAAAACATCATCTTGGGTATGGACCTATTATCCATAGTTCATGATCATATCGAATGTATTAGGTGTAGAGTGAGGTGTGTCCATGAATATGGGACCATATTTTCCTTCACCAGTAAGAAGGGAACACTTGCAGGGTATGAAAAAATTTCTTGAAGGAGGGTGCAGCCGATCACTCGCCACTTGGCTAGCCTCGAGCTCAGTGCAGTAGACGAGAGGAGTTCAATCTTTCCTGTAGTGGTGGACAAGTATGAAAACTTATTTTTCTTAGGATGTTCCGGGACTACCTCCTAATTGGGAGGTAAACTTCTATATCGATCTGTACCCATGGATGGCATTGATATCCACACCGTAATATTAGATGGATTCTACAGAGCTTCGTGATTTGAGGGTACATTTGGAGGACTTGCGAGAGAAGGGCTTAATGAGGCCCAGTGTTTCACCATGGGCATCCCCAGTGTTGTTTGATAAGAAGGAATATAGAAGCTTGAGGCTATGTGTGGACTACTAAAGACAGAACTAGGTGATTGTGAAGAACAAATATCAACTACCAAGAATTGATGACCTCTTTAACCATATGAATGGAGTGAGGTGGTTCTCAAAGATAGACCTCAGATCCGTATATCACAAGCTTTAGGTACGATATGAGGATGTACCAAAGATAGCCTTCACATGCCAGTATGGACACTATGAGTTCCTATTCATTCCCTTCAGCATGACTAGTTCCCCAAAAGTTTTCATGGGACTCATGAACATTATCTTCCATCCATACCTTGATCATTTCATGCTAGTCTTCATTGATGACATTTTGGTGTACTCGGCGTCAAAAGAAAATCACACTACACACCTGCGGATAGTCTTGGATACACTCCAAGATCACCAGCTTTAAGGGAAGCTCTTGAAGGGATAGTTTTGGATTTGGGAGGTCCACTTCTTATGATATGTCATCTCGAAGGCTAGAGTTGTTTTGGATCCAGTGAATATAGAGGTAGTGCTTGCTTGGGATACACCTAGGAGTGTGACTGAGGTGTAGAGTTTTTGGGGTTGTCCAGATACTATCAAAGGTTCATGCTTGACTTTTACAGAGTACCAACACCCTTATCATCTTTGACATGGAAGGGACATCTCTTTGTGTGGATAGAGAAGTGTGGTAAGAGTTTACAGGAGCTGATGCGGAGAATGACGAGTGCCACAATCTTGAGACTACCAGAGGAGGGTATTTGGTATTTGGTTTTCTACGATGCATCAGGGACCAGACGACATTGTGTCATGATGTAGGAGTTAGTAGTGATCACCTATGGTTCACAAAAATTGAGGCAACATGAGTAGAACTATGTAACCCATGACATGGAGTTAACATTAGTGGTCTTTTTTATGAATATGTGGTAGCACTACTTGATGGGTGAATGGTTTACCATCTATTCTGACCACAAGAGTCTTAGGTATATCTTCTCTTAGAGGGACCTAAACATGAGACATCAGATATGGATAGGGTTCTTACATAACTATTACTTCAAGATTTTCTATAATCATGGGAAGGGGAACGTGGTGGAAGACACGCTCAGTATGAGATTTGATTTGTAGATGTTGAGTGAGGCGATGGAGTAACTAGTTGCAATGCAGATATCCTTCATGGATGATGATGGAGCAGCTCACCTTTAGTCGATGAGTGTCACTCCACCAATATTACAGCAGTTAGGGAGGCACAACTTGTGGATGTTGACTGTGAGGCCCAAAGTGCTCAATTATCCTCAGGATAGTCTCCTGATAGATTTTCGATAGCTTGGGAGCATGTCATCCTTTTTAGAGGGAACGTAGTAGTACCAGTGGCATTCTGAGATGTGATTTTTAGGGGGTTCCATACCCCCTTGGTGGTACATCCTAGAGTGGTGAAGATGTACTAGGATCACCTACATCAGTACTAGTCTCCATAAAAGAAGAAAGTGGTGGTCGAGTTCATTTCATAGTGCCTCACTTTTTAAAAAGGGAAGGCTGAGCATGAGGTTTCAGCAGGGTTGGTACAACCACTTGAGGTACCGTAGTGGAAGTGGGATGATATCTCTACGGACTTCCTGATTGGATTACCACACACATCCAAGGGCAGTGATTCTATATATGTGATCATTGATTGGATCACTAATTTTTCTCACTTCCTTCCCATATGGGAGAAGGGATCAGTATAGGGCTTGGGACACCTCTACATCTAGGAGATAGTGCGGCTTCCTTGGGTGCCTTTGATGATAGTCTCAGACTATGATTATTTATTAACATCCCAGCCATGGAAGGGATTACATGAGGTATTTAGGATTTGGATGTGCTTGAGCATATATTTTCACCCACATATTGATGGTCATACAGAGTTGGCTATGTAGACAATGGAGGATATGCTTCGTGCTTGCATCCCTGATTTTGGTCATTGTTGGGAGGACCATCTTCCATTGGTGGAGTTTTCGTACAACAACATCCATCACTCCACCATTGGCATGGAACCATTCGAGGTTTTGTATGGGCGGCCTTACAAATCACCATTATGTTGGACAGACCCAGTAGAGACAACACCCATGGGTCTATAATTGTTATGGGATACCACTGTGAAGGTGTAGATCCTAGAGGAGTGGATGAGGACTTCAATAAGTAGGCATAAATCTTATTATGACATGAGATGGATACCATTGGAGTTTTTGGAGGGATGCTATGTGTTCCATTGCGTCACCCCAATGGGGATTGCAGATATTTGGCATGGGAGGCAAGTTATCTTGGAGGTTCATCTGAACTTTCTAGATTCTGAGAAGAGTTTGTGAGGTGGCACACCACCTAGCTCTTCCCCCACAGATGCACTGTGTGCATGTTGTTTTTCATGTGTCAGAACTGATGAGGTAAGATCATGGTACATCACACTTCATCAAATGGGTTGAGATGGACATTGACGACGGGACACCATTTGAGGAGTTCCTGGTGGAGATAGAGGATCGATTTGAGTTGGTCCTTCATGGATAGTTGATTCATCTAATGCATGTTTTGTGGTAGCATAGGAGCCTCCAGGAGAGCACATGGGAGCGGGAGGCTTAGATTCATGATCAGTACCCCCATTTGTTTCTTTAGCCCTTGTTTTGGCTTTGGGGATGTAAATCCCTAAGGTTAGAAGATTGTAATGTCATGGAAATTCCATGTTTTTTTTATTATGTTGGATCAATTCAAGACCAGAAGCTCTGAAGACACTTTATTTTGAGGCCCAGTGAGCCCAAAATAGAATTTTGAACATTTTTAGATTATCTAAATCAATGTGCGAGAAGGTTTTTATAACTTTTAATCTAGTGAACGAATTAGAAATCTGATGGAACTGTTGAACTTAGAATGTTGGGATTCTCCTAGAAAGGACTAAATTTGAGCGGGGAGGGTTGACTGGAAAAGATAATTTTTAGACTTTAATAAAGAGAGAAAAAATAAATTAAAATGTTATTTTATTTTTATTTCCACACTGTTGGGCAGTTTCATGCTAGAATTGTAGTGTGGCAATGAGGCAATGATGAAAAACATTAATGGGAATCTTTAACTGATGTGAAATAGATATTCTGTTTCATTAATGAAATAGCATAATGACGCAGTGATGCAGTGAAATAGAAACTTTGTGAAACGTTTCTCTATTTATGAGATAATAGGTTGGAGAATCAGAATGTTGAATTTATAGTATGGATGGTGAAGGTTTTTATCTCTAACAAAGAATGTCAGATAATCAATAACGACATCGGCACACCTCAAAGAATGAGACTGTTGAAAGATGAATGCCAACGGCTTTGAAGAACATAATGTTGGTTCACACAGACAGATCACTCCAGTGATGAACTCGATCATAGGTAGGGGTTGTTTATATTTGAATTCCTTTTTCTGATTATTCATTCAAAAAAGATGAAGATGGATCAACCCATGATTAGGTTGATACACAGATCACTCATTATTGTAGAAGGGTTCATTTTTCATGGTATTCTTATATCATGATTAATTATTTAGATGATAGAACATCAATATTAAACCAACCCATGATTAAAACTCTAATCCGGAGGGTGCAGGCCAACACGAACAAGGTCCGAGCCCATCCACCTTGTGCGTTATTCATGCCCAAATCATATAAATGGTGGAAAGAAGGTTTTAATGACTTAGTAGGGAAGCAGACACCACATGGAGGCCGGAGGTGCAAACATCACGAAAAACAGACCACCGGAGCAGACCTAGTGGTCTATGGAAGGTGCCGCCAGTGACCACCAGAAGTGGACCATAACGGTGAGCATGGGAGGGTGGCGGTGCACCATGAGGATGAGCCGAAGGCGGAAGCCTTGGCCGGCTCAGGCTGTGGTGAAGTGGCAGGAGCCACCAACAACGACTGACGACTGGCAGACATGGGACGCGACCACATCGGGGTGGTGTGGGGTGGGAGGGGAGTCTTCACTACCAGGTGGTCCAGAAACCGCAAGTTAGAAATTAAAAGCAGATGGAAGAGATAGCCACGACGCACTATACTAAATTCCATTAGGAATCTAGGTTAAGGGACATTGTCCCACCAGTTGCAGGCTGGACCAGGGCGTGCAAGATGGGTCACTACACAGACTGGGATATAATTAAATCTGGCCAAAATCTATGATCGAGGCTGGAAAAATAACACTAGGCCACTGAGTAGCCCGAACTAGGAACAAACTGGCCCACCTATTGGGAGTCGGGATAGATGAGACCGGGTCACCGGGAAACCTGGCGGTCTGGACCGCCGGACGAACCAAACTCGGTCTAGTAAGGCCCAATGAGCCTCACTATCTGGACATGCCGGATCGGGCTAGTCTACCCCTGAACTGAGTCGGGTCAGTTCAGTCGAACTGGGTCGGGACATGTGGGACCTAGAAGATTGGTTGGTCGGGTCAGTTCGACTAGGTCAGACCGGGCCTAAATTCAACCGACCCCTATTTACTAAAACGTCAATATTGCTCAAAATGATCATCTAATTGAGGGGCCATTTTCATCGTTGGAACCCTCCTGGCAAGGAAAATCTTTTGAAATACTCTATGAAGGATTTCATGGATGTTGGAATATGGATAATGGCTTAAGGAGAAGTTTCTCCCGGAATCAAGTGCACTATGTGTAGAGATCTTATGGATGACTGAGATCTGAAGACTGCTGACAAGAATCCATTTGTTGATTAGCTAAGATGACCCATTGGGAAGTGGATATATTTGATGTAGTAGGTCCATAGTGTGGAGTGGATCTATGTGAACCGACAGACCCACAATACTCGTTAGGAAGGAGTTCCTCAGTATGATGGCCAAAGTGGGATGCAACTCTGTGTCACCTGACAGACCCACAGTGGGGAGAGACACTGTGTGACCCAACATACATATGGTACTTATCAGGGATGAGTCCCATAGTATTCCAAGGCTAGTGGGATGTGACTATGTGTGTCCCGACAGGTCCACAGTGGGGAGAGACTATATGTGGCCCAGCATACCCACAGTACTGGTCAGGGAGGAGTAACCCAACATCCAAAGGTGTTCAGTGATACAACTAATGGTCTTGATTTCTATAATCTAGATTATACCTATGTGATCTAACAATAATATTTTAATACTTTCTTTTTTGGTCTTTACTTTTTGTTTCGGGGTACCTATTGAGTATTTTGTTACTCAACCCTGCACGGGCTTCGCCCACACATGTTGTGTCTGGTGCAGATGATCATCGCCTTGATGGAGGTCTTAGTGGCCTAGGACCTGGTGGTGCCCAATGAGATCAGGAAGGTGGGGAATACTTATAAATCTTATAGAAGATACTCTACACTTACCCATTAGGTGGGGTTTTTAGTAGATGGATTTTCATAGATCTTCTTTACTTTTCTGTATTTCAGTTTGTCCTTTCTTGGGGTTTTAATCTAGCCCATTTGACCTACATATTTTAATTTTACTAAATGGTTGTTTATTAGAAAACATTATTTACCTCCCCAGTTTTTGGGATGTGGTTGTGTGTGTTTGCGCATAGGTATTAAGACAAATTCATCCCCTTTTCTGGTTAACGCCTTCGGCGGGAGTCACCAACCACTGGCTTTTTGGAGGTGGTTTTAGGGGAGTAACAACATAGGCCCCGGGGGACGGGTCGTTAGATTAATTTTAAAGAAATATCATTAAAAAAAAGTTATTAGAATATATTATGGATCTTTAACATTAGAGTGTTATGAAATAATAAATATCTAATGTTTTTCTTGATAATATTTTCAGTCATATGAAAATTTGGGAATAAAAAAATTAAAATGATTTTTCGTATAACATATAGGGAACCTTGAATAATAATTTAGGGTGTAAAAATAATATTATTACATAATATATATTTGATTTAAATTAAAACTTCCAAAAAAGAAGTAATTTAAATGAAGACTTATAATATTTGGAGACAATGATCATGCTAGGATAATGTGATTGGGGGAGGTATCAATTCATGAAAATCCATTAAATTTAATTTTTTATTTTTTATCAATAAAAAAAATCCAAAATATATAATTAAATTATATTTTATGTGTTACTATTTTTAATTTAAAATTAACAAATGTACCATAATAAATATACAAGGACATCTAATATTATTCAAAAATTATTATAGTAATGTAAAAACCATAGACTTAGTAGACTTGATATACTATAATATTCTATCTGTTAGTATAGTGGAAGATAATTACATGATTTGACATAAAATGTTTGGATATATTAACCTTCGAACCATTAATACGCTCTCCAAAAAGAAATTTGTAATGAATTTACTAGAACTCCTATTAAAATTATCAAAAAAAAAAATTAACCATGTCACCATGTAAATAATATAATGTTAACTGTAAATCCATAAACGATGTATCAAAATTATTAACCTAGAATTTTATACACATAAGTCTTTCTAGACCTATAAAAACAAAAAATTATAGAGTAAAATAATAATTTTATATCGTTATTGATGAATATAATCCTTATAATTTGTTTTTATTTATTTTAAATAGTAAAAAAATACCTAATGTGTTTTAAACATTTTTTTAACTTTAGTTAAATATGAAAAAATATGATCGATAAAAAATATTTGGATTAATCAAAAATTTATTTTTTAAATATTGATTTTCAAACCTTTTATAGAGATATTTTAAACCCAAATTTTTGGTACGATGAACTCCATAGAAATGGGTTTGTTGAATAAATAACCAAAACCATTTAGATAATATCAAAAAAATATTTTTAAAATTTATATATATAAAATATTTTTAGGATGAATCTATGATTACTTCATGTAACACTATATATTTTATATTATCATGTTTTAAAGAGGACACATGGTGTACTTTTTAATGATAAAGGCCTAATATTTGAGAATTCTTAATTTTTGGATGCACAATATCAATTTTAAATAAATAAATTATAATTCAATATTAAATTTGAAATTATACTATATAATATTTCTTAGATAGACAACCACATGTATGGACTACCCTATCTTTTAAAAAACCAAATGCATGGGAATAAAGGGTTTATATGATGTTGGATGAGAAGTAACCTTTTTAGAAAATAATTTGAAAAACTCTATATTATTAATATCCATTTTGTTTTTTAAAATATCATTCTTAATTAGAAAATATTATGGATTCACCTCTATAACTAATTTTTTTGAATAATAATGTTAGTCATATTAAGACAATTAAAAATAATCTATTTTACCTTGTAACTATATATTACAAAGATACCACCTTCGGAACGATGATACTAGTGATATTTATCAACTAATAAAATCATAAATTGCTACATAAAATGAATATTAGAGTTAGTATTTTTTATGTTATTATGAAAAAAAAAATATTTATGAAAGATTTTATGATGAAATTTATGTGTTATAAGAGAAATAAGATATTAATCATCCTAAAATGAATAATGTGTGGTGTCTAGAGAAACGTCCTAATAAATTTTCATCAATTTAAACCAAATGGTTATTCTATAATATGTGTGGTGAGATCATTATTATCATAAAAAATAAATATATACAAGTTAATATAACATATAATTAAGTATATGGTATTGATTTTAAGAAATTCTATTCTCTGGAAGCATATTATTATAGTATTAGTCTATTTTATGATTTTAGGGAAAATATAAATTTCATTTTATTTGAAATGTATTTTAAATTCATTTATATGTGGTTTTATATTTTCAGAATTTTTTGTTAAAAATCCTCCGTGTTTTGAAAATATAAACACACTCGATCATGTTCCTAGATTATTAAGGCACCATATAGGGTTAAGAATGCTCTGGGAGCCTAATATAGTTGTATATATAACATTATTTATAAAAAGGTTTTATAGAAGGAATGATATATACCAATGTTTTTTTCTAAATTATTTTTATGGATACCCTAACTAAAAACATATATATTGAAAATAAAATCTTTATATCTACCCAATGTAACTTTCTATAATTTATTACAAAAATATGAAAAGTATGTTTATGATTAGTTTGATTGAAGAAAATAACTTCTTTATTAGTCTTCAATACTCTGAAAAATTTAAATGGAAAATTTTATCTTTAAATTATTATATGTAATTGTTTTGATTAGGAAAATGCATCAATTAATCTTTAACAAGTATTTAATTCTTATTTTCTCAATTAGGATAACTCCAAAAAATTGATTAGTTATGTGGTTTATAGAAATAGGATTTTATGTTCCCTATAATTGATATGACATTTACTAAAATTCATGTTTTGGGTATATCTATATTCTTATTTTAAAGAAAATTAGAGAAAACTTCTTTTCAAAGTAGTAAAATAGATTTTTCATCTTCTAAAAGGGTTATCCAAACATAGTTTCTGTTACCCATTTTGGTAAAATTTTAATATAATTTCTTTCTAATATTTAAATTAATGTATTTAGATTTCATAAAAAAAATATATCCAAGACATATAAATTTCTTAGAGTTTTATTCGAATATTTTTATAATAAAAAGAAAAACCTAGAAGAACTGTCCATTAATAAATTAATATATGTGGTAGTTGGAAGTTATTTAGAAAAAATATATTTATTAACTATAAAAATATAGTTAAAAAATTAACGAACTAATTAAAAATAAGAGTTAAATGTTGTGAAATATAAATATAAGGGATAACATTCCTTGAAAAAAATGATAACTATCCCAAAATTCAATTAATATACATGAGGAACTAACATTCCAAGAATAAAATGGAATATAAAACCACCTATAAATAAATAAAAATACAAAAAAACTGATCACACTAGAAGAAAATATAAAAATAATAACCATGTCCACCATTCCAAATAAAAACCATCATATACAGAGATTAAAATAGAATTAATCTGACTATCCATAAGAAGAAAAAAATGAACAAATCCATTTTAACAATCACTAAAGGTTATACTAGTGGGATTATGGTGAACACATGCATGGTGCATCAACTGCAATACATCTAAATACTCCAAGAATATTGATTAAAATAGAAACATTTAATGGTTAGGGTGTATGTTGAATAGATTAAGGAGAGGAAAGATAATATGGTATCCAAATATAGTAACCTAATGTAGTAATCCAATTTCTACACACATATATAAGGTGTAACCCTAGATCTATAGATGTATGATAATAAAATGTCAACTTTCTATAAAAATTAAAGGACAAAATCCACATGCATGAATGAAAAAAATATAAAAACCATGGATTCATATTAATATAATAATAACATGAACTATTAAAATAACTATATTATAGATTATTAACTTTAAGAAGATTCACTTTTAGAGATAAATGAATCTTATAATAAGAAATATTAAAATAAAATCCAAATTCATATAATTTTTTTTTATTTCCAACCAACCAGACCATGAAAGCTTTGATAAATATCATAATTCAATGAATATAGTGATATATTATATGAAATATCCTGAATTATAGTGAATTCCATGATAAATTTTATATAGTTAATGTTATAATGATGTTATGAAATTAATTATACTTATCCAACCCCTATGGAGATAACGTACTCAAAAACATGTATTGGTTTAAGAGGTTAGACTGCATAAAGGACATGAAACATTATCAAGAGTAGTGAATCTTTAGCATCTAAACTAGGTTGATAGCTTTATTTTTGTAAATATAAAAATAAATAAACAATATTTTGGATAAAAAATAAACAAAAAAAATTTGGTTCCAGCTATGTTTCTCAAGATCTCATAGAGAATAAACAATTTCCTGTTAGGTTTCATTGAAAAAAAGGTTTATATTTCACCATTTATGTGATATTTTAACCATAAACCTTAGTAAAAATAGTTATAACCCTTAATTTTAGAAAAACCCAAAAATTACCAAGTGAATGAATTAATAATAGTAAATATCTAAAAAGAATAAGTGAAATTTATGAAATTGTGGTATACCCATTTTACCCAAAATTACCACTTTAGATAAACCAAATTCCATAAAGCTTGATCTATGAGAACAATATTTGTATTAATAGAATAGTTATTAAAATACTGCCATCGAATAGTTCAACGAACCATCTTTTCCCCATAATAGAAATATTCTTAGGCTATACCATTCATAACCCAATAAAATTCCTACATAAGGAAATTAACCATCTTAGGATAGTAATGAGAAGCATGATAATCTCCCCTTAATAGAGAAACATCAAATTCCACACATCCTTATCTAAAACTACAATCCCAATATAACTAAAAAATTATCAACATATTTTATGAATGAATAATGGAATGTTTTCATCCAAGGGGAGAACTTTTGAGATATGATATGATTTATTGTAAATGTAAAAAAATTATCTAGAAACATTCCTTTAGTAAAATCAAGGTTAACTAAGAGGTTATAATAGATAAAATGAGATTCTCCACTAAAATATACAAAACATTATCTATCATTAATGGTAGGAAAAGAAATATTTATTTGTTGAGTTAGTTCTCTAGATAAAATCAAATTATATAATATATCATATAAAAAAAGAAAATTTCATCCAATAACTTATCATGACAGATTCTATGTCTATGAAAATATTGACGAAACTTTAATACCTTGGTAACATTATCCATTTTCTACAATTTAAGAATTAACTCTATGAATAATGTAAAATGTATTATAAAGGGGAAAATGTTACATATAACACTTATTATATTGAAAATAAAAATAAACATCCCTATTATTCATACCAAAATAGTAGAGAGTTCTAACATAACAACGAAATAATTTAATAAAAATGGAATACAAGTGTAAATAATTAAGAAATACTACAAAAAAAATAAGGAATAGATTCATAATACTTATATAGGAAAATATTCATATCCTATATAGGACCAATTTTCATTTTGGATTAATTTATAACCAACTCTTATATATATATATAATATTATTATAGGCATCCCAACCCTATAAAAAGTTACTTTGTTTATAACTTATAATATTTGAAAACATATTTCATAATATGATTTACTAAAAATTAGATATTAAGTTATATGAAAAATATTTTTTATAATTTTTTTGTTTAAATTTAATAATACTTTTATTGAGAAATACACTAAGATATTAATTTTATCAATTAGGATACACCATATGGAGTGAATAAATGTTTGGTATAATTGTAAGACCCTGATATTTTGTGAAATATATATTTTCAAATAAATTAAATATTTTCTAAATTTTTTATTACATGAAATTCTTAGATTGGATTGTATTACATGTAACACTGAGTTTAGCTTCTGTTATACACAACACTATGTTTAAACAAAAAAAGACATATTATTAAAATATTATTATTTAATATGATATTTATCACCTATCTGTTGTAATTGAGGGTATAATAGGATTAAATAAATTATGAAAAATCAGTTTACACAATTACATATAATAAAGTTCTTGGTGACCAATTAATTAGAAATGAAATAAAGACAATTTGAAAATAAAGGGAATCTTTTTATGAACAAAAAGTCATTTTATGTGAAAAAACATGTTTTATCTCACTAAATTAAATAAATATATTTTATTTGATGATATTTTTTATGTTTATATATTATATATTCAAATTTTTAAAATTAATATTTTGTGTTTTCTAGATAGGGAATAAGAAAAAATCAACTTCGTTTCTAAATAATTATATCTTTATAAAGACTTTTTTTCGCCTTCTTTTGCACTTATTTTAAAATAACTTTTTACCACATTTATGAATTTTATTTTGAAAAATAAAATTAATTTAAAAAATAATAATTTAAAAATTATCATAGATTTATTTTTTGGTATTTTTCTGAAATGTTTCATTTTTTGATGAATAGTGAAAAATACTGAATTTTAGTTGAAAAATGCCTTTTTGTTTAAATAATTTTGAAAGATAAATTTTGTTTTAAATGGGATTTAAAGTAATAATAGTTCAACTAAAATTAAATTAATCAAATTTATGTCATCATAATAAATTTTATATTGATCTTCGATATAAAAACATTATAAACTTTGGAACATTTTACCTTTAAAAACATGATTCTCGTCGTGTCTAAGAGATAAAATTTAAATTAAACTTTTCCTCCTATGTGTACGTAATTTGGAAAGGTTATTAAATATTTGATATCATCATAATTTATATTATATAATAATTTCAAATTAATTTTTTACTAAAATAAATACTAAAAATATTAAAAATTATTTACCACAGTTTAGGTAAAAATGGATTTATCTAGGAGGTTAAACTAAATATATAAGGGTAAAATTAGTCCCAAAACAAGTACAAAACTAATTTAATTTCCCTATTTCTAAATTAATACTTATAATATGTACAATAATACATTTAATAGACATTTTACTTGAAAAAGCATGGGTGAAATTCTTTCTTTCAAAAAATGACAAGTGTGCCACTCACCTCACATATAAAAGGCTAAACCTTATCCTCACATTATTACACATTAAAAATAATTTGGTTAATCCAATACCTTTATCAATAACTTCCAAAATTCCATCCTATCATCATAGAAGACATATTTGGGATATAAACCCTACCTATGATGTCGTTTGGTGAAAACATTAGGAGGACACTTGATGAAGTGGTTACATTAATCAATAAGAATTTTTGTTTTATTTATTCCTCCACCTCATTGAATTATTATTATACCATGAATATATATTAACAAGTGTATATAAAATATAATTATATGTATTTATATTAATTTAATGGCCTACAACCACCTCCGCTTCCATCATATGGGTTAAGAAATCACCATTTGTGTGTACGACGGACTACCACCTTGAGAATCAATGTCGTTTATTTTTCCATTAACACATAGGAAAGTATGGTATGATGATGTATAGAAAGTATATATATCAAATTTATAACATAATTATTACTCTATATTAATTAAATCATATATAATTTTTTATTTTCTATTCCATAGGTGTACAATAACATCGCTCGTCTGTATAGCGGATTACAGCTTCGTGAAGTAATGTGATTCGTTTTCCCTAACACTTTACATAGAAGGTAATAGGTATAAATATACATGCTATAAATGATATAATTATTATATTAATGAAAAATATATCATTTGGAAAATATAATATATCATTTTTTTCTTTACCTTTCGACTCACTGAAATATGATAACAAAATTCGTGTACATGTGGACTACCACCTCCAAGAAGCGATGTGACAATATTTACATAACCACACTACATGGATGATATCTATAAGTATATTTAAAAAAATGTGAATTATTATTTTATTATAATTTTGGAAATATAATTTATTAATTACCTTTTTTCCATAATGATTGTTCAAAATGGATACATTACTTAGGTTTATGTACGACCTACTGTCTTAAGGATCGTAACACACATCACTTCACAAAACCATTTTCATGAATTTTATTAAAAGTATAATTTATGTATAAATATTAAAAATATTTCCTGATTCTTATTTTGGATAAAATTGTACCACAATAAAAGTAAGATCAGTGAAAATAACAAATCCAAACATATATGAAGAACAAAGCGGTTATTACCCGAAACATGATTTTAATAAATGAGTAATAAAAGGGTCATATGTAAATCATATATGGTATGATATATGTAAGTAAAGTTTTATAATATATGTATAATAAACTAATATTTATTATATAGGTGGTTAAAAACTGTACAAATAATGTCAAGACTTATGCTAATACATTTTTAGTCTCTCTTTTATTTCTAAGAGACATGAAAATTCACCACTCATTTCTTTTGTGTGGTGTAT
This sequence comes from Viscum album, assembly GCA_963277665.1. Lineage (NCBI taxonomy): Eukaryota > Viridiplantae > Streptophyta > Magnoliopsida > Santalales > Viscaceae > Viscum > Viscum album. The sequence continues at coordinate 1,389,000,675 of OY728162.1, read as the reverse complement.
ATACTTCTTATTTAACATGTAATATAATGAATAAAATTATTTTAATGATTTTTAAAGTTTCATTTGAGGTTATAATTTTATAGGGATTGTGGTTCAATAGATTACTAAGGAAGTAATGGATTTTTGTCTCAATTTTCCTTATTTGATACATATGTTTTGTTATGAACCTACATTCCTTCATTGATTCACTTGCAATACCCCTATGACATGTAATATCAAGAATTTATTTATCTTCATGATATTTTAATGTTTAATTTTATTCTATCCTTTCCTGGGGATTATGATTAACTGTTACACATGTTTTAAGGGTTTTATGTTCTTGTAACGCCCCGACCCCAGTTACCTAGAGTTGATGCTTTATTACATAACATTTTCATGGTACAGAATCATTTCCCAAAAGACCGATTAGTTTAGTATTATTGGAAGCAAGATACATACATAAGTTCAACATTAAAACTTGAAAAGAAATACAACAAAAATTTATTCCAATAGACAAATTCAGGCCTCCAAGATTATGCATGCAAGTCACTCATAACTAACTTCTTAATATCCTAGGAAAATAAAACATAAGAAAGGGGTGAGCTCAAACGCTCAGTAATGGTAAGAAATACAGTAGAAGATAACATAAATATTAGACATGATGAATAATTCAAAACACATTCCTTTAAAAATAATAAACACGAACACTTTATGGCAGGTGTAACACCCCAAGCTTCTACGGTACGCTTCTATTTTAATAATACAATAGCGTGTGTTGTACGCAACTTCGAGTTCTAACACACACCACAACCAATCAAACGAGACGTTATGAATAGTAATACCCACTTTTTGAAATTTTATAAATCTTATCTTTCAAAATGGACTTCATATTTGGATTCGGAATATCGAAATTAGCCTAGGGGTAATTTTTGGTATTTTTCTGAAAACTTTTAATTTTTGATGAATAGGGAAAAAACACTGAGTTATAGTTTAAAAACGAATTTTTATTTAAATAATTATTTATTATATTTAAATTTAATTAACGTCAAAATATATACATAATACCTATATATGTTCAATGTAATTCATTGGATTTAGTTTAGAATAATTTTAGATATATAAATATTTTATTGAACTTTTCACCGTCTTTTACCCACCTTCTAGGAGAATTTGGAAATTCACGTAAAAATTAATTTTACCACTTTTGTGAGTGAAATTTCAAAACTATGAGAGACACGGTTAATATCAAGGAGTAAAATGTGGTTCAATTAGATAAAAATAATTTTTGGTGAATAGTAACTTTTTACTATTATTTACCATAGTTAAAATTAAATAGGGTAATTAAGGATAAAAATGATATTAATATTACCCTAACACATGTCCTAATTCTATTGGACAAGTTTATCTCGACTAAAAACAATTTTAGGAATAAAATATTATCATTTAGGTCCACTTGTATTAGATTAGGACATTTATTATTATTTAATTCAAAGAAAAGTTAAAAGAGTAAAAATCAAAGTTTAATTACTAAAACATTTGTCATATAAGGATATAAATAAGATAAATTCGATTATAAATATTAATTAGAAAGATAAATATATTTCCTACATAATGGTAGTTTATGTATAATTTTTAGACATTAAATAATTTAATTTATTTATGACACAATGGTGATGCACTAAATACCTAATTAATGAAATAATAAAATAATTGATATTATAAATATAAAAATAAATGTAATTTGAGACTTTTAATGAATTAAAGTAATTTCATATGTTAATATGACATGTTATTATTGATTTAATTAAGTTTTTGTGAAGTAATCATGCTGCTATAATTTTCACAAAAATCAAATACCAAATTGTGTCAAAATTGACATAAAAGAGTTTTTAAAACAAATAGTATATTATTAACTGATATTCAATTTATAAAAATCTAAGGTTCAGCCAAAGGACGTATATCATGATAGGTGTATCATTAATTGACCACTTGGGGGTCTCTTGGATCTATATAGTATGTTTATTAACTAAATAATATAAAAATACAAAGTGACATGGTAAATGTCAATCTAATTAACTAAGAGTTAAAACTAAACGATAAAGTTAATATAATGACCCAAACCTGTCTAAAATCTATTGGTTGAAAGGATTTAGACCCATCCCCACCTTAGTATTTGAATAATCTACTTTGGAGCCATTATAAACCAAATATGAATTTATTATAAATTAATACTTTAAGTTTTTCCTAAAGAGCCCCTCCTCCCCCTTATAAAAGGACACAACTTCTAACCAATTATTCACACATTAAGAGCCTTTTGGTTCAGACAAACTCTACCCAAATATCCTCTTAGATTCCCTAAATTAAACCTAGAAGCCTTATTTTGGTCCGAAATTCATTCTAAGGATCCCTTTTGATCAAATCAAAAGGAAGAACCTGAAGAAGAGGTATTGTTTTCACCACCATCTTTCAAGTTCCTTTCTTCTTCAACTTCTTCTTTCTTTGTTATTTAAATTCTAAAATAATAACTCCAGTATCTTCTATATACTGTGATGTTATTATAAATATGGTACAATAATATTCAGTATTATATCCATCCTTTGAATGACATGTCACCATACGTGCGTACGTACGGTTTACCGTCTCCACGTCGTGGTGTAATTGTTATTCTAAACATTATTATTTAGATGGGTATAATAATGCTGTTTAAATCATGTAAATAATGAGTATAACATGATAATTATTCTATATATATGATATACCATTCATTTTTATATTATTTTAATATCAAAAGAAAGATATTGTCGCTCCTACGTACGTACGGACTACCGTCTCCATGAACGCGATGAGATTCATTTCTCATTGTATCCATTCAAGACAAAATTTCATTTGATGATTAAAAATAATTTTTATAGACATGATATAATTCAATATATGAATAATATACATCCCATCCATAATAAATATGGCTCACATAACAAAGAATATAAAGGAAAACGAATCTGTTAACACCCGAAACGATTATAATACTAAGATATTATTAACAAATCAATGTTAAAAGATCATATATGATATCATATTAATGTATATGATTCTTGAATAATTTAATAACAATTATTTCACCATTATACAGGAGGTTAACCTACCCCCAACCAAGGAAAATTACAAGGTAATGGTTTATTTCACAATCTCTTCATTTTTCGAGGTTGTTTATACATAATTATCTATTGGGACCTCTTTATCATCAACATCCATGTTTCTTAAAAATGTATTTCAAAACATTCTTACTTATTTACAGAATATGGGTTAATTTCATTTAAACCCTTTTTGACTTTTTATAAGAAGTTTATAAAGGAATCTTTTCATCATTTTCCAAACAAGGTCCTTTTTAACCTTTTCGACAAAATTATGGTAAGAATGTCTTTTTTAAACTTATACGGTTGGTGCGTCTATTTTCCACCGTTATAAAATCGTCGAAGCTTACCTTACAAGATTACAATAATATTTCAAAGTAAATATTTTCTTTTATAATTATGTGTCTTTTTAATGATTAAAAAAAAGATATATTTCTCTCAAATAGTTTTGATTTCATCTATGACAACATCCTTTGATGGATTTTAGGCTTATTTGAAGGTGATTTATTATGATACCAAACTTCCATATTGTATTGAAGGTTTTGTGATATGTTTGACTATGGATGTGTTATTTTTATACCATTCACGGTTTATGGAGAATGTATTTACATTTCGTATGCTAGTTTTAATACGAATGTTTATGTTATGTTTCAACCTGTTCATATGAGGAATGCATTGGACTTAATAAGTGATGGGTGGAGCCCGCTATAGCTCCTCGATGCATCAGTAGGTATCATGAGGCAAAATAGTGTCTTGGAATAAGGCCTTGAAAAAATCTTAGTTGTAGTCTTGGCACGATGCCTTGGCCATGTGGTTATGATAGTCTGGCATTATGCATTCCATCATTATGAAAGTGGTTATTGATATTGCATGTGATTATTCGACTAGTAGAATATCCATGTGAATAAGTAAGTGGAATTATTTCATTTTATATTTTCCATATTATGATGAAGTTCAAGTGTAAAAGGATTTTGTTTTAGTTATACATTTCCTTAAATGTTTATGTTTATTTATGAATGTTTCCGCTATATTGTTATCCTTACTGAGCATCAGAGATCACTCCTTTTAATGTTTTAATTTTTCCCAAGATGTGAAGAAGTATTTTATGAATGACCTATAGGGATAGTATGAGGGGACATAAAGACAAGATGTTGTTGTAGTTTTTCTTTACTTTATAATGTAATTTAAGAATTATGAATATATCTAGTGATTCCAAGGCTACTACATTAATCGGTCTTTCGAGACATGATCTTTTTTGATCATGCCAATGTTATGTAATAATGCACCAACTCTGGGTTTCTAGGGTCAGGGCATTACAATTGGTATCCGAGGAAGTTTAGTACAAACCTTGGAAACTAGATTTAGATAAACTCGGATTAGAGCACGTAGACCTAAGATGAACTTTAAGGATTAGTGTAGAATATCTTCCTAGAATTTTGGTAGTGTAGAGATTTTTTGAGTTTTTTGAGAAATACATCTCTTTCTGGATATGAGCAAGTATATGCGGCTCTGGCACAAATGTAGCCAGGGGTAAAACCTGAAAACACTGCTTTGAGTAGGACTCGAACGGGAACTGGTGCATGACAACGGGCCTTCCTGCACTCTTGGTTACGACACTCCCGGGGGATATGGTTAGGATAATTCTCATTTTCTTTACGAACCATTATGAAGGGTTTATGAGCATATACTTTCTCAAAGAAAACATTTTTATGATTATGGATTATATCCATTAACTGTTCAATTTATGTTAAGTGTTTTACAAGTATATAATTATGCATTTTGATTCATAAACTGATCTACTTTATTTCATTATTTATAAATGGAACCTAGTGGAAGGAATGGAAACTATATCAATGCACACACTCCATGTAGGTATTTACCTCCTGCTCAAGATAATTATAGTGGAGCTGGTGATGCAACTGATGCTGATCATCTAATCACCATACTACGACAACTCACTCAGGTTATGAATAATAACCTTACCGGTATGGAGCACCCTGATCCGTATCTTGGAGGATCAATGTTAGATCTTTTCATGAGGCAGAAACCACAAAAATTTAATGGGAGTACAAATCCATTAGTATCTAAGAAATGGATAAGTTCCCTAGAAAAAATATTTCAGGATTTGGGGAGTAGTGAAAAGGAAAAAGTTGTCATGGTAGTTTATTGACTCATTGGAGATGCTAAACAATGGTGGTCATTGATACAAAACATGAAGGAAGATGATGAAGTATAAAATATGGAATGGAGGGAGTTCAAAGAGCTTTTCTTAGAAAAATACTTTCCTCGTGACCATCGAGAAGATATGGAAAGGAAATTTCTGAGTCTGAGGAAAAAGGAGGATGAGAATGTCGCAAAGTATGAGGCTAACTTTACCAGGTTAGTGAGGCATGAAACAAATTATACACGTTACCCAAGAAGTAGGATTGATCATTTCATTGATGGGTTAAAACCATTTCTCCATCGACCATTTATCTCACAATCTTTCTTGTCATACGAAGATATTGTCTCATGTGCTATCAAGACAGAAAAGGAATTCTCTATGCCTTACGACTTTAAGGAAAAGCAAGAGAAGAAGAGATCTGCTGACCACTATGGAAATGGAAATAAATGGAAGAAGGGAAAATTTGATTATCTATCCTAAAATAAATGTTGGAAGAAACACCTCGGTACTTGCTTGAAGGGAATGGGAGTCTGTTATAAGTGTGGTGAAAAAGGCCACTAAGATCATGATTGCAAGGGAAAGAGAGTTGTTGTCAACGTGGAATGTTATAATTGTAGTGAGATGAGACATTATGCAAATGAATGTCCTAAGAATCAGGGGAACTTACCTTAGAAAAGGACAAGGGATCAAGGTCATGATTATGCTATCACTACTGCTGAGGTAGAAGCTCCGAAAGACGTGGTGGCAGGTAATTTAATGGTTTTCTCAGGTTTAGCAAATGCTTTATTTTATTCTGGATCATCACATTGTTTCATATCTTCCCAGTTTTCTAAGAAAATTAGATATTTCCAATTTTATTTAACAAGGTAGTTGTTAGTTAAAACTCTTAAGGGAAGTATCATTGCTAAAAAGTTTTGTCAATCAGTCTCTATTAAGCCATATAAATATTCTTTATCTGCTGATCTCATCGTCATACCCATGATTGAATTAGTTATAATCCTTGGTATGGATTGGATTTCAGGCCACGATGTGAAGATTTTTTGTAAGAAGAAGGAGGGTACTATTTTTGATAATGATGATAAGGAATACCTTATCTTTAGATTAGAATCATCGCCACCTAATTCTTATCTAGATCCACCCCCAATAGCATAACTAAATTCAATTATTGGGGAGGAATATAATGAAATTACTATGGGTGAGGAAAGGAATTTTCAAATAGAGGATGAACCAATTGTGATAGAATATGTAGATGTGTTTCCGGAAGATTTACCTAGACATCCTCCAGAACAAGAAATTGAGTTTTCCATTGATTTAATTCTTGGTTCAAGGCCCATATCGAAGAACCCTTATAGAATGGACACTGTTGAATTAGTGGAACTAAAGAAACAACTAGAGGAATTAAGTAATAAGGGATTTATTCGCCCTAGTGTTTCTCCATGGAGAGCCCCTGTCCTTTTTGTTTAGAAGAAAGATGGATCTCTGAGGTTATGTATGGAATACAGGGAAATTAATGCTATAACAATAAAGAACAAGTATCCCCTACCTCGCATTGATGATTTATTCAACCAACTTCATGGAGCTCAATACATTTCAAAGATTGAACTTTGATCTGGATACCATCAGTTGTGTGTGAATAAGGAAGACATCCCGAAGACATCATTTTGAACAAGGTACGTGAATTATGAGTTTACAGTAATGCCTTTTGGATTGACTAATACACCCTCTGTATTCATGGATCTAATGAAGAGTTTTCAGGGAATATCTCAATGACTTTTGTGGTGGTATTTATTGATTATATCTTGGTATACTCCAAAAGCTACGAAAATCATGAAAATCACTTGAGCATTATCCTAAAGACTCTTAGGAGACATGAATTATATGGGAAGTTTAGAAAGTGTGAATTCTTGCTTCTGGAGATTTCTTTTCTTGGCCATATTGTCTCCAAATATGGAATCTCTATTGATCCTTCTAAGACAAGAGTAATCCAAGAATGGCCAGCGCCTATGATTATAACTGAGGTATGCAGTTTTATTGGTTTGGCAGGTTATTATTGACATTTCTTCTAGAATTTTTCCCGATTGGCTAACCCATTAACAAAGCTCTCACGTAAAGGGGTTAAATTTTTTTGGACAAAAGAGTGTGAAGAATGTTTTGAATAACTGAAGAGAAGATTATTCAATGCTCTTATACTGACACTACCATCGGGGAATGATGGGTTCGTTATTTATAGTGATGCATCGAATAAAGGACTTGGTTGTGTCCTTATGCAGAATGATAAGGTTTTTTCCTACACATCACGACACCTGAATATTCTTGAGAAAAACTATCCTACTCATGATCTTGAGTTAGCTTTTGTAATCAACGCTTTGAAGATATGGATACATTATATCTATGGTGAAAAATGTGAGATATATACCAATCACAAGAGCTTGGAGTATATTTTCTCACATAAAGAACTCAACATGAGGAAAAGGAGATGACTTGAATTACTCAAGGATTATGATTTCACGATACACTACCACCCGGGGAAGGCAAATAAGGTGGAAGATGCTTTGAGTAGAAAGGATCATGGAGTTTTTAATAAGATGAGAGTTGAAAACGATGCTATATACATGGATATAGTAAATATGGATATAGGAATAACCATGGAAGGTGAATCATCAATACTTTTTCAAATGGTTGACAAACCATCATTACTAGAAATGATAAAGAGTTCTCAGACCGATGATGAAGAGTTTTAAAAGAATATTAAAGCTATGAATAATGGGAGATTGAGTGACTTTGTGTATGAAGATGGAATTTTGAAGTTTGGGAAGAGACTTTGTGTTCCCAATATACATAATCTAAAAATAGAATTGATGGATGATGCTCATAGTTCCAATTTCTCTATACACCCTGGGATCTCCAAAATGTATAGAGATTTTATGGAACATTTTTTGTGGGACAACATGAAGAAGGATATTACTGATTTTGTGTCAAGATGTATGGTTTTTCAACAAGTGAAAGCTGGAAGGAAACAACCTAGAGGAGTATTGCAACCTATTCCCATACCAGAGTGGAAATGGGATAATATCACGATGGACTTTGTCATGGGACTACCAAAGTCTCCTAGAAAGAACGATTCAATATGGGTCATTGTTGATCATTTTTCCAAGTCAGCACATTTTCTTTCTATAAGATAAGATCTACCACTTGAACGTCTAGGAAGACTATATATTAATGAAGTTGTGAGACTTCATGGAGTACCCTAATCGATTGTTTCTGATCATGATCCCCGTTTTACTTCAAGATTCTGGAAAAGTCTTCAGAAAGCCCTGGATACTAAACTTCGTTTGAGCACTGCCTACCACCCCCAAACTGATGGACAATCAGAACGGACTATTCAAACCTTAGAAGACATGTTTAGATCATGCTCACTTGACTTTCTAGGTATGTGGGGTCAATATTTACCTCCGGTGAAATTTTCCTATAGCAATAGCTTTCATTCAAGTATTCGTATGGCACCACATGAAGCATTATATAGAAAGAGATGTCGCACACCAACCTGTTGGGATGACATTGGTGAAAGAAAACTTGTAGGCCCAGAACTGGTGGGGGAAATTATGGAAAATGAGAAGGTAATCCAAACCCACATCAAAGCAGCACAAAGTAGGCAGAAGAGCTATGCCGATAATCGAAGGAAGGATTTGGAATTTCATGTAAGAGATCATGTTTTCTTGAATGTATCTCCATAGAAGGGAGTTATACATCTCGATAAGAAAGGTAAATTGAGTCCTAAGTATATCAGACCTTTCAAAATTCTAGAATGAATTAGGGTTGTAGCATACCATTTAGCAATGCCACCAAATCTCTCCAAAGTTCACGATGTGTTCCACATATCACTGTTGAGAAAATACATGTCTGACCCAATGCATGTACTCACCTATGAGGAAGTGGAACTGGAACCAAATCTATCTTATTTCGAAGAGCCCGTCAGGATTCTTGATACCAGAGAACAAGTGTTGAGAAACCGGACAACTCGTCTGGTAAAAGTTCTATGGAGGAACCATAAGATGGAAGAGGAAACATGGGAAACTGAGGAACTTATGATGAAGAATCACATGAGACTTTTTATGTAGTAATATTCTAGAAATTTAAAGGATGAAATTATTTGAAGGAGGGGATAATGTAACTTCCCAATCTTCTACGGTACGCTTCTCTTTGAACAATACAATAGCATGTGTTGTACGCAACTTTGAGTTCTAACACACACTACAACCAATCAAACTAGCCGTTATGAATAGTAATACCTACTTTTTGAAATTTTATAAATTTTATATTTCAAAATGGACTTCAAATTTGGATTCGTAATATCGAAATTATCCTAGGGTGAATTTTTGGTATTTTTCTGAAAATATTAAATTTTTTATGAATAGTGAAAAAACACTAAGTTATAGTTTAAAAAGGAATTTTTATTTAAATAATTATTTATTTTATTTCAATTTAATTAAGGTCAAAATAGATACATAAAACCTATATAAGTTCAATGTAATTCATTGGAGTTAGTTTAGAATAATTTTAGATATATAAAAATTTTATTGAACTTTTCACTGTCTTTTACCCACCTCCTAGGACAATTTGGAAATTCACGTAAAACTTAATTTTACCGCTTCTGTTAGTGGAATTTCAAAACTCTGAGTGACACGTTTAATATCAAGGAGTAAAATTTGGTTCAATGGGATAAAAATAATTTTTGGTGAATAGTAACTTTCTTCTTTTATTTACCACGATTAAAAGTAAATAGGGTAATTAAGAGTAAAAATTATATTAATATTACCCTAAAACATGTACTAATTCTATTGGAGAAGTTTATCTCGACCAAAAACAACATTAAGAATAAAATATTATCAATTAGGTCCACTTGGATTAGATTAGGACATTTATTATTATTTAATTCAAAGAAGAGTTAAAAGAGTTTAAATCAATGTTTAATTAATAAAACAATTTTAATATAGGGTTATACATAAGATAAAATAGATTACAAATATTAATTAGAAATATAAAACGATTTCCTACATAATGGTATTTTATTTATAATTTTTATACATTAAATAAGTTAATTTATTTTTGACACAATGGTGATGCAGTAATTACCTAATTGATGAAATAATACAATAATTGATATTATAAATATCAACATAAATGTAATTTGACACTTTTTATGCATTACACTAATTTTATAGGTTAATATGACATGTTAGTATTGATTTAATTATGTTTTTGTGAAGTAATAATTCTGTTATGATTTTCACAAAAATCAAATACCAAATAGTGTCAAAATTGACATAAAAGATTTGTTTAAAAAAAATATTATATTATTAATTGATATTCAATTTCTAAAAATATAATATTAGGCCAAAAGACTTATATAATGATATTTTTATCCTTAATTGACCATTTGGGGTTCTCTTGTATGTATATAGTAAGTTTATTAACTATATAATATAAGAATACAAAGTGACATGGTAAATGTCAATCTAATTAACTAAGAGTTAAAACTAAAGGATAAGGTTAATATAATGACTGAAAACTGTCTAAAATATATTGGGTGAAAGGATTTAGACCCATACCCAGCTTATAATTTTAATAATCCACTGTTGAGCCATTAGAAACCTAATATGAATTTATTATAAATTAATACTTAAAGTTTTTCCTAAAGAGCCCCTCCTCCCCCTTATAAAAGGACACAACTTCTAACCAATTGTTCACACCATCAAAGCCTTTTGGATTGGCTATACGCTGCCCACATATCCTCTAAAAGTCCCTCACATGAACCTAGAGGCATTAGTTTGGTCAGAAATCCATCCTAAGGATCCCTTTTGATCAAATCAAAAGGACGAACCCGAAGAAGAGGTAATGTTTTCACCACTCTCTTTCAAGTTCCTTTCTTTTTCAACTTCTTCTTTCTTTTTTATTTACATTCTAAATTAATAATTCCAGCATCTTCTATATACAGTGATGTTATTATAAATATGGTACAAAAATATTCAGTATTCTATCCATCCTTTAAATGAAATGTCACCATACGTGCGTACGTACGGCTTACCGTCTCCATGTCGTGGTGTAATTGATATTCAAAACATTATTATTTAGATGGGTATAATAATAATGTTTAATTCATGTAAATAATAAATATAAAATGATAATTATTCTTTATATATGATATACCATCCATTTATATATTATTTTAATACAAAAGAATGATATTATCGCTCGTGCGTACGTACGGACTACTGTCTCCACGAACGTGATGAGATTCATTCCCCATCGTATCCATTCAAGAAAAAATTTCATTTGATGATTAAAAATAATTTTTAGAGACATGATATCATTCTGGATATGAATAATATACATCCCATCCATAAAAAATATGGCTCACATAACAAATCATATAAATGAAAATGAATTCGTTAGCACCTGAAACGATGATAATACTAAGATATTATTAACAAATCAATGTTAAAAGATCATATATGATATCATATTAATGTATATGATTCTTGTATAAGTTAATAACAATTATTTCACCATTATACAGGAGGTTAACCTACCCCCAACCAAGGAAAAGTACAAGGTAAGCGTTTATTTCAAAATATCTTCATTATCAGAGGTTGTTTATACATAATTATCTACAGGGACCTCTTTATCATCCACATCCATGTTTCATAAAAATGTATTTCAAAAAATTCTTACTATTTTATAGAATATGGATTAAAGTCATTTATACCCTTGTTGAAATTTTATAAGAATTTTATAAAGGAATCTTTCTGTCGTTTTCCAAACAAGGTCCTTTTTATCCTTTTCGACTGAATTAATGTAAGAATGACATTTTTTAACATATACGGTGGGTGCGGCTATTTTCTGCCATTATAAAATTGTCGAAGCTTCCCTTACAAGCTTACAAGAGTATTTTCAAAGTAAATATTTTCTTTTATAATTATGTGGCTTTTAAATGATTAAAAAAAAGAGATATTTCTCTCAAATAGTTCTGATTGCAACTATGTCAACATCCTTTGATGGATTGTAAAATTATTTGAAGTTGATTTATTGTGATACAAAACTTCCATATTTTATTGAAGGTTTTTTTATATATTTTACTGTGGATGTGTTTCTTTTATACCATTCATGGTTTATAGAGAAAGTATTGACATTTCGTATGCTAGTTTTAATACGAATGTTTATGTTATGTTTAAACCTGTGTATATGAGGAATGAATTGGACATAATAAGTGACGGGTGGAGCCCACTATAGCTCCTCGATGCATCATTAGGTCTCATGAGACAAACTAGTGTCTTGGAACGAGGCCTTGACAAAATCTTATTTGTAGTCTTGGCACGAGGCCTTGGCTACGTGGTTATGATAGTCTGGCATTATGCATTCCATCATTATGAAAGTGGTTATTGATATTGCATGTGATTATTCAACTAGTAGAATATCCATGTGAATAAGTAAATGGCATTATTTCATTTTATATTTTCCATATTATGATAAAGTTCAAGTGTAAAAGGGTTTTGTTTTAGTTATACATTGCCTAAAATGTTTATGTTTATTTATGAATGTTTCCGCTATATTGTTATCATTACTGAGTATCAGAGCTCACTCCATTAAATGTTTTAATTTATCCCAGGATGTGAAGAAGTATTTTATGAATGACCCGTAGGGATAGTATGAGGGGACATGAAGACAAGATGTTGTTTTAGTTTTTTTTCACCTTATGATGTAATCTAAGACTTATAAATATATCAAGTGATTCCAAGGATACTAAACTAATCGGTCTTTCGAGACTTGATCTTTTGTGATCATGCCAATGTTATGTAATAATGCACCGACTCTGGATAACTGGGGTCAGGGTGTTACAATAGGAATATGTGTAGAGACTCGGGTTTTTGGCCCTGTCAGACTTTGGAATATTTTTATGAATAATTCCAGAGCTAGGCGCGAAGACGGCGTGCGATTCTGAGGCCCGGTGTGCCCGGAATTAATTTTATAAAAATATGAAGTATTTTTATACTATGAACGTAGCGGGGTGTGATTTCTCTTAAACGGTAGCTCAGAACGGGAATCTGAGGGCACGGTTGCGTCCGGAACGTGCCGTTTACCCTAAGCAAGGTGTAAACTTCGCGGGCACGGGCCTGCTATGGAAAATGCCACCAGGGGCATTTTTGTAAATAACTGGAAAAGTTAGTTTTCTAGTGTCAGCTCGAATAACCTATGAACGGAGTCTCGGATCACAAATCCGAGTTCACCGTTGCGTTCAGAACAACGCGTTTACCCTAAGGGTGACCTTATCCTTGTCCGCGTCAGGCGCAGGGTCGGGGGCGTGTCAGGCCGGGGAGTTAAGCAGTTATTTGTTGGAAACAAATATCTCTCCCCCCCCCCCCCCGTGTTGGACGCGTGAAGAGAAAATTAGTTCCTCTTCCTTTTCCTCCTCTTCTGACAGAGAATCGACGGCCGAATCGTGCGATCAAGGTGCCGTCGAGCTCAGATTTCGACGGCGGGCATTCCAGGATCGTGCAACGGAAGCTTTGGAGCGCCAATCATCGGCATTTCGGCCATGAGGTAGGCGGTTTGAGTTTTGAAATACTGGACCCCGTTTATTTGTTTTTTTTCTTCAAATATTTATAAGGGTTGTATAGTTCGGGTCCCGAGGTTTCCGAAACATGTTTCGGACATGATTTTGGAGCACCGGGGTGCTGTCGGGGGTTCCCAGATGTTTTCTGGCGTAAATCCCGGATTCCGGCGGTGGTCATGGCAGAATCTGGAGAGGTGTGGCGGCGGTACGGCAGTTTCCGATGACGATGGCGGCGGCACAGCGGTTTCCGGTGACGATGGCGGCGGCGCGGTGGAATCTGGCGGCGGCGCAGAGGTTTCCGGCGAGGCTGGCAGTTGTCCGGCCAGGATTTTTCGGGTGTTCTTTAAACCACCGTAACTCGCAAACCCTAACTCCGATATGCGAGCCATTTGCGGCGACGAATTCCTTACGTCAAGAATTACTTTTTGAACTCACTTTGCGAATTTTATGGTTCGGGATCGCAACCCGAGAGTTAGAAACGTCGTATAAAATAATAATATTTTATTATTTTACGACTTCGGGCCATCGTAACTTCTACCCGGAGCGTCCAATTGACGTGCCGTCAGTGGTGTTGAGACCCTGATGATACAATAGACTTCTCTTGAGGGTTTCCGGGTGTTGGGACTGAGTTTGGGGTGCGGGCCCCATGAGGCCGGGTTTTGGCGTTTGCGGAAAAATGCAGCTTTCACACCAAGAGTCCGATTTTAGCGGATGATTAGTCGATCCTGTGATTTTTTCCGAGAGGATCGCAGTGGTGTGATCTGTTCGATGAGTTTCAGAATCGAGGCGTGGGCCCCACCCGAGCTGGCATCGGTGAATCATACCTTTTTCACCGGGTGTCCGTTTCGGACGAGCGAGTAGTCGATTCCGCTTGTTTTTCCGAGGGGATCGCCGTGGTATGATCCGATCGATGGGTTTAGGGATCGTTGTGTGGGCCCCGCATGAGCTAGCTATGGTGAATAGTGCATTTTTCACCAGTGATCTGTTTTGAGCGAGTAAGAAGCCTATCCTGCGTGTTTTTCCGCGTATATCACGATGGTGGCCTCAGTATTGTCCTTGGCGGTGCACAGTGTGTCATTGTTGCGGGTTGCTTGGGTTAGCGACATTTTGGACCAGCAGTGGTTGAGGGTACTCCCTTGGTTCATTCCTACGAGCGTTCACGTGGCATCACAACCCTAGTATAGTTTTGTGATCCTCTCGATGAGTTGTTTAAACTGTTAGAGTTGTGGCATCCCTCAGGTGGGCCCAGAGCGGGATCCTCTAGAATCTTTTCCCTAGATCGGGTTCTTGGTATCGCTGTGACTGCTTATTCATGGGTGGCGATCCCCTATCTAGTAGGTTAACCCCATAGGGTTTGTGGAATCATTGGGATTATGATCCCCTACACGGTGGGCCGTACTTAGTAGTGTTGTGGCATCGTCGCGTATACGATCCCCTACTCAGCATGAGGTGTATAATAGGGTTGCGATATCATTGTTTATGTGATCCACTACTCAGCGTGTGGTTTCTGTAGGTTTGCGGCATCGTCGATTCGATCCCCAACATCACGAGTTATACCAGATAGGGTTCCAGTATCATCGTGACTACCTTTATATGGGATATGATCCTCTATCTGAGTGATGTGTTTCTGTCGAGCGCTAGGTCAGGTTGTGGTATCCCCCATAGGATCCTGGGTGTGATCCCCTATCTGTGAGAACTACGTATACCAGATCGGGTCGTGGTATTCTCCAGCGGACCCTAGGAGTGATCCCCTATATGTGAGCTTCGTATACTAGAGTGGGTTTTGGTATCCCCTAGCGGACCCTAGGAGAGATCCCCTATCTGAGGAGTTTGGTGGTTATGTTTTTTCTGCGAGGTTTCCTCAATGATGCTCTCCGACGAGCGTGATCACTCAGGTGAGCGTATGAGAGGTTTGTGAGAAACCCGATGGAGTGTATTTCTCAGATTAGTGTCATCTGGGATGACAGTGATCGTGTGGTCTGCTCTTCTAGTTGTAGACAGTTGTTGGTGTTGAGGTCGGTACCTCGGGTGACTTGATGCGTGAGCTGAGTATATCTAGTTTGTTCATGGTGTATGTATGGGCATACACTTGAGATGAACTGACAAGTTGTGTTTAGCCAAGGATGGTCGTGAGATGGATTTTTCCTCTCGTCTGGGTTCCCTCTGGCTAGGATGAGTGGATTGTTGCCTTTCAGTTGCTCTCTTTGGTTTTGGGTTTTTGGGGTGCCTACTGAGTATGTTTATACTCACCCTTGCACTGGATTTTCCCACACATGTTTGTATCTTGTGAAGACCAAATGCCTTTCTAGGGAGTCCCAGGGGGACCCGGAGTAGGCGGAGCTGAGTGAGCGAGACTGACTGGGGTGTTTGCCGGTGCGGTGCCAAGGGAGCTTTCTGGCGGGTGTTTTTGGTAACGTTCCCCTTCGTCAGAGCAGGTTGGACGTGCTTTTGTAGTTTTCTTTTCGTGGGCCCTGTTTTTTCCTTTGTACTTCTGCTGTACTCGGGTTTGGGATAGATGTATGCATGCATTTTTTTTATAGTTTTATATATCTCTTCACTGTTTCAAGGAGGTGTTTGTGGGTGCGTTTGTACAGGTACCTTAGGCTAATGCCTCCCATGTGTGTGATAGCCTACTCGGTGCTGGACGCCAGCCCCTGGCCTATTGGAGGCGGGCTTGGGGAGTCGCGGCTTGAGCCCCGTTGGGTTGGGTCATGACAGAGTGGTATCTCTGCACTGTTGCATGGATGTGTTTGTGGGTGCGTGTGTACAGGTACCTTTGGATAACGCCTCTCATGTGTGTGATATCCTACTCGACACTGGACGCCAGCCCCTAGCCTATTGGAGGCGGGCTTGGGGAGTCGTGGATTGAGCCTCGTTGGCCCTGTCAGGCTTTGTAATATTTCTATGAATAATTTCAGAGCTAGGCACGAAGACGGCATGCGATTCCGAGGCCTGGTCTGCCCGGAATTAATTTTATAAAAATATTAAGTATTTTTATACTATACAAGTAGTGGGGGTGTGATATATCCTAAAAGGTAGCTCAGAACGGGAATCTGAGGGCACAATTGTGTCCGGAATGTGCCGTTTAGCCTAGACGAGGTGTAAACTTCATGGGCGCGGGCCTGCTGTGGAAAACGTCATCAGGGGAATTTTCCTAAATAAGTGGAAAAGTTAGTTTTCGAGCGTCGGCTCGAATAACTTCTGAACGGAGTCTTGGATCGCAAATCCAAGTCCACCATTGCGTTCAAAACAACGTGTTTACCCTAAGGGCGACCTTATCCTTGTCTGCGTCAGGCGCGGGGTCGGGGGAGTGTTGGGCGGGGGAGTTAGCAAATATTTGTTGGAAACAAATATCGCCCCCCCCTTGTTGGACGTGTGAAGCGTAGATGAGTTCCTCCTCCTTCTCCTCCCCTTCCGACGATGAATCGGTGACCGAATCATGCGATCAAGGCACCGTCGAGCTCTGATTTCGACGACGGGCGTTCCAGGATCGTGCAGCGGAAGCTTTCGAGCATGGATCGTCGGTGTTTCACTCGCGAGGTAGGCGGTTTGAGTTTGGAAATCCTGGACCCCGTTTATTTGTTTGTTTCTTCAAATCTTTATATGGGTTGTATAGTTTGGGTCCTGAGGTTTCGGAAACATGTTTCATATCTAATTTTGGAGCACTGGGGTGCTCCTGGGGGTTCCCAGAAGTTTTCCGGCAGAAATCCTGGATTCCAGAGCCAGCCATGGCAGAATCAGGTAAGGTGCGGCGACGGCGCGGCAGTTTCCAGCGGCGGCGGTTGCAGCGCAGCGGAATCCGGCGGCGGCGCGGTGGTTTCCGGCGAGGCCGGCGGTTGTCCGGCCAGGATTTTCCCTGGGTTCTTTAAACCCCCGTAACTCACAAACCGTAACTCCGATTTGCGAGCCATTTGCAGCGAAACATTCCTTGCATTGAGACAGACCTTTTGACCTTACTTTGAGAATTTTATGGTTCGGGATCGTGGCCCTGGAGTTAGAAACGTCGTATAAAGTAATAATGTTTTATTATTTTACGACTTCGGGCCGTCGTAACTTCTACCCGGAGTGTCCGATTGACGTGCCATCAGTGGCGTTGAGACCCTAATGATATGATAGACTTTTCTTGAGGGTTTTCGGGTGCTGGGACTGAGTTCGAGGTGTGGGCCCCATGAGGCCGGGTTTTGGAGTTTGCGGAAAAACGCAGCTTTCGCACTAGGAGTCCAATTTTGGCAGATGATTAGTCGATCCTATGTTTTTTTCCGAGAGGATCGCAATGGTGTGATCCGTTCGATATGTTTCTGAATCGAGGCGTGGGCCTCACTCGAGTTGGCTTCGGTGAATAGTACCTGTTTCACCGGGTGTCCGTTTCGGACGAGCGAGTAGTCGATTCTTCTTGTATTCCTGAGGGGATCGTCGTGGTATGATCCGCTCGATGTGTTTCGGGATCGTTGTGTGGGCCCCGCATGAGCTAGCTATGGTGAATAGTGCCTTTTTCACCGGTGCTCCGTTTCGGGTGAGTAAGCAGCCAATCCTACGTGTTTTTCCGCGTAGATCGCGATGGTGGCCTCGGTGTTGGCCTTCTAGGTGTGCAATATGGCGTTGTTGTGTGTGGCTCGGGTTAGTGACGTTTTGGACCAAAAATGGTTGAGGGTACTCTCTTGGTTCATTCCTACGAGGGTTTGCGTGGTATCACAACCCTAGTATAGGTTTGTGATCCTCTCAATGGGTTGTTTAAACTGTTAGAGTTGTGGAATCCCTCCGGTGGGCCTGGAGTGGGATCCTCTAGCATCTTTTCCCTAGATCGGGTTCTTGGTATCGCTGTGACCGCTTATTCACGGGTGGCGATCCCCTATCTAGCAGGTTAACCCCGTAGGGTTTGTGGCATCATCGGGATTATGATCCCCTACACTGTGGTCCGTACTTAGTAGGGTTGTGGCATCGTCGGGTATACGATCCCCTACTCAGCATGAGATGTATAATAGGGTTGTGATATCGTTGGTTATGTGATCCCCTACTCAGCGCGTGGTTTCTGTAGGGTTGCAGCATCGTCGGTTCGATCCCCTACATCACGAGTTATACCAGATAAGGTTCTGGTATCGTCGTGACCACCTTTATATGGGCGATGATCCTCTATCTGAGTGATGTGCTTCTGTCGAGCGCTAGTTCGGGTTGTGGTATCCACCAGCGGATCCTGGGTGTGATCCCCTCTCTGTGAGAACTACGTATGCCAGATCGGGTTGTGGTATTTTCCAGCGGACCCTGGGAGTGATCCCCTATCTATGAGCTTTGTATCCCGGAGTGGGTTCTGGTATCCCTAGCGGACCCAAGGAGCGATCCTTTATCCGAGGAGTTTGGAGGTTATGTTGTTTCTGCGAGGTTTCCTCAGTGATGCTATCAGATGAGCGTGATCTCTTAGGTGAGCGTCTAAGAGGTTTGTGAGAAACTGGATGGAGTGTATTTCTCGGATGAGTGTCATCTAGGATGACAGTGATCGTGTGGTGTGCTTTTCTGGTTGTGGACAGTTGTTGGTGTTGAGGTCAGTACCTCAGGTGGCTTCATGCGTGAGCTGAGTATATCTGGTTTGTTCATGGTGTATGTATGGGCATACACTTGAGCTGAGCTGACTAGTTGTGTTTAGCCGAGGATGGTCGTGAGATGGAGTTTTCCTCTCATCTGGGTTCCCTCTGGCTGGGATGAGAGGACTATTTCCTTTCAGTTGCTCTCTTTGGTTTTGGGTTTTTGGGGTGCCTACTGAGTATGTTTATACTCACCCCTGTACGGGCTTTTCCCACACATGTTTGTATCTTGTGCAGACCACAGGACATTCGATGGAGTCCTAGGAGGACCCGGAGTAGGCGGAGCTGAGTGAGCGAGACTGAACGGGGTGTTTGTCAGTGCGGTGCCGAGGGAGCTTTCTGGCGGGTGTTTATGGCAGCGTTCCGCTTCTTCAAAGAAGGTTGAACAGGCTTTCGTAGTTTTCTTTTCATGGGCCCTGTTTTTTCCTTTCTACTTCTGTTGTACTCGGATTTGGGATAGATGTATGCATGCATTTTCTTTACAGTTTTATATATCTCTGCACTGTTGCATGGAGGGGTTTTGGGTGCGTGTGTACAAGTACCTTAGGCTAATGCCTCCCATGTGTGTGATAGCCTACTCGGCACTGGACGCTAGCCCCTGGCCTATTGGAGGCGGGCTTGGGGAGTCGCGGCTTGAGCCCCGTTGGTTCGGGTCATGGCAGAGTGGTATCTCTGCACTATTGCATGGAGGTGTTTGTGGGTGCGTGTGTACAGGTACCTTAGGCTAATGCCTCTCATGTGTGTGATAGCCTACTCGGTGCTGGATGCCAACCCCTGGCCTATTGGAGGCGGGCTTGAGGAGTCACTCCTCGAGCCCTGTTGGCCCTGTCAGACTTTGTAATATTTCTATGAATAATTCCAGATCTAGGCGCGAAGACGGCGTGTGATTCTGATGCCCGGTGTTCCCGGAATTAATTTTATAAAAATATTATGTATTTTTATACTATGCACATAGTCGGGGTGTGATATCTCCTAAACGGTAGCTCAGAACGGGAATCTTAGGGAACGGTTGCGTCCGAAACGTGCCTTTTACCGTAGGTGAGGTGTAAACTTCACGGGTGCGGGCCTGCTGTGGAAAACGCCATCAGGGGCATTTTCGTAAATAAGTGGAAAAGTTAGTTTTCGAGCGTCATCTCAAATAACTTATGAAAGGAGTCTTGTATCGCAAATCCGAGTCTACCATTGCGTTCAAAACGGCGCGTTTACCCTAAGGGCGACCTTATCCTTGTTCGCGTCGGGCATGGGTTCGGGGGCGTGTCGGGCCGGGGAGTTAAGCAGATATTTGTTGGAAACAAATATCTCCCCCCTCGTTGGACGTGTGAAGTGCAGATGAGTTCCTCCTCCTTCTCCTCCCCTTCCGACGGCGAATCGGCGGCCGAATCGTGCGATGAAGGCGCCGTCGAGCTCTGATTTCGACGGTGAGCGTTCCAGGATCGTGCAGCGGAAGCTTTGGAGCGCGGATCGTCGATGTTTCACCTGTGAGGTAGGCGGTTTGAGTTTTGAAATCTCAGACCCAGTTTATTTGTTTTTTTTCTTCAAATCATTATAAGGGTTGTATAGTTCGGGTCCCAAGGTTTCCGAAACATGTTTCAGATCTGATTTTGGAGCACCGGGGTGCTCCTGGGGGTTCTCGGAAGTTTTTCGGCGGAAATCCTGGATTCTGGCAGTGGATATGGAAGAATCCGGTGAGGCGCGGCGATGTTGCAGCGGTTTCCGGTGGTGGTGGCGGCGGCGCGGCGGAATCCGGCGGCGGCGCGGTGGTTTCTGGCGAGGCTGGGGGTTGTCCGGCCAGGATTTTTCAGGGTTCTTTATACCCCCGTAACTCGCAAACCATAACTCCAATTTGCAAGCCATTTGCGGTGACGAATTCCTTGCGTTGAGACGGACCTTTTGAGCACACTTTGAGAATTTTGTGGTTCGGGATCGCGGCCCAGGAGTTAGAAACATCGTATAAAATAATAATATTTTATTATTTTACGACTTCGGGCCGTCGTAACATCTACCCGGAGCGTCCGATTGACGTGCTGTCAGTGGCGTTGATACCCTGATAATACGATAGACTTTTCTTCAGGGTTTCCGGGTGTTGGGACTGAGTTTGAGGTGTGGGCCCCACGAGGCCGGGTTTTGGCGTTTGCGGAAAAACGCAGTTTTCACACCAGTAGATTGATTTTGGCGGATGATTAGTCGATCCTGTGTGTTTTTCCGAGAGGATCGCAATGGTGTGATCTGTTCGATGAGTTTCGGAATCGAGGCGTGGGCCCCACTCGAGTTGGCTTCGGCGAATAGTATATTTTTCACTGTGTGTCCATTTCGGACAAGCGAGTAGTCGATTCTGTTTGTCTTTCCGAGGGGATCGCCGTGGTATGATCCGCTCGCTGGGTTTCGGGATCATTGGGTGGGCCCCGCACGAGGTAGCTACGGGGAATAGTGTCTTTTTCACCGGTGCTCCGTTTCGGGTGAGTAAGCAGCCTATCCTGCGTGTTTTTTCGCGTAGATCGTGATGGTGGCCTCAGTATTGGCCTTAGAGGTGCACAGTATGGTGTTGTTGTGGGTAGCTCGGGTTAGTAACGTTTTGGACCAGCAGTGGTTGAGGGTACTCCCTTGGTTCGTTCCTACGAGGGTCCACACGGCATCACAACACTAGTACAGGTTTGTGATCCTCTCGATGGGTTGTTTAAACTATTAGAGTTGTGGCATCCCTCTGGTGGGACCAGAGCGGGATCCTCTAGCATCTTTTCCCTAGATAGGTTTCTTGGTATCGCTGTGACCGCTTATTCACGGGCGGCGATCCCCTATCTAGCAGGTTAACCCCATAGGGTTTGTGGCATCATCAGGATTATGATCCCCTACACGGTGGGCCGTACTTAGTAGGGTTGTGGAATCATTGGGTATACGATCCCCTATTCAGGATGAGGTGTATAGTAGGGTTTCGGTATCGTCGGTTATGCGATCCCCTACTCAGTGCGTGGTTTCTGTAGGGTTTCGGCATCGTCAGTTCGATCCCCTACATCGCGAGTTATACCAGATAGGGTTCCGGTATCATCGTGACCACCTTTATATGGGAGATGATCCTCTATATGAGTGACATGATTCTGTCTAGCACTAGGTCAGGTTGTGGTATCCCCCATCAGATCCTGGGTGTGATCCCCTATCTGTGAGAACTACGTATGCCAGATCGAGTCGTGGTATCCTCTAGCGGACCCTGGGAGTGATCCCCTATCTGTGAGCTTCGTATACTAGAGTGGGTTCTGGTATCCCCTAGCAGACCCTATAAGCGATCCCCTATCCAAGGAGTTTGGTGGTTATGTTGTTTCCATGAGGTTTCCTCAGTGATGCTATCCGACGAGCGTGATCTCTTGGGTGAGCGTCTGAGAGGTTCGTGAGAAACCCGATGGAGTGTATCTCTCAGATGAGTGTCATATGGGATGACAGTGATCATGTGGTGTCCTCTTCTGGTTGTGGAATGTTTTTAGTGTTGAGTCCGGTACCTCAGGTGGCGTGATGCGTGAGTTGAGTATATCTGGTTTGTTCATGGTGTATGTATGGGCATAAACTTGAGCTGAGCTGACTAGTTGTGTTCAGCCGAGGATGGTCGCGAGATGGAGTTTTTCTCTCATCTGGGTTCCCTCTGGCTGGGATGAGCAGACTGTTGCCTTTCATTTTCTCTCTTTGGTTTTCGGTTTTTGGAGTGCCTACTGAGTATGTTTATACTCACCCCTGCACGGGCTTTTCCCGCACATGTTTGTGTCTTGTGCAGACCACAAGCCTTTCGACAGAGTCCCAGGAGGACCCGGAGCAGGCGGAGCTGAGTGAGCTAGACTGACCAGGGTGTTTGTCGGTGCGGTGCCGAGGGAGCTTTCTGGTGGGTGTTTGTGGCAGAGTTCCCCTTTTTCAGAGCAGGTTGGATGCGCTTTTGTAGTTTTCTTTTGGTGGGACCTGTTTTTCCCTTTGTACTTCTACTGTACTCTGGTTTGGGATAGATGTATGCATGCATTTTCTTTACAGATTTTTTTATCTCTCCATTGTTTCATGGAGTTGTTTTTGGGTGCGTGTTTACAGGTACCTTAGGCTAATGCCTCCCATGTGTGTGATAGCCTACTCGGCACTGGACGCCAGCCCCTCGCCTATTGGAGGCGGGCATGGGGAGTCGCGGCTCGAGCCCCGTTGGGTTGGGTCATGACAATATGAGCTGAGTAAATAATTCCATAATAAAACATATTCAAGGGTATTCTACTCGTCGAATAACTACATAAACCATCATTATTATTTTCATAATGAGTTAATGTATAATGCCGGACATTCTGAAACATTTTGTCAAGGCCGCGACCAAGACGTCTTATAATGATTAAGGCCTCAGCCAAAACTATATATAAAATTGGGAATGGTCTCAGCCAATTCAATGTCTAATTGTATCATGAGACCGACCGATGCGCCGAGGATCTATAGCAAACTCCATCCATCACATTCTAAGTCCAATACATTCCTCATATGAAAAGGTTGAAACATAACATAAACATTCGTATTAAAAATTACATATGAAATGTCAATAATTTAACCATAAACCATAAATTGTATAAAAATAACACATCCACAGTCAAACATATCACAAAATCTTCAATACAATATTGAATATTTGTATCATAATAAATCAACTTCAAACAAGTATAAAATCCATCAAAGGATGTTGACATAGATGAAATAAAAACTATTTGAAAGAAATAACTCATTCTATTTTTAAACCATTTAAGAGTCACATAAATATAAAAGAAAATATTTATTTTGAAAATATTCTTATAATCTTATAAGGGACGCTTTGATGATGTAATTATGGTGGAAAATATCCACACCCATCGTATAAGTTAAAAAAAAACATTCTTACTTTAATTTTGTCTAAAAGGTCATAATGTACCTTGTTTGGAAAACAACGAAAAGATTTCTTTCAAAAGATATAAGTTCAAATAATGGTATAAATGAATTTAAACCACAGTCTAGTAAATAGTAAAAAAAATTTGAAATAAATTTTTATGAAAAACAGGATGTGGATGATAATGAGGTCCCAGTAAATACTTATGTGAAAACAACCTCAGATAATAAATAGATTTTGAAATTAAACCTTACCTTATACTTTTCCTTAGTCGATGGTATGTTAACCTCTTGTATAATAGTTAAAATATTGTTATTAAATTATAAAAGAACTATATACATAAATATTATATCATATATGATCCTCTAATATTGCTTTGTTAATAATATTCCAGTAGTATCATCGTTTCGGGTGTTAATTGATTCATTTTCCTCTATATGCTTGATTACGTAAGCCATGTTTGTTATGGATTGGATGTATTTGATTCATATAAAGAATGATTTAATGTTCATAAATATTATTTTTAATCATAAAATAAAAATTATTCTTGAATGATTAAGATGGGGAAATGAATCTCATCGCGTTCGTGGAGACAGTAATCCGTACATACGCAAGAGTGACCATATCATTATATTGATGGTGAAATAGTATGTAATTGGATTTTATATAATATAAATATAATAAATAACATGTTATATTTATTATTTAGATCAGTTATACTCATTATTATACCCATCCAAATAATGAAGTGTTTGAATAACAAACTACACCATGACGTGGAGACGGTAAGCCGTACGTACACACGTATGGTGACATTGTCAATCATACGATGGATAGAATAATGAATATGGTTCTACAATTTTTATAATAACATCACAGTATATTGAAGATACTTGAATTATTATTTTAGAAAGGAAACAATAAATAAAGAGGAAGTGGATTAAGAAAAGAACTTGAAAGAGGTGATGAAATATTTACCACTTCTTCGGGTTCTTCCTTTTGTTTTGATCAAAAGGTCTCCTTAGGAAGGCTTTATGACCAAAATAAGGCCTCTAGGATGAAGGGTGAAAAGTTGGGAGGATATTAGGGTGGGGTTGGTCTGAGCCAAATGGATGTGGAGGTGTGAATTTAAGTGAATGGGAAGTTCCCTTTTATAAGAGAGGTGGGGGTCACTTTCAGAAAAGCTTGAAATATTATTTTATAATAAAATCATTTTCGGTTTCTAATGGATCCAAAATGATTTATTTATAGGTTAAGGTGGGGATGGGTCAAAAAACGCTCAATCAATTGGTTTTAGACAGGTTTATGTCACCATATTAACCTTATCTTTTAGATTTAACTCTTAGTTAAATAGTTTGACATTTACCATGTCTCCTTGTATTTTTATATTTTATGGTTAATAAACATACTATAAAATAGAAAGAGAACCCCAAGTTGTTCAGTATTTATATATATAACCTTATCTAAATCCTTTTTCTGAATCTTAGATTTTCATGAAAAGTATATCAATTAATAATATAGTATTTGTTTTAAAAACTCAATTGTGTCAATTTTGACACTATTTAGTATTTGATTTTTTAAAAGCCATTAAAAAATTATCACTTAAAATAAAATTTATTTACCCGACCCTAACATGTCATATTAACCTATAAAATTATTTTAATTCATCAGAAGTCTCAATTTACATTGATTTAGATATTTATAATATCAATTAAATTAATATTTCATTAATAAGGAAATTACTGCATCATCATTGTGTCATAAATAAATTAAATTATATAATGTCTAAAAATTATAAATAAAATACCATTATGTATGAAATATTTTTATATTTATAATGAATCTTTATAGTTGAATTTATATTGTGTGAAACCATATAATAAAAATGGTTTAGTTACTAAACTTTGAATTTAACTCTTTTAAATATTCTTTAAATAAAATAATAATAAATGTGATAATCTAATCCAAGTGGACCAAAGGGGATAATAATTTATTACTAAGGTTTTTTTGGTGGAATTAAACATATCCAATAGAATTAGGACATGTGTTTGGGTAATTATGATATCATTTTTACCCTTAATAATCCTATTTACTTTTTACCATGGTAAATAAAAGTCAAAATTTATTATTTAGAAAAAAATATTTTCATCTTATTGAATCGAATTTTACTTAATAATATTAATTATGTCTCTCGGATATTTGAAATTCAACTCATAGTAGTGGTAAAATTAAGTTTTACTCAAATTTGCAAATGCTCCTAGGAGGTTCGTAAAATACGGTCAAAAGTTCAATAAATTTTATATATATCTAAATTTATTATAAAATGACTCCGATTAATTAAATTTAACTTATATAGGTATTATATATCTATTTTGACCTAAATTAAATTTAAATAAAATAAATAATTATTTAAATAAAAAAGTCGGTTTTAACCAATAACGTAGTGTTTTTCAGTATTCATCAAAAAATTGAAAGTTTTCATAAAAATACCAAAAATTTAACCTAATCTAATTTCGATATTCCAAATTCAAAAATTTAGTCCATTTTTAAAAAAAATTATAAAATATCAAAAATTGGGTATTACTATTCATAACGTCTAGTTTGATTGGTCGCGGTGTGTTAGAATCTCGAAGCTGCATACAATGCAATCTATTGCATTATTCAAAGGGAAATGTACCTTGGAAGCTTGGGGTTTTACATTCTTCCCCCCTTCAAATAATTTAATCCTTGATGTTTCAAGAATACTACCACACAAAAAGATTTTGTTGGTTCTTCATCATAAGTTCCTCTAGTTCCCACATTGCATCTTCCATCTTATGGTTTCTCCATAGAACTTTTACCAGACGAGTCATCTAGTTTCTCAACACTTGTTTTCTGGTATCAAGAATCTTGACAAGCTCTTCACAATAAGACAGATTAGGATGCAGTTCAATTTTCTCATAGGTGAGTACATGTGTTGGGTCAGGCATGTATTTTCTCAATAGTGATACACGGAACACATCATGAACTTTGGAGAGACTTGGGGGAATTTCTAGACGGTAAGCTATAGCCCCAATTTGTTCTAGAATTTGGAAAGGTCTGATGTACCTTAGACTTAATTTACCCTTCTAACCGAATCATATAACTCCCTTCCATGAATATACCTTCAAGAAAACATGATCTCCTACCTGAAATTCCAAATCCTTTTGTTGGTTATCGGTAAAGCTCTTCTTCCTACTTTCACTTGCATTGATGTGAGTTTGGATAATCTTAACTTTTTCTATTGTTTCCTCAACATGTTCTTGGCCTATGAGTTTTCTTTCACCAATATCATCCCATCAAGTCGGTGTGTGACATCTATTTCCATGTAATGCTTCATATGGTGCCTTCTGAATACTTGATTGGAAGCTAGTGTTATAGGAAAATTCTACTGGAGGTAAATATTGATCCCATATACCTTGAATGTCAAGTGAGAAAGATCTCAACATCTCTTCTAATGTTTGAATAGTCCATTTTGATTGTCCATCAGTTTGAGGGTGGTAGGCAGTGCTCAAATGAATTTTAGTATCCAAGGATTTCTGAAGACTTTTCCAGAATCTTGATGTAAAGTTGGGATAATAATCAGAAACAATCGATATGAGTACTCCACGAAGTATTACAACTACATTAGTATATAGGATTGCTAAATGTTCAAGTGGGAAATCTTCTCTTATATCAAGAAAATATGTTGACTTGGTAAGATGATCAACAATGACCCATATTGCTTAATTCCTTCTAGGAGTCTTTGGTAGCCCCATGAAAAAGTCCATTGTAATATCATCCCATTTCCACTCAAGTATGGGAAGAGGTTACATGACTCCTCTAAGATGTTTTCTTCCAGCTTTAACTTGTTGTAAAACCATACATCTTGACACAAAATCAGCAATCTCTCTTTTCATGTTGTCCCACCAAAAATCTTCCTTCATGTCTCTATACATCATGGTACTCCGAGAATGTATAGAGAAATTGGATCTATGAGTATCATCCCATAATTCCCTTTTTAGATTAGGTATATCGAGAACACAAAGTCTCTTCCCAAATTTCAAAATTCCGTCTTCATATACGAATTCACTCAATCACCCATAATTTACAACATTAATATTCTTTTGAAACTATTCATTATCAGTCTGAGAACTCTTTAGCCTTTCTAGTAATGATGGTTTAGAAACCATTTGAAAAATTATTGATGTTTCACCTTCCATGGTTATTCCCATATCCATCATTACTAGATCCAAGAAAATAGGATCTCTTTTAACACTCATCTTGTTCAAAACTCCATGGTCCTTTCTAATCAAAGAATCTTACACCTTATTTTCCATCCTTGGGTGGTATTTTATAGTGAAATCATAATCCTTGAGTAGTTCAAGCCATAGTGTTTTTCTCATGTTGAGTTCTTTCTGTGAGAAAATATACTTCAAACTCTCAAGATAAGTATAAATCTCACATTTTTCACCATAGAGATAGTGTCTCTATATCTTCAGATTGAAGATTAAAACTGCTTACTCGAGATCATGAGTGGGACAGTATTACCCATGAATGTTTAGCTATCATGATGTATAGGAAATAACTCTATCATTTTTCATAAGGACACAACCCAGTCATTTCTTTGAAGCATCACTATAAATAACAAACCCATCATTCCCTGATGGTAGAGTCAAGATAAGAGAATTAACTAATCTTATCTTCAGTTCAATAAAACATTCTTCACACTCTTTTTTCCAAACAAATTTAACCCCATTACGTGTGAGCTTGGTTAATGGGTTAACCAACCGAGAAAAATTCTGGACGAAACGTCAATAATAACCTGCTAAACCAATAAAACTGCATACCTCAATTATACTCATCAGTGCTGGCCATTCTTAGATTTCCATGGTCTTTGAAGTATCAATAGAGATTCTATCCTTAGAGAAAATATTTCCAAGAAAAGAAATCTCCTGAATCCAGAATTCACACTTTCTAAACATCCAATATAATTCATTTATTCTAAGAGTCTTCAGGATAATGCGTAAGTGATTTTTATGATCTTTGTAGATTTTGGAGTATACCAAGATATCATCAATAAATACCACTAAAAATTCATCACGATATTACTTTAAAACTATATTCATTAGATCCATGAAGACAGAGGGTGCATTAGTTAATTCAAATGGAATTATTGTAAACTCATAATGCACATACCTAGTTTAAAATTTTGTTTTCAGAATGTCTTCCTTATTCACACACAATAGAAGATATCCAGATCGAAGGTCAATCTTGGATAAATATTGAGCTCCATGATGTTGGTTGAATAGATCATCAATGCGAGGTAGGGGATACTTGTCCTTTATTGTTATAACATTGATCTCCCTATAGTCAATGAAAAACCTCATAGATATTTATTTCTTCTTAAAAAAAAAGGAAAGGGGCTCCCCATGGTGAAACACTAGGGTGAATAAATCCCTTATTACTCAATTAGTCTATTTGTTTCTTTAATTACACTAATTCTACAGTGTCCATTCTATAAGGGTTCTTTGATATGGGACTTGAACCATGAATTAAATCAATGGAAAACTCAATTTATCATTCTGGAGGATGTCTCGGTAAATCCTCTGGAAACACATCAAAAGATTCTTGCACAATAGGTACGTCCCCTATTCAAACATTCTTTTCCTAACCCATAATTATTTCCTTCTCATCCTCCCAAATAATTGAATTTAGTAGATCTAATAGGGGTGGATCTAGATAAGAATCAGATGGTAACATTTTTTCTCTAATGATAAGGTACTTTTTATCATCAATAAGAATTATAACCTCCTTATTCTTATAATAAATTTTCACATCATGGTCTGAAAGCCAATACATTCCAAGGATTATATCAAATTTAATCATGGGTAGGACAATTAGATCAGTAGATAAATATCATTTATATGCCTTAATAGGTACTGATTCACAAAACATTATTTCAATGATACTTTGCTTTAGAGTTTTTACTGACAACTCCCTTGTAAAATCAAATTGGAAATATCTAATTTTCTTAGAAAACTGGGAAGATATCAAACAATGCGAGGATTTTGAATCAAATAATGCGTTGGATAAACTTGAGTAAAGCAATAAATTACCTGCCACCACAATATTCGGATCATCAACCTCAGGAGTAGTGATCACATAATCTTGGCCTTGATCCCTTGGAATTTTCTAAGTTAAGTTTCCCTAACTCTTAGGAAATTCATTTTCATAATATCCCATCTCCTTGTAATTGTAGCATTGAACATTGGTTGATTTTTTCTTCCCGTTACAATCACTAGAAAGATGGACATTCCGTCCACATTTGTAGTATATTCCTTTTACTTTTAGACAGGCACTAGGGTGCTTCCTTCCACAATTATCATAGGGTGTCAATTTAACTCTTCCCTTCTTCCCTATTTCCTTATTTCCTTTCCCACAGTGTCCAGCAGATCTATTCTTCTCTTGTTTTTCTTTAAATATTTTAGACTTAGAGAAATCCTTTTCTGTCTTGATAGCACATGAGACAATATCTTCATATGATGAGAATGATTTCTAGAATAATTCTCTATGAATAAATTGTTTTAACCCATCAAATAAATGATAAATCTTACTTCTTGGGTTATATATATAATTTTCATCATGCCTTGATAACCTTGTAACGTATGCTTTATACTTTTGGACATTCTTATCTGCCTTTTGTCTCATACTCAGAAATTGGATTTCCAAATCCACTCGATGTTTATGAGGAAAGTATTTATCTAATAAAATCTCTTAAAACTCCCTCCATTCCATAATTGATACTTCTTCATCATCCTTTGTTTTTTTAATTAATGACCACCATTGATCTGCATCTCTAGTGAGGCGATAAACTACCATAACAACTTTTTCCCTTTCGCTACTCCCCAAATCATGAAATATTTTCTCTAAGAAAAGTATCCATTGTTCAGCTACAAATGTATTTGTAGACCCATTAAATGTTGGTGGTTTTTTCCTCATTAATTGATCTAACATTGATCCTTTGTATTGTGGATCAGGGTGCTCCATACAGGTAAGGTTATTATTCATAACCTGTGTGAGTTGTCCCAGTATGGTGATAAGCTGATCAACACGATTTGCATCACTAGCTCTGTTGTAATTATCTTGATCGGGAGAGAAATCCCTATATGTATTATGTACATTGATATGGCTTCCATTTCATCCACTAGGCGGAATTTCTAAATAATGGCATACAATAGATTAGTTTATGAACCACAATATATAATTTTGAAATTGTAAAAAACATAACACAAATTGAACAGTTTATGGATATAATCCATAATAAAAAAATGTTTTCTTTGAGTAGGTATATACTCATAAATCCTTCATAATTGTTTGTAAAGAAAATGAGAATTATCCTAAGCATATCTCCCAGGATTGTCGTAACTAAGAGTGCAGCAAGGCCCATTGTCATCCACCAGTTTCTGTTTTAGTCTTGCTCAAAGCAGTGTTTTCAAGTTTTACCCCTAGTTACATATATTCCATAGCTACCTATACCAACTTGTATCTAGACATGGATTTATTTCTTGGAAAACTCACAAAATCTATACAGTACCAAAAATCTAGGAAGTTCTTTTATACTAATTCTCAGAGTCTATCTTAGGATAATGTTCTCTAATCAGAGTTTTTCTAAATATAGTTTCCAAGGTTTGTACTAAACGTCCTCTTATACCAATTCTAACATCCCAACCCTAGTTACCCAGAGTAGATGCTTTATTACATAACAATGACATGGTACAATGAACCATGTCCCAAAAGACCGATCAGCTTTGTATTATTGGAAATAGGATACATACATAAGTTAAACATTACAACTTAAAAAGAAAAACAACGCTAATTTATTCCTTTAGAAACATCCAAGACTCCTATATTATGCCTACAAGTCACTCATAACTAACTTCTTCATATCCTGGAAAAATGAAACATAAGAAAGGGATGAGTTCAAATGCTCATTAAGGGTAATCAATACAGTAGAAGATAACATAAACATTAGGCATGATGAATAATTCAAAACATATGTCCTAAAAAATATTAAACATTAACACTTTATGGAAGGAATATGAGCTTATTAAATAATGAAATAATAAAACATAGTCATGGGTATTCTACTAGTTGATTAACCACATGAACCATCATTATTATTTTCATAATGAGGGAATGTAAAATGCTGGAAATTCTGAAACATTTTGTCAAGGCTGCAGCCAAGACGTCTGAAAATAATTAAGGCCTCTCCCAAAACCATATATAAAATTGGGAAAGGCCTTGGCCAATTCCATGTCTAATTTTCTCATGAGACCAACTGATGCACTGAGGAGCTACAACAGGCTCCACCCGTCACATACTAAGTCCAATATATTTCTCATATGAAAAGGTTGAAACATAACAAAAACATTCGTATTTAAACTTTCATATGAAATGTCAATACATTAACCATAAACCAAGAATGGTATAAAAATAACACATCCACATTCAAACATACCACAAAACCTTCAATACAATATGGATGATTTGTATCATAATAAATCAACTTCAAACAAGTTTAAAATTCATCAAAGGATGTGGACATAGATTAAATTAAAATTATTTTAAAGAAAAACATCTTTCTATTTTGAAGCCATTTAAGAGTCACATAATTATAAAAGAAAAAATTTATTTTTAAAATATTCTTATAAGATTGTATGAGAAGCTTCAATGATGTTATAACGGCAGAAAATAGACTCACCCTCCATATAAGATAAAAAAATATTCTTACCTTAATTTTGTCGAAAAGGTCATAAAGTACCTTGTTTGGAAAACGATGGAAAGAATCCTTTCAAAATATATACGGTAAATTAAGGGTATAAATTACATTAACCCATAGTCTAGTAAATAGTAATTTTTTTTGAAATATGTTTTTAAGAAAACATGGATGTGGATGATAAAGAGGTCCCAGTAGATACTTATGTAAAAACAACCTTGGATAATAAAGAGATTGTGAAATTTAACCATTACCTTGTGCTTTTCCTTATTCAATGGTATGTTAACCTCCTATAAAATAGTTATAACATTGTTATTAAATTATAAAAGAACAATATACATAAGTATGATATAACATATGATCCTCTAATATTTCTTTGTTAATAATATTTCAGTAGTATCATTGTTTCAGGTGTTAATTGATTCATTTTCCTTTATATGAATGGTTAAGTAAGCCATATTTATTATGGATAAGATGTATTTTATTCATATACAAAATTATATTATGTTAATAAACATTATTTGTAATCATAAAATGATAATTATTCTTGAATGATTACGATGGGGAAATGAATCTCATCACGTTCGTGGAGATGGTAATCCGTACATATGTACGAGCGACAATATCATTATATTGATGATGAAATCGTATGTAACTGGATAGTATATCAGATATAAAAAATCAATAAAATGTTATATTTTTAATTTACATCAGTTATACTCATTATTATACACATCCAAATAATGAGGTGTTTGAATAACAATCTACACCCCGATGTGGAGACGGTAAGCCGTACATACGTACGTATGGGGAATTTGTTATTCATATGATGGATAGAATAATGAATATGAAACTATAATTTTTATAATAATATCACTGTATATATAGTATATTGGAATTATAATTTTAGAATGGAAACCACAAAGAAAGAGGAAGTGGAAGAAGAAAATATCTTGAAAGGGGTGATGAAATATTTACCACTTCTTCGAGTTCTTCCTTTTTATTTGATCAAAAAGGCTCCTTAATATGGATTTATGACCAAAGGAAGGCCTCTAGGATAAATATAGTAATGTTGGGAGGATATTTGGGAACGGTTTGGCCGAGAAAAATGGCTTTGGAGGTGTGAAATTAAGAGAAGGGGAAGTTCCCTTTTATAAGAGAGGTGAGGGTCACTCTAGAAAAATATTTAAATATTATTTTATAACAAAATCATTTTCAGTTTCTAATGGCTCCAAAAAAATAATTTTAGAGGATAAGGTGGTGTTAGGTAGAAAACCTTTCAACCAATAGGTTTTTGATAGGTTTAGGTCACCATATTAACCTTATCCTTTAGATTTAACTCTTAGTTAAATAGTTTTTCATTTACCATGTGTCTTTGTATTTTTATATTATATGGTTATTAAATAGACTATAAACATCCAAGAAAACCAAAATTTGTTTATTATTAATATATATAACCTTATATAAGTCTTTTGGACAAACCATAAATTTCTATGAATATTATATCAGTTAATAATATAGTATTTGTTTTAAAAACTCAATTATGTCAATTTTGACACTATTTATTATTTGATTTTTTGAATGTCATTAAAACATTATCACTTAGAATATAATTTATTTAACCAACCCTAAAATGTAATATTAACCTATAAAATTAGTATAATTCATCATAAGTCTCAATTTACATATATTGGGATATTTATAATATCTATTATTATTATATTTCATTAATAAGATAATTACTGCATCATCATTGTGTCATAAATAAATTAAATTATTTAATGCATAAATATTATAAATAAAATACCATTATTTAGGAAATATTTTTAGCTTTATAAATAATATTTATAGTTGAATTTATATTGTTTGTAACCATATATTAAAAATGGTTTAGTTACTAAACTTTGAATTTAACACTTTTAACACTTCTTTAAATAAAACAATAATAAATGTCCTAATCTAATCTAGGTGGACCAAAGGGGATCATATTTTATTACTAAGGTTGTTTTTGGTCGAATTAAACTTATCCAATCGAATTTGGACATGTGTTAGGGTAATTATGATATCATTTTTACCCTTAATTATCCTATTTACTTTTAACTGTGGTAAATAAAAGTCAAAAGTTACTATTCACAAAAAATTATTTTTATCTTATTAAACCAAATTTTACTTATTGATATTAATTGTGTTTCTTGGATTCTTGAAATTCAACTCACAGAAGTGTTAAAATTATTTTTTATGCAAATTTTCAAATCTTCCTAAGAGGTGGGTAAAAGATAGTAAAAAGTCCAATAAAATTTTTATATATCTAAATTTATTACAAAATGACTCCAATGAATTAAATTGAACATATATAGGTATTATGTATCTATTTTGACCTAAAATTAGTTTAAATAAAATAAATAATTATTTAAATAAAAAGTCGGTTTTAATCAATAATGTAGTGTTTTTCACTATTCATCAAAAATTGATTGTTTTCAAAAAAATACCAAAAATTCACCCTAAGATATTTTCGATATTCTGAATTCAAAAATGAAGTCCATTTTAAAAAATAAAATTTATAAAATTTCAAAAAGTGGATATTACTATTCATAATGGCTAGTTTTATTGGTCGTGATGTGTTAGAATCTCGAAGTTGCGTACAATGCAAGCTATTGCATTATTCAAAGGGAAACATACTATTGAAGTTTGGGGTGTTATAGTTCCAATATGATAGTTTATCTTGATTATATCTGATTCAGTCTCCAATGTTAAAATAACATAATAAAACTCACAAGAATTATCATTAATTTTATTATCAGTAGGTTATTCATGATATATTCAAGTAATAATACCATTTCCAGCCCTTTTGTACATAAAATAATTAAGATAATATTTTAACTAAAATCAAACATTATTTTAGTTAGAATTCTATTTTCTTCCAAAACCATGATGTATAAAAAAATAAAAAATGATTTATTATTATAAAATTAATATATTAAATAATTTTTTACCCTTGATTTAATTTTTCATATTTTTTTGAAAGGAATCTTCATGTCATTTTCCAAAAACACCTGTCTGGATTTTTCTGAAAATGTGAAAGGTATATTTTTTTAAACACATATATTATGAATAAAAATTTCTATTGTCATGAATAATATTTTATTTAAAGATTAATTTATAAAAATTGAAGTTTATTTAGAAATAAAATGATTTTAAAAATGAATTGTGTTTTAAAATGATTTTTTTTCAAAGCAGAAATGAATTTTTTTCAAGAAATAATTTAAATTATTTTTAAAGATTCCATTAAAATATTTCAAATTTTATTTTAAAATAAATATATTTTTTGAAATATTTTAATGTTTTTAAAAATTTATTTTAAATTAAATGGTATTTTTGACAAGATAATTTTTAAATCATCCTTCAAAATCATTTTCTGTATAAGATGAGATCTATTGATGTTACTTATATTTTACTAGGGATATGTTCCAAGGTTGTCACAATTAATCTTTTTGTAAACGGTTTATTAGTTCAAGATGTTTATATAACTTTTTTATCTTCAATGAGTTATTCCATGATAAAATTATAATGAAACCCATTACTTTTTATCATGTTATATTATGATTATATAATGAAATGATTGTGAAACCTATCTTGTTTCTATAAGTAATGATATGATGAAAGGTTTGTGAAACCCATTTCATTTCATGGGTTACATGATGATGAATGTTTTATGATCATATGGATCACATATGTATGATTTTCATTATGTGATAGGTGGGACCTATACCTCCCTCTCATGAATTAGGTATGTATTTAGATCTCAAGAGATATATAGAATTGGAACTCAGAGAGAAACTAGTTCAATAAGAGACTTTATCCACTATGATAGTCTTGGGAGTAAACCTTGCCTACTATGATGTTATGCATGAAAATGTATTTAATTTACATAATTTTATTTGTGATCCTGATTACATGTTCAAAATATTATGTGTAAACCTGATTAGATGTTCATAATGTTATGTGTGAACTTGGTTGCATGTCCACATGTTTATGACAGGTCCTGATTTCAATCCCTTAAATTAATGAGTGAAACTTTTTCTATTTATAAATGATAAATATGTTATAATATAGTGTGTATTCCAAAAATATATGTTTTATTCCAATTTTATTCTCTCATGGATCATCTTATTTTATTTCATTCTAATTCATGTCTTATGAACAAAAAATATTTTTCCATAACCCAGGATTATTATCTTTGATATGTAGGGTATGGTTTTAAAATGACATACTAATTTCCACATACCCTTATGCTCAAGTTGTGATTTTGTATCGCTCTTTTTTATGCTTACTGAATATCATAGATCACCCTTTCGTATGTTTCCTTTACCTAGGCTATGAAGACATGTTTATGTAGGGTATGCCTGTGAAGAATATAAAAGGGTAAGATCATCATGGGAGACATTGAAGACTTTCATGAATTAAGAATATTGTGTTCTATGTTTCGAAATAAACTAAACTATTATAGTCCCGAAGAATTTGTTTGTGTATTATATTGAATATTAATTAAAAAATATTTAATATCTAGGTATAAAAAGTCTGAGTTATTATAATTTGTATTAAAGGAAAGGTTTAGTCAGACTTTGGAAACTAGGATGATAAAACATTTAGTGAGACCCCTAGGGATATTTCTATGGTTATCTCGAGGTATGTCTCTATGGATAAGTCTATTTTTGATTCAAATTATAGAAAAATGTCTAATATGATTGGTAAATGATATAGAAACTAGTTTCCTTACAATTAAATCCTTTTTTACATGCTATAAATAGATGTAGCTCTAGAACAGAGGCACCTAGGGGTAATAACTCTGAAAAGGGTGCATTGAGCAGGACTCAATAATCACATAGTGCATGTAAAAGATCCTTTCGACACACATGGTTTGAAACTCTTTGTAACGCTCTGACCCTAGTTACCCAGAGTGAGTGCATTATTACATAACATTGGTATGATAACAAAAGATTAAGTCTTGAAAGGCCGATTAGTTTAGTAGCCTTGGAATCACTATATATATTCATAAGTCTTACATTACATCAGAAAATGAAAAAAAACTACAACAACTTCTTGTCTTCATTTCCCCTCATACTATCCATGCAGGTCATTCATAAAATACTGCTTCACATCCTGGAAAAAATTAAAACATTGAAAGGAGTGAGCTCTGATAATCAGTAAGGATAACAATATAGCGGAAACATTCATAAATAAACATAAACATTTAAGGAAATTTATAACTAAAACAAAACCCTTTTACAATTGAACTTCATCATAATATGGAAAATATAAAATGAAATAATTCCATTTACTTATTCACATGCATATTCTACTGGTCGAATAATCACATGCAATATCAATAACCACTTTCATAATGATGGAATGAATAGTGCCAAACTATCATAACCATGTAGCCAAGGCCTCATGCCAAGACTAAAAATAAGATTTTGTCAAAGACTCATTCCAAGACACTAGTTTGTCTCATGAGACCTACCGATGCATCGAGGAGCTATAGCAGGCTCCACTAATCACTTATTAAGTCCAATGCATTCCTCATATGAACAGGTTTAAACATAACAAAAACATTCGTATTAAAACTAGCATACAAAATGTCAATACTTTCTCCATAAAATATGAATGGTATAAAAATTCCACATCTACAGTAAAAAATATCACAAAACCTTCAATACAGTATGGATGTTTTGAATCATAATAAATCAACTACAAATAAGCTTAAAATCCATCAAAAGATGTTGACATAGATGAAATCAAAACTATTTTAGAGAAATATATCTTTTTTAATAATTTAAAATGCAAATAATTATAAAATAAAATATTTAATTTGAAAATATTATTGTAAGCTTTTAAAGGAAGCTTCGACGATTTTATAATGGTGGAAAATAGCCGCACCCGCCGTATAAGTTAAAAAAATATATTCTTACCTTAATTCTGTAGAAAAGGTTAAAAAGGACCTTGTTTGGAAAACGACAGAAATATTCCTTTATAAACTTCCTAGAAATAGTCAACAAGTGTATCAATGACTTTAACCCATACTCTGTAAAATAGAAAGAATGTTTTGAATTACATTTTTAAAAAACACAGATGTGGATGATAAAGAGGTCCTAGTAGATAATTATGTATAAACAACCTCAGATAATGAAGAGATTGTGAAATAAACCCTTGCCTTGTACTTTTCCTTGGATGGTGGTAGGTTAACCACATGTATAATGGTTAAATAATTGTTATTAAATTATACAAGAATCATATACATTAATATGATATCATATATGATCTTTTAACATTTATTTGTTAATAATATCTTAGTATTATCATCGTTTCGGGTGTTAACAGATTCGTTTTCCGTTATATTATTTGTTATGTGAGCCATATTTGTTATGGATGAGATGTATATTATTCAAATCCAGAATGATATCATGTCTATAAATATTATTTTTAATTACCAAATGAAATTTAGTCTTGAATGGACACGATGGGGAATGAATCTCATCGTGTTCGTGGAGACGGTAGTCCATACGTACGCACGAGTGACAATATCATTCTTGTGATATTAAAATAATATATAAATGGATGGTATATCATATATACAGAATCATTATCAGGTTATATTTATTATTTACATGAATTACACATCATTATTATACCCATCTAAATAATAATGTTTTGAATAACAATTACACCACGATGTGGAGACGGTAAGCCGTACGTACGCATGTATGGTGACATGTCATTCAAAGGATGGATAGAATACTGAATATTGTTGTATCATATTTATAATAACATCAAAGTATATAGAATATATTTGAGTTATTATTTTAGAATGTAAATAACAAAGAAAGAATAAGTTGAAGAAGAAAGAAACTTGAAAGAGGGTGGTGAAAACATTACCTCTTATTCAGGTTATTCCATTTGATTTTATCAAAAGGGATCCTTAGGATGAATTTCTGACAAAACTAATGCCTCTTGGTTGAAATTAGGGAAGTTTAGAGGATATTGGGGAAGATTTTGGATGAACCAAAAGGCTTTGAAGGTGTGAATAATTGGTTAGAAGTTGTGTCCTTTTATAAGGGGGAGGAGAGACTCTTTAGGAAAAACATAAAGTATTAATTTATAATAAATTCATATTCGGTTTCTAATGACTCAAAATTGTATTATTCAAAGTCTAAGGTAGGCATGGATCTAAAAATATTTCAACAAATAGATTTTAGACAGGTTTCAGACATTATATTAACGTTATTGTTTAGTTTAAACTCTTAGTTAATTAGATTGACATTTACCATGTCACTTTGTATTTTTATATTATATAGTTAATAAACTTACTATATACATCCAAGAGACCCAAAGTGGTTCATTAATGATACAAATATCATGATATATGTCATTTGGACGAACCTAATATTTTTAGTAATTGAATATAAATTAATAATATAATATTTGTTTTTAAAACTCTTTTATGTCAATTTTGACACTATTTTGAATTTGATTTTTGTGAAAATAAAAACATCATGATTACTTCGAAAAAAACTTAATTAAATAAATAATAACATGTCATATTAACCTATAAAATTAGTTTAATTTATAAAAAGTCTCAAATTACATTTATTTTGATATTTATAATATCAATTATTTTATTATTTCATTAATTAGGTAATTACTACATCACTATTGTTTCATAAATAAATTAATTATTTAAGGTCTAAAATTATAAATAAAATACCATTATGTAGGAAATATTTTTATCTTTCTATGTAATTTTTCTAATTGAATTTATCTTATGTATAACCCTATATTATAAATGTTTTAGTAATTAAACATTTATTTTAACTCTTTTAACTCTTCTTTAAATTAAATAATAATAAATGTCCTAATCTAATCCAGGTGGACCTAAATGATAATATTTTATTCATAAGGTTTTTTTTGGTCGAGATACACTTGTCCAATAGAATTAGGAAATGTGTTAGGGTAATATAAATATCATTTTTACCCTTAATTACCCTATTTACTTTTAACTGTGGTAAATAAAAGCAAAACGTTTTTATTCACAAAAAATTATTTTTTATCTCATTGAACCACATTTTACTCCTTGATATTAACTGTGTCTCTCAGATTTTTGAAATTCCACTCACAGAAACAGTAAAATTATGTTTTACGTGAATTTTCAAATTCTCCTTGGAGGTGGTTGAAAGACGGTGAAAAGTTCAATAAAATTTTTATATATCTAAAATTATTCGAAAATAACTCCAATGAATTAAATTGTACTTATATAGGTATTATGTATTTATTTTTACCTTAATTAACTTTAAATAAAATAAATAATTATTTAAATAAAAATCTGTTTTTAAACTATAACTCAGTGT
The DNA here is from genome assembly GCA_963277665.1 of Viscum album. Classification (NCBI taxonomy): domain Eukaryota; kingdom Viridiplantae; phylum Streptophyta; class Magnoliopsida; order Santalales; family Viscaceae; genus Viscum; species Viscum album. The sequence continues at coordinate 1,388,959,172 of OY728162.1, read as the reverse complement.
TTTTTCACTATTCATAAAAAATTGAATGTTTTTAGAAAAATACCAAAAATTCACCCAAGGCTAATTTCGATATTCCAAATCCAAATATGAAGTCCATTTTGAAAGATAAAATTTTTAAAATTTCAAAAAGTGGGTATTACTATTCATGATGGCTAGTTTGATTGGTTGTGGTGTGTGTTAGAACTCGAAGTTGCGTACAACCTATGATATTGTATTATTCAAAGAGAAGCGTACCATAGAATCTTGGAGTGTTACATTATCCCCTCATTCAAATAATTTCGTCTTCTTAATTTCTGGAATATTACTGCATAAAAGGAATCGAGTGATTCTTCATCATAAATTCCTCGGGTTCCCACATTGCCTCTAAATCTTATGGTTCCCCCATAGATCTTTTACCAGACGAGTCATCTGGTTTCTCAACACTTGTTCTCTATTATCAAGAATCACGACGGTCTCTTCGCAAAAAGATAGATTGGGTTCCAGTTATACTTCCACATAGGTGAGTACATTCATTGGGCCAGACATGTATTTTCTCAACAGTGATATGTGGAGCACATCGTGAACTTTGGAGAGATTTGGTAGCATTGCAAAATGATATGCTATAGCCCCAATTCGTTCTAGAATTTCGAAAGGTCCAATGTACCTGGGACTCAATTTACCTTTCTTACCGAAACTTATAACTCCCGCCATTCCATATTTGATACATCATCATCCTCATTCGTGTTTTGTATCAATGACCATCATTGATCAGCATCTCCAGTGAGGTGATAAACTGCCATGACAACGTTTTTCCTTTCACTATTCCCCAAAGCCTAAAATATATTCTCTAGGGAACTTATCCATTTCTCAGCTACTAATGGATTTGTACTCCCATTGAATGTTGGTGGTTTCTGCCTCATGAAGAGATCTAACATTGATCCACCATGCTACGGATCAGGGTTCTCTATACGGGTAAGGTTATTATTCATAACCTGAGTGAGTTGCCCCAGTATGGTGATTAGATGATCAGCACCTGTTTCATCACTAGCTCCACTATAATTTTCTTGATAAGAAGGGAAATCCCAACATGGAGTGCGTGCATTGATACGGTTTCCATTCCTTCCACTAGGTTCCATTTCTAAACAATGGCATAAACTATATCAGTTTATGAATCAAAATACATAATTTCATACTTGTAAACCACTTAACATAAATTGAACAGTTTATGGATATAATCCATAATCATAAAAAAAAATTTGTTGAGGAAGTATATACTCATAAACCCTTCATAATGGTTCGTAATGAAAATGATAATTATTCTAAGAATATCCCCCGGGAGTGTCGTAACCAAGAGTGCAGCAAGACCCATTTTCATGCACCAGTTCCCGTTCGAGTCTAGCTCAAAGCGGTGTTTTTGGGTTTTACCCCTAGGTACATCTGTGCCAGATCCGCCTCTACCTGCTCGTATCCAGACAGGGATGTATTGTTTGGAAAAATTACAAAATCTATACAATACCAAAATTCTAGGAAGTTCTTCTACACTAATCCTCAAAGTTCATCATAGGTCTACGTGCTCTAATCATAGTTTATCAAAATCTAGCTTCCAATGTTTGTACTAAACATCCTCTGATACCAACTGTAATGCCCCGACCCCAGTTAACTAGATTTGGTGCAATATTACATAACATTGTCATGATAAAAAAAGATCAAGTCTTGAATGACCAATTAGTTTAATAGCCTTGGAATCACTAGATATATTCATAAGTCTCACATTACATCATAAGGTTAAAAGAAACGACAAAAACATCTTTTCTTAATGTCCCCTAATACTATCCTTGCAGGTCATTCATAAAATACTTCTTCACATCCTGGGAAAAATTAAAAAATTGAAAGGAGTGAGCTCTGATGCTCAGTAAGGATAACAATATAGCGGAAACATTCATAAATAAACATAAACATTTAATGAAATGTATAACTAAAACAAAAGACTTTTACACTTGAACATAATCATAATATGAAAAATATAAAATTAAATAATGCCATTTACTTATTAAAATGGATATTCTACTAGTCGAATAATCACATGCAATATTAATAAGCACTTTCTTAATGATGGAATACATAATGCCAGACTATCATAACCACATAGCCAAGGCCTCGTGCCAAGTCTACAAATAAGATTTTGTCAAGGCCTCTTGCCAAGACACTAGTTTGTCTCATGATACCTACTGATGCATCGAGGAGATATAGCGGGCTCCACCCATCACTTATTAAGTCTAATTCATTCCTCATATGAACAGGTTTAAACATAACATTAACATTCGTATTAAAACTAGCATAAAAAATGTCAATACTTTCTCTATAAACCATGCATTTTATAAAAATAACACATCCACATTAAAAAATATCACAAAACCGTCAATACAATATGGAAGTTTTGTATCATAATAAATCAACTTCAAATAATCTTAAAATCCATCAAAGGATGTTGACATAGATGAAATCAAAACTATTTGAGAGAAATATCTCTTTTTTTTCAAATCATTTAAAAGCCACATAATTATAAAAGAAAATATTTACTTTGAAAATATTCTTGTAATATTTTAAGGGAATCTTCAAAGATTTTATAATGGTGGAAAATAGTCGTACCCGCCGTATAAGTTAAAAAAAGACATTCTTACCTTAATTCTTTCGAAAAGGTTAAAAAGGACCTTGTTTGGAAAACAACATAAAGATTCATTTATAAACTTCTTATAAAATGTCAACAAGGGTATAAATGAATTTAAACCATATTCTGTAAAATAGTAAGAATGTTTTGAAATACATTTTTACGAAACATGGATGGGGATGATAAAGAGGTCCCAGTAGATAATTATCTATAAACAACCTCGAATAATGAAGAGATTGTGAAATAAACTCTTACCTTGTACTTTTACATGGTTGGGGGTAAGTTAACCTCTTGTATAATGGTGAAATAATTATTATTAAATTATAAAATAATCATATACATTAATATGATATCATATATGATCTTTTAACATTGATTTGTTAATAATATCTTAGTATTATCATTGTTTTGGGTGTTAACGGATTCGTTTTCCTTTATATTATTTATTATGTGAGCCATATTTGTTATGGATGGGATGTATATTATTTATATCCAGAATTATATCATGTCTCTAAAAGTTTTTTAATCATCAAATGAAATTTCATCTTGAATGGATACGATGGGGAATGAATCTCATCGCTTTCGTGGAGACGGTAGTCTGTACGTACGCACGAGCGACAATATCATTCGTTTGATATTAAAATAATATATAAATGGATGGTATATCATATATAAAGAATAATTATCATGTTATATTTATTATTTACATTAATTAAACATCTTTATTATACCCATCTAAATAATAATGTTTTGAATAACAATTACACCACGACGTGGAGACGGTAAGCCGTTAGTACGCACGTATGGTGACATGTCATTCAAAGGATGGATAGAATGATGAATATTGTTGTAACATATTTATAATAACATCAAAATATATAGAATATACTAGATTTATTATTTTAGAATGTAAATAACAAAGAAATAAGAAATTGAAGAAGAAAGGAACTTGAGAGAGGGTGGTGAAAACATTACCTCTTCTTCGGGTTCTTCCTTTTGATTTGATAAAAAGGGATCCTTAGGATGGATTTCTGACCAAACTAAGGTCTCTAGTTTTAAGTGAGGGAAGTCGAGAGGATATTTGGGAAGATGTTGGCCGAACCAAAAGGCTTTGAAGGTGTAAAGAATTGGTTAGAAGTTGTGTCCTTTTATAAGGGGGAGGGGCTCTTTAGAAAAAACATAAAGTATTAATTTATAATAAATTCATATTCCTTTTTTAATGGCTCTAAAGTGTATTATTCAAAGTATAAGGTGGGTATGGGTCGAAATCCTTTCATACAATATATTTTAGATAGGTTTGGGTCTTTATATTAACCTTATCGTTTAGTTTTAACTCTTAGTTAATTAGATTGACATTTACCATGTCACTTTGTATATTTATATAATATAGATAATAAACATACTATATACATCCTAGAGACCCCCAAGTGGTATATTAATGATACACCTATCCTAATATAAGTTATTTGGCCGATCCTCAGATTTTTATGAATTGAATATCAATTAATAATATAATATTTGTTTTAAAAACTCTTTTATGTCAATTTTGACACTTTTGGTATTTGATTTTTGTGAAAATCATAACAACATGATTACTTCACAAAAACTTAATTAAATCAATACTAACATGTCATATTAACCTATAAAAGTAGTTTAATTCATAAAAAGTCTCAAATTACATTTATTTTGATATTTTTAATATCAATTATTTTATTATTTCATTAATTAGGTAATTAATACATCACCATTGTGTCATAAATAAATTAACTTATTTAATGTCTAAAAATTATAAATAAAATACCGTTATGTAGGAAAACATTTTGGATTTATAATGAATATTTATAATCGAATTTATATTATGTATAAGCCTATATTAAAATTGTTTTAGTAATTAAACTCTGATTTTAACTATTTTAACTCTTCTTTGAATTAAATAATAATAAATGCCATAATCTAATCCAAGTGGGCCTAAATGATAATATTTTATTCCTAATGTTGTTTTTGGCCGAGATAAATTTTTATAATAGAATTAGGACACGTGTTAGGGTAATATTAATAACATTTTTACCCTTAATTACCCAATTTACTTTTAACCGTTGTAAATAAAAGAAAAAGTTACTATTCACAAAAAAATATTTTTATCTCATTGAACCACATTTTACTCCATGATATTAACCGTGTCTCTCGGATTTTCAAAATTCCACTCACAGAAGCGGTAAAATTAAGTTTTACGTGAATTTCCAAATTCTCCTTAGAGGTGGGTAAAAGACGGTGAAAAGTCCAATAAAATTTTTAAATATCTAAAATTATTCTAAACTAACTCCAATGAATTACATTTAACTTATATATGTATTATTTATCTATTTTGACCTTAATTAAATTTAAATTAAATAAATAATTATTTAAATAAAAATCCGTTTTTAAACTATAACTAAGTGGTTTTTCACTATTCATCGAAAATTGAATGTTTTTAGAAAAATACCAAAAATTCACCCTAGGCTAATTTCAGTATTCCGAATCCAAATATGAAGTCCATTTTGAAAGATAAAATTTATAAAATTTTAAATAGTGGGTATTACTATTCATAATGACTAGTTTGATTGGTTGTGGTGTGTGTTAGAACTCGAAGTTGCGTACAACACACGCTATTGTATTATTCAAAGAGATGCGTACCATAGAAGCTTGGGGTGTTACACTCTTCGGGTATATTCTTCCTATATTCAAAAAAACTTTAAAAACCATAACAACGTTTTTAAATATATGATGATTTTGGATGATATAGGTTAAATGTAATGTGAACTAGTTTAAAAATATGGTTCATGATTTAGATATCCTATAAGTGATATTTTAATGATTATGTGGATTTATACTATGATTAGTGATGCTCACACTATGTTTGGTTTTAGTCAATCCCATGAACTAAAAGGAATTGGGTTAATGTTAAAATGGGATGATGATTTGAGTGAAGGAAATTATGATTATGCCTAGTCATATGTCACAGAACATGATTAAAAATGTGCACTTTAAACAACTCATAAAAACATGAAATAATATAATTATAGAGTTCATTGAGAGTTTGGGTAATGGAAACCATAGAGGAAATAAGATTCAGTTTCTCATATGTCAATATTACAGAAAGAATCACTCAAGCGAATGTCTTATAGGGATGAGAATATGTTTCAAGTTTGGAAAAGAAGGTAACAAAGAAAGTAATTTATAAGGAAAAAGGGGAAGCCCCACTAATGTAATGGATGCGAATAATGGTCTCCTTATGATATCATAGATGGTTAAATGTTTCAAATATAGAAATGTGTGAGCAATATGAAAATAAATTTCCTAAGGGGAAATATCATGTAGTGAATTATAAAGGTGGTTTGAGTAATGGTTATATTTATAATGACGAGGAGAATGTAAATGACATATGAAGGGAAGGAAGTATTGAGTAACAAGATGATGAGCCCTAGATATTGTCTTAAGGATTATGTGGAATAATTTAAGTGATTATGTAGTGGAATTTTAGAATTATTATATATGATTCGCAAAATATATAATTATTTTTTATATAATTTTTGTATTATGAATTTTCTATAATGTGTTAAATGGCACATATGGATAAGAAAATTGTTATTTTATTAAGCGAAGATAACCATTAATATGATTTGGATGTTAATATAATTATTTTAGGATAGATAAATGTTGGGTATTAATAACATAAATTTGATAATACTGATTAACATGGAATTGATTAATGATTTGTTGAAAAAGTGTTTTATTGTATCATTTATGGAGTTTACAACATTTTTGGATATAACGAATATATCAAATAATCAGTGTTTATGTAAGTAATGAAGAAGAATGTATGTTTTCAAAATGTTTTTATGGTAATTATGGTTTCAAGAGAATACATGATGAAGTTATATTTTTTATTAAGGGAATATAACCCTCAATAAGATTTTATGGTTATTCTTGTTTCAAGAGCTACTTCATGTTTTTTGGGGATTAATGTCACGACCCGACCCTACCCGGGCTCAAGCCGCAACTACCCCAAGCCCGCCTCCATAGGCCAGGGGCTGGCGACCAGCGCAGAAGGAACAACAACTCGGGGAGCCCTTTGCCTAAGCACCTGTACACACCCACAAGCAGCACACTCAATGCAAAGTGTAGAGTAAAAAGGAAAGACAAGTATAGAAAAAGGGAAACTACTATATAAATACCACAAATGTGCATCGACCTCTAAACAGTTCAAGGTACAAGCTGAAAAGAAAAGGGAAAAAACACGCGCCCAACCAAAAAGTGCCACAACCCGACAATAGGTAAACGAAAAGTAACAGCTGACGGGTCTCCCACCTAGAACCCGGCCACAACCACCACACGCGGTCCCATCTCCCAAACTCCTATGCTCCACCGAAGTCACGACCAACCTGTCCATCGTCTGCAAGGGCACACCAAGTGCGGTCAAAGCCCAAGCAGGGGTGAGTATAAAAATACTCAGTAGGATACCCCGAAGGCTCGAGGGAGCAACAAAGGAGGTACCGAAGGGTGATCAGTAGAGCGAACAGGAAAAGTAAAGGAGTAAAACAGAGAGTGCAGTAAAGAGTCCAGTTCAACCCAACAAGAGGAAAAAAAGGTAGTCTCATCCAGACACAAGGAGTTGGAAATGGTGAGAAGATGAACTTCCCGTCAAGTCTTCGCTACCTATAGTCGGAGAGTAGACTCGTCCAACCATGAGAAGCTAGACACGGAAGGCACGTGACATACCCCACGCGTCTTCGCCTCTCCTGGAAGGAGAGTAACCAAACCCAAGAAGTGGGTGCTAGAACAAGTTATATACAAGTCCATATGCTCAACAAGAAGCCCGAACAACATTGTAAGGGGATCTCCGTCCCATAGCTCAGCCCAAGAAAGAGTAGCCAACAGTCCTAGAAGTAACACCATTGATGCCAAGAATCCCACACGTCTGCCCAAAACTACAAGCCAAGGGCTCAATCCCCACACCTCGACACTATCTGCTTTGGGCGGCACTGACTCACCCGCACGGTTTTAGGTCGCGTCACAAGGACGCGTCTCGGTGGGGGAAAAGCTTCTCGTACTTGCGAGTACTGGGGGAACGTCAAACCACACCATGTCACTACCCTGTAGTCGAGAGGTCTGCTCAAAGTCGACAGGAGACCCCTTGCCCAGCCCCGCTGGAGGATCCTTGGAAGTCAACGGGTTCCCACTACAGGGAGACCCGGAAAGTCAAAGGGTGCCACACTGCCCAGTCCCGTAACAGGGTAATCCACTGGAGGGCGACCCGGCTAAAGTAGGTGACGGGACCACTGCCCAGCCCAGATGGAGGTAACCGGCATCAGGGACCACTGCCCAGCCCAGCTGGAGGTAAGCCTAGCATCAGGGACCACTGCCCAGCCCAGCTGGAGGTAAGCCCGGCATTGGGGACCACTGCCCTGCCCTGCTGGACGTAAGCCCGGCATCGGGGACCACTGCCCAGCCCAGCTGGAGGTAAGCCCGACATCGGGGTTGACTGCCCAGCCCAGCTGCAGGTAATCCCGAAACTGCTATGGCCATCCCTGTTGGATGGTACTACTCGGTGAACACCACTGTACTGGCCATCCCTGCTGGATGGTAACCCACTGGCGAGCCCTGCTCGAAACAACCTCAGCCCTGCTGGAACAACCTTAGCCCTGCTGGAACAACCTCAGCCCTGCTGGAAACAACCTCATCCCTGCTGGAAACAACCTCTGCCCTGCTGGAATAACCTCAGCCCTGCTGGAAACAACCACAGCCCTGCTGGAAACAACCTCAGCCCTACTGGAAACAACCTCAGCCTACTGGAACAGCCTCCTGGGTAGAGGATCGGTGCCCGCGTAAAGTGTTGGTCACACCGAAACCAAAAGCTCTACCAGGGAACACGGAGTAATGGGAGAAACTCCCCAGGCCTCACAAGGTGATCCCACTCCAATCCGCTGAGTCATTGTCGAAGCGGACTGAGACATCTCATCCCAGAAAGTGGGGAGAACACCCACGCTGTACGAACACCCGTAGTCGCAGACGATGTCGTAGTCCGGTGAGAGGGGCACCGTACTCAAACCCCTCATAGCCGAAGAAGCATAGGAACCAAACTATCTCTGCCGACCAAACCATCGAGAACAAGACCAGGGGGAGACTGCTCAACCCTATTGGTCAGACAAAAGAGCACCATGCCAGGGAAAACTCCACCCTGCTAGTCAAACAAACGAGCGCAGATGGACCCTCTACGTCGCGAGAGGTCAAGTACGCAAAATAGATCACAATACGCACGTGAGGCCCACACGACGTGTGGACCCAAGACAATCCCAACTGAGTGCACAAACATCCTCAAGTACAACCAACCACACGTACCTCTAAGCGCTCATGTATACTCCCAGAGTATACCTCGTTCCAGCCCAAAGGCTATCATGCACATGGCACCCAGCGTCAACACGAAGGCGTGACGTAACAACTCCACCTCAATGGCCCAGGCACGGCCAACCACATCTCGTGAACCATTTACATCACTCTCCCAAGAGTGCGCGATAACACGCCAAGGTTCTGCTACAAACAAGGTAGGACGAACCGCTACCGGAGCACCTCTCATGCTCTACATTCAATAAGATCATGCAAGAGGCTCCAGACAACCAAACGGATCACACCATTGTAATCCTCACAGAAAAACACGCGAGATGGACTACTTACTCGCCTCAAATGGATATCCGATGGAAAAGTCACCAACACCACCTCACGCCCGAACTGCGTCGCGTGATACCGAACCTCGGCCCCAAAAACAGTCGGGCGCATCGCACCATTGCGATCCCCTCTAGAAAACACGTCAAAAGCACTACTAACTTGAGTGCAAAAGATATCCAGAAAAAAAAGGTGCATCCCAGCGCACCGCACACGAGCGATGCCACGTGGGACCCACATCCTGATCTCGAAACTCAACGAACGGATAGCACCGTTGCGATCCTCTCGAAAAAGTACACGAGAATGACTATTCACTTGTCCAAAACGGTCACCCAGTGATAAAGCTGGAAATCACCGTCAACTCCCGAAACGGCCCTCGCGGGGCCCACACCATCGTGCGGAATTACAGTGGGCATACTGCGCCAATGCGATGCCCTCGAAAAAACACCCAACATCGACTACTCGCACGCCCCGAACGGACATCCGAGGAAAAAGTCACTAAAAGCTGCACGCAGCTCCAAAAGACGGGTCGTGGGGAACGCGCCTCAACTTCGGCCTCAACGCCTGAAACCAACCTGGAAACCTCCGCCTCGATGCCAGGGTTCCAACGCCGCTGACGGCGCTTAAATCGGACGTCGGACGCGTCCACGCCGTCCAAAACAAAAACTCCCGGAAAAACATCAAACCCCTCGACGTACGTGTCGCGCCACCGAGGCGCCTCATTTCAGGAATTAAAAATTCCCAAAACCATCTCAAAAAGTTCCGCCTCTGCATCCGGCCCGCGCTGCCGTAGACGGCGCGCAAAACGGACGTCCGTAACGAAAGCTACGGACGTCGGAAGTTAGAAGGGGGGGGGGACCCCTTGGGCTAGACCGGCCCGGTCCGGCCGGTCCGCCCATAGCCAGCCCACGGCCCGGACGGCCGGTCTCGCTGCACCCCCGTGGAGACCCGCGGTTCGCGGGTCTCTGTCCACCGAAGACGCACCGTACCGCGACCCCAGGTCGCCGCCCCGTGCCGGCGCCCTCGGCCTGCCACTGCCGAGCCAGAGGCCGCCGCCGCCTGTCGTCGAAGAGCGCCGCCGCCAGCTTCTGCACGCCGTCGCCGCCAGACCCACCGCCTGAAGCTGCCGAAGCCCCTGCCTCCACGCCTCGGACCACCGGATCACCCAAACCAGACGGAAACCTCCGGGACAACCCGAAATTCCCGCAAACTTCGGCGAACGATTCCGAACGCCTCCGAACTCCAATTTCAAATCTGAAACAAGCATCGGAAAGAGAAAATTGTATACTACGCGTTCATGGGCTTCGTTCGAAAATCAGGAAGCAATTCAATGTGCAAAATCGCGTTGGAAGTTAAGTGCGGGAATGAAAATGCAAAATGCAACATCCTACCTCGTGGGGCTGCGCCCGAAGCTTCGCGACAATCCGCCAGTATCACCGCACCTCGCTGGAGTCGCCTCGCCGAACCGTCTCGCCGGAGATGGAGGAGGAAAGGGGAGGGGTTTCACCAGGGGGTTCAAGGGAGAAGGGGAGGGGTGTTTAAATAAATTAATTAAAGATTTAATTAATTTAAAACCCCCAAAAATACTCGCATCCGAAACTCCCGACGGGGTCGAGGTTAAGACTCCCTTAGGGTAAACACCACCTCTCGAGCACAACGGTGGTATCAGAATTTTAATCTGATACCCCGTTCAAAAGTTATAAAATTTAACGTATGAAGCCGCTAAAAAAACGAAAACGCCCTGGGAGCCATTTTTCACAAACAGCCCACGCCCGCGAAACTTATACCCCTCCTAGGGTAAACGGCACGCTCCGAACTCAACAGTGCTCTCGGTTTTCCGATCTGAGCCACTGTTTAAGATATAATAGCATTTTTCCATTAAATGAATTAATTAATTTATTTAATCCGTTTAACGTTCCAGAAGCAGGAGAGGGGTCCAAACATCCCGCGCCGACAACTTTTATGTCATTACTAGGGTAAACACTCTATTACGGACCCATCCGTACACTCGGATCTCTGATCTGGGACTCTGTTTAGGATTTATCCCCTTTATTTGGCGTTTCCAGTGTGAGTGCATGAAAATTAAATTCCGGCCACTCAGGGGCTCAGAATCGCACGCCGTCTGAAGGCACTGCTCTGGAATATCATCAAGAATATTCCAAAGTCTTTAAAAGAAAAAACCAGGTTCTTACATCATTCCCTCCTTCAAGATTTTCATCCCCAAAAAGCAAAACTAGGGAGCAACACAGGGTACTAAGCCCATGCCTAGCTTTCTCATACCCAGAAGAACTCACGCACAGCTCTGTGTCACCGCACACAGACCAAGGGATTGATCTGTTCATGCAAGGTCAGCCCTTGCCGATGTCGTGCACCCACTCCAGACTCCGGGGCTAGGGCAAGGTGGTAGGGTACCTCGCCATCCCTTCGCACGGTCTCAAACGTCCCAAAGGCCCTCGGGGGTAACTCACCTCCCTGGTCAAACCTCTACGTCACACACCACGACTAGAATCACCGCCCGCACCTAAAACAAGGCCCGATGATTTTTCCTTCAGAATATCCATATGGTGGAACACCCAAGGATATCAGGTCATGCAAGGTTCCACAGTCGATACTCTCTTACACACTCAAAAGGCGAAGGAGTCAACACCATCGACTAAAGGAAAAGGTATCACGCCTTTTTTCCTTACCAACACAGGGATACACCCGACGCCCTACGTCACCCTGGTAACACCTCAAACAAGGAGCAGGGAGGAAATGAGTTCACACACAGAGTCTAAAAATTCTACTGCAAAAAGTTAGAAGATCTGTAGAGCGTACCTCTTATCACCTCATGCTCTGCAGGATAATAGACATCCAAAGCTCGCGGCTGTCCTCGGTCCCAACTATTAGCTCCCGGAGCCTGACGTGGACCACCTACTGGTGATGGGAAGACCTCGTAATGTCGTCCCCCACTACCATCTCCTCCCGCTCCTTTTCTAGAACGACCTCTCTGGGTACTACTCCGATCAGGGCGCTGCCTCTGTCGTGGTGGTGCGCCTGCTGCCTGCCCGAAGATCTCAGCAACTCGGGTCGGGAAGTCTCATTCCAAGTGACCTCGCCCTTCAATGAATAGCAATGAATCTCTCTGGGATGCACTGGTGCCCTCCGGCGCCACTGTGGTGTACGACCACGCCCCTGAGTATGGTTGTCATTAAGACACCTGCGTCAAGGTTCTGCTTGCCGACGCCCACTAGCTGCGGCAGACCTCTCGGATCCAACATACATGCTACCACCACCAACACTAGAACACAATAGGAATCCCTCTGTCACCAGCGCCTGCTCTAGCACCCCGGAATATGTGGAAATTCCCAAGGGTACTATGAAAGCACGAATCTCTCGGCGGAGACTCTGCTCAAACTTTCGCGCTCAGAGGTTTTCGTCATGGACCAAGTCCGGGTAAAAGCGTGCACGGTCTGCAAAACTAGCCGCGTACTCGGCCACCGTCGTCCCTCCCTGCTGAAACTGCAGGAGCTCTTGAATCTGAACAGAGCACAAGAAGGAGGGGAAAAACTCCTCACGAAACAATAACTGAAAGTCTCCCCATGAAAGAGACGACTCGTCAAGAAGCTGAGTCACCAGACTCCACCAACGCCAAGCTGCTCCACGAAAAAAAAGGGTGGCGGCCAAAGACACTCTCTGATCTATCGGCGTCTACACAAGCCTAAAAAGGCTAACCACTGCCTCGAGCCAAACCTCTAGTGCCTGAGGGTCTGGCTCACCACTGAACCTCAGCGGTATCTACCGCTGGAACTCACGGAGCGCGCTCTACCTGCGCTCAAGCCCCGTCTACTCTACTCAATCTGTATGCTGCTCAACAGGTGGGGGTGCTGCTACCGGCCCACCCGAAGAAAGGGGCTCGCACGATGGGTCCTGGACTGTGGCCTCGTAGCTCACAGGGTCGTCATCACGCACCCAAAGCTGGTATCCTGGCTGGCTGTCTTCGCGGAGATGTCCTGAATATTATCAAGGAGTGCCGCGGTCAGATGAGAATAATGTATATACCAGTAGAAACAATGGGGAGTTGACTCAAGAAGGATAGTCAAAGACTCAATCCTATGTGATGCACAAACCAATTTTCCCTGCAACAAGTGTCTCAGCATACCGAGTCGACAAGCGGGTTATCAAGGTCCTGGTGAATGGATACGTCGGCTGCCACACCATCACTGGACTCCCTGGCCTGAGAGCCGCTCTCGAGACACATTAACACTATTTACCTATATCCCAACCAATTCCTCTTTTAGGGACGTCCTCACAATGTCCCAAGGAATGAACAACTTCTGATACCACTTTGTCACAACCCGACCCTACCCGGGCTCGAGCCGCAACTACCCCAAGCCCGCCTCCATAGGCCATGGGCTGGAGACCAGCACTGAAGGCACAACAACTTGCGGAGGCCTTTGCCTAAGCACCTGTACACACCCACACGCAGCACACTCAATGCAAAGTGCAGAGTAAAAAGGAAAGACAAGTAACGAAAAAGGGAAACTGCTATATAAATACCACAAATGTGCATCGACCTCTAAAAAGTACAAAGTACAAGCTGAAAAGAAAAGGGGAAAAACACGCTCCCAACCAAAAAGTGCCACAACCCGGCAACAGGTAAACGAAAAGTAATAGCTGACGGGTCTCCCACCTGGAACCCATCCATGACCACCGCACACTGTCCCAGCTCCCAAACTCTTATGCTCCACCGAAGTCACGACAAACCTGTCCGTCGTCTTCAAAGGCACACCAAGTGCGGGAAAAGCCCAAGCATGGGTGAGTATAAAAATACTCAGTAGGATACCCCGAATGCTCGAGGGAGAAACAAAGGAGGTACCGAAGGGCGAGGAGTAGAGTGAACAGGAAAAGTAAAGGAGTACAACAGAGAGTGCAGTAAAGAGTCCTGCTCAACCCAAAAAGAGGAAAAAAGGTAGACTCATCCAGAGACAAGGAGCTGGAAACGGTGAGAAGATGAAGTTCCCGTCGAGTCTTCGCTACCTATAGTCGGAGAGTAGACTCGTCCAACCATGAGAATCTAGACACGGAAAGCACGTGGCATGCCCCGCGCGTCTTCGCCTCTCCTGGAAGGAGAGTACCCAAACCCAAGAAGTGGGTTCTAGAACAAGGTATATACAAGTCCATATGCTCAAAAAGATGCACGAAAAACCTCGTAAGGGGATATCCGTCCCGTAGCTGAGCCCAAGAAAGAGTATCCAATAGTCCCAGAAGTAACACCATAAATGCCCAGAATCCCACACGTCTGCCCCAAACTACAAGCCAAGGGCTCAATTACCACACCTCGACATTATCTGCTTTGGGCGACACTGACTCACCCGCACAGTTTTAGGTCACGTCACAAGGACGCGTCTCGGTGGGGGAAAAGCTCCTCGTACTTGCGAGTTCTGGGGGAACGTCAAACCACACCACGTCACTACCCCGCAGTCAAGAGGTCTACTCAAAGCCGACAGGAAACCCCATACCCAGCCCCACTAGAGGATCCCTAGAAGTCAACGGGTTCCCACTACAGGGAGACCCGAAAAGTTGACGGGTGCCACACTGCCTAGTCCCGTAATAGGGTAATCTACTGGAGGGTGACCCGACTAAAGTCGAAAACATGACCAATGCCCAGCACAGCTAGAGGTAACCCGACATTGGGGACCACTGCCCAGCCTAGCTGGAGGTAAGCCCCACATCGGGGACAACTGCCCAGCCCAGCTGGAGGTAAGCCCGGCATCGGGGACCACTTCCTAGCCCCGCAGGAGGTAAGCTCGGCATTGGGGACCACTGCCCAGCCCAGCTGGAGGTAAGCCCGACATCGGGGACCACTACCCAGCCCAGCTGGAGGTAAGCCCGAACTGTTCTAGCCATCCCTGCTGGATGGTACTACTCGGTGAACACCGCTGTACTGGCCATCCCTGCTGGATGGTAACCCACTGGCGAGCCCTGCTCGAAACAACCTCAGCCCTACTGAAAAAACCTCCGCCCTGCTGGAACAACCTCAGCCCTACTGGAAACAACCTCAGCCCTGCTGGAAACAACCTCAGCCCTGCTAGAACAACCTCAGCCATGCTAGAAACAACATCAGCCCTGTTGGAAACAACCTCAGCCCTACTGGAAACAACCTCAACCTACTGGAACAGCCTCCTGGGTAAAGGATCGGTGCCCGTGTAAAGTGTTTGTCACACCGAAACCACAAGATCTACCAGGGAACATGAAGAAACGAGAGAAACTCCCCAGGCCTCACAAGGAAATCCCTCTCCAATCCGCTGAGTCACTATCAAAGCGGACCGAGACATCTCATCCCAGAAAGTGGGGAAAACACCCACGCGGTACGAACACCCGTAGTCGCAGACGGTGTCGCAGTCCGGTGAGAGGGACACCGTACTGAAACCCCTCACAGCCGAAAAAGCAGAGGAACCAAACCATCTCTGCCGACCAAACCATCGAGAACAAGACCAGGGGAGACCGCTCAACCCTACTGGTCAGACCAAATAGCACCAGGCCAGGGGAAACTCCACCCTGCTGGTCAAACAAACGAGCACATAGGGACCCTCTACGTCGCGAGATGTCATGTACGCAAAACAGATCACGACACTCATGTGAGGCCCACACGACGTGTGTCCCCAAGTCAATCCCAACTGAGCCCACAAACATCCTCAGGTACAAACAACCACACGTACCTCCAAGCGCTCCCATATACTCCCATAGTATACCTCGTTCCATCCCAAAGGCTATCGTGCACACGACACCCAGCGTCAACGCGAAGGCGTGACGTAACAACTCCACCTCAAAGGCCCAGGCACGACCAACCACATCTCGTGAACGATTTACATCACTCTCCCAAGAGTGCACGATCACACGCTAAGGGTCCGCTATAAAGAAGGTTGGACGAACCGCCGTCGGAGCACCTCTCATGCTCCACATTCAATAAGATATCTCAAGAGGCTCCGCACAACCAAAGGGATTACACCGTTGTAATCCTCATGGAAAAACACAAGAGATGGACTACTTACTCGCCTCAAACGGATATCCGACGGAAAAGTCACCAACACCACCTCATGCCCGAACGACGTCCCATTATCCCGAACATCGGCCCCGAAAACAGTCGGGTGCATCGCACCATTGCGATCCCCTCGAGAAGACACATCAAAATCACTACTCACTTGAGTTCAACGGATATCCGGAGAAAAGGTGCATCCCGATGCACCGCACACGAGCGGTGCCATGTAGGACCCGCATCCTAGTCCCAAAACTCAAGGAACGGATAACACCATTGCGATCCTCTCGAAAAAGAACACGAAAAGGACTATTCACTTGTCCAAAACGGTCGCTCGGTGATAAAGCTAGAAATCACCGTCAACTCACAAAGCGGCCCTCACGGGGCCCACACCATCGTGCAGAATTACAGCGGGCAGACTGCGCCAATGCGATGCCCTCGGAAAAACACCAAACATCGACTGCTCGCACACCCCGAATGGATGTCCGAGGAAAAAGTCACTAAAAGCTGCACGCAGCTCCAAAAGACGGGCCGTGGGGCTCGCACCTCAACTTCTGCATCAATGCCTGAAACCACCCTAGAAACCTCCGCCTCGACGCCAGGGTTCCAACGCCACTGACGGCGCTTAAATCGGACGTCGGACGCGTCCGCGCCGTCCAAAACAAAAACTCCCAGAAAAACGTCAAACCCTACGACGTACGTGTCGCGCCACCGAGGCCCCTCGTTTTGGGAATTAAAAATTCCCGAAACCATCTCAAAAGGTTCTGCCTCTGCGTCAGGCCCGCGCCGCGGCACACGGCGCGCAAAACAGACGTCCGTAGTGAAAGCTATGGACGTCGGAAGTTAGAAGGGGGGGGGGGACCCCTTGGGCTGGACTGGCCCAGTCCAACCGGTCCGCGGCCCGACCGCAGGCCCGACTCACCTTGCCGCGGCCAGTTGGCCGCAGCCTGCCGACACCTGACCAGCCCGGACGGCCGGTCTCGCTGCACCCCCACGGTTCGCGGGTCTCTGTCCACCGAAGACGCGCTGCGCCGCGACCCCGGGTCGCCGCCCCGTGCCGGTGCCCTCGGCCTGCCGCCGCCGTGCCAGAGGCCGCCACCGCCTGTCGTCGAAGAGCGCCGCCGCCAGCTGTCACACGCCGTCGCCGCCAGAGCCACCGCCTGAAGTCGCCGAAGTCCCTGCCGCCATGCCTCGGACCGCCGGAGCACCCAAACCAGACGGAAACCGCCGGGACAACCCGAAATTCCCGCAAGCTTCGGCGAACGATTGCGAACGCCTCTGAACTCCAATTTCAAATCCGAAACAAGTGTCAGAAAGAGAAAATTTTATACTATGAGTTCATGGGATTCGTTCTAAAATCGGACAGCAATTCAACCTGCAAAATTGCGTTGGAAGTTAAGTGCGAGAATGAAAATGCAAAACGCAACATCCTACCTCATGGGACTTCGCCCGAAGCTTCGCGACGATCCGCCGGCATCACCGCACCTCGCCGGAGTCGCCTTGCCAAACCGTCTTGCTAGAGATGGAGGAGGAGAGGGGAGGGGTTTCGCCAGGGGGTTCAAGGGAGAAGGGGAGGGGTGTTAAAATAAATTAATTAAATATTTAATTAATTTAAAACCCCCGAAAAGACCCGCATCCGAAACTCCCGACGGGGTCAAGGTTAAGCCTCCCTTAGGGTAAACACCACCTTTTGAGCACAACATCAGTCTCAGAATTTTAATCCGATACCCCGTTCAAAAGTTATAAAATTTAATGTCTGAAGCTGCTAAATTACGAAAACGCCCCTAGAGCCATTTTTCACAAACGGCCCGCGCCCGCGAAACTTATACCCCTACTAGGGTAAACGACATGCTCTGAACTCAATGGTGCTCTTGTTTTTCTGATCTGAGCCACCGTTTAAGAGATACTAGCATTTCACCATTAAACGAATTAATTAATTAATTTAATCCGTTTAACGTTCTAGAAGCGGGCGAGGGGTCCAAACATCCCGCGCCGACAAGTATTATGTCATTAATAGGGTAAAAAACCTATTATGGACGCATCCGTACACTCAGATCTCTGATCCGGAACACCGTTTAGGAGTTATCCCATTTATTTGGCGTTTCTAGTGTGAACGCACTGAAAATTAAATTCCGGCCACTCTGGGGCTCGGAATCGCACGCCGTCTGAAGGCGCTGCTCTGGAATATCATCAAGAATATTCCAAAGTCTTTAACAGCAAAAACAAGGTTCTTACAATTAATTATATGATAATTTTTAGAGATTTGGTAATCTTATTACAATAGTTTCTATTTTAATATTTTGGAAGGGAAATAAATATAACCATTTATGGAATGTTTTATGTTGAATTTTGGATGAAGTTTTAGATATTAATGTATTATTTCACCATATGATGATTTATTCAAACTAAATAACTTTATATAATTTTTTTTGTGATGATAACTAAAGATAGTAGGGATGAATTATCATTCTTTATAGTTTAAACGACCCATTAGATCTTTAGGAATTAAAATTTCACCTTCTTTTATTAGATTAAGAGATGAGTTGGAAATTGATCTAGGTACAACCAAAGGGTGGGATTATGATTATGAAATAGAATGAAATCAAGTAAGTATATATTCTCATGAAAATTATTCATCTTTAGGAGAAAGATTATGATATAAACTGTTTTTCCAGTTATCATCATTTTCGATGATATCAATGAACTTTTTTACTCCTCTTTGGTTTATAGTTTTATATTCATTAACCTTCTCTCTATCACATACTTTCTTGTGATCATTAATATTAATCACTCTCTATAATTATTTACACTTTTCTTCTATGTCCAAATTTTCACTTCCCACTGATGTTCTCCTATATGGAAACCTAGAAATGAGTTACTTTAGGTAACCTGTATGTTTCTAGTTTTCCCTTTTTAGCTATGTTTTATTATTAATTTATACAATGTGGAAATTTTCAAATGTTACACTTTTGATGGATGAGACTAATTTTGAAAGAGAAATTAATTTTAAGGGTGGGTGGGGGGGGGGGGGGTAGAATGTAACTCCATGATATTTTGTGAAATTTTTCTTTCAAATAAATATAATCATTTTTATATTCTCAATTAAATGTAATTTTTATATTATGTTTTGTTACATGTAACACTATGTTAATCTTCTGTTATATGCAACATGAAGTTTAGATGAAACATTATATGTAATTAAAATGTCATTATTTAATATGTTAGTTATCACCAAGATGTTGGAACAGAGGGTGTGAATATGAATAACCAAATTATGAAAATATGGTTCCAAAAAGTATATATAATGAATTCTTTGGTGACAAATTAATTACATATGATAAAAAATACTATTAAAAAAGGAATATTTTTACGAAAAATCCAATTTTATGCACAAAAACATGTTTTACCTCAATAAATTAAATAAATTAATTTTATTTAATTATATTAATGAAATTTATATATTATATATTAAATTAAAATTTTAACATTCATCTTACTTATTTTATATATAATAGAGAAGAATGAATCTCATTTTATGCTTAAAATGTGTATCTCTATAAAAAGTACATTTGTTCCCTTTTTTGTACACTTATTTTAAACATTCTTTGTAAATAATTATATTTTTTTTAAAAATAAAACTCATTTTGAAATAATAATTTTAAAATTATCTTTTGTGGATTTTTTGGATTTATTCTGAAAATATACATTTTTTGATGAATATTAAAAAAATATTGAATTTTAATTTAAAACTGCCATTTCGTTTAATTTTTTAATATCTAAAATAAATTTTAAATTGGTTTTAATGTATAATTATTTCAATTTTAAATCCATTAATCTAATTTAGGTCATTTTAATTGATTTCATATAGAATTTTGATATAAAAACTTTTGTAAACCTTTGAACATTTTCACTTTAAAAAACCACTTTCTCGTCATGTTTAAAAGAAATATTTTATGTTAAAATTTTTCAGTTATATGAATGGAATTTGGAAAAATTAATTTCATATTTGGAACCAAATAATATATATTATTTAATAAGGTAACTTAATTTTTTATCGAAATGAATTGTAAAAATAGTAAAAATTATTTATCATGGTTAAGGTAAAAATGGATTTACAAGTGGTTAAACTAAAATGATAAGAGTCAAAAATGACCCCAAAATTTTAGAAAACCAATTATATGAAAAAATGAAACCATATCCATTAAAGGATATATAATAATAAATTTTTTGAGTCTTGTGACATGAAAGAATGTTTGGTGTGATTCATTATTTTACAAAAATGACAATTATGCCACTAGCCTCACTTATAAAAGGAAACTCATTATCCTCTCTACCAAGACATAAAAAAATCACTTCCAAAATTACATCCTCAAATAAAATAAAAATTATTTTGGACAAAAATCGAAACTATTAAGTCATTTAGTGTAATTCTAAGGAGGATACTCAAAGAAGATGTAACATTCATCGAAAAGAATTTTTATATTATTTTTTCATACACATCATTAAAATTATTCTTATACCATGCACTACTAGATAAATGGGCTTTGAATCCCCCTGACACAGGAAACCACGTTTGGCGGTTGCTGGGCTTGGAAACAAAAGGCTTCGGCACCCTCTCCCCCCATCCCTCCCCTCGCGAAACCCTACCCCACGTCACCTCCCCTCAATCACCACCGCCTGTCCCCTGTCACCCTCCGCCCTTTTCGCTCGCCACTCATCCCCCGCCTCCTTCCGCCCTCCACCCTCCGCCCTCCACCCCCTCCGGCCTCCAACCCCTCCTCCCTCCAGCCTCCACCCTCCGGCCTTCACCCTCCGCCCTCCCCCTCCACCCCCTCCGGCGTCCGCCCCCTCCCGTCTCTGCCCTCCAGCCTCCGGCCTCCGCCCTCTCATCCCTCCGCACCCTCGGCCCTCGGCCCTCATCCCTCAGCCCTCCGCCCCCATCCCCTCGCTGCCCTATGCTCCGGCTCTCCGCCATCCCCCGTCTCCTCCCTCTTCGTCCCCCTCCCTCGCCGCACCATCGCTGCCCGTCCCCTCCATCACTGTCCCCTCCCGTGCAGCACCGCCACTGTTCGGTCCCCTCCCTCCCTGGATGGCCACTGCTCGTCCCCTCACTACTGCTGCTCGTCCACTCTGGCTCCCCGCTGTCCTCTGTCCCCTCCCTCATCATCCCACCCTTGCTGCACCATCGCCACCTCATCACCTCCTCTCCTCTGGCTCACCGCCGCCACTTCCCGTCCCCTCCCTCGCTGCACCGTCTCTGGATCTAGCTCCCCTCCACTGCCTCTCCTCTTCCATGCAACACCTCCTTCGGCTCCCCTCACTTCTAGGTTTGTAGCGCTATCTAGTATGACATGGGCTTTCACTTACATTCCATTATCTATTCTCTTGTTTATTATTAAGAGATATAATTTGATTATTTTATCAATGGTCCACAAGCAATTGGTTAGTATTAATTTTAAATATATTTGATATAAAAAATTCATGTAATAAGTTATGCATAAATGTTTTATATACAGATGTTATTATGGATAAGAGTTGGATTGATCTCCCAAATCGATTGTCTAGAGAATATTCCAATGGAATTATTTATTTTATTGACTTCACCAGAGGATTTGAAAGTGACTATATTAGTTTTCCATGTAGAAAATGTTCTAGAATATATCAATTAAAATGAGATACTGTGAGGGAGCACCTATTCTTTAACGGATTTTGAAAAATTATAAGATTTGGACTTTTTATGGAGAAGAATATGATCCTTGTCAAAATACAGATGCAGTTCAGATAGATGTTGATGCAAGGATGAATGATCCAATGGATGAAATTATTATTAAAATGGTACGAGGGTTGTATCCTAAAGGAATCGACATCTAGAATCTTGGGACCGGTGAGATAAATCTTCTCTCTGGTGAAGATCATGATTCGAGGAGGTTTTATGACGCACTTGATGATGCAAAAACAGAATTATATCCTTTATGTACTTCATACAATATATTGTCGTTTATCATGGAGTTTTTGCATTTGAAGACTTTGAATCAGTGGTCAGACACATCATTCGACATGATTTTTGTGTTATTGAAAAATATTCTTTCCATCAATGCTAAGATTCCCGAGTTGTATTACCATGCTCGTAAGTTGACAGAAGAACATAGGTTTTACATATGAGACCGTAGATGCATGTGCAAACAACTGTATATTGTTTTGAAAGGAAACTACCCATTTGGATATTTGTACGGTTTCTGCCGCTTCCAAGTGGAAAGACAATAGGGGAAATCAAAATCATCAAATTCAGATTGTGATATAGGGGAAACCAATTTCCATAAAGAAAATGCGTTACTTTCCCCTTAAATAGAGGATGAAATGATTTTTTATGTAATCTAAAGATTCTAATTTAATGTGATGGCATGTAGAAATAATTCATGAAATTGATATGTTAACCCACCCAATAGACTCTCTTGAATGGAAGGATTTTGATAAGAGACATCCTAACTTCGGTAAATATGTTTGTAATGTCCGATAGGGGTTGGCAGCAGATGGTTTCAATCCATTCAAGTCGATGGTTGGTGAAACTCATAGCGCATGGACCGTGGTGTTGGTTCTGTATAATCTTCTTCTTTGGCTTTGTAAGCAACAATTTATATTACTTCCACTCTTATTGATGGAACAATAAGTCCGGGGGATAAGATTTATTTTTACCTTTAGCCGTGGATTGATGAGTTAAATGAGTTTTGGGGAAATGGTGTGATGACTTATGACTGTGAAATGAATGAAATGTTCAAACTGCAGGCTACTTTATTGTGGAAAATCAATGAATATTTGACTTTTGAAAATATATCAGGATGGAGTACAAAAGGGGAATTTTCTTTCCCATGTTTCAATAAAAGTTAAAAATTGGTATGGATTAAATATTCCAAAAAATTGGCATACATGGGTCACATACGTTTTCTCCCCCCTTAGCATAGGTTCAGAAAGGATAGAGTGGAATTTTATGGTTCTATATATATCAACCCAACAATAAATATCATGACATGAGTCGAAATGTTATCACCGATTGAGGAAGAAAACATCCACACAGTATATGAACTTTAGGATTTGGTGGCTCATCCATTACGTAATACTCATGCTGCAGGTAGGTAGCACAATCACAATTGGAAAAAGAAAAGTATTTTTTATAGTCTTCCATATTGGAAAACTGACATGCTAAGGGATAATTTGGATTCCATGCACATTGAAAAAAAATGTTTGTGATAACATATTGTGGACCATTTTAGGTGTCGGTGGAAAATAAAACTACCATGTTAATGAACGTCGGGATTTTAAAGAAATGGGTTTAAGTAAATAGTTTCATTTATAGTTAGCTAAGGGAAACAAGGAATATATTCCTACTGCATAGTATATGATGACTACAAAGGAGAAATAGAAATTTCTTTCTATTTTAAAGATTCTTAAGGTTCTTGATGGTTACTCTTCTAATATATCAAAGTGTGGAATCTGACGAGCATGACATTGCAAGGGTTGAAAAGTCATGAAAATCACATACTACTTCAGTAGTTAATTCTAATCACAAATTGTGATTGTTTATCCCCAAATTTTGTTCATCCATTGATTGAGATGAGTAATTTTTTAGACATAATTATTTTAGAAATCAACTAATGAGTGATTTAAAAAGTTTGTAGGACCGAATTATACTCACGCTTTGTCTTTTTGAGAAACTATTCCCCCCCTAATTTTTCGATGTTATGGTCCACTTGATAGTGCACCTAACTGATGAAGTAATGGATGATAGTCCAGTGCAATTCAGGTGGATGTATCCTATTGAGCGGTATTTGAGTAAATTGAAACAATTTGTACATAATAGAGCTCATCAGGAGGCATCAATAGCCAATGGTTATTTGATGGATGAGTGTACTACTTTTTGTGTAGAATATCTTATGTATTTTGAAACAAAATTATATAAGCCCTCTCGGATTCATGACAGTCCAGTTGGAGAGGGAACCATATTTTATAAGGGCAAAATCAAGTGGATACAAGCGCATCGATATATCTTGTTCAATACTCCATCAGTTCCACCATGAATGCAGTAAGTGTCTTATCACTTTTATTGTTTAACTTTTACACGTTTTGTTTGCATAAGTTGATCATGTAAACATCACATAATCATTTGAAGGAAACACATTAATGAGATGAAAGAAGATATGTATCGTGCAATTGAGTATCAAATTCAATAATCTCATTATGCATCATTTCATGATTGGTTCAAGGATTATGTACATATAAACTGATTTCTATTATGAGTGAAGTATTATACTAATTAATTTCTACATGAATCATTATTTAATGCTATGAATTATGTAGGTTCATAAGCTGAGAGATTTAGGGGAGCCCACGCTAACTGAATAATTTATCCAACTGGCTGAGGGTCCATCTATAACAGCTTGTCGTTATAAAGCTATAGATGCTAATGGTTTTCGATTTCGCATTAAAGATGTTGACGAAAACAGAGCAACAAAAAATAGTAGCATAATTTGTTCATTCATCAATTCTAGTTATTACTATTGTTAATTGATAGACATCATTGAAGATTTATATGCACACGGGTTGAAGTACATATTGTTAAAGTGTAATTGGGTTGATCCAGTGTGTGGTTGTAAAGTCGATCAATATCAGTTTTCATTGGTGAAATTTAACTATATGTTATACATAAATGAACGAGTTGTTAAGGAACCTTTAATTTTTACATCACAAGCCGAACAAGTATTCTTTGTTACTTTTCCTTTGAATCCAAGTTGGCAAGTTGTTGTGAAAATGTCTCAGCGATGAGTGTTTTTATTTGAACAAGATGGAGCTGAGACTATTCTGTTTGTTTCCCAAAAACTTGATCAACATACCATAGTTCAATATGAAGAAAATATTTACTAGGTCAGAGCAGTCTTTGAAGGATAAACAGTTTATTTTCATGATTAATGAAAGTTATAATTGTTTTCCTAGTATTCAGTATTGAATATCCTAGGATATCATAAATTATCTAACCATTATATAAATCTTTGTAAGATTTAATCATCACTTTTGGAAGTTTATTCATTTATAAATATTTAGGGTGATTTATCTTTTGGTATCTTCATGTTATTTTTGGTGGATCTTCCATTGAGGTATTCTTCATTTGGTTCATGTTCTGCTTGAATTTGTATTAATTCAATTTGAAATTTGGCTATGCATTGATTGGTTTTGTACATAATTTGTATATCTGTTTTGTAAACTATATTATTTTTTAAAATAATTTCAGAATTAATTATTCAATAAATTTTTGTTATATTAAAAAGTGTAAAAGTTTTATTTTTTAAAAAACAATCCAATTTATATTTTGGAAACTTTGGATAGTCCCCTTACTAATGTTTTCTTTAACTGCAGGCATGTCAGGGGAAGAGGCAGCAGATCCACATCATCTATATGAGCCATCTACATCTCAGGGTCGAGGTATGTTTGAATGTCATTGTGCTTATTGTTTATGTAACTTCTAAACATATATAAATATATCTATATAACATCTGTCATATCATAAATAAAAATGTTTTCAATAGGATTACACTTCACTGCTTCTTCCTCTCGCAAGAGAGGCCAGGTCATGGCATTTTATCATAGAATTCCGACACGATGTTTGATGTTTACTTTTATGAGCTATTTCATCATGTGGTATTGAATTCACCTGCATTTATTCTTCAGGTGGGTCATATCATATGTGACCCACATCGATTTCAATTGACCACACATGACTGGGCTTCAATCCTTGAGGACACATTAGATCGTCTATGGATGGAGGTTCAAGTAAGAAGACCATTTTACTTCCTAACATATGTATAAAAAATACTAACATATGTGATTTTTTTCATTAATAACAAAATTTTAAAGTATTTCCCAATTAGTTTTGGCCCGTTTTTATGATAAAATGTCGTAAGATATGGAAAGATTATAAATGAAAAATCTATAGGGACCACTGGGTACCAAATTTGGGTGCCCCAGACATTCTGGTAAAAGTCCCGAGAGGTGTCCTCCAAGCTCAGTGGCATGACATAATTGCATATTGGTCTGATGAGGGTGTTGAGGTTTGTATATTTGTTTTGGTATATATATTTTCAAGAATGTTTTATTTGTTTTAAATTTTAATTAATTTAATGTAGGAGGTGTTAGAACTCCATTCTAAGAATCGAGTGTTGCAGGGACCACCTCGTAGGCTCGGGACTCATCACGTGTCTTAGATCCAACATAAGGTATTGATTATTCAATTTTTAATTTATTAATGAATATGGTTTTGTGTTTATATTCTATTCATATAAAATTGTGGGAGAAAGGTGAACCGACTGAAAAAAATTTAGTGTGGATGAGGACTCATGATCGAAATAATCCAGAGGTTGTAGCAATGATATTAAGTGATTTTACTCTTTAAATATACTTACATAAATTTTTTTATTAACATATATATGTATATATATTTAAATATTTCACAGACTCAATTTGAAGCTGAGTTAGAACAACTACCAGAGGACCAGCGACAACTTCCCATGCGAAAGGATGAGATCTTCCATCGCATTATTGGTCAGGACGAGCATGGATATAGTTTGACCTATGGAACAAGGATTCCTCATTCTGTAGTATCACATGCTGCGGTTGTCGGTCCTACTGTTGCTCAGATGAAATAGAAGTTTTCAAATTTCGAGGCACGGATGCGCGCTTCCGAGGAGGTAAATGTGCAGTTATTCTATGAGGTTAGAGCACTGTGGGAATATGTGCATCCAGGTGATGGTGCAGGGGATCATACAATTCAGGTTTATACTATAATTATTTATTTAATTTATATTATTTTTGTTATGAAAATCTTCCTAATTCTTATTTTTTGTAGGCCCCTGGCCCACCGGATGGAGGTAGCAGTCATGACCACACATGATGCATCATATTCAAGAGGTGTGTTTCTTTTTTTATTGGTGGGGTTGTTATCAATGTTTAGGTTGGGTTCCTAGTGAGATAATTTTGACATTTGGGGGTATCATGTGTGTTTTGGCCTTATGCAATTATTGTGTGCATGAATTGAGAAGTAACCATGAAATTGATTAATGATTTGGATATTTTTAGTTCATTTTATTCTTTAAAGTTTTCAATTTCATGTTCTATGAATAGCATTGAAAAAAACCATGTGATTCCTAATAGAAACCATGTAACATGTTTTTGATGACTGAGCTCATGTTCACTATTTTTAGGCCCCTAGCCCCCTGGAAACCCCCCGCCCCGCACCACGGACATCCCCCCTCAGATAGCCTCCCCCGCACCCCAGAGATCCCCCCACCCCAGACAGCCCCACCCCCGCCCCCACCACGGACAATCCCCGCCCACACCCGGGATATGCCCCCCCCCCCCCGCACCCCATAATTCATTAGGACTATTGACCATTAGTTCATTAGGGCAATTGTTCATTAGGATTTTAGGACATTAGGTAAAATGGCCATTTGGCCAACTGTTCAATTGGATGTAGGCCAAATGTCCATTTGGCCATTATACCATTATTCCAATTGTACAACTAGAAAATATGACATTATACTAATTGTTTTTTAGGATACTATCCCATTAGGTCATTAGGGCATTAGGTGAATTGGTAAATGGGACAATTTGACATTGGGTCATTAGGAAAATCAACCTTTAGAAAATTAGGATAATTGATCATTATGCTGTTAGGCCAATTGGACATTAGGAAAATTAGTCGTTATGCCACCCCCACCACAAGACAACCCCCCCCCCCCCATGCCGAACATCACACCCACCCCGGATAGCCCCCCCCCCCCACGCACGTATTTCAAGCATGGAAAAAACCTAAAAAATGCATATTCAGATGCGCAGTGAAAACCACGCAGCCGAATGACGTGTTGTCTCCTTGTACACATGATGAATAATAATTATGGTGTTCTCCTATGTTTTCAAGTCATGCCGATATCTTTCGGTATGAATTTGACCTTTAAACGCATGTTTTGGCCATTTATGACATGTGGTGTGTACTTTTGGTCATCAGGGTCCCAATACACCCATGATTGATGTGTCGTCTGTCCGAGCATTTCTCAATTAACCCACCCTTTGTTGTCGTCTGATTTCATGGCATTCCGAGGTCATTCGGCTGGCTTTGATCACCCACACATGCTTTTTAAAAGCGCAAAAATGATGTGTAACAATAGAATTCAGAGAAAATGTGCTCATAATTACTTGAAATCACATGCAAACAATAGGAATATTATTCGTGCCATATAGAATGAGACGACATGTTAATCGGATGTGCAGTGTCTGCGGTACGACTGACTATGTTGTTTGGAACAGTACAACGTGCTCTAAAAGGGATCGTTGGGTGGTCAAAACCAATAGAACAACCTCGGAATGCCATGAAATCATACAACAACAACCGTGGTGTGAATTGTGAAATTTTCGGGCAGATGAAATGTTAATTGGAGGTGTCGTTTGACCACAGTGACCGGAAACACATTTCCAGAATCATAAAACGCCAAAAAGATGTGTAACGGTCAAATTCAGTGAAAACGTGATCAGAATGACTTTAAATCACACGAAAACAATAGGAATACTATTTGTGACACGTAGGAGGAGACGACATGTTAATCGGATGTGCGGTGTGCACAGTATGACCGAATATGTTGTTTTGAACAGTTCAGAGTGCTCTAAAAGGGCTAGTTGGGTGGTCAAAACCATCCGAATGACCTTAGAATGCCATGAAATCATACTACAACAACCTTGGTTTAAATTGTGAAATTCTTGGGCAGACAGCACAATAATCGGAGGTTTCATTTAACCGCGGTGATGGGAAACGGATTTTCGGAGTCATAAAATGCCAAAATGACGTGTAACAGTCGAATTCAGAGAAAATGTGCTCAGAATGACTTAAAATAACATGAAAACAATATAAATATTATTTGTAACATGTATGAGGAGTTGTTACGTCAATCGGACATGTGGTGTGCACAGTATGACCAAATATGTTGTTTTGAACAGTTCGACGCGCTCTAAAAGGGTTCGTTGGGTGTTCAAAACTAGTTGAATGACCTTGGAATGCCATGAAATCAGACGACACCAAACATGGTGTAAATTTTAAAATTTTCAGGCACACGGAACATCATTTGAAGGTGTCGTTTGACCACAGTGACTAGAAACGCATTTCTGGAGTCATAAAAAGCCAAAACAACAAGTAATGGTCGAATTTATAGTAAATGTGATCAGAATGACTTGCAATCACACGAAAACAATAGGAATATTATTAGTGACATGTAAGAGGAGACAAAACATCAATCGGAAATGCGGTGCGCACTGTACGATCAAATATTTATTTTTAACAGTTCGACATGCTCTAAAAGGGTGCGTTGGGTGGTCAAAACCAGCCAAACGACCTCAGAATGACATGAAATCATACGACAAAAACCGTGGTGTGAATTGTGAATTGGTCGGGTAGAAGACACGTCAATTGGAAGTGTCTTTTGACCATGGCAACCAAAAATGGATTTCTAGAGTCACAAAACACCAAAACGACATGTAACGGTCGAATTCACAGCAAACATATTCAGAATGACTTGAAATCACATGAAAAAATAGGAATATTATTCGTGACATGTATGAGCAGACGATATGTCAATCAGACATGCGGTGTGCATGATATGATCGAATATTTTTTTTAACAGTTTCACGTGGTGTGCGTGGAGATCATTCCTTATTAGACCACAAAATGCTTCCACAAGCTAAAACAAAGACTCCAAAACAAGAATGAAAAATCCTAAAATGATAACATTTCTTAAATTGGGGGTTTTAAATTATTATAGCCCCCATAATTTGATGTCAGATTTAATTTTATTATATATATACTAACTG
Source organism: Viscum album (assembly GCA_963277665.1). Lineage (NCBI taxonomy): Eukaryota > Viridiplantae > Streptophyta > Magnoliopsida > Santalales > Viscaceae > Viscum > Viscum album. Next base: position 1,388,928,909 of record OY728162.1, on the reverse strand, counting down.
AAAAAATATGGATAATTTACGCTTGTTTTATTTAGTTGTTTTTTTGTATTTTATTGTAGGTTTATTGAAGTAGAAGATTGAAATGGATTGGACATATTTGGATAGTTGAGGCACGTTTTTCATTTATTATTTATGACGATCCTGATGTTTTTTCTGTTTGGAATTGTTTTCTTTTTTTAATGATTTTTACCCTATTTTTGTTGAATGGGAACCATGATTTTTTTTAAAAAGAATTTCTCCAGGATAGCGACTGCCATTGGCGGTCGCTTTAGGTTTCCTGCTAAACAAAATACCAACCGCCAATGGTGGTCTCTATAGCTCGACCAAGCATTAGAACTGCGACCGCCACTGGCGGTCGCTGTAGCTCGGCCAAGCAATAGGTCAGCGACCGCCTGTCGGTCGTTCTAAGACATATTTTCGGCCTCCTTCAGGGACCTCCTTTGGCAGTCGCTGTAGGCCTACGGTGACAGGCCTAAAGTGATCACCATTGGTGGTCGTTGAGCTATCTCTATAGGCCATTAGTGACTGCCAATGGCGGTCACTAATGGACTATGTTTTAGTATTGATGATGATATAATATGTAAAGTATATAAAATATACTAATATATATTTATGTTAATGTTTTTACCTACAACCACATCCACTTCCATCAATTGGGTTATGAAATCATCCTTCATTTGTATGGAGGACAACCACCTCACGAATTCATGTCATTCATTTTTCCATTACCAACACTCGCATGTAGGTATAATAATGGATGAAAATTATATATATATATATTATATTTATAACATAAAAATAAATATGGATTCATTATATCATTTATACCTTTTATTTTACATTCCATAGGGGATATGATAACGTCGCTCGTGTGTACGACATACAACCACCTCACGAAGAGATGTGATTCATTTTTCATAATCACTTTACATGGAAGAAAATAAGGATAAATAAATGTGAAATACATGAAATAATTAGGATACAAATGACATATTTATCATTCTTAAAAGGCAATATATCATTTTATTCCCTACCTTTTCACTCATTGAGAGATGATAACATCATTCATGTACGTGTGGACTGTCGCCTTCACAAAACAATGTGACCCTCTTTTCATTACTATACCGAGGGGATTATATGTATAAGTATATTTAATGAAATTTAATTTTTTATATTATGATAAATTTTTAAATACAGTATATTAAATACCTTATCTGCATATTGATCATTTTGAAATGGAAATTCTACTCATGCATTTTTATATCGTACTGTCACCATGATTGTAACATACTTTATTTCTCAAAAACATTTTTCAAGATTGATCCTAATAGTATAATTTATGTGTAAGTAATAAAATAATTTAATGATTAAAATTATATAGATAATTGAACCATTATCAAATAAAGAGTATTAAAAATAATAAATCAAACCATGTATGAAAAACAAAGCGGTTATTACCCAACACACGATTTCAATAAGAAGATGTTAATAAATGGATAATAAAATTGTCATAATTAAATAATATATGGTATGATATATATATATAATTATAGTTCTATAATATGTTTTTTAAAAAACATGCAAAAACAATGTGTAACGGTCAAATTCAAATAAAACCTTCTCAAAATGACTTGAAATCACACTAAAACAATATGAATATTATTCGTGACATGTAGGAGGAGACGACATGTTAATCGGATGTGCGGTGTGCATGGTACGACCAAATATGTTATTTGGAACAGTTTAGCGTGCTCTAAAAGGTATCATTGGGTGGTCAAAACCAACCGAACAACCTAAGAATGCCATGAAATCATACGAAAACAACCGTGGTGTGAATTGTGAAATGTTCGGGTAGACGACATATCAATTAAAGGCGTTGTTTGACCGCGGTGACCGGAAATGCATTTATGCAGTCATAAAACACGCCAAAACGACGTGTAATGGTCGAATTCAGAGAAAACATGGTAATAATGACTTGAAATCACACGAAAACAATAGGAATATTATTCCGGACATGTAGGATGAGATGACATGTTAATCGATTGTGTGGTGTGTGCGGTAAAACCGAATATGTTGTTTGGAACAGTTCAGCGCACTCTAAAAGGTGTCATTGGGTGGTCAAAACCAACTGAACAACCTCGGAATGCCATGAAATCATATGACAACAACCGTGGTGTGAATTGTAAAATGTTAGGGTAGAAGACATGTCAATTGGAGGTGTCATTTTACCACGGTGACCAGAAACGTATTTCCAGAGTCATAAAATTCCAAAACGACGTGTAATGGTTTAGTTTAGAGCAAACATGCTCAGAATGACTTGAAATAACACAAAAAAACAGTAATACTATTCGTGACATGTTGTAGGAGACGACATGTCAATTGGACGTGCAGTGTGCGCGGTACGACCGAATATGTTGTTTTGAACAGTTCAGCGCGCTCTAAAAGTGCACGTTGGGTGGTCAAAATGAGCCGAACAACCTCAGAATGCCATGAAATCATACTACAATAACCAAGGTGTGGATTTTGAAATTCGCGAGTAGACAGCACATAAATCAGAGGTGTCGTTTGACCACGTCGACTGGAAATGCATTTCAGAAGTCATAAAATGCTAAAACCACATGTAACAGTTGAATTCAGAGAAAACGTTCTCAGAATGACTTGAAATAACAATAAAGAAATATATATATTATTCATAACATGTAGGAGGAGACGGTATGTCAATCGGACATGCGGTGTGCGCGGTACGACCGAGTATGTTGTTTTCAAAAGTTTGGCGTGCTCTAAAAGGGTTCGTTGGGTGGTCAAAACCAGCCAACGACCTTGGAATACCATGAAATCATAAGACAACAACCGTGGTGTAAATTGTGAAATGGTTGGGTAGACAGAACATCAATCGAAGGTGTTGTTTGACCGCGATGACCAGAAACACATTTTCGGAGTCATAAAATTCCAAAACGACATGTAACGGTCGAATTTAGAGTAAACGTGCTCAGAATGACTTGAAAGATCACTAAAAAAATAGGAATATTATTCGTTACATGTAGGAGGAGACTACACGTCAATCAGACATTCAGTGTGCGTGGTATGACTGAATATGTTGTTTTGAATAGTTCAGTGCACTCAAAAAGGGCGCATTGGGTGGTCAAAACCAGCCGAACGACCTCAGAATGCCCTGAAATCATAGGACAAAAACTGTGGTGTGAATTGTGAAGTGTTCGGGTAGACAACATGTTAATCGGAGGTGTTGTTTGACCGTGGTGATTGGAAATGCATTTACGATGTCATAAAATGCCAAAACAACGTGTAAAGGTCAAATTCAGAGCAAACGTGCTCAGAATTTTTTAAAATCACACAAAAACAATAGTAATATTGTTCATGACATGTAGGAGGAGATGAAATGTCAATAATACATGTGGTGTGTGCAGTACAACCGAATATGTAGTTTTGAATAGTTCGACATGCTCTAAAAGGGCGCATTGTGTGGTCAAAACCCACCAAACAACCTCAGAACACCATGAAATCATATGAAAACAACTGTAGTCTGAATGGTGAAATGGTCGGTCAGATGGGACATCAATCGAAGGTGTAGTTTGACCGCGGTGACCGGAAACACATTTCGGGAGTTAGAAAACACAAAAACGATGTGTAACGGTCGAATTCTGCGCAAACGTGCTTAGAATGACTTGAAATCACATGAAAACAATAGAAATTTTATTCGTGACATTTAGGAAGGAGAGGAAACATCAATCGGATGTGCGGTGTGCTTGGTACGACTAAATATGTTGTTTTGAAGAGTTCGACGCGCTCTAAAAGGGCTCGTTGGGTGGTCAAAACTAGTCGAATGACCTCAGAATTCCATGAAATCATACGAAAATAGCCATGGTGTGAATTTTGAAGTGGTCAATTAGATGACACATCAATTGGAGGTTTCGTTTGACCACGGTGACCGGAAACACATTTCGGGAGTCACAAAATGCCAAAACGACGTGTAACGGTCGAATTCAGAACAAACATGCCCAGAATGACTTGAGATATCACGAAAACAATAGGAATATTACTTGTGACATGTAGGAGGAGACGAAACGTCAATTGGATGTCCGGTGTGCATGGTACGACCAAATATGTTGTTTCAAACAGTTCAACGCGCTCTAAACGGGCGCGTTGGGTGGTCAAAACCAGCCGAACAATCTTAGAATGCCATGAAATCATACAACACAACCGTGCTGTGAATTGTGAAATAGTCGGGTAGATGGAATGTCAATCAGAGGTGTCATTTGACCGCGGTGACCAGAAGCACATTTCTAGAGTCATAAAACACCAAAACGACATGTAACAGTCGAATTCATAGAAAACGTTCTCATAATGACTTCAAATCTTATGGAAAAAATAATTATATTATTCGTGACATGTAGAAGGATACGACACATCAATTGGACGTGTGGTGTGCGTGGTACGACCAAATATGTGGTTTTGAACAGTTCGACGCGCTCTAAAAGGGCGCGTTGGCTGGTCAGAACCAGCCAAACGACCTCGGAATTCTATGAAATTATACGAGAAAAAACGTGGTGTGAATTGTAAAATTATCAGTTAAACGAAACATCAATCGGAGGTGTCGTTTGACTGTGGTAACCAGAAACGCATTTCTGGAGTCACAAAACGCCAAAACGATGTGTAATGGTGGAATTCAGAGAAAAAATTCTCACAATGACATGAAATCACACAAAAATAATAGGAATATTATTTGTGAAATTTAAGAGGAGACATCATGTCCAGCGGACGTGCGGTGCGTGTGGTACGACCGAATATGTTGTTTTGAACAGTTCAACGCGCTCTAAAAGGGCTAGTTGGGTGGTCAAAACCAACAGAACAAACTTGGAATTCCATGAAATCATACGAAAACAAACATGGTGTGAATTATGAAATGGTTGGGTAGAGGACATGTCAATTTAAGGTGTCGTTTGACCGCGGTGACCGGAAATGCATTTCCACCGTCATAAAATGCCAAATCGACGTGTAGCGGTCGAATTCAAAGAAAACATGCTCAGAATGACTTGGAATCACATGAAAACAATAGGAATACTATTCGTGACATGTAGGAGGGGATGAAATGTCAATCAGATATGCGGTGTGCGCGGTATGACCAAATATGTTGTTTTGATTAGTTCGACACATTCTATAAAGGCACGTTGGGTGGTCAAAACTAGCCGAACGACCTCGAAAATCCATGAATTCATACGAAACAACATTGGCATGAGTTGAGAAATGTTTGGATAGACGTCACATCAATCAGAGGTGTCGTTTGACTACGGTGACCAGAAAGGCATTTCCGAAGTCATAAAACGCCAAAACAATGTGTAACAGTCGAATTCTCAGAAAACATGCTCAAAATGTCTTCAAATCACACAAAAACAATAGGAATATTATTCTTGGCATGTAAGAGGAGACGTCATGTCAATCATATGTGTGGTGTGCACGGTATGACCGAATATGTTGTTTTGAACAGTTGATCACTCTAAAAGGGCGCGTTGGGTGGTCAAAACCAGCCAAACAACCTCATAATTCCATTATATCATATGACATCAACTATGGTGTAAATTTTGAACAGTTCGACGCACTCTAAAAGGGCTTGTTGGGAGGTCAAAAATAGACGAACGACCTCAGAATTCTAGGAAAATAATACAACAACAACCGTGGTGTGAATTTTGAAATGGTCGGGTAGACGGTACGTCAATCGAAGGTGTCGTTTGACCACAGTGATATTAAATGCATTTCCGGAGTCATAAAATGCCAAAATGAAGTGTAACGGTCAAATTTAGAGAAAACTTTCTTAGAATGACTTGAAATCACATGAAAATAATAGGAATACTATTCTTGATATGTTGGAGGGGATAGAAGGTCAATTGGACGTGCAGTGTGCACGGTACGACTGAAAATGTTGTTTTTAACAGTTCGACGTGCTCTAAAATGGCGCGTTGGGTGATCGAAACCAACCGAATGACCTTGAAATGCCATAAAATCATACAACAACAACTGTGGTGTGAATTTGGAATGGTCAGATAGAAAACACGTCAATCGAAGGTGTTGTTTTACCGTGGTGATCAGAAACACATTTCAGGAGTCATAAAACACCAAAACAACGTGTAAAGTCAAATTCACAGAAAACATCCTTAGAATGACATGAAATCACATGAAAACAATATGAATTTTATTCATGACATTTAGGAGGATATGACACGTCAATCAGAAAAGTAGTGTGTGTGGTACGACCAAATATTTCTTTTTAACTGTTTGGCGCGCTCTAAAAAGGTGCATTAGGTGGTCAAAACCAGCCAAACGACATTGGAATGCCAGGAAATCATATGAAAAAAACCGTGGTGTGAATTGTGAATTGGTCAGGAAGACGACATGTCAATCAGATGCGTCGTTTGACCGCGGGGACCGAAAATGCATTTCCGGAGTCACAAAACACGAAAACGACGTGTGACAGTCGAATTGACAACAAACTTATTCAGAATGACTTGAAATCACATGAAAACAATAGGAATATTATTCATGACTTGTATGAGAATACAACATTTCAATCAGATATGTAGTGTGCATGGTACGATAGAATGTGTTTTTTAATAGTTTCACGTGGTGTGCGTGGAGATCATTCCTTTTTAGACCACAAAACACTTCCACAAGCTAAACCAAAGACCTCAAAATAAGAAAGAAAAATACTAAAATGATACCATTTATTAAATTAGGGTTTTCAAATTATTATAGCCCCTATAATTTGATGTCAGATTTAATTTTATTATATATATATACTAACTGAATAAATATGGCTAATTTACGTTTGTTTTGATTAGTGTTTTTTTGTATCTTATTGTAGGTTTATTAAAACAGAATACTGAAATGGATTGGACATGTTTGGATAGTTGAAGCATGTCTATCATTTATTGTTTATGATGATCTTGATGTTTATGCTGTTTGGAATTGTTTTCTTTGTTTTTTATGATTTTAACCCTGTTTTTGTTGATTGGGAACCATGATTTTTCTTTTAAAAAAAATTTCTCGAGGATAGCGACCGCCATTGGCGGTCGCTATAGGTTGCCTGCTAAAAAGAATTGAGACCGCCAATGGCGGTCTCTATAGATCGACTGAGCATCAGAACTGCGACCGACACTGGCGGTCACTGTAGCTAGGCCTATAAATAGGTCAGTGATGTCCTTACAGTCGCTGTAGGCCAGATTTTCGGCCTCCTTCAGGGACCGCCATTGGCGGTCGTTGGAGCTGTCTCTATAGTCCATTAGCGACCACCAATGGCGGTCGCTAATGGCCGAAGTTTTAGTAGTGATGATGATATAATATGTAAAGTATATGAAATATACTAAGATGTATTTATGTTAATGTTTTTACCTACAACCACATCCACTTCCATCAAATGGGTTATGAAATCATCGTTCGTTTGTATGGAGGACTACCACCTCACGAATTCATGTCATTCATTTTTCCATTACCATCACTCGCAGGTAGGTATAATAATGGATGAAAAGTATATATATATATATATATGATATTTATCACATAAAAAAATATATGGATTCAATATATCATTTTTACCTTTTATTTTACATTCCATAGGGGATATGATAAAGTCGCTCGTGTGTACGACATACTACCACCTCACGAAGCGATGCGATTAATTTTTCATTAGCACTTTACATAGACGAAAATAAGGATAAATAAATGTAATATACATGAAATAATTATGATACAAATGAAATATTTATCATTATTAAAAGAAAATATATCATTTTATTCCCAACCTTTTCAGTCATTGAGAAATGATAACATCATTCATGTATGTGTGGACTATCGCCTTCACAAAGCAACGTGACTCTCTTTTCATTACTACACACAGGGGATTATATGTATATATATATTTAATGAAATGTAATTTTTTATATTATGATAAAATTTTAATTATAATATATTAAATACCTTATCTACATATTAATCATTTTGAAATGGAAATGCTACTCATGTATACCTATATCCTACTGTCACCATGATCGTTACATACTTTATTTCTCAAAACCAATTTTCATGATTGATCCTAAAATTATAATTGATGTGTAAGTTGTAAAATAATTTAATGATTAAAATTATATATATAGTGTAACCATTATAAAATAAATAGTACTAAAAATAATAAATCAAAACATGTATGAAAAACAAAGCCGTTATTACCCAACACAGGATTTCAATAAGAAGTTGTTAATAAATGGATAATAAAACCGTCATAATTAAATCATATATGGTATGATATATATAATTATAGTTATATAATAGATTTTTAACAAACTTATATTTATTATACCGTATTTTTGAACAAGTATTAAGTAATTCAAGACTTACAGTAAGTGATTTCTATACTCACTTATATTTATAGGAGACATATGAAAATCCCCGACCTCTTTATTTTATGAAGAGTATATACATAAACATTGACATGATATATCATTAATACGATTATTTTAATGAAATTTAATATTTCATGTTATTTTATTCTTTATTCAGGATTATATTTCATAAGATTTCTAAAGTGGTAAGGGATTTTTGTCTCAACATTCCTTCTTTGATACATTGGTTGTGTTATGAACCTATATTATTTTATGAGGTGAGGGTATAACCCATTTAAAATTTACTATCATGAACTTATTTATCTTCGTGATATTGTAATGTTTCATTTTATTTTATCCTTTATTAGGGATTATGATTCAAGGTTACCAAAGTGGTAAGGGTTTTATGTTACAATCTCATCATTTGTCGATATTATTTTCGATTAAGTCTCTAATGTTGAAATATCCTGATCTATATCTTAGTAATTGTAATGAAAATTATTCTCCATTTGTTATTCATGATATATTCAAGTAATATTAGAAAATTTACACTCTTTATTACTTAAAATAATTGATAAAATGTCTTTAAGAAAATCCAATATTATTTTTCTCTTCGGTTGGAAATTGGTTTTCTTCCAAAAACATTTTTTCTAGTTTTTGTTCAAAAAATGTTTAATAAATATTAAAATTACTTATTAAATAAAATTTTACCCATTTGGATTTTACCAAAAATGTGGAAGGCATATTTTATTTAACATTTATGGTATGAATGAAACATTATGTCATCATGAACATTATTTTATTTAAATATTATCAAGGTTATTTTCAAATTAAATAATTTTCAAAATGATTAATTTTTTAAAAAGGTGTTTTTTCAAATTAACGAAGGATATTTTATTCAATAAATGTTTTAAATGATTTATAAATATTCTTTTATAATATTTCATGGTAATTTTTATAGAAATGTATTTTCTTAAAATAGTTTTATGTTTTAAAAAATCATTTTCAAATAAAAGTTATTTTACTTAATAAATATTTTTAAGGATCTTTCAAAATCATTTTCTATATATAATGGAATCTGTTGATGTTACCTATGCTTTACTAGGGATATGAAACAAGGATACCTGTCTCATTATTTCTCATAATGGTTTGTTGTTAAAGGATTTTGATGAAAAAAGTTTATCTTCCATGGGTTATTACATAATTGAATTATTATGAAACTGACTTCTTTTCAATGGGTTAATCTATGATGAAATGATTATGAAACTAGTATCTTTTCACAAGGTCATGATATGAGGAAATTTTTAAAAAACTTATTTCATTTCATGGGTTAAGATATGATGAATTTTTTTTGATATTTTGGAACACATATATATGATTTTAGTATGTGATGGATTCAAATACCACCCTCCAATATATTAGGTAATGATTTAAAACTCTTGAGATAGATATGATATGGACGGAGGAGGACAGTGGTTCAATTTGTGACTTTTTCCACTATGATGGTCCTAGGAGTGAACCTTGACTACTATCATGTTATTCATGGATCTATATTTCATGACCGTAATGTTATTTATGAACTTGATTACATGTTCAAAATTGTTTCATGAACCTAATGAAATGTTTAAAATTCTTTGTGTGGACCTATTTGGATGTACACTAGTTTATGCGAGAGATTTATTTCATGTACTTAACTTAATTAGTTAGCCTTTTTCTATTTATACACGTTCATAATGTAATATGCTGATGTGTATGCCAAAAATCTATATACTATTCCAATTATATTCTCTCATTTCTAATGATAATTGATTACCTTATGATTCATGTTTTATAAACTTCCAATATTTATACCATTACTTGGGATTATTATTTTAGATATGTAGGTTATGGTTTCAAATTTTCATTCTCATGTTCTCATACCATTACTATCACGTTATGCTTATGTATCACCCTTGTTTACCCTTACTGATAATCTGAGATCACCCATTATTATGTTTCCTGTAACATCCCAAGTATGTAATGAATAATAGATATTTTTATCTATGTCTATTAGTGAATTAGATAGTGTTTTATAGGCTTAAAATGAGAATAAATCCAATCTTAAGCATGGAATACACTAATATTTTTAAAAGATTGTTTTACTGCCTTTTGATGGCAAACAATTTTTAAATCTATCTTTTTAAATTTTATAATCTATGTTTGTCAAAATAAAATTATTCTTTATGATTGGGACATCAAAATTTACTTTGTGTGAATTTTTGGTATTTTTCAGATAAAGTTCATTTTTAAATGAATAGTTAAAAATGCTGTATTTTAATTCAAAACCTCTTTTTAATCTAATTTATTTATATGATTAGATTATCTTTTGAATAGTTTTTGAAGTGAAATTAGAATATATTTTTACCATTTAATCCAATGGTGGTCATTGGAATCAATTTCACTTTGAAATTGGACTTAAACTGGTGTCAATCTTTTGATACTTATTGTTTCATAAAAACACGCTATTTGTCATGACAGCGGGAATTAATTATTAAATTAATTAATGTAACTTATATGATTTTAATTTTGTAAAATAGAAATTATTTTTTAATTCATAATATCAAATATAGCTTAGGGTGAAGTTATGGTATTTTTCTGAATAACATCAATTTTTGATGAATAGTGAAACCACTAAGTGGTAGTTAAAGAAACTAATTTTTCGTTTAAATAAAACTTTGCCACTTCTATGATTTGATTTTCAAAAATCCGACATAAATGTTTTCCATTAATAAAAAAAATGTGGTTCAATGAGATTAAAATAATTTTTTGGTGAATAGTAACTTTTACGTTTTTAATCGCGATTAGAGGTAATTAGTGCAATTTAAAGCAAAAATGATATTATAATAAAATTAAAATACCTAGAAACATGTCCTACCTTTATTGTATGTGTCATGGCCGACCACAACAATCCATGGGTCAACTTGGGGACCTTATGGAGCCACTTTGGTAGGAAAACGATATTAATATCTTTTTATTTAATGTTAAAATTAAAATGACACAAACATGAGTTTTTTTACTAAAACAATTTTTAAATGGGGTTATACAAGTAATATTTTTGACTATAAATATTCATTAGAAATATAAAACGATTTCCTACATCATGATAGTTTTTTTATAATTTTTAGACATTAAATAAATTAAATTATTTATGAAATCATGATGATGCAGCGATTACCTCATTAATAAAGGATTTAAATAAAATGAAACGATAATGTACAATCTATGACCTAAACATGTCCAAAACCTATTGTATGGGTGTATTTAGAAGCCTTATCACCTTAACCTCGAATTATTTTAATTTGGGACATTTTGAATCCGAAACCCATTTTAAAATAAAGTAACATTTCTTTACTTTCCAAGAGTGTCCCTCCTCTCCTCTTATAAAAGGCCCCCACCTCTACCTCCTTACCCACACTTCCGAAGCCTTTGGCTTGGCCAACCCCTGACAATTTTGTCTCTCCAATTCCCTATATTACTCCTTGAAGCCTCACTTTGGGCAGAAGTCTTCCCAAGGAAGCCTTTGAGCTCAAACCAAAGGGAGTTACCCGATTTTAAGGAAATGTCTTCACTTGTGTTCTTTCATTTTATTTTGCTTCTCCAACCCCATAAAGTCTTTTTATTCATTTATTTTGTAACAACACCAGTATCTTTCATATACTAGGATGTTTTTATAAGAAGAATTCTAGCTACACATACACACACCTACATCTAATGGTTAAAGAACATACTGTTTCCGTGGATGGCGAATTTCTGCCTCCCGAAATGATGATTGTTCAACATTATTTTAACACCTTCAAAGGTGGCCATTAAGATGAAATTATATTTATATATGATATATAATATGTTTATTTTTTCCTTAATCTTATTTATTTTTCATTTTGGGCATACCTTTATGGTTTCCATTATGGGTAAACACGATATCTTCATTTAAGGAAGTGCGGACTACCGCCCCCTCAAAATGATTTGATTCGTTAATACCATATGTGGGACATATAAAGGATGAAGTTATGATATTATATATGATATTACACTATAATTATAATATACCTTTATATAATTATGATTCCATTTCATAAAATACAAAATAGAAATGTAATCAGCGTTCGTGCGTTCATACGGCTTACCATCTCCATGAACGGTGCATTTCATTTCCTACCTCTAAATGTTATGTAATATTATAAATGCATGAATGTAATAGATATATATGATATATATGATATATAAATCATGAATACCATTATGAATATAATGGATACATGAACAACTTGTAATTATGAAGGGTTTATTTTTGACTCAAGTACCAATGATCGTTAAGACGGCCGTTATTAACTTAAATAATTACATAGTGTTCATGACATGGAAATAAGTGATATAAAAGGAATAATGAACTTGAAAAAGGTTCTTAAACAAGTATAAATTAACTCAATTTTATTATTCAGGAGATTAAAGAATAATCAAGTCAATTCGGACCCAAGGTATGGGACTTTGTCTCAATCTCCTTTCATTGAGGCATATTTTATTTTATACACAACCTTATTTTATACGGTGTATAAACACCTTTTAATTTTACGTTTATTCAAAAGGAATATTTTTTTTAAGAAGTGTTTACTAAACAACAAAATGGAAAGTTTTTGTTGTACGTATGCGGCGACAACGACTTCTCCGCCGCCGTGACCATTATTTGAGTTTCGGCTTCCTCTACAAGCCATACCTTTTTTTAAAAGAAAAATAAATACCATGTTTTACTTTTCTTTTATTTTGGTATTGAAAATGGTTTTCATAATGTTTTTATATCAATGTGTTGTATTGATATCTTGTGATTGAAAAGTGGAAATGTTAGGTTTCCTTTATGCATGTTTTCTGTGATACGATTATGTTGAGGTTCTTGGGCATTATTATGAAGACGGGTGGTTCTGTGATAAACTATGGGTGGGTGAGCATGATATAGATCTCCAATGCATTGGGTAACGTGGAGGAGTGAAACGTTAAGGTTTCTTCGAAGAGATTCATGGAATATAATATGATGGGTATTCCATACGTAACCAAGAGGGTTACTCCCTACGTAAGAATGTTATGAATTCCTCAAGTTACCTTCATGTCTTCTAATTTCTATGATTTATTCATGATTTGATGAGGTATGTTATAGTGCCTATGTTTTATGGGTAAAGTATGATTTCATTCTTATGTATATATGAACTCATGTTTCCTTTCCATATTTTTATAACCCTTACTGAGCTTTTTATGCTCATCCCATGTTTTTTTGAAATATTTTTCATAGGACAAGGGTAAGGTACATGATATGATGATAGTGTCAAGGAAGTGTCAAGAAAGAATCCATGTTTTATTTTAAATATGTTTCCGTTGATGGGAAAAATGAATACTATATTTTATGTAACCAATTTGCTTAAATGTGGAATGTAATACATGTTTTATGATATAATTCTCTAAAACTCAAAACCTAAAAAGATCCTCAAGGTTTATTCTTGAAATATATCAAGATTAATTAATGTTTAACGCCAGGGCCTTATAGTTGGTATCAGAGGTCAGTTTGGATAAATTTAGGAGTTATAATTCTATTAAATGATTATCCAAAAATATTTTTTTTATAAATGATATAGCATTTGAAGATTACCATGTTGCTTCATCTAAGACATGTTTGTTCAGAATGGTTTTCCGTAGAGGAAATAGAGAAGCAGTGCTTGGAAGGCATACAGAAGGAAATAACCTTCCGAATCAACATCCTGAGATGGTCAGAATTGGAACTGAATAGTTTGTTTCAGTAATGGAGCAATTGACTCAAGCAATAAATGGTGGTGGTATCCATGCACAAGATCAGCCAGATCAACCGCAGAGGAACATGTCAGTGGTGGAACATTTCATGAGGAAACATCACCGATCATTCAGAGGATCATCTGACCCTGTGTTAGCTGAAGGGTGGATTAAATCACTGGAGAAGATTTTCGATGTCATGGGGTGTTCAGACAATCAAAAGGTTAGTCTTGCTATTTATCGTTTGGAGGGTGAGGCAGATCAGTGGTGGTCGATGGTTAAAAATATCAGGGACGCTGATGAGATTGATTCTCTTGACTGGGATGAATTCAAAGGTATGTTTCTTGAGAAGTATTTTCCTAAGGCTGTTCGACTTTGGATGGAAAAACAATTATTGGAATTGAGGCAAGAGGAAGACTCAGTGGCTATCTATGAAGAGAGGTTCACTCGGTTGGCAAGGTATGCTCCAAATTTTATCCAAGACCTTGATATCAAAATCAATCGTTTTTACTCAGGATTAAAACCAAAATATCGAAGGGAATTAGCTTCTCGTGAGTTTAAAAGTTATGAAAAGCTTATTCGATGTGCTGAGAAGGTGGAAATAGAGTTTTCTGATGATCAAGTGTTCTATAACAACCAGCTGAAGAAGAGACCAAGGTGGAAGGAGAAAGGGAAGAATTCTTCAAAAAAGTATGATGGTAAGAAAACTAAGTTTCCAGTTTGTGATAAATGTGGTAAAAGGCATGATGGGGAATGACTTCTGAATTCTAGAATGTTCTACCGATGTGGTCATATGGGACATAAGGCTCGTGGTTGCACTGAAAAAGATCAAGGTGATGGTAACTCCAAATTTGATTTACAGTTAGTGAAATGTTTTAATTGCAATGATATGGGTCACTATGCAAACGAGTGTCCGGCAAAGAGCTTGAGTGATGGGAAGCAGTTAGACTACAAGTAGAAAGGGGTGGTGAAATCCTTTGCAACTACTTCAGCAGATGTCGGGCCATCAAATGAAGTTGTATCAAGTACTTTGTTTGTTTTTTCAGATTATGCCAGTGTGCTGTGTGATTCGGGGTCCACACATTCTTTCATCTCTGAAACCTTTTCTAGTAAAATGGGAATACCATCTCAAGAAATGACTCCTGAACTTGTGGTAAAAACACCTGGGGGAAATGTTGAGGCAAAAAGAATTTATAAGAATCTTCCTATCCTTATATGTGGAAAGAACCTACTTGCAAACCTTATTGTTCTACCTCTAGTAGAGTTTGATGTTATACTGGGTATGGATTGGCTCTCTATTTACCATGCTAAGATTTACTGTAGAGCTAAAGAAGTTTCTTTTAAGAAATACTTTCAGTTTGTGCACAAGAATGAACCCCTTACTGTTGATAACTTATCAAGAGGCCGAGAAACTTGTAAAAGATGGAAATGAATGTTACCTTGCACATATTGTTGAAAACAAGGGAACTGTTCAGATTAATGATGTGCCAGTGGTAAATGAGTATCCGGATGTTTTTCCTGATGAGTTGCCTGGAATAATACCAGATCGGGAAGTTGAATTTACTATTGACTTAGTTCCTTATGCTAAGCCAATTTCAAAACCCCCTTATCGAATGGCTCAAATTGAACTTTTAGAGTTGAAGGAGCAATTGCAAGATTTATTAGAGAAAGGTTTCATTCGACCAAGAACATCACCGTGGGGTGATCCTATTTTATTTGTTAAAAAGAAAGATGGTTCTAAGAGACTTTTCATTGATTATAGAGCCTTGAATAACATCACTGTTAAGAACAAATATCCTTTGCCTCATATCGATGATTTGTTTGATCAGCTCCAGGGAGCTCAGTTTTTTTCAAAGATTGACCTGAGATCAGGGTACCATCAGCTGAAGGTAAAGGAAGAAGATGTTCAGAAGACTGTGTTTCGTACAATATATGGCCATTATGAATTTGTAGTAATGCCTTTTTGGCTAACCAATTCACTTGTTGTATTCATGGACTTAATGAATAGAATTTTCCATGAGTTCTTGGATAAGTTTGTGGTGGTTTTTATTGATGATATTTTGGTGTTTTCTAAAAGTAAAGAGGAGCACGAAAGACATTTAAGGGTTATTTTTCAAACCTCAAATGAAAAGAAATTGTATGGGAAATTCAGAAAGTGTGAGTTTTGTTTGCAACAAATTTCTTTCCTTGGTCACATTGTTTCTAAAGATGGGATAACTGTTGATCCTGAAAAAACAAAGGTTGTTAAAGAATGGCCAAGACCCACAAATGTAACAGAGATTCGTAGTTTCCTTGGTTTGGCAGGCTATTACCGAAGGTTTGTTAGAAATTTTTCACGGTTATCTAGTGCAATGACTAAGCTAACTCGGAAGGGTATTAAGTTTATCTGGATAAAAGAATGTGATGATTGTTTTCAGGAATTGAAAAGAAGATTTGTGAATGCTCCATTTTTGGCACTACCTTCCAGGAATGTGGAGTTTGTTATCTACAGTGATGCTTCATTGAAAGGACTTGGTTGTGTCCTAATGCATAATTATCAGGTAATTACTTATGCTTCATGAAAGTTGAAAACTCATGAGGTAAATTACCCTACACATGATTTGGAATTAGCTGTTATTGTTTTCGCTTTAAAAATTTGGAGGCATCATTTGTATGGAGTAAAGTGTGAAGTATATACCGATCGCAATAGTTTAAAGTATATATTCACTGAGAAATAATTGAACATGAGACAGAGGAGATGACTAGAATTAATCATGGATTATGATTGTACAATTCATTACCATCCGGGAAAAGAAAATAAAGTGGCTGATGCTTTGAGTCGAAAAAGCAATGCTTTATTAACAATGTTTCGTTTGGAATGTGATCCTTTGGTTAAGGATTTGATGAACTTTGGCATAGAAGTTGTTGGTGCAGAATGTTCTTCTGTTATGTTTTAGGTATCGGTGAAATCTTCTCTATGAGACAGAATCAAGCAAGCACATAAGCAAGACAGTGAGTTTCAAAAAAAAGGTAGAGCTGCTTCAGAAGGGTAAGTTTCATGAATTCAACATTTATAATGACTGTGTTTTGAGATTTGGGAAGAGATTGTGTGTGCCTTGCGATTCATAGTTGAAGAGAGAGTTGTTATATGAAGCTCATAGTTCTCTATTTTCAGTTCATCCAAGTAGTACTAAAGATGTACAGAGATCTGTGGGAGTATTATTGGTGGGATGGAATGAAAAGGGATATTGCTAATTTTACAGTGAAGTGTTTGACTTGTCAACAGGTTAAAGTAGAGCGGAAGTTATCGAAAGAGATGCTTCAGCCTTTACCAGTACCAGAATTGAAATGGGAGAATATATCCATGGACTTCGTTGTGGGATTTCCGAAGACACCTCGAGGTAATAATGCAATCCGGGTTATTATTGATCGCTTGACTAAATCTGCTCATTTCCTTGCTATACGAGATACTTTTTACCTAGGTCAACTTTCCAGTTTGTATCTTAAAGAGATAGTCTGGTTATATGGAGTTCCCCTTTCCATTGTATCTGACCGTGATCCGAGGTTCACTTCTAACTTTTGGAAAGGCTTTCAGAAGTCGTTGGGTACTGAATTAATGTTTAGTACAACTTTTTATCCTCAATCAGATGGGAAATCAGAATGAACAATTCAGACATTGGAGGATATTCTTCGTGCTTGTTCGATGGATTATCTGGGAAGTTGGGACCAACATATTTCTTTGGTTGAATTTTTATATAATAACAGTTTTCATTCCAGTATACAGATGACACCATTTGAGGCGTTATATGGGAAGCGGTGTCAACCTCTAGATTTTTGGGATGAAGTGGGTGAAAGCAAGCTGATAGGACCAAAATTGGTAGAAGAGTTGGTAGAAAAAGTTCAGCTGATACAAAAACACATGAGAATAGCTCATAGAAGGCAGAAGAGTTATGCGGACAACAAGAGGAAGGATCTATCTTTTGAGGTAGGTGATCATGTTTTTCTCAAAGTCTCACCATGGAAAAGTGTGATGCGATTTGGTAAGAAAGAAAAGCTGAGTACAAGGTTCATTGGACCATATGAAATTCTGGAGAGAGTTGGATCAGTCGCATACCGAGTGGCTTTACCTCCGAGTTTATCTCAGGTACACAATGTTTTTCATGTTTTGATGTTGAGAAAGTACATGCCAGATCCATCTCATGTTTTGAGTCCAGAGGTAGTTCAGCTGGAAGAGAACCTATCTTACGAGGAACAACTGGTCCAGATTCTTGACCATAAGGAGCAAGTGTTACGGAATAAGGTGATTAATCAGGTAAAGGTTTTGTGGAAAAACCACATGATGGAAGAGGCAACATGAGAATATGAAAATGCAATGAGGGATATGTACCCCCATTTATTCGATAAGTAAATAAATTGCGGGGACACAATTTTCTAAAGGGAGTAAGGATGTAACATCCCATGTAAGTAATGAATAATAGATATTTTTATCTATGTCTATCAGTGAATTAGATAGTGTTTTAGAGGCTTAAAATGATAATAAATCCAATCTTAATCATTGAATACACTAATATTTTTAAAAGATTGTTTTACTGCCTTTTGATGGAAAACCATTTTTAAATCTATATTTTTACAATTTTATAAGCGATGTTTTTCAAAATAAACTTATTCTTTATGACTGGGACATCAAAATTTACTTTTTGTGAATTTTTGGTATTTTTCCGATAAAGTTCATTTTTTAATGAATAGTGAAAAATGTTGTATTTTAATTCAAAACCACCTTTTAATCTAATTTATTTATATGATTAGATTATCTTTTGAATTGGTTTTGAAGTGAAATTAGAATATATTTTTACCATTTAATCCAATGGTGGTCATTGGAATCAATTTCACTTTGAAATTGGACTTAAACTGGTGTCAATCTTTTGAAACTTATTGTTTCATAAAAACACTCTATTTGTCATGACAGTGGGAATTAATTATTAAATTAATTAATATAACTTATATGATTTGAATTTTTTAAAATAGACATCATTTTTGAATTCAGAATATCAAATATAGCTTAGGGTAAAGTTTTGGTATTTTTCTGAAAAACTTCAATTTTTGATGAATAGTGAAACCACTAAGTGGTAGTTAAAGAAACTGATTTTTCGTTTAAATAAAACATTTCCACTTCTGTGATTTGATTTTCAAAAATCTGACATACATGGTTTTCATTAAGATGAAAAATTTGGTTCAATGATATTAAAATAATTTTTTGGTGAATAGTAACTTTTAAGTTTTTAATCGCGATTAGAGGTAATTAGTGCAATTTAAGGCAAAAATGATATTATAATAAAATGAAAATACCTAGACACATGTCCTACCCTTATTGGATATTTCACGGACTACCAAGACAAGCCATGGGTCAACTTGGGGACCCCATGGAGCCACTTTGGTAGGAAAATGACATTAATATCTTTTTATTTAATGTTAAAATTAAAATGACACAAACATGATTTGTTTTACTAAAACAAATTTTAAATCGGGTTATACAATTCATATTTTTGACTATAAATATTCATTAGAAATCTAAAAATATTTCCAACATCATGATATTTTTTTTATAATTTTTAGTCATTAAATAAATTAAATTATTTATGACATCATGATGATGTAGTGATTACCTCATTAATAAAGGATTTAAATAAAATGAAAAGATAATGTAAATTCTATGACCTACACAAGTCCAAAACCTATTGGATGGGTGGATTTCGAACCCTTATCACCTTACCCTCTAATTATATCAATGTGGGACCTTTTTAATCCGAAACCCATTTTAAAATAAAGTAACATTTCTTTACTTTCCAAGAGTGCCCCTCCTCTCCTCTTATAAAAGGCCCCCACATCTACCTCCTTACCCACACTTCCAAAGCCTTTGGCTCGGCCAAAACCTGATCATTTTGTCTCTCCACTTCCCTATCTTACTCCTTGAAGCCTCACATTGGGCAGAAGTCTTCCCAAGAAAGCCTTTGAGCTCAAACCAAAGGGAGTTACCCGATTTTAAGGTAATATCTTCACTTATGTTCTTTCGTTTTATTTTGCTTCTCCAACCCCCTAAACTCTTTTTATTCATTTATTTTGTAACAACAACAGTATCTTCCATATACTAGTATGTTGTTATAAGAAGTATTCGAGCTACACTTACACACACCTACATCTAATGGTTAAAGAACATACTGTTTCCGTGGATGGAGAATTTCTGCCTCCCGAAACGATGATTGTTCAACATTATTTTAACACCTTAAAAGGTGGACATTAATATGACACTATATTTTTATATGATATATAATAAGTTTATGTTTTCCTTAATCTTATGTGTTTTTCATTTTGTGCATACCTTTATGGTTTCCATTATGGGTAAACGCGATATCTTCTTTTAAGGAAGTGCGGACTACCGCCCCCTCAAAGTGATTTGATTCATTAATACCATATGTGGGACGTATAAAGGATAGAGTTATGATATTATATATGATATTACACTGGAATTATAATATACCTTTATATTATTATGATTCCATTTCATAAAATACGAAATAGAAATGGAAGCAGCGTTCATGCGTACGTACGGCTTACCGTCTCCATGAACGGTGCATTTCATTTCATACCTCTAAATGTTATGTAATATTATAAATGAATGAATTTCCTTGATATTTATGATATATTTGATATCTAAATCATTAATACCATTCTGGATATAATGTATACATGAACAAATTGAAATTATAAAGGGTTTATTTTTGACTCAAGTACCAATGATCGTTAAAACGACCGTTATTAACTTAAATAATTACATAGTGTTCATGACATGGCAATAAGTGATATAAAAGGAATAATGAACTTGAAAAAGGTTCTTAAACAAGTATAAATTAACTCATGTTTATTATTCAAGATATTAAAGAACGGCCTAGTCAAGTCAGACCCGAGGTATGGGACTTCGTCTCAATCTCCTTTCATTGAGGCATATTTTGTTTTATACACAACCTTCTTTTATATGGTGTATAAACCACTTTGAATTTTACGTTTATTCAAAAGGAATCTTTTTTATAAGAAGTGTTTACTAAATCACAAAAGGGAATGTTTTTGTCGTACGTATGCGGTGACAATGACTTCTCTACCGCCGTGACCATTATTTGAGTTTCGGCTTCCTCTACAAGCCATACCTTTTTTTAAAAGAAAAATAAATACCATGTTTTACTTTTCTTTTATTTTGGTATAGAAAATGGTTTTCATAGTGTTTTTATATCAATGTTTTGTATTGATATCTTGTGATTGAAAGGTGGAAATGTTATGTTTCCTTTATGCATGTTTTATGTGATACGATTATGTTGAGGTTCTTGGGAATTATTATGAAGATGGATGGTTCCGTGATAAAATAAGGGCGGGTGAGCCCGATATAGATGTCCAATGCATTGGGTAACGTGAAGGAGTGAAACGTTAAGGTTTCTCCAAAGAGATTCATGGAATATACTATGATGGGTATTCCAAACGTAACCAATAGGGTTACTCCCTACGTAAGAATGTTATGAATGCTTCAAGTTACCTTTATGTCTTATGATTTCTATGATTTATTCATGATTTGATGAGGTATGTTAAAGTGCCTATGTTTTATGGGTAAAGTATGATTTCATTCTTATGTATATATGAACTCATGTTTCCTTTCCATATTTTTATAACCCTTACTGAGCTTTTTATGCTCATCCCAAGTTTTTTTGAAATGTTTTTCACAGGACAAGGGAAAGGTACATGATATGATGATAGTGTCAAGGAAGTGTCAAGAAAGAATCCACATTTTATTGTAAATATGTTTCCATTGATGGGAAAAATGAATACTATCTTTTATGTAACCACTTTTCTTAAATGTGGAATATAATACATGTTTTATGATCTAATTCTCTAAAACTCTAAACCTGAAAAGATCCTCAAGGTGTATTCTTGAAATATCTCAATATTAAGTAATGTTTAAGGCTGGGGCTTTATATTTCCATTCCCCATGTCATGAAGAAAAGTTTAAGTAGGATGTTTTTGTGAATAGTACAAAGAGGAAGCTCATTATGTGAGACATTTAAGACCTTTTATGAATTAAGAAGATTGTGTTCCATGTTTCCAAATGCACTAAACTATTATGGTCCATAGACATGTGTTTGTTTATTGCCTTTAATGTTTATCTAAAAAGTTGTAATATCCATGTATGAAAATCTTAGTTCTCTATAGGAATCATGGAGTGATGATTGTTGAATTTTTTCCTAATTATTAATTACACACTATAGTTCAATGATTTTTATACTTTAATGGTGACTATGATATGAAAAATCATTTTTATATATGATAATTCCTTATAAATATTATTATGATTATATAAAATGGGTATATGAGATTTGTTTTTACATAAAAAGTGTTATGTTCCTTACCATGTGTGTTATAAATTAAATCCAATTTTTAAGAAGATGTCTAAATGTTCATGATTTAAAACATTGTGTAGAAAATATAAAAATATTCAATGGTAAAAGGTATTTTAGAGATCATGGTTTATAGAAAAGTATTTCAAAATATTTCAATGGCATGGGGAAGGGGAAAATTGTTCTCATGGTACTCATAGTCTAGGAGAAAAATGTTGAGATGAGGTGATTGATTGGTGTTTTGACTAGAATTTTATCCTGATATATTCTTTAAATAGATTATTCAATTGTTTACCCAAATCCATGGTTTTGGGGTTTTCTTAATTTGTAAAGTTACCCAATAATACTACATAAAAACTGGGTAGTGATGTATTTTTTTTACTATAGTAGGATTGTAAAAAACAATTTCATGAGAAATGTACAAGTTAGTAAAATGGGTTACTATAGTAGTGGTAATATTTATCATATTGTGAATTTAGGCCATGTATTTGGAATTTTTTACCTTTGTCCTCTGGGACATCTTATTTTAGGACTTCAAGATTTGTATTGGTACTTCTCTAGACCTAGTGGTGTGTGGAAAGATGGCCGTCATTGGTGAGGTCAGATGAATACAAGGAAATCATAAAGAGTGTAGTGATAGTGTAAGCAGTTTGCAATAAAAGTTATTAGGTAACAAAGAATGAAAAAATTGATGTAGTAATGAAAAATATACATATTTTGACAAGCATTTCATGGATGTATGATAGTATTATAATAGAAGGGCTATTTTATTTTTGTACTTTTTTTATATGCTTTGCCTTTGTGCCTATCATCCTTTAGGCCATGTATTATGGGACTTTAGATCATGTATGTTTTCCCTCTCAAACTAGTTATAAATAAGGATTATCTATAAAATTAAATAAAAATAGAATTTGGTAAGTACGTAATGAATATCATATCATGGTTGTTTATATATATAAATGTTTAAATATATAAATAGAAAGAATCATATGATAATAATCCATGGAT
The DNA here is from genome assembly GCA_963277665.1 of Viscum album. Lineage (NCBI taxonomy): Eukaryota > Viridiplantae > Streptophyta > Magnoliopsida > Santalales > Viscaceae > Viscum > Viscum album. The sequence goes on along the minus strand of OY728162.1, from coordinate 1,388,905,292 downwards.
TGTGAAGTCTATTATTATAGATGAAGGAGACCATGATATTGGGGTTTGGTGTTAGAATTGATATATGGATAGGTGTTAGGATTTATAGAGGTTGTGGTTTTATAATTACATTAATTATAAAATAGTAGATGTGGGTTCACCTTCACCATAGATTTGTAGATTCAAGTCAGAGGAAGAATATTTGTAAAAGTATCTCATTAGAAGTAGATCAATATAATAACCTTAATGGAATAATAGTGATAAATATAGGATTGATGAAGGAGGAAAGTCTAGAAACAACACTTTTGGAGAAACCAAATCCCACAGGGTGGAGCCATGCAGATGGAAGTTCAATTTTAGATACAACATAGAAGTTCTAGAGGATGTGTAAATCAGAGGAACCGATGCTAGTGTGAAGAGAAAGTTTATATTCACAAACTTAAATTAATTCAGAGGAAATTATTCTAGCATGAAGAGAAGGTGAAGAGTCAAAAATTAAAGATTCAATAGATATTTTAATGTTAAATAAGGTTTTCTCAAACTTTTCAAGGGATAAGTGATGATTATATAGTAAGATATGTAAACTCAATAAGTTTTTTGAAGAAAATAGTATTCAATGGAAGGAATATTTGAGGCAGTGGTGCTAATAAGGTTGACTTAAAAAATTTATGGGATAACCAAAATGTTTGTACGGTAGAACATCTATAACCGTAAGATTGATGTTCCAAATTTTGACAACAAAGGATTTGCTATGAAAATCTATTTTAGCATATTGAATTTATCTAATTTGGTGGTAGTGTTGAAAGAGACTTGTGAAGCTAAAAGGAGGAAGTGATAACATCCATCCATATTAGGGGACTTCCTCATGGGATTAGTTGTGGTGAAAGGAGTCATTGTATGTGTTGATTAGGTTCTTTGAGTAGGTTAGCAAAAAGGAGTTCCCTGTAACTTTCACTTGGTAGTGTTACTAGAAGGTGGGTCCCTTGTAATATTGTTTCCTCCATAATGAAAGATATAGTTAGTTCCACTATTTAGTAGAAATAAATTACAAACCATGAAATTTAGATGTGTTTTTATTCTTACATTTATGTTGCGCATTGTTATTTATGGTTTATAGAAGTTATTTTTTTTGGTCTGTACGAGTGGATTTATCTACAATGAAAAAAGGCTAAATCTAAATTCTAAATTCTTGATACATCATTAGTGTGGGTGTTTTTCAATTCATATATTCTAGGATTGTTTTCCGTGTGGATGTTTTGGGAGATAAATTTTGAAAAAGAGTTGCATCAGACCCAACACATTGTACCAAGGTTTGGATTTGGGATTTCAAATGACCATACACTGGACAAGGCGTTTCAGATCTCACTTTACTATAAACATTATTACATACAACTTTTAAGATAATTTTAGAAGATAATACATGTAATTTAATCCTTTTATATTCACTTGTATCCCATTGTTTCTAGAGGATGTTTTTTTAAATAAGTATAGTGTAGATTTAAGTTCAACATTGTATGATTCAATAATTATAGAATATATTTTTGAATGTAATTAAATATTTTGAATATTTTGTTTATGGTAAATCAATAAAAAGTGTATTTTTTTATATAATGAGAAACCAAGACAAGAAATAATAAAGAAAGTTTCCATAATATGCATCTATGTGAGATGGTGAAAAACCTAAAAGGTGGATTTCAAGAACAAAGTTGATATTAATGAGATAGAAAAACAAGTAAATGTTATTTGGTTGGTGTATTAGTTTTGTATATGGGGTTTCAATTGAAAATAGAGATTATAGTAGGACTTTTGGGACTAAAAAGGTCCATTTCAAATTTTTACCTTTCAGATGATCCTCATACCATTTAGTTGAGAGAGGGTGGAATTATCATACCTAGTGTTTTTCAGATCACTTAACACATGTTAGTTGATAAGGTTTTTCATTACTCAATATATACGTAACAAAATGGGTAATTATTCTAGATGGTTTTACTGGAGGAGTGCCTAATCTCTATTGGTAAAGCAATGGTTTCATCCAGATGTGGATCTAAATAAAGGAGTGAATATTGATCCCTGTATCATAAGGTGATGCTGATAATCATATGGATAAGTGGATGTCTATTTTCATATGTCATTGGATTTATATAGGAAATTATAGTTGTGGCTATTTTTGAAAGTTGATTTTTTTGGATGAATATCTTTTTGAAGAATCATTTCATATGGGAGAAGTGTGTTCTTGGAAGATAGAGATTATGGTAGGGACATGTAATTCATAACATTATGAGAAGAAAATATGTTTCCATTTTGGGAAGTATAATCCCTAATTAATCAAAATCATGGTAAGTTCATCTTGTTTTCATGGGTTTATCGAACATTTTACTATCATCAACGCATTGGAATGAACATACATGTGGTTTTTCCTCAATCAAAATTATATAGTGTTTGAGAAAATTTTCAGAAAGAAACCATTGTGTTTTATTGGTTGTGTAAGATTTCTAAGATTATTTAAGGTTAGATATGGGTGATGAGAGTTCCCAATAAGTATAAGTGTGGAAATTTATGCTAGTGGAGGAAACAATAGTATGAAGAGACTAAACATGGAACACTAGAAACTATTGTGGAGTGAATAATGTTTTTTTATTTGGGGTAGGATCCTATAAAAATAATCTAAAACAAGTCGATGAAAAATTTGTTTCTCTATCATCTACAATGTATTTGATATATTGACCATGACTCTATTGATGAGGAAAGAGGGACAACTTCAGGTCCCAAAGGGAATTTCATTGAAAAAAAGTGGCAATGAAGTCATTGATTGTTTAAAAATATATGGAATTGAGTTGTATAAGTTCATCATAGTTTTGGATAGAACTATATAATGGGGGTGAGCCATGATGGATTTGAAAGTTTTCTGAAATATATTGGTATAAAAATACTATTTTTACTAGTTTCAAATGAAAAATAGTGGTATAATGGTTTCACATTTAGAAGGATTTCATCATATTGACGATAAAAAAATTTCTTCAATTAAAGTGTTTCAAATATAGGTTGGTTATAATATTATTTTTTTACAAATAGAATTTCCAGGATGATCAAGAGGGGGGTGGTGTTAAATGACCATATCAAAACCGTAAATGAAATTTTAAATCCGAATTTTAAAAATAAAACACATTTAAGTGTAGTTTAATGTGAAGAAGATATATAAACAATGAACAACATAATTTTTATAGTAGTTTAGATTGAAGTGATCTTATATATACTGTATATTCTCTATAATCCTGGAGAGAAATGGTATCCAATAAATCAGTCCATTTTATAGTAGTCACAACTCAATTATAGAATAAATTTTCTAGTGGTAGTACAACCAGAACAACAAGAATTTTCCTTGGAGTCAAAACCTGATGTGAAACTTCATTTTAAGTTGAAATAACAACCATAATGAAACAAAACCTTGTATAGTTGGTGGAAATTCCATGAAAAAACCCTTTAAAATGGTGCTATAATACTTTTTTGGGTTTCTATGGGGAAAATATAAACTAGAAAAAGTTAGGAAAAAATAAAAAAAAAAATAAAATAAAACTCAATGAACGAAGAAGTAAAATAGACGGAAATTTAAATAGTTGTTGTTGCATGACCATATTGAGAAATTAATTTCAATATGATGTGGCCATATTAATGGAATAATAAATTACAAAATTAGGATTACAATATTTTATCAGTATATTCAAGTCTAGTTAAAAAAATTTCATCACATATATTTCCTTCAATATTTATTTATAGAAAAATATCTAATAGTTAGTCCATGATGTTTCCTAAATCTTGTATAGTTGTTGGATCAATCATGGTTTCAAAATTATGATTTTTTTCATTAGAATATAAATATATTTTCTATAAAATTATATATCAGGTTCAAACTTATGAAAAATAAAACAAATAGGCATGAAAAAAACACACACACACACACATATAATAGAATTAAAATATTCATCGGTGAAAAAAATATGTCATTTGAAAACATTTGTTCATATATTTTGATATAAAGACATTATATATTATGATTTCATTATTCTGAAAATATCTTAATTAAAATATCTTATACATGTAAAAAAATAAAAAATCATTGGTTTAAAATACTAAATTATAATAATGGAATATAAATAATAGGAATCAATATACACTTCATAAGAGTCACATAAGAAAATCATATAATTCAGTTTAGAATTTCACAATAGTAATTTAAAATGTTCATAAGATTAATTTAAAAAGTTCATAAGAGTAATTTAGAAAGATTATAATACAAATTTAGAAAATAAATAAAGATTAAATTGAAAATTTTGTAATAATATTTTAAAATTTTCATAACAGTAATTTAAAAAATTTAAACTTTAAAAAAAATAATTAAATTTTTTTATTAGAGTAATATTATGTTTCTTAAGAATTAATATATAAATTTTAAGTGTTAATAAAGACTTCATAAGACTAAATCACTTTGAAAAAAATATAACAGCAAGGGTAAAATAGAAAACATTAGAAATTTCAAAATATTAAGATAACTATCCAATTTTTTCATTACAAAATATAGAATCCAAACAAAATGTTTAATAACAATAAGAACAATAAATTTATAAAAACTCATCAGATTTAACATCATTCTAAAAGAAAAATAAAAAGGTATAAAACATAAAATATATTATTTTATAATTATCATAATAAATTGATAAGTTAAAAAATAACAAAATGTGCCACTCCAACAACTCTGAAATCATACACTCCAACAATTTCAATATTTCTAGTAATTTCATAAAAAATCCTTAAAGACAACAAAAATCTCCAATATTTTTTAAATTCAAAAAGTTTAATAAAAAATGAAATAATAAATTCTCCTTTAAAAAAATAATTTATTAAAATAAAATCTATCAACTTAAATATAAATGAATAAAATAGAAAAAAACAATAACTTTAAAATTGTTAATTGAATAAAAACATTTAACAATATATCTCCCCATGAATTAATAATTACTTAATAATAAATAAAAAACTAATAGACATTAATTAAAACAACATAGGAAATAGAAATTTATTAAAATGGTGATAAAAACCTAGAAATTATAGCTTTCTAATAATTAAAAGGATATATTAGTGATTCATCTATTCATTTAGATTTATCCTATAATTAGATATTGAAAATACATAATATATATTGGTTGGAGTGGAAAATTTAAAAGGGGTCTGGTGAATTGATTTTATAATGAAAATTTATATTAAAAAATATTTTAAATCTAAATCCCCCAATTTATAAAAACAACCCATTAACTAAAACAGTAATGTTATTTAATGTTTTCATTTTAAAAAGATTCCTAAAGGCTCGATCATAGCTTAATTAAAATAAATTTAAGAAAATTTATCTTTGTAATCTAATTTACTATTATCAATCATGATATATAAAACAGAAAATAAAGCTAATTATCTAGGTAATGTTTTGTTATATAGTTTTGAAAATGGATTCTGTTTTTTTGGAAAATAGAGTAAACCAAAAATAAAAAACACACATAGACAAAATAAATTATAGGTTCAGTATCAAGCCAAGACCTATTCCCCACCACTTGGAAATAAACTTCAACCGCATAGTTTAATATAAAATAAATTGGTACACAACATGGATTGGGGTTTTCACAATAGCACACAAGCATATTCTAATTCACATATCATCTTCTATTGTTATTCTTGAGATAAATTTAAAAACATCCCCACATAGGAATTCTAGGATACAAAACCACTTCTCTTGTTCTTCATGTGAGTACAGATGAAGAAATGAGGGATTGCATGACTTCACTCTCTAGTTAATTATATAGGCTGGTGATAAAGATTAAATAGAGTAAAACACACACAATTTGAAAGTAAATAACACATATTAAGAGAAATAATTTATTCTTTGAAGTAGAATACGTTTTTCTATAGAATAATATTTTAAACTCATTTTTATATTTCAATTTGGAATTTAATACATTAATTTGTTTCAAATATTCACTTGATTCATTATTGAACCAGGTTTTATAGATTCTCTAAAGAGAGTATACGTTCATGGTTTTTATTAAGGAAAAGTTTCTATCTCTATGTCACATGTAGGTATATCTTGTGTATCATGTTCATGTATACTGTCTTATATTAATTTATCCATCTACTTTTTTCTTATTTATTTACTCCAATCTTCGATATTTTATAGTATTTCTCAAAAAAATTAGTTGTTTAGAATCTACCATTAAATATTCTCTAGCATTAGCATGAAATTTGACTCCATAAATTCTTCTTATGGAATTTTAATTCATCATAAATAAGTGGTTGAATTAATAATAAAATAATATAATTCCTACCTTTAGACATAATCCATTTAAGGTTATTCCTCATCAGAATCCACAAAGGTGGTCACTTTATATGTACCACATCATCATCTATGGTGGTGGTCATTTTAGATGTTCCACATCCACATATACAGTTACTTACATACTTTTTTGGATTTATAGTTTGATCACTTTGATAGGTTATAAAATCAAAAAAAAATCTAACTATTGTAAGATAAACTTATGGTTGATGACAATACTGTTAGGAACCCTGTATTATGGTTGATCCAATACTTCATTGAGAAATACTTACTTTATAGACTATTTCCTTAATTTTATCTTCTAGTTCATCTATTAAGTTTATGTTCAATCCACTTTTCATGGGGTTGATCCATTAGGAATGTTCTTGATCTACTTATCACGCAGTCAGCACTTGCCTTCATAAGTTGATATTGATGGTTAGTTGAAGACAATGCATGTTTGTTCTATTCTTTTTACGGTTAATTGATTTATTTTCCATAAATTCACCATTAGTGATTAGATGGTTGTAGGGTTGATCACATGTACCATGTGGTCGATTCCAAACTTACCAAAATTTCATTCATGTCTTGAAAATGAATTCACATTCATAAAACATAAAATGGATTTGAAATAACAAAAAAAATTATTTTTTATTATTAAATTAAATAATTGATGGAATAAGACAACAATATCCACCTTTTTTATTAGAAAACATCTTATCATAAATAATCATCGAACGAAACAAGTATTAGGTCTTAATGATTTAAATATTATAAAGTTTACCCATATATAACGATTTATGGATGTTGTGTTCATATAATGATTTATTCATTTTATGTATGTGCCTTGTATTTTAATTCCACTTTGAGATTATTAAAAATAATTCATAAATTGTTAAATAGTAAACAATAATTAAACATAAAATAATGCACATAGAGTAATATAATTAAAAAAGACACAAAAAATAAAATTAAGAGATATTTCCACAAAATGATTCAAAAAAATTAGAAAATCCATATCAACTTTTAATGAAATCAGTTTCCTTGTGAGAAGGAGTAGGAGGAAAATGAATTGTAGGTGGAGAGCCTAGAATATAATATTTTAAAACATACATTTATTCCTCCAAATTCCTTTTATTTCAATTACAACCCTTGTTACATGTTATATCACTTTAAGGAACTCAACCTTGAATGACATGAATTGATTAATTAGAAGAGTCATTATTAAAAAATTCTCAAAAATCACATTGAAAGTAGATACCAAAGGTAAAATCATAAAATATTTAGCTAATGACAAAACTGATTATTAAGATTATCCTTGGAGTAAATCCTTTTATGAGAATACTTTATTTCTCCCTTGATTACATTTATATCCTAAATATTATAATTGTTTTCCTTAATCAAGTAAAAATTCATTTTTCCATGTGTATAAATGTCCATTTGAAATTCATTTTTTATATCCTTCATAATGTATAAGATATTGTGAATCTATTAATTAATGAACTATAGAATCAAATCCTTATCAATCAAAAAATAAGTAATAGGATGTGCTAAAGAAAACATTTAATGTTAGTAAGGATATTTTATCACTGAGAGATGTCTTTCATCCATGTTATCCAACATATCTAACAGATCTTCTTGGATGGATATAATTTTAATTCTATTTCATTACACTTCTATTCATAAAGATAATATCTCTTGGTTTATATAATCTATTTTCTGAAACACCCAAGGATGGATGTGTGCAACGACACACTAAATAGTGTATGTAATTTCTTCTTCTATGTTATGAGTATTATACCACATGATACTCAAAAAATCTCATTTTATAAATTTAAAATATCATTCATGAACTGAACTAAATAATCATATGTTCTTATAGAGGGAGGAGAAAAAGGTCTATCTTATTGAGATCAGGAATATTGAGTTTGAACAGGATCTAATCCAGAAAGAAAACAATATTATTTATTAGAATAATGAATACTTATATGAGGAATCTATCTCTATGATTCTTCATTGGGAGAGAATACCCCATCTAGCCACTCAATTTTCATAATATACATCTATATTCTCTTTCACAATATTATATTTCCACGACATCAATTTTGTGAGAAGATTCATAAATTGGATATTTTTAAAAAATGTTCTCAATAACATATTTTGGAGAAGGAGGGGTAGCCAATAGCTTAAAAAAATATTAAGCAGAGTAAAGTATCACTAATATTTCTAAAATAGGAGTAATAAGAATATTTGTCTGAACTGATTTTTCTTTCCTTAAAACAATAACAATAACAACTCAATCAATATTTTCTTCAAGCTTATCATTATCATTTAAATTCTCATCATCCTTATCATCCTTAGCATCTTCTTTTCATCCTTCTTTCTATCATAGACATTAGAATAAGATACCCTAAAATCAAATAATGATCAATCTAGAGGGGATTATTCATTAGAAGGCAAGGAATAAAAAATAGGCTCTCCCCATATCTCAAATATATATGGAATATCCACTACAACAAGATATATTTTATTATCACCTTATAATCTGTAAATTCCGGTCCAAACAACATTAACATTGATTGTAACATCCCAAGTAAATAAAGAATAATAAATTTTCATATTTGGGAATTAAATATTAATTTTACTTTAAAGGGGATACAATGATTGATGGAATACCTGACATGAAACAATGGGTTTCTCTAATGTCTAATGTTTCACTCAATGTTGAGGCATATTGAAAAATGATAATATAATATTATTTTAAATTGTAGTTATCACCTAGCCATTTTATTGGAGATAATGAACCAAACTAACTACAAAATCATTATACATGTTTGTTATATGTTTTTTCATTTATAAAAAAAAATAGAGGCTTAAAATGTGAATGAATCTAATATTAAGCATAATACTTTAATATTCTTTAAAAGGTCGATTTATCGCCTTTTGATGGTGAACACTCTTTTAATCTAGTTTTGGTCACTTTTATATGTTCTGTTGGAAAAAATATAATACTTCTTTATAATTGGGATGTCAAAATTTACTTTGGGTAAATTTTTGGTATTTTTCTGATAAAATTCATTTTTAATGAATAGTGAAAAATACTGTATTTTAATTCAAAAATACCTTTTAATATAATTTATTTATATTGTTAGATTATATTTTTAATTTGTTTTAAGGTTTAATTAGATTATATTTTTACCATTTAATCCAATTTTTGTCATTGGAAGTAATTTTACTTTCAAACTGGACATAAACAAGTTTCAATCTTTGGATAGTTATTATTTATTTGAAACACGTTTTTTTTGTTTTGACAACAAGATTTCATTATAAAATAACTAATTCAACTTATATGTTTTGAATTTGGTAAAATATTCATTATTTCTAAATTTGTAATATCAAATATAACTTAGGATGATTTTTTGGTATTTTTTTGGAAAACCTTCAATTTTGATGAATAGTGAAAACAATGAGTAATAGTTAAAAAAACTGACTTTTTTCATCGAATGAAATTTTACCGCATCTATGAATTGAATTTCAAAAATACAACATACATGGTTGTTATCAATAAGTAAAATTCTGTTTAATAAGATAAAAATATTTTTGGGTGAAAAGTAACTTTTGACTTTTATGTACCCCAGTTAAAGGTAAATTGGGTAATTCAACATATAAATAAAATTATAATAATATTAACTTACCCTAACATGTGTTCTAATCCTATTGGTTGATAAATATCTGACCATGGGAATCCTTGGGTCGACATTGGGACCCCATGAAGTCACTTAAAAGTGATAATGACACATTATATTAATTAATTTAATGTAATGACAAAAATGACATCAACATATATCTTTTAGTAAATAAATTATTACATGGGGTTATATAAGATATCTCTTTGACTATATATATTCACATAAAATCTAAAAATATTTCCTATATCAAGGTATGTTTTTATAATGTTTAGACATCAAATAAATAAAATTATTTATGACACAATAATGATGCACTGTTTACCTCATTAATGAGTTATTTAAATAAATAAGATTATAAAAATTAAAACAATATCCAAAACCTATCCAATTCTCATTTGATGATTTTATTTCAAACAAGAGTCATTATATATTTGTCTTTAATATGTTTTGGACCTTTTGAAACCAAAAATCATTATATAATAAAATAATATTTTCAAACATTCCTAAAGAGCCCCTCCTCCCCCTTATTTAAAGACCTCACCTCTAAACCATTACTCACATCTCTCAAGACACTTGGATCAACCAAACTCTGCCCAAATAAGATCTCAATATCCCATTCTTCCACCTAGAATACTTACCTTAGGTACAAATAACTTCAATAAATCCTTTTGGTTCAAACCAATCAAAGTTACTCGATTTAAAGGTAACATTTTCTCTTAAATTATTTTCTTTTATTTTACTTCTCCAACCCACTAAAATATTTTTATTCCTTTATTTTATAAAAACAACAGTATAATCAATATAATAGGTTGTTTTTATGATAATGATTTTAACTACACTTACACGCACTTCTATCTAATGGGTAAAGAACATATTGTTTCTGTGGACGACAAACTACAGCCTCACGAAACGACGACTGTTCAATATTATCCTACCACATATCATGGTGGCCATTATGATGGAACTGTATTTAATAGTGATATATATTATATTTATATTTTTTCTATGATTCTGTATTTTTCATTTATATAATACCGTAATGGTTTTCATAATGGGTAAACGCGATAATTTCATGTGAGGAAGTGCAGACTATAGACCCCTCAATGTGATATGACTCTTTCATGCCATAAGTGGAACATATAAAGGATGTAGTTAATTAAATTATATATTCTATTATACTAGAATTATAATATACCTATTTATCATTAAGTTTTCATTCCATTAAAAATACTAAATAGAAATGAAAGTAATGTTTATGTGTATGTACGTCTTACCATCTCCATGAATAGTGTATTTCATTTCTTACCACCAAATGTTATATACATTAATAAAATGCATATATATTCTGTATATATATGATATATATGATATGTAAATAATGAATAACATTCTGGATATAATGGAATCTTGAACACATGAACAACTTGTAATTATAAGAAGTTAATTTTTGACTCAAGTACCAAATATCAACAAAACAACCATTATTAACTTAAATGATTACATAGATATTATAAAATAGAAATAAGTGATATAAAAAGAATAATAAACTTGAAAACGTTTCTTAAGCAAGTATAAATTAACTTTAGTATATTATTCAAGAGATTAAATAACGAACGGGTCAAGTTGGACACATTGTAAGAGACTTCGTCTCAATCACCTTTCATTGAGGCATATTATTTTTTATACATGACTTTATTTTATACGAAGTATAAAAACCTTTTAATTTTCATTTCATTGAAAGGGAATGTTTTTCTACATGGAGTTTTACTAAATGAAAAAAATAATGTTTCTTTTTAACATAAGCAGTGACAATGACCTTTTCTGCCACCGTGGGTATTATATGATCTATGGCTTCCTTAAAAAGCCATAATGTTTTGAAAAGGAAAATAAATAACATTTACTCTTTTATGTCTTTTGGTACTGAAAATGGTTTTGATAATGGATTTTTATGTCAATATATTTAAATGATGTGGAAATATTATCTTTCTTTTATGTTTGTTTTGTGTGTTATAAATATGTTATGGTTCTTGGGAATTTTTTACGTATACATGTGGTTTTATGATAAACCTAGGGTGGGTGAGCCCGAGATAGCTCTCCAATGCATTAGGTAATGTGATGGAGGTAAACATGAATGTTTCTCCTAAGAGATTTAGGGAATATACTATGGTGGGTGTTCCAAATGTACTTCCCTACGTAGTTGTGAATGATACAATGTAAGTATGTTATGGATTCCACAAGTTACCTTTATTATTTGTGATTACTATGTGTTATTCATAAATCTTATGATTTCATGAGGTATATTAAAGATCTTATGTTAGGTATTTACTGATGAACTAATGTTTTATTTCTTTGTTTTATAACTCTTATTGAGTTTTTTATGCTCATCCCATGTTTTGAAATGTTTTCAGATGACTTAAATATGTATAGGGTCAAGGATGGGATCATGGAAAATTCATATTGTCTAAAATATGGGACTAGACTTGACTCTTTTTTTCAAGAGTTTTTATTTTATAAAAAAATTGAAACTGAGTAGAAGTGTCTACATGTAATATTCAAGTTGTTATGTATACGTTATGACCTAATTATCTAAATATCTAAACCTGAAAAGATCCTCAATTTGAATTATCCATTTAATTCAAGATTATGTAATGTTTTAAGGCTGGGTCCTCATAGTTGGTATCAGAGGTTGGTTTAGACAACTTTAGGAGTTAGAATATTGTTAAATTAATTTCTATAAATTAATTTATGGTAAGATTGAAATGATATAGCATTTACATATTACCATGTTTCTTTGTCTAAGATATTTCTATGTTTAGAATGGTTTTCCTCAAGAGGAAACATGGCAACTATGAAGGGAAAACATCTGGAGGAATACAACCTTCCAAATCAGCAACTTGAGATGCTCGGAATCAGAACTGAACAGTTTTTTGCTATGATGGAATATTTAACTCACACTATAAATGGCGTCGGTATCCATGCACGAGATCTTCCAGATCAACCACAGAGGAAAATGTCAGTAGTGGAACATTTCGTGAGGCAACATCCCCCATCATTCTGAGGATCATATGACCCTGTTCTAGTTGAAGGGTTGATTAAAGCACTCGAAAAGATTTTTGATGTCATGGGGTGTTCAAGACATCATAAGGTTAGTCTTGTGGTTTTCCATTTTAAATGTGAAGTTGATTAGTGGTGGTTGATGTTCAAAAATATTAGGGATATTGAAGAGATTGATGCTCTTGACTGGGATGAATTCAAAGGTATGTTTATTGAGAAACATTTTCTTAAGGTGGTTCGTCTTAGGATGGAAACAAAATTCTTGGAATTGAGGTAGGAGGATGACTCAGTGGCTGCTTAAGAAGAAAAGTTCACTCGACTGGCAATGTATTCTCCAATTTTCTTATGAGATCTTAATAGTAAAATCAACGATTTTTTAATTAGGATTAAAGCCAAAGTATTGAAGGTAACTAGATTCTTGTGAGTTCAAAAGTAATGAAAACGTTTTCGATGCATGGATAAGGTGGAAAGGGAGTTTTCCGATGATAATATGTTCTTTGAAAAACAACATAATAAGAGGCCCGGGTGTCAGATGAAAGGGAATAACACTTTAAAATGTTTTATGGTATGGAACGTAAGTTTATAGTTTGTGAAACTTTTGGTAAAAAACAAGTTGGGGAATGTATTTTTAATTCTAGTAAGTGCTACCGATGCGGTAAAATAGGTCATAAGGCTTGTAATTCCACTGAAACAGATCAGGTTAATGTTAAGACAAAATCTGATTTATAGTTAGTAAAATGTTTTAAGTGCAATGAAATGGGTCATTATGGAAATGAGTGTCCAATAAAGAACTCAACTTAGGTAAAGAAGCTAGACTACAAGTAGAAAGGGGTGGTGAAATCCTTTGTATATACATCAGTATATGTTGGTCCACAAAATGAATTAGTATCATATACAATGTTTGTTTTTTCATATTTTTCCAATTTGTTGTTTGATTCAGGGTCTACACATTCGTTCATTTATAAGAATTTTTCTAGTAAATTGGGAATTCTATCTCAAGATATGAATCTTGAACTTATGGTAAAAACACTAAGGGAAATGTTGAGACAAAAAGAAATTTTAGGAACATTTCTGTCCTTGTGTGTGGAAAGAATCTACCTGCAAACATTATTATTTTTCCTCTAGTAGAGTTTGATTTTATTTTGGGTATAAATTATCTTTCCGTTTATCATGCTAAGATTGACTGTAGAGATAAAGAGGTTTCTTTTTATAAAGATCTTAAGTTTGTGTACAAGAATGAACCCTTACTTTTGATAACATATCAGGAAGCTAAGAAACTAGTAAAATATTGAAATGAATGTTACCATGCACATATTATTTAAAAAAGGAACTATTTTGATTAATGATGTGCCAGGGGTAAATGAGTTCCTTGATGTTTTTCCTGATGAGTTTCCTAGTACTATACTTGATCAAGAAGTTGAATTTACTGTTGACTTAGTTCCTGATGCTATGTAAATTTCAAAATCCCCTTATCAAATGGCTCTAATTGAACTTTTAGAGTTAAAGAAGAAATTATAGGAGTTATTAGATAATGGTTTCATTCGACCTAGTACATAACCATGGGGTTCTTCGTCTTTTTTTGTTAGAAAAAAATAAGGTTAAATGAGAATTTTCATTGATTATAGAGCATTGAATAACATCCCAATTAAGAACACGTGTCCTTTGCCTCATATTGATGATTTGTTTGATCATCTTTAGGGAGCTCAATATTTTTTGAAGATTGATTTCAGGTCGGGGTACCATCAGATGAAAGTAAAGGAAGTAGACATTCCGAACACCACATTTTATACTAGATATGACCATTATGAATTTGTAGTTATACCTTTTGGATTAACCAATGTACCTTATGTATTCATGGATCTTATGAATAGAATTTTCCATGAGTTCTTGGATATGTTTGTGGTTGTTTTCATAAACGATATTTTGGTTTATTCAAAAATTAAAGAGAAACATGAATTTCATTTAAGGGTTGTCTTTCAAACCATAAAAGAAATGAAATTGTATAATAAATTCAGAATGTGTGTGTTTTTGTTACAAAAAATTTCATTCCTTGGTCACATTGTTTCAAAAAATTGCATAATTGTTGATCCTACTAAAAACAGTTGTCGAAGAACGGTCAACACCAAAAAATATAATCGAGATCTATAGTTTTCTTGGTTTATTAAGATTTTACCAGAGGTTTGTTAATAATTTTTCTGGTTATCTATTCCAATGACTCAGTTAACTCGAAAAGGTGTTATGTTCATCTAGACAAAATAATGTGATTATTGTTTTCAAGAATTGAAAAGAAGATTGGTGAATGCTCCAGTTTTGGAATTACCATAAAAAATTATGATTTTGTTATCTATAGTGATTCTTAGTTGAAAGTACTTATCTATTTCCATATGTATAATGATCAAGTAATTTATTATTCTTCACGTTAGTTGAATCCTCATGAGTTAAATTACCCTACACAACATTTGGAATTAGCTGCTGTTGTTTTTTCTTTAAATATTTGGAGGCATAATTTGTACGGAGTAAAATGTGAAATATATACTGACCACAAAAAGATAAAGTATATATTCACTTAGAAATAATTAAACATTAGACCAAGGAGATGAATGTAATTAATCAAGGATTATGATTTCACGATCAATTACCATTCGGGAGAATCAAATAAAGTGGCTGATGCTTTGACTGGAAAAATTAATGCTTCAATAACCATGCTACATTTGGAATGAGATCCTTTGGTTTTTGATTTGATGAACTTTGGCATATAATTATTTGGTGTAGGAAATTCCTCTATTTTTTTCATGTGTGAGTGAAATCATCTCTATCAGACATAATTAAGAAAGCACAGAAAGAAGACAATGAGTTGTAGAAAAATGTAGAGTTGGTTCAGAAGGGTAACTTGCCTGATTTTAACATTGATAATGATAGTGTTTTGAGGTTTGGGAAGAGATTATGTGTGCCTTGTGATTCAAAGCTAAAGAAGGAGTTATTATGTGAAGCTCATAGTTCTCTGTTTTATGTTCATCGTGGCAATACTAAGATGTATATAGATCTTCGGGAGAATTACAAGTGGGATGGAATGAAAAGAGATATTGTTGATTTTACTGTGAATTGTTTGACTTGTCAGCAGGTTACAGCAGAGTGACAATTACCAAAAGGGATGCTTCAATATTTACCGATTCTAGAGTGGAAATGGGAAAATATATCCTTGGACTTCATTGTGGGATTACCGAAAACATCTCAAGGTAATAATGCAATCTTGGTAATTATTGATCAATTGACTAAATCATCTCATTTACTTCCTATTCGAGATACTTTTTCTGTAGATAAAATTTCTCATTTTTATGTTAAAGAGATATTTTGGTTTCATGGAGTTCCCCTCTCCATTGTATCTGATCGTGATCCCAGGTTTACTTCTAACTTTTAGAAAGGCCTTCAGAAGTCATGGGGGTATTGAATTAAATTTTAGTAAAGCTTTTCATCCTTAATCAGATGGGAAGTCAGAATGAAAAATTCAGACCTTGGAGGATATGTTACATGCTTACTCAATGGATTACCATGGAATTTGGACCGACATATTTCTTTGGTTGAATTTTCTTATAAAAATAGTTTTCATTCCAGTATACAGATGGATCCATTTGAGGCCTTATATTGGAAGCAGTGTTGAACTCCATATTTTTGGGAGAAGTAAGAGAAATAAAGCTAAACGGACCAGAATTGGTAGAAGAGATGGAAGAAAAAGTTTAGTTGATTAATAAGTACTTGAGAACAGCTTAGAGAAGGCAGAAAAGTTGTGCAGATAATCGGAGGAATGATCATTATTTTGAGGTAGGTGATCATGTCTTTCTCAAAGTTTCACCCTGGAAAAGTGTGATGCATTTTGGTAAGAAGGGAAAGTTAAGTGCAAGGTTCATTGGACCTTATGAAATCCTAGAGAAAGTTAGATCAGTTGCATACAGATTGTATTCACCTCCATGTTTATCCTTGGTACACAATGTTTTTTTGTTTCAATGATGAGAAAGTATATGCCTGAACCATCACACGTTTCGAGCCTAGAGGTAGTTCAGTGGGAAGAGAATCTCTCTTATGAGGAACAACCACTTCAGATTCTTGATCAAAGAGAGAAAGTGTTGCAGAATAAGGTAATTTATCAAGTAATTGTTTTGTGGAAAAACCATATGGTTGAAGAGGAAACGTGGGAATCTGAAAATGCTATTAGGAATAACTACCCCCACTTATTTGATAAGTTAATAAAATTGCGAGGACGTAATTTCTAAAAGGGGGGAAGGATGTCACATCCCAGGTAAATGAAGAATAATGCATTTTCATATTTTTGAATAAAACATTAATTTTACTTTAAAGGGGATGCTACGATTGATGGCATACCTGACACACAACAATGAGTTTCTCCAAAGTATAATATTGCACACAATGCTGAGTCATACTGAAAAATAATAATATAATATTATTTTAAATGGTAGTTAACGCCTAGTCGTTGTATTGGAAGTAATGAATAAAACTAACTACAATATGATTAATAAATGTTTATTAAATTCTTTTTTCATTTATCCAATAAACGTTATAGGCTTAAAATGTGAATGAATCTAATTTTAAGCATAAATACGCCAATATTCTTTAAAAGGTCGATTTACCACCATTTTATGGAAAACCCTCTTTAAATATGGTTCTGGTCACTGTTATATGTTATATTTTACCAAATAAAATTATTATTTAGAATTAGGTCATTATAATTTACTTTGGGTAAATTTTTGGTATTTTTCTGATAAAATGCATTTTTTAATGAATAGTGAAAAGTACTGTATTTTATTGCAAAGCTTCCTTTTAATATAATTTATTTATATGGTTAGATTATCTTTTTAGTTGGTTTTAATGTTTAATTATATTATATTTTTACCATTTAATCCAATATTAGTCATTGGAAATAATTTTTCTTTGAAATTGGACATAAACAAGTGTCAATATTTTGATAGTTATTATTTCTTAAAAACACAATTTTTATTTTGACAATGGGAATTAATTTTAAATTAATTAATATAAATTCTATGTTTTTAATATAGTAAAATAGGCATCATTTTTGAATTCATAATATCAAATATAGCATAGTATGAATTTTTGATATTTTTCTGAAAACCTTCAATTCTTGATGAATAGTGAAAACACTAAGTAATAGTTAAAAAAACTGACTTTTTCGTTTAAAAAAAATTTACCACTTCTGTGAATTGAATTTTGAAAATACGACATACATGGTTGTTATTAGTAAGTAAAATGTGGTTCAATAAGATCAAAATAATATTTGGTGAATAGTTACTTTTGACTTTTATTTACCATGATTAAAGGTAAATAGGGAAATTCAAAGTAAATATAATATTATAATAATATTAAATTACACTAAAATGTGTCATAATCTTATTGGTTGATATATTTCTGACCATGGTCATCCTTTGGTAGATTTGGGGTCTCCATGGAGCCACTTAAGAGAGATAATGACACTTTATATTAATTAATTTAATGTAATGACAAAAATGACATAAACATATATCTTTTAGTAAATCTATTCTTACATGGGGTTATATAAGTTATATATTCAACTATAAATATTCATTTTAAAGATAAAAAAATTTCCTACATCATTTTAGTTTCATTATAAATTTTAAACTTCAAATAATTAAAATTATTTATGACACAATAATGATGTAGTGTTTACCTCATTAATGAATGATTTAAATAAATAAGATTATAAAATTAAAACAATATCCAAAACATATCCAATTCCTGTCGTATGATTTTATTTCGAAGAAGAGTCATA
Source organism: Viscum album (assembly GCA_963277665.1). Classification (NCBI taxonomy): domain Eukaryota; kingdom Viridiplantae; phylum Streptophyta; class Magnoliopsida; order Santalales; family Viscaceae; genus Viscum; species Viscum album. The sequence goes on along the minus strand of OY728162.1, from coordinate 1,388,886,400 downwards.
TTATATTTTACTTTAATAAGTTTTGGGTATTTAGAAACCGAAAATCATTATATAATAAAATAATATTTTCATACTTTCTTAAAGAGCCCCTCCTCCCCTTATAAAAATCCCTTCACCTCTAACCCATTACTCACACCTATCAAGCCCCTTGTATCATACAAACTCTACCAAATTAATCTCTAAATATCCCTATGTTCCACCTAGATGCATTACCTTAGTCATAAATAACTTCAATAAATCCTCTTGGTTCAAACTAGAGGAAGTTACCGGATTTAAAGGTAACGTCTTCTCTTAAATTATTTTCTTTTATTTTACTTCTCCAACCCCATATACACTTTTTATTAATTTATTTTATAAAAAATCAAGTATAATAAATATACTAGGTTGTTTTTATGAGATTTATCCGAAATATAATTACACACACCTCCATTTAATGGGTAAAGAACATACTGTTTCTGTGGAAGATGAACTACTGCGTCACGAAACAATGATTGTTCTATATTCTCCTACCATCTCTTATGGTAACCATTATGATGGAACTATATTTATATGTGATATATATAATATTTATATTGTATATATTCTTTTGTATATTTTATATATATCATGCCTTTATGGTTTCCATAATGGTTAAACGTGATAATTTCATTTCAAGAAGTGCGGACTACCACCCCATCAAAGTTATATGACTCGTTTATTTCATATATGGAATGAATAAAAGATTGTGTTAATGAAATTATATATGATATTATACTAGAATTAAAATATAACTATTTATCATTATGTTTTCATTCCATTAGAAATAGTAAATAAAAATGAAAGTAGTGTTCATGCGTACGTACGACTTACCGTCTCCATGAATAATGAATTTCATTTCTTACCTCCAAATGTTATATACTATTATAAAATAAAAATATATACTAGATATAAATGATATATATGATATCTAAATCATGAATATCATTCTGGAGATAATGGACTTTTGACCACATGTATAACTTGTAATTATAAGAAATTCATTTTTGACTCAAGTACTAAATATGGAAAAAACAACCATTACTAACATAAATGATTACACAATATTTATAACATAGAAATAAGTGATATAAAAAGAATAATAAACTCGAAAAATGTTCTTACTAAATTATAAATTAGATTTATTATATTATTCCGAAGATTAAAGAATGAACGGGTCAAGTCAGACACGTGGTAGGGGACTTCATCTCAATCACCATTCATTGAGGTATATTTTTTTTATTCAAGAATTTATTTTATATGGTGTATAAAAACATTTGAATTTTCATTACAATAAAATAGAATATTTTTCTACGAGGTGTTTTACTAAACCAAAAAAAACAATGTTTCTTTTTAACGTAAGTGGTGATAATGACATTTTCTACCGCTACGAGAATTATTTGATCTATGGCTTCCATAACAAGCTGTAATGTTTTTAAAAGGAAAATAAATACAATATACTATTTTAAGTATTTTGGTATAGAGAATAGTTTTGATAATGGATTTGTTATATAAATATATTTCAATGTTTTAGAAGTGTTATTTTTTCTTTAAGGTTTGTTTTATGTGTTATGAATATGTTATGGTTCTTGTGGATTGTTTACGTTTACAGGTAGTTCCATGATAAACCTAGGGCGGGCGAGCCCGAGATAGCTCTCCAATGCATTGGGTAACATTATGAAGGTAAACATGAACGTTTCTCCTAATAGATTTAGGTAATATACTGGGATGGGAATTCCAAATGTGACTCCCTATGTAGCTGTGAAAGCTACAACTTAAGTATGTTTGGGATGCCACAAGTTACCTTTATGATTTAGGATTAATCTGTGTTATTCATAAATCTTAATATTTAATGAGGTATTTTAAAGAGATTATGGTATGTATATATTGATAAACTAATGTTTTATTTCTTTTTTTTTCTAACCCTTACTAAGATTTTGATGCTCATACCATGTTTTGAAATGTTTTTCATAGGACTTAAAGATGAATAGGGTCAAGGATGAGATCAAGGAAAAGTCATGCTTTTTAAAACATAGAACAAGGCATGAATCGTTCTTTCAAGAGTTTTTATTTTATGAAAAAATGGAAACTAAGAAGAAGTATGTACATGTAATATTCATGTTGTTTTGTATATATTATGACCTAATTCTCTAAAACTCTAAACCTGAAAAGATCCTCAATGTGAATTATCCTTTTAATTCAAGATTATGCAATATTCTAAGGTTGGGACCTTATATGGAATTTAATCCCCCTTAAGATATATAGATTTTCTTATCAGTTCAACCAACAAAGGTAACTCAAGGTCTCTTCCATCTTCGACTTGAATTTTTGATGTTTTTGGAACATCATTAGAAATATATAAATCTTATCATATAAGTTATCTCATATCTATATCTTCACAAATAGAATTAATTTCTATGCTCTACTCAAAATCTATTTTGGCTTCCTCATCCACATATATAGTATCTTGAGATTCATCCCTATTAGAGGAGTAATTTTCAATAAGTATCTCATTTTTTTAAACTAGGATCAATTATATATCTTATTCTTGAAGTGTCGGAGAATGGACTAAATGTTTCATATAAATTATCCTCATCAACTATCCATATCATTTTCTAGGGATTCCATATAATTTTAAACCATTTTAATATAGTATGATTCAAACAAACCCCACTAAAGAATACAGTCATTTCAACTCTCATAGGGATTAATCTCTTCTATTCAAGAAAAACTGAGATATATTTCATGAATGGAAGAGAATTAAATCGTGAATACAATTTAGTTAACTCTTGAATATGTCTCATTAAGAAATGATGTAGAATTATTTTAATTACTTGTACCAATAGGTACTAAATGAACAAGTCATGATACCTCACATAACTGAAACCCCCCTTCCATTGAAATTTAGATTGTGAAATGAACATAAAAAAAGTCAACATTCTACACCCAACTCATTTAAAACTGGTTATCTAAAGAATATTTCATTTGTTATTTACTATAGTTAATTTACAATTTAATAATAAGTATGATAAATAGGATAATAGCTCTAATTTTCCTCATATTATTCAATTTGTGAGACTCTTGGAAATTCAACCCATAAATTAAAGGAGACCTCATACCCTTGACCATCATTGACCATTTGAATCACATCCTCATAATCTCCATCTTTAAAAACCACGTTTAAATTAAATAAATTTTAAAGGAACATATATAAAGATTTATTTTCATATACAATCCAACTAGTCCAATTTTGATAGAAAGAAACTCTTCATAGAAAATATCAACTAGTTATAAACTGTTAAACACCAAATTCTCTTTCTACTACAACTTTATAAGATAAAAGGTGAAATTTTGGTAGATTTATTGACTTGGTTGAGGTATGGAATTCCATATTAGACGATTAAAGATAATATTATCAAAATTATTTGTTTATCATGGCTAAGAAAACTAAAAATTAAAAATCAGGAACTAGGGATTTGAGGAAAAGGACCAAGAAAGAGGTTTCAAAAAGTGTGTTTGGTTCAGGTTATAAAATGTGTGACAATTCATCTTCAATTTAATAGTTTAATCATTTAGGGATTTTTTTTCATATAGTGACACAATGGAAAAACTAATAATAATAGTTTAATTTATTATTGAAACCCATATGATATATTTTAAATTAAATAACTAAATAAAATACGAAATTAAAGTAGAGCATAAAAAATTGCAATAAAAATGTTAAACAAATTATAGTTTTTTAAAGGTTAATCATACATAATTCATGTATTCTATAACGTAATATATCATAATTTAATGTATTTGAGAAACGTTTCCCTAGCTAAATCTCTATGACAATAAATTCTTGAGTGATATCTACTTTTTAGAATTTGTCTCTCAAAAAGTAATGATGTATATCAATGTGATTTTTACTATAATGTAATACAATATTCATGAAAATTATTATAGAAAATTTATTGTAAAAATTTATAGGTAAATTTATAAATTCACATCTATAGTCCACTAATGTGTGTTTTATATAAGAAATATATTCACTACAACTACATAAAACTATGTACTCAGCTTCAACAGTAGATAATACTAAACAATTTTGTATATTACTACACCATGATATTAAAATACATTAATAATAGATGAAATTATCTTTAATTTATGTATATATCTAACTTAAAATGACCAAAAATTGTATATAAACAACTAATTAATTTAAACACATTTCTTTTAGAGTGAAACAGTCTAAAATTGGTTGTATTATTGAGCTATTTAAACATCCTTTTAATATAATATAAATGATATTATATTGGGTTTGATTGAAATCATTCATACATGTACAAACTTAACATAATATAAAATCATCTATAGTTTGTGTATAATAATATTGCAATCATACCACTATTAGTAGTTTTATCTACTTGTTTTCCAGTATCATCAAACTCTAGCTTATAGATTGTTTTAATGGGAGTATTATTACATTTAGTTCTATCCAAGACATAACATTTTAAAATTTCCTTTGTGTATTTTCTTTATTTTTTCTATAAATATTTCTCCTTGTATTTGACAAATTTTTAATCTGAGAAATTTGTTTATTCATCCCTTAAACTCATTTTAAATTTATCTGATTTCATTTTTGAAATTTCAAAAATCATAGTAGTTTTGGAATGATCCAAAAATAATATTATAATGAAATATTTGTAAATCTATAATATATTTGGAAATAATTTTCATAAATATCAAATGTAAAAAAACACATTTTTGTAAAATAATTTTAAATTTAAATAGTTCTTAGCCTATAATACCATGCTCTTGGAGTTTGTTTTAAACCATATAAATATTTTTATAATTTTAAAATATTATTTTTAAAAATAAGGTTTTGATATCTAGGAGGTTTTTCAAAAACATTATCATCAATAATAAGTTTTTTTTTGGATTTTAATCATGACATCAATTAGATATAATTTGAAATTAACATATACTTAATAGGAAAGAAACAATTTAATAGCTTAGACTCTAGATACTGGTGAAATTTGTTCCTTATAGTCAATAATTTTACATAGACTGTATCCTTGTGAAACCAATGTAGGTTTATTTCTAATTATCATGCTAGAATCATCAACCATAATCCTAAGAACCCACATAGTGCCAATGGTTAGGAATTATTCATTTATTTCTATTAGTTACCAAACTCCGCACATATTTATATAATTCTCTTGAATTTCCTTTACCCATAATTCATTATCTATTACTTCAGGAATGTTCTTAGGTTTAAGACATGACATTATGTCTTAATGTTCAAAATTATTTCTAAGAGAATCTCTAGTATTATTTCCTTAACTATATCTCCAACTGTGGAATATAAGGGATGTTCTCTATGAGTCTAAATGGTTTTAGGTATGGAGGTATTTTATTTATCATTTTATTATATAGGATGAGGTTCAAAATGATACTTTAAACTGGGTGATTTTTGTACAGAAATTTTGACATAATAATCACTAGGTTTGTCATCAATATCTAAATTTTAAATGTCATCATCTAAAATCTCAAAAGAAGTCTTAGGTTCATGTGGATATATTTCATAAAATTTTAAATATCATATTTATTGCACAATTATAGTCCTTTTATTGAATACAATTTATGATTTTTTTTTGATTTTGAATATCATAGGAAAATTCCTTCATACATTTTGGATAAAGACTTTTCAAAATTTCAATTTGTATTTAATATAAAAACATAGAATCCAAAAAATATAATGTAATTAATTTTTAATTTTCTTTAATTATATAACTCATAATGGGTTTTCATTAATATGGGACTAACTATATCCCCATTAATAACATAAAATGATGTATTCATAGCATCTTCCCAAAATTAAATAGGTTAACCATACTCATTGAGCATGGTCTATTCAATTTTATAAACAAATTTATTTATTCTTTCTACAACACCATTCTACAATGGATTCTGAGGTATAGAAAAGTTTTAATATTAGGCTTGTTTTTCATGCATTGAATCAAATTACAAATTCTTAAACTCACAACCATGATCACTTCTCATGGTCTTAATGGTATTTTTTATAAGTTTCTTTACAAATTTTTCATAATTGGTAAAATAATAACAATAATTATTTTTGTGAGATAAAAATAATAACCAAGTGCATATAGAAAATTAATTTACTAGAACAGAAGCCTAGTGATTCATATTGAGTATAGAAACTCTAGAAGTTCCAAAAAATATATATGTCACCCAACTATAGTGGTTGGGAAGTTGAATCTTCTTTATCTTGTATGAAATATATCTTGTTCTTCTTCCCTTTATTATATGGGTTAAAAACATTATCTATTGGGAATTATAGTTTAGGACAATCCTTAAATAATACTTTTCTAGTTAGATTCCTAAGTGAGTGATGGTTTCAGTGGCCTAGTCTCCTAATAAAAATCTAATACTCTTTAGGAAAGGAAATTAAATAAGAAATATGATGTGAAAATAATGAATTCAAATAAATGGAATACAAATTACCATTATTCAAAGTATTAAAATATAAGACATTAGAGGAATCAATTTTTTCTCAAGAATTATTTTTATATTTATCATGATGAACATTAGAACACAACAATGAGATGATAATCAGATTATACTTTAATACATCTACACATGAAACTGTGGAAATCAATGTTATACTACAATTATAGATTTTACTATGTCCTATAATATTTCCTTTGGAGTTGTAAAAAAATGTGACATATCTGCCATCTACTTCGATACTGTATTAGAAATTTAGAAGTCCCAAGTGATGTGTTTGGAAGATCCACTATCCAAATACAATATATGTTTACTGATACTCATTATGTTGGTTTCCAATATAATAGTTAAAGATGAAAAGATTTTGCTACCCACATTATATTGGGTCTAGAAATATTAGTAACAAAATATTTAAGAATCCAAATAAATTTAATTGGGTTCACATGAAAAGAATTTTTATTTTTTGAAATAAAAACATTATTTTGATTAAGAAAAGTAAGAATTCTATACATAAGTATCTAAAATTGAACTAGGAATAAAGTTTCTATTATAAAATACCCTATGTCTAAGTTGGTTACTAGTCCCAGTAGTATACATGGGTGTGGTTTATTTACAAAGAATTATATTAAGGATTCCTGTACAATTATTGAATAATTCTATATCCTTCTTCATTTTCTGAATGTTTATTTTTAGATACATATTTACTTTTATAAATTTATAATTTTTAACATTTTACGTAAAAAAATAATATTTAAAATGAATATATAAATCATGAATTTTCTTTAAACTTATATATTTATCCTTCATCTCATTAAATATTCCCTCTAAAATGATATAGTACTAAAATAATCCGTCAGTGGACATATTTTATACTTTCTTTTCTATATTTAAAAGATTTCAAAAAAAATTATGAGATGAAAAAAATAGTATTTGGTTCAATAGATGTGTTCTTCATGAAACACATGATAGATATATCATTTATATCTTATCTTCTCTAGTCAGATTCACATGAAATATCAGTAGGGTTACTACAAGTGGATTTCATTATGTTCTCTAAACATTTTACTTTTTATTAATATTTCTTATATTTTAATTTAGGACATTCTGAATTAATGTTTAATTTTCTCTAACACTCATAAAAAATTACTTCAATGGACAGATAATCCCTTTTCTAGTTTCCTTTACTATTATACATTACTCCGTAGTTTGTTATTTTGATGAATTTATTCTTCCTATTGAATTTCACGAATCATCAAGAAATATGATCCATTCCCTCATCACTATCCATTGGATATTCATCCTTACTCCACTGCCATATTTGATCTATTCTTCTATATTTTATTTAGAAGTCATGAAGGATAATGAATTTTTGTTTGGTTCATCTTATTATTCTTAATTCAATTTGAGTTCCTTTCATACACCATAATCTTTTGAATAATATTTTTTACTTGTAACATTATTATGTTAAAATATTCTATGATATAAACAAAGGTTCCTCTGCACCTATTAGGTAAAAATCTCAGAAGGAACATCACTTGATATTTTTTTTGCAATTTTCTTCCCAAGTTCCAAAATTGTCTTCAATATCACATTAAACATAAGACAATTATCATAAATAGATTCATAAAGCTTAATTTTTAATGCATTATATTTAATGGTATAATTATTTAAGCTTACTTTTTTAACATTTTATGTTACCTCATGCTAAATATAATGAGTATATGAAATTAGAAAAGTAGTGATACAAGATGATAATTTATAAAATTCCACTTATCGTAATGAACAATAAAATGAATTCATAGATTTTAAATAATAGTCATACAAAAACATGGTGGTATCACTCCATTCAACTCTAGAAACATTTAGTTTTTGATTTTTGTCCTCGATGAGAGTAAAAATATCAAATATCATTCTATCAATATGGATATTCAAATTGACATTCCATTGAGCATAATTAGTTCTATTAAAATATATAGGTTAGTAACTGTAGTTTCTTCTTGATGATTATTATTTATAAATATAGAAATTTAAAAATAATATATTTTTTACTTTAGATAAAACTAGATGATAGTTAATAGAAATTTGAAAACCTTTGGTACCAAATGTTAGTCGGAGTAGAAAACTCAAGAGGGGTGGGATTTAGTTTCCAATTAAAATAATTATAAAGAAATTTAAAATATAAACTCTTCAATATATAAAAAATCCATGTTAACTAAACTTGTAGCATTATATAATTTTATCTTTTCAAAAAATATTCTCATGTCTTCTATCATAGATTTGTTAAAATAATTTAGAAAAAACATTAACATTAGAAACTAATTTACTAGTATCAAAACCAAAATATGAATCACAAATTAAACATAAGTATAAAAGTAATATTTTTATAATATTTTTCAAATAGACCCTGATTTATTTGGAAAATAGAGTAAACAATTGATAAAAGAAAAAATCACAAATAAAGAAGGGGTTCAGTCTCAAGATGAGACCAAATCCCCTCGAATTGGAAATCATCTACATCCATGTACTTAGAAAATAAATTTTTCCAAAACCAGGATCAATTTTTATAGAAAATTGAACAAGGATTTCAAGGATTCACAAATCATATTCTATAATTCTATGTGGGAGAAATAAAATCACATCTACACATAAGCAGTGTAGGCTAATAATTTTTTCCCTTGTGTTATTTATGGGAGTAATGATAAAGAAATAAGGGGGAGAGTTTATTTTATTCACCAGTTATGTATGGGATATGGTTATACATAATAAACATAGTACAACAGATATAGTTCTAACATAAATATAATAGAGTAAATGGAATCAAGAAGATTGTGAGGTTGAGTATATTGTTCTTCAGAATATTCTTCTCCACTAATTATCATATTTTAATTTGGAACTTAATGTATAAAGATTTCTAAAACGTTCTCTTGATGCATCATTGAATAACTAGAGAGAACATGGTGTAACAAAATCTATAAATATATTTTATGTTCATTATTTTCAATCAGGAAAAGTCTTATATCTCTCTGTCATGTGTACGCCTATATTGGGTTTCATGTGAAATTATATTTTGTTGTCTTATTATCTATATAATCATCATAAATTATATTTAATCTATTCATATTCAGTATTTTATGTTATTTCACGAAAAATAACTGTTGAGAATTCATCATTGATGATCATCATACTTTAACAAATAATTTGACTAATTAAGTGTTTCTGAACAAAATTTTATTATTAATGGAAATGTTTTATATTGAGAAAATAATAATATAATACATATCTTAAGACACAATTGATTTTTTTTTCAAATCAGCATTAATGGATATAGAGACTTCATATGGGATACATCATCATCTACAGTTTCTTACATACATTGCAAATTTTTGGCTTGATCTAAATTGATAGGTCTTACAGTCAAACATTTGTTCTTATGGTCAATCGTATAAACTTATGGTCAATCACCTTGCATTTAATCACCTTTTACTAGTGGATGATCAAATAATTCACTAAAAATATAAACTTTATTGATGGTTTTGTTAAAATTATCTTCCAGTTGATATTTTAGGTGTGAAATCAATGATCTTGTAGAGAATGTGATATGTTAGGCATGCCATCAATCCACATATCATGTGGTCAATCCATGCCTTTTCAATTTCGATCATGATGGTCTATTGAAGATAATGTGTGGGCGTTTAATTATTCTTAAGACCAATTATTTCCTTTATTGTAAATTTACGATAGTTGGTTAGGTGCTCGTGTGGTCAATCACATATAACAGGCGGTTATAGACTTAGAAATATTTTATTATTTTCTAGAAAATGAATTTACTTTCACAAAACATATAATGTATTAAAAATAAAAAAAATATAGATTTTTTATTAATAAATAAATAATCCCTAGACTAGTCCTCTAACATTGAAATGAAAATAGTTATAAATAATAATTAATAAATAATTATTTATATATATAGTTTAAATTTCAATCATCATATATTTATGCATAATCATTTAAAATTTCATGTATCCAATGGTTTATAAATATATCTACCAACTTATCATCTGTAAAAATATATTCCATCTTAAAAGAAACATTCTGAAAATTATTTCCAATAAAATGATATCTCACCTCAATATTCATAGTCCTATAATGCATTAATAGTTTTATACAAATATAAATGGAATAATAATTATCACAAAGAATTGATATTATACCAAAATGAACAACACAGTCAAATAATATATATTTAATTGATAATGATTTCTAATAACAGTTTGTCGTTATAATGTATTATTCCTCAGTATAAGACAAAGAAACTAAAAACCATTTTTTATAACTCTTAGAAATAAAACTCTACTTTAAATGGTGACACATACCAAAAGTGATATTTCTCTCAATTTTTCATACTCTATATTATAAATCAGAATAAGTAACCATGTAAAAAGAAGGATTTAGAATATAAAACAAACCATCATTAAGTTTTCATTTATTATATCTTCAAATAATTTCAAAAAAGGTGACTTTACTTATATTTAGGTTCAAATATAGTATATATTCAGACAATAAAAATAATATCAGTTAAATAAGTAGTTAGATAAAGAAAACTACCTATTATTCTATTGAATACTTTAACATAAACGAAATTTATAGAAACATTTAATCCAATTTAAAATATATAAACCTAGTAATTCATAAAAACTTACTAGATCCAAGTAAAAATCTCTTACAAAATTATTATTTTACTTATATTAATTAATAAAAATTTCATCATCTCTTTAAAAAATACAAAGTCCTAAGAAGAATTATAATTCCCAATTAGACTCATATAAAATTCACTAGTCAACCAAATTGAAAATTCATTACACAATAACTAACTTATAAGATACAAATATAATACCATCAATATTAATCTATATAAAAAAATATCATTATAATACTTATTAATAAATAGAGTAGGGTAAAAGTTTAATTTCAAAAAGACATTCATCAATATAAATTGATAAATGATTTTATACTATGCTTGAGGGGTTTGTTTAAGTATATATAAATTTTTTGAATGTTTTAAAACATGATCATTATATTACTCATGTTCAAAATAAGGTGGATTCTTAATAAATAATTCTTCAGAAATAATTATATTCAAAATAATGTTTACATATCTATTTGAAAATGTTTTAAACATTAAAATGTATCATAAACTAATAAAATTGGAATAGCCTCTGATATAGAAAAATGCGTGAATGTATCTTAAAAATAAATTACATTTCCTATAAAAACTACTCGATAAAAAATCGAACATTATTATTTATAAACATCCAATACTCATCTAATTAATTTTTCATAATTAAATTAGATCCAATAATCATTGAATCTTTAGGTTTTTCATCAAAATATAGATCATCATTAATATAAAACTAATCATGTTCTTTTTTAATATCTAAAATACATCTAGAATATTTTAATTCTTTTGAAAAGTTAATGTGGTTAAAATATTGAATGAAAGATGAATGAGTTCAAAAATTCTATAATGAATTTTTGGTTTTTACTCCGAACAAATCTTCAACAATTTTTCTAATAGGACCATCTTTACAAGATTTACAATTTCTTTCATGAGAGTTATTATCCTCCTCAAAATGAAAAAATTGTCTTGAGGTTCATCTTAACCAAAATAAAATTATCTAAAATTATCTTCATTCTATTCTAAATCACAATTCTACTAATTTAAATCATTCCCATGGAATTTAACATGATAAAATTTATCAACAATCATAGAAATCGTATTAAAAACACAATAATTTTTTTTAAAAATTATATACACCAAACATTCCTTCCATTTATTTAGTATAACATATAACCAAATAATCTATAGTATTCAAAATTAAGTCTTTATAACAAAATGATTTTAAATATCAAACCTCTAGTTTATTTCTGTTCTAAATTCCATACGAAATGTTCTTAATTATTGGTATTATAATAATTCTCATATAACAATAACAAGCTGTATTTAATAAAAAATCCCATAAATATATTTGTATACTTAATTCTTTAAATATAGATATATCAATTTCATTAATAATTATATTATTACTTTCTATAAAACAATTCCATTTTTGTGATCTAGGGGATGTTAAATTATGAAAATAACCATTCCATTTAAAAAAAACTAAAATTCTAGATTTATTAATTATCTACCTTTATTAATTCTAATTGTTATAATTAAATAACCTTTAATATTTAATACTTTTTTTCCAAAAATATAAAACATTGATAAAGTTTCATTTTTTTGGGATATAAAATTAATCTATTTAAATCTACTAATATCATAATAAATAATAAAAGCATAATTTTTACCATCTATAATTGATGTTTAATTTTATAGAGACCCATTCATAACATATTTGGATATTACATCATTTTAAAAGAATATTCATCACATTATAACAGTACAAGCCCAAGGAGCATAATAATTTTGTGCCTTTGGAATACTGGAACACAGTCTTTTAACGTAGCGAATGATCTTCAATGTTTCTCACAAAGATTTTCCCATTTAGTAATCCTACTTAAAACCATTATTTGTAACCCGGATAAAGGAAACATAAGAAAGGGTGATCTCATATTCTTAGTAAGAGTAAACATAAGTGATATGAAATAATAACATGGATATAATGTTGTGAGAACATGTAGATGAAATTATAAAATCATACCCTGTATATCAAAGATCATAATCATGAGTCATGGAATAAATATTAGCATTTCATAAGACATGAATTATCACGAAGTCAACAAACATGAGTCATAAAAGAATAATATTGAAATAATAAAATGTTTTATCAGAATACTAATCATATTATGACATTGTGAAAATGTATAAATTGATACAAGTTCACCCATTATTTTAAGGATGATAAATGAGGCCCTCCCATAAAATTTTGGACATGAAACTAGGTCCACACAAAACGTTTATGAAAATGAAATCTGGTTCATCCATAAATTTTTAGACATTTAATTAGGTCTATGCATCACATTATTGACATGAAATCAGGTCTATGCATAACCTCCTGATAGTCAAGTTTCACTCCCAAGACCATCATAGTAGTCAAGGCTCTCTACCAAGGCTATCATACTGAAACAAGTTCACTCCCTAAACCATATTAGTAGTCAAAGTTCACTCCAAAGACTATCTCAAAGGAAAATGTCACTTAATGAACCAGTTTAATTTCCTATTTCATCCATGTATACCTCATGAGATATAAATCTTTACCCAATTCATTAGAGGGTGATATTGGTCCCACCTGTCACATAATTAAATCATAATTTTTTCCGCAAGATAATAAAAAATTAATCATATCACACACCGTAAAAATATATGGGTTTCATAAAAATTATATAATAAATAGTTAAAATAAGCATGTTTTGTGGTAACTTATTCTTGGTATAACTTGTGTATGAGAAACAAGTTTTCATAAAAATATTGTCATCAAAGCGTAAACCATTCAGATAAAGAATATGAATGGTATCCCTAAATCCTAACACTATTGAAGAATAATTAACATCAAAAAATTTCATATTAGATGGAAAATATTTTTGAAGGATCATTTAATACATTTCTTGAGAAAAATACACTTTTCTATTTGAAATTTTTTAAAACATAATGTATTCTGATAACCATTATCATTGAAAAAAACCTGACTAATTATAATGGAAGATTTAAAAAATAGTTTAAACACATTATAAATCTTAAAAAAATATAAAATTAATTTTCCCTGATAATAAGATTAAAATATAATTTAAAAACATTTTTGATAACATTCCTAGAGAACATAGTTTTCAAATAAAATAGATTTCTGACTCAAGAGAGAGATAATGTCATATTTTCGTAAAAACAGTTCCATAATTATCATAAGTACCAAAGAGTTTAAAACTGGTACCATTACATGAAAATATCACGAATAAACAATATATAATATAATTCATGAGAATTATTTAGAGGTAGATCATGATATTTCAACATTGTATAGTTGATTATAAACAATCCTGATAAACGGTGAGACTGTAACAGAAGACTCTTACCACTTTAGTAACAATAAATCCTAATAACCATGAAAGAATAAAATTACAAAAATCTTAAAATATAATGAAAATTAGGTGATTAATTATATAACATGGAAAATGGTAATTATATACAACTCACAAAATAATATTGGTGCATAATATTACATGTGTCTCAAAAAAGGGAAATTAAGACCAAATTTCTATACTGATGTGGTAAATTTTGAACCATTAACCCCATGAATGAGAGATCCTAAAATGGGTATGTAAATCCAAATAATTCCCAGTATATGAATATTAAAATACGTACATAGGTAGTATACACACTACAAATAATAAATATGTGGTGATCATGGATTGTGTCTCACTTGAAAATAAAAGTGAGATGAAAATCCATTACCCCTTGAGTAAATATTGATTCATGAGATCCATGAAAGATTAACATCAATTGAAACATTTAAAATAATTTAATAAATTAAATTAATGATATAATGATTCATAGGGTAGTATATAGACTCCACAATAGAATGGAGTGGCGAATATGGCATAAGTCTCACAGAAATTAAAGCGAGACTAGAAATCCACTTACATTAATTCTTGACTTTTTTTGTACGCATTAAAAACTCTTGTATAACAAATATAAGTTTATTATAAAAATAAAATAGAACCATAATCTTATATATCATACCATATATTTTTATATTACTTTATAATACCCTTTTATTAATAATTCTTTGTAAATGTTCTGTTTTGGGTAATAAAGGCATTGTTTTTTATATATATTTTCACTTTTTATTTTTTTATATTAATTTAATAATGATTAAATCATATAAAGAATGATAAAAGTTATGTAAATATCATATATATATATATATTCAATATATATCTATTTATAATAATATATAAAAGGTATAAATATGAAATGAAATACCCCATTCATGGAGACGGTTCGTCATACGTACGCATGAACACTATTTTCATTTTTCTTGTTGGATTGAAAGAAAGAAAAGTATATGATATATTATAATCCCAGAATAATTATTACTTCATATATATATCACATATTTTAATTAAACCCATCCTTAATACATTCTATGTAAAACATGAATGAATCACATCACTTTTTGAGGTGGTAGTCCACTGTACACACGAAGGGGTTTATCATATTCCCACAAAATGGAAAGCATGAAGGTATGTATAATATGAAAATCATATAATCATGATAAAATAATAAATATTTAAAATATCATATATAAAATAAAAATCCATCATTAATCCCAACCTTGAATGTTGGTAATGGAATAACGAATGACATTGGTTCGCTAGGCGGTAGTGCACCGTATACAGGAATGATGATTGTGTGTCCCATTTTATAGATGTATATGAAGATATAAGTAATAAAATTAACATAAAAAACATATATATATTTATGATATTGATGTTATTATAATTCGTTTTTAAAATAATTTAATGGGAATGATAAGGAAACAAAATAAAATACATGTTGATGAATGTTACCTCATTTTTTTTGATAACTCCTTTTGAATTGCACCAAAGGACATCCTTGGATGGATTTATGAAAACATTAGGGATTATACATTTTGATTATGGTTGTTTTGAAGAGATTTTTATAGGTATTGTTTTTATCTAAAGGCCATCATAGGTGTGAATAAGTGGAGAGAAATAATTACATTTTATAACGGAGGAGGAGTGGCATTCTTATAAATACATAAATGTAAACACTATTGGGAAATATACCTTAAATAATGAGATTACAATAATAAAATTTTTTAGATGATATAATTAATACAGATAATGTATTTCTAAAAAATTAATGTTGTACAAGTCTCCCCTTAATTTTGAAGTTTAGTCCCTTAGTAAACTCAATTTTCTCTTAATCGCTATGAATAATGTTTACTGTTTTCACTAATAATTTTTGTATAAAACTTAATTTAACCTTATTATACATTATAAATGATTATTATTCCAATTATTTAATCTATATTTCAAAATTCAAATCATATATATGGTATAAATTAATTTAAAATTAATACCTCAGACAGGATGAGACAACGAGTTTTTAAAGTGAATAGGTTCAAAAGATTGCAATATCTTTATATCCAATTTCAATGTGAAATTGATTATAATGAACTTAATTTTATTAATATATATATAATTAACCAAATAAAAATAAAATTTTACTACTTAAATAAATTAGACAAAAAAATTAATTTTTAATTAAAATTCAATATTTTACCTTATTTAGAAAAAATGACATATTTCAGAAAAATATCAAAAATTAAACCTAATATAATTTGAAAATTCCTAATTAAAAAATAATGTTTATTTTTAAAATATAATTTTTAAAATTTTCAAAATGTATTTTTAAAATAACAACACCATTAAAAGGCAGTATAACTTCCTCATAGAAAAATACATCATTTTATGTGTAAAATTAGATTTATTCTTATAAATTTTATAGAAAACCTAAAATATGAATTTTAAATATATGATTTAATATATAATATATATAGTTCAATAAAATTATGCACCAATTGTTTTTAAATTTGTTAATACAAAATGTGTTTGGGCATAGAAAAATCGTTTTTGAGAAAAATATTTTATTTATTTTCAAATAGTTCTTACATTCATTTATAATTAATTAGGTTCTAAATAATTATATTTATAAACATTAATAAACCATTTTTTACAATTTATTTAATAATTTTCATACCCTCCATTTTAATTTCAGGGTGGTAATTATCATAATAGAAAATAATATGTCAAGTCTCATTTAAACTCCATGTTTTGTATAACTCGGGATAATCATAGTATTGCATAAAACTTGGGATAAGATAGTATGTCAGATATCCCAATCTTAAAATTGTTTTGTATCTAGTGAAGGATTCATTTTTTGTTGAATGTAATTTAATACAAAAGAACTTTCATATAAGAAATTATACGTTCAATGTTCTGTAAAATGAAGAATATCGATAAGATTAAATTAATTAAAAAAAAATTCATAAAATCCGGAGTTGTTACATTCTACCCCCATTAAAATTGATTTCTCCCATGAAATTCATTTATGTCACCAATGGTTTAATACATGAAAATACCTTTCATAGAAATACACCTCATAAAAATGAATACAAAAACATCTATTAAAAAGGGAAAGTTGGAAACATAACAATTTCCCAAAGTAACTCATAACATGGTATCCAGATAGGATAACATAGGAGAAAAATAAAAATTGTACATGGAAGAAAAGAATAAATAATTACATATAGTGATAAAGATCACTGACCATAAGATAAGGGGTGTTCTAGAGACAGTTAGTGACCATAAAACCCAATTAGGTGGGAAGCGGCCATTAATATCATCAAAAATAATGAAAATAAGACAAAATTTTCTTCCAAGATCATTTTCCTAAAGTTGAAGAATTTTCACAAGGAGATATACTTACTTGATTTTATTCCATTTAATATTCACAATCTCACCCTTTGATTGTTCCTTGACCAATTTCCACTTCATCTCTTACTCCAAAAATGTGTGTGAATTTTTTATGCCTAAATCAGTAATGGATCATAAGGTACATAAGTAGAAAGATAAGTCATTTCATCTATACTCAAGGTTAATAAAAGAAAAATATCTAGAATACTTTATCCAATATGAATAAATCTTTATATGGAAAAATATGATGTAAATCTCGAAAACCAAATTCAATTCTCAACACAAACCATTTAATAATTAGTTAACCTATTGACCCTTCCAAATGATGAAAATGAAAAAATTTAAAAATAAGGTCACTATATTACTAAAACTAAACTTATAATTGATCCCTATATACCATAAACTAGATATCTATTGTCAGATAGCAAACATGTAAATTCTTTCGTCATATATTCTCTTCAAATATGGTAATAGCCTGAATTACCATAGAACCTTAATGAAAAAAAAAACAATCCTTCATCATTCCTATAATAAACCTTGAAATTATTTATTATATTACATAGATTTAATAATTTGGTAAGATCCATAAATGACAAAATAAACCACTTTTATCAATAAATCCTTTATCAGTTAAAAGGTCATCGATTTTATCTAATTTACATTATCCAAATCAATAATCTCTTAATCCAAATTAAATACCATTTTCCCAACATCGTGATTATATTAAGGGTTGCCTTCCCTTTGTCATGTATTTTCCATAAAACATAACCTTTACATTTAATAACTTTTATTGGTCATCAGTACCATTAAATATGCACTTTCTGATCCTTAATGAATAACTTACTCCAACATATTTCATAATTCAGATAATAAAATCTTTGAATTCTAATAAAAATACATCATTGGTCCCACTTTAAATTATTATCTAAGATTCGTTGTATTATTATTTAACACTTATTTAATTTCACATGTCACTTATAGTCTCTTCATCATCAGCAATATAACCATTTCTCATACCTCATTACAAATTATCTACATAATATTTCTATTTAGGGAATCGATCCACGTAATTCCGATATATTTCCACATTTAAAGTATTGGAAAGTCGATGATATCTTTTGGAGTCCAATATTACCATCCATTAAGTTAACTAAAATGTTAATTTTCTCTTTGTAGTTACGTGCTTTCTGTCCTTTTTTCCATAGTAAAAATATCTTCATGTTCCTATAAGACGTTCACTTGGATGTTTCTTTCCACATTCTCAGCATAAAGGAAACTGAATCATATTTCATCCATGGTCTCAATTACATAAAATCTTAGATACATATTTCCTTATTTTATTTTACTGATTCCAAAAGTTGGTTAAGGTATGCATAGATAATCATGTTTTTTGAAAAATAATCAAGAATAATCACAACATCCTTTACTCCAGTCCTCACCCCATTTAGAAGCTCATCACAAAGTCATTTGTCACATTTATTGTTAACCAAATTCTTTCCATTTACTAAAAATAAAAATCATCTTGTGAGAAACCATATTCATAGTGGAAAGATAGATAATCCTAAAAAATCACTTCTATGATTTATAAATCATGAAAACATCTTTAATCTGTTACCCCTTATTTTTATCCTAGATCATTTATAGTCACCTTCAATTTAATTCCATATTAATGGTTTGTAAATAGTTTATAATTTACAATGCATATACCATGAGAGTGTCAAACCATATGTGAAGCAAGTCTTGTTTTCATGCACTAATTCCTGAATGATTCAACATTAATATATTGTTTTAAGGGGTTTTAAGCTTATGTATATCTATTCTAGATCCACATCCACTTATAGTATCCAGACATGGATGTAATTTATTTAATTCTACTATCTCAATCCTTTACAAAACATCCAAGTACATTTTCCTAAACTTTCACTCATCCATAGAATAATTCTTAGAAACATCCTTAGATATATCCATGGAAATTTCCATAGGGTTGTCATGAATGTTTTATCAAACTAGTTTCCAAAGGTTAAATAAACCTTTTATTCCATACCAACTATAGTGACCCATGCTTAACTAACATAAACATTGCCTCACATTATACAAATATTCATCACAGTGAAATAGTAAATTCCTGAGAACTGTAACAGTTTAGTGTATTGGGAAACTTGGAACACAATCTTCTAAAATTGTCGACGATCTCTAATGTTTCTCAAAAAGAACATCCCATTTAGTTCACCTTCTTCAAACCTATATTCATCACCTAGGGAAAGGAAACATAAGAAAGTGTGAGCTCAAATTTTCAATAAGGGTAAACATAAGATATATTCCAATATAACATGATAATAAGGGTGTTAGAACATGAGAAGAAAATTTTAAGATCACACCCTACATATCAAAGATCATAAAAATGATTCACGACATAAATATTGGAAGTTAATGAGACTTTAATCATAAGGAAATCAAAGAATGTGAGTAATTAGATCATAACATTGGAATAAGACATTTATTTGTTGCATAAACATAATCATAAAACATTATGAATATGTATAAATAGAAACTGTTTCACCCATTATGTTAAGGATGTGTAATCAAGCCCTCACAAACACTTATGAACTTGATAATAGGTCCACACATAATAGTATGGATCTGAAATCAGGCTCACACATAAAATTATGGATGTAACTCCCCGGCCCCAAAATCCTAGAGTTTGTGCATTATTATATAACATTGGCATGATCACAAGAAAATCATGTCTCGAAAGACCGATCATTTTAGTATTATTGGAAACAAGATTCATACATAAGCTCAACTTTACAACATGAAAATAAATAAAACATGAATTTATTCCATTAGAAACATGCAATCCTCACAGTTATGCCATCAATTCACTCATAACTAACTTCTTCATATCCTGGGAAAATGAACCATTAGAGAGGGGTGAGCTCAAATTCTCATTAAGGGTGGGCAATACAATATAAGATAACACAAATATTAAGTATGGTGAATAATTGAAACCACATGCCTTTACCAATAATAAACATGAATAATTTTATGGAAGGAATGTGATTTAAATAAATAATTCCATAATAAAACATAATAATCGGAATTCTACTAGTTGAATGACCACATGAACCATAAATATTATTTTTATAAAGAGGGAATGTATAATGCCGAACATTCTGAAACATTTTGTCAAGGCCTCAGCCAAGATGTCTAAAAATGATTAAGGCCTCAGCCAAAACCATATATCAAATTTGGAAAGGCCTCAGCCAATTCCACATCTAGTTGTATCAGGAGACCTACCAATGCATCGAGGAGCTATAGCGGGATCCACCCGTAACTTACTAAGTCCAATATATTCCTCATATAAAAAGGTTGAAATATAACATAAACATTCATATGAAAAATAGAATAAAAAATGTCAATAATTTCACCATAAACAATGAATGGTATAAAAATATCACATCCATGATCAAACATATCACAAAACCTTCAATACATTATGGAAGTTTTTTATCATAATAAAACAACATTATATAAACTTGAAATCAATCAAAGGATGTATACATAGATGAAATCAAAACCTTTTTTAGAGAAATATATCTTGTTATTTTGAAATCATTTAAAAGTCACATAATTATAAAGAAAAAATTTATTTTAAAAAAACTCTTATTTGCTTTTAAGGGATGCTTAGACGATGTTATAACGGTAGAAAATAGCTGCACCCACCATATAAATTAAGAAAAAATCTTACCTTAATTTTGTCGAAAAGGTCATAAAGTACCTTGTTTGGAAAATGACAGAAAGATTCCATTCAAAAAATATAAGTTCAAATAAAGATATAAATGACTTTACCCCATTTTCTAGTAAATAGTAAAAATGTTTTGAAATAAATTTTTATGAAACATGGATGTGGATGATAAAGAGGTCCTAGTAGATAATTACGTATAAACAACCTTGGATAATAAAGAGATTGTGAAATTAACCCTTACCTTGTAATTTTCCTTGGTTTAGGGTAGGTTAAACTCATATATAATGGTTAAATAATTGTTATTAAATTATATACGAATCATATACATTAAAATGATATCATATATGATCTTTTAATATTTCTTTGTTAATAATATCTTAGTATAATCGTCATTTCGGGTTTTAACTGATTCATTTTACATTATATGATTTGTTACATAAGTAATGTTTGTTATGGATAGGATGTATATTATTAATATTCAGAATGATATTAAGTCTTTAAACATTATTTTTAACTATATAAAAAAATTAGTCTTGAATGGATATGATGGGGAACGAATCTTATCGCGTTCATGGAGACGGTAATCCGTACGTACACATGAGCGACAATATCATTATTTTGATATTAAAATAATATATAATTGGATGTTATATCACATATAAATAATCATAATCATGTTATATTTATTATTTACATCAATTACACATCATTATTATACCCATCCAAGTAATATTGTATTGAATAACAATTACACCACGACGTGGAGACAGTAAGTCGTACTTACACATGTATAGTGACATGTCACTCAAAGGATATATAGAATAATGAATATTGTTATACCATATTTATAATAACATCACAGTATATATATGATACTGGATTTATTATTTTTTAATGGAAACAACAAATAAATAGGATGTGGAAGAAGAAAGGAACTTGAAAGAGGTGATGAAATATTTACCTATTCTTCAGGTTCTTCCTTTTGATTTGATGAAACAGGATCCATAGGTTGGATTTCTTACTAAAGTAAGGCCTATATGATGAAGGGAGGAATGTTGAGTGGGTATTTGGGCAGGGTTTGGCTGATCCAAATGGCTTCGAATGTGTTGAATTATAGAGAAGTGGGAGTGCCCTTTTATAAGCGGGGTGAGGGGCATCTTACAAAAAACTAGAAATATTATTTTATAATAAAATAATTATCGGTTTCTAATGACTCCACAATATATTATGTAAATGATATGGTGGTTATCGGTCTAAAACCACTCAAAAAATAGGTTTTATACAGGTTTGGGTCACTATATTAACATTATTCTTTAAGTTTAACTCTTAGTTAGATAGTTGGACATTTACCACGTCTCTTTGTATTTTTATATTATATGGTTAATAAACATACTATATACTTCCAAGAGAAACCCAAGTGGTTCATTAATGATTCTCATATAAATATATAATTCTTTTGGCCGCACCATAGATTTTTAGGAATTGAATATTAATTAATAATATAATATCTGTTTTAAGAACTCTTTTATGTCAATTTTGAAACTATTTGGTATTTTGTTTTTCCTAAATTCATAAAAGCATTATTACTTCAAAAAGAAATCGTCTAACCAATCCTAATATGTCATATTAACCTAGAAAATTAGTGTAATTCATAAAAAGTCTCAAATTATATTTATTTGGATATTTATAATGTCAATTATTTTAATATTTCATTAATTTGGTAGTTACTGCATCATCATTGAGTCATAAATAAATTAAATTATTTAATGTAAAATATATATATATAAAATAACATTATGCAGAAATCTTTTTATATTTCTAATGAATATTTATAGTCGAATTTATCTTATGTGTAACCCTATATTAAAAATGTTTTAGTTATCAAACTGTGATTTTAACTCTTTTAACACTTCTTTGAATTAAATAATAATAAATGTCCTAATCTAATCCAAGTGGACCTAAAGGATAATATTTTATTTCTAAGGTTATTTTTGGTTTAATTACACTTAACCAAAAGAATTAGGACATGTGTTAGGGTAATAATAATATCATTTTACCCTAAATTTCCCTATTTACTTTTAACCGTGGTAAATAAAAGTAAAAAAGTTACTATTCACCAAAAATTATTTTCATCTTATTGAACCAAATTTTACTTAAAGATATCAACCATGTATCTAGGATTTTTGAAATTCAATTCACAGAAAAGGTAAAATTATGTTTTATGTAAATTTGCAAATGCTCCTAAGAGGTGGGTAAAGACGGTAAAAAGTTCAATATGATTTTTATATATCTAAAGATATTATAAACTGAATCCAATAAATTACATTGAACTTATATAGGTATTATCAATATATTTTGACCTAAAATAAATTTAAATATAATAAATAATTATTTAAATAAAAATTTGGTTTTAAACTATAACTCTGTGTTTCTAACTATTCATCAAAAATTGAAACTTTTTCAGAAAAATACCAAAAATTCAGCCTATGCTAATTTTGATATTCCGAATTCAAAAATGAATTCTATTTTACCCATTTTAAAACATATAAGTTGCATTAATTAATTGAAAATTAATTTCTGTTTTCAAAACCAAAAAGCGTATTTTTAAGAAATAATAACTATCAAAAGATTGACAGTTGTTTATGTCCAATTTTAATGTAAAATTACTTACAATGACCATCATTGAATTAAATGGTTAAAATATAATCTAATTATACTTCTGAACCATTATAATGTATAACTAAACACAAAAAATTAAATTTATTAAAAAAGTTGTCTTCAGTTAAAATATACTATTTTCACTATCCACCCAAATATGAAAGTTATCAGAAAAACACAAAAACTTTATTGAAACTAAATTATTATGTCCCGATTCTAAAGAAGAATTTTATTTTCTCAAATTGAGTATATAAAAGTTTCAAATATTTGATTTAAAGAGGGTTCTCCATTAAAATACAATAAAATTTTATTTTTTTGAAAAATAATTATTTTATCTGAAAAAATTAATTTGTTATTATATTATTTCTAATAAACTCATAATATGGATTCTAAAATTATAAGGATTATATAAAGTTCAAAATTCAGTTAATATTATTCATAACTACTTTGAACGACTTATTTGGTAAGTCGTGGTGCGCTTGAACTCAGTGTTACGTGTAGTGCATGTTATTGCATTACTTTGAAGAATTAACATACTATGAAATCTTGGGGCATTACATTCTTCCCTCCTTCAATAAATTTCATCCTCGTAATTTGAAAATGTTCTTCGAAAATAAAAGTTGAAAATAGAAAATACCTTTTTGGGAAAACCAAAATTGGAAATTGGGTTAATAAAATTTAGTCTTAATAAGAGGAAAAGGGAAATGAAAAATTCACCACCAAATTATGATCTCAATTAGGATAACATTAGTGGAAATTAAAGACACATAATTGGAGGAAAAAAGTAAATATTTATAGGGAGTGATTGTGGTCATCAGTCACAAACAATTGTATAATTGAGGGCCTCAAATCCATCAATCTATGATGATTTAAAATATAATATGTTCAACAAAACATAAGGTATTAGGATAAAACATTTTTAGTTTTAAGATCCCTTACCTAAAGTTTAAGAATTAACTTCTTTATAGAATAAGAGAAGAAAAAAATATATACTTGACAAGTAGACTTCCATCCTTTAACTAATTTCCACCACAAACTCATCTTTCACTCTAAAAGATAATAGAACATAAAAAAATATTTTATTTATCCTATTCGTAAAGGGTTCTAAAAAAATGAATTTATAATTCATCTACCAGACCTTTTAAAAAAACTACATTATTCAGTCCAGGACATCACGTGGGCCAGTGGTAGGTGATACACCCTTGTCGCCCTTCTATTGTGGGTTAAAGTCTCATGGCCTTGCCTGACGCAACAGGTTGCCACCCGACCTCCGAGTTATCCTTTTATGGTAATCCAAAAATATTCTCAAACTAGAATTATCCAAAATACTTTTTTCCAAACCCATAGTCCAAAATTTATAAGGAAGGTAAATAGAATTAAGATCCTTTTTCCCACATAATATCATGTGAACACCTTCATCATGTTTTCTTTTAAAACACTAAAACATCCTGAATTACCATACAACCTTATTGATTACATTCATGCTCCCATATTCCTTATAGAATACTGAATATACTCCTTCTATCCAAAAATGTTGTAAACTACAACATTGATGGAATATAAAAATCATTAATCAGTTTCATGGTAGTCAAGAATATCTAATATAATTTATCCAAATCAGGAATCTATTATTCCAAAATCACTACCTCATTATCAGGACCATATTAAGGATTACCTTTCCTTCAACCATGTATTTTACAATAAGTGTAGCTTACTATTATGTAACTTTTCATAGAACCATATATTCTCAAATCCTCAATAAAATAGTAATGCATTGCAGTCCTTATTTATCTCCATAACTCATATAACCAGTATATTATTGATACAACACTCAAATGAAATAATTCTATAACAACAACATAAGAACACTAGTCATTCCTCTTCATCAGAGGTAGTATCATAAATTGATTACTATTCAATATCATCATTTGCGGTATACTCTGATGACTGGGAAATTGATTCCCATAGTGTCCCAACGCCTTGCAGATGAAATATTTTATATTTGAAACCTTTTTCTTACCTATGCAATCACGTACCTGGTGTCCTTTTTCTCCACACTTATAAAAAACCCTCATTCCCTTCAAGCATTTCCCAAGGCGATTCTTTCCGCAGTTATCACATATGGTAAAATATTTATTTTCCCTCTTCCCTTTATCTATATTTCTCTCTTCCGTCCTTTTCTTCTCTTTCTTCCCTTCAAATCCATATGATTCAAAAAATTGTTTACTTATCTTATTAACACATGATACCATTTCGTCATATGTTGTGAATACATGGGAGACTTTTACCTTATAAATGTTACCTTAATACCATGAAAGATGTGATCTTTCTTACTATTTGGATAATACGTATTGCGGGAGTTCACATTCCTTCTACTGGGCACCATTTCTATACAATGGAATACACTAGGTCAGTTTATGAATTGTAGTGAATAATTCCAAACTTGTAAAATACCTAACATAAATTGAATAGTTTATGGATATATTCCATAATTATAAAAATATTATCTTTGAGAAGGTATATACTCTTAAATCATTCATAATGATTTGGAAATAAAATGAGAATATATCCTAAGCATATCCCTCGGGAGTGTCCTAACCAAGAGTGCAGTAAGGCCCGTTGTTGTCCACCAGTTCCCGTTCGAGTCTATCTCAAAGCGGTGATTTCAGGATTTACCCCTAGGTACAATTGTGCCAAAGCCCCCTCTACCTTCTCGTATCCAGACAGGGATGTATTTCTCGGAAAACTCACAAAATCTATACAATACTAAAATTCTATGAAGCTATATACTAATCTTCAAAGTCTATCTTAGGGCTATGTGCTCTTATCAGAGTTTATCTAAATCTAGTTTCCATTGTTTTTACTAAACTTTATATGATACCATCTGTAACCCCCCAACCCCAGAAGCCCAGAGTCGGTGCAATATTAAATAACATTGTCATGATCACAAGGAAATCATTTCTCGAAAGACCGGTTAATTTAATATTATTGGAAACAAGATTCATACATAAGTTCAACTTTACAACTTGAAAAGAAATACAACAAAAATTTATTCTATTAGAAATATCCAAGACTCCTAGATTATGCTCGAAAGTAACTCATAACTAAATGTTTCATATCCTGGGAAAATGAAACATAAGAAAGGGGTGAGCTCAAACACCCAGTAAGGGTAAGCAATACAATGGAAGATAACATAAATATTAACAATGGTGAATAATTGAAACCACATGTCTTTACCAATAATAAACATGAATAATTTTATGGTAGAAATATGAGATAAGTAAATAATGCCATAATAAAACATAATAATAGTTATTCTACTAGTATAATGACCACATGAACCATCAATATTATTTTCATAATGAGGGAATGTATAATGTCGGACATTCTGAAACATCTTGTCAAGGCCTCGGCCAAGACATATACAACTGATTAAGGCCCTAGCCAAAACTATGTATCATATTGGGAATGGCCTCATCCAATTCCACATCTAGTTGTCTCATGAGAACTACCGATTCATCGAGGAGCTATAGTGGGCTCCACTCGTCACTTTCTAAGTCCAATACATTGCACATATGGAAAGGTTGAAATATAACATAAACATTCATATTAAAAATAGCATAGAAAATGTCAATAATTTAACCATAAACCATGAATTGTATAAAAATATCATATCCATGGTGAAATATATCACAAAACCTTCAATAATTTATGGATGTTTTTAATCATAATAAACCAAATTTTAAGAAACTTGAAATCCATCAAAGGATGTTGACATAGATGAAATCAGAACCCTTTTTAGAGAAATATCTCTTTCTATTTTGAAATAATTTAATATTCACATAACAATAAAGAAAAAATTTATTTTGAAAATATTCTTATAATATTATAAGGGAAACTTTGACGATGTTATAATGGAAGAAAATAGCCGCACCCACCGTATAAGTTAAAAAAATATTCTTAACTTAATTTTGTCGATAAGGTTATAAAGTACCTTGTTTGGAAAATGACAAAAAGATTTCTTTCAAAAAATATAAGTTCAAATAAGGGTATAAGTGACTTTACCCCACTTTCTAGTAAATAGTAAAAATGTTTTGAAATACATTTTTAAGAAAATGGTTGTGGATGATAATGAGGTCTCGGTTGATAATTATGTATAAACAACATCGGATAATAAAGAGATTGTGAAATTATCCATTACCTTGTACTTTTCATTGGTTGAGGGTAGTTTAATCTCCTATATAATGGTGAAATACTTTTTATTAAATTAAAAAAGAATCATATACATTAATATGATATCATATATGATCTTTTAATATTTCTTTGTTAATAATATCTTAGTATTATCGTCATTTTTGGTGTTAACTGATTCGTTTTCCATTTTATGCTTTGTTAAGTAAGTAATGTTTGTTATGGATAGGATGTATATTATTCATATTCAGAACTATATTATGTTTTTACACATTATTTTTAATAATCTTATGAAATGTAATCTTGAATGGATATGATGGGGAAGGAATCTCATCACGTTTGTGAAGACGGTAATCCGTACGTACGCACGAGCGACAATATCATTATTTTGATATTAAGATAATATATAATTAGATGGTATATCATATATACAGAATCATTTTCATGTTATATTTTTTATTTACATCAATCACACATCATTATTATACCCATCCAAATAATAATGTATTGAATAATAATTACACCACGATGTGGAGACGGTAAGTCGTATGTACGCACGTATGGTGGCATGCCATTCAAAGGATGGATAGAATAATGAGTCTGGTGGTACCATATTTATAATAACATCACAGTATATAGAATATACTAGATTTATTATTTTAGAATAGAAACAACAAAGAAAGATGAAGTGGAAGAAGAAAGGAACTTGAAAGAGGTGATGAAATATCTACCTCTTCTTCAGGTTCTTTCTTTCGATTGGATCAAAAGGGATCCATAAGTTGGATATATGACTAAAGGAAGGCCTATAGGATTAAGGGAGTACATTTTATAGGGTATTTGTCTAGGGTTTGGCCGATCCAAATTTCGTTTAATCTGTAAATTAGAGAGAAGGGGGAGTGCCCTTTTATAAGAGGGGTGAGGGGCACCTTAGGAAAAAGTAGAAATATTATTTTATAATAAAATAATTTTCGGTTTCTAATGGCTCCAAAATGGATTATTTAAAGTATAAGGTGGGGATGGGTAGAAAAAAGCTCAATTAATAGGTTTTAGACAGGTTTGGGTCTCTATATTAACTTTATCCTTTAGATTTAACTCTAAGTTAAATAGTTTGACATTTACCATTTCTCTTTATATTTGTATATTATATGGATAATAAACTTACTATATACTTCCAAGATAACCCTAAGTGGTTCATTAATGATACAAATATTAATATATAAGTCTTTTGGCAGATAATTATATTTTTAGAAATAGAATATTAATTAATAATATAATATCGGTTTTAAAAACTCTTTTATGTCAATTTTGACACTATTTGGTATTATGTTTTTTCAAAATTCATAACAGAATTTTTACTTTGGAAAAATTAATCTAACCAACCCTAATATGTCTTATTAACCTATAAAATTAGTGTAATTCATAAAAATTCACAAATTATATTTATTTGGTTATTTATAATGTAAATTATTTTAATCTTTCATTAATTAGGTAATTACTGCATCATCTTTGTGTCATAAATAAATTACAATATTTAATGTCAAAAAAATATAAATAAAATATCATAATGTAGTAAATATTTTTAGATTTATAATTAATATTTATAGTATAATTTATCTTATGTCTATCCCAAGATTAAAAATGTTTTAGTTATTAAACTTTGATTTTAACTCTTTTAACTCTTCTTTGAATTAAATAATAATAAATGTCCTAATCTAATCCAAGTGGACCTAAAGGATCATATTTTATTCCTAAGGTTGTTTTTGTTCTAATTACACTTATCCAATAGAATTAGAACATGTGTTAGGGTAATAATAATATCATTTTTACCCTAAATTATCCTATTTACTTTTAACATTGGTAAATAAAAGTAAAAAGTTACTATTCACAAATAATTATTTTCATCTTATTGAAGCACATTTTACTTAATTATATCAACCATGTCTCTCAGATTTTTTAAATTCAACTCATAGAAGCGGTAAAATTAAGTTTTATGTAAATTTGCAAATGCTCCTAAGAGGTGGGTAAAGACGGTAAAAAGTTCAATAAAATTTTTATATATGTAAAGTTATTATAAACTAAATCCAACTAATTACAATGAACATATATAGGTATTATGTTTCTATTTTTACATAAAATAAATTTTAATAAAATAAATAATTATTTAAATAAAAATTCAGTTTTAAACTATAACTCAGTATTTTCACTATTCATCAAAAATTGAATGCTTTCAGAAAAATACCAAATATTCAGCCTAAGATAATTTTGATATTCCATATTCAAAAATGAATTATATTTTACCAATTTCAAAACATATAAGTTTCATTAATTAATTTAAAATTAATTCTCATTGTCAAAACCAAAAAGCGTATTTTTAAGAAATAATAACTATCAAAAGATTGACAATTGTTTTTGTCAAATTTTAAAGTGAAATTATTTAAAATGACCATCATTGGATTAAATGGTAAAAATATAATCTAATTATACTTACAAACCATTAAAATTTATAATTCAACACTATAAATTATTTTGATTAAAAAAGTCATCTTCAGTTATAATATAGTATTTTTCACTATTCAACCAAATATGAAAGTTATCAGAAAAACACAAAATTTTTTTTAAAAATAAATTCTTATGTCCCAAATCTAAAGAAAAAGTTTATTTCATCAAATTGAATATATAAAAGTTTCAAATATTGGACTTAAAAATGGTTCTCCATTAAAAGGTGGTAAAATAGTATTTTTTGAAAAATAATTTTTTTATCTGAAAAAAATGAATTTGTTCTTACATTATATCTAGGAAAATCATAATATGGATTCTAAAATTATAAGGATTGTATAAAGTTCAAGATTCAATTAATATTATTCATAAACGCTTTTGAACGGCTAGTTTGGTAAGTTGGGGTGTGCTTGATCTTAGTGTTGCGTGTAGTGGAAGTTATTGCATTACTTTGAAAAAATAACGTACTATGAAATCTTGGGGTCTTACAATGGACAGGAAAGTAGGTCCATGAATCAAATTGTGGACGTGAAAGTATTTCCATAAATACCATTTTGGTAGTAAAGGTTGACTCCCAAAACTGTCTTAGTAGTCCTATCTAACTTCTAAGGGTTTATTAGTGGAATGGGCTCACTATGAAAACCATCATAGTAGTCAAGGTTCACTATTAAGACAATATTAAATGATAATGTCCCTTACATAACTGGGTTCACTTACCATTCTATCCACATCTACCTCATGAAGTATATATCTTTAACCAATGCATTGGAGTGATATATAGGTCCCACCCATTGTATAATGAATGAATACATATGCATACAAAAGATATTAAAACATTCAACATATTATGACCCATAAAAAGTGACTGGTTTCATAAACATCATAGAAAAACCTTTGAAAGTAACTGTGTTTCATTATAATTAATTCATGTTATAAACTGTGGATGAGAAACGAGTTTTCATAAACATAATGACATCAAATCACATACCATTTAAATAAAGAATATGAATGATATCCTTAGATCATAACCCTAGGAAGGAATATGTAAAATCAACATATATAATATTCGTTGGAAAATAATTTTAATGACAATTTAAAAAATTTCTTAGAGGAAAACATCCTTTCCACTTTGAAAATCGTTTTTTAAAACCTAAAACATTTTGAAAACCATTTTCTTCAAAAAAAGGAAACAAATAAAAGAATATTTAAAAAAAATTGAAACAGAATATAAAACATATATAAATTTCAATTTCCTTTACCAAGAAAGTGATCATAAAAGAAATTTTAAAAACATATTTGCGAACATTTATGGAAAACACACCTTTCCTACCGAAGAGAGAGATATGATCATATTTTATTAAAAACACCTTCATAATTATCTTAAGTACCAAAAAGTGGAAAAAATGGTACAATTACATGAAGATATCACGAATGAACCAAGAATAAGATAATTTAGGATAATTCTAGAGAGGTAGATCATGAGGTTTTAACATTGGAGACTTGATCATAAATAATCATAATAAATGGAGAAGTTGTAACATAAAACTCTTATCACATTAGTAACTATGAATCATAATACTCATGAGATAATAAAACTACATGGAGCTTAAAATACCATGAAAATTAGGACATTCAAAAATATAACATGTAAAATTAGAAGTATATAAACCACATAAAAATAATATAGGTGTATAATATAACATGTGTCTCAAAGAAGGCTATTTGAGACAAATTTCTCTTATCGATTTGGTAACTTTTATATTTTAAATTCCATGAAAGAAACATCTTGAAATGGAAATTTAAATCCCAATAATTATTGTTAGGGGAATAAAAAAACACATCCATGGGAAGTATGCACACAACATAAAATAAATAGGTGGTGATCATGTCTTGTGTCTCATGGATAATAAAAATGTGACAAAAATCTTTTACTACTTGTGTAACATTAAAATCATGAGATACAATAAAGAATAAAATTAATTGAAACTTTTAATTTTATGAAATAAATTCAATTCATGACATAAAATTTGATAGGATAGTATATAAATCACACAAAAGAAATGTGTGATGAATATTACATAAATCTCAAATAAATAAAAGTGATACTTGATATCCCCTTACCTTAAGTCTTGACTACTTTTATACACATTAAAAACTCAGGTATAATAAATATAATTTTATTATAAATATACCACATAACCATATTCTTATATATAATTCATTAAATGATTTTATTTTGACTGCATATTACAAATTTATTAACAATTCCATGTTATATTTATGTATCGAGTTATAACCACTTTGTTTTTTGTTCGCGTTTTGATTTTTATTTTTAGTCATCTTACTTTAATCATGATTTTATTATATCTAGAATGATTAAAAAGATAAAAATAAATTATTTATATATATTCATTATATATTTATTTATAATAATCTATCGAAATATAGAAGTTGGAAATAGAAGCCACTGTTTATGGTGATGGTGGGTCGTACATACGCTTCATTGTTCTTTCAATTTTTATTGTCATGTTGAAAGAAAAAAATTAAATGATATATTATCATTGAATAATAATTGTTATGTCATATAAATATCATATATTTTTTTATTCCCATCCTTAATTCATTCCATGTAAAGCGTGAATAAATGACATCAATTCACCATGTAATAGTCCACCGTACATATGATCAACATAATCGTATTCCAAAAAAATGAAAAGAGAGATGGTATGTGTGATATAAAAAATTAAATTTTCATAATAAAATCATAAAAATAATAAATATTATATATTAACTATTAATCTATTACTATTTCCAACCATGAAATGTGGTATTGGAAGAACAAACGACCCCAGTTCGCGAGGCAATAGTCTTCCATACACATGAACAATGATTGCGTACCCCATTTGAGGGAACTATGTGAAGTTTTGGGTAATAAACATAAAATAAAAACATATCAGTATATTTAGGATACTAAGGTTATAATATAATCCTAGTATAAGAATAATTTAAGATGTGGATTAGGAAGCAAAACAAAAATGCATGTCGATGAATATTACAACTTCTTTGGGTATCTCCTTTTTGTTTTCACGAGATGATTTAATTGGTTGGATTTCCTCAAAAAATTATTATTTTTGGATTATAGTATCTAATTTCGTAATAGATCCATACAGTTCTGGTTTGATCTAAAGGGATTGAGAGGTGTGAAGAAGTGGGGAGTGTGAATGCCCATTTTTAATGGAGGTGGAGTGGCATTCTTCTAAATACCAAAAGATAAACACTATTGGGGGTATAAATTACATATTGGGCCTCAGATAATGAACCATTCTTTATATAATAAGGGATATGTGTGAGATATGTCCAAGAAATAGATTTTGGACATGTTTCTAGGTCATTTTCTCGTTATATTTAAAGTTTAATCCTTTAGTAAACTCTTTTTTTCTCATAATCGTTGTGATTAATTTTATCTTTTTTCATTAATAATTTTGGTAAAAAATTAGTTGGACTTGTTATAAATTATAAATTATTATTATTCCAAATACGGAATCCATTTTTCCAAATTCCAATAATAGAATTGGAATAAATTTATTTAAAATGATCCTGCAATCGAGATGAGAGAATGGGTTTTTAAAGTGATAATGTTCAAAATTTGAAATGTTTTGATATTTAATTTCAATGTGAAATTAATTCCAATAATATAAATTGGGTTACTAGATTTATATTAACTAAAAATACTTTAAAAATAGATAAAAATATAATTTAACTACATAAATTATTAAATAAAAATATTTTTTGAACTAAAATCTAGTATTTCCCAATATTCATACAAAAATAAAATATTCATAAATATAAAAACCAATTACCCCTAATATATTTTTAAAATTGAAATTTAAAAAATAATTTTTATTGTTTAAAATATAATTAATAAAAGTTTCAAAATGTATCTTTAAAATAAGTGTGCCATTAAAAGTCGTTAAAACATCATATTAGAAAAGTTGAATGTTAAATAGTTTATTGAACATATAAGGTATATATTTCATTAAAATTATTCATAATTTTTTTGTTTTGTTTAATACGATAATATGTCTTTGTGCATTAAAAAATAGTTTTTTAGAAAAGTTATTTATTTTTTTCAAATATTTCTTACATTCATTGGTAATTAATTGGTTAAAAAAATCATTTTATAAACTATAATTAACAATATTTTAAGAATTTATTTAATTATTTTCATAACATCTACTCTAATGGAATGGTAAAAATTATAATATTATACAATAATATGTCACATTTCATTTAAAATCAGTATTTCATATAACACAAGATAAACGCAGTGTTTCATGTAACCTAAGATAATCTATTATTTCATATCGTGTAATATTTAATTTCTTTTTGCATGTTGTATAATATTTATTTTTTTCTTCATCTAATTCAATTGAAATATATTTCATTCATATAAAACAATCTATATTCAATGTTTCATGAAATAAAAAATATAAAAAATATTAAATTAATTGAAAAAAATATTTCACAAAATCTAGGGGTGTTACAAAATATTTCCAAATAAATATAAGTGAATAACAATAAAATTCATTGCAATTTTAAAATATTATATATATATATAAATCTTTATTTTGACTACATTACATTAATTAAAGAATCATATACATGTTATTAGAATAATTTGTGTTCATGAAACTACAGTACATGTCTATGATTTTCTAGTTTGTGAAGAAGTGTGAAATTTTCATGTCCATCTATCCTATTTTGTAATATAAAATTTTTCTGCACAACATTAATAATCATACAATTGTCAACCATTTTCCCTATAAAATATTTTGAGTAAATATTACCATTATTTTTTTAAACTATAATTAAATCATTTTTAAAGGAAATAAATTTATCATTTTCAAATTTTAAAAACATTCCATCATAACATAAATGAGAAATATTAATAATTTTTTTATTCTTTAATATATATTACTTTAGAAATAATCACTGAGAATGAAATTCCAACTTCCCCAAAAAATTTAACTGTTCATTTAAGCACATCTCTAAATTTCACAGTGCCTCAATCATATTGATTACATGATAATAAACTTGATGATTCTACCAAAATATGACTAGAGAATCTACTATCCATACACCATATATCCCTATTGATAAATATAAGGATTTCAAACTAAAAAGTAAATTAGAAAATATTTTTGGTACCCATATAACCATTGGGATTAATAAAATCATTTTTCTTTACCTAAACAGTTTTTAAATAGTGTATTATTCATAGTCTTATTGAAAGTGTCCAAGAAATGATGCTTAAACATATCATGAAGATTATAGGAATTTTAAAGAACATTTACCCATATAGTGACCTTGAATTTTACATCTAAAACATATAACATTTGATATAATTCTTATATAACATTTTAAAAATAAAATTTTCTATGTTTTTGTTAATTTTTTTTGAAATCTAACTAAAATTTTATTTTTATTTAATTTATTCACATAAATAATTTTATCATAAATTTGATTTCCATGTAAAAAAGTTGATATTTTCATTTGAATACAAAAAATTCTTCATAATATTTCTTTTACTTTTTTCAATAATGTATAAATCATTTATAAGTTTTTAATTACTTATTGAAGTGATATTTATGAGTTTTTCACTTTCTTGATAATCAATCTTGTTTTCCCCAACATGATTCCAATTTCTACATTTTAGTTATTTGTATAAATTGGATATTATTTTGATATTTCATAGTTATTTTTCAATTTCATCAATAAAATAATTTATACCTTGTTTTTTGAGGTTAAAATCATAATCCAAACTAAAAATATAATCTCTAATAGCCTCATTTTTAATATCCTTGTGATATAAAATAGAAATTGATTTTTCAGTTATAGTTTTTTCAATTGCATCTAGGTCGTTAGTGAACCTCCAACTAGTAGATAAGGATATTCTTCTCACTTTCTTGTTAATTTTATCTTTTCTATCCTGATTCCATCTTGATTAGTCTAATATTGTATTTTATTTCTTTTTTCATTCAAAATTAGTTAAATTTGAGACACCATTATAAGCTTTTGAGTTACCTTTCTTTTATTCTTTTGAAAATCATTCGAATTATGTATTCTAAAAAATATTTAAAATCCTTTCGTAATGTCTCGGATCTAGGTACCGCCCATAGGTCCCCCAAAACCAGTTTTTCACATGACCTCAATCGCATATCTCCAAACGGTCGAGGCTTCCGACAAGCAAAGAAGGCTAAGGTGTGATAATGGGGAAACTATTCCCTCATTTTTAGAGTATACACAGTGGAAAAAAATAGTAAAAAATAAAGTAGTAATACCATAAAAAAGAAGTAAAAATTGGAAGAATGATAGTAATAAAATAAATGTAGTATATATATATAATGCATGGAATATATATCTACGAAAAAATCCAAACAAGTCACAATGCTGGAAATACAATCCAAAACAAGGAAAGTAAAGTATACTCTAATAGAATCGCAAGCCTCACCTTGGTCCCATGCTCTCTAGATCTAATAAAAATCAAGTACATGATGAAGAAGGGAACTTTCCCTTATCTATACCTAAAACTGTATAATCTTTTGAGCCCAAAACATGACCCAAACATGGTGTGAGATGAGTCCCAATAGGAAAACACCAACAGATTTGTGCCTAACTATCAATAAATATACATAGTAGGTAATAATAATAATGAAGCAATAAACTAGGAATTACTCAGATGTAAACAATCCTACAATTTTCAATTACATTCATTTAACAAATATCATTCATCCATTGAATTGTGTAACCATGGGATAGACCC
Source organism: Viscum album (assembly GCA_963277665.1). NCBI lineage: Eukaryota > Viridiplantae > Streptophyta > Magnoliopsida > Santalales > Viscaceae > Viscum > Viscum album. Next base: position 1,388,848,460 of record OY728162.1, on the reverse strand, counting down.
TAAGATCTGTATCCCCTATTTATGAAACAAAACAGATTCCTCAGAAGACAATATAAACAATCATGTAAGACTGAGTCCAAGGTTGTGCTTTGGCTTGGAAGACTCATCACAATCATTTAATAATTCATAAACAACACTTTGGGAAAGCCCTCACGGTCTAACCCCTTCGGTTTAACATTGAACCAATTAATTAAATAACAACCATCAAGGATACTCTCATAGTCTAACCTCATTGGAATAACATAGCACTAATCATTTAAAAACGACAACCTTAGAAGCTCAAATGGTCAATACCCCTGGGTCAACATGGAATCAATAACTCATAAATGTCATCATAGGTAACTCTCTTGGTCAATACCCCTCGGTTAATATCTACACCAAGGCTCTCACGGTCCTGTGAAAATAAACATGGACACCCCCACAGTTTTCATTGTCTAAGGCTCTCATGGTCCATTTCTAAAACAACACACATATCATATTAAATAACAACATGAAATCTATAACTACTACATGGCTAAAAATTGACAAATAACACCACATGCATTTCATATAATCAATCAACTCCATTATAATCAACCATGGCATGGAAAACAAGGTACACCTAATTGGCATTCTATACAAAATGGCCATAAATAGAAAATCAAGGGAAAATGCACCCATGGGGTGTCCTGTAAAGAAGGTATCTAACCTTACGGCTAATCAAACACCCCTTAACAATCAATAAAACCATTGTTGGAAAGAATTAGGGTTAAATTCCAAATCAAGAAACACCCTAAATGTGGTTATGTAGGAACTTTAGCATATATAATCCAAATACAAACAATGATAGAAAAAACCTACTACATTGATGTCTCACGATTGATATACTTTAATATCGGCCCTTGAATTGGCCTGGATCAGTATAGATCTACAAAAAGGTGAAAAACATCAAACCCTTAATAACTCTCAAGAGATAAAGAATCAAGAAAAAAGGATCTAGGGGTTTTGTGAAATCATCGGTGGGGTTCCAATGCTCCTGACGATGTCTCAATCATAGTTCGGATGAAGAATTGGGAGGGGATCAGAGTTCGTTGGACTTTCTGTCACACTTATATTCGAACCAAGTGGAGAAGAAGACGTATCTGAACATAAAAAATGACCCCCGAAAAGATATATCAAATAAAAATAAAAGTACATAGTTTGTTCATTTAATTTACAAACCATGTAATAGCCTTAAATGGAATTTTCTTAAGAAGTATTATGGGTCATCACAAAACCATGTACATGGCCATTACATGACTAGTATGAAGATGCATGTGGAAACTGGGTATATGGCATGTAGATGTAAGTACACAACGTGTACTCAGAAATACCCCATTTCTTCCTTTTTCCAAAAAACAACCCCAAATAAAAATCTATACCTGAAATGAAGATTCAAGTTATTAAAAACTTCCCCCATAAAGTAATTCTTTTCCGAATTTCCCTTATAAGGTTGGTGAAGATGAATATGCAAACAACTCTATCCACTGTGTTCGTATGTTAGCCTCCCTCTCCATGTCTTGTCCTATCCTCTCTCATGCTTCCATAGCACCCATACCATAGGAATAGACTGGCCACAAAGATTCATTATGCTATGATCCACAATCCGAATAGGGTGGTCCATGGGGGATACATAATCCTTTAACTCAACCTCCTCAGGTTGAAAAATATGAGTTAGGTATGAAAATTAACATCTTAGCTAAGAACCCTAGAAGACGTCATTTATAGCTCGATACCTATGAGGTAACTAAAATCGATAGGCAATAACCTGACTAAATCCAAAAATTCAAACGGACCAATGTATCTTGATGAAAGCTTATCTTTTCTCCTAATAATCATGTGTCCCAACCTTTATATAACACATAAGAAATCCTGATCTCCAATTGCGAACTCCAGAGGCCATATCCATCGATCAAAATAAGATTTATGGAGAGATTGTGTAGTATCCAACCTTTTTTGAATCAACTCCACCTACTCAATGGTATCCTGGACAAAAAGAGGTCCCAACATAGCTGCCTCTCCTACCTCCAGCCAACATAAGGGTCATCGGCCTAGCCTACCATACAAAGACTCATATGTTTTCATCTGAACCGTTTCATGAAAACTGTTATTATAGGAAACATTTACTATGGGTATGTGTCTCTCCCAAGATCCCCTAAAATCAAGGACCCATGCTCTAAGAATGTCCTCCAAAACCTGAACCTTACGTTTAGACTAACCATCTATCTGGGGACGATAAGATGTAATCAGAAGTAACTGTATACCCAAATCCCTCTGTAGTCCCTTCCAAACCTGAGAAGTAAACAGGTAATCCTTGTTTGAAACAATAAAGTGTGGAACCCCATCAAAACATTCAATCTCTTGGATGTAAAAATTTCAATGCTCATCAATACAAATGTCTCCTAGATCAGTAAGAAATGTGCCACCTTCATGAGCCTATCGATAACATCCCAAACCACATCATTCCCTCGAGGAGACCTCGGTAAACCCATGAATAAATACATGGAAACATCATTCTACTTCCACTCGGGAATGGGTAACTGCTATAAATTCCCCAACAGTCGCTGATGCTCTACCCTCACCTATTGACAGGTGGAACACCTCATAAAAACCCAGCTACATCCCTCTTCATGCCTAGACACCATTAATGACGATGTAGATATCGATACATCTTGGTGACATCAGGATGAAATGCCCATAATGAGGCATGAGAATCTCACAACAACTCTTCATGCATGTCGGCTGACACGTAAAGACACCAAAGAAAACACAGAACCTCATCCTCACCTATGGTCTACCCAGGAGTAGGGTCCCTACTTGACACACTCTCACTTAGGACTAGGCCTTCATAATCCGATAATTTCCTCATTCACACTCGATATAGTAGAGTATTGGTATGTTCTATAGAAGAAAGAAATGTATCCCCTATTTTTTGTGAACCTCCAAATGCATCTTATTTAATTGATCCATAAGTTACCACTCACTACTAGCCTCTTGATCTGTCTGGAACTGAGTTCTCCTGTTCAATGCATCAGCCACTACATTGCCTTTACTAGGCATTTAGGTAAGATCAAATTCAAAATAATGATGTTACTCAACCATGTTCACTATATCAAATTGATATCTTGTTGAGTAAATATATACTTGACGATTTTGTGATCAATGTATACCACAAAATTTTCACCCAAAAGATAATGTCTCTAACAGTGCAGGACATGCACCACCTCATCCAAGTCGAGATCATGCATCAAGTAATTATTCTCATGTGGCCTAAACTACCAAGACCCATATATAATGACTCCTCCCCTCTTCATGAGAGCTAATCCTAGCCTGGTACTTGATGCATCTTAGTAAATGGTGTAACTCATCCTAGCTCCAAAAAATCAGTAACGGTGCTGAAGTTAATCACCCTTTTTGCTTATGAAAAGATGAATCGCTTGAATTTATCCACAAGTACATTGCCCCATTTTTAGTCAGGATCATCAGTGGCACTGCTAAGCATGAGTAGTCCTGTATAAAATTTTTGTAGTAACCATCCTTCCCCTAAAAACTCCATACCTCAAAGACATTCTTCGGCTGATCCTCAGAAACTACCACTCTAACTTTCTATGAGTCTACCGATACTCCTATCTCTGAGATAACATGACCCAAGAAATGAATCTGTTCCATTCAAAAGTTGAATTTTGAGAGATTAACATATAAGTGGTTCTCTCTCATTGTAATCCATACGTTCTTGAGACGGATGTGATGGTTATCTACAGTGTGAGAATACACCAATATATCGTCCATGAAGACTACCCAAAAAGAATCCAAGTAATGATGGAACACTCGGTTCCTCCATTCCCTAAAAACTACCAGCACATTCATGAGACTGAACAGAATAACCAAATACTCATATAGACCATACCTGTTTCCAAAGGATGTAAAAGGTATATCTGATGGTCTAACATGAAATTGGTGATAACTGGATCCCAAGTCAATCTTCAAGAACACATGAGCTCCTCAAAGATGATCAAAGAGATTACTAATCCTCAGAAAGGGATATCATTTCTTGTCTATCAACTGGTTCATATTTTGATAATACACACAATTTCTAAGGGTACCATATTCCTTATTCACAAAAAGGATAGGAAAACCCCAAGAATATTTTCTCATCCAAATGAAAACCAGTGCATGAAACTCCTCTAACCACTTCTTGATATCATGAAACTCGAGTGTATCCATCCTATAAGGAAGAGTGGACACCGGTTCCACTCCTGGTATATGCTCAAAAGTGAAATAAACCACCCACTCTAGAGGTAAACCTGAAAATTACTCTAGAAATACATCTCCAAAATGATCCACCACTTTTTGAAAGTCCATTTGTGAAGTCCCTTGGTCATCCAAATATAAACTAGAAATCTCTTCTATGATTCCTCCTAACCCATGATGCTCGGGTCTAGCTCTACTGGCCTAAAATTCCACTCACCCATGTGTATAAAAGACCCACCCACTAGTTATGTTAAATCCACCCTACGGTGATAGTAGTCAAAAATTTCCTGAAAGGAGACCAACTAGTGCATTCAAAAAATGAAATTGAAACCTCTAATATCTAAGACATAGTGGTCCCACAAGAAGTGACACCCTCCAACCATAAGAGGTAACTCCTTTCACTAATGTAAACTAGCAGTCCTAATCCCAAACAGAGTGTGTAGCATCATAACATATTCAGAACTAATGATACAGAGCCCAAGAATCTCCACAATGAAAATAGATATAAAACTATGGGAATCCTCTGTATCATAATGTACATAATCTAAAACTGAGGAAACTAGAATCATATCTCTAACCGTAGAGTGTCCAGGATCCTACTCTTATTAGGTGTGTTCCATCATAAAATTCTAATCTGTACTACGACCCTACGACCTAGCCTAGATACTCTGAGTTGATCGACCCTACTATCACTGAAAACCTTTTGTTTGGATACCATAACCATGACCACATCCTCATTCTGAATGGCCTAAAGAACTCCAATTCCCTGTTTGAGGAGAAACCAATGGTCCCAGTCCTGAATTTTGGAGTCATAATAGAACCTTTATACTTCCCTCTAGTGAGAAATTCCTATAATAATACTGATGATGACCCATCATTCCACAAGATCGACACTCAGTTGGGTCCCACAGTCACTGAGGTCTTGTGTGCCCTCTCTTCCGACACTTGTATCACCTCACCTGGCTACTAGAGGATTCATCACATGAATGAAAACTATGGTGCTTCCTGCTATCGGTCAAAGGAGTACCAGACCAAGATACTGAACCGCCCTATCTCACTACTCCAAACTCTTTCCGATTACACTCAGTAAACATAACCTGATTTACTATAGCAGTCACCGAAGTTAGCCTAAAAACGTCCACCTATAACCAGATGTTGTACTTGGTACCATCCTTAATTAGGAGTAAATAGGTCATTGATATCATAAAAAATAAGGATAATAGGGAAAAATTATCTTTCAAGATCATTTTCATAAATTTGATGAATTTTCGCAAGGAGATATACTTACATGATTTTATTCCATTTAATATGTACAATCTCACCCTTTGTTTGTTCCTTGACCAATTTCCACTTCATCTCCTTCTCAAAAAAATGTACCTTAATTTGTTATTCCTGAAGCACTAATGGATCATAAGGTACATAGGTAAAAATATAAGTCATTTCATCTATATTCAAGGTTCATCAAAGAAAAATGGTTAGCATACATTATCTAATATGCAAAAATATTTATATAAAAAAATGTTATGTTAATCTCAAAAACCACATTTAATGTTCAACATAAACCATTTAATAATTAGTTAACCTTTTGACCCTTCTAAAAGATGAAAATTAAGAAATTTAAAAATAAGGTCACTATATTTCTAAAAATGTACTTATCAATGATTCCCATATACCATAAAGTGGATATATATTTTTACATACCGAACATTATAATACCTTCATCATGTATTCTCTTCAAATGTGGTAATAACAAAAATTAACATAGAACCCTAATGAAAATAATAATCCTTCTTCATTCCTCTAATAAACCCATAAATTATAAATTATATCCCATAGATTCAATAATTTTGTATACACCCAAAATAATAACATAGAATGATTTAACCAATAAAGACTTTATCAGTTACATGGTCATCGATTTTATCCAATTTACATTATTCAAATCAATCCTTTAAGAATCCAAATCAAACACCATTTTCCCAACATCGGGAACATATTAATGGTTATCTTCCCTTAGTCATGTGTTTTCCACAAAACATTACCTTAAAATTAATTAAATTTTACAGGTCATTAGTACCATTAGACATGCTCTTTAAGATCCTTAATGAATAATGTAATCCAATATATTTCATAATTCAAATAATAAAATCTTTGAAATCAAACACATAAATTCATCATTGGTACCACTTCAAATAATTATCTAAGATTCATTGTATTATTTATTAACACTTATTTCCTTTCACATGTATCTTATAGTCTCTTCATCATCAAGAAATATGACCATTTATCATACCTCATTAACAATTCCCTTTATAAGATTTCCATTTAGGACATTGATCAACTTAATTCCCATACATTTTTATATTTAAAGTATTTATAAGTCGATGATATCTTATAGAGTCCAATATTTTTCATACATTACGTTAACTGAACATTTAATTTTACCTTTGTAGTTACATGCTTTGTGTCATTATTTTCCACAGTCTAATCATATTCATGTTCCTCTAAGACATTCACTTGAGTGTTTCTTTCCACATTCTCAACATAAAGAAACTAAAGCATTTTTCCTCCGTGGTCTCCATTACCTAAAATCATAGAGACCTCTTTCTTTATTTTATTTTAGTGAGTTATAGAGTCAGTTAAAGTACATATATTTAATCATGTTTTTTGAAAACTAATTACGAATAATCACTTCAACCTTTACTGTTGTCCTCGTCCCATATGGTGGCTCATCAGAAATTCATTTGTCACATTTATTGTTTACCCAGTTCTTTCCAATTACTAAAAAATGAAAATAATCTTGTGAGAAACACTAATTATAGCAGAAAGATAGATAATAATGAAAAATAACATATATGATTTCTAAATAATGAAAAATTCTTTTATCAATGACAACTTAGGTTTATCCTAGTTCATTCATAGTCAGATTTTATTTAATTACATATTAATGGTTTGTAAATAGTTTATAATTTACAAAGAATATAACATGAAAGGGTCAAACCATATGTAAATCAAGGATTGTTTTCGTGCACTAATTCCTAAATGATTCAAGCTCAATAGAGTGTTTTCAGGGTTGTTAACCCTATGCATATCTACACTAGATCCACATCCCCATATAGTATCTATAAATGGATTTAGTTGTTGAAATTCAACTCTCTCAATCCTTTACAAAACATCCTAGGACATTTTCCTAAACATTGACTCGTCCTTTGAATCATCATTAGAGACATCCCTAGACAAATCCTTAGCAATATGCCTAGTGTTTTCATGAATGTTTTCGTATACTAGTTTTGAAATGTTAAATAATCCTTTCATTAAATACCTACTATAGCGACCCACAATTAATATACATGAATATTGAATTTTTTTATGAATATTCGGCACATTAACACAGTAAATTCCAAAGAACTATAATAGTTTAGTGTATTTGGAAACTTGGAACACAATATTCTAACTTGGTGAATGATCTTCAATGTTTCTCACAAAGATCAACCCATTTCGTACACCTACTTAAAACATTTATTCATCACATAGGGAATGGAAAAATAGTAAAGGTTGAGATCGAATCCTCATTAAGGGTAAACATAAGATATATTCCAGCATAACATGAGAATAACATTTTAAAATCATACCCTACATATCAAAGGTCGTAATAATGAGTCACGACATAAATATTGGTTGTTCACGAGAAATTAATCATAAGAAAATCAAATAACTTGAGTAATTAAAGCATAAAATTGGAATAAGACATAGATTTGTGGCATAAAAATCATCTTATAACATTATGAACATGTATAAATAGAAACCAATTCACCCATTATGTTATGGATGTGTAATCAGTCCCTCGCATAAAATTATGGATTTGAAATCATTCCCACACATAATAGAATGAACGTGAAATGAGGTTCACATAACTTTATGGACCTGTAAGTTGGTCCATGCATCACATTGTGGACATGAAATTAGGTCCATGAATAACATCTTGGTATTGATGGTTCACTCCTAAGACCGTCTTAGTAGTCATTTCTCACTGATAATGTTATATTAATGGAAATGGATCACTCTAAAAACCATCATTGTAGTCAAGGTTCACTCTTAAGACCATATTAACAGATAATGTCCCTTACATAACTAAGTTTAGTTCCTATTATATCAACGTCTACTTCATGATATATATATATCATTAACCAATTCAATAGTGTGATATATAAGTCCCAATAATCACATAATAAATGAATAAATATGTGTGCACCGGATAATAAAGCATTCATCATATCATGACCCACAAAAAGAGACTGGTTTCATAAATTTCATAGAAAAACCTTTGAAAATAATCTTGTTTCATAAGAATTAATTCATGTTATAACCTATGGATGATAAATGGGGTTTCATAAACATAATGACAGCAAATCATATACCACATAGATAAAGAGCATGAATGGTATCTTTAATTCATAACCCTAGGAAGGTAAAGGTAAAATCACAATATATCATATTAGTTGGAAAAAAAATTTAAATACAATTTTAAAAATTTCTTTTGGAAATTAACTTTTCTTCTTTGAAAATATTTTTATTAAACATAAAATATTTTGAAAACCATTTTATTTTGAAAAAGCTTTGGAAAAATATAAAGGAATATTTGAAAAAAAATTAAACACTTTTTAAAACATAAATTATTTTCAATTACCATTACCATGAACATTATCATTAAATAAATTTTGAAAACATTTTTGAGAACATTTTCTGAAAACACATTTTCTGAATAAAACATATTTCCGACCGAAGAGAGAGATGTGGTCAAATTTTATTAAAAACACTTTCATAATTATCTCAAGTAACAAATAGTGTAAAAATGGTACAATTACATGAAGATATAAAGAATTATCCTAGGATAAGATGATTCGTGAGAATTATGGATAGGTAGATCATGAGGTTTTATCATTGGAGACTTTATCAAAAACAATCCTGATACATAGTGAGATTGTAATACAAAAGTATTACCACTTTCGTAACCTTGAATCCTAATACCCATGAGAGAATAAAATTTCATGTAGCATAAAATAAAATTAAAATTTGGAGATTCATGATATAATAAGGAAAATCAAAGTATATATACCATGTAAAAAGAATATAGGTGTATAATATAACATGTGTCTCAAAGAAGGCAATTTGACACAAAATTCCCTTACCGATTTGGTAATTTTTGAATTGTAAACCACAATAAAGAGACATCCTAAAATGGAAATTTAAATCCCAATAATTATAATTATGTGAATAAAAAAACACATTCATGGGAATTATACACAAAATATAAAAGAAATAGGTGGTGATCACGGCTTTTGTCTTAGGGAAAATAAAAATGCGACGAAAATCCCTTACTACTTGAGTATCTTTTAAAACATAAGATACATGGAAGAATAAAATTAATAGAAACAATTAATATCATGAAATAAATTGAATTCATGATATAAAATTTTATAGTGTAGTATATAAATCACACAAAATGTACGAGTGGTGAATATGGTATAAATCTAATAGAAATAAACGTGATACTAGATATCCCATTACCTTAAGTCTTAAATACCTTCATACACATGTATAATAAATATAATTTTATTATAAATATACCAAAAAACCATATAATTATATATAATTCCATAAATGATTTTATTTTGACTTTATATTACCAATTTATTAATAATTCTACGTTAAATTTACATATTGAGTAGTAACAACACTGATTTTTGTACATGTTTTGATTATTATTTTTGGACCTCTTACATTAATCATGATTTTATAATATATTTAATGATAAAAAAGATTAAAATAACTTATATATATATATTCATTATATTTTTACTTATAATAATCTATTAAAATATTGAAGTTGAAAATGAAATACCTTGTTTATGGTGATGGTAGGACGTACGTACGCTTGATTGTTGTTTCAAATTTTATTCTCAGATTGAAAGAAAAAAATTATATGATATATTATCATTTCATAATAATTTATATGTTATATATATATCGTATATTTTATTAAACCCATTGTTAATACATTACATCTAATGCGTGAATGAATCACATCAATTCACCAAGCAGTAGTCTACCGTACATATGATCGACGTTATCATATTCCAAAAAAATGGAAAGAGAGAATGTATGTGTGATATAAAAATTATATTTTCATAATAAAACCATAAAAATAATAAATATCATAAATGAAATATAAATCCATTATTATTCTCAACCATGAAATATGGTATTGTAAGAACAAACGACACAATTTCACAAGGCGGCAGTCTTCCATACACATGAATGATGATTACGTATCCCATTTTAGGGAAGTGTGTGGTGTTTTGGGTAATAACCTTAAGAAAATAAAAATATTAGAATATTTAGGATACAAAGGTTATTATATAATCATGGTATAAGAATAATTTACAATGCAGATAAGGAAACAAAACAGAAATGCATGTTGATGACCCTTACCTCTTCTTTGAGTAAATTCTTTTTCTTTTCACTCAAGGATTTAGTTGGTTGTATTTATTCAAAAAGTGATTATTTTTGGTTTATAGTATTTATGTTTGGAATAGATCTGGATAGTTATTATTCAATCCAAAGTGATCAAGAGCTGTGAAGAAGTGGGGAGTGTGAATGCCCATTTATACTGGAGGAGGAGTGGAATTCTTCTAAATACCAAACAGTAAACACTATTGGGAGGTATTACTTACATCACGTGCCTCAGATAACGAACCACATTTTATATAGTAGGGGATATATTTGAGATATGTTTAGCCAATGTATCTAAGACACGTTTCTAAGTCATTTTCCCCATTTGTTTAAAATTTAGTACTTTAATAAACTATTTTTTCTCTTAATCTGGGTGATTAATTTTAAATTTTTTCCTTAATAATATTTGTAAAAAATTTGTTGGACTTGTTATACATTTTGCATTATTATTATTCAAAATATGGAATCCATTTCTCTAAATTCCAATAAAAGAATCGACATAAATTAATTTAAAATTAATCCTACAAACGGGACGAGAGAATGAGTTTTTAAAGAGATAATGATAAAAAGATTGGAATGTTTTTATCTCCAATTTCAATGTGAAATTAATTCCAATTATCTAAATTGAATTAATAATTTTATATTCACTACATATAACTTAAAATAAGAAAATAATACAATTTAACTATAAAAATAATTAAAAGAAAAATAATTTTTGAATTAAAAATAAGTATTTCTCAATATACATACCAACATGACATATTTCATAAAAATAAAAAAATTAACCCTACGATATTTTTAAAATTACAATTTAATAAATAAGTTTTATTTTTTAAAATATAATTAATAATGTTTTCAAAATGTAGCTCTAAAATAAGTGTTCCATTAAAATCCAGTAAAAATTCATCATTGAAAAATACATCTTTTTATGCATAAAATTTTATTTATTCATATTTCATATATAGAAAACACATAAGATGAATGTTAAATAGTTTATATAATATATAATATACACATTTCATTAAAATTATTCATAAAAAGTGTTTTATTTTATTTATTAAGATAAAATGTGTTTGTGCATAGAAAATTAGTTTTTCAAAAAGTTATTTATTTATTTTCAAATAGTTCTTACTTTCATTTATAATTAATCGGATTCAAAATAAATCATTTTATAAACAAGAATTAATAATATTTTAATTTTTTATTTAATACTTTTCATACCATCCACTCTAATGTCTTTGTGAAAATTATCATATTCTACAATAATATGTCATATTTCATTTAAACTCTGTATTTTATATAACTCAAGATAAAATTAGTGTTTCATGTAATTTAGGCTAATACATTATTTCATTTAGTGTAATATTATTTTAATATTGCGTATAGTATAATATTTATTTTATTCTTCATTTAATTCAATACAAACATATTTCATTCATATAAAACAAGGTATATTCAGTGTTTTGTGAAATAAAAAATATCTAAAAGATTAAATTAATTGTTTTTTTTCAAAAAATCTAGGTGTGTCAAAAAATATTTCCAAATAAATATAAGTGAATAGGTATAAAATAACTTACACTTTTAATATATTTTATAGATATAATACTTTATTTTGACAACTTTCCATTCATTCATGAATCATATACATGATATTATGTTAGTTTCAGTTCATGAAACTGTAGTACTTATTGATGATTTTCTAGTTTTTGAAGAAGAATAAAATTTTCATGTCCATGTATCCAATTCAGTAATATATAATCATTTTGTACAAAATTAATAAAATTCAACTTTTGAACCATTATCCCTATAAAATTGATTGAGTAAATATTATTATTATTTAAAAATATATAATAGAACTATTTATTAAGGTAACTAATTTTTTATTTTTAAATTTAGAAACATTACATAATTACATAATTGAGAAATATTAATAATATTTTTTTATTCATAAATATATATTACTTTATAAATAATTACGGAGAATGAAATTACAACATTCCCAAAACATTTAACTTTTCATTTTACCTTATATATAAATGTCACAATGCCTCAATAACATTGATTACATGATAATAAATTGGATGATTCTACCATCATATGAATAGAGAATCCACTATCCATATACCATATATCTTTATTGATAATTTTAATAATTTTAACCTGAAAATTAAATTAGATAATAGTTTTGGTACCCATATAACCATTGGGATTAGTAAAATAAAATTTCGTTACCGAAATAGTTTTTAAATAGGTAAATTTTATTAGTCTTATTGATAAAATCCTAGAAATGATTGTTTAACATTTCATGAAGATTGTAGGAATTTTGAATAACATTTACCTATATATTGAACTTGTATTTTACATCTAAAACATATAACATTTGATATAAATTTTTTACAACATTTTACAAATAATTTTTTTATGTTTTGGTTAATTTTCTAGGATGTCTAAAAATATTTTTAATTAATTTATCACAGAAATACTTTTATCATAAATTTATTTTCCATGTAAAAAAGTAGATATATTTTCATTTGAATATAAAATTTTCTTCTAAATATTTCCTTTACTTTTTTCAATAATTTATAAATCATTAGGAACTTTTTAATTACATATTGAAGTTGTATTTAATAGTATTTCACTTTCTTGTTAACCAATATTGTTTTCTCCAACATGATTCATATTTCTTCATTTTTAGTTCTTTGTATAACTCATATATTCATATGGTATTTTATAGTTATTTTAAATTACATCATTAAAATCATTTATACAAGGTTTATTGATGTTAAAATCATAATCCTAACTAAACCTATAATCACTAATAACCTCATTTTTAATATCCTTATGATATAAAAAGGAAATTTATATTTTAGTAAAATACTCCCAACGTACATATAGGTCCCAAGTAAACCTCCAACTAGTAGATAAAAATATTCTTCCATTTTTCTTGTTAATTTTATCTTTTCTCTAATCATTTAGTCATGAGTAGCCCAGAACAATATTTTATTTCTTGTTTCCATTCATAACAAGTTAACTTTGAGTCACCATATAATATTTCGAGTGACCTTTATTTTCAACTTTCTGATAATATGTTGAAATATATATTCTATGAAATATAGAAAATCCTCTTGTAAGGTCCTGGATTCAGGGGCCACCCATAGGTTCCCCAAAACTAGTTGGTCAGATGATGTCAATCGCATTTTCCCAAATTCCAGTGGCTACCGACAAGAAGAGAGGGCCAAGGTGTGATAATGGGAAAACTATGCCCTCATTGGTAGAGTATACATAGTGGAAAAACAAAAATTAAACAATAAAGGAAGATGTAATACCATACAACCTAAGTAAACTGCGAATGAATGATAGTAATAAAACAACTGAAGCATACACACACACACAAATATATATATATATATATATATATATATATATGTTGCATGAAATATGTACCTATAGAAATAACCAAAAAAGTCACAATATTGGAAATAAAATACAATCCAAAATAAGGAAATACAAGTAAACTCCAACACTATCGCAAGACTCAGCTTGGTCCCATACTCTCCATCTCCAACAAAAATCAAGTACCTATTGAACAAGGGTGTTTTCCCATATCTATACAAGTAACCATATAATCTTTTTGTGTCCAGAACATGACCCAAATAGGGTGTGAGATGAATCATAGTAAGAAACCACCAAAATATTTGTGCCTAACTATCTTTGAATATATATAATAAGTAATACATAGAATGAAGAAATAAAATTTGAAGTACTCAAAAGTAAACAATCCTATAGTTTTAAATTACATTAATTTAACATTTATCATTCATCTGTAGAATCAAGTAACATTGGGATCTCACCTAAGGTTTGTATCACCTATGTAAGTAAAAAAACAGATTTCTCAGAAGGTCATATAAATAATCAAGTAAGACCAATTCCAAGATTTTGATTTTTCATGGAAGACTCATCACAATCATTCAATCATTCATAAATAACCCTCTAGGAAAGCTCTCATGGTCTCACCCAAATGGTTTAACATAGAACCAATTCATTAAGTAATGACCCTCTTTGAAACTCTCACAATCTATCCCCTTTGGTATAACATATCACTAATCATTTAAGGACCACCTGATAAGCTTTCATGGTCAATACCCCTGGGTCAACATGGGATTAATTACTCAAAAACGACCACCTGGGCAGCTCTATCCTTCAATACCCCTCGGTCAATATCTACACCAATGATCTCATCGTACTATGTAAAAAAACATGAAGACCACCATTTTTTTACTTGTCAAAGGCTCTCGCACTCTATTGAAAAAACAACACGCATGACATAAGAAATCCATACTTGTAATCTATAATTACTTCATGGATTAACATTCACAAAGCATACCACATGCATTTCATAAAATCAATAAGCTCCATCCTAATAAACCATGGCATGGAAAAAAGGTACTTTTAACATTCATTCTATACCAAATGACTATAATTAGTCTATTAACGGAAAACAGACCCATGGGGTTTCCCATAAACAACGTATCTAAGTTTACCCCAAAGAAACAACCCCTTAACAATCAGTCAAACAATTGCAGGAAAGAAGTAGCACTAAATTCCTAATAATGAAACATCATAAACATGGGTATGTGGCACTTTTAGCATATATAATCCCAATATGAACAATGAAATTCACAAACCAACTACCTCGATGTCTCACGATTGATATACTTGAACGTCAACCCTTGAATCAACCTAGATCGACATAGATCTACAAAAAGGTGAAAGACTCCCAACCTTGAATAACTCTCGAGAGAGGAATAATCGAGATGAAAGGATTTAGGGGTTTTTAGAACTCACTAGTGAGATTCCAAGGAACCCAACAACATCTCAATTGGAGCTCAGATGGAGAATCAGGAGGGGTTCATAGTTCTTCGTCAATTCCATCGCTCCCCTGTACGAACCAATGGGATAATAATATGTATGGATACATAATACATGACCCCACACTAGTATATAAAATAAAAATAAAATTATATGGAATGTTAATTTAATGTACACACAGTGTAGTGGCCTTAAATAGTCCAATATTTAAGGGGCCTTCCAGGTCATCACACAACCATGTACTCGGTCGTTACATGACTAGTGCATGGCTTCACATGGAAACCGGGTACATGTCGTGTACTAATAAAAACCCCATTTCTCCCTTTTTCCTAAAAAACAACCCAAAATCAAGATCCATAACTAAAATAAAGATGCATGTTTTTACAAACTCCACCTCTTACATCAATTTGTCCCCGAATTTCTCTTAATAGGGTGGTGAAGAAGAATATGTGAACAACTCTGACCACTGTGATCATACATTGGCCTCCCTCTCCCAATTTTCTTCCTACACTCACTTGAGCTGCAATAGCACCCATACTAGAGGAATAGACTGGCCACAGAGAACCTCCGTGCTGTGATCCACAATCCGAATAGGGTGGTCCTTGAAGAATGCATCAACCTTCAACTCAACCTACACCGGTTGAAAAATATGATACTGGTTTGAAAAGTAACTTAGTAACGAAGAATCATGGAAGACATCATGCACATCCTGATACCTCTAAGGTAACTGTAACCAATGGGAAACGAGACTGAATCTCTCCAAAACCTCAAACCACCCAATGTATCTCGGTGAAAGCTTCCCCTATCTCATAATTCTCATGTGTCCCAACCTCAGTGTGACACATAAGAAAAACTGATCTTTAACCTAGAACTCCATAGGTATTCTCTATCGATCATCATAAATTTTCTAGTGAGATTGTGCAGTATCCATCCTCTTATAAATCAACTCCACCTACTCTATGGTCTCCAATACGAAACGAGGTCCCAACATAACTATCTCTCATGCCTCCATCCAACATAGGGGTGATCAGCATGATCTACCATACCAAATCCTAATAAGCTTCCATGTGAATTGTTTCAGGAAAAGTGTTATTTTAAGAAAACTCCCCAAGGGGTATTTGTCTCTCCCAAGAGCCCATGAATTTTATGATGCATGCTCGAAGCATATCCTCCAAAACCTAAATTGTGTGATTTGACTAGACATCTGTATGGGGATGGTAAGTTTTATGCAGAAGTACCTATATACCCAAATACCTATATAGTCACTTCCAGACATGATGTGTAAACCAGGTATCCCTATATGAAATAATAGAGTGTGGAACCCCATGAAAATGTACAATTTATCAGATGTAAAACCTTCAAAGCTGATCAACACTAAAGGTATCCTTGATCGGTAGGAAACGTGAATCCTTTTTGATCCTTTTGATAAAAACCCAAACCACATAATTCCCTCTAGGTGACCTCGGTAAACCCGTGATAAAATCCAAAGAAAAATCATTCCACTTTTTCTCAGGAATGGGTAACTGCTATAAAATCCTCCTCGGTCAATGAGTCCCTACCTTTACATATTGATAGGTGGAACACCTGATAAAGAAACTAGCTACTTCCCACATCATGCTTGGCCACCAATACTGATGATGTAGATATAGATACATCTTGGTGACACCAGGATGAACTACCCATACTAAGGCATGATAATCTCACAACAACTCTTCATGCAGGACTGCTGACACAAAAATGTGCCCATGAAAATGCAAAACAACATTCTCACATATGGTCCACCTAGGAGTAGGGTTCTCAACTAACACACTCCCCCTTAAGACTAGGCCTTTGGAATCTGATAGCTACCTCATTCTCACTCGATCTAGTAGAGTAAAGGTACTAGTTATAGAAGAAATAAATTCCTTACCTTGTTTGTCATGCACCTCCAAATTCATCTTAGATAATAGTGGCATAAGCTACCATTCACTATGGGCCTCTTGAACTGTCTGTATCTGAGGTCTCATGCTCATTGCATCGTCCATTGTGTTTCCTTTCCTAGGAGCGTGGGAAAGCTCAAAGTCAAAATACTGAAGGTACTAAACCCACCTTTACTATCTAAAATTCAGATCTCATTGAGAAAAGATATAATTGAGGATTTTGTGGTTAGTGTATACCACAAACTTTTCACCCAAAATATAATGTCTCCAACAGTGAAAGGAATTCACCACTTCATCTAACTCGATATCATGCGTTGGGTAATTTTTCTCATGTGTCCTTAACTACTAAGACACAATCACAAAGAATCCCCCCTACATAAGCATTTCTCCTAGACCAATACTTGATGCATTGCAGTAAATGGTGTAACTATTTCCCATCTCCGAAAAATTAGTATCATTGCTGAAGTCAATCTCTATTTCAACTCATGAAAGGCTGAATCAGAGGAATCTATCCACAAGTAATTTTCACCCATCTTGGTTAGGATCTTCAATGGCGCTCCTAAGCATTAACAGTACTATATAAAATGTCTATAGTAACCATCCTTCCCTAGAAAACTTCGTATCTCAAAGATGTTCTTTAGCTTCTCCTAAGAAAATACCACTCTCACATTCTCTAGGCCTACTGATACTCTTTTCTCTGAGATAACATGATCCAAGAAATGAATCTGGTCCATCCAAAAGTGTAATTTTAAGAGTTTAGTATATAAATGATTTTATCTCATTGTACACAATATGATACCAAGATGGAAGTAATGGTCATGTCGAGTGTGGGACTACACCATGATATCTTCCACAAAACTACCACAAAATAATCCAAGTAATGATGGAACACTTGGTTCATCAATGCCATGAACTGTTGGAACATTCGTGAGACTGAACAGAATAAACAAATAAGCATATAGACTATACCTTCTCTAAAAGGCTTTAAGAGTTATATCTGATGGTCTAATATGGAATTGATTATTACTAGATCTCAAGTCAATCATAGAGAACACCCGATCTCTTTGAAGCTGATCAAAGAGATCATCAATCCTCAGCAAGGGATATAAGTTCTTGACTATCAATTGGTTTAAATTTTTATAATCCATACAATGTCAGAGGGTATTGTCTACCTTTTTCAAAAAAGGATATGTGAGACCCAAAGATATGTACTTGTTTGGATGAAACCCTTTACCTATAACTCCTCTAACTGCTTCTTGAGCTCCTTTAACTCTGGTGTAGCCATTTTATATGGAGGAATGGACACCGGTGCCACACCTAGAATATGTTCAATAGAGAAATCCACCAACCTCTCTAGAGGTAAACATAAAAATTCATCTGGAAAGACCTCCCTAAATTGATATACCACTTGATAAAAGTCCATCTATGAAGTCCCCCATTCATCTAGATATAAACCAGCAATCTGGGCCATGATTCCTCCTAACCCTTGTTGGTTGGGTCCATATATGCTCTCCTGGACATTCCACTCACCCTTTTGTAGAAAAGAGCCACCCTCTAGTGATGTGAAACTCACTGAATGACAATAACAGTCAATAAAGTCCTGAAAGGAGACTAACCATTCCCCTTTGAGAATGACATCAAAACCAATAATCCTTAATAATTAGAGGTTCCATAAGAAGTGATACCCACAACCTCAAGAGGGAACTCCTTGCACTGACGTACACTAGCCGTCCTAATCCCCAACGAAGTTTCTAACATCATAACATCATTAGAAGTTAATATATAGAGCCCAAGTCTCTCCAAAATGGAAACATATATAAAACTATGGGAATCCCCTATATCAAAAAGAGTTGAAGGTAACAATGAGGCAACTATAATTATACCTCTAACCAGAGAGGGTTATGGATCCTACTCCTACGACGTCTGTTCCATCGCAAAAGTCTAACATGTACCATGACCCTGCGACCCTACCTAGCTACCCTGAGCTGATCCATGCTATTGTCCTTGAAAACGTGTCATCTATCTTGCACGACCATGACCACCTCCTCAACATGAACGACCTCACAAACTCAAGTTCCCTATTTTAAGACAAATTGGTGGTCCTTTTCCTGAATGTGGAGTCATAAAAGAACCCTTATAAATCACCACTTCTGATAACTTCCTATAGAAATTCTGAATGTGAAAAATCTTTCTGCATGATCGGCACTCAACTAGGTCCCTCAGGTAATGAGGTCTCATGTTCCCACTCTCCCTACACTGGTATCACATCACCTAGCTACCGAAGGATACATCACGTTAAGGCTCTCTATGACGCTTCCTTCTATTAGTTGAAGGGGCACCCGACCTGGATGTTGAACCACCCTATCTCACCACTCCATACTCCCTCAGATTATGCTTAGTAATAATCACCTTATTTACTATAGTAGTCATCAATTTCAACCTATAAACATTCACCTACGATCGAATGTCATACCCTAGACCATCCTAAAATTTCCTAGCTAGTGATAACTCATCACCTCCCAAAACAGGTGAGAAGCGTTGTAGCTCTGTAAAACAAGAAGAATAATTCATCATAGAAAGTGCACCCTGCTCCAAATTCCTGAACTTCTGGGCCAGTTCATCCCTCAATTCCTTGGGGTTGGAGTAATAATAGAAGGTCCTCTAAAACTATTCTGATGACATATCCCGATGATGTCCCACCTATTAGATAACATCCCACCATATCCTGTCCGAATCAAGTAGAATGTAGATCATGTGCTTCGCCCTCCTCTAAGGAGGAATCTCCAAATGCTCGAAGATAGAAATCATGCCATCCAACCATGGCTCAACAGGTTTTGGTCCTCCATCCCTAGAAAAAAGTGGGAGGATAATGCTGTTGGAACACCCTCGTAAACTCTACCATAGTCGGGGCAGGACGTGGTGCTCCCAAAAAAGTTTGCATCATCCTCATAAATCCTTCATGGAACTGTGCATTAGCACCTGCATCCAGTATAATATATGGTGACAAGATGTGCATGACAGGAGGATCTATTGGTATTCTATAATCTAACATCTCTAGTGTCCAATCATTTTCTTATACCAGGCATACAACTAGAGGATGTCTTGGTAGCTTTAATCTGCAAGGTCAAGCACACACCTCAGTTTTAAATTATCAAAAACATAAACCAAAAATTTCTAGAAAGAAAAAATATAAGGAAATAATTCACATTTTTACAAAACAGGGTTATACTACACATATAACTACTACATTATGTGTTCCCTTTAAGCCTTAACAAGGGCGTGCACCCCTGCCAACCTGGTCGTGTAACACCCCAAATACATGGCGTTTTCCTCATGAGACACAACATGTACTTGGATATTCCCTTAATACCAAGTACTCTTACACGACTAGTTTTACATAGTTATTCTAGTGTAACAGTACATGGTGTGTTCACCATAGACACAATGCATACTCCTTATGTTCCATCCACCCGTGTGGTTAGTTACATGGTCGGATACACGACCGACATCAGAAAAACTTGTACTCCTAGTACAAGGTGTGTTATACCTAACCTTTGTCAACCCCATATCTCTACTCACATAGTCATTCTCACAGTTAGCAACAACATGTTATGTACATATAGTACACAAGATGTACTTAATAAAATTCATTTATTCCAGAATAGAAGAACGCATGCCGTGCATTAATAACAACATACACTATGTTGTCTGGGATTACAGATAGTAAGCCTTTGAAACATTTCTCGAACACATAAAATCTTATAACATGTCAAAGGCATGCTAATTCCCAGTCATTGAGAGCCCATACTCCCCATGAATCAAAGTTTGACTTCCTTATTCATGCAATATTAATAGGATTCAATTAAATTTCAATGATGATCCACAGAATTCTGATCCAACAGGGCCCATTACACATCAAGAACCAAAGCTCGGTGTCCATCCAAATGAAACATTACATATAACAATACCCTATCAAATAGTAGGTATTCTATCATGACATTTATCACAACAACATAAATATCTAGCACAACATCTATGACAACAACATGAAATTAGTAATGCACCCAAAATGGCATGACAAGACAACATGACATGTGATCTCTAGGAAGTGCATATATGATGCATGAGACGAAATAACCTCATAATAGTGGGTTGAAACCGAAATAGAACCACAATGATATCAATCTTAACAGCACAAAACAAGTGAATCACCCAATAGTGTAATCAAATCAACTGTAACAATTGAAAAACTAGAAAAATTGAAATATTCAAGGTAACTTAGATTTACATGTACAAGACATAGCTAACCTTAAGAAAAACTTTTTACCAACTACATATTCTTTCCTATCCCACTCTATAGGCTCCAAATTGTAAGAAAAAGTAGAAAAAAACTCATTTGATACCACTTTGTAACATCCAAGTTTCGGGTTCCACCCAAAGGTACCCCAAACCCAGTTTGTCACCTGACCTAAAGCACATTTCCCCAAATTCTAGAGGTTGTTGAATACCAGCATGGGAGAAGGTGTGATAATGGGAAAACCACGACCCCATTGGTAGAGTATACATAATAGAAAAACAAATAGTAAACAATAGTGGAATTAGTAATACCATAAAATAGATGTAAATAGCGGAAGACTGATATTAATAAAACAACTGAAGCATATATATATATATATATATATATATATATATATATATATATATATATATGATTCATAGAATATGTATCCACGAAAATATCCAAAAAATTCACAATACTGGAAATACAATACAATCCTAAATAAGGATAGTTATGTAAACTCAAACAGTATCGCAAGCCTCAACATGGTCTCATGCTCTCCGGCTCTAACAATAATCAAGTTCAAGTTCCTAATGATGATGGGAACATTGAATTATCTATAACTGAAACTCTATAATTTGGTTGGGTCCAAAACATGACCCAAATAAGGTATGAGACAAATATCAGTAGGCAACCACCAAAAGATATGTGCCTAACTGTCAGTGAATATATATAGATGGTAATAATAAGAATGAAGCAATAAACTAGGAAGTACTCAAATGTAAAAAATCCTAAAACTTTCAATTACATCCATTTAATATTTATCATTCATCCATTAAATCATGAAACCTTGGGATCTAGCATAATCTTTGTATCCCCTATGTAAGTAATAAAACATATTTCTTAGAAGACCATATAAAAATGAAGTAAGATCGATTCAAATATTTCTCTTTGGCTTGGTAGACTCATCACAATTATTCATCCATTCATAAACAACCCTTTAGGAAATATCTCACGTTCTAACCCCTTTGGTTTGACATAGCACCAATTACTTAAATAATGACCCTCTGGGAAGCTCTCATAGTCTAACTCCTTTAGTCTAACATAGCAGTAATCATTTACAAATGACCACCTGGGTAGCTCTCACGGTCAATACCCCAAGGTAAACATGAAATTAATAACATATAAATGAAATCCTATGTATGTTTCATGGTCAATACCTCTCAGTCAATATCTACACCAAGGATCTCATGGTCCTATGTAAATAAACAAGGAAACCCCCACAATTTTCTGGTCTAATGCTCATACGATCCATTGGAAAAAAAACACACATATCATATCAATGAATCACATGTAATCTATATCTACTATATGTATAAACATTCACAAATCATACCACATTCATTTCATATAATCAATCAACTCCATCCTCTTACACCAAGGAATGGAAAACAAGGAACACCTAATATGCATTCTAGACCAAACAACCATAAACCGTCAAGGAAGGAAAAATGCACCCATGGGGTCCCATAAACAAGGTATGTAACCTTATGACTAAGAAACAACCTCTTAAAAATTATCCAAACCATTACTAGAAATATGTATGGTTAAATTCCAAATCATTAAATACCCCAAATGTGGGTATGTGGAACTTATATCATATATATTCCAAAGACAAACAACAAATGGAATAAACCACCTACCACGATGTCTCACGATCGATATACTTGAACGTCGGCCCTTGAATCGGCCTATATCAGTGTTGATCTAAAAAAGGTGAAAAAATACCAATTTTGAATAACTCATGAGAGAGAAAGAATCGAGAAGAAAGGCTCTAGGGGTTTTGAGAACTCATTGGTAGGATTCCAATGCACACAGCGACAACTCAATCTGACCTCAAATAGAGAATTAGGAGGGGTTCAGAGTTTGTCGGACGTTCCATAGCTCTTTTGTACCAGCCATGGGGAAATGAAGATGTATCTAGCCCTAAAATGTGACACCTCAATGATATATAAAATAAAAAAATGCATGATGTTTTCATTTAATGTATATGTTGTGTAGTAGCCTTAACTGGCCCCCATCTTAAGCGGTCTACCGGGTCATAACACGACCATGTACATGTCTATTACATGACCAGTAAAAGGCTCCACAAGGAAACCAGGTACACAATGTGTACATGTAAGTACACAACCTGTACATGTAAGTACAGAATGTGTACTCATAAAAACCCTATTTCTTAATATTTTCTAAAAAACAACCCACAATAAATATTTATACCTGAAATGAAAATCTAGGGTCTTACACCTTTATTATTTTTCATTCCCTTTTAGTCACCTTTCAATTATATTGAAACTTTATCTCATTCACTTACATATATTTTAGTGGAAGAAGAGTAAGAAACATTTTTATTTGATTTAAAATCCACATTGTTTTTTACTAGTCTTCTAGTTTTAAATGTTCCTCAATTATAATTAATATTTTTAATGGTCTAATATATCCCATTATCATGATATTATCTACTTTGGGCCTATCCTTCATGGGTTTTATTCCATGGGATTTGGCCCTAAGGAATCCTATAGGAAAAGGCCTCATGATGGGAGAGGTATACACACCACCCTATAAATGTGTGCTTCAGGATCCTCCTCCTTTGATGTGGGATTTTAATAATCCCCCCTATATAAGGGCCCAACATCCTCACTGTAACATAGATTATACATTGGATCTGATAGAATTTTTAATGGCCTAGTCTAACCCACCATCATGATATTGTATATTTGGGGCCTTGGCCACACAATTTTTCTTTCATTAGGCTCTGTCTTTTAGAAATCCCCATAAAAGGACTCATAATGGGAGAGTTATCCACACCACCTTATAAATGGGTGCTTCCAGATCTTCCTCCTTCGATGTGGGATTTAACTAATCCATCCCCCTAGAAGGGACCAACGTCCTCACTACCATATCAAATGGAATATTTCGATAATACAATTTTTAATAGCCCATTCCAGCCCATAATCATGATATTGTCCTCTTTGGGCCTATCTTACATGATTTTTCATTCCCTGGACTCTGGCCCGTAAGAATCCACCAGGAAAAGGACTTAGGATGGGAGGGGTATCTACATAACCTTATAATGGGGTTCTTCATACTCCTCCTCAATTGATGTGGGATTTCCATAACCCCCAAGAAGGGCCTGATGTTTTCACTAGTAGATCGAATAGACCCTATCTCCAATCAAAAAATTAATGGCCCAGTCCATCCCAAAATCATGATATTGTTCTATTTGGGCCTAACCTACACTATTTCTTCTTTTCTATGGGCTCTAGTCCTTATACATCCCTTGAGAAAAGGCCTTATGATGGGAGAGGTATCCACACAACCTTATAATGGGGTGCTTCATGGTCCCCCTCCTTGGATTCTGGATTTCCATAATCGTCCCCCATGATGGGCCCAACATCCTCGCTATCACATAAAATATACACTGGCTCTAATACTATTTGAAATAGCTTAGTCTAGAGCATGATCATGATATTTTTCTCTTTGGGACGATCCCACACACTTTTTCTTTCCCTAGGATATGTCCCTTAGGCATCCCCTAAAAAAAGGCCTCATGATGGGAGAGGTATCCACACCACCTTATAAAGGGGTTCTTCACGATCCTCATCATTTGATGTGGGATTTCCATAATCCTACCACCTATAATTCCCCACTGTTCTCAGTGGCACATCAAAAGAACACATGCTATTATACCACATTGTAACATCTTGATCCGAGTTCCATGCACTAGTTCCCTGATCGGGTTAGCTACATGACCTCTAGCATACGATGCCTCACACTTGGGGTCACGTAGTGAACAAAAACAGTGCATCAATGGGTGGAACTTAGGTCAGGATGTTACAAAGTTGTATCAGAGACAATATACATTCTATGTTCTAGCAAGAAAAATGGTCCCGTCTAGTGGGGGAGGATTATTGAAATCCCTCAAAAAATGAGGAGGTACATGAAGAACACATTTATAAGGTTGTGTGGATACCTCTCCCATCACGAGGCCTTTTTCTAAGGGATTCATGAGGATGAGATCCCAATGAAAGAAAAATCGTAAGGGCTAGGCCCAAAGTGGAAAATATCATGATGGGAGAGGTATCTACAAAACCTTATAAAGGGGCACTTCATGCTCCCCCACCTTCGATGTGGGATTTCCATAATCATCCCACCAAGAAGGGAACAACATCCCCATTGGAAAATTGAATGGATACTAGATCTGTTAACTCTTTATAACATCCCGATGCATGTTCCATGAACCAGTTCCTCAATCCAGTTCACTACCTGGCCTCTAGTTTATGAGGAGGCGCATTTGAGGTCACGTAGCAAACCAGCTCGAGGCACTGGTGCATAAAACTCTGTCCGAGAGGATATAATATTTGAGGAGAAACCCAATGAGTTAAACAAGAATACATTATTTGGAATATTTTCATTCATATATAGAAAGCACTCTATATTCCATTTATAGGAATATCATAACTCTTTTAACATTAGGAATATTATACAAAGCTTCAATGAGAGAACACATACAATTTTCAATACTTGTGAATCCATTGAACATCTATTTGATAGATTACACTTCTCTCACATTTAAATATTTATTTTCAACATATCGAATTCCATTTTCTGTTCAATTTATATTATCTATTCCATAGTTGGTTACTTGAAAAATTGTCCACACATCCTAGGATATTGTTGTTGTTAAAAACTTACACAATACATGTATAATAGTTATAAAATATAAATTATTCATAACTTTTTAAATTGAAACATACCTTCCCACTTCATTACTAGTTAGGGAATATTTTTCAAACATTGGTAGTTTTTATATTTTTAATATGATTGTCCAGTGATAAATACCTTGGTTCTTAAGATAGTTTTCAATTTTTATCATTCCATTACACATAATCTTTACCATTTAAATACGGTGGATTTTAAGGTATCAAACCATTATTATAATTTAAATATGATATCATAGAAAATATCCTTCCATGTATTTTTATGATATTGAATAAGGATTTTGGAAGAAAAATGATATAAAAAAGAATCCAACTAGTTATTAAATGATAAATCATTGATAAATATTTTAAAGTATCTAGTAAAAGAAACAAAGGTTAACTCTTAAAGGGTATGTCTATGACACCAATTGATTTTCTAATTTGAGAATCCAATAAGGTAAAGAGTTATTGAATTTTATAATTAAAAACATTAAACAAAACTGTTAATATGAAATTAAACTATAAGAGAAATTTTAATAAATATATAAATAAAGAACATCAATTTTTTGTTAATTGTTTGGATCAAATTGATCCTATATATACTCTTCAATTATCACTACTCTCGGAGACAAGTGGTATCCACTAAATCTATATTTTATATAAGATTTACAAATAAATTATAAAAATAACTGTTATAGTATTTTATAAATAGAAAAAATAGAATTATATTGTGAGTCACAACCAAATATAGTCCTTCATTTTAAGTTATTAAGAAAAATTCACACAAATACATCATTTTACAGTTTTAGGAAAAACTAAAAGATATATACCATTTTTACTAGAGGTATAATTAAAACAATATTGATTTTGTATGAGAAAAATCATAAACAAAAATATAAAATAAGTAATATTAATTAACAATGAAAATATATGTTAATGAATGAAGAATAAAAATTGATAAAAACGTGAACAGTTGTTGTAAATTGATCACATTGAGTAATTAATTTCAACATGATGAACCTCTCTCCGTGATCACAAGCAGTATACTGTTTTGATTAAAATTGTTTTTCAGTCTGTGCCACAGGAGTTCATAAGGGTTATATCTCTTTTGGTTCCTTTCAACGTTATTTATAGACAAATATCAAATGGTTAATACATGATATTTAATAAATAATGTTAAATTCTTATATTATTTATGGTTTCCAAATTCCATGTAATCCATTTGTTCTTAAAATGCATCATGAGTTTTGAACTTATTCTAAAGAAAACCAAAAGGCTTAAAATAGTTATATAATAATAAAATAAAAATGAAATAATATTTGGTGTGAAAACCATATGTTTCTAAGAAATAATGTAATATTTTTCAATAAATAGATATTTTATTATTTCATTTCCTTATTTTGATAATTTATTAATTTTAGTAACAAACTCTTCTCAACATAGAAAAAATTATAATATTATGATTCTTAATTCTAATAATGAAACATAAATAATAAGAATCAATATACACTTCATAATCCCCATTTAAAATGTTATAAGAGTTAGTTTAATATCTTATTACAGTCTTTTAAAAACATTAAGTAATATTAAAAAATATCAACAAATTAATTTAAAAATATTATAATATTAGTTTAAAAAGTTCATAAGAGTAATTTAAAATGTTTATAAGATTAATTTGAAATATTATAAGAGTAATAGTATACTGTTATGTTTCAAAATAGACATTTTAAAAGTCAATATAGACATCATAATAGAAAATTAATTTGAAAAATAATCAAATTATAATGGTAAAAAAATAAATATATGAAATAGAATAAGATTAAGGCACATAGTTTATTTTATCAATATTGAATATAGAGACAATAATAAAAAACATACTATAAAAAAGAATAATTAATATAGATAAATCTATCAGATTCAACATCATTATAAAATTAAAATAAAAAATTATAAAACATGTAATATATATATTAATAATTATAAATAAATATTAAAAATAAAATAGGGAAAATATGCACTCCGACAAATCCAAAAATATCAATCAGTAAGAGGTATCCCTAAAGATAGGTTTATTATAAAAAACTATGATTAAGGAAGTGTAACACCCATGGAAAAGTTAGACTTTAAAAGAAAAATGTTATAACTAATTTCAACATGGTGAACATTTATTTTGGATAACCTACTTGATTATAACTCTAAAGTAAATCATGCTTGTAATGAAGTATTTTCAGGATGGGTAACCTCTAAGTAATTTTTTCAAGGTGTGTGTAAGTAAGGAAAAACCATAGTAAAATAACATGTGTGGAATGTTGGGATAATCATTAGTCTAATAAGTAACCCCCTTGGGCAATGTAATATAGTTTTCTATAAAGGAAAACAATATATTATAATAGATCCTAGAGGTTAGATAACCAGGTTTATATCTAGGGTTGGTCAGGATTTGAAATATGTTATTAGAGCCAATAACTATCCATAAGTGCAGTGGAACTTCATTGGTTTTAGGTGTGTGATAAGAAATGATGGAATTTTAATTTAGAGGAATGGATAGTGTGACACCCATGGATAAGTTAGTTATAAAAATACTAAATGTTATTACCCTTTTCGACTAGATACAAATTTATTTTTTGGGATATTATAGGATTAGAACTTTATAGTCAAGTGTTATTTTCTTGGAGTTGTGTTAGGATGTTTGGAATCCATAGAAGTTTTTTAGGTTGTGAAGAATGGGGAATTTGTACACTAAAAGAACAAGTATTGGCCTATAGGGACTATCACTTAGTTGTAAGTGAACATATTGGATAATTACTTAAGGAATATAAATAATAAAACAAATTTATTACAAGAGAACCATGGGTTCAGATGACTAGGTTCAAGATTAAGGGAGGTTATGTCGTGATGGGAAGCTATGTGGATGATATTTATAATAATGATATTTCAAATGTAGAAAGTCTACAAATGTGTTATATTATATAACTTATTCATGGACTTTAATAAATTTTTATAGGTCTCTTTCTTATTTTATTTGGAAAAATATAATAAAGGCCTTATTAGGTTTTTTGGGAATAGGATGTGAGATTAGAGTCAAGATTGTGTGGGTATTCATGTCTTAGATTGGATAAAAAGATCATAGCCATGGTAGGGAACCAAGATGACCTTAAAAGAAATAATTAACAAATTATTATTCTGACGTTAGACTATTTTTTTCTTGTTCATTAGTGAAAATATTAATAATGTCCATGACATGTGATATGTTTAGTCTTAACCTATGAAAATAATTTCTATGTGGGAGAATTTGTTTTTTTGTTTTTATGTGAGAATTATTTTTTTGTTAAATTTTATTATTACAGGAATGTATTTTTTAATGATAAAACATGGGGGAAATAGATATATATATAGGTTCACCATCACCATGTATTTATGGACTTATTTCAATACAAGAATCTGATTACAAGAAACTGAATAGAAGAAGCTCAAAAGAAGAAACAAAATAAGAGTGTTTATGAGTGGGAATATAGAAGGATAATTTTCTAGAAGAATTAAATTAGGGAGAAACTATATTATAGTGTATAGAGTGATGAAAATGTAAGGGAATTCCTAGATATGTCATAGATATACTATTGGTAGTGGATGTTAGTTGTAATTATGTCTGGGAAAATATAAAGTGTATAGTTTAAATGGAA
Source organism: Viscum album (assembly GCA_963277665.1). NCBI lineage: Eukaryota > Viridiplantae > Streptophyta > Magnoliopsida > Santalales > Viscaceae > Viscum > Viscum album. The sequence continues at coordinate 1,388,818,174 of OY728162.1, read as the reverse complement.
TCACATAAGTGTTAATGAAAATTTATGTAATGTTTTCCCGTCATTTATGAGGGATAAATAAGGGTTATGAAGAACGATATATATTTGTAAACTCATTGAGTTTTCATATGTGAGAACCCTTCATCAAATATAGTGGAAACCAATGAGGAAATATATGTTTTTAGAGGTGAATTTAATAATGAAAATACTATGGTATTTGATTTACAACTCTATATGTAATAGTAGTAGAAGGAGAATTAAGAAATGAATATTAATATTGAAAATCTTAAATAAAAAAGGCATTATAACATATAGAAAATAATTGTGATCAAAATAAAGGTAAGATAGAAGGCTTAGATTACTCACAAATAGACCAATATGAGGAAGTAAATGATTACAAGGACAATGGATATTGAAGGAAAAATCAATAAAATGTTGTGAAATCATGATTATCAAGAAATTTCTATGACTTTAAGAATTAAATCAAGTATTTGAATCATGTGGTTTGTGGATTATGTGAAGGAGGAGTATGGATACCCATCAAATAAGTTTACAGATTTATTATATCAATAAATTACACAACATGAAGTCTTATTAGTTGTGGGTATTGACTATCTTAAATAATTGATCATTGCTTCAACATGTCTACAAGAATAAACTCTTTAAATTAATATTGTTTTGGAATAAATATAACATACAAATATATTAGTTTTATTAAAAAACCAAAAATACACCATAAATTAGGTGTTACTGATATGGAAAATGGGGTATAAAAAATTTAATTTACAACCCCTATATAACAATGAAACTAAAGAAAATAATCACATGGACTCATAAGAATCTTAAATTATATGAAAAAATATAGACAAAAAAATTTGAGATAGGACAAAAAATGAAATATTGGAAACCCACTTCATATGACTCTTAAATTCCATGAACAAAGCTCCAAATTGCTAGAAAATGAAAATTCCCAGGCCCCTTTATATTAATTAAAAATTCATGCATGAAACTTGTACACATAAATGGTGTTTACATGAGAATATAATCCATAGTAAAAATAATTTCAACCCCTTCCATATCAAGGATTTTATACATGTAAATATAAAAAATTATAAATCATAATTGATTAAATAGTTTTCTATTATAAAATGAAATAAAACATTGTTTAAAAATTGCTTCTTAAAATAAACCTTCATTCAATAACACCAGTGTCAGTGGGTCAAATAAAAAAACCCATATTGCATCTAATAACATTATCCTTTCCCAAATCAAATAGTCCACATTGAACAAAAAAGTTTAAGCCTTTCATGATAATTTCATCCTATATCATCTTGTGTATCTGACCCATTGAGGATAACCATTCCATATTATAGTATATTACAGATTTTAACTATCATGTCCAATTGTTTTATGTCATGGAATAACACATCTTGGACCACCATACTATTCTAGTTAGTAACCACAATGATATATCATTCATAACATTAAATAGTTAGTGATTAAATTCTCAATCATCACATCAACCCCCTCACATAATAATATTTTAAACTCATAATACCCTTTTTTGAAATTTTCACCACATTGAAAAACAAATACAATAAGAATGAATATACAAATTTATTTATATATTATAAGAAAAAAATCTATTATCACCACACAATTTAAACCTATAACAACCCAGTCTTAACATACTTGGAAATTACAACACTCTTTTTTAATAATTTGTTCATTACACAAATAGAAACCCAAATACTGTATTTGTTTAGTTCCTTTAAAAACATGGAAGAATAAGAACTGGTACATGAGGGAGATACATTATATTTGACTATGTTTTAAAAGATTAGAACCCTTTTTAGAAATATCATACATAAAATATTTCTTTATAACCTAGTGAAGGAAACATAAAAATGGATGAGATCAGATGCTAAATATGGGTAAGTAAGGGAGATATGTAAGCATAAACATGAGAATACATGTATCATAACAAGATCATAACATTAGATAGTCATAACCTCTATATCAATGATCATAAACATGAATTATGGCATAAATATTACCAGTTCATAAGTTATGAATAATAAGGAGACATGTTCATGATGCATGAAGGAATATGACATGGAATTCAGGTTATACACATAATCATATAAAATATTATTTCAAGGATACCTACCAAGACTTTGATAATATGTTAGGCTTGGTCTAATAACATGTATGCCAACATAGGGATAGGGATGCCCTCCCATGTACCCTATTATTCCAATATTGGGATTTCATCCTGTGTACCCTCTTATTTTGGGCTTTGTATGACCACCCATATACCATCTTATTTTGGTCTTGGGGTGCCCTCACATGTACTATTTTATTTCAAGCTTCATATTTAATCATGTTTACCCTCTTATTTTGGGATTGTGATGCCCTCCAGTGTACCCTCTAATTTCCGGCTTAAAATGCCCTCTTATTTTAGGATTCAGATGCCCTCCCATGTACCCTCTTGAGCTCCTAAAACATTTATCATTACCCAATGCATTATAGGGATATATAGGTCCCAACTGACACATATTAAAATAATAAATACAAGTTCCACTTGAAAAAAAATATTGGTCATATCATAACCCATGAAAAAAATACAGGTTTCATAAACATGAAATCTTCACCCATGAAATAAAATGGGTATCATTAAAATTTCATACCATCAGAACCTAGCAAAAAATAGATAGGTTACTAAACACTTAATTAAAGCATAAACCATGAAGAGAAGCTGGTTTCAAAAAAATATAACTCATGGAAGAGAAACAGGATTCATGAACATCATTCAATCAATACAAAAAACATTTAAGAAATAATATGAATGTAAACATTGGATAATTTTTTAGGAGGGCATGTGTAACATCAACGAGTATCATTAAAGATGGAAAATAAAATTTAAATATATTTTAAAAATATTTCTTGAGTAAAATATGTTTTATTCATTAAAAATGGATTTTTGAAACATAAAAAATTTTGATAAACATTTTCATACAATATAATTTGAAAACATATTATTATATATTAAAATAATTACAAAAACCTTTTTTCATTTATAACTTATAAAATATGCTTGAACACATTTTAAAAAAAGTTTTTAATTGAAAACCACTTTAAAACAAATGAATTTCCATAATATTAGTTTTTTTTTCATTTTCCTAAAAAATAACTTGGAAATCTTGTAAAGAAAGCTTAAAGGAAATAACGATCAAAATAGCGGGTAAATCCGTACCAAATAAACATCCATCTTATACTGAATTTTTTTTAGAAAAGTACCTCAACTAGAAAATGACAATAAAATTTCATTTAAAAAACTTTTTTCATAAAAGTGTAAATCATGGGTAAAAATTTATTTTAATTACCAGTTGATAATATTAAAATATTTTTCTTGATACTATTAGAAGACATGGTTTTTAAAGAACATATATTTCCAACAAATGAGAGAGATATAGTCGTACTTTTTTAAAAACACGTTCTCGATCATCTTATGTACCGAATAGTGGAAAAATGATACCATTACCTGGATATAACATTAATAACAAGAGGTTAAGAAAAATCATTAAATTTCATGATATATTTGTCATAATATTTCATCAATGGGAGAATAATCTTAAAAATATCCTGATAAATGGTGAGATTATAGATAAAAAACATTACTAATTTGGTAAGTTGAATCAAAACACAATTAAAAGAAAGAAATTAATTGAAGATTAAAATAAATTAATTGAATAATATTCCTAATATATCATATAAGGAAGTATATACTCCACATAGAAAAACATAGTTTCATAACATAGTATATATCTCAAAGAAGGAAAATTGAGAAAAAACTATTTTACTGATTTAGTAACTTTTGTAAAATAAGCCCTATTAAAGGAATATCATAAAATGAATATTTAAATACCCATATATTTAATTAAAATAATCAGAAAATACATCATTATAAATTATACATTCAACCCATAATAAATGAGTGGTGAATAAGGCAAGAATCTCACAGAAATAATAAGTGAGATGAAATTCCTTTACCTTATGTCTTGTGTCTCATATCACTCATAAAAACATCCTATATGATAAATATAAGTTTATTATAACTATTTTATAGATCCATATTCTTATATCATATAACATATATGGTTTTATTATGACATTGTATTATCCTCTTATTAACAATTCCAAGTTATGGTTTCACATTGGGTAATGTCCACTTTGTTTTTTGCACATGTCTTAATTTGTTATATTTTTAGACCTAAAACATATATCACGATTTCAATAATTTAAAACATTGTATAAAAATCAGGTATAATCATTATATATTTATTTATAATAATCTATATAATATATAAATATTAAATTGAATAAACTGTTCATGGAGATGGTCTGCCATACATACACATGAACACCATTTCTATTTTTCTTTGTAATATTGAAAGAAATAAATTAAATGACATATATAAATATAATATATTTATATAATAATTATTATTTTATATTTATCATATATGTTAACTAAACCCATCCTTATTACATTTTGTGTAGCATGTGAACGAGTCAGATCGCTTTGAGGGGGGCAGTGGTCCACACTTCCCCAAATAAAATTATCATATTTACAAAAAATGTAGAGTATGAAAGTCCGAGTTATATAAAAAATAAATAATTATAAATATATCACATACATAATATATATCATATAAAAAAGTTTCTATCATAATTAAAAACTATGAGAGGTGGTAAAGGTAAAACAAACAACATCGTTTCGTGAGATGGTAGTTCCTTCTTCACAATAACTGTCTATTCGTTACCCATTAGGTGAATGTGTGTGTAAGTGTAGTTCAAACCAATTTAATAAAAACATATCAGTTTGATGAGGATAATTTTTTTATATGATCATGGAATAAGAATAATTGAGGTGGTGGACGAATAAATTAAAGGAAATAACTTTAAGGAAGGATGTTACCTCTTCCTTGAGTAACTCCTTTTGGTTTGCAAAAAATGGATTACTTGGTTAGATTTCTTTCAGAAGAGAGGCTTCAAGGGGGAAAAGAGGGATGTTGGAAACTAAATTGGGAAGATCTTGTCTAATATTTAGTGTATTTATGGGTGTGAATAAAGTGGAGAGTTTGTGACCTTTTCAAGGGGAGATAGAAGACAAATTTGTTATTTTTTTGGAAATAATTATATATTCATCAAGTATTACTATAACAAACATCCATTTTTATATATTAAACTTACAAAAAATTTGATAAATACTTAAAAATTAGACACAGAGATTCCCAAATACTGTATTAGTTTTGTGCCTTTAGAAACATGGATACATGAACACAGGTACATTAGTGAGCTATATTATATCCAAATAGGTTCTTCTTCCCTAACACCCTTCTTAGATAAATAAAAAATATAACATATCATTATAACATGGGGAAAAAACCTAAAAAGGGGGTATCTAAGATGCTCTGTAAGGGTAAGAAAGGAATAGATGTAAGTATAAACATGATCAAAGGGGTATGAGAATGTGACCATGAGAATAGAATATCATAACCTGCATATCAAAAATCCTAAAAATGAATCATGGAATAATGATGTAAAGTTCATAAGAGATGAATCATAAGGAAATAAATGATATAATCCATTAAAGAAAAAATTAGGAATAAAAAATAGATTTGTGGAAAACACAAAAGCATATAATATGATTTCTATAGTATCCAAATCATCACTCCCAATACCATCATAGTAGTATGGGTTCACTCCCCATACCATCTTGGTAATAATGGTTAAATCACATAGAGATCTTATTAGGATTAATTTATTTCTCATACCATCTTGGTAGACATGGTTAACTCCCATGTCCATCTTAGTAGTCATGGTTCACTCCCAAGACTATATATGTATAACTCATGAGATATAAATCTTTACCCAATGCATTGGAAGGGGATATAGGTCCCACCAAATCATAGTGAATTCAAACATACATATTCCACAAAATCATAAACAATAATATCTTAATCCATGAAATGAAATGGGTATCATAAACATCTAATCATATCATAGCATGTGGAAAAAGATACATGTTTCATAATCATCTCATCTAAATCTTATCCCGTGAAAGAGAAATAAATTTCATAAACATATAACCCAAGAAAATAAATGGGTTTCATAAAAATATAACCCATGAAAGAGAAATTGATTTCATAAAGACCATGAAATAATGAATAAAAAATTCAAATAGGGAATATGAATGGAACTATTTGATTATATTCTAGAAATGAATTAGAAATAACAACAGATGCTATCTTAAAAGGAAAATAATTTTGAAAATATTTTAGAAAGGTTTATTGAAGAAAATATCAATTCATAGTTGAAAAATGTTTTTAAAACATGAAACATTTTGAAAAACATTTTATTTAAAAATAAATTTAAAAACTATAAATAAGTCTTGAAAATAATTTTGAAAACATTTTCCTATGAAAACTTTTAAAAAGAATCTTGGAAAAATTTTGAAAACCTTTTTCCTAGAAAATTATTTAAATAAGTTTGAAATATTTTTTAACATCGTTTTCTTTGAAACACATTTAAATCTTATAAAAAATATTTAAAACATTTTGAAATCTATTTCATTGAAAATACTTAGAAAATAGACAAATAATTCTTGAAAGCATTTCGAACAACATTTATTTGAAAAAACATTCTAAACTCACAATGAATGTTTGAAAATGATTTTAAAACCATTTCTATTAAAATAAATTGAAAAATTATATATTATTATTTAAGAAAATTTTTAAATCATTTTTTGAAAATATGGTTTCGAAATAATACAGATTTCCAATCGAAGAGAGAGGTAAAGTTAACCATTATTAAAGTAATATTCTTATTAATAATATGTACCAAAGGGTAGAAAAATGGTACTAATACATGAATATATCATGTATAACCAGATGATAATAAATTTCATGAATTTTCAAGAGATATTAATTATAACATTTATAAAACTGAAGGATAATCATAAATAATCTCGAAAAGCGATGAGAATGTTTCAGTAAATTCTTATCACTTAGTAACTTTGAATCGTACTCCCCATGTAAGAAAGTGAAATTAAAGGAAGATTAAAAAATCATGAAATGATTTTGATTCAAGATATAACGTTTGAAAGTCAATATTTATACCTCATATAAAAAAATATAGCTGCAATAAATGTTATGTATCTCAATGAAGGTAAATGGAGACAAAACGATCTTACCATTTTGGGAGATTTTGAAACATAAACCCCATGAAAGGAAGATATTATAATTAATATGTAAATACCCATAATTTTAATTACAATAATCATAGTATATAACCATGGGTATTATGAACACCACCCAAAAGGAACTGGTTGTGAATAAATCATGTATCTTATATAAATAAAAAGGTGAGATGATATCCCCTTACCTTGTGTCTTGAATCTCACTATACTCACTGAAATAACCTGTATAACAAATATAAATTTAATATAAATCTTTTAAAGAACCTTATTGTTATATATAATACCATATATTGTTTGATTATTACCTTATATTACCCACCTGTTAAAAATCCTAAGTTAAGGTTTCACATTGGGTAATATCTGCTTTGTTCTTCGCATGTGTCTTAATTTGTTATAGATTTGGTACTCATAATTATATCATGATTTATATAATTTTAATAATTATATAAATATCATTTATATTTATTATATGTGTACTATAATAATTTATGTAATATAGAATTAGGAAATTGAATACATCGTTCATAGAGACAATAAGTCGTACGTACACATGAATGTTGTTTCCATCATTATTTTCATATAGAATAAAAAAAGTTAGTTAATATATATATATATCATTATTAAAGGAGAATTATTATGTCATATATAACATATATATTCATCTAACCCATCCATAATACATTCTATGTAGTGTGTGAATTAATCATATCGCTTTGAGGGGACGGTAGTCCACACATCCTCAAACAAAACTATCGTATTTACACCAAATTGAATGTGTAAAGATATATGTGGTAAAAGAATTAAATAAATTTAAATAAATAATAAATTTAATATATAACACATATAAACAAATTTTTTATCACAATTTACACCATGAGAGGTGGTAAGGAAAAATGAACAATCATCATTTTGTGAGGCGGTAGTTCGTCGTACACCTAAACAATATGTTTGTAACCCATTAGATGTAGGTGTGTGAACGTTTAGGTAGAACCGTTAGCATGGAAACATAATAGTATATTAAATATACGATTTCTTATATAAATGTGTAGAATAAAGGGAGTGGAGGTGTGGAGAAAAAAATTAAATAATGGAGTTTGAGAGAAGTCATTACCTCTCAATCGGGTAACTCTTTTTGGCTTGAAAAAAAATAATTCTTAGATTACTTCAGGAAAAATGTTAGAAATCAATGTGAAATTTAGTTATTATGGGATTCTATTTGTCCATATTTTTGATGAGACAATGTGGCTTTGGAGGTGTGAGGAAGGAGTAGATTTCATGCCTTTTTAAAGTGGCGGGGGAGTGACACTCTAGTAAATACAAAAAGTTATTCAATAATGGGAGGTATCATTTACCAAATGTGAATTAAAAATGGAAAATTAACAGGGTCATGTAAAAACATGGTAAAGAAAATATAGTTCACACAAAAATATTTTGATTTTAATAATTTGGTTCTTTAACATCTAAGATTCCCCCATTTTATTATTTTGGTTTTTATTAAAGCACCTACTTTTCTAACCTAAATAATTTAACCATAAATACTAAAATAAAGTGACATTTATAATATAATATAGATCCAATAAATTATAAATATTTTACCTAATTTAAAAAATAAATTTTTTTTTGGAAATTAATATTTAAAACAAGCACATGTGAAATGTGAAACACTGCTTAAACCCGGACTATAAGGTTTTTAAAATCTACGGGTCAATATGTTAATTATGAAAGATCAATTGGTCCATTAATAGACAACATTTTTCATTTATGGACCCTTAAAAACCACTTTGAAGAACATATTATTTTCATTAATTTTAAATTATTTAAGAAAATATAATTTATTATAAAATAACAATAATGTCAATTTTGACATTGTTTATTTAATTTTAATTTTAAAATTTAAAATAATATTTGAATTAAAATAAATTAAGTTTAAAGATGTGTAAAATGATATATTAATATACAAAAACAATTAAATATAATCAATAAATCAATTCACCTCACTATTAATATTTATAGTATCATTTTTTTTTAATTTTTATCTAAATAATCACTATGTTGGCATGTCGTAAACATTTTAAGTAACTAAATCATCATTAAAAAATATTGAAAAATTATTATGATGATAATAACATACTTATCTTTAAAAATGGTATCTATAACCTAAAATATTATGTTTTTTACATATCTGAGTGTTTTGTAAATGTTAAAGTTAAGGAAAGTTTCTTTTTTATCTTTTTCCTTACATAAGCTTTTTTATAGGGAAAATCCATTTAATAATATCTCTATTAACCATAAAATTAAAACCAATATGGTATATGGTCTAATTATTGGAATAAAATGGATTTTGGGCATGTTTCTACGTCATTATGATCCTTACGATTAATGTTTAGTTCTTAATTAAGCTTAATCTTACCTTAATCACAGTGATTCATTTTAATCACTTTCACTAATATTTTTTGTTAAATTTTATGTTGATATAATTAGACTAAAAATATCATACGGATTAAAACCATTTATGTAATTTTTACAAAATTCAAATCACAAACTGTCACGACCCATGTTCTCCAAGATGAGGAAAGGGACAACAAAGTGCCCTATCCTGCATTCCTCAATGTGAAGGAGAGATAATGACACCCGAGTCCTGCCTTTAGTAGGAGTAGGAGTGGAGACTAGAACCAAGGGTATAGAAACTCACATAGATAGAAGGAATTACCCTTTTTATGGAAGAAAATCATGAGATAAGATGGTAAATCCCAGCAAAACCAAGTCTAAAGGTAAAAGTAAATCTAAGAATCCATTCCCACATGCGTGTTAAAAAATAAAAATGATACAAAGTAAGAAAAAACTCTAAAATAATGTACCAAGGAAAAGACTCAAAATAGAAACAAAAAATATCCTAAATCCGAAGCTTGTAAAGTCTAGAATGGTCCTCAATGTCCTCCTAGAAACCTGAAAATAGTTTTTCATACATAGGGTGGGCATACATGTATATTCAATAGGGAAACTAAAGTTGCTCATGGACAAGTGAAGGAATATACTAATGACCCTATGATAAAATAGTATAACAACGAGAACCTACTAAGGAATACTAACTATTCCAACTTCACCAAGGCACACTCACCCAAGTAATGCAATATGAGTAAAGTAATAGTATAAGAATATCAATATTTTGGTACCCCACACACCACTTTCCAAATGGATAAATTATCATTTCTAACGATCGGACATCTTGATGATGCCACTCTTCCCACACATAACCCCAATGCCACAACCTATCTGCACACACCTGGGCTTCACACCACACACAACCATGCCCACAGACACCTGAGCCTCAACAACCACCACCATTCCCAAAGACACCTGGGACTCAACAACCACACGCCACGCCCGAAGACACCTATGCCTCATCCCAAATATAGTTGGGAAAACAAACCCTGCCCAAAATCACCGAGGCCCCTCATTGAGAACAAACCCTTGATTGATGAATATTAGACTATGGTAATCCTCAAGACATTATAGGCATCCCAGATACACCTGAGGGGTAAGATCCGAAAGAGGGTATGAGGAATAAAATTAGTAACCAGCCATCCATCCTCCCACTAGGATGTTGGGAAAGACACCCTCCCCTAAAAAATGGAGGTTTTGTCACATAGTGTTCAACAAGGGTGGGAAGACACCCTCCCCTATGAAATGGAGGTGTTGTCACATAGTTCTCAACAAGGGTGGGATGTGTGTAAAAAAAGGAACCAATATATATATATATATATATATAGGTAATCAAACAATCATTCCCAACCTACATGTTTCATACAAACAAACAAAATGCCCACACCAACAACACGATTTATGCTACTCCTACACGCACAACCACATAAAAACCACATCCAAATCACAACCCATCCACCTTTTTGTTCAATTTCCATTTATTTATTTAAGGGGATTTACTTAAATTACACTAAAACTACAAGGAAACTTACAACCATAACCATTCCATGCAATCGACAAAACTAAACTTCCATCCCACTACAGAACATCATAAAACAATATCACAAAACTAGACTTGAAGTCCCACTACACATCCCTATTAAACTACTATCTACTATCATTCCACAATTTAAATCCACCCATTCCTCCTATCACAATCCATCCCTATAGCCATGCTACCCAAACAAATCCCTAATGAAATTCCACTGCATGACGAATACACAACCACACTATAGTCCCAATGATCTTTATTGCCTTGCAAGAACAATAAGACATAAAGGTAGTTCAGTTTCCTATAAGTTCATCCATTCAACAATCAATCAATCTATCAGACTGAGACACCAACACCCCCTGTACGACCCCACATACCAAACCCCTAGAACCTAGACCATAACACACAACACATAACCACAACCATCAAACAAAATGTATTTAGATCTAATTGATAGTAGGTTATTTAATTTCCACTTGAATATGACTGGGGTGGTTACAGAAGATTTTTGATCCTGAGGAATCCCTTTATTTATCTGAGTATACGTGATTAACAATATTTTAGGTTACAATCGTTTTTCAAATCACCACAAGAAAGATAGAGTGTCACCGGTGTGCAAGAAAAGACCACCAATGGTCCTAATTTTCAGAAGGCATACAACCACAACAATCCATAAAATAATGAAAGATAACAAATAGAATAGGTGACCAAACATCAAACTTAACCTTTCCCACTATTTTACTCACATTAGTTATCTTTTTATCATATTAAATCTCTATTTAATTATAGTTTTAATAAGAGTATCTGGCCATTCCTTATAAGGAACCATTAATACACCCACCCTTCATGAGGTATAATTAAGGAGGATAAAAAAGAAAGTCCTTACATGGATGATCAGTGATCGAAGTTCCTTATTATGCCAAGAATAAGGAATGTCGTGACTTGTAGGAAGAAATCCAAGGTTGATCAGGAAGGGCTCCCTCACTGGTGCATGACTGATCTTAGGAGGAGGTCTCTTGGTTCACCAAGAGAAAATGAAAGGAAGAAGGGTGAGAGGATCTCAACATAAGATGAGGCCAGATCCTAAAATCAGGGAGACCATTTCAATGTACTTAAAAGTTGGATTGTGTCTCAACGACATGGATTATCAATTTAATATGTTGTAATTAATTTAGATTTAGAAATTCCCCTTAGAAATGGTTGAGGTAGACCGGCAGATGATTGCATGTTGATATATTAACATTAAAATGAGAAACATTACACATAATAGGTTCAAAATTTGAACAACTAGAAAAAATGGAAATCAGTCACTAAGGGGTGAGAGACTGGTGCCGTAGCTTAATGATAGCTCGACCTACCAACGCCATGAACTACCGATGCTAGGCCACTAACTCTAATTTACCGACATAACCTACCGAAAAGTGAGCTACTGACGTGACGTTACAAAACTAATTCCCTTGACTCAATGATGTTAATTCCCTCTACTCACTGATGCTGACTCCCCTTGACTCACTGATGTCAACTCCCTTGAACAATAGATGGTGATTCCCCTTGACTCACTCATGCTAGTGACCTCGACTAACTGATTTTGACACCCCTTGACTCACTGAGGCTAATAATCTCAACTAACTAATTCTGACACCCCTTGACTCACCGATGAGCCACCGACACATCCCAAAACACATCAACATTTGATTTTCACAAAGGAAGGTCTTGGGAGAAAATCCAAGTTATTATATCAAATAACTCTCTAAATATTCTCATCCTCAAGAATTTAAATATAACACAGAAGGAAAGAAGATCGAACAACCATCCCATAAGATACCCCTCATGAGTAAAACGCCCTATTTTGTTCTAAATATAGAAGGAAAACCTCAACATCCACTGTTACCTCCTTGAAATATATATCCTGAACAACTGTAGAAACACTTCTGCTTTACTCTCTTGAGTAATCACACAACCACCAAAAGTCACACCATCTAGACCCATAGATTAGGGAGCTCTTTCCCCCATATCAAGATATTATCCTCTTTGGGTGGAACTAACTCTCCCACATGGGTTTAATCTCATCCTCATTAATACTTCTTTATTAGATATCAGGTTCTCCCATCCCCATAGTCAAGACTTTTTTCACACAAAATCAGAGAAAAGGGGAAAACCATATCATACAAAAAGCAAGGTCAAACATTACATCATAAGAAAGGCACAAGGAAAACCCAAGATCACAACTTATAACAGATTTGAGTACTAAGCACACATCTTCTCCTCCCATTCTCAGGTAATGTTCTGGATACCATTATTGATATGGAAAATGTAGCATTCTTCATTTTCATACGACTCTTAAATTCCATGAACAAAGCTCCAAAATTCTAGAAAATGAAAATTCTCAAGCCCCATTACATTAATTAAAAATTAATGCATGAAACTAGTTCACATAAATGGAGTGTACATGAGAATAAAATCCATAGTAAAAATACTTTCAACCCCTTCCATATTAAGGATTTTATACATGTAAATATAAAAAATTATAAATATTAATTGATTAAATAGTTTTCTATTTAAAATGAAATAAAACGTTGATTAAAACTTTCTTCATAAAATAAACCTTCATTTAATAACACCAGTGTCAGTGGGACAAAGAAAAAAACTCATATTACATCTAATAACATTATCTTTTCCAAAATAAAATAGTCCACATTGAACAAACAAGTTTAAGCCTTTCATGATAATTTCATTCTATATCATCTTGTGTATCTAACCCATTGAGGATAACCATTCCATATTATAGTATATTACACATTTTAACTATCATGTCCAATTGTTTTATGTCTTGGAATAACACATCTTGGACCACCATACGATTCTAGTTATTAACCACAATGATATATAATTCATAACATTAAATAGTTAGTGATAAAATTATCAGTCGTCACATCAACCCCCTAACATAATAATATTTTAAACTCATAATACACTTTTTTGAAATTTTCACCAAATTGAAAAACAAATACAATAAGAATGAATATAAAAATTTATTTCTATATTCTAAGAAAAAAAATCTATGATCTCCACATAATTTGAACCTATAACAACCTAGTCTTAACATACTTGGAAATTACAACACTCTTGTTGAATAATTTGTTCATTACACAAATAGACACCCAAATACCATATTTGTTTAGTTCCTTTAAAACATGGAAGAATAAGAACTGGTACATGAGGGAGATACATTATATTTGACTATGTTTTAAAAGATTATAACCCTTATTAGACATATCATACATGAAATATTTCTTTATAACCTAGTGAAGGAAACATAAAAAGGGATGAGATTAGATGCTTAGTATGGGTAAGTAAGGGAGATATGTAAGCATAAACATCAGAATACATGTATCATAACAAGATCATAACATTTTAATATCATACCCTACATATCAAATATCATAAACATGAATTATGGAATAAATTTTACCAGTTCATAAGTTATGAATAATAAGGAGACATGTTCATGATCCATTAAGGAATATGACATGGAATTAAGGTTATACACATAATCATAAAAAATCCTATTTCAAGGATACCTACCAAGAATTTGATAATATGTTAGGCTTGGTATAAAAACTTTTATGCCAATATAGGGATAGGGATGCCCTCCCATGTACCCCCTTATTCCAATCTTGGGATTTCATCCTGTGTACCCTCTTATTTCGGGCTTTGGATGACCTCCCATATACCATCTTATTTTGGTCTTGGGGTGCCCTCCCATGTACTATTTTATTTCAGGCTTTATATTTCATCCTGTTTACCCTCTTATTTTAGGATTGTGATGCCCTCTAGTGTACCCTCTAATTTCCAGATTAAAATTTCCTCTTATTTTAGTATTTGGATGCCCTCCCATGTACCCTCTTGAGCTCCTAAAACATTTAGCATTACCCAATGCATTGGAGGGATATATAGTTCCCAACAAAGACATATTAAAATAATAAATACAAGTTCCACTTGATAACAAAAGATTGGTTATAACATAACCCATGAAAAAATATGGGTTTCATAAACATGAAATCTTAACCCATGAAATCAAATGGGTATCATTAAAATTTCATTCCATCAAAACCTAGGAAAACATAGATAGGTTCCTAAACACTTAATTAAAGCATAAACCATGAAAAGAAGCGTGTTTCAAAAAAATATAACTCATAGAAGAGAAACATGAGTCATAAACTTCATTCTATCAATACAAAAACCATTTAAGAAATAATATGAATGTAAACATTGGATAAGTTTTTATAAGGGCATGTGTAACATCAACAAGTGTCATTAAAGAGGGAAAATAGTTTTTAAATATATTTTAAAAAAATTTCTTGGGTAAAATATATTTTATTCATTGAAAATGGATTTTTGAAACAAAAAAAGTTTGATAAACATTTTCATACAAAATAATTTGAAAACATTGAATTAAATATTAAAATAATTCTGAAAACATTTTTTTCATTTAAAACTTATAAAATATGCTTGAACACATTTTGAAAAAAAAAATTAATTGAAAACCACTTTAAAACTAATGAATTTCCATAATATTTTTTTTTTTCATTTTCCTAAAAAATAACTTGGAAATCATGTAATGGAATCTTAAAGGAAATAACCATCAAGATAGCTGGTAAATCCGTACCAAATAAACATCCATCTTACATTAGAAAAAGTTTAGAAAAGTACCTGGACTAGAAAATGACAATAAAATTACTTTTTAAAAACTTTTTTTCTAAAAGTGTAAATCATGGGTAAAAAATTATTTTAATGATCATTTGATAATAGTAATATATATTTTTTGATACTTAGAAAACATGGTTTTTAAATAACATATATTTCCAAAAAATGAGAGAGGTAAAGTCGTACTTTTTTAAAAACACATTCTCGATCATCTTATGTACCGAAGAGTGAAAAAATGATACCATTACATGGATATAACATTAATAATAAGAGGGTAAAGAAATTCATTAAATTTCATGATATATTTATCATAATATTTCATCAATGGGAGAATAATCATAAAAATATCTTGATAAACAGTGAGATTATACATATAAAACATTACTAATCTGGTAAATTTAATCATAACACAATGAAAAGAAAGACATTACTTGAAGATTAAAATAAATTAATTGAATAATATTCCTAATATATCATATAAGGAAGTATATACTCCACATAGAAAAACATAGTTGCATAACATGGAATATATCTCAAAGAAGGAAAATTGAGACACAACTATTTTACCGATTTAGTAACTTTTGAAACATAAACCCCATTAAAGGAATATCATAAAATGAATATTTAAATACCAATATATTTAATTAAAATAATCATAAAATACATCAATAGAAATTATACATTCAACACATAAGAAATG
Organism: Viscum album; assembly: GCA_963277665.1. Lineage (NCBI taxonomy): Eukaryota > Viridiplantae > Streptophyta > Magnoliopsida > Santalales > Viscaceae > Viscum > Viscum album. The sequence continues at coordinate 1,388,801,551 of OY728162.1, read as the reverse complement.
AGTGGTGAATAAGGCATGAATCTCACAGAAATAATAAGTGAGATGAAATTCCTTTACCTTATGTATTGTGTCTCATATCACTCATAAAAACCTCCTATATGATAAATATAAGTTTATTATAACTATTTTATAGAACCATATTCTTATATCATATAACATATATGGTTTTATTATGACATTATATTATCCTCTTATTAATAATTCCAAGATAAGGTTTCGCATCGGGTAATGTCCACTTTGTTTTTTTTTCACATGTCTTAATTTGTTATATGTCTAGTCCTAAAACATATATCATGATTTCAATAATTTAAAACATTGTATAAAAATCAGGTATAATCATTATATATTTATTTATAATAATATATATAATATATAAATATTAAATTGAATAAACTGTTCATGGAGATGGTCTGCCATACGTACACATGAACACCATTTCTATTTTTCTTTGTAATATTGAACAAAATAAATTAAATGAAATATATAAATATAATATCTTTATATACTAATTATAATTTTATATTTATCATATATGTTCACTAAACCAATCCTTATTACATTTTGTGTAGCGTGTGAATGAGTTAGATCGCTTTGAGGGGGCAGTGGTCCACACTTCCCCAAATAAAATTATCATATTTACACAAAATGTAGAGCATGAAAGGCCGAGTAATATAAAAAATAAATAAGTATAAATATATCATATATATCATATATATCATATAAAAAAGTTCCTATTATAATTACAAACTATGAGAGGTGGTAAAAGTAAAACGAACAACATCGTTTCGTGAGACGGTAGTTCCTTCTTCACAACAACTGTTTATTCGTTACCCATTAGGAGAATGTGTGTATAAGTGTAGTTCAAATCAATTGAATAAAAACATATCAGTATAATCGGGATAATTTTTTTATATGATCATGGATTAATAATAATTGAGGTGGTGGAGGAAGAAATTAAAGGAAATAACTTTAAGGAAGGATGTTACCTCTTCCTTGAGTAACTCCTTTTGGTTTGAAACAAATGGATTACTTGGTTAGATTTCTTCCCGAAGAGAGGCTTTAAGGGGGAAAAGAGGGATGTTGGAAACTGAATTGGGAAGATCTTGTCTAATCTTTAGAGTATTGATGGGTGTGAATAAAGTAGAAATTGTGTTTCCTTTTCAAGTGGAGGGAGAAGACAAACTTTTTGTTTTTTTGGAAATAATTATATATTCCTCAAGTATTACTATAACAACCATCGATTTTTGTATATTAAAATTACAAAAAAATTGATAAATACTTACAACATTACACACAGAGATTCCCAAATACTATATTGGTTTTGTTCCTTTGGAAATATGGATACATGAACACAGGTACATTAGTGAGATACATTATCTACAACTAGGTTCTTCTTGACTAGCACCATTCTTAGATAAATAAAAAATATAACATATCTTTATAACATGGGGAAAAAACCTAAAAAGGGGGTATCTTAGATGCTCAGTAAGGGTAAGCAAGGAATACATGTAAGTATAAACATTATCAAAGGGGTATGAGAATGTGATCAAGAGAATAGAATATCATAACCTACATATCAAAAATCCTAAAAATGAATCATGGAATAATGATGGAAAGTTCAAAGAGTTGAATCATAAGGAAAGAAAGGATGTAATCCATTAATGAATAAATTAGGAATAAAAAATGGATTTTTGGAAAACACAAAATCATATAATATGATTTCTATAGTATCCAAATTATCACTCCCAAGACCATCATAGTAGTATGGGTTCACTCCCTATACCATATTGGTAGTAATGGTTAAATCACATAGACATCTTATTAGTATTAATTTATTTCTCATACCATCTTGGTAGACATGGTTAACTCCCATTTCCATCTTAGTAGTCATGGTTCACTCCCAAGTCCATCTATGTCTAACTCATGAGATATAAATCTTTACACAATGCATTGTAAGGGGATATAGGTCCCACCTGATCATAGTGAATTCAAACATACGTATTCCACAAAATCATAAACCATAAAATCTTAACCCATGAAATGAAATGGGTATCATAAACATCTAATCATATCATATCATGTGGAAAAAGATACATGTTTCATAATCATCTCATATAAATCTTATCCTGTGAAAGAGAAATAAATTTCATAAACATATAACCCAAGATAATAAATGGGGTTCATAAACATATAACCCATGAAAGAGAAATGGGTTTCATAAAGACGATGAAATAATGAATAAAATATTCAGATAGGTAATATGAATGTAACCTTTTGATTATATTCTAGAAATTAATTAGAAATAACAACAGATGCTATCTTAAATAGAAAATAATTTTGAAAAATCTTTTAGAAAGGTTTCTTGAAGAAAATATCATTTAATAGTTGAATTTTTTTAAAACACAAAACATTTTAAAAAACATTTTATTTAAAAATAAATTAAAAATCCAGAAATAAGTCTTGAAAATCATTTTGAAAACATTTTCCCATTAAAACTTTTAAAAAGAATCTTGGAAAAATTTTGAAAACCTTTTTCCTAGAAACTAATTTAAATAAGTTTCAAAAAAAATTTAAAATCATTTTCTTTGAAAACACATTTAAATATTATAAAAAATATTTAAAACATTTTGAAATCTATTTCATGGAAAATACATAGAAAACAAACAAATAATTCTTGAAAACGTTTTGAACAACATTTCTTTGAAAAAACTTTCTGTACTCATAATGGATGTTTGAAAATGATTTTAAAACCATTTCTGTTAAAATAAATTGAAAACTTATATATTATTCTTTAAGAAAATTTTGGAATCCTTTTTTGAAAACACGGTTTCGAAATAATATAGATTTCCAATTGAAGAGAGAGGTAAAGTTAACCATTCTTAAAGTCACATTCTTATTAATATTATGTACCAAAGAGTAGAAAAATGGTACTAATACATGAATATATCAAGTATAACTAGATGATAATAAAGTTCATGAATTTTCTGGAGATATTAATTATAACATTTATTAAAGGGAAGAATAATCATAAATAATCTTGAAAAGCGATAAGAATGTTTCAGTAAATTCTTATCACTTAGTAACTTTTAATAGTATTCCCCATTTAAGAAAGTGAAATTAAAGAAAGATTAAAATATCATGAAGTGATTTTGATTCAAGATATAACATTTCAAAGTCAATATGTATACCTCATATAAAAAAATATAGCTGCAATAAATGTTATGTGTCTCAAAGAAGGTAAATGGAGACAAAATGATCTTACCATTTTGGGAGATTTTGAAACATAAACCCCATGAATGGAAGATCATAGAATGAATATGTAAATACCGATAATTTTAAGTACAATAATCATAGAATATAACCATGTCCAGTATGCACACCATGCAAAAGGAACTCGTTATGAATAAATCATGTATCTTATATAAATAAAAATTGTCATGAAATCCCCTTACCTTGTGTCTTGAATCTCACCATACTAATTGAAATAACCTGTATATTAAATATAAATTTATTATAAATATTTTAAAGAACTTTATTATTATATATAATACCATATATTTTATGATTATTACCTTATATTATCCGCTTGTTAAAAATCCTAAGTTAAGGTATCACATTGGGTAATATCTGCTTTGTTCCTCGCATGTGTCTTAATTTTTTATAGCTTTGGTTCATATAATTATATCATGATTTATATAATTCTAATAATGATATAAAAATAATTTATATTTAGAATATGTGTACTATAATAATTTATGTAATATAGAATTAGGAAATTGAATACATTGTTTATAGAGACAATAAGTCGTACATACACATGAATGTTGTTTCCATCTTTATTTTCATATAGAATAAAAGAAGGTAATTGATATATATATATATATATATCATTATTAAATGAGAATTATTATGTCATATATGACATATATATTCATCTAACCCATCCATAATACATTCCATGTAGTGTGTGAATGAATCACATCGCTTTGAGGGGGGCGGTAGTCCACACATCCTCAAACAAAACTATCGTATTTACGCCAAATTGAATGTGTAAAGATATATGTGATAAAAGGATTAAATAAATTTAAATACATAATAAATTTAATATATAACACATATAAACAAATTGTTCATCACATTTTCCACCATGATAGGTGTTAAGGAAAAATGAACAATCATCATTTGGTGAGGCGGTAGTTCGTCGTACACCTAAACAATATGTTTGTAACCCATTAGATGTAGGTGTGTGAAAGTGTAGGTAGAACCGTTAGCATGAAAACATAATAGTATATTAAATATACCATTTCTTATATAAATGTGTAGAATAAAGGGAGTGGAGGGGTGGAGAAAAAAATTAAAGAATGGAGTTTGAGAGAAGTCATTACCTCTTAATCAGGTAACTCTTTTTGGCTTGGAAAAAAAAGAATCCTTGGATTAATTCATGAAAAATATTAGAAATAAATGTGAAATTTAGTTATTATGGGATTATATTTGGCCATATTTTTTATGAGACAATGTGTCTTGGGAGGTCTGAGGAGGGAGTAGATTTCATGCCTTTTTAAAGTGGCAGGAGAGTGACACTCTAGTAAATACAAAAAGGTATTCAATAATGGGAGGTATCATTTACCTAATGCGAATTAAAAATGTAAAATTAATGGGGTCATTTAAAAACATGGTAAAGAAAATCTAGTCCACACAAAAATATGTTGATTTTAATAATTTAGTTCCTTAACTTCTATGATTCCCCCATTTTATTATTTTGGTTTTTATTAAAGAACCTACTTTTCTAACCTAAATAATTTAGCCATAAATACTAAAATAAAGTGAAATTTATTATATAATATAGATCCAATAAATTATAAATATTTTACACAATTTAAAAAATAAAAATATCTTTTTTTTGGAAATTAATATTTAGAACAAGCACATGTGAAATTTGAAACACTGCTTAAGCCCAGACTGTGCTAACAAGGTTTTTACAATCTATGGGTCAATATGTTAATTATAAAAGATCAATTGGTCCCTTAATAGACACTATTTTTCATTTATGGACCCTTAAAAACCACTTTGAATAACATATTATTTTTTTAATTTTAAATCATTTAAGAAAATATCATTTATTATAAAATAACAATAATATCAATTTTGACATTATTTATTTAATTTTAATTTTAAAATTTCAAATAATATTGGAATTAAAATAAACTAAGTTTAAAGATGTGTAAAATAATATATTAATATACAAAAACAACTAAATATAATCAATAAATCAATTCCCCTCACTCTTAATATTTATAGTAGCATTTATTTTTTTAATTTTTATCTAAATAATCACTATGTTGGCATGTTGTAACATTTTAAGTAACCAAATCATCATTAAGAAATATTGAAAAATTATTATGATGATAATAACATACTTATCTTTAAAAATGGTATATATAACCTAAAATATTATGTTTTTTTACATATATCAGTGTTTTGTAAATGTTAATGTTAAGGAAAGTTTCTTTTTTCTCTTTTTCCTTACATAAGCTTTTATATAGGGAAAATCCATTTCATAATATCTTTATTATCCATAAAATTTAAACCAAGAGGGTATATGGTCTAATTATTAGCATAAAATGGATTTTGGGCATGTGTTTTGGTCATTATGATCCTTACGATTAAAGTTTAGTTCTTAATTAAGCTTAATCTTACATTAATTAGTGTGATTCATTTTAATCACTTTCACTAATATTTTTTGTCAAAATTTATGTTCATATAATTAGACTAAAAATATCATACGGATTAAAACCTTTTATGTAATTTTTAAAAAATTCAAATCCCAAACTGTCACAACCCACGTTCTCCAAGATGAGGGAAGGGATGAAAAAGTTCCCTATCCTTCATTCCTCAAGGTGAAGGAGAGATAATTACCCCTGAGTCCCGCCTTTAGTAGTCCTAGGAGTGGCTACTAGCACCAAGTGTATATAAACTCACATAGATGGAAGGAATTACCATTTTTATGGAAGAAGATCATGAGATAAGATGGTAAATCCTAGCAACAAAAAGACTAAATGTAAAAGTAAATCTAAGAATCCAATCCCACATGCATGTTCAAAAATAAAACTGATACAAAGTAAGAAAAAACTCCAAAATAATGTACCAAGGAATAGACTGAAAATAGAAACAACAACTATCCCAAATCCCAAGATTTTAAAGTCCAGAATGGTCCTCAATGTCCTCCAAGAAACCTGAAAACAGTTTTTCACACATAGGGTGAGCATAAAAGTATATTCAGTAGAGAAACTAAGGTTTATCATGCACAAGTGAGGGAATATACTAATGCCCCTATGATAAAATAGTATAACCACAAGCACCTTCCAAGGAATAATAACTATTTCAACATCACCAAGGCACACTCACCCAAGTAATGCAATCTGAGTAAAGTAATAGTATAATAACATCAATATTTTGGTACCCCGCACACCACTTTTCAAATGGATAAATTATCATTTCTAACGATCTGACATCTTGACGCTGCCACTCTTCCCACACACAGTCCCAATGCCGCAACTTATCTGCACACACTTGGGCTTCACACCACACACAACCATGCCAACAGACACCAGAGCCTCAACAACCACTAACATAACCAAAGACACCTGGGACTCAACAACCACACGCCATGCCCTAAGACACTTGTTCCTCATCCCAAAGATAGTTTGGAAAACAAACCCTTACCAAATCACCTAGGCCCCTCATCGAGAACAAACCCTTGATTGAAGAATATTAAACTATGGTAATCTTCAAGACATTATAGGCATCCCAGATACACCTGAGTGGTAACATTCGGAAGAGGGTATGAGGAATAAAATCAGTAACCATCCATCCATCCTCCCACTGGGATGTTGGGAAAGACACCCTCCCCTATGAAATTGAGGTTTTGTCACATAGTTCTCAACAAGGGTGGCAAGTCACCCTCCCCTATGAAATGGATGTGTTGTCACATAGTTCTCAACAAGGGTGGGATGTGTGTCAAAAAAATGAACTAATATATATATATATAGGTAATCAAACACTCATTCCCATCCTACATGTTTCATACAAACAGAAAAAATTCCCACACCAGCAACACGATTTCTGCTACTCCTACATGCACAACCACATAAAAACCACATCCAAATCACAACCCATCCCCCTTTTTGTTCAATTTACTTTTATTTATTTATCGGGATTCACTTAAATTATCCCAACACTATCGGGAAACTTACAACCGTAACCATGCCAAGCAACCGACAAAACTAAACTTCCATCCCACTAAAAAACAACATAAAACAATATCACAAAACTAGAATTGAAGTCCCACTACACATCCCTATTCAACTACTATCTACTATCATTCCACAATGTAAAGCCACCCATTAATCCTATCACAAACCATCCCTATAGCCATGCTACCCAAACAAAACCCCAATGAAATCCCACTGCACGACGATTCTACAACCACACTGTAGTCTCAAAGATCTTTATTGCCTTGCAACCACAACAAAACATAAAGGTAGTTCAGTTTAATATAAGTTTATACATTCAACAATCAATCAATCTATCAGACTGAGATTCCAACACCCCTTGTACCACCCCACATACCAAACCCCTACAACCTAGACTAGAACACACAACACATAACCACAACCATCAAACAAAAATTATTTATATTTAATTGATAGCAGGTTATTTAATTTCCACTTGAATATGACCGGGGTGGTTACAGAAGAGTTTTGATCCTGAGGAATCCCTTTATTTATCCGAGTATACTTGATTAACCATATTTTAGGTTACACTCGTTTTTCAAATCACCACAAGAAATATAGAGTATCACCGGTGTGCATGAAAAGACCACCAACGGTCCTGATTTTAAGAAGGCATACAACCACAACAATCCATAAAATAATCAAAGATAACAAATAGAATAGGTGACCAAACATCAAACTTCACCTTGCCCACTATTTTACTCACACGATTTATCTTTTTATCATATTAAATCCCTGTTTAATTCTAGTTCTAGTAAGAGTATCTGGCCATTCCTCATAAGGAACCATTAATACACCCACCCTGCATGAGGCATAATTAAGGAGGATAAAAAAGAAAGTCCTTACTTTGATGATCAGTGATCAAAGTTCCTTATTATGCCAAGAATAAGGAATGTCGTGACTTTTAGGAATAAATCCAAGGATGAGCAGGAAGGACTCCATAACTTGTGCATGAATCATATAAAGAGGAGGTCTCTTGGTTCACCAAGAGAAAATGAAAAGAAGAAGGGCGAGAGGATCTTGACATAAGAAGAGGCCAGATCCTAAAATCAGGGAGACCATTTCAAAGTACTTAATAGTTGGATTGAGTCTCAACCACATGGCTTGGCAGTTTAACATGTTGTAATAAATTTATATTTAGAAATTCCCTTTATAAATGGTGGAGATAAACCAGCAGATGATTGCAAGTTGATATATTAACATTAAAATGAGAAACAAAACACATAATATGTGAAAAAGTTAAAGAACTAGAAAAAATGGAAATCAGTCACTAAGGGGTGAGACACTGATGCCATAGCTTAATGACAGCTCGACCTATTAACGCCTTGAACTACCGACGCTAGGCCACTAACTCTAATTTACTGACGTAAACTACCGACAAGTGAGCTACTGACGTGACCTAAAAACACCGATTCCCTTGAGTCACTGATGTTAATTCCCTCTACTCACTGATGCTGACTCCCCTTGACTCACTGATTTCAACTCCCTTGACCCACAGATGTTGATTCCCCTTGACTCCCTGATGCTAATGACCTCGACTAACTGATTCTGACACCCCTTGACTCACTGATTGTAACAACTCAAGATTTTATAAGATATATTAGTTTTAATTTCATTAATATCTTCTATTATACACTACACCAAGATTAGCTTATTCTATACACAACACCGCATTATCTTGTAGTATATGCAACACTATTCTTAGCTTTCATTACACGCAATTGCGACCTACCTCGATAGCGTGTGTAGTACGCAACATCGGGTTTCACTAAACAACGATATATTGTTATAATATTATTATGGACTAGCCGTTATGAATAGTATTGACTATATTTTTAATTTTATAACATTATTATTCATCTTACATATTTTCTAGAACATGGTATGAGAATAAAATAAATTTTTCGGGTAAAATAAGTATTTTTAAAAACATGCAGTTTTGCCGCCTTTTGATGGCGCACCCACATAAAATATAGTTTTTGACATGTTTATAAGTTCAATTTGATTGAATAAAATTTTTCTTTGGAGTCAAGAAATAAAAATTTACTTTGGATAAAATTTTCATATTATTCTGGTAACTTTCATATTTTGATTAATAGTAAAAACAAGCTATATTTTAGTTAAAAACAACTTTTTTCATCCCAATATTTTATATGGTAAAATTATAATATTGAATGGTTTTAAAGTATAAATAGATTATACTTTTACCATTTAATATAATTTATTTCATTAACATTAATTTTACATTGAATTCATAGGTAAAAACATTTCAATCTTTTGTATTGTTTTTACTTTTAAAACATGTTTTCTTAACAACGGGATTAATTTTAAATTAATTTCTGAAAATTTTGTGTATTGAATTTAGAAAAATGGATTACATATTTGGAATCAGTGGGTCCAAATTATGTTAATAATCTAAATTTTATTTTTGGGAATTATGAATAGTAACTACTGTAAATTTTATTTACCATAGTAAAAGGTAAATCGGGTAATTAAAGGTAAATATAATATTATAAAATTACCCTAAAACTTGTCTTAATATAATTGGATGCTTATATTTCGTCCTAAGGCATATTTGGGTCGAAATTAAATCCATTGGAACCCACTTGGAGGTGATTAAGACCTTTAGTTTATTTTATTTAAAGGAAAGTGAAATATGTCTCACTCAACATTAATAATTAAAGTATTTTTAATATAACTTTATACAGAATATAAATTCGTTTATAAATACTAATTTTAAAGATAAAATGTTTTTATTTATCATGGTAATTTATTTGTAATTTTTAAGAGTTATTTAATAACCTTATTATCTTATACATTAATGATGCAGAAATTATTTATTTAGTGAAAAATCAATAATATAGTTTTTAGTGAAATAGTAATACATATCAAAAGGCCCTAAAATCTTCAAAAAACTTATTATTAGTGTATATATAAACCCTAATCATCCACTGGCCCAATATTTGACCATTTCAATTCTTATTATGTTGATTATGACACTTATATTATTTTATTTTAAATGAAGCCAAAGTTGTCACCTTCATATATTAAAAAATAAAAAAATTTAAATATTGTGATTTTAAGATGATAAATTCGTGTAAAAGTTTTATTGTGAAAGGTAATAGATTTATCTTCATCACAAGATTTTATTTTAAATTTTTATCCAACAAATAAGTATATTAAATAATTAAATAAAAATGTTTTAGCATTTTTTATTAAGAGATAAACCAAATAAATGGTTTTAAAAATAATAAAATAAATATTATATTAACTATTTAATATTCTCCACTAATTTTATAGATACATATGACCTTTTATGAATCTATTAAAGCTTTTAGCTCGAACATATCTTCTGTATATATTTTATTTAAATTCAAATAAATGAATAGTGTCAAAATTGAAACTATTGTTATTTTATAACAATAACATATTATCAAACTGTTTAAAAATCAAAAAAATATTTAAAACTTATAAATTTAAATTTATATAGTCTAAAATGTTATAAAGTATCCAAATATGGATAGTTCACAACAAATAAGTAATTATTTGTTATAATTTAAATTTTATAATGTTATTACCACAAATAAAATTAAATTGACTAAATAAGGATAAATGAAGTTCATAATGTTTAAAATAAATTAATAACATGTCTAAATTTTATTTTTTTGATTATATTACAACCATATCTCATCTAATATTCTTATATGAGTCATTTTGGAAGTTTTTATGTGGGTTTGGGATTTAATATAAACTAATATTTCTTATATTTCCAAAAGTCCCCCTCTCCTCCCTTATAAAAGGCACCTCCTCCCTCACCTCCCCACACCGATTTGAGCCTTCAATATCTGCCAAACCCTACCAATTTAACTTCCACACTTCCCTAGAAACATCCTAGAGGTCCTGGTCTTCTTCAAAGAACAATTTTAGTACCCTAAGAGGAGGTCTCAAAGAGGCTCTTCAAAGAAGAGGTAATGTCCGTTACCGATTCTTTAAACTTTATTTCTTCTTATACTTCTTCTTCTTTAGTTTTTTCATTATGAAGTAATAACATAAGTATCACTCATATTTTTATATGTTATTATAAGTATTAAACAACCCTATTTCATTATCTATCCATCCTAAGGAAAACAAAATCACCACGCGTGCGTACGTACGAAATACCGTCTCCACGCCGTGGTGTAATCTATTTTCCACCACCACCTTAATTGGATGGGTATAATGGTGTAAATAATGTCTATATATGATTATTGTAAAGTTATATTGATTCTGAAATATTATATAAACACTCCAATACAATTCCATGGGAACGATATCATCGCTCATGCGTATGTACGGATTAGTGTCTCCACGACGCGATGAGATTAATTTTCCATGTTAACAATTCAAGAATGATTATAAAGTATATATAATAAGTAATAATGAAATATATTAAATAATAATTCTACTTTATTTATGTATATATATATATGTATGTCATATAATTAATTCAATTCAATTCAATAAGGAAACGAAAACAACGTTCATGCGTACGTACGACCTACCGTCTCCATGAACGGTGTATTTATTTCCATTTATCGATCTATTATAAATATGTATATTCTGAATATATATTATATATAAATAATATTTTACATTCTGGATTTAAGTAATCATGATCTAAGAAATCATATGAATAATTACAAGTTAAAACACGAACGACAACTGAAATGATTTTACCCAAAACGCTACTTTAATATGAATTTACAAAAGAACGGGTAATATAAAGTCATAAGTGAACCATATATGATATAATAATAATGAATATGATTCTGTAATAATTCAATGGAATTATTTAAATCATTATATAGTAGTTTTGGATACGTACGAAGCATATCAGACCTATGGTAAGGGATAATGTTGCCATCTCAATTGTTTTCTATCTGAGATTTCTTATACGTAAGTATTTACTGGGGTTATTGTTATCATCCATGTACATGTTTTATAAAAGTGTTTTTATGTATGTTTAATGTCCTTTTTACCCATTTTGACTTTTACTACATGGTATGTATGGACTCTTTCTTTTATGAGGTACTTTTTTACTTTTCCGGCAAAAGTACGAGAAGAATGTTTTTTTAACTTATACGGCACGAACAGTTTTTTACAGTTTCAAAATGCCTTATTTTCAAGAAGCTTACTCGACAAGATTTCATGATTATTTTCAAAAAAATCATTTTCTTTTAAAATTTCATGGAATTTTTAAAAAGAAAAGGATTTTGAATAAGAAAGGATATTTTCCTCAAGAATTTATTTCAAGTGTTTTATCAAAACCATTTTCCATCTAAGATGAAATTATTTCATATGTGTATGTTTCAAGTATATTGTCTCTATGATTTACATGGTTTCACTTATCTTATTATGAAATGATATCCATTTGTTTTATATGGATTATGTGATGATGGGATGATGTTTATGAAACCCATTTTATTCTATGGGTTATGATGAATGATTTATGTTTATGTTGTGGCACAAGTAAGAATGATTTCATTATGAGATGGGTGGGACCTATATCTCCCTCCAATAAATTGGGTAAAGATTTATATCTCATGAGATAGATATGGCTGGAATAGTAAGTTAATCTGGTTCAGTGATACAAGACTAAAATGAGGAGTGAACTCGATTCAGAAAGAGACTTTGTCCACTAAGATTGTCTTGGCAGTAATGCCTTGGCTACCATGGAAATCATATAATGTGCTTAATGTTTTTCCACAATTACAATTTTTATTCCCAAGATATTTTATCATTATTGATGTTCTATTATGATCTATGCCTTATGTACTGCCATGTTTTATGTCATTGCTCATGATTTCGATGTTTAAACATTATGTTCAGGTTTTTATGTTCAAATGTATATGGTTTGTTTTATTTTCTCCATGCTTTCCCTTACTGAGCATTTGAGCTCACCCTTTATATGTTTTATTTTCCCCAGGATTTAAAGAAAGGTTTTAGGTAAGAAGAAAAGGGGAAGATATTTATGGGAGATGTTGAAGATCTTTTACCACGATTATAAGATTATTTTATGAGTTTCCAAAGACACTAAACTATTACGGTCCTTTGGTGTCTGTTTTTGTTATGTATTAAGTAATCTGCAAAAGTAATGTAATGTCCATGTACTTCAAGCTTCGTGTCTCTACACTGATGCTAATGAACTCGACTAACTGATTCTGACACCCCTTGACTCACCGATGAGCCACCGACACCTCCCAAAACACATCAACATTTTATTTTCACAAAGGAAGGTCCTGGGGGAAAATTCGAGTTATTATATCAAATAACTCTCTACATATTTTCATCCTCAAGAATTTAAATCTAGCCTAGAAGGAAATATGATCGAATAACCATTCCTTAAGATACCCCTCATGAGTAAACCACCCTATGTTGTTCTAAATATAGAAGGAAACCCTCAACATCCATTGTTACCTCCTTGAAATATATATCCTGAACAACTGTAGAAACACTTCTTCTTTAATTTCTGGAGTAACCACACAACCACCAAAAGTCACACCGTCTAGACCCATGGATTAGGGAGCTCCTTCCCCCATGTCAGGATATTATCCTCTTTGGGTGGAACTAAATCTCCCACATGGTTTTAATCGTATCCACATTAATGCTTCTTGATTAGGGATCAGGTTCTCCCATCCCCATAGTCAAGACTTTTTTCACACAAAATCAGAGAACAGGGGAACAACATATCATACAAAAAGCGAGGTCAAACATTACATCATAAAAAGGCACAAGGAAAACCCAAGATCAAAACTTATAACAGATCTTGGTACTAAGCACACATCTTATCCTACCATTCTCAGGTACTATTCTGGATGCCACCATGCCTCCACAAAACACACACCAAAGGAATTGTCCATCCAAAAAAGCGCCTTCTCATTACGATCCTCGATTCTCACCAGTAGCTCCATGAATGTCACATCATACTCGATATCCAACTCTCCCTAGTCTGGATCATGTGAGTCATCATGTAGATACTAACTAAGATGAGATACATGAATGTCATTGTGGAGCATTTTCAACTGCGGTGGCAACACTAGCTGATATGCCACCTCACTGACTCACCCCAACACCTCTAAAGGTCTGATGAACCTTGGAGAAAGCTTAACTCCCCTACAAAACCTACGCTATCCAAGATGAGGGGATACCTTCAAGAAATCATGGTCCCCAACCTCTAACTCCATGGGTATCCTCCTAGGATTGGCATAAGACTTATTCTAGTCATGGGCTGCCTTTATCCTTTCATTCACAAGATGAACCTTCTCCATCGTGCATTGCACCACTTCTGGGCCAAGAACACCTGCATCCCTATCCTCTGTCCAGAACATGGATGAACAACATGGTATTACATACAAGTATTTGAATGGTTCCATTCCAATGGTAGAGTGATTGATATTATTGTTGGAAAAAATAAACAAGTGGAAAGTGTCATACCAACGATCCTCTGAAGTCCAAGACACATTACCGTAGCATTTCCTCCAATGAATAAATGGTCTTCTATGTCTTCCCATCGATCTGAGGGTGGAAAGTAGTGCTAAGGCATAGCTGGGTGCAAAAATCACATTGTAATACCTTTCATAATCATGAATTAAATCATGTATCCTGATCTAAAACAATGTATCATGGAACAACTTACAGCCATACAACTTCACCCACAAAACTCTGTGCTAAGGAATCCACTGTGCTTAACTCCTAAACCACTATGAAGTGAGCTGACATTGTCAATTGGTCCAACATTACTCAGATGACATCAAAACCTTCCTTATACATGGGTAGTCCCATGACAAAATCCATTAAGACGTCATCCCACTTCAACTCAAGAATGTCTAATGGCTGGAATAGACTGTCAGGAATATATTGTTCATCCTTCAACTACTGACACACGAGGCACCTTCCCATGAACATCGTCACTCCCCGATTCACTCCAAGACACCAAAACCGACCTCTCAATCCCTAGTACATCATGGAGACTCTTGTATGTACTTCCAGGTGTGATTTATTGATCTCACTGGCAACTCCCTCGCACATCACCACTAGGACAAATAGATTCCCAAAAAACATCATCCAGTTCTAACTATCCTACGACCATCCCTCTGGAGAATCACCCTAGCTAATGCAATCATGAATTACTTCGGCCTCTATGTATCCCTACTGAGACACCTCCACTTATTGTACCAAGGAAGAATAAATTGCCATCTTAAATAGACAACCTCTATTGTTCTCCACTCTCAAGCCTAGATGTAAAGTAGCCAACTCCTCCATTGACTTCTTGGAATCAACAGACTTCCAAACTACATCCATCTATGAATTATTTCTCAAGACATCAACCACCATGTTCAACTTTCCTAAGGTAAAAGATAAATATATGTTTTAGTCCTGAAGAAACTCCATCCACCTCCACTGCCGCAAGTTTGGGTATCACTACAGGAAGACATAACTCATGCTCTTGTGATCTGTGATGACGGTGAAGTATTCCCTAATGTGGTAATTCCACCACAAATTCAGTAAAAAAATGAATACTGAAAGTTACAGGTTGTGGGTGGAGCAATAAATTTCAGGGTGACATAATTTACTAGACCCATAAGAGATTACTCCTCGCTACTGCATCGTCCCACATCCCAAGCATATCCCGAAATCATCACAGAACACCTCGAACATCACCCCTTATTCTGGAAAAAATAGCACTGGGGCACTGAGTAGCTACCCTTTTAGATTAATGAAATCTTCTTGGGACTACTCACTCCATGCAAAAGCTGGGTCTTTTATAGTCAAGGATTTGAAAGGTGCTGCAACTCAGGCAAAGTCAAGTACGAACCTCCAGTAGTGACCTTCCAGACCCAGAAAACTACAATCCTCTTCCACAGACTTGGGTGATTCCATAGGAACGAATACTTCAACCTTATATGGGTCAACTACTATTCTTTTTTGGGACACCACATGTCCAAGGAAGTGCACCTCTTGTGTCCACAACTTGCACATGGACTACTTCTCGAAGAGTTGGGGGTGTCGAAGGACCTCCAAAACTATCATTAGATGCTCGACATGATCCTCCTCTGATCATGAGTATATTAGGATACAATTGATGAACATGACCTTGAACCGGTCTAGATTCTCAAGGAAAATAGAATTCATGAGTACCATGAACACATATGGTTCATTCGTAACACTGAATGACATGACCACGAACTCAATATTCCCATACCTGCACTTGAAGGAAGTCTTCAGGATATATCCGTCGTTCAACATCAATTGGTGATATCACCACCACATTTCAATCTTTTAGAACCAACCTACACCCTTCAACTGGTCAAAAAGGTCACTGATCCTTAGGAGGGGGTAACAGTTCTTGACCGTTACCTGATTTAGTCTTATTTATTATATGCACAACATGATACCACCATTTTCATTCTTTGAGAACATGAGTGGAGAACCCCATAGAGACACACTTGGTTAGATAAAACCCTTCATCATCATGTCATAAACCTGAATCTGCAAATCCCATAACTCAAAAGGTGACATCTGATAGTGAGCCATCGAAATCGGAAAGGCAGTAGGTTTTATGTTTATCCTTAACTCAACATTGTGTCAAGGGGGTAGAATAACAAGAACTTTGGGGAATACATCCAAGAACACATTGGAAATTCATGGAACATACTCTATCTATGAGTCTATTGATTCCATTGACAACTCGGCTAATAAAGAAAGAAGGGGATCCACATGCCAGATGCCCTTTAGGAAACTCTGCTCTCCAATGAAAGCTACACGCTGGATGCCCATATCTAAGAAAAAGACCCTTCTATAGAAGCAGTCGATAACAATGTGCATGGAAAATAGCCAGTCGAGGCCTAGGATGACATCATATGGCTACATATATAGATAAATGTGATCCCCAATGGACTGATTCATCCCCAATATGAGTCTACATTCTCAACAAACATTAAACGAGATGGTCTAACCTCCAATTATCATACTCAAAACCAGGGGGATAGAATGTCTCTATACATATATACCTATGGAATGGGCTAGACTGAGTGAAACAAAGGAGTATAGATCTCCTAAATCAAATAGGGCACATGCAATAGTACTAAATAGACTGATCATACATTGAACAACTTCTGGCTCTACTGGAACTACAACCTCTGTGGCGTGAAACTGCCCACGCCCAACCCCTATGCCCCTCGGTTGTCAAACACCTCCCAAACCATTCCCGGTTCAATGTCCTTGAGGAGCGCCCCCAGGTCGGCCTCCTTCGGCACCATCTTCCCTTAGTGGAGAAGGAGCTCACTGCCCCTACTACTGGTAGGGCATTGCTAGAAACTACTACTACTAAGGTGGGCGTTGAACCTGCCTACCCCCACTATACTGCACTCAGATAGGGAACTGATTCTGAAGATTCCCATTGCTACCACAGATAGGGCACCTCATTCTTAGGACCCTAGATAAAGGGAGAGGTCTGGGATATCAGAACTGGAACTGCTGAGGCATGCCTCCTACTGGCCAAAACCTGGAAGGACCCAACGCCAGAGACCTGCTGTGGATGGCCTTTCCCTTTGACAAACTCGGATGGCTACCCTCTCAAGACACACCTCCCAGTGTGTGCAACATCTACACTACTCCATCCTTATTCTAAACCTACAAGTAATAAAACACTGTTAAGGGAGTAAAAACATATTGAAATGAAGGTCGAAGGACCTCTTCCAGGCGCCTCTCCCATGACTCCTCTTCAAGAAAGAGGTCTAGATAAAAATGAAGGGGATCCTTGAAATGGATCCCCAATTCTATAACCATTATACTCCCTTACTGGAGGGAGAGCGGGTCATGCCTATATTCATCCTTCATCATGGAAGAAAGTAATTCCTCCCAAAACTCCTTTTCAACGTCAGTCCATGAAACCCCAGTTTCCTTCTTCTCCCTGAGGTAAAGCGTCTACCACTGACGTGTCACTCCTCGCATCGGGCTCACGGCTAGTGGAACCAAATAATTTATTGGAGCCTGGATCAAGCTGAAAAAGGTCACCAACTCCTCGAGCCATCTCTCCATAACTAAGTCTGAGACGTTGCCCTCATACTTTCTTAGGGTCTACCACTGGAAGGCACAAAGTTTCTTCTGCCACTGGTCATCATCATCCTCTCGATCATCCCTATACTAATTATCTAGATTCCATGATTTCTTATACCACCCCCAGATGACTCATGGGTTCCATAGATAAAAAATCAAACAAGAAACACCTAATCCTGAGCATTTTGGAAAATTTCATTTAATTTTTTAAACTATTTATATATTTTGAATTCAAAAAACACCCAAGAAACACAAGAACACAAGTCATTATGATTCATATACCTTTGAAAGGGTCTCTACCCTATAATTATTATATCCTCACCCAGTTATTCAGTTGTTATAGAGTCTAAGGATCATATCTAGGGGTGCCCTAAAATCTAGTGTCCTAGGAAGTCTTCCATTGCCCATTTGATGCACCAATATTTCCTAACACTATTTCCCTACCATCCCATTCAATCCTCACTGTGACTAACCTTGAACTCCATCATATCTCTCAACTATAACCTTTTATACCATTCTTTCATGAACCGCCTTCTCCAAGATAAGGGAAGGTATCAAAAAGTTCCCTGCCCTTCCTTCACCAAGGTGAAGGAGAGATAATGACCCCTCGATTTCCACCTTTAGTAGGTCCTAGAGTGGCGACTAGCACCAAGGGTATTGAATCTCACGTATATGGAAAGTATTGCCCTTTTATGGACTAAGAGTGGGAGATAAGACGGTGAATACCAGCAACAGTAATACTAGGGGAAAACATAAATCCATTAATCCATTCCCACATGCATGTTCAAAAATAAAACTAATATAAAGTAAAAAAACTCCCAAATAATGTACCATGGAAAAGAATATAAACGAAAGTAACAACTATCTAGATTATAGAGCTAGTAATGTCCCGCAAGGTTCTTAATGTCCTATTGGAAACCTAAAAACCTTTTTATACATGTATGGTGAGAATATAAGTATACTCAGTAGGGAAACTAAAGATACTCGTGCGCAAGTGAGGGAACATACTAATTCCCCTATGAGAAAAAAATAGAACCTCAATAACCTACCAATGAATACTAACCATCCAAACCTGAACAAGTCACACTCACCCAAGTAACGCAAGCCAAGTAAAGTAATAATATAAGAACATCGATATTTGGGTACCCTGCATATCGCTCTCTCACTAGTTAACTACTCGTTCCTAATGATCGGACATCTTGATGCTGCCACTATTCCCACACACTGTCTAACTACCACAACTTTCCCGCACACAGCTGGGCCTCACAGTGCACATAACCACGCCTGTAGACACCTAGGACACAACAAACACCGCTCCACTGACAGAAACTTGTGCCTCAGCAACCACACAACATGCTCGAAGATACTTGGGCCTCATTCCTATGATACATGGGGAAAAACCCTACCCGAAAACACCTAGTCCCTTCGTCCAAAACGAACACTTTCCTGAAAAATCTTGGATTATGATAAGCCTCAATCCATTACAGTTTTCCCATATTTTCCCGATCAGAATGATCCAAAAGAGGGTGCGAGGAATAACATCAGTAACCATCCATCCATCCTCCCACTATGATGTTGGGAAAGACACCCTCCACCATGAAATGGAGGTGTTAGCACATAGTGAAAAACAAGTGTGGGGTGAGTGTCGAAAATAGAAGGAACTAAAATATTTATAAATAGGTAATCAAGCACTCATCCCCAACCGACATGTTTCATACAAATAGACAACAATCTCACACCAACACCACTTTTGCTGCTACTCCTACATGGAAAACCACATAACAACCACTACTAAATCACAACCCATATCCCTTTTGGTTCAATTTCAATTTACTTATTTATGGGTATTAACTTAAATTATCTCAAAACTACCCGAAAACATACCATTGTAACCATGCCAGACAACCAAAACAACCAAACTGTAGTCCCACTGCAAAAAAACTTAAACAAAAGCACAAAACTAGACTTTTAGTCCCACTGCACATCCCTGTTCAACTACTATCTACTATCATTCCTTAAATTAATGTCACCCATTCCTTATCTCACAAACTAGCCCTGCAACCCCGCTACCCAAAACAATCCCCAACTGCAAAACAAGTCCACAACCACACCGCAACCCCAATGCTCAACGTCTCTTTTCAAAAACAACAAAACAAAAATAATGTTCAGCTACTTACAACTTCATTCATTACACAATCAATCAATCTCTCAGACAAAGACACCAACACCCCCTGTACCACCCCACATACCAAACCATAAAAACCTAGAAGAAAACATACAAAACATAAAACCAACCATCAAACCCAACATATTTAAATTTTATTGATAGGGGGTTCATAAATTTCCACTTGAATATAACCGGGGTGGTCACAAAATAGGTTTGATCTTGGGTTATCCATTTATTTAATAGAGTGTACGTGATTAACTATATTTAATGTAATGTACTTTTTTTCAAATCACCAAAATAATGATAGAGTATCCCTAGTTTGAAAGAAAAGACCAAAAAAATTAGTGATTTTTATAAGGCATACAACCACAAAAATCCATAAAAGTATCAAAGATAACAAACAAAACAGCTGATCGAACAACAAACTTTACACTAAACACTATTTTATTTACTTGAGTTATCTTTTTGTCATATTAAATCCTTGTTTAATTTCCATTTTAAAAAGGGTATCCAGTTGTTACTCACATGGAACCATTAATACAAACCACTCAACATGATTCACAATGAATGAGAAGAAAATAGTCTGTTCCTGGATGATCAAAAAATGAAGTTCTTTCTTATGCTAAGAATAGGGGATGACACGACATTCAAGAAGAACTCCATGTCGAAGTGGGAACTGACCCCACACTAGTGAATTACTCATATTGGGAGGATGTATCTTGGATCACAAAGAGATAATAAAGGGTATAAGGAAGAGAGGATCTTGTCTAAGAAGATTCCATATTCTAAAATCAGGGAGACCATTTCGAAGTACTTAAAAGTCAGATCATGGATCGACCACATAGCTCAGTGGTTTCACACATTGGAATTAATTGAGATTTAATAATTCCCCTTATAAATGGTTTAGATATATTAGAAGATGACTGTGAGTTTATATATTAACTCTAAATAGCGGAAAAAACACATTACCTAGGCGAAACTAGAAAACTAGGAAAAACTGGAAATGAGTCACTTATGGGAGAGTCACCAACGCCAAGGAATACCGATGGCTCGACCTACTCAAACTCTGACCTACCAACACTGATCTACCAACACTAATCTATAGATGTGACCGACTGAAGGGTGAGCTACCGATGTGACCTACCGACACCGACACCCTTGACTAACCAATACCAACACCCTCGACTCACCAATGCTGATGCCCCTTGACTCACCAATGTAGATGCCCTCGACTCACCATTGCTAATACACTGTTACTCACCAATGCTGAAACCATTGAATCATCGATTCCGACTCCCCTTGACTCACCGATGCCGACACCCTTGACTCACTGATGCCGACACACTGATATACTGATGAAAAAACTAGAAATTTGGAAAACTATTGGAATGAGGAACTGACACTTCTGAGAACACCTCAACACTATATTTTCACAAATAAAGGGCCTAGGTGAAAATCTGGGTTATTACACAAATGTGTGAAAATTAATTTTAACACTAATCATGCATACATGGTGAGAAATCAAGTTTTTAAAGTAAAAACATTAAAGAATTTAATTAGTGTTTATATCTAGTTTCAATATAAAAAAGATTTCAATGAACTAAATTGGATTAATATATATATAATTGATCTATTGTGACTTTAGAAACCAATTTAAAATAATAATATATAATTAATGAAAATTTAAACAAAAGGATATTCTTTTACTAAATTTCAGTAATCATTTCTATTCACCCAAAAATAATGTTTCTCAGAAAAATCCTAGTAATTTAGCATAAGATAATTTCAACATTTTGAAATTAGAAATGATGGTCATTTTATAATGTTCAATTTATATTTGTATTTAAAATTAATTTTACTATTGTTAATAGAAGGACATCAAAAGCAGTTTCTTTAAGAAAATATTATGTTAAAACATACAAAGACTTTTCAAAAATTATATATTTCATTTTCAATATGTTTTATTTATGTGAAAACATTATAAATAATATATGAAAATGAGATAATATAATTCATATTACTCGTTTTAATTTCTAGGTTATAATTATCTCATTTAAATAATTATAACAATAAAATTATGTTTCGTAGAAACTCAGTGTAGTGTATAACACATGCCATGTAGGTGTTGCATGCAACACAAACCAATTAGGTTCCATGTGAATAGAATATTTTATATATTTAAATTTAATAAATAAATGAAAATTAATTCATTTGATGAAGGAAAAAATATTTCACAAAATTTCGAGGTTACATTATTCCCCCCTTAAAACAAATTTCACCCTTGAAATTCATATATGTTATCAAAAGATTAATACTTGAAAGTTTCATTCATTAAAACCCACATCATAAAAATGAATAATAATGATTCCATTAAAAATAAAAATTTGGAACCATAATGATTACCCAAAGTAAATCATAATAATATTCTCACATAAGAGAACATAGGTGGGAAGTAAAAACTAGGATCTGAAAGAGAAATCTTAACACTATATTCTGATGGAGAGTGAAAAATAACATGGTGAAGAGAAGGTTAAAAATAAAAGAGTCATAAATATGTGAGGACCTAAGGGACCTTATGATTCTTCAAAAATGAAGGTACTATGAGACCATTTTTTGTCTTGAAGATCCTTTTTCCTAAAGTTGAATAATTTTAATAAAAATATATACATGAATGATTTCAGGACAATTTCATCCTTTGTTGTTCCTTGATCCACTTAACCTATTTCTCAGAAAAGTGAGGTGAATTTTTTATTCCTTAAGTATTAATAGATAATGAGACCCATGATATTCTATCCCATCAGTTATCATCAACACAATGTAGTTTTAAAAGGCTATCCATTATCAATAATTCCTCATATAGAGAGATAACACTTTAATATTAATGAATTCATTAGTAGTTTATCTTAAACTTTTCATAAATGGTTAATCTTATAACCCTTATGACAGATGAAAATTCAAAGATTTAGAAAGAAATTCATGAAATCAGCTTAACATTGATCCCCATATATCACAAAGGACTACTTTGTTTTCACCTTCCAAACATGTGTATACCCTCATCATATATTCCTTTAACCACCATAAATCTCTTTGGAAAACATGTATGCTTCCATATTTCAATGTTTACTAGATATATTATTTAAATCCAAGAAGTTTTAAAATTGATCCTAGATGGAATATAATAATTTTTCAATAATCAATTCTATGGTAATCCATACCATCCAATTTACTTATCCACATCCATCATATCCTTATCGAAACATCATTATCTCAATTTGAGGAATTAAATAAGGGTACCTTTACCTTAATCAAAACATCAAAATTCCATGAAATAACTTTTATGTGTATTCATTAATATTCAATATATCCTTTCAATCCTTTAAGAAAACTTATACAAAAAATATTTATATATTTGACGATTCATATAACATAATCATTGAATTACAAATCATAAATTCTTCATTAATCTAACCAGATTTTTAAACCATCACTCAGGATTAATCAAATTATTACTTAATACATATTTCCTAGAATATGAAATATAAATTATTATTAATTTTAATCAACCTCAATATACTCATACATATGTTTAGTGTAAAAACAACTGGAAGGACATCACATACCTTTCACATGTCATTTGCAGTCTCATTGTATTTAGATGTATAACCAACACTCATACCATATTCCTAATTCTCTTTATGAGATTTTCACTTGGGAAATTGATTCACATAATTCGAATATATTCCACATCTAAAAAATTAAATTTTAACAAATTTCTTTTGGATTATCTCCACTGACTAAAACAAGAAGGCATAGAGTGAGTAACCATTATCTTATTGGGATGCCGTATAATCCCAAAAAATTACTTATAGGGTGCCTAAATCATGGATCCAACTTATTTAATCAACCAAAGCTTATGTTTATACTTGTTTATTCATAGAAATAATTTATTTAAATCCTTAATGATGGTTCTTTAATAGTTTGTTAATTCAAAAAGCATATTCCCTGAGATTTTCAAACTAGGTGTGCAACAAGGCTAATTGTTGTGTACCAGATTACACCAAGTCACGACTGAAACATCTTATCAGAGTTTTTACCCATAAGTAAATCTATTCCACGGCCACATAAACTTGTAGTATCTTGGAAAGTATTTATTTATAGGATACCACTTACTCTATCCTTTAAAAAATTCCAAGACATTTTCCTAAATGTTAACTCATCCTTATATTTATCCTTAGAGACATCCTTAGACAAATCCTTTGAAATATACCTAGTGATATCACTAAATTATTATCAACTTAGTTTACAAAGGTCAACTAAAAATTTTTTATGACACCAACAATAATGACCCTCACATTTCATATATTAACATTACATAACATTTTCAAAACACATAAACAATACACAAACACATGCCCAATGACCGTATTAGTTTAGTGCCTTTGGAATCTTGGAAACTTGAACACTGATACATAATTGAGATATATTATCTCCCAATGGGTTCATCATGACTATAAAAATTATTAAACACATCATAAATTATACATATATTTGTAATTTGGAAAAGTAAACATAAAAAGGGGTGATATAAAATGATCAGTAAGTGCAATGAAGGGAGACATGTAAGCATAAATAATATCATTGGGGTATGAGAACGAGATCATGGGAATAGAATATCATAACCCAAATATAAAATATCAAAAAATTGAATCTTGGAATAAATATTGGCATTTCATAGGAAATGAATCATAAGAAAATAAAGGACATAATCCATTAAAGTATAACATAGGAATAAAACATGGAATTGTGACAAACACAAAAGCATATACCATGATTTCTATTATAACCAAGGTATTTCTTCCAAGACCATATATGTAGTATGATTTCACTCCTAATACCATCTTAGATGTCAGGGTTCACCCCTATTCCCACCTTAGTCGCATTAGTTCATGCCTCATACCATCTAGGTAGTCATGGTTCAGTCCCATGACCATAATAGTAGTCAAGGTTCACTCTAAAGACCATCTTAGTCTATCTCATGAGATATAAATATTTAACCAATTCATTAGACAGAGATATAGGTTCCAACCATCTCATAGTGACATCATAAAAACATGAGAAAAAATAATGAACAGTCATATCTAAACCCATCAAATGAAATGGGTATCATAAACATGTAACCATATTATATCCTATGGAAAAAGTGTCAGGTTTACTCATCGTATCTTCTAAATCATAACCTGTTAGAGTGAAAAAGATTTCATAAAAATATAACCCATGAAATGAAATAGTTTTCATAAATAGGTAACCAAAAAAAGTAAAATGTGTTTCATAAATACCATGACATGAAACATAACCCATTAAGGGGGATAATATGAATGGCTCATTTAGATCATTTATTATACTGACATGAGTAACAAAAACATATGTCATTTTAGATGGAAAATAGTTATTAAATATATTTAAAAAATGTTACTTAAATAAAATATCATTTCTTAGTTGAAAATATATTTTTTAAAAAGTAATACCTTTTGAAAACCATGTACTTTAAGAATCATTTGAAAACCTAGAAAGAAGTCTTGAAAATAATTTTGAAAAACATTTCCCTTGGAAACCTATAAAAATAAGCATGAAAAAAATTAAAAACCATTTCCATTGAAAAAATATAAATCAAGTTTCAAAAAATATAAAACCCTTTTCTTTGAAAACTTATAAAAATGATTTAAAACATTTTAAAATCCATTTCATTTAAAATACATGAAAAACTTATAAAGAAATATTGAAAATGTATTTAAAACCATTTCGTTGAAAATAATTTGAAAACATATAGATAGATTTTTAAAATGTTTTTAAAACCATTTATTTTAAAATACCATTAAAAATTATAAATATTTCTTGAAAATATTTTGAAATCCTTTTTATAAAACATGGGTTTTAAGGAAAATAGATTTCTGATCAAAGAGAGATGTAAAGTAAGGCTTTTTAAAAGTCACTTTATTAATAATATTATTTACCAAAGAGTTGAAAAATGGTTCCAATACCTGAATATATCATGACTAACTAGATAAGAAGAAACTTCAAGAATGTTATTGAGAGATGGATTACTATATTTAATCATGGGAAATATAATCATAAAAATATCTAAAATTAATGATATTGTTTCAATAAATTATTATCACTAAGTAAATTTGAACCATACTCATAATGTAAAAAATTAAAATTAAATGAATATTAAAATATCATTAAATTATGGATATTCATGATATACCATTTCAATGTCAGTGTGTACACACCATATAAAAAATTAATGAGTATAAAATGGTATGTGTCTAAATGAAGTTAAAATGAGAGAAAACTATTTTACCTATTTTGTAACATTTGAAACATAAACCCCACAAAAAGAAGATCAAATAATGGATATTTAAATAACCATAATTTTAAGTATAATAATAAAATAATAAATCCATGGGTAGTATACACACCACACAAAAAGTAATGAGATGTGAATAAAACGTGTATCTCATAGAAATAAAAAGTGAGATGAAATCCCCTTACCCTCTATCTTAACTCTCATAGAACTCATTAAAAATACACGTATAATAAAAATAAATCTATTATAAAGAATTTAAATAATAATTTTATTAAATATAATACCATATATGGTTTCATTATGACCTTATATAACCTACTTCTTAACAATCCTATGTTAAGGCTTCACTTCAGGTAATATTTGATTTGTTCTTCACATGTGTCTTTATTTGTTATATCATTGGAACTTATACATATATCATGATTTTCATAATATATATCATGATATAAATATAATTTATATTCAACATATTTTTTTATATTAATTTATGGAATATCGGATTATGAAATGTAATACATCATTCATGGAGATGGTAAGTCGTACGTACGCATGAACAAAGTTTATTTCTTTAGTGTTGTATTGATAGAATGAATGTAAATGAAATATGTGTATATATGTGTATATATATCATTATTAAAATAGTATTATTACATAACATATGTCATATAAGTTCACTTAGCATATCCTTAATACAATCTATGTGGTGTGTGAACGGATCACATCGCTTTGAGGGGGTAGTATCCCACACTTCGTCAAACAAAACTATAGTATTTAAACCAAATGAAATGTATAAATATATGTGTTGTAAAAGTAATATATAATTTTAAATACCTAAAAAAATATAATATATAAGGTATATAGAAAATTTTTCAATCATAATGTTTACCATGAGAGGCGGTAAGGAAAAATGAACAATCATCGTTTTGTGAGGTGGTACTTCACCATTCACATAAATAGTATATTAATTACCAATTAGATGGAGTTGTGTGTAAGTGTAGATAAAAAAATTAGAATAATAAAATCATAGTATACATAATATTATTTTGTTTTTATACATTCATGAGATAATGTCTTTGGAGAGGGTGGAGAAAGAAAATAAAAGAAATGAGTTTGAGAGAAGTTGTTACCTTTTAATTGGGTATCTCCTTATGCTATGTACAAAATGGATACCTTGGATTGCTTCATGAAAAAATTGAGGAATAAAGGAGGAAAGAGGTATGTTTTTAGAATATTTTGGAAGGGTTTGGATGAACCATTTTGGAATTAGAGGTGTGAAGAAAGGGCATAGTGCTTGCCTTTTAATAGTGGAGGGGGAGTGACAATCTTGTAAATGCCAATAAATATTCAATAATGGAAGGTCTCCTTTTCCTAATGTACCTAAAAAATGAAACAATAACGATTTAATGTGAAATTAGGATCGAAATAAATCTTCACCACATAAAAATTTCTTCTTTTTAATAATTTGGATCCATAACATCTAACATTCCCCAATTTTATTATTTTAGTTTTTATTAAACAATCTAGTTTTCTAAAAAAATTAATTTAACCATTAAGAAGATAGTATACTGAGTTTTATTATATTATATAGATACCATGAATTTTGAATATGATAAATAGTTTAAAAAATAAAAAATTCCAGTGTTTTGGATATTAATTTTTAAAACAAGAACATGTGACACGCAAAACACTACTTAAACCCAGACCGTGCTAACAATGTTTTTACAGTCTATGGGTCAATATGATAATTAAAGAATATCAATTTTTCCATTAATAGAACATATATAATATTTGTTAAACCTTTTAAATCACTTGGCATAACATAGTAGTTTTATTAATTTTATATCATTTAATAAAATATCATTTATAGTAAAATAACAATAATGTAAAATATGATATTCTTTATTTAATATTAATTTAAAAATATAAAAATAATATTAAATTAAAAATAAATTATGTTTAAATATTTTTAAAATGATATATTAATCTTCAAAAATAAATAAATACAATAACTAAATAAATTAAAATCACTTATTTCATTTAGACTATCATTTATTCTAGTCAATTATTAACTAAATAATCACTATGTTGGCATTTTGAAATAATTTTAAGTAACTAAATCATATATAAAAATAGTTGATAAAATATTATGATAATAATAACCCATTTATATTTTAAAAGTATGTCTATAACCTAAAATAAGTTATTTTGTACATATCTCAACGTTTTATAAATTCTAATGTTAAGGAGAGTTTCTTTTTTCCTTTTCCTTACTTAACATTTTATATTGGGAACTTCCAATTAATAATATCCCAAAAACCCATAAAATTATAACCAAGATATTATATGATCTAAATATTGGAATATAATGGTTTTTGATTTAATTTTATTTTCATTTTGGTTTTTAAGAATAAGGTTTATCGCTTATTTATGTCAAATCTTACCTTAATTGTTGTGTTTTAGTTGAATCACATTCAAACATATTTTTCTTCAAAATTTAAGTTAATATTATTAGAAAAAAATCATACAATTTAAAATAGTGTATGAATTTTTTTCAAAATTTCAAATCACAGAAGCGGGAAAATTATGTTTAATGCTAACCCCACAGACATGGTGACAAAGTAAGTTTTCAAGTAAAAACGTTCAAAAGTTCAATAATTATTCATATCTAATTTAAAAATAAATAATCTTAAAATGACCTAAATAGGATTAATATATGTATAATTTATCTATTGTGACTTTAGAAACCAATTTAAAATACAATTAATAATTAATAACTATCTAAATGAAGCGACTGCTCTGAACTAAATTTCAGTAATTTTTACCATTCACCTGAAAAGTGTTGTTTCTTAGAAAAATACCAAAAATTAACCCTAATATAATTTTTACATTATGAATTGAAAAATAATTTTCATTTTATCAAATTAAATTTCAATTTGTTTCCAGTATTAATTGTATTATTGTTCATAAAAGGACATAAAAAGAAGTTTCTTTTAAAAAATATTCTTTAAAAAATAGAGTGAATTTACCAAAAATTATATATTTCATTATTAATTTGTTTTATTTATATTAAAAAGCTATAAAAAATATCTTAAAATTAGTCATTACTATTCATATTACTATATTTAAGGTCTAGGTTTTAATTATCTCATTTAAATAATTATAACAACAAAATGATGATTCATAGAAACTCAATATTTCATATAATTCACACCAATTAGGTGTTGAATATAGTGAAATATAACTAGGTTCCTTGTTTGTGGAATATATGAATTATTTCAATGGAATGCGTCACTAAAACTTAATTCATTCAAAGAAGATGAAAAAATATTTCATAAAATCCTGAGGTGTTACAATAACTTGTTCATAAAGTGTAAAAATAGACCATTTTGGAACCTTAGAGGTTTGTTTTCTATGATATTTCCATCAAATATATTTTTATTAAGTTTATAGTTCATTTATTCCCTTAATATTATGTTTTAGTCTCATCTTAATTTTAATTTTACCGTAATCACTGTAATTAATTTTAATCACTTTCACTAATACATTTGGTTTAAAATTAAGTTGTTCTTATTAAAATATAAATATAAAAAT
The DNA here is from genome assembly GCA_963277665.1 of Viscum album. NCBI lineage: Eukaryota > Viridiplantae > Streptophyta > Magnoliopsida > Santalales > Viscaceae > Viscum > Viscum album. Next base: position 1,388,771,037 of record OY728162.1, on the reverse strand, counting down.
GATTAAAACTATGTATATTAATTTTTTGAAATTCAATTTTTATAATTATAAAAATTATATTTAATCCAAATCCCACAAACATGGTGACAATGTGTGTTTTTAAAGTGGGAATGTTCAAAAGTTCATTATGATTTTATATCAAAATTAAATATAAAAATATTATAACAACTTAAATTGGATTAATAAATGTATAATTGATCTAATGTGACATTAAAACCAACATAAAATATAATTTAACTATATAAATAAATTAGATGAAAAATTAGTTTTTAAATAAAATTTAGTATTTTTCACTGTTCATCCAAAAACGAAAGTGCTCAGAAAAATCACAAAAATTCACCCTAATATATTTTTGAAATTTTCAATTCAAAAATTATTTTTATTTTGTAAAATTAAATTTATAAATGAGTCTAAAATTAATTTTATTATTTTTCATAGAAGGACCTAAAAAAGAAGTTCTTTTAAGAAAATAATATTTTTAAACATATAAAGACTTCACAAAAAATTATACATTTCATCGTAAATTTGTTTCTATTTATATGAATAAATTATAAATATCATCTAAAAATTATTTATTAATATTCGTATTACCAATATTAATGGATAAGTTATAATTACCTCATTTAAATAATTATAGAAAAAAAGGTGTTGTTTCACATGAACTTAGTGTTGCGTGTAACAAAAGCCAAGTCAGTGTTTCTTGTAGCACAATATTACCTTGTTGTAGAGTGTAAATAAATTATGATTTAGTGATTTAATATAAAAAAATATTTTCAATGTTTTATTAAATGTTAGATATCTAAAGTATAAAAATAATTCAAAAAATAATAATTCACAAAAATTACGATGTGTTACAGAACCCCTATTAAGTTCTCTTTAATCTCATATTCTAACCTAATATTATTTCATAAATACACTACAAATAAAAAAAATAGCCAATTCAAATTCAATTCCAATATTGCACACAAGTATTTAAACAACATACAAAACACTCACATTAACATCACAAGAATAAAGTTAATTTTAAATATAATCTTGGAACATTTACCACATTTAATACAAAATTTCACATCTGAAAATTTACAATTACAGTGAAAAAATATATTTAGACATATTATATAATTTATATCAAACCAAAAAATCATAAAAATGCTCATTGTTACTTCAAATTAATGTATTGGACAACATTTATCTTGAAACACCAAAATTATTTTATTTTATCATTATTTTTTTGCCCTTGTGTAACCATATTAAATATTAAAATTTGATATACACTCAAGTTTCACAATTAAAATAGGCTATTATCATTGATATTAAAAAAATTACTCTGGGATAAATACTCTTTATAGACCTTGTCAATGAATTTAGGTCTCAGTTATACATAAACCAATCTTTATAAATTTAGGACATAATAATTTAACGAATTTTCAAGTTATGAATCACTTTAAGGAATCAAAATAATGAAATAATAACACATATCACATATAATATCATGATAAAATCCACAATAGGGAAATAATTCACATGAATTATTAAATATAAGAAATACTCTAGAGGTAAAATCCCATAGAAACTATATAAAATGAACGGGCCAAGAATATGATGAACTAGAAGTAAAAGAAAGCGTGTTAGATACACATAGTGATCATGACCACAAATCCATCTCTTGAACATGTATTATTCCTGATTTAGTTAATAATATGAATCAAATTCACCCGTTATATTGAAAATATGATCTGAAATTATTATGAAATAAAACCTTTAAGCTAAAGGATGAAGAGAATGGATTTTGAATCTAATTTAGGATTGAAATGAGAAACAATGACATCTAAATAAATAGATCCATGGGGTATGATTCAACCCCCAATACCATTAAAAGGAAGATAGACATGTGTTAATAAAATGATATTAGAAAACCAGGTAATTTAATAATACACAATGACCACCCTAAGAGTTATTTACCACCCAATACATGTGCACCAACCACTCGGTGATGATTCCAGTAGACTTGCACTACTCTCTAACTCAGTGGGTACCCAAAATACTAACATGGGGTACCCAGTGATAGGTGTCTTTATATTCTTTGTGTATTCACATCTTTATCCTTCTCTAATAACCCATTGTTACCTTAAAATCTATACACCACATTAAAAAGGGAAACAAAAAACACATTGAAGACCAAAATTATAATAAAATAAATAACATAATTTATGTGATCCTTATAGAATCACCACTATAAGTATTCTCACCCTTTAAAGCATTATTTATTGTGAAACATTTACAATTATGACCATTGGGACCTCATCTTAACTTCCCACTACTTGGTTTCCTCTTGGACATATCCATTATTCCATAGAATTTGTACATGTAATGAAACCTTGCTCACAATTTCTATTCGCTCCGATCAAAACTCTATATTGGTTTCTCCTCAAGAAAATCCATATGGTTTTAGATATATAAAATTATAATGATGGAAAAAGTAATGTATATATTTTAAAATACCATTATAAAAACATCATGAATAACTCCTTAAATTAGATATAGTAAAAAATGGTTGGAAACATATCTGATCCTATCATAAATATCCAATAGATGGAAATATCTTGGATCCAAGTAACCCATCCTACCAATCCACAGATATTACATCAAGTGGGAAAATAGATGGAAAATTAAATATCTAACTATAAATTCAATATGTCAATTCTAGTAGTCAACATAATCTATATAGGTGTCCTTGGTTTTAACCATCCTCTCCTAGATCATCAAAACCTGAAATACATCTATTACACTTATCATTGTGACCAAAAAAAAGTTTCTAGATTACATCTAAAATAGAGGAGAAAAACATGACCTATTACAAAAATACATTAACACAAAAATATGGAAAAGTTACTTATAGTTATTTTTATATACAATATCTACCATTGTAACATGATCACCCCAGACACCCCAAAGTGAAGAACAAATGCATAGATAATATCCTCAAGAGTATGGATTGTATGTTGACATTATCCATATTTCCATAGAAGATATTTTGTTCTTAAAATTATCTAAGAGATATATTTATTGTACATTCCTTACAAAAATAAATGTTAACCACGCATCATGATATAATAAGATACTATAGGATATCCCTTAATCTCTAAAAATATTATCAATATAAATATTTCCAAGACTTTTAACCAAATATTTATACATAATCGATGATATAAGTAAAAATTTCATAATCTAATAAATAAAAACACATATCATATTTCTACTTCCCACATCCATGTAAATCCTATCTAAAAATCCCTGGAGAAATTAACTATGGCACCATGGACCGACACTCCTTGATGCATCTGAGAACAAACACATATAATATATATCAACCTTGAAACCATTTAAATAAACAAAAATAAAATCATTAATTTTAAAGTATTGAAAATAAATATTGATTAAATTACAAAAGGAAAATTTAGAGTTATATTTTTGTAGAGATACCAAAATCATTCAACTAACAAAACATGTATCATTACTATCTGATGTGATTTTTTTCACAATAATATCAAAATTTATTATTTATCACTACTGACTTAGTATCTCCCACAAAGTTATCCACACTTTCTAAACTTCTAGACATATAATATTTAATATTTGTATTCATAACCTAGAGAAATGGAAACATAATATGGTCAAGCTAAAACACTCCATAAGGGAAAGAACACATCCAGAGATATCATAGAATAAATATATTAGGAATAATATTAGAATTATAAGTATAATAAAATTATTAAATATAACTAATCATATATTCTTGAACAATATCCATGAATAGAGATATAAAAAATATGGATAATAATAACTAATTTAGAAATAATATAATGTGTAATAATAGATATATTAATCGTAATATCAAGGCCTCTTTCGAGGACTTCATTCATAAATAGGTAAGGTATATAAAAAACACCCAACCAAGTTTATCTCATATTACGTATCAATTAATTAGGTGTCTATATAATATTATGTCCCACCCTCCACTTACTATGTCTAATGTATTTACTATATGAATGAAATAAATTATAAAAAAATGCATATACACATTTCTTTAGTAATCAATAGACATCCTTATTGAAAAAATTCATATATACAATGTCAATAATTTCTCTAGTCAATTAATGGAATATCTTGTTCATAATCCATCTAGAGAAATATTTTGGAATATATTATTAAGATATATCCCAATTGAAATATATCAACTTTAAATATTTTTAAAAACATGATGAACACCCTTATAATAATAAAACATTGAATGATATCACATAGAAAGGGATCAAGGATTATATTTTTTCATAACATGAGTTTGATCCCAAAAAATAAAATATTATGAGAGTATTTAGAAGGTAATTCGTGAAGAATAATTCACAATGAGTAAAATGATTTTAACCAGCAGTGGAAAATTTAATTGAAGTTATAAAATAGTTTTTTTCAAACATTATTAACAATATCATAAAAATATTAAATTTACAAGTCGCTTTTAAAAGCCATTTTTGAGGAGGTAACATGATATTTCTTACAAAATAATTTAAATGAAATCTCAATAATAGTAACATAAAAAATATATAATGTTTTTATAATTAAACTGTGTAGTGGAAGATAAAAGTTATGATTTTGAAATTTTATTTCTTTTAAATTTTGAAATATCATTCTTGAAAACCCACAAAACAAAAAGAAAAATAATTAATTCTTTTGAAAATTAGTCAAGATAAATAAAAATATCAATTGATAAAATATATATTTTTATTTTAAATATATATATTTAATAATTTATAGAAATAATGAATAATGATATTGAGTGGAAATATACATCAAAGAGGATGGGGTTATTCACAACAACGTCAAATATTTAGGAAGAAAATAATCCATAAAATGAAAAATAGTTGTTGTAAAAATACCTTAAAAAGAATTTTATTATAAATAAATTTAAATGTATATAAAATAATTTTGATGTAAAATATAATTCAATCATAATGTATAATTTGTTAAACTTATATGAATAATGTTCAAGGATACAATCAGAACTTAATGAATTTAAATTGAGGTCACGAAACACTTACGAAATTTTGTATGACATGGATTAAAATATTTATAAGGATGAATTCATGAATTTTTTAAATAATATAGAATAAAATGGAATATTAATTAAAATTAGTGGGACATTAGATACACAATATAAAATAAGAATATGTGCATAATAGTAAAATTTTCCTCAATGGTGTAAAATTGATGCGAATCCCTTAAAATATCACTATATTTGAAGTAACAAACCATTGAAAAGGTGTTCATAAGAAAGTGTTCAATGTAAATATATTTGAATGTGGAAATTATGTTTCATACAATCTTAGGATAAATAATTCAATATAGAATGAAGTGGTTCAAGAAGAATCATTATAAATCAATAAATGAAAATTGAATTTTAAAAAACCCTTACTCTAACTCTTACTTTACATGAATGAATGTTAACATACTATATAATTAACATAACTATATGAATAACCTTTTTTATAAACATAATAATATGTATAAAGTTAGCTTGTCTTTAAATATAATATTTTACTATAAATTATTTAGTTAGTTATAGTTTATTTAATCATCGAATATTCCTTATTTTAATTGTTTTCCACATGATTTGTAATGTCGATGTTGATCCTAAATATTTTATACCGTGTTAATAATTAATATATTATATAATTACTAGGATAAATTTCTTATAAAATATTTATAAAGTTAAAAATTTATTCTATGTGAGTTTATGTTACATTTTTTGGAAAATAAATCAGTTTTGTGCTTCTTTCGGTAATTTTTATAAGAAAAAGGTTCTATATTAATAAAAAGTTAAATATTAATATAACCATTATATGATGAATAAAAAGAAAAATTATTTATTTAATTCAAATAATACCAATAGTTATGTTTCTATATTCATCTATGACATAAATTTACATCATTTTTCACATAGGTTGTAAAATTGACCCAAACAAAAACATGCAATAATTGATTGGTGGGTACAGTGAAAAATGCAATTACTTTTGCATAATATAATTATATGATAAGAATAATGATATTATTTATTTGTTTCATATGAGGTGAGTTTGATTCTATGTGAGGTGAATTAATATGAAATGTCTTGATGAAAAATTAAATAGGTTGTTTCTTGGTGGCAACAGTTTGTATATACACGCAAGAAAAATTATAATTTTTTTATTAGCGAATTTTATATATTTTCAAGAATATTAAATTTTTTTAAATATAATATTTATTAATTAAATTACATATTTGAACTATCCATGTATATGGATATGAAAAATGGGTCACATCTTTTATGGAAGTGGTTTTCTGTACGTAATGCAAGTGAAGTTTTTGTTTCTCAAATGGTCTGGAGGAAGGTAGAAAATGGTTATACAATAAATAAAATAAAATTTACATATATTTTCGATGATAATTTAATTATTTGAATATTTTTATATAATACTCATAGGAGGTATAACATAAAATAATGAAAATCTGATGGAAGGAGTAATTTCAAATTCTTCCTTACACCCTAGAATAGATCCACTAAAAATTTGGTTACGACATTGAGAGGTGGTATTTTGATAAGAAAAAAACTAATTGGATATATATTGGATTATTTAATAGTTATTTCGGAATATTTTTTTGAATCTAATGGGATCAACGAGTGAGTATAAGTTGGGTTGTGATGAATCCTTTTATATGTAACTCGATTGACATTGTTTTAATAATATAAGGAAATGTCACTATTCAAATGACATGTTGATACAATAAAGGAAAATAATAGAGTGGATGTGGGTTTAAGGTTGAAAAATACTCAAAGATAAAAAATTTCACATTTTTTTAAAATTATTTTATGTATTTTACTCTTTGACTTTTCACTTTTACCATTTTTGGGTTTTAAATAAATAATTTACCTTTAATTCCTAAAAGGTAATGAGACTAATTAAATATTTTGAACCTAATAATTACAAATACGAATTTTTTTCCATTTAATTTTATAATATTTTATAATTAAATTTAAAATAGATATGTAACAATATAATGTGAACTATTTGATTTGTAATATTACTTTCTAAAGGATTAATTATTTTTATTTTTATATCCTATCAATTACTAATTAAACTAGTTTTAGTAAATTATTCATAAAATATTTTTTATTATATATTTATTTTAAATTAAATCACAAAAAAATATAACATAAATAGAAATTATTTTTGATTTAGCTAAACAAATTGATTTTCATAAATGCATCAGTATTAAAAATCACTATAATTATATTTTTGAATATATTTCATATTTTAATTACCTATATTTCTACAAGACAATTAAACTTCCAAATTTTAATGGTTATATAATGATCAAAATTCTTTTTGTTTTGAATTTTCATGTAAGGAAATATATTGAAAAAATCTTTTTTTAAAGTAAAATATTATTTAAAATTTTGTGGTGTTATATTCTACCCTATAAATAAAATGTTTCCACCTAATTTTTCATCATCACTTAATAATAAAATATTTTAATGTTATCTATAAGTTATAAATAACACAATTTATAATTACAAATTTTGTTTCTACATTAATATATTCGATATGAATAAGAATCACATATTTTCCCTATAGCGTGTTAAAAAATTATTTTTATTCCAGGGAAACTTATTTTTTTATCCACTCCTTTTCCATATATACAAAATAATCCAGTTCCTTAGGTAAATTCACATGGGTAATTGTTCCCATATTATTTACATATAGGAAATTGAATATTCATTCCTTAATTATATTTATTTTCTAATATTCCATGATAGTTCATATTTATCTAGTTTCATGTGTTTGGTAATTAAAATTTATCCACATTGTTAATCATAATTTCAGATAACTGTTTAAAAATAGTCATTATATTTTTTATTATATAACCTATCCCATTTGGTTGATTGTTGGGATAGTCAACGAAATATCCATTACACCCATTATTATCCCAATATCTACGAACTGTAGTCATTATGTAAATCAAGGAATTTTTAGGGTTTGGAGTACATAAATTATTAAATGAAAAGGAAGTATAATTAAATGAAATTTCTTTTAAATCATGTGTAAACACTAACATATGAATCTATATTTTCAATATATGTAATCCAAAATCATTAATTTATATAACCATATAATTAAATTTTCATATAATTGTTCATAAGTTTTATGCATATAATCCAAATAATATCTCTTAGGAGTGACAAAATTGTTATGTAGTTTTGTATCTTTGTCATGCACCAGTTCAAGATTAAGGTAACACCCAACCCACCTTTTCTGGGTTATTTATAGTGACCCATCCTTTTCTTACAATACTATTAAATCATTTATAATATAAAAAAATAATAGTATTATACAATGAGGATTCAATGTTTTATTATCTTTGGAAAACTAGGTCCATACATATCATTTACAGCAAAAAAACGTAAATATTTATTTAATCTATTATTGTACAACTTCTTATTGTCCCTTGAAAACTCATTAGTACACAAAATAAAATGAGGATATACATCATAAAGGGGTGAGATAAAAGCCCAGTAAGAGGATATATATGAACAATATAACAATGGGTGAGCACAATCATAACATAGGAATAGTATCATGAACAAGATACGAAGAATTAATAAAAGACTTGAAATGCGGAAATGCCTAAAAATGAAACATCATGTCTTAGTGGTCAACTACCACACATAGTTGTGAATAATTATTGCATCATGTTCACACATCATTTCCCTTAAACTCATGAGATTCATCACATTACTCAATTCATTGTAGTCTTATCTAATTTTGGGCGCACTCGTCACATCGTATAATTCATATTACGTTATATAATTCCAGAAGCACCCATCACATCATAACATTTACATTATCATGCATGTAATATAGAACAAATGTCAAAATTAAACATAAAATAACACATGTAATGTAATGGGTTTCACATCATAAAAAATACATTCATAAACATTTGGATCCCAAAATATAGAGGGGATAAATTTCTTAACATAGATCAATCAATGATGAGTGAAGTAGAAACACTATTTGAGAACTAATAAGAGGGAGTTTATTTTTTATAAGAGTTATTTTATAAGACCATTTGGTCTGTAATAAACATAATTAGAAAAAATTTATATCCTAGAATATGTAATATTTGGATGATGAAAATTTCGAAAGGCATATACATATTGAAAATGGGTTTAAAGAGTTAAAAACCAAAGTATGATAGGGGGGTTCAAAAATTTCCCTTACCTTGTATCCGAATGATTTCATTACATTAATGTCTTTTATAACCACATTATATTAATTATTAAACAATTAAAGTAAATTTTATACATTAATAAGATTCATTGAGGTTTTATTAAGTTCATTAATGTGATTTTTATAAGATATAGAGTTTAAATTCATTGTCCGAGAATGATCATTTTTATAGTTTTCTTGAATAACTCACTTGTATTCTGGAATGGAAGTTCACTTAAAACATGGATAAATATAAAAGGGGATCAAATAAATCTTAATGTTCTCAAGTAAGATATATCCCACTATGAGGATGTCTCTGGTCAGGCAATTTCCTGGAACAAATCTTATATCTATTTTGGCAAGAATTTTCTATTAAGAAGGAAATATGGTATCATTAATTATATGGGTATTAAAGAGGGTCTTTTACCTTTCACTTATATGGGTGTTCCTTTATTTTGGGGTCTCTCCAAAGCTAACTACTTTTCTAACATAATTTCTCAAATCACAAACCAACTTTCTAAATGGAAAGGGAAATCTCTCTCCGTGGCTAGGAGAATTTGTTTGGTTAAATCGACCATTGTTTCTACAATGGTTTATTCCCTTATGGTCTATAAATGGCCTGTTGGAATTTTTAGAAAAATTAATACATATATTAAAAACTTCATCTGGTCTAGAAGTATTTTTGAAAAGAAGCTTCTTACAATTCCTTGGAATTCATACTGTAAACTCATTACTAATGGTGGAATTGGAATTAAAAACATAAAGATGTTCAATGATGCTCTTCAGGCCCGCCTTACTTGGAGAATTATTAACTCCACTTCTAAATCTTCTGAATTTCTAAAACATAGATTTTTATCTAAGCTTTTAAAAAGGAATCTTAATTTCATTAAATCATCCATCTGGCCTTCTATCCGGGACTCTTATCAAAAAATCATGAAAAATTCTAGATGGATTATCAGTACTGAATCTTCCATTAATTTTTGGTGTGAAAAATGGTTTGGTAACCCTTTGATATCTTTGTTTCCCCTAATAATCTTCCTGAAGATACTAATCAGAATATAATGGAGGTCTTAAAATCTTCTGATCGTGATCTCCCTGATATTATTAAGCAAATAATTGATAATCATCCTTTTTCTTCTACTGGTGATTTCCTTGTTTGGGAACCTTCTACTAATGGTATTCTCGATTCTAAAAACTATTATAAGCATAATTTCTCTGAAAATGAATCTAATTTTATTTGGGTGAATAATTTTAACAAACCCTGGATTAAACCTTCCTGGCTCACCCTTATTTGGTGCATTGCCCATAATAGATTACCCACAGAAACTAGTCTGCAAACCTTTGGAATTTCTCTTTGTTCTATGTGTTGCATGTGTAACCAGCATAGGGAAGATGCCAACCATATTTTTCTATCTTGTGTGATGGCCTATGACCTTGGGAATTATATCTTTGACCTTTTTAATTGCAGAAATCATTTTACAGACTCAATCTCCTTGTTTTTAAATAACTTCACTAGATATGACACTTCTCTGCAGGTTAAACATATGTTTCTTGCGGTAGTGGCGGAACTTATGCGTGAGCTATGGTACGTTAGAAATGATCTCATTCACAATAATCACTCTCTCAATCTTAATGTAGGGGAATCTCGAATTCTTTTGCGATTAATGAAGCTGCCTCAATACAAAAATTCTGTTTCAACAATTTTGTTGGTGACTTTGAGATCCTTCGGTATCTCCATGTTCCTGGCATTTTCCCAAATCCAAAACTCTCCTTTGAAGTGTTTTGGAAATCTCCAATGCCAATATGGATCAAAGTGAATGTTAATGGTGCTTCCAAAGGCAACCCAGGTCCTACCAGTTGTGGTTCTATCTTCAGAGACTCAACCGGACAGTGTCAGGGATGCTTCTATGTTGGTTGTGGCCACTATTCATCTCTAGAGGTATAAATTCTTGGTGTCATTAATGCTATTGATTTTTCTCTTCAAAGAGGTTGGAGAGAGCTATGGATTGAAAGTGATTCTACCACTATCATCCATGCCATTTTGAATGAAAACATCCATCTAGCGTGGACACTCACTTCTTGTTGGATGAATTGCCTCAACTTGCTCCATGGGATAGATTATATAGCTACTCATTCCTACCGTGAAGAAAATGTCATTGTTGATGCTCTTGCCAACAATGGAGTTCATCAAAGCATGACTTGGCTGGACTATATCCCTTCTGACTTATTATATCTTTTTGATAGAGATTGTAAAAAAATCCCTTCCTTTCACCTCTTGTAACCCTTTTTTGATTATCAATAAATTGTACTTTGGTCTTTGACCAAATCATTAACTTTAAAAAAACATGATAAATAATCATTTGATAATAATTTTACGATTATTTCTTGGGTTAATTCGGGCAGTTTTTTGACCACAACAAACTTGTTTTGTCTATCCATTTAGTAATATGTACATAGGTTAGTTCTAGAACATTAAATAGGATATAATAAGCATAAAATAATCAGTTTTAACAATAAACATGTTTTCATGACTAGATCTGATGGCGATAATGGAAAATGAAAACATGTCATTCTTGAAGGTGATAAATTAAGACCTCACGAAAAATGTTTTCCTTTGTAAATTAATAAGAAGATGAGAAGGGGGTTGGATGATATATAATCCAATTAGTATCATAAAAAACATGTTAATATAATATAATGTATTTAACATGCCATGTTGAGGAGGATAGGTAGGGTGATATTAAGAAAAGAACTCGAAATTGAAAGGAAGTTAAAGGAAAAGGAGAGTGGGGGGGAGGATTACCTCTTGAATCCTCATTAATGAACCATGTATTAGACTTTTGATGAGACCATAAGCACTTGTACATGGGGGAGGTACTAGGGAATATTTTTGGGAAGAGTTTATATAAGGATTGAATTATGAGAGGTGTGAGGAAATAAGGGTGTGAAGGGTTCTATTTATAGTGGAGGGGAGGGGTGTTTTACAAATATTTTAATCATTAGTTTATTAATTTCTCTCAAGAAAAGAAATAAGAGTTGTTCCATGACTAAATATAGTGAGGAGGTCAAATGAGTTTGAAATAATTTAGATTAAATCAGTATACCATCACCCATGACTCTATAATTCACAAATTTAACATATTTTTGAAATTATTATATATCCTTATTCATAACAAATTCATGTATTTCAAAAAGAACCCAAAAATTCAACCTAACCATTTTTTGATGTTTAAATCCAAAAATGAAGTCCATTTATCAGAAATTATTGTCTAAATATGTTAAATTAAATATTTAAATAAAATAATAGTTTATTCAAAAAATTCCAATTTAAAATCAGTTATTTACTTACTCCAAGATATAGGTGTATCATACTTTCACTTAAATAGTATATATATACTATAATATGTAAGGATATTATTCATAATTGTAGGTTAATATTCAAAATGGCAGGTTACTATTCATAATGGTAGGTTAATGTTTACCAAAAAAATTCTATTTGTTCCATAAGACCCCAAAAATCCCCCTAGATGCTACTGTGTATGTCATATTTCCAAAATTCAAAATAATGAAGTGGAAAAATTATGTTTAATGGCCATATAGTATTTAGTATAATTATATTTCATTGTGTTTCCTAATGTTATTATACATTAATGAATGATTATAAGAAGGTAGTTTCATTGATAAAACATCGGGTCATTTCATTCTTCCCCCCGTATGAAAATTTCCTTTGAGATTTCGTTTTTCAAAAACAGGTGAGGGTACTTCTCCTTCAGTGCCTACTCTGGTTCTGATGTTAGGTCTTCAAACTTATGGTTCCTCCACAACACATAGAAAAGGTATATTTTATTATTGCTTAGAACCTTTTCTTTCCAGTCTCGAATCTTTACTGGATGATACTCATAGGAAAGATCATCTTTCAGTTTTACCACCTGTATGTTTAGTACATGTGAGGGATCTGGAATGTACTTCCTCAAGAGTGATACATGAGACACATCATGAACATGATCCGTATTGGGTGGAAGTACAAGATGATATGACATATCTCCTATATATTCAAGGATCTAAAAGGGGCCAATGTACCTTGGTCTTGACTTACCATTCTTTACAAAATGCATAACTCTCTTCCATGGTGATATTCGAAGGAAGACATTATCTTCATCGTCGAACACTGAGTCACTTTGACTGTTGTCAGCATATCTCTTTTTTTTGTATCTGAGTAGCTTTGATATATTTTTGGATGACTTGAACCTTCTCTATCATCTATAGTATAATATGAGGTTCAAGCAACATTCATTCACCAACATCATCCCAACAAGTTAGAGTTCTACATCTATTTCCATACAGAGCTTCATACAGAGCCATATAAATACTCGAGTGGAAGCAATTATTATATGAGAACTCATGAAATGGGAGATGATGATCCCATCCACCTTGGAATTATAGAGACCAAGATTTTAACAAATATTCAAGCATCTCAATAGTTCTTTCAGATTGGCCATCCTTGTGGGGGTGATAGGTCATGATGAAATATAATTCAGTACTCAGAGCATGTAGAAGAATTCTCTAGAATTTATATGTAAACTTGGGATCATAATTAGTGAAAATTGACAGTGGCACCCCATGTAGTCTCACCAATTAATTTACATATATCCTTGAAACTTTTTCAAGTGAGAGATCTTCTCGAATAGTGATAAAGTGGGAAGTTTTGGTGAGTCGGTCAACTATAACCCATATTGCATTATTTCTCTAGGATGTCTTTGAGAGACCCATGAAAATGTCCATAGTGACATTCTACCATTTTCACATGGGTATATGCAATGTTTTCATCATCCCTTTGGACTTTTGTTTTCCTTCTTTAACTTTATGAAATATTAAGCACCTTGAGATATAATATGAAATATCCTTCTTAATGTTGTCCCACCAAAAGTGTTCTCGAAGATCACGAAACATCTTTGTACTCCAAGTATGGATAGAGAATATGAGCTATGTGTGTTATCCAATATATCCTTCTTTATCCCAGGCGATTATGGCATAAAAATCCTAATTCTAAATCGAATCATTCCCTCATCATCGATATAGACCTCTTGGATCTTCACTTCCTTTACTACATTCATATTTTTTGAAACTCTGAATCATCCCTTTGTGCCTAATAAATATTCTATTAGATATATGTTTGGTAAATCATTTGGGAAAGGTAGAATTTATTACCTTCCCTTATGATTTTGAAATCCATCCTTTGAATATCCATGAAGATATGATCTTTCTTAATCTGAAACTTGGATAGAGTAGCAGGTTCTTTTCTACTAAGAGCATTGACTACCGTGTTTTCCTTTTCGGGCTGATAATGAATAGAGAAATCATAGCCTTTGATTTGTTCTTACCATCTCTTTTGACTCATGTTGTGATCATTTTCTATGAATATATATTTTTGGATCTTGTGATCAATATATATGTCCCACTTTTCACCATAGAGGTTGTTCCACAAGATTTTTAATGAAAAAAACAACGATGATTTCTCTAGATCATGTGTTGGGTAGTTCTACTAATGGATCTTCAACTACCATGAGGAATAGGCTCCCACATTATCATTTTCCCTAATTACACATCCCAAGACTTTCTTTGATGTATCAATATATATCATAAAACATTCTCCACTCTTTCATAATGTGAGTATAGGTGTAGTGATAAACCTTCCCTTAAGGTAGTTAAAGATTTCCTCACATTCATCCGTCCAAACATACTTTACCCCTTTCCTTGTTAACATAGTTATAGGGTTAGAAAATCATGAGAAATTACTAAGAAAATGTCAGCAGTACCCTGCTAATCCAAGAAAGCTATAGATTTTTGTGACAATAGAGGGTCTAGGATATTCTTTAATTTCCTTGGTCTTTGAAGGGTCTATAGAAATTTCCTCCCTTGTGATCACATGTCCCAAGAATGCGACTTTTTGTATCCTGAATTCACACTTTCTAAACATGGAATACAACTTATCCTTCCTTAATGTCACCAACAAAAGCCTTAGATGTTCTTCATGTTCCGCTTTTATCTTGGATTAGATGAGAATATCATCAATGAACACCAAAAAATATTTGTTGAGGTAATGTATAAAGACTCTATTCATCAAATCCATGAATATTTCAGGGCATTATTAAGTCTGAAGGGTACCACCAGAAACTCATAGTGCACATACCATATATGGAAAGCAGTATTCTGAATATATTCCTTCTTCAAATTAAGTTGATGACATCCAGAATGAAGATCCACCATTGAGAAGTATTTATTTTCTTGTAACTGATCAAACAAGTCATCAATCATTGGAAGCAGATACATGTTCATTACAGTGATATTGTTAAGTTCCAAATAATCAATACACATCCTCATTGATCCATCATTCTTCTTTAAAAAGAGCACTAGAACACCCAAAGGTGATGCACTAGTTCATATGAACCCTTTCTCAAAAAGATCATGAAATTGTTTATTTAACTCATAAATTCAACAGGAACCATTCTATTGGGAAACTATGATATAGGAGTAGCTCCAGGTATGATTTCAATTAAAAACTCTACCTCACTATCTAGTGGAATTCTGGGTAACTCTTTGGGAAATACAATACTATATTCCCTCACTATGGGCACTTCCACCAGGTCAACAATTTACTTTGACTCAACCCTTTGTACTTGGTATTCTTCTTCACAGGGAATAAACACTGACAATGATGAAGGATTTTCCAAAGGATATTCATGATATCCCTTGAATTTTTAGAGGATCATGGGCTGATTTGGAATCTGAAAAAATATTTTCTTTTCCCAATAGTTTATATGTGCCCTATATATTGTGATCCAATATATTCACATTGTTGAGTCAACTTCCACCAAGGGAAGAATCATGAGATTCGCTAGAAGAATCTTCCCACATACACCAAAAAGATAAGATTCAAACATTTGGGTTACAATGAATGATCCACTTCGTGTTTTTATTGATATATCTACTTCATGGTTTTAGGGTTTCTATTTTATAGTCTTATAAAACTTGAATGATATAAAGGAGTTCATAGAACTAGAATCAAATAAGACTTTTTTCTAACCATGAGTGAATAAGAAGTGTACCTTGTGCTAATTCATTTTATTGCGTCAATTTTGTAGTAATTATTTCATAATCCTTCCCTTTTCTTCCTCTGGATTTGGTGGATGATGACACTGATTACCCTTAAGGACTCGAGGTTTAGTGAATTTTCTTGAATAGTTACCTTTCTCCCTACAGTTGTAGCATCAAACCATTGGTGGTGCTCTCCTTTATTCCACCACATTCTCCTACCCTATCATGTATTTTCTACATTCATGAGCTTGGTGACCTACTTCCCCACACATGATGCAATTCATCATCCCTTTGAGGAAGTTCCCATGATGCATCTTCCCACATTTTTGGCATGTGGATGGTTGAGTTTTATTTCCACATTTATCATCAGACCCTCCATCATGAAACTTCATCTTTTGTTTCTTATCACCATAGCCCTGTGACCATTCTAAAAACATCATCTCCACTTTTAGAGAACATAGAAAAGCTTCTTCATAACTCCCAATGTCTCGGATTTTTATAGCCTTTCGAAGGTTTTGTTTTAATACATTGAAGAATCTGTAAATTTTTCTATCATTGTTGATAAAAAACCAGAAACATACCTTGCAAGACTTGTGAAACTCGGTTCATAGGTTGTGACAGATTCTATATCATTTTTCTTGAACTCTATAAACTATCTCTCCATATTTGTACAATGAATTCCGGGGAAATACTTGTCAATAATCATTATCTTAAAGTCTCCCCATACCATCTATTCAATTTCTTCATCCAGTTGGGTGTTCTTAACCAAATACCACCATTGGTAGGCCTCTCCATCTAGATGATAAATGGAAAGAGTCACCTTCTGCATCTCTAAATAGTGAAGCACCAAAATGATCTTCTCCATGGAGTTGACCCACTATTTTGCAACTAGTGGATCAGAAGACCCAATAAATGTCAGTGGTCATTGCCACATAAAATACTTGGCGGCCAATTTCTCTATCTTATGTGAAGGAGGATGTTCCCCCTTATTCTGGTTATTGTTCATAAGTTGAGATAGTTGGGTAAAAATCACCATTATGTTTTGAACTCCAACTCCCAAACCATTGGGGGTGTCTTTTGGGAAATCAATGCATTGTCCTGCGTACGGGTTGTTAGCATGGTTTCTACTGGTTCCCACCATTTCTAAAATAGATAATGGTAGAACACAATTGAAGTCAACAAATCATGAATAAATAATTTATTTAATGATGAAAATAATACTAAAATTATATCTTATAGGATCCTTATTTTTAGTAAAGCATCTTATGTGCATACTTATACTTAGTATCATTACAATGGTTTTTCATAAGGCTCCCTAATCCCAATTCCCAAATTAACTAATCCTTTCCTCTGAAACTAACTATAGAGACCCAAACATTTCATACACTAATATAAAATCATTTAGAATATAAAAAAAATAATTTTATTACTCAATGATTATCCAACGTTTTAGTATCTTGGGAAATATAAAACTATACATAACATTTACAACATAAAACATAGACATTTATTTAATCTATTATTCTCCAGCTTCTTATTGTCCCTTGAAAACTCTTTAGTACTCATAAATACCTAAGTATATACATCAAATAGGGTTGAGATAAAATCCAAGTAAGAGGATAGATACTAACAATATAAAAATGGGTGAGCACAATCATAACATAGGAAAATGATAATGAATATTTTAGAAATCATTATTAAAATACTTGAAATGTGGCAATTCATAAAAAATGAAACATCATGTCTTAGTGGTCAAAAACCACACATAGTTTTGAAACATTATAAAATCATGTTCAAGCATCATTTCACATTAAATCATGAGATTCATCACTTTACCTAATTCATTGTAGCACTGTATAATTTTAGGCTCACCCATCACATCATAACATTCATTTTGTGCTACATAATTATGGGCACACTCATCACATCATAACCTTTACATTATCATGCATTCCAAATCGAAAATATGTCAAAAATAAACATAAATAACCCATTGGATGAAATGGGGTTCAAATAATATATAATACATTCATAAAAATCTTCCTCCCAAAAAAATATGGGATAACATTCTTGACGTGGAACAATCAATGACGAGTGAAGTAGAAAGAATCATAAAGAAGTAAAAAGAGGGTGTTTATTTGTAAGAAGAGTTCTTTGGAAAGAATATTTGGTTTTTCATAAACTCAATTAGAAAATATTTATATCCTATAATTGGTAATATGGGGATGGAGAATTTATTCTTAAGCCATATATATATTGGAAATTGGTTGAAAGAGGGAAAACTCAAATTATGAGAGTTGGGTTCGAGAATTTCACCTTACCTTATATCCGAACACTTTACTCAATTTAATATATTGTATATCCTAATTAGATACATTAATTAAATATTATAGGAAATTTAATACATTAATAAGATTCATTAAGGTATTAATATTTTCATTTATGGGATTTTCATGAGTAATGGAGTTTAAATTCATTGTTCTAAAATGTTCGTTTTTATAGTTTTCTTGGATGATTCACCTATATTCATGAATGTAATTTCATTTAAAATTTGGATAAACATAAATAATTGTTATTATATTTCTCTTATTACGTTATATAACATGAAATGATCTTATCAATATTTTTTATAACATTGTAATGAATCAATAGATAAGTATTTAATGATAATCATTTGGGTTATTTCAGGCGGTTTTTCGACCCCAATGAACTTGTTTTTTTATTCATAAAGTAATATGTACCTAAGATAGTTCGAGAACATTAAATATAATAAAATACATATAAAATAATCTATTTCAACCATAAATATGGTTTCATTAGTAGATCTAAAGATGTTAAAGGAAAATGAAAACATGTCATTCTTGAAGGTGATAAATTAACACCCCACGAACAACATTTTCCATTCTAAAATAAAAAGAAGAGGAGAAGGGGGTTGAATGATATATTATCCAATAATTTTCATAAAATTACAATATATGTAAGATATTAAAGTTACCATACAATGTGGATGAGAATAATTTGAGATAGAGTAAGAAAATAACTTGAAATTGAAAGGAAATTAACGAAAACAAGGGAAAGGGGAATTACCTCTGGAATCCTTCTTAAGGAACATTGGATTGGTCTTTTGATGAGACCAGAAGCTCTAGGAAATAGGGGGTAGGGGGTTCAATAGAAGATGTTTTAGTAGATTTTATACGAGGATTTTATATTTATAGGTGTGAGAAAATGAGGGAATTAAGGGTGGTATTTGTAGTGGAGGGGAGGGGCGTTTCCCGAATATTTTAATCATTAGTTCATAAATATCCCTCAAGAAAAGAAATAGTGAGTGTTCCATGACTAAATAAAGTAAGGGGGTTATATGAGTTCGATCCAATTGGGATTATACCATCATATCATTAGTCATGACTCTATAATTCATGAATTTAACTAATTTTGTAAATTATCATATTTCACTATTCATAACAAATTCATGTATTACGGGAAAATCCCAAAAAATCACCCTAACCATTTTTCAACATGTAGAATCCAAAAATGAACCCCATTTTTCAAAAATAATTTTTTAAATATGTTACGATAAATTTTTAAATAAAATTATAACTAAATCCTGAAATACCAATTGAAAATCACTTGTTTACTAACTCCAAGATGTAGTTATATCACACTTTCACATAAATATTATATATATATACAATCATATGTAATGTTAATATTCATAAGGGTAGGTTAATATTCCTAAGGTTAAGTTACTATTCACGAAAAAAATGATGTTTGTTCCATCAGACCCCAAAAACCATCTTGGACGCAACCGTATAAGTCATATTTTTGAAATTCAAAACACAGTAGTGGGAAAATTATTTTTAATGGTAAAATAGTATTTAGTATCATTATATGCCATTTTTTCCTAATGTGAGTATACTTTAAGGCATGATTATATTAATTTATTTCTATTGGTAATACTTTTGGTCATTACAATATTAACCCTATGTGCATCTATTATTGAGTCTGTATGCACTTGTTTTTATGTATAAAAGGATGTCCTTTATAAGAATTTACACACTCTATACAACACCAATATTTGTGTATGTTTTCATCTATTTAAGTTTATCTACAGGGTTTTCAATAATGTTCTATAGTACTAATATCTAATAATAATCAGGATCATTCTATCTATATCCTAAACCAATAATTCATGAAAACCTAGGTTCTAAAAACTTTATTTAAAATTTTTACCGCAATAATATAAAACCATATACTTTTCAATATTTAACTTATTCTGCTATACTCCTAATATATATTATTATTTTACCAAAATAACATGATTTTTATAGACATCAAGTCTATACATATATCATTTACTCTTCCTATATTCTGGAGTTATCTAAACCTTCGATTTGATACCAACTATGGGACTATGAAACTTCACTCTCAGAATCTAATGAGAATAAAAATATACATTACGTATCAGTCTCAAAACCAACTGAGGTGACCCATTCATAATCATTCACAATTAAAATATCAAAAATAAATATTTACTCACTTATACGTTGAGTGACTTTTAGTTTTATGGTTCCAAAGAGTTATGAAAAACCTTCCATTAACTAAAATGATATTGTTCCAATACAACTGATATTTTTACCATTATATCTATAATTTATTATTTAGCATTATGTATTTAACAGATTCTATAATATTCTCCATGCATGTTACTCTTCTAAAAATATCACATGTAATATTTTCTCTATAACCCATGGAAATGGAAACATAAGAAGGGTGAGATCAAACACTGGGTAAGGGAAACTGTGTATAAAGTGATATCATAAAATAAAAGAGGTATCAATGATATATAAAATAGTAAATGACAGTGAAATAATTCTAGATAATAAATCATATGATCTTGAACTATATCCCAGAATACTAATAAAAAAAATCATATGAGTGACAATAATTTATTTTATAGTGATAGAATGCATATTGTTTGACATCATAATATTAAAATCTAGACCTTTTTCTAATAACTCATACATAAATAGGTAAGGTATATTCCAAATACCCAATCATGTTTGTATCATGAGACCTACCGATGCATCTAGGTGATATATGATATGGGTCCCCACCATTCACATACTAATTCTAACCCATTAAACTCATGAAATAAATTAATAACATAAAAAATTCATAATAAACATTCCATATCAATCTGAAGCATATTTATTAGAAAACTTACTTAAGGGATGTAGATAATTTCCTTAATCAATAAATAACATGTTTATAAGACATACAAACAAATAACATGGATGATTTTATTTTTTCATATCCTAATTAAAAAATAATTTTAAAATATATAAAAAAATTATAATAATAACAATTCAAATGATATCATATATAATGGGAGAAGGAATCATATTATTTTATACCAAGTGTATAATTTACAATATAAAATATCATGAAGGGATTTATAAGGAGATACATAAATCATAACTCTAAATAAGGTCAAATAATTTTAACATATAGTGGAAAATAGAAGAAAAATAATTAAAGTTATTTAAAAAAATATATTAAAATAATGTCATAAAAATATGGAGTTATGAGTTTCTTCCAAAATTCAATTTCAAATAGGAAGAATGAAAAACATTTTAAAAAATAATTTAAATGAAATTACAATAATATAGCCATAAAATTACATAATGTTTTTATATAGGAAATGTATATTTCAAGATAAAATGTTATATTTTAAAAGGAAACTCTTTTTTTAAAATTTGAAGATACAATTATAGAAAATCCACATATTTAAAAGGATAATAAAAATTTATTTTGAGAAGATGTAAAGATAAATTCTAAAATCACTTGGGAAAATAAAAATTTGGGAAATAAATTAAGGAATTGAAATATTTTAGGAATGAATAAATGTGGATACATAGGATAAATATAATTTAATGAGGAAGAGGGTTATTCTCAATAACGTTTCATTTTTATGAATAATGAAATCTATCAAAGGATAATAATTTATATAATAATACCTATAAAATGAATTTATGAGAAAGAGATTTATGTCCATAGAAATGAAAGTAGAATTAAAATATATGTTAATCAAAAGTTATAATGTAAAAAACTAATAAGAATTAATTTTAATGATAATTATCATAAATCAAGGAACATAAATAGAGTTAGAAAAACACTTGAAATATTTCATAACATAGGGATCAAAGGATTTGGAAGGTAGTATTAATAAAAATAATTGCAAATAAAAATAATAATAATTAATAATATTAATACCAATGTAGTAGTACGTACACAATATAAATTAATAATGGGTGTACAATATGAAACTATGCATCAATAAAGTGAAATTGAGATGAACACCTTGCGAATATCACAATATTTGAACTATAAATCCTTTTAAAGAAAGTTTTCAAAAAAATTTAAATATAAATAAATTAAATTTGAATTGAAATTTAATTCAATCATATGTTAAAATAATTTAACATAAAAGTATGGGTTTTAAAAACATTCATTATAACTTAAAGGAATTAAATTGAGTTATGAAGAACCCTTACTTAAATCTCGATTTTCCCAAATGGGATTCAACCTGATATATAATAAATATAACAATATTAATAACCTATTTAAAAAAATCATATTTATAATTTTTTCATAGTAGTTAAATAAAATATATATTATAAATTTATATGTTAGTTATAGTTTATTTTTTGATTTGATGTTGGTAAATATATTATTTTGTACACGCTTTGAAATATCGAAATCGATACATATTATTTGATACCTTTTTCATCATAGATAAATAATTTAGGTACTAGTATATATGTTTTATAAATATTTAGAAAGTCCCAATTTAATTCAATGAGTTTTTTAGTTATGGGTCCTGAAGATGAAATCATGGGAATTATTTTTCGATAATTTTTATGAAGAAAGAGAGGTATATAAATAATTAAATTATTATTAATACCACTCTTATAGAAAATTAAATGAAATAATATTGCATCATTTCTGTCTAATTAATTATGAATTTTTGATTCCATATCCATCCTGGGTATAAATTTTTAGTATTGATCATATAGGTGATTAAATCAATCCAAACAGGAATATTATATAATCGATGGTAGAGTATGATTGAGAAATTAATTACATTTGGAAAATATCATTACTAAATTTTTATAATGATATTATTTATATATTTTTAATGTGGTGAATCATATTATAAGAGATATCTATAAATAATAATGTTTTAGTTAACAATTTAAATATGTTTCTTCAGGGATAAAATACCCTGCACATATACATGAGAGACATTACCATTTTTCAGAGATCATAAAAGAGGGATAATTTATATTATATTTTAATATTATTAATAAATTTTTAAATTTCATATTTATTATTTAAATTTCCTCTTATAACCTTCTATTCAAGGTGGATATAAAAAATACTCTGCATCACTTTTGGTGGTAGTAATCCCCACATAACAGATTCTATGTTTTCTTTTTTCAAAAGATTTAGAGGAAGAATGAAAATAGTTATCCCATAAACATAAAAACATTTCACTATAATTATTATATTATTTTAATTATTCCAACATGGGTATATTAAATTTATATGAGGAAAACGAACAAATAAAAAAAAATAAAAAAAAAAGGAGTAATGGTGAATATTAACTTACTCTTTGGAAGAGTTCATTGGAATAATGGATAATGGATTTAAGATGTTTTATTTTGAGAAGAAAAGAAACTCTAATATGTTTTTTATAGTTTTAAGGTTTCATTGGTTCAGATTTGTATTGAATGTAATAGTCTTGGGGAGTTAGGATAAGTGAGGGTGGTGGTGAATACTTTTATAAGTAAAATGAGTGACATTTTTTAATAACCTAAAAGGTAAAGCCTCTATTAAATGATCATGTGTATACCAAAATTTCCAATAGTGAAGTGGAATAATGGTTAAGGTAAATAGTGAATCAATAAAACATTTTTATACATGGTTTAATATATTTTTATGTCTTTAATTATAATATTTTTTAATTTAACCATTTTTATTTTTTAAAATGGTAACTGATTTTAACCAAAGTAATTCACCTTTAATACCTATAAATAAATTTGGAGTTATTAAATAACGTGGACTTAATGATTTAAAATATGAAATCACCATTTCAAACAAATTACTAAAATTTTTGTAACTATGTTTTAAAAAACATAAAAATACTAGGATAACTCTTTTCATTGGAAAATAAAATTTTAAAATATTAATTGTTCTTAATCTTATTTCCTATCAATTATGAATTAAATTGGGGTAAATATATTATTCACATAAAAAAGTTAATTTAATAAATATAAATTTATTTTAAAATAAATCACATAAAAATATCATATTAAATGATTTAATGAGATATTTTCATAAACTAAATTTCATCATTCCATTGGTATTAAAATGAAATTGATTCTATTTACAAATATATTTCATAATGATGGTACATAAATTTATATCCTTTTATTAAAAAAAAATTAATACTTATATAATGTTATGTGGTTCATTTTTTCTCAGTGTTATGAGTGAATTATGCTACTAGATACATTAAAATTTTAAGGAAAATGTAATTTAAAATATTGGAGTTTTACATCAACCCATTTCATTTTAAAAATTGGAAAAAATTGAATCTCTTGAAGTCTGATTTGGTGCTCATCCTTAACCCACCAGAAGTTGATCCCCATAAAAAGAAACCCTACCAAATCCATCTTCATACCAAATTACAAAAAAAATTATAGAACAACATGGGATATCTTATTCAATCTTAGATAAACTTACCACCAATGATATATGAATATATCTCATCATCTAATCTCATAGAGATAATAGAATTCATATACTATATTGATTATACATGAGTGGGTAATCTCTATGAATCCATTTGAGCATCTTCCAATAACCATATAGCCCTCCTTTAAGAATTAGGCACTTAATATCAGGGCTCTATCCCCCCTCTATAACTCCCAAATATTTTAGTAGGAATTTCTATTTAAATAAATTCTTTTTTTGAATAACTTGTTTCAAATGAAAAAACAAAAACATTAACCAGAATATATTTTATTGAATTAAAATATTATAATTCAATATAAATATTAATAGAATATATGAATAAATTATGAATTATCATTAAGAAAAGTATTATAGGAGAAAATCCATAATATAATAATAAGGCCACTAACATAACATATTTATCAAAGTGTTTATCTATGATGATCATAAATATGATTCTAACTAAAAAATAAAATCATTTGAAATATAATCTATATGATAGGATATAGTTAAATAGGATGAATTATATTGGAGTTGTTTTAAGGCTATATATAGGGCTGAAATATGACCATTATTTATATAGTTATTGGATAAATAGTTATTGAAAATATGCTCATTGTATATATGGTCATTAGGTATGAAAATATCTAATAGGTATATTATTGTTGTGTAATTATTATTAGAAAAAATTAATATAATATAATTCACAAATAATAAATTAATATTTAATGAAATAAAGGGATAATATTTAATTTAAATATTTTATTAAAAAATATATTTCCGTTTTTACATCTTATTATTAGTATTATTATTATATAATAATTTCGTACATTATTATATTTAGGGGAAATATTGTAATGGATTTATAAAATTAAATGGTTAGATATTACATATATATGACTTTTAGGGGATTTAATTAAAATAATTTCATGAAAAAGGGGATATTTCTCAAAATATTGTTTCTTAAAAGTGTTATATACTTATATCTTAAATAATTAAATTGATAACCTTTAAATTATTTGTATCATAAAATGTTTCAATTTATAAAAATACATATCAACTCATATTTAATTAGAAATTGATATAAAAAATATTAAGAACACACAATGTTTACAAAATATTTGTTTTCTTTAAAAAGATTTTTAAATATATATTTTTTACAATTAAAATTTTAGTATATCATATTTATAAATTAAATTTGATTAAATTTTGTTTAAAGTTTTAATAATAATCAAAAAAAGGTATGATTTATAATTTCATTTTCAGCCATCAAAATAAGATATCATGGTAATAATTGAGTAGCCATGATAGATTTTAAATAATTTAAAAATTGTAAAACTAAGTGGTAATGAATTAAAATACAATAAAAAATATCCATAAATAATATTATGTGGGAATAATCCAATAAAACATATCCCACCTTCATTATTTTCACGTTTTGTTTCCACTTTACTTTTGAATTAAAAATATTATACATTACATAATGAATATTTGTTGTAATGACACTCAAAACCCACCTATAAAATGAACCTTCAAATACCCATAAAAACCCACCATTTTACTTATATTATCTCTTATTATTATACCCATTTTTTATATCAAAAATATTTTATTGAAATTTGGAAGCTTCTAGTTCCAAGAAGGAATAAAAAATCCTTCATTTTGAAGAAACCCAATTCAAGGAGGAGGAAATTAATAAATTTAAGTATATAGTTCTTACCCATATTTTCAATTACTATATGATGAAAAATAATTATAAATACCATTATTATATTTATAAATGGTATATTAACATTGTTATGCTTTTAATGAAATGATGTCACTATTATATAACTCAAAACTCTTACACATTCATTAGTATAACATGTTCTTTATTGGGTTAGGTTAACCATGTTTATGAACGTTGAAATAACAAAATCATCAGTTTCATCATGAATAAGTATCATGAAATTAATAATGTTAAAATAATATATTAAAATGTAATTAATATTATTAATATGGTTCTAGATATATGGGAAAATTAATTTTCATTATAAAGTAACCTGTTGTTATCGATAAATTACATAGAACACATTAATCATATATTCCATATGAATAATTATCATACCTTCCATCAAGTGAAATGGGGAATGAATAAATTATTATAAACATTATCCCACTACCTTGAACAATATGGGAATGATGAACTTGGTATAAATGTATGAGAATCTATATTTTCATCATTGAACTTGTACAGAATAAAAATAAAATTATAAAAATGACAATGAAAATATACAATAACTATCTAATTTATGAATAATGAATGAATATAATTTAACAGTATAAAAGTTATTATATATGAATAAGGTAATTAAATAAGTGGTTAATATTACTATTTTTTTATACACGAGATTAAAGTTATTTCTTGGAAGCCATAAGTAATATTAATGGTTTCTCATATAAATTTTCATTTCATTGACATCCATTCCATTTTTAAAAACAATATACTTTTTTGTGGGGTATATACTACCATATTAATGTATTTTACCAAACATAAATAAAATTAAAGGGATATACATGTCTATCTTTTGTTTTATCTTTAATGGTATTTTTATTTAATAGTCATCAAAGCCGTAAGAGTTTATTTACAAATCTTATTATAAAATCATGATTATTTATGTTCGTACTTACATTTGGAGAAATTATATGTTCCATAACTCTTAAAAAAATATATTCTTATTCCATTGTAATTAATGGGTCTTACATGTCTATGCACAATTTCATCTCCCTTTGGTTCAAAACTTAACTTAAAGGATGTTTTTAAGTTGAGATGACTTTATATCTTATATTCGGTCAGGAATATTTCTCCTCCATGACCATATTATCTATTTTATTATAGATGTTACATATCTAGGTCTATGGATTTTAGTGTTATTTTAAATATACATCGAATTATTTACAGAAAGGAATATTATTTTTACATTTTCAGAAAGATCATTTTCGACAAAATTTGATATTCATTAAAAAGTGTGAAAATAAAATTATTTTAAAAAGTTTTCTAAACAAACAATAACATACCACATTCTTCTTAAATATTATATATAAAAAATATTTTTATTTTTTCATGTTTTTAAAGTGAAATTTTTATTTCCATTATATGAAATTTTTATCATTTAAAATGAATTTTATCAAAAGTAAAGGATATTTTTAATTATTTTTCATTTAAATTTTTAATGATCCTATAAAAGTGTTTTTAATATATGTAAAAATAAATTATTTATTGTTATAGTTCCCTAGGGGTATGATTTAATGATACCTTTCACCTAATTACGCTTGATAACTTATGATAATTTCTTATGGAGAATTTCACAAAACTCATTCCTTTACTTTGGTTAATTAAGATATCATGGAATTGAGAGTGTATTCATGTTAAATTAGAAAAAACATATATGGTTTTTCATTATGTGATTGGTGGAATAAGAAATATATATATCTTAAATTAAAAGGGAAATTCATTAAGTATCGATATATAATGTTGTTAATCCTAAACCTTATTAATATGTTCATAATTTTATGTGTGAAACTTATTCATATTTTCATAATGTTAAGAATATAAAATATTTTTTTAATAATGTTAATTGAGGAACTTTTTGATATGATAAAAAAATTTAAGCATCAAACCTATTGATATTTTCATAATTTAAATCATGGAGCTTATTGATATGTTTAAAATATTAAGTGTATAGTTTATTAATATGTTCACAATGTTATGAATTGAACTTATTGATATGTTCATAATTTTAAGCATTACATATGGTTATGATTCTACCATGTGATTATGTTTTACCCCATGGATCATAGTTATTTCCCTATTTTACCACACCCTTATTCCTTTATTTATTTTATTAGTATTCATAGACACATGTTTCCATTCCATAATATTTAAAATCTTATATCTCTCTGATTCTCATGTAATTGGATCATTATTATAAAATCTTGTTTAAATGATTCTATATCTCATGTCTCATGTTATAATGAAATAATTATGGGTTGATTTATGATTTATGAGATATCTTTTTTAGGGTATTATTTAATTATGTTCTGTTCATGTAGCTTGATATTTCCCTCACAAAAAACTTTTTTGACTCATGCTAACTTATGATCTTTGATTGATATCTCTTACACTTACCCATACCAAGAATCTAAGATCACCTTTTTCTAATGTCCCTAGGAAATGAATAGTGGTATTATGTATGACATGTATAAAAGGATATCATATATGGAGTAATTTATGGTAAATGTTGAATACATATTGTAAAAATAGTAATATAATGTAACCAATCTCCAAAGACACTAAACCGACAACATTAGGGGGTGATATATATGGTGAGAGGTAATGATTATCCGTATAAAATTATGATTTATTTATTCATTTTATTCTTAGGTTTCCTCAATTTGTTGAGGTGATTTTTGTTAATTATTTGTATTAAGTTATTAAAAATAAGTGTATGGAACATAAACCATCCATGATGAACCAAAGGTGATGTAGGATGAGCCTAAAATGTCATAGGTTGAAATTCAAGAGTTATAATTTTGAACATATTAAGATTTATGTCCCTTATCATATTATCACTTAATCTGATTTATTTTTGTTTTATACTAACACAACCATTTTAGTATTAGTAAATGGTTAGAATCAGGGGGAATTGGGTTTTCAATGATTGTAATGGTCAATCCATGGATATTCCTAACCATAAGTCAATGGATATATGAGTAGGTGCTCAATATCTTATTGTTATGATAACAAAACTATCATGAATTTTTATTAATAACATAGAACATTTAAATCTCTCAATAACACTGAATAAGATAAAAATATAGTTTCACGGATGTTCAGGTGAAAGGGACCAAGGTGGAAAGCATGTTTAATATCTTATATATGAAAAATGTAGAGAAAATAGTCAAGAGGACTGTCTCAAATGAATTATAAGATTTTATATATAACAAATGAGTGATTAGCGAAATAAAATGAAAGGAAAAATAAATTGCTCAGTTAACATGATGGAGGAAAATAATTTTCTTTCTATGGAACCACAAACAATTTAATGTTATAAATGTGACTAATTTTAGAAGAATGAATAACAATGCACCAATACAAATGTAAATGATGAAAATAGGTTTTATAATCCTTCAATAAATATTTATAAAGGGAAGCATTATAATTTCAAAACTCCATAAGATGGTCAAAAAAAATAATGTGGTGAAAGGTACACTCATAATCAACTCATTAACTAAAAATAAATGACTGTATTTTGGTTTTACAATTTCCTTCTTATTTTGTAAAATTTTCTTAGATTTTAAAATTACTATCCAATTAATTAAATATTTCATTTTTAAAAAATTCATAGTTTTAAGATTATTTCATCCAAAGTTTACAACTCTTATCTTATTAATGTTTGTGGTAATTTACAACTTTAAAATATTATTACTCGAATTATGTTTGAAATTTATGTGATTTTAGGTACGGACTGACACTATCTACATAGATCACATACTAATTAATATAATAAGTAAAGTCACATTTCACATTCCAAATAATCATATGATCATTTTTACTAAAAGGATGAAAATAAAACCTATATCACAATTTCATAAATTAGTAGGATTATAATATATAATTATGAGGGTTATTTTTAAAAAATAAATAGGGATCAAACAAATTTTTCGATATTCTTACAATGAAGGAAAATATGTGTTTCTTATCCTTATATAACATAGTTACATTGATAAAGAAATAATATTGTAACTCATTCCTATGTTGTGGATACACTCATTTATTTTCAATAGTGATACATTGTTTAAAATTATAGGACACAATTTATTGAAGGGTTTTAATGTAACACCAAGATATTTTAGTATGATTTTCCCTTTAAATAAAAATTGTGTTAATTAACTTATTTCAAATGAAACATAAAAATTAAACAAAAGATGGTATATATAATTGATATGAAATATTACAATATAATATAATCATCAATACATTTTGAGAATATAATATGAATCATCAATAAGAAATATAAAAGAGGAATATATCTATAGGTAAATAAAAAGACAAAAAATGTTGAATCATTTTATTCATGCATTTTTTCAGGGAGATCTTACATCAGATTATAAATACTGAATAAATAAAAATCATTATAAATATAGTTTACATTTTTAGATAGAAGTAAATAAGATGAATGGTTTTAGTTATGTTTGTAACGATATATATTGGAATAAAATATAACCATTGGATATATAGTTATTAGATATATAGTAAGTGAAAAAATAATCATTGGATATATGGTCATTGGGTATACATTTATCCAATAGGTCAATTAATATTTTCTAATATTTAGTATTAAATTTAAAATTATATAAATCACAAATAATAAATAATTCTAGATTTAAATAAAGATATAATATTTATTTAAAATAATTTATTATAAAAAATATTTTAAGGCATAAAATATTATCATTATCATTATTATTATTATAAATTAATGATTTTATATATTTATAATATAAAAAAATACTATGAATTGATAAAATTGAATGGAAATAAGATAAATAAATTATTATAGGGGATGAGATTGATATCATTTAATGATAAAAGGTGGTATTTTTAGAAGAATTTTTTATTAAGAAAAGCTATATATTTTCAAATTAATAAATTAAATTGTGAATATTTATATTATTATTTATTTAAATTGTTTCAATTTTTAAATAAATACATTAATAGTATTTTAATTATAATGTTTTTCGAAATAATATTAAAACCACTTCATGCTTAAAAATTAATTTTTTTTATAAAAACAAATAATTAATTATATATAATATCTTGAATTATAAGTTAAATTTCACATATTTAGAAATTTAATTGGATTATATATATTTATAATTTTTAACAAAAAATTTTCAAATAGGTAAAGGGGATATTTTTATTTTTAGGCATAAAAATAAGTTATCACTATAAAAATTATTTTTGCAAAGTAAAAGTAAAATAATGTAAAAATTGTTAAAATAGTTGGTATATATTTTATATTTCATAAAAATTATCTCTAAATGTATGTATGAGGGGTTTCTAGAAAAAAAAGGTTCCCAATTCCATTATGTTTCCACATTGTATCCACTTTCCTTTTAAAATGAGGACCTTATATATTATAGAATAAATATTTATTTAAATGACACTCAAAACTCACCTATAAAAGGACCCATATTTTAAACATAAAAAATCAATATTTTTCTTTGGTTCTATATTGAATCTATTTCCATTTCCCCCTCCCAATTTCTTCATATAATTTTTGAATATTTTATTTTGAAAAAACAAACTCAAATACTTCATTCTGAGGGAACTCGTTTTGAGAAGGAGAGAATTAATCAAAGTAGAATATATTCCCCACATTTCTAAATTAAATTATTATATTAATTATCTATATATACAATTATACAATTTAATAAATTTAATAAATTTATATTTAAATTTTAAATATTCTAAGAAAATTATATTAATATTTTTTAACAATAAACACTTAACTATTCATTAGTATAACATGTTCTTATTTGGGGTTTTTTAAACCACACACATGAAAGGTGATTTACCAAAATAATACTTTTAATAATGAATATATAAAAAATTAAAAGTGTATTTTTTTATTAAAATGGTCATATAAGTTTGGAAAAAAAATTAATGTTCTATGTAATGTAACTTATTTTTATCGAAAAGATTTCCCAAAAAATTCTCATTATTGATTCCATTATTAGGTACATTTGAAAATAATTCTATCAAGAGAACATGGGAATAAATAAATCACTGAAACAAAATGATTTAATTTACTTGATCAATATGAGAATTATGAATGTAATATCAATGAATTGGGGCTAACATTTCAATTTTTGAAACTTGTATAATGTAATAAAAAATACCATCATCTGATGAAGAATTTAAACAATATCTAGTTATTATATGTATTATCAATGAATAAAAATGAATATTATATATTTTAATGGATATATGTAAGATTTCTAAATAGGTTATTAAGACGGTATATTTTAGTATATAGGAGGTGAATGCACTTTATTGGAATTCATGTGTAACAGTAAGGGTTTCTCATCTAAATTTTCCTTTCATTGAAATATATAACATAATCACCACCTATATTAATATTTTTGGCGTATATAATTCCCCATGTATTTATTTTATCATAATTTTATTAAATTTTAGGTATTTATAAGTCAATATCATATTTTTTTTCCTTTCATGTAATTTTCATTCAAATTTTACCAAAGTCGTATGGGTTTCTTAACCAATATAAATTTTATATTGAGATAGTTTATGTTCAAATTTCCATTTACTAAAATTATATTTTATTCCACTCTAAACCTATATATTTTTTTATCCTATTATTATAAAGGTGTTTTAGAGAACCAACAAGGGGTTCCCCCAAACCCGAATCACTAACTGGTCCGCCTGAAGGCTTTAAGGACATTCCTGATCCCTATGCGCTAGAAAATAGTGCATGGTCATCAAAAAACATAACTTGGGAATGATTTAAAACATATGAAATGATAAAAAATCAATAAAAAATTCCCAAATAAATATAAAAATAAATGAACGTCCCAATAGCATATAAAATCAATGCATAATTAAAGGAATAACAAAAATAGATATACCTATGACATTGCATAATGTATAGTGGGACAAACGAAAAAATAGAATAAACTAAATGAAAGGCCCAAAACCATCACCAACACTTCACTGATTATCCCAACGTCACCATCCAATAATATATCTCTCCCATAGGATCAATGAAGAAAATCATACTTTAATGAGCCTAGACCCGTAAAAAATCAATGTGAGCTAAAAAGGCATGTGTGTCACTAGAACACCTAGAATATAAGTTGTCACATTAATATTACATCTTAAAACATGATTAAATAAAATAAAATAAAAAATACAAATTTTTCATAAGCATTTACATAATAAATAATAACACATCAAATCTCTGTTAAAAATATTTTTCCAGGTTTTTCATTAAATATAAGCAATCACATTGAAAACACTTATTCAAAGACCAATAACTCTTGTACAAACAACCATTTTAAAGTACCTCTTGAAAACCATTTTGTAACCACATCTTTTTGAAATATGAATTTATTTAGTAAAAAAGATATTTCTTTTTTTCTCATGGTTTGAAAAATCATATTTTAGAACAAACCTTTTTATAAATTTTGGAATGTTAGTCTAAAATAATATTTTCAAAACCAACATTATAATTTCCTAAGCCTTGTTCTCCCTCAATTGACTAATATGGGTAACTACATGACCTAAATATAACATCTCTTAATAATAGAGTATACTGACTAGTATATGGGGTCTATATAATATAGTGGGAGACTATACCATCTTGAACTTAGAAGAAATCATAATATAAACAAGATATAAATTTAAAAGATAAAACTCAAGAAGATAATATATTAATACCAAACAATCCAAACATAATATAGCATAACATTCAATATTGTATTCAAAATCAAATGATGTGCTAGAATTAATATAAGATACCAACTAAATGACAAAATCCAAAATGAAGACTCAAAACACCCTTTACGGAACCCCAAGCCTGGTCACATCTACATGCTCAAATCCCAAGTAGCATAGAAATCAATAAAGAGCATTCCCCCTTTCCCTTGTCTAAACATATATCAATGAATTATTACCAGGTACCAAATGGTTTTCATATTGGGTTTGAGTAAAAATATGTATGATAACACTCACACTTTCAAATCAAATCCATTCTAAAATAATTTTAAATGGAATTTTACAATAATAAGAGGAATTATTTCTTAAAATAATATATATCATAAATTTTTTGTATCACCCTCAATATCTAGGTTGACACTCAGGGTCGTCAAATACATTATTTGGATTGATGATAGATATATATGCCTATGAATATCTAAGACCTATTGGATTCCCATTCCAATGACCAAATACCCATTCCAGTTATCAAGTAATTGTGTATCTCTCCATCAAGCATCAATAAACCATGGTTCTCACCTTTATACAACATGTAAGCATTCATCTTACCCTAAAGCATCTGGTAGACATTTAATAATGGAATATATGCAAATTATCAAGCAATATTTTCTTACATGTTCCCAAGGTGCAAGAAAATACCAATAAAAATTGTATCAATGGATCCAGTTTGTATTCCAATAATAGGGATACTCACATGATCATCCCATTCTATCGATAGTTTAGAAATTTAACAAAAAACAAAAATAAGAGACAAATAATACTAATTTACTAAACATACCCAACATGTTAACATATTCCATATTGGTTATTTGATCAAAATTACAAATTAGCATACCATTTACATAGAGAGGAAAGATTACACATTACAGATCAATCAATAAAAATTTCTCATATACCAATTTCATTCCAATTCACATAAAACTATGATAATTTATGATTCCCATATCAATTAATACAAATTAAAATTTGAAGTTTTATTAAGTCCATATATTGTTATGTCATTCTGTTAATCCTAATTTCATTATCATTAACCACTTACCTGACAAGTGATTCTTTAAAAATAAAATTACCTCAATTCAAAAGGAAAACCAATTCTATAAACTATTTATGATTTATCCTCAGGCTCTAGGTTCACATTTCCATGTTACAACCTAGGTTCATGGGTATGCATACCTCTTGGGTGCATGAAAGTCTCAGTCTCAATGACAATAGACCTAAAGATATTCATGGGATGTATAGGATTAGTGATTAAATCCATACAAGACAATTATATTCAATACGTGTTATGTGAATTATATATTGGTGAGATCACACAAGTAGAACATTCTTGAAAGAAATGTTAGACTATAGAGAGATGTTTCATATCATGTACCATAATATAAGGATGAATATTATCAAGAACGATTTCATGAAAAATTACTAAACACAATGATATCATATGGATATTAAAATATTTACCAAATCAATGATGGAAGAAGAACAAGACCCAAGGCGGATGCAAGAGGAATCGACAAAAACCATGAAGATATTTTCTATTCATGTTGTGTAAAAAGAAGAACATACCAACGAGTTAATAATCCATGTTGAAGATTCTAAGGAAGACATAGATAACCCATATAAATTATAAATTATAAATTAAGGTCACAAAAGGGGATTAATTGGCTTAAAATATGGGTTTAGGGGGCATACATATGATTCTACCCCTTACTTTTTTGGCCCATCCTGATGACACTGGCTTGCTGCTAGTGTCTGTGAAAGATACCATTGATATTGAAACCACAACATATAGATTATGGGCCTTCTATAGGTGACACATTATTCATGGTATCTAGTTTATGGAAAATGGGTCTCACCAGTTAGACGGTGGGCCTCCTATAGCCTGGTTGAGCTATTATCCAGTCCACCAACTGGATGGGGGAATACATTAGCTTGCTGGATAAACTACAAGATCATCCAATCTAAAAACCACTACTAGAAACTTCTAGACCATCTCCTATAATACATTAATTATTTATGATAGACCATTTAAATCTTGAAATGGGGAACTTTTATTGAAAATTAAAAGTATCAATCAAATATAGAGAGAAATATACCTAGGTAAAATAGAAGGATTTTACTACCTCTCCACAATAATGTAGCTTATATAGAAGTTGTTCTCCAAAGAATCAATGAAATGTATTGATGAATATGTTGGTCTAATACACTTGTATATTCTACTCCCCCTACCATATATCTTACAAAAATCACCCATGCTTCAACTATACTCACATTGGGGGTCTAGTCTTTCCTCAAAGATTCTCTTAACTATGATATACAACAATGATCCAATGATCTTCAATAAATAAAATGGAATCAATGTCAACAACATCAATATATATCATGTGATAATGGTTAGGACTATAGAAATTATTTTTCAACACATGAAACACATCGTGAATTGAATTTTAGAAATGTGGAATATCCAATCGACAAGTCACTATAATGAACCTCTTCACTACCTAAAATGACCATACATACAAGGGTAATATCTTTCATTTATTCTATATATTATGTTTTCCCAGCATAGGTGGCACCAAAAGAAAACCCTTGTGGCAAAAATTAAACTATATAGGTCATATCATATGGTCAGTATAGAATTTCTTCATTTTCCACGTAGTTTCCATCCAGATCCAGATCAACTGAACCTACTTAGATGTATATTAAATTATTATAAGTCCAATAAGTGCTGAATCTCCCACCTTTAACTAGAACAAAGTAAAATACCCCAATATATCATATAAATCCTTTAATGGATTCATTTTTATTGATTTATAGAAGATATTAATATATTATAACTCTAAAAGTTTCAGATGACCCTTATAAGAACCATTGAATTCCAAAACACAGGCATATAACATGTCCTCGATAATCTAAATATTCACTTCATAATATCTGTCAGTCTGAGGATGGATGATTGTACTTAAAAGAACTTATGATCTCAAATCATTTTTAAGTATCTTCTAGAAATGTGACATGATCTAAGGATATAAATTTAAAATTAAACTCCTTAGAACACCATGGAATCAAAATATCCCCCAAATATAGAAATTACCCATATCGATGATGGTGAATGTATCCCTAATTAGAAATAATTTGTATACCTTCATCAATTAATCAAAAATCACACTTAATGGATAATGATTGTGAGGGTTTTTTGGATAATAATTTTATGAAATCAATAATTAAATAATATTACTTCTATTTGGGAATGGAAAAGTTCTGTAGTAACCTAGCATGCCTCTGATTCTAGTCATTCACCTACCAACAGGTGAAGAAACACACCCGATATCCCTTTAGCACTATCTTCATTCCCACTAACTATTATTGACAATGAATATAATGAAACATATTCATCATGATAGGATGTAACACCAATTTATAATCATTAGATTTCCTCATTATCTTCTCACATGAACACATAAGAACCCAGATATGACTCTAGAAACCATGAACCACATCACTTATAAGAGTCTTACCTAATGGTGGATCCCCACCGTTATGTTGTCCCTCAAGGGTAAAACCTTTATATTAGATAATTTTCCTCTCTTTATATGATATATGAGTATAGAAAAAATTGATATTGATGTCAGAGTGACGCTCCCTTGAGACTTTTAAACATCCATATGCATATCTACAAAGACCACCATCATAATCCACTCATCATTAGATTTCCACACTACATTTGACTTCACCTTCCTACAAAAAGTTTCATAAATAAAATTTTCATTTTTTCGGATTAAATTCCCACATAATGTTGAAGGACTATAGATACTAGACCCACATTTTCTATCAAAGGTTCATGTTTCATTGTGGGAATATATAGTTTGGTCTCATTATAGTATTTTAACCCAAAAAAACTCTTCAAAAATAAAATTAAACCATCATATCAAGGAGTGAACCACTATAGAAATATACAGATCATGTGAAGAATAATTCTACTAATTCATAAAAATGTGTCTGGAGAACAAAACAACCACTCGATGCTCCTGCATTAGAACTTCACCAAGACCAACTCCTGACACTTAAAAAACCTGATATACTTCAAACCCAGCTTATTTAAGGTAAGGATCAGTGATTAATCCAACATACTATTGAAGTACAAGAATGGCTCGTCATAAAAATCAAATCAAACAAACCTCACTCCTTTAATTGTTAGCCCAGATATCAATACTTATTGAAGGGAGATTTCCTAGATGAAATTGTTGTAATATCCTACCATACCCATAAATATTAAATTTTTAGTGATTTTTTAGGCCTTTACCGAGACAAAAGAACTTCAAAATTCACTAGGTCTACTGACATATAGCATCAGAGGTAACATTTCCCAATAATTAAACTTTTTATATCTGAAAATAACATTTATATTTCATGATGTATATCTTATTTTATCTTTTCATACTCTAGATGAGATCAGGGTTTTGGTCATTATTTTTTCTAGAATAGGAGTTCACCAATATTATTTAGATCAAAACCACTAAACACTGATCTAGAAAAGGTTGGAATTTATAATTCATCAAGTCCATGAGCATCATTTGGGAATTTTTCCAACCAAATGACATTACCACAATACTCATAAATACTATACCTAATATGAAAAGATTTTTAGGGTATGTCATATGGTATCACTCTCAATAGATGATATCGTAACCTCAATTCAATATGGGATAACATCTGGGAACCTATCATCCAATTGAAGTGATTTTCATTACGTAGAAGGGGGTACTAGTTCCTAAATGGTGTCAAGTTTAGCCTATTCTAATCCACACATAAAATAAATGTCTTATTATCCATCTTGGTGGCTGGTATAAGAGAACCCCATGGTGAATTGACTGGTCATATGAATCTATTAGCACTTATATCTTCCAATTGTGGTTTTAAATCCTAAAACTCTACTAGTTCTATCTTATAAGGTGGTATAAAAATAGGTTAATCTCTGAGAACAAACTTGATAGTGACCTTGATATCTTTCATGGGTGGAAAGCCTGAGAACGCCTTAAGAAAGACATCTTGAAAGTGGTCCACTACTATAAGAGAATTACTCCACTATAACTATCCATAATTAATAAAATGTGCTTCTACTTTGTCCTTGAGACAATATTGTTTTCCCTAAATTCTTCATACATGACCTACCATGATATTCCATTCACCATGGTGGATATATATGTATTTTTCCTGAGATAGAAATATAGCTCTAATATGATAATAGTTTATGAGATCTTATTATATAACTATCCAATCAATATCATGTAACAAATATAATTCTTCCGAATCGAGTAACAAAATATATCAATGGAATTAGTACATAATAATTTCAAGATAATAATCCTTATAACATATGGTATAAATTTATGGAAACCCAAATGAAATAATTATGGGAATACCCCATTTATGATTTCCACACACAAACCAAATTCATTGAAATTTTGATTAGATATAAATGAATTTTTTCCCCTGTTTTAAAAAAATACATGTAAGGGTTGTTGATACTAGATTCATATCTGTGATACTGGAAATCATAGCATCCATAATGGTATATGTAGATTATATATGATGTATATGACTCACCCTTATTCCTTGGTATCCAAAATAACTCCCTTTCTATGCTCCCTCTTGTAGATGATACTTCTCATATGTATGTGTACCATATCCCCTACCCTGATTCAAGATACTAGTGGAACTACAAAAACATGCCTACTAAGGGATAGTTGAATACATTCTAGACTCTAGTGCATGTTGGGATCCTCTTCTACCACTCGACTGCATGTTACTCATACAATACCTCTATAGATGGTCCATCACACCATAATCATTAAATTATATAGAATTTAAAGAAAACAGGAAAAAAATTGGATAAACCTGTCACATTTAATGTACTACCCCTATGCATAGTCCTGATATGGATATCCTCTCCCTGTGCTACTCTTCCTTCCACTCCCTTAGAAGAAAACCTCAGAGCCACACTTCATGATTCCTGAAATGATCTTCCCTACCATCCTGATGTGAATTCCTACCCATCACTCACGAATTAATTCATATTTTCTTCAGTGATGAGTTCCAAATTCATCAAGTTAGATATGTTTCCCAGGGGAAATATGTTCACCTATGACTTGATCTCATATTGAAACATGTTCTAGAAGATATTTTCCCTAGTTGTATCATCTTGTACTAAAGATTGAGAAAAAATATATGTTAGTAAAATTTTCAATATATTGCATCACTAAAATGCCCCATTATGTTTAGTGCATGATATTATGATCTCTATCATCAATCATTTAATCTGGATAAAATTTGGTTAGGAATTTGTTCTCTAAGTCATTCCATGTTAGCTCTTATTTCTATTTATCTTTCACTATATAATTCCAAAAGCACTTGGTAGGTACTCATTACATATATACAAAAATATTCACCCTTTTATCCATGGGTGACTCTAGGTGACTAAAGATCATCTAGATAGACTCAATTATTAACTCATCCACATAAGCTAAGTCTTTCATAGTGAATGTGGGTAGGGCCATAGATAGAACCCTCTGGTCAAATCATACATTAACGTTATAAATTGATTAGTCTCCCTATCTATGGATTGCATGACCTGTATAAAACTATAATTAAAAGAATCATTTATCATGTTCCCTAGAGCTCTAAGATGTTCAAGATAAGCTGTGTTAGGTGTTTAATGGTCAGAACTTTCCAGTTGCACAACTCAATGATGATGTAGTGGATGTTTTTCTATGAGGTTCAAGAGACTCATTAGATCATAAGATAAGTAACAAGATCAATCACACAAGGACAATATGATAAAATAGAACCATTGATACATGGTTACTAAAAAACATATCTTAACTTGTGAATTATCACATCATAAAAATTTAATTTATTCCTTTTATCTAATATGGTAAGGTATTATATCTCACAATTTAGATAGAAAAAATATCATATCTGGTAAATATGACCCTAATAGGAATGATGTATGTCAATATATTTCCCTTTGTGAAAACCATGATTCTTGTATACCCACCTCATTACATACCATATCTTGACTAAAATATCATAAAATAGAATCATCACATAATTAGTGTATCACAGAAGGTAAAATAACGTCGAAACCATAACTAGATAATCCAAATAACATTAATACCAACCCTAATAACTTGGATTTTCTCCCATACATGGGTTAGCTACTCCCATGAATTATCACATTACCAAACTACAACATGTCCAATTTTATTTTCTACATTTGGAAAATAGTATATAAATAGAAACACCTATGCTATAAAACACCTTGGTAATGTCACTAGGATTGTTCTACCTCACCTGACAGAGACGAGCCCCTATGTGACCTTAATTGCACCTCCTCATATTCTAGACATTGAGGGATAAATACAATGGTCTAAGGAATAAAGTGGGGATACAATGTCCCCTAGAATATAGTATAAATAACAACATAAACAAGAAAAACCACCTAAAACATTACATATCAAGTAGATAAAAGATGAATACAAAACAATAAAAATGTAACAAAACAATTCATTACATATAGTATACCAAAATAAATGTCATTTCTAATGTCATAAAATTAACGAAATAATGTAAAAATACCAAAATAAAGACGCAAAAAACCCGGAGTTAAACCCCATACCAAGATTTATCTCAATGTTGTAATACTAACTAGTACTGTAACCAATCAAGAATGACCCCATTACATTGTCTAGATTTGAATTTATGAAGTGTTATTAGTAACCAAGATTTTTTTGAATTGGATGTGACTAAAAATCAATAGGCCAACACCCACCATGGCCTAAAAATCGAATATAAAATAATATTATATGAAAAAATTTCATAATAAGGTGAATTAATTCCTAAATTATTGTTGACCATCAAATAACTTTGATGAATCTCAATCATGATGTTGACACCCAGGGCCAACCAATACCTTCCTTAGCCTAATTTGGTACATCACTATTTATTCCATCATTGAGTGCTAGAAGATTCCCATTCCATGGACCTAATACTCATTCAATGTATCAAGTAGTTGTGTATCTCCCCCTCAAGAATCATGTAACCATGCATCATTTCCACAGACATCAAATAACAATGAATCACTCCCTTAAAAATCATGTAACTATGTAATAATTGATTCTATGTGAATTCACATGCTAGAGTTTCTTACATGTTCCTAAGGTTCAAGACCATACCAAGGGAAAAAGTATCGATGAACCAAGTGGAAATTCAAATTCTAGGGGCACTTACATGCTCATATGACATTAGAATCTATGTGAATTCATATGATAGATCTAATTTAACAATTTAAGAAAACTAAAAATAAGATCCAAAGGATTCTAATTTTATATTCTTACAAAAATTGAAAATATATTCCATATTGTCTATTTAATAAAAATTACCCATTATCATACCATTTATTTAGTTAGTATATGTTACCCATTTAAAAATATATCAATCACAATTCCCCAATTATCGGCTTCATTGTAATTCACATAACCATATGATTTTTTTATAACAATTAAGAAAAATTACCTTTTCACTTATTATTAAGTCATTAAACCATTATATCATCATCCCATGTCTAATTCCATGCCCATTAACCACTCACATGATAAAGTATTTTTTACAATCCAATTACCCCAATTCATATTTCAAGCCAATTCCGTAAATTATTTCATGTTTAACATACAACTCCAGGATCACATGTTCCATGTTTCATCCAAGGGTCAAGGGAAGACACACCTCCTAGGTGGAACAAAGTTTCAATATCAATGACAATAGATTGTATTGGGTATATGGGAGGTCTTGGAATATAATTTTCTTCCATAAAATAGAATTCTATTCATTAAGGGTCATACACATGGCATTCCAACATGATCAAACAATTTTCACATAATAGAATGAAAAGGAAGACTTTAGAGATATGATTTAGACAACTAGTGTCTAAAGAAAGAAGAACATTATCAAGAAAAATCATCCAAATTAATGCAAAACACTGCAATAAACTATGGATAGTGGTAGATACACCATATCAAGGAAGGAAGAATAAAAATATCCAATTAGAAACAAGATTAGTTCATCAAAAACAAGAAGAAAAAACTAACTCTAATCATTATAATTGATAAATGGACTAAGAATTCAAGGAAACACATTATAAAATCCAAGGTTTCATTAGAGAACCCTTAAAAGTCATAAATCAAAAAACATGATCATAAAGATGGATTAAAAGTTTTAAATAGGTTTTTTTGAGGGGGGATAGGATTCTAACCCTCACAGTCAAAACCTATCCTGATTCAATTGGCTAGCCATCAACTGGAACAAGCTATATGTCCGCTACCACCATCTTGCTAGTGGTTTCATCCAAAGCAATTATGTTATTAGAAACCCCAGAAGTTGGATTGTGGGTATCCACTAGTAGGACGGTGATTCTCCTTTAGGAGACCAGTTTTCCCCAATCTCTACCAGAATTTTGGGGTCCTCATGTAGCCAAGATGAGTAATTGTCCAGTAAAATGGTTGTTCGATGGATTGCATTAGTTGGCTAATGAAATCTAGCATCTAACAAGATATAAAAACCCACTAGACCTCCTACTATAAGCACTGGAGTACCTATGAAATTCCATTTAAAGCTAAGAAAATGTATCATTTATAAAAAATAAAGGTATTAGTATAAAAATACCAATGTAAAAGGGTGGTATCTCACACACTCACGAAGAGTTTTCCATAACTAGTGACATTATTTTCCACTAAAACCAATCCAAAACTATTTGGAAAATGATATTCTGAATTTGAAATAATATTTTTTAAAATAATTATTAAAGATGCTCTGAAGTACTTTTAGAATCACATTTACCCTTTCTTTCTTTTAAGATATTTGGCAGTCCATTTTCAATCATTTGGAAAGTAAACCACCCAAAGATGGAAGGAATCACATAGTCATGTACGAGTATATAAATTAACACAATAAGGATAAATAAAAAACTATAAAATAGGTTCCATAAAATAATATATGGAGCATTGGATAGAATGGATACATG
Organism: Viscum album; assembly: GCA_963277665.1. Lineage (NCBI taxonomy): Eukaryota > Viridiplantae > Streptophyta > Magnoliopsida > Santalales > Viscaceae > Viscum > Viscum album. The sequence goes on along the minus strand of OY728162.1, from coordinate 1,388,726,204 downwards.
GAGAAAAATTCCCAAAATGATCCTAAACTGGACCCTAGTGCCAAGGATCTAAACAATGGGCTCTAAAAATTGTGCAGTAAAATAACATTTGGCCCTTAAATAACTCAATGTGACTAACAAATTTAGAAGCTCACTCAATCCCCCATAGGATCTTTGGATTCCCACATGGGATCTCCCATTCACCACATCCTACAAGAAGAATCGATCTTAGGGGGAAATGTCATGTCTATGGGATATCTTAGTTCTAGAGAAACAAACCTTTAAACACATCATCCTAGAATAAGAAATAATCTTCCTAGGACACCTACCCCATCCCCTAAGTCCTACCCTGAAAATTCAAAGGAGGTGATCATAATAAATTATCATATAGATAATATATAAACCATTTCAAATCAAACACACCTTACCTCTTATATTCATCATGGAAATAGAATCCATATTTGTATAAAAACATAAGAAACATATACAAATGAATCAATAGTAAACATCCCCTCATTAGATCATAAGCTATTATGGGAATATCGGATTAACAATAGAGAAAAAAGTTTGAACACATTTTCTGAAAACCAATTATTTATAAATTTTCAATTGTTCCTTCTCTATAAATGAATAACACTTTAGATTCCAATTGGAATCCCCCATTTCAAAATACTTCTCAATATACTATTGAGACAAATTTATTTGAAATAGTATTTATACTCAATGGGAACTCAAAATTCCATGTAAACCACATTTGAAATTATTCAAATCCAAAAAAAGGGTTCAAAATATTAACCACATGGGATGACAGACCCTTTTGACACCACCCAACCATCATTCATTATTTTAAAATATTTAAATACCTTAACCCATTGACATTAAAATAAACCATGTTTATAAAATGGTTTAAAACATAGTATATAATGCTCAAGATACCCCTTTATAACAAATAAACAAAGTCAATCATTTTAAAAACATTCAAGACACACAATACAATTCGTTTGGAAGTAATTTAAAATAATAACAATTTTAAGAACATCAATAGTATGATCAATAAAGATTTAAAAACCAAACACATTATTTAAAATACATTTATATAAATCCAGAAACACTTGGAATAGAATCCCATTAAATTTCAAGATTTGAAACCATTTAAAACTAACATATCCCTATATGGTTCGTACATATATGCATAATTTAAATGAAAAAACATTATCCAACAATAAAGAATTTAATTGAATTAAATATAAAAAATTGGCAAAGAAAAATATACCTTTGGTCAAAAATGATATTGTCAGAAGTTTTCTTCTATAATGATGAAAACATCAACAAGGCATGAAATGCTCTCTACAACCCCTACATGAGAAAAAATCCATTCACTTGGACCAATCCAAAGCCTAAAATTGGTCGATTTCATGATTAGGATTCATGGGAGGAACTCATAATCGAGGGAAATAATGAATATAAGGGAGGAAAATGTTTATTTGGACTTACTATTAATAATACAACATCAATCCAATGTAGAATGAAGTAATAAAATCAAGGGAGGATGAGGCTCCAAAATATTTGGCACCTAGTACATTCAAGAGAGGGGGGAGAAAATATATGGTTTGGGATTTAATTTCATTAGGGGGAAAAGGGTAATTTCACTATTTAAATAATATGGCAAGGCTAAAGGGGTTATCCAAATTGTCTTCCAAACTATGCACTATCTTCTCACTGGCTACTATCCAGGAAAAAGAAATCACTCACACTATTTACCTTAGTATGTTGCACAATTTGAAAAAAAGTTCACTAACTATGACATTGGAAATTTAAAATCTTATAGGTGAATCACACACCTTTTGTATAGTTTACTAAATGGTGCAAAATCTATGTGCTACACCCCTGACTCACTATAAGACCCACACAATTTCTCTTAGGAATCACATGGTTTCAATTCAACCATATGCCACATGTGCTGACAAACTATGTGATGAAAAAAATTAATTGAAAAAAACCAAGTGGAGGTAACCATATGTTTTCTCAAATATTGTTCATGAAAACCATGTGCAATTATAAAACTCAAAAATTTCCAGGATTCAGGCCAAAACTCTATGAAATCTTAAAATGCCCCTCAAACTTAAAAAATCTAAAAATAATAATTATACATTGATATGGTGACTGTCAAAATTATATACACCATGAAATATTCTATACCAGAGATGTCTTAGGTCCAAGTAGAGGATAACTGCAAATATATTTTAAAACAAACCTTGAAAAAAATGGGCCCTCAAACATCCAGATTAATCATCAAACAATACTAATCTTCCAAAATAAAATGATATAATGTAAAAATAAAAGAGTGGATAAAAAAGTTAGAGAACTAACATAGATTTTCCCACCATTTAGAGTTGATATATAATGATGGAACAACTAAAAATTCCTTTTGATCAATCACAAGGTCATCATGGAGAAACTACATTCCTATAATCTCTAATGGGAATTTACAAGAATACATAAGATATATCCAAACATAGAGCACTATATCCAAAACATCTAAATGAATATTATAATCCTTGGAAAATTTTAAAGGACTAAAAAACTAGATCAACAGTGTAAGGTGTCCAAAAAATAAAGAGAATGAACACTAGTAACATCCCTCATAAAATAACAATATAACTCTAACCCAGTGGTGAAAAATGGAATATGTGAGATTTTAGATCCCAAATCGTAGAATAATCACCCGTAATGATTCAAATATAAAATAAAATATTTTATAGTCAATGGTCTAAGTGGAAACAAAAATATACCCCCATGTATCCATATATAGAACCTAGCCATTTACTATGTAGAACTAAAAAAATCATTCCCTAAACAACAAAAAACAATGGAAATAAAAATAGAGTCATGAATTGTTCCTTAAAATAAATTATTCTCAAAATAGGAAACTAAATAAAACATTGGGAAAGGATTACTAAAGACATAACGTTTCCATTATTAGAAAACATAAATAAAAATATAGTTCTACTTCGAGAATAGAAACAACCAGACCCCTGAATGTTATGCTAAATGTTGGAAACTCATCTACTGAATCCCAAACTTTTTCAGTCTCAACCAAGGAAAAATTCAAAATAAGATTTCACACAAGATTATCTATAGAATACCAACTCACATTGGCCCTACCAATAAACTAGCCTCCTATGTTTATACAACTGAAACCAAATTTTATACAAATTAATTAATAGAGTAACATCTCCTTAAATAAATAAAATCCACACCACATTATGAAAAAACAACATATTTCATTCAATTGGGAACTAGTCAGTTTCAACATCGAAAGAAAAACAACTCCCTAAGAAAAAAATCTACTTCCGCACTATCCCATTCATGAAGGATTATATTAAATAATGTTAGACATTATATCTAGATAGTTATGTCTCCTATAATATAAAAATAAATCATAAAAACATAAGGGAAAAATAAACACATGTACTTTGATAAAATAAGAATGGATTTTATAAAATACACCTCTTTAAAAACACTGACCCATAGATGGTTTTCCTAGAAAATTATTTTTAAAAATCATAGATTCCATTAATATTTGGGATCCTTTCACAAATACAAGGGAAAAAAATTAAAAAATTTCAACCCCAAGACATTACTTGACATTGTCAATTTACAAAATTTCCAAAAAAATTTTTTGAATAATATAAATTGATTTTAAAACCAAGAAAAAATTCCAGGTCTCATAATAACACACAAAAAATCTTGTTTTGAAACCACTTCAAGTTACATACCAATTTAAAATAGGACAAGGGTAAATAATTAAAACAATCCACATAATTCAATTAGGAAATCACCATTTTTCGCATAAAATATGAATCCCATTTATTAAAACACCAGTTGTGCTTGATTAGAAAATTAAATTACTTGTTTATTTTTTTCTTCTAATTTTTAAAAAGAACCCAATTGTTTCAGAACATTTCATGAGAAAATATAATTTAAAAAAACATGTAGGGGATTTTTTTGAAACAGAAAATGTTTTGCTTATTAAATATACTATTCACCTATAAAAACAAACACCGCATCTCATAAAACAATTCATAACCAAAGGTATAATAGAAGCCTGAATCTAAACTTTGATCCCAAAAATTCCAAAATATCACAAGACCAACCATAAATCCCTTCTTTTTACATAAACATACTAAGAGATACAAGGGTCATGAGGTCTACGAAGTAAAACAACTAGCATGTGAAACCACAACTGGCTTGTCTACATGGTTGACTTCCACATGCGAATCATATATTTTTCCGAACAATATATCAATAATAAAGAATTTGGTTCCTATATGGTGTTTCATAACCTATAATACAACATCAATTTTAATTTCCAATTTCCATATCTATACTAAAAACCAAATATGATCCCCAAATAAAATTTAATCTCTGGCTTTGAAGATCAATATACACCACCATTGATATTAAACTATAATCTAAAAACACCATCCAATCAAAAACTAGAATCAATGAAAAAATCCCAACATCCAATGGAAATTGAAGGATTATGACATGATTAAGCTTATGAGACTCTCCCTACACCTACCTCTAGAGTCATGAAAACCTTATCTCTAAAATAAAAACTCTCTAAATATTAATAGGGAATTGAAAAACTTATGTTCTACCTAGAACCTAGGATCTGATACAATGTTGTAATTAACGGAACCTAGTCTCCATAAAAGTCGGCTCCCAAAAAAATCACTATAAGGCCGAAAGTGCATTCTTGAACTTCACTACTGGAAAATAGTGTATAGGCATCTTGAAATGTACCCTAAGAATGATTTAATTTTCAAACAATAATAACAAATTAGAACCAAAAAATAAAATAAATAAAAATACAAATCACAAGAATCATAAATAAACATCCAAATTTATATACAAGTATTTCATAAATAAAGGAACAATGATAATATATATACCTAGTATTTATTATAAAATACAATAGGCGAAACATCCAAAACCAACATAACTGAATGAAAGGCCCCAAATAAGTACTAATGGGACTTTGAGTGAACCCTGATTATCATCCAATATTAAATCTATCTTAGAGGATCAATGAAGTGAATCATATTAGAATTATCCTGGACCAAACAAACCTAGGCATGTTCTAAAATGTCCAGTAGGTCTCCAAAACATATAAAATATAAGAAGTCACATTAATATTACATCCTAAAAAATGATTATTTGAAATAAAATATAAAAATAAACATTTTTCATAAGAATTTACATAAGAAACAACAACACATAAACATTTGATAAAACCCCTATTATAGGTTTCTCATTAAATGACGTTAGTCAATTGGAAAATTATTTTACCTAGGAAATACCTATTGTCCAACCCACCATTTCAAAGTCCCAAATTAAAACTATTTTATAAAAAATGCTTATAAATAAAAAATTTTAAATACAAAGGTGGTTTCCTATTTTCACATAGTTTTCCAAAACATCGATGAAAAGATACCTCTTTATGAAACTAGTAATGATGGTCTAAAAATATTTTTCAAAACCCAAAGACAATAAGAGTTTCAAAAACTAGTCACATCATTTTATATTAAAAAATTAAAAAACTCTATAGAAAAGTACAATATACCTTTTAAATGATACTTTCAAAACTCATTATTAAAATAATTTTAATGAAATTTTAAAATAACACATACTCATTCCTTAGTTTAAATATATTCACAATCCTTTTTAAGACATTATAAATGTAAACCACATAATGAAGACAGGAATAACAGAGTCATGAACCATAATGTCAAGTACAATAAAAACGTTAAATTAAAAAAAGAACATATATTTCAAATAATAATCCATGAAACAAGGTATATAATCAATACACAAAGATAAATCACCTAAAAATTCATAAACAAGATACAAGTGTCATGGATCTTACAAATGGGAAGTAAAAAATAGGCATTATCATGACATAAAATTACCCTATGTCCTTGAATCAATCAATGATCATACTAAATTTGTAATATCACTTGATCCTCCCTATACATTCTCAATCCACACATAGGATATGTCGATCCCCACCTACTATGAGCATACAGGTTCTCAGGGGGAAACATCCCCTCTATGGCCTCTCCCCGTCTTGAGGAAACATTCAACAAAAAACATAATCATAGGTTAGAGCATCATTCTCCAAATCCATATACCCCACCCTCTAAGGTCTACCATGACTTGTCAAAGGAGGCGATCAAAGCCAATCATCACATATATAAAATATAAAACATTTGATATCACTCACATCACACATCCCAAGCCCTCATAAAAGAGTACCCCCATTTATGATAAAACACATCTATCATATACAAATGCACTAATAGTAAAAACACCCTAATGGGATCCCACTACATCATGATAATAAAATATTCATAGGGGTAAAAGACGTTCTAACACATTTTATGAAATATCATTCATTATAAAATTTCAAAAAATATTACACATTTAATAAAGCGTTAATGGAATTCTAAACAAAATCACCTTTTTTTAAAAGGAATCCAAATTTAATATTGAGACTAATTTTGTTAAAAAAATGAAACTCAATTGGAACTCACACTTTCTATTAAAAACCATTTAAAACATTCAAATACAACAGTATGTATCAAAATATAAACTATATGGGACAACCCACCTTATTGTAACCAACCAACACAATATGATAATTTGAAAATCTTTAAATAACTCAAAAAATTTATATTAAAATAACTTTTTTTAAAAGGTCTCAAACATAGTACACAAGGTTCAACAGAACCATTTAAATACAACTACCCTTTTCTAACATTTTAAACACATTCAAAACACCCCAGAAAAACTGTTCAAAAGTAATTAAATACAAGAAAAAGTTTAAAATCTTCAATATAGTGCTCCCTCCTTCATTGAAAACCAAAAAATATTCATTAAAATCTGTTTAGGTACTTTTAAAAATTATTGTAATGGAATCACATTCATTCCATGGTATAAAAATCAATTTTTTCGGATTTAGAACTTTATGGGTTATAGATATAATCATAAATTAAATTAAAAAACCATCATCAAACCATCAATATTTTTAAGTAATAAAATAAAAAGAGATAAAAAATAAACAATTAAGCTGATTCAATGAAAACCATAATGGATGACGTCACCTATGATGGATAAAACTATCAAAATCCAAGATGCTTCTTTGATAAAACTTACATGAGAAAACCCCATGATTCAGACCACCCATCACCCTCAAATAAACACATATTAAGATTAGGGTTTCTGGGAGGAAATTGAAATCAAGGGAAATAAATAATTGATGAGATAAAGAGGTTTATAGGTATTACCCTAAATAAAACCTCTTGAATCCATGGTATAAGGCCACCAAAATTAATGGAAGAAGGATTAGAATCCTAATGTGGAAGTTACTTGTCCTTTCAAGTGATATGGGATAAAATAAAGGGTTGGAAGATTTAATTTGTATAGATGTAAACATATAATTTAAATTTTTAATAAATCTGGGATATCCACATAGTTTGGATGCACTATTTCCAAATCATTTATAAGTTGTGAACTACACACTACCTATCCAAATAATCACTATAATGGTTTACCCATGGTTTCCAGATGGTTGGAAAAACCATTTTCCAAACATTAAAATGTAATTTTCAAATTCTATAGGTGATTCTCATGCTTATCACATGGTTTACCAAATTCAGCACAAGTCCTTCACTACAACCCATACTCATCATAGGTACCATGTTGTTTTTCCTAGGTATTGCATAATTTTAACTCAAACATGAAGCATCCATGTTGAAAAATCATACTTAGAACATAATGAAATGATTAATTTACAATGTAATGGTAATTTCATTGTTGATACGAAACCATGTGCGAAAACCCTAAAAATTGATAAAACTCAAAAATACTAAATCTTTGGTCCCAAACTCCATGGAAACTAGAAATGACCCTAAAACTCATAATACTATAGAATGAATTTTTACAGTGACCTAGAGAGTTCCAATTGGGGTTTAATTAAAAACATACCATTTCATCTCCCTTTGGTTTAAAACTCAATCAAAAGGATTTTTCTATGTGGAGATGACCATATCACTTATTTTTTAATAGAACTTTTCACATTATTGTACATATTCTATATAATGTTTTATGTATGACCATATCTATCACACAAAAACTTTCAATTCCATGATTTTTTTCAAATCAGCTTTTGGTTCTTAGATTTCTCTTTGTTTTCGGGTATTCTGTGTTTTAATTTTGGTGTCTATTGAGTTCCTGACCTATGAACATGTTATTGGGGGTATTGGACAGTAATTGGACTGATATTTTGTAAAAGGGATGCTGTGAGGATGTGGTGTTTTGTACTTGGATTAGTGACAGTTTCAGTGGCACCACTTGTGGGGTATGTTGTTGAGGTGGATTGTAACAATGAGATGGATGAGTCTTGAGGTGAAAAAAAGGTTTATTTTGGGAAGTTTTATCCCCTACCATTGGCCTATATTTCCCCTTTAGTTTCCCACTTTTACCCCCTAAATTTGGAGGAGAATGACATGGTTTTGGGTGACCAAAATATGCCACATAGTTTGGTTGCACGGTTTACTAAATCGTGCATCCAAATCGTGAAATGGTGTACATGCCATTAAAAATATTTTGTAATTCTCATTTTTCCCTTCTAGGATAAACCCAAATTAGCCCATTTCTTCCCCATTTCGTTCCCTACCTCCATGGACTACCTCCAAGCTCTCTCTCCCTCTCCTAGAACTCAATTTCTAAGGGTGATTTGATGTGGGAATATTCAAAACCATACATGTAATTAATTATCTCGTTGATTTCTTCCATCTCCTAAGGGTTTCTTTCACCCATTGACGAGTTATAAATTTTCCAACTTCTAGGGTTTGTACCTAGGGTCTAACTTTGAGACTTTTTGGTAAAATCATGATGTTTTATGTTGAATTTCCCTTCTTTGTGGTGCAGCGGGGGTGTAGTTGATGTTTCGCCCAAATATTTGAGGGTTTTGACACTTTCGGTAGGTGATTCCATGTGTATGAATTTCATGATGAGTCAGAATTCCTAATATTATTATTTTTAATGTTTCTTGTATGTTTTGCATTGTGAAAAAACCCTTTTTTACGGAGTTTCTTAAGTAGTTAATTTTATATTTTCACATTATTTTGGAATTGGGCGTTTTCCAAGTGTAACTCTTGTGGAAATGATTGGGTTCATTTTATAACATAGGAAATGGGTTTATTAAATGTTTTTTGGGATTCCAACTCTGCTTTGGTAGGGTCTTGGTGTGATTTTAGTCATGAAAGAGGGTTTTGAAGTTGGTTTTGTGTGAAAAAATAGTTATACCCCAAGGGATTGATTTATGAAAATTGTAAATGATGTGTTGGGTTAATCAAAGTGGTAAAAGGAAGTACATGTAATGTTTTGGGGATTGTGTTCACTTCAGATGGTTTTGGTGTAGAGACCCCAAACTTGACGTGCATGGACATTACATTACTTTTGAAGAATACTTAATACATAACAAAAACCAACACTCAAGGACTGTAATAGTGTAGTGTCTTTGGAAACTCGGAACCTTATCTTCTAATCATGGTGAAAGATCTTAAAAATATCCCACAAAGATCTTCCCCATTTTGCTTTCTTATCTAAAACATTTCTTTATATCCTGGGGAAAAGAAAACATATAAAGGGTGATCTCAAATGCTCAGTAAGGGTAAGCAAGGAGAAAATAAAACAAACCATATACTTTTGAACTTAAAAACACGAACATAATGTTTAAACATGGAAGTACATACGGCATAGATCATAATAGAACATCAATCATGATAAAATAGCATTGATTCATGTAATTGTGGCTATCCATTAAGCATTTGACATGATTTACATAGTATCCAAGGCATTGCTGCCAATACCATCTTAGTGGAAAAAGTCCCTTACTGAATCAGGTTCACTCCTCGTTCCAGTCCTGTATCACTGAACCGGATTAACATACCATTCCATCCATGTTTATCTCATGAGATATTAATCTTTACCCAATGCATTAGAGGGATATATAGGTCCCACACATCTCATAATGAAAACATTCTTACCTGTGACACAACATAAACATAAATCATTCATCATAACCCAAGGAATAAAATGGGTTTCATAAACATCATATCATCATAACATAATCCATATAAAACAAAAGGATATCATTTCATCATAATATAAGTAAAACCATGTAAATCATAGATACATTATACTTGAAACATACACATATGAAATAATTTCATCTTAGATGGGAAATGGTTTTGATAAAAAAACATGAGATAAATACTTGAGGAAAATATCATTTCTTATTCAAAATCATTTTCTTTTCACAAAATTCCATGGAATTTTAAAAGAAAATGATTTTTTTGAAAATAGTTATGAAATCTTGCAGAGTAATATTCATGAAAATAAGGTGTTATGAAACCGTAAAAATCTGTTCATGCTCTATAACAGGGACATGAATGATAAATATAATCCCAGTAAATTCTTACGAATAAACAATCTCGGATAAAAACGAGATTGGAAAAGTTATCCTTTACTTTAGGTCTGATATGCTTCACACGTATATGAAACTATTGTATAATGATTTAAATAAGGTCATTGACTTATTACAGAATCATACTTATTGTTATGATATCATATATGGTTCACTTTTGAATTTATATTACCTGTTCTTTTGTAAATTCCATGTTAAAGCAGTGTTTTGGGTAAAATCGTTTTATTTATCGTACGTGTTTGGTCTTGTTATTCTTGATATTATTATTAATTATATCATGATTTACTTACTTCTAGAATGTAAATCATGATTTATATATAATATATATTCAGTATATATATACAAATAATATATAGATAAATGAATTGAAATACACCGTTCATGGAGACGGTAGGCTGTACATACGCATGAATGATGTTTTATTCTTTCCTTATTGACATGAATGGAATTAAGAAGATGACATATATATATATATGTATACATAAATTCAGAAGCTTCATTATGTCATATATTTCATTATTATTCATTATATATACTTTATAATCATTCTTGAATGGTTATCAAGGAGAATGAATCTCATCGCGTCGTGGAGACGGTAATCGGTACATACGCACGAGCGATGATATCATTCCCATAATTATTAAATGGAATTGGAGTGGATGATATAATATTTAAAAATCCATACTATTTTATAATAACCATATATATTTACTCTTTACACCTTCATACCCTTCCAAGTAAGGTGGTGGTGGAAAACAGATTACACCACGGCGTGGAGACAGTATTCTGTACGTACACACGCGCGGTTATTTCATTTTCCGTAGGATGGATAGAAGATGAAATAGGGTTGTTTCATATTTGTAATAACATAAAAGTATATGATTGATACTGATGTTTTTAATTTATGATGAAACAAATAAAGAATAATAATAAGAAGAAGAAATAAATTGGAAAGAATCGGTAAAGGATATTATCTCTTCTTTGACACGCCTCTTCTTAACCTCCTCTTAAGGCACTAGATTTTGACTTTTGAGGAGACTAGAACCTCTATAATATTTCTAGGGAAGTTCATAAGGGAAATGGGCATGGGTTTTCCGAGCTTGAAGGATCAAAATTGTGTAAAGAGAAGAGGGAGGAGGTTCCCTTTTATAAGGGAGGAGAGGGGAACCTTTGGAAACCTCAAAAATATTAATTTATAATAAATTCAAACCCCACATAAAATCTTCCAAAATGAATAAAATACGAACTGAGATGAGATAGGGTTGTAATAGAATCAACCAATAAATTTTATACATGTTGGTAATTTATTTTAAACATTATCAACTTGATTTATCCTTATTTAATCTATTTAATTTTATTTCTGGTTATAATAATAAACATTTTAAATTGTTATAAATAATTACTTATGTGTTGTGAATTTTCCAAAATTGGATTATTTATGAATGTTTAGACAATATAAATTTTAATTTATAATTGTTAAATTTTTTTCTGATTTTTAAACAATTTTATATTATGTTATTTTTATAAAATAACAATAGTATCAATTTTGACATTATTCATTTATTTGAATTTAAATAAAATCCACACAGAAGATATGTTTGAACTAAAATATTTAATAGATTCATAACATGTAATATGTATCTAAAAAATTAGTGGATAACATTAAATAGTTCATATTATATTTATTTTAATATTTTTAAAATCATTTTTTTGATATTTCAATCAATAAAATAATTTCAACATCACTATTGTGTCACCTTTAATGATACTTATTTAATATCTAAACATTCTAAATAAATTCCCATGATGTAGATAATTGTATTATGTTTCTGGAGACTATTCATCTTGGAAGTTTCATGAAGTTTATCATTAAAGTAAAATTATTATACTTATAAGATTTAAGAGAGTGACATGTTGTCACTTTCTTTGGTTTTAATAATAATTAAATTATTTTCATGGTCAAAAGTCCATAAAATTAATCTATTACAACCCTTAGGTGATATGGGTCGACCTTTAGTCATCAAATAGAATTTTTGCAGGTGTTAGGGTAATTTTATAATCTTATTGTTACCCTTAATTACCCGATTTACCTTTAACTACATTAAATAAAAATTACCGTAGTTACTATTCATAATATCAAAAAAAGTAACCTATTAACATAATTTGGACCCACTGAATTCAAATATGGAATCCATTTTTCAAAATTCAAAACACATAACTTGCAGTAATTGATTTAAAATTAATCCCGTTGTTATGAAAACGGGTTTTAAAGGTTCAAACATTACCAAAGATTGAAATGTTTTTACCTATAAATTCAATGTAAAATTAATAGTAATGACATAAATTATATTAAATGTTAAAAATATATTCTAATTATACTTTAAAACAAATCAATTTTATAGTTTAACCATATAAAATATTGTGATGAAAAAAGTTGTTTTTAATTAAAATATAGCGTGTTTTTACTATGCATTATAATATGAAAGTTATCAAAATAATATGAAAAATTTATCCAAAGTAAATTTTTATATCCTGATTCCAAAGAAGAATTTTATTTTCTAAAATTGAACTTATAAAAATGAAAAAAACTAAATTTAATGTTGGTGCGCTATCAAAAGGCGACAAAACTGCATTTTTTAAAAAATAATTATTTTACCCGAAAAATTTATTTTGTTCTCATACCATGTTATATAAAATGTGTAAGATGAATTATGATGTAATAAAATTAAATATGTAGACACTACTATTTATAACTGCTAGTTCATAATAATATTATAACAATATATTGTTGTTTAGTGAAACCCAGTATTGCGTACTACACACGGTATCAGGGAAGGTCGCGATTGCGTGTAATGGAAGCCAAGTCAAGGTTGCGTGTAGTAGAAGATCCCTTTGTTGTTTCCTATAACATAATCAATACTTATTTCATTTATACATTAAACACAATCTATACATAATGTTGCGTAGAAAAATTTCTACAAAGCAAACTTGAAATTGTGTGTAACACGAGCCAAGAATAGTGTTGCATATACTACAAGCTAATACGGTGTTGCGTATAGAACAAGCTAATTTTGGTTTAGCGTAAAACACAAGACATCAATGAAATTAAAAATAATAATTCTCTTAAAATATTGGGTTGTTACATTCTACCCCCTTAAAATGAATTTCACCCTTGAAATTCGTCGGGGTTATAAATGGTTTATTACTTGAAAGTTTATTTCATAGAAACCCACATCGTAAAAAGGAATACTAAACCTTAGTTTTAAAAAATTAATGTTAGAAACAAAATGTATAACCAAAGTATCTCATCACTTGGGTTCCCACATAGGAGAACAAAGTTGAAAATATGGATATGGAAGAGAAATCCAACCATCAAGTTCAGATGGAGAGTAGTAGAGAACTGGGCTATGAAAAAAATCCAATAGTTACAATGCCATAAATTTGTGATGATCTAAGGTACCATCTGATATATCCGATATTAGAGATCTAGGACAACATTTTTGGTTTTAAAGATCATTTCCCAAATGTTGCATAATTTTTTAATTAAAAGAAATACTTACTTGATTTTGGTACAATCTCAATGTTGCTCATGCATCGAACAAATTACACTTCATCTCTTAAAGAAATGAAGTTGAATTTTTCATTCTTGAAGTGTTAGCAGATCATGTGAAAGAATGATGGGTCATTCCATCGGTCTTAAACATAAGTTAGCAAAAGTTATATACATAAGTCCATCTATGGTGAGATTAATCGGATATGGTTCCAAAATGGACTTATACTTCATCTATTATTCTTCTTAATAAAATAAAAATAGTTTATACTAACCAGGGAATTCCTGTAGGCCAGTGGTAGGTGATAAATTCATGTTTCACTTCAGTTGTGGGTTCTATTCCCACAACCTTGTCTGACGCGACGTGCTGTCGCCCATCCTATGGGTTGTCCTTTTTTTAAAACTATACTATTATAATATAACAAAAAGTTCTAGCCTTAAACAATAATATCTGATGTCGAACTTAATCTATTCCAATATTTAGGTTTATCCAAAATACTTATTTCCAATTTCATAGTATAAATAAAACTATTACTAGAAAGGTCATCTACCAAGCATTGAATACAATAATTTATCTCCCATATATCATAAGATATATAAATCTTGTTAGTCACATTCCAAACATGTGAATTCCTTAATCTTGTATTCTCTTGAAAAATGAATACCCATTGAACCTTAGTGAAAACATGAATGTTGTCAAAAGTTAACTCTTTCCACATACCAAAATCCCAAAAATATGTATACTCAAACCATGATATCACATTGTCCTTATACCAGTCATGAGCTCATTAATACAATCAAATATCTCATTATCTCCTTAACCTTTCATTATGAACATATCATCTATCTTCCAAAAATATTTGAATAACCTTTCATGGTTACTAGTACCATTCATCATATACTTTAAAAACTCAAGGAAAGACAATAGTGTAACAATCCTTTGATTTTTCTTTATTCCATAGTACCATACATTATTCTTGATAAACATAAAATCATTCAACTACTTTCTTAAACCACTGACTAAGATTCATCATTTCATTCATCTCATATATCATTTGTAGTGTCTTCATCATCATCAACATACATACTACCCATACGAACATGATGATTCTCTTCATGAAATTTTCCCTTAGAGAATTGGTTTGCATAATGCCTGTATATTCCACATTTAAAACATTTAACCTTTTTTTATGTCTTAGCAATACCATTAGCCTTGCCCATGGTGTCAACTGAACCTGTTCCTTTACAACTACTGGATTTTTGTCCTTTTTTTCACACCCAAATCATCTTTAAGTTCCTTTGAAACATTCTCCCTGATGCCTCTTACCACATTATTTGCATGATTTAAATTGAAATTTCTTTCCTCTATGATCACCATGAAACTCCATCTTTCTCTTATTAGCTGAGTCAGGAAACATACCAAAGTTGAGATTATTGATCATATTATGAGATTGCTGATTAGGTATAATAACGATGCTTGGACTTCCAAATCCCGTTTCATTTGGTTTCTCATGAATAATATCACTACATTGTCCATCATATCCTCCATTATCACGAATCTTCATGTTTCCATCCATTTTCTAAAACCCAAAAAGAATAGTGTGAGAGGCAAAAAATCATACTAGGAAGACAACATAATCAAGGGGTGTACTTTCAATCTCTAACATCTTAGGTTTAATCAAAGGTTATTCACGATCATTATCATAATTCTAGGACTGTAACCTATACTTATAAATAACCTTAAGACCATCCCTAGACATAACATAGAAATATCTCTAGAGATCTCACTAAAGTTTTCGCATCCTAGTTTCCAAAGGTTAACTAAAACTTTCCTTTGATATCAACTGTAGAGACCCCAAACATGACGTACATGGTCATTACATTACTTTTGCGGAATACTTAATACATAAAAAAAACCAACACTCAAGGACTGTAATAGTTTAGTATATTTGGAAACTTGGATCATAATTTTCAAATCATGGGGAAAGATCTTCAACATCTCCCATAATGATCTTCCACCTTTTTTTTTCTTATCTAAATCCTTTCTTTATATCCTAGGGAAAAGAAAACATATAAAGGGTGAGCTCAAATGCTCAGTAAGGGTAAGCAATGAGAAAATAAAACAAACCATATACATTTGAACTTAAAAACAAGAACATAAATTTTGAACATGGAAGTACATAAGGCTTAGATCATAATGTAACATCAATCATGATAAAATAGCATGGAATCATGTAATTGTGGAAAACCATTAAGAATTTGATATTATTTCCATTGTAGCCAAGGCATTGCTGCAAAGACCATCTTAGTGGACAAAGTCCCTTACTGAATCGAGTTCACTCCTCATTCTAGTCCTGTATCACTCAACCGGATTAACATATCGTTCCAACCATGTTTATCTCATGAGATATAAATCTTTACCCAATGCATTGGAGGTAGATATAGGTCTCACCCATCTCATAATGAAATCATTCTTTCGTGTGACACAACATAAACATAAATCATTCATCATATCCCAAGGAATAAAATGGGTTCCAAAAACATCATCCCATAATAACATAATCCATATAAAACAAATGGATATAATTTCATCATAAGATAAGTGAAACCATGTAAATAATAGAGACATTATACTTGAAACATACACATATGAAATAATGCCATCTTAGATGGAAAATGGTTTTGATAAAACACTTGAGATAAATTCTTGAGTAAAATATCCCTTCCAATTAAAAATCATTTTCTTTTCACAAAATACCATGAAATTTTAAAAGAAAAATATGTTTTTGAAAATATTCATGAAATCTTTTTGAGTAAGCTTCATTAAAATAAGGTGTTATAAAACCGTAAAAATCCATTCATGTCGTATAAGATAAAATAAGGTGCTAAGTTAGATGTGTAGTATCCTCCATATATATGTAAAAAAATGAAACATGTTTTATGTTTAAAATATAAATATAATGTTATGGTCATAAGAATTGTATAAATATACCACATGAAAACAAGATGGGTTTTACTTCACTTTAAAATTCAGTGTCATCTCCTCCCAACTCGTTTCAATTAAAAAAATTCAAGATATTTTTAGTCTATTATAATTAATTCATTTGTTATTTATTGTGTTTTTTTTTCATTTCACTATTTATGATCATATTATTCATTTTATCATATATAAATAAAATGATTTCATGTTCTCTCTTCTTTTTATCTGAATTTAAAAGACATTCTGTGACTAATTTTCTAATAATATTTTAGATAATGAAGATAAAAGTTTATTTATAACCCAATAGAACATTAGTTTGACATTATCTAATAATTTAGGTCTTATGTAGGGTGATATTTAATTTATGTATGATACATCAATTGATGGTATGTTTCATGATTAGTTTGTCACTTTATTGCTCAATTGTTTAGGTATGGATAGTTTGATTATGTTTTCATTTCACCTCACATGAACTTTTCATATTTCTTTTAATATGAATATGAAAAGATTATTTTTATTTAACAGTAAAAATATTCGTAGATGTTAGAAAATTTTACAAATTGAATAATCTTATATGAACACCATATAATTAACAATATGAAAAGGTCACACTGGAGACCATGAAATATTATGGATAAGTGTGTGAATGCGATCCTGCAATGTTAGGTCATCATTTATGGTTATTACCTTCTCGGTGAAAAATGGTACCTCTCAAACTTTTCCCTTATTCTTGTGGCCAGACCATCTCATTCCACATTCATTTGGAATTCGATCTCACTCGTTGATGCAGCGTATTGATTTCAGGTATCAGTATTGGTTGGTCTTTGGTCATCAAGAAATATCAAAACTCTCAAATAGGTTTCAATGGTATGGAATAAAAGTTATAAATGGTCTCTAGATTGTACTCTAGATCAACATATGATTCCCGTGATATTCTCATAGAGGCACATGTTGTGATGGTGTATACCCAGGGAAACTTTAATGCCTATAATGTTTCTACATTGACATA
Organism: Viscum album; assembly: GCA_963277665.1. Lineage (NCBI taxonomy): Eukaryota > Viridiplantae > Streptophyta > Magnoliopsida > Santalales > Viscaceae > Viscum > Viscum album. The sequence continues at coordinate 1,388,708,128 of OY728162.1, read as the reverse complement.
GCCTTGCTTCTGGTAATACCACCATTTTTAGCACTATTATTTTTATGGGTTTCGAAGACTCTAGACTTAAAATTGAGAGTATTATAGGCTGAAAAGACACACTCAACTACCCGAAGCTTATTCGATTTTATTTTCAATATCTTTTTGAATGTGTCTTTCATACCTTAGACCGTGCTAAATCCAATCTGAGGATAGTTTTTTTCTACCGATGAAGTACTTCACACAATGTTAATATATCTACAAAACTATGGAAGTTATTGGTAACTTTTGAAGCCCCTTAAAGATTTCATTGCTACACTCAACAATGTTTGTCATCATTTGTTTGTTCCTCTTCCCCTCATCATATACCAATTTCCATTTTCATTTGGGAATCATCAGTATATAATCAAACACTCCTTGATTATAATTGTATATTTATTAAAAAAATTATTTATACCTTCATTGATTCGGTACTTATGAAACAAAAAAGTGTTCATATTTGACATTAACTAATTTTATCTTTATGTTTAAATATTAAAAAATAACAAAGGAATTTCATACCAAGCCTCATGAATGCCTTTTTCAAAGGTTCATTATTATATTCTTTTCATATGTTGATATAAATGTGTATAATTTAGTACTAATGATATGAATTTGGGGTCTCCATGTATTAGTATTTGTATTTATTTATTTATTTTCTGCCTGATGTGGATCAGATATAAAAAAGACACCCCAAATAAAGGTGAAATGGGTACTAATACACACCAGAAAATAACTCCCTGATCTGTATTTTTTTACTAATTCACAATGAAAAATTATAGTTGATTAGGTGAATGGTTATCATCTTCAGTTTCGACAATAAAAAATACGCACTTTTATTTTCTATATAGAAGATCTCCATTAAACTGCATGAAGTTTTTCTTGAAGAAAAATTTGGAAATACATGAGAGGAATTCCCAGAACAACTGATGAAATTTAACACATAATGGATCAAGTTGGATATCTTGAGACATATGTTTGTTCATATAAATACAGAATAAAACTTCTCTGTTGTTTCTCGGTATGGATAGTAGTTTTGGAAACACGAAATATGACTCATCACAATCACTATAGAACTTCACATTTTCCTTTTATTTCTCCATACATGACATATTTTTGGAAATATTATGAAAAAAAATTATTATATCCTCTCGTGGGAAAGGAAAATATGAACATATTGTAAGGTTATAATCATCATGATGATAATATATGTAACAAATTCCTTATCCAATGATGTTTGATATAATGTTTGGTTTTGAGAAACACATATATGAACTTCCTAAATCGTTAATATTACGAAACCTCTAAATTTAATTTTCAGAATCACCCTAATGAAGAATCTAAAATCATCCCCATATTTATCACACCATATGATGTATTTTTTATGGATTTATACAAGAACTAAATAAATATAGTGCCTCTCAATATAAAATCATTCTAATGTTTTTATCAATACATCATTACATGGAAAATTCATTATAACATATAATGTTTTTCCATCTCACTAAAACTATCCACTAAAACTCCAAGAAACTCAGTTGTAGTTGTGAGAACAATGCAGTAGAATTAAAGAAAACATGTCTTTTATTCTGAACAAGATGCAAAGAGTGTTCAATGATTTATTATAGGTTGAGGATATAGTTCAAATAATATTTATTTGGAAACTTCCTCACCAAATTATGATGTTCCCTCCTCCCCATCACTATTATATCTATCTATTCCAACATTAAAAAAGATCCCCATCAGAAGTTGAGTTTACATGTATTTTCTAGGGATCGTCTAGGTTATCCTCTTTGACCTCATATGTAAGTGACTTAATTTCATAGGATGGACCTTCTTCAACCAATTTTATAAGTCTATATCTTTTTATAATTGGATGTTGTTGTTGTAAAGTATATTACTCAACTTATATCTTCATTATGGAACCATAATACGATTGGGAAAATGAATTTATTTCATAGATCAACTTCTCTTTAGAAACCAGTGGACAAGAAATATTCTATATTTTATCTAAGAATTTCAAATGTCTATTGATAATATACTTGATCTCTTCATGAGGTCTCATATTTAAGGTACCATGAATTCTATTTATAAGTTCAATTTGGGTTACAAAATTAGATGTATTAACCATTTTTTTTGGTTGTGTTTGGATGAAGTTCGATGGAGAAGGTTTTTGGAAGTGGAAAAATTCTATTTCTGAAGAGTGTTGTATTTTTCTATCAGAAAATGAAAGATCAATTAACTTTTTAAAAGGATTTTTCACAATGGAGATGCTTTTATTATTTTTATTTCATAAATTTTATAAGTTTTTTGGATAACTTTTGATTCAATACTTATGATAGAATGGGATAGAAAAGGTGTGCCAATCGTATTAAGGTTTGATTGGAAAGAAAGATGTTGTTGCAAGATTGGAAAGTTACAATACTTTAATTGGAAAATTTTATGATGCTAAATATGATCAATAAATAGTTAAAAATTACTATATATAAGGATCTAGATAAAATCATATGACCATAATTTAATACGGTTGGTGTTGATAAAGCATATTTTTAGGGTGGTTACATTTCCCAGTGTTTTCTAAATTTTTGGGACTTAAAATAGAGAGTTTGTTTTATGGAAAAGAAAGGATTTATATATAGGAGTACATACTTTTTAGACCAAAAAACATAGTTTACAGACCACTAAGGAAGTACGTGGAATGAAGAATGAATAATCAGCAAAGGAAGATTTTTCATTGAAACATTATGTGGACAACAAATTTTGTTACATAAATTGCATAGGGAAAAAATGGTTCACAGTATGATCACAGTTCACTAGAAGGCCTCCATTTGAGGATGAGAGGTGGTGATTTTTTTTCCTATGATATCAGTAATTCCAAAGGGAGAAAGGTTCTATGAAGAATGCATAGAATAGTTCACGGTTAGGGATGTCCCGTATCCATGTTTCGTTAAAGTTTTTTTAGAAATATTTGAAGATTTATTTTCTAATACAAAGGACCCTAATCCCATCATTAAGAGAGATCAGATTTTATAAATAAGTTATCATAGTTGTGGAAAGAATTTGTAGAAGTATGTGGTAGTTTGCGAAGGTGGATTCTATAAAGGATAAGAGTTCATGGAGGAATGATTTTCACGAAGGAGATAGTTTATAGGGATAGTTCAAAGATGAAGTTTGCAGGATATAAATCCTTCAATGGAAAATGGACCACATAAGAAATGTGTTCTCAAAACCATTATCCATCCACATATTGGGGACAGTCGATGGAAGAATAGGTGGTTCACAATACATTCATGCCACGCGGTGCACCTCAGTACATGGAGGATACAAGAAGTTCTTCGAGAAAGAAAGATAATTATCGAATGACTCAAGGAATTTCGTAAAGGAAGTAAAATACTTTTCAAAAGTAATTTTCACAAACTACCAATACACATAAACATGTGATTTCAATTTTGGTAAATCAGAATTTGGAAATCAAATTGGGTATCAGACCAAGTGTAATTATGAAATCTAAGATGTTTTTAGCAGCTTTTGGGTAAGAAAGAGGGGAATTATTTTGAAAGATCAAATATTTGGAAGTGGTTCAAGAAGCACTGTAACATTGTATTGCATCATTTTTTTACAGAATAAGAACACACACTATTGTATTTATTTCATAGTTCTACACAGGTGTAAGGTAACATACTACTCATTGTATACAATATTAAAGGATTATTTTCTAGTTGATTGTGTGGTATTGGATTTTTTCCACACCATACCAAGGATGTAGCTAATCTTTTTGTGTAGTGAACCTTGTAAATTATTTTGTTCCTATGGATGGGGTGTTGAATTTTGTTTAGTGGGGAAAGAAATATTTAACATGAGTAAAAGTTTGTTTAATAAGTAATGAAACATAAAAGAAAAACATATCACTAATTCAGCCCCTCTCCCTCATAGTGATACTAGAATCTTGAATAGGAAACTTCAGGTTGTGTTCTATATGAATCTCTTGGTTGGTTTGAATAATTCCCCATAGCAGTAGACACAGGAAACCATGAGTCTCTACATCAAAAATTTTTTTGGGTATTAAGGCACATTTCGTGCACCAATTCTCAATCAAGTCTATTTGAATGCTTTATTTTTAGGTTTTCCCATTGGTATATCTATTCTAGAAAAAAATCCACTTTTAGTATCTAGAAATTTGTTTTATTTATTAGATAACCACATAATCCTTATGCTACAAATTTTTTAAAAAGTTTTCTTATATAAAAAAAATATAACACTAATGATTTTTAGTACAATTTTTATCATTCCTAAAGGTATGTTCAATGGTTTATAACTATAATTTTTTTCATCGAAAACATATCCATCTACATTAACAGAACAAGAATTCAATAAGGGATGAAAAATATAAATCATGGGAGTAAAAAATCATGTGTGCAGTTAAGACTTATTATTATCCAGTTTTTCATATGTCATCCTAAGTTTATTCTATATTAATCTAAAGTCAATAAATATCTAATAACTAATTAATCATTAGTTAATATTATTTAACAAATAGTTAATCTTTAAATAGGTATTAAGGAATCATTCATTAAATATTAGTTACTCATTAGTTAATCATTCTTTAAGAATTAGTAAGCCATTGGTTAATTAATAGATAATAATTGGTAAATCATTAATTACCCTTCTTTATTCATTACTTAATAATTAATGAATCACTCTTTAATCAATCCTTAAAAATTCCTTAATCTATAAATAATGATTAATTAATTAATCATTCATCATTAGTTAATTTTAGTAAATCTTTATTTAATCATCAGTTAATCTTTCCTTAATCACTATTTAATCATTCATTAATCATTCCTTATTCAATATTAAATCATTATTTATTTATTATTTAATCATTAGATAATCATTATTTAATAATTAGTTAATCATTCTTTAATCATTCCTTAATCATTCTTTAATCAATACATAATCATTCATTAATCATTCATTAATAATTCCTTAATCATTGTTTAATCATTAGTTAATAATTATTTAATCATTAGTTAGTCATTCCTTAATCATTCCTTAATCATTAGTCAATCATTAGGTAATAATTCTTTTATAATTTCGTAATCATTCTTTCATCATTCCTAAATCATTAGTTAATTATTAGTTAATATTTCCTTAATCATTAGTTAATCATTAGTTAATCTTTCCTTAATCATCATTTAATCGTTCCATAATCATTTTTTAATCATTATTTAATAATTACTTTATAATTATTTAATAATTACATAATAATTAGTAAATTATTAGTTAAAGATTCATTAATTATTCCTTAATCATTCTTTAATCATTACATAATCATTAATTAGTCATTTTTTAATAATTAGTTAATCATTAGTCAATAATTATTTAATCATTCCTTAACCATTCCATAATCATTCCTTAATCATTAGTTAATCATTACTTAATCATTACATAGTCATTAGTCAATCAATAGTTAATATTTAGTTAATCAATATTTAAATATTCCTTAATCATTCATTAATTATTCCTTAATAATTCCTTAATAATTGATTAATCCTTAGTTAATCATTATTTAATCATAATGTATTCATTCTTTAATGACTCATTATTAATTCCTTAACCATCACTTAATCTTTATTCATTCATTACTTAATCATTTGTTAATCAGTCTTTTATAATTTATTAATCATTACTTAATCATTTGTTAATCATTAGTTAATCAATGATAATCATAATTTAATAATAATTTAATCATTACTTAATCTTATATTAATCATCAGTTGATCATTAGTAAAACATTAATAAAACATTTGATAACCAGTAGTTAATCATCCTATAATCATTACTTGTCATTATATAATCAGTAGTTAATAATTATTTAAGTATTAGTTTATCAATCTTTATTCATTACCTAATAATTAGTTAAACATTACTTAATACTTAATTAATTATTCCTTAATAATGAGTCAATCACATGGTATTAATTTGTTAATTATTATTAGCTAATCATTATATATAATAATCCTTCAATCCTAAGTTATTCATTAGTTAGTCTATACTTATTCATTACTAACAATAACTATTCTATATAAACTATAAATAAAAAACTAAAAAACTAAATAAATAACATATTTATAAATAACTAAAGACAAATATGTTAAATTAATAAATAAATTTTTAATAAATAATTAGAAATACCTCTAAATAATTCTTCAAAAAATCAACACTTCATATATGCCATTAGAACCACCACACTCAATGAAGATTATTCTAGAGAGATAGAAAGAGTGAAATTTAATGAGATGGAGAGATATTGAAGTGTGGATGGGGGGTTCCCTTTTATAGGCACTTAAGGGAAAGAAGACACCCCCTACTGCCATTCGCCATTACATTTGGAAAAAGGAGGGCACTCCCTAGACACCTTTCACATTACATTATGTGAAATGTGGCACCCCACCAGCATTTTCATTGGCATCTATCCATATCAATGCATTGAAAAGGTGGGACATATCTGGATCCATTTCTAATGAGAATTTCAAAAAAAAGGTAAACGTATTTATTTTCTTCAAAAAACCCATAATAAAACTCACCTTATACATATACTTGTATATATTTTCTCATGTATCCGTATATATTTAATTATATTCAGTCTTAAAAATATTCCAATACACACTCAAAAAATCACCTACTCCATTGTTCTAGATCTATAGAATAGGCCCTTCATCCTCCAGAAACAAATTATGGAAGATGAACCCTGTACATAAATATATATTAGCATGAATTCCACTACTAAAAAATGATGTCTAAAAATGATAAATAAATTTAACTATTCATGGAAACATAATAGAACATAATGCGAGACCTCATCATTGTTTTTGAAGCTTTCGTCGGGGTGTGCACGTCCGTCTGTGGAGGGCGCGCAATGGTTGCCCCGCTTTCCAGCTTTCAAATGGTGGGAAGAAAATGTTCCATACTCAAAGTCGTTTTCACATTGATCTAAATAGGATGAGGGGATGTCAGTTCTTCCTTCATTGGATTCCACCTCAAAAATCATCACATAGTCTGGGTCTCCATTATATACTAAGACATTGTTCATGAAACTCTTCCCAGTTCCATTTCATCATGGATGTCGGTTAATTACAATGCTTCAATCAGGACATTCCAAGGGGTCCAGTCAGGGTAGTATCCTTTGGTCAAGGGAGTAGTCACATTGGACATCACTGGCATGTCTGGATGCTGAATCACTAGCACATCTAGGGTTCTTTCATCTATTATAGGGCTTCTTAAGGACACAGAATCCGGAGGCATCCCACGTCGAATGTGGGGAATTAATTTCCAAAGGAATGTATCTGGGGATTTCCTCAACTTCACGTGTTTAAACAAGGGTATGCGGCAAGCATAACATCAAGCGTAGATGGATCAAGATGATCAAAACATTGACTAGAGTGGATCAGATGAGTGCAACCCCTAGAGGAAACACTGAGGTTGGGGCCAACACGTGGTTAGCTACCCGATTGTTGTTAAAGGGAATGGTGAATGAGGTGGCATGATCCCACCGGGATGTGGTGGCCCAGGTAAGAATCAATATGGCTAATGGATGGTCAAACGAAGTTGATGGATAATGAGATGGAGTCGACTCGAGGACGATAGTGATGTTGTGTTGGAATCTCGAAGAGACATCCTACGTATCCTCGTGGATGGGAATCAAAGTCCTGATAGTTCATCTGACGACAGTTTACCATCGATTGGGGACTTCAATGGCTTACAACTGAATGAGGACACAACGGCTTACCACTAGATGGGGTCACAACAAATTACCGCCAGATGGGGGTCACAACAGCTTACCGTTGGATTGGGTCACAACAACTTACCGATGGATATGGTCACAACGACTTACTACTGGATTGGGTCACAACTTCTTACCACTAGATGGGGTTACAATGGATTACCACATCATATGGGTTGAGAATGGCTAACCATTGAATGTTGGTCACAACCTCTTACCACTGAATGTGGGTCACAATGGATTTCTGCTGGATAGGGTCACAACGACTTACTGCTGGATAGGGTCACAACAGATTGTCACTATATAGGTCCGCAATGGCTTACCGCCGGATGGGGTCACAATGGATTACCACTGGATGAGGGAATTTTAGTGTCATTCAGGATAAAATCGGCATGGAGTTTAACCTCATGGAGGATGGAGGTGATCTGACGTGAATTGGTTGGGACAAAAAGTGTTAGGCTTGAACCTCAGGGAGGCTTCCTATAAACCTTGTCTTGTCAAGGATCAAAGTCCACGTAGTTCATGAGGAGTGGGAACCGACGTGAAATTTTTGGAACCAATGGGTTTTTGGATTGATCCTTAAGGAGGATTCCTACGTACATTACCTTGGCCAGGATCAAAGTCCATGTAGTTCAAGAGGGGTGTTTAGGGCTTACACTCTAGGCTGCACGGGGAGGTTGTCATGGTCAAGTCTTACTATAAGACCACATCTATCATGCTTGGTGTGAGAAACAAGAGGGAGTGAAGACTGATGACCACGTCATGGAAGGTGCGTCCATGGGAAGTGGAATGGGGCTGGCATAGAGTCAGTGGCCCAAAGTGGAAATAGGGGCTTACAACTAGTATGCGGCCTCGAGTGATGGATATCGGGACTTCTCTAGGGTGGTGGCATGGGTGGTGATAAAGCCCAAAGGGACAGAGATTTGGCACTGAGGAAGAGAGGAGGGGCAGGGGTGATACCTATTTTGAGAAAAGCTAGGTGCTTACAATGAGGTGGTTTCCCATCCCCCACAGATGAACGCCATTCCAATAAAGAAGATCACATCCCATGTGATTAATGATCTCAATCCCATGGAGACGAGTGATCTTAGGGAATGTCCATGACGAGGCACCTCGCGTGCAAGGCATGGGGCGAGGCCACAATTTAACATCATGTGATGAGGATGATGGTTCTTGGAAGTGTAATGTTCTACATCTCGGATGAGGTGGGTGCACTATGAACCCCTAGTACATACATAACTGATACCTCCCGCCCCTTGGGGAAGGGAAGGAATCAATAATTCTTTGGTGAGGGAGTGTTATGGAGTGATCCATTGAGGGGTCCACGTTAGTGTGGCTATGTGAAGAAGCAATAGTTGTTAGCATGCCTATGTGAAAAATCATGAGGTGAAGCAATGCAATGTGAGGAACTGCCCAAGGGACATTGATGTTACTTCATGAAAACCTATAAGGTCGCATGGAAAAAGGAGCTGCGGAGCAAAGGAGTTCATAGGTAGAAGCCTCATGAAGCTCTGGTGCTCCATATAGTGGAGGGGCTTTGCGAAGGGGTATGATTCATGAATTTATGTGGCCTAGCATATGTATAGGGAATTTGTGCACAAGGAAGGTTATTTATTATGTAGAAAGGAACTCACGTAGTAGTGCTTTGTGAAGAAAGAGTGCCTCGTAAAGTATAGCATTGTGAAGAAATGTGCTTCGTGAAGCACAGTGATCCTACCTTAGCATGTGGGTCAAATGTGCATGAAGGGTGCTTTGTGAAGCATAAGTTCTTCATGAAGACCCGAGTCCCCTTGGGGATTCTCTTCCTTCACGGATGCCCTCAAGATCCACAAAGGGAATCCCTCCTTGAAGAGGGGCCAAATTCATGCCAAGGGGGAGGCACATCGTGATAAAAAAGTACCATGTTGAGCTCATGGTTCATAGAGAAAATATTGCTTTATGATTTGAGAGCTAAGAAGGCGAGAGGTCGGATGATTCATCCTTTGGACTTGAGAGGAGCCTGGTATTTATAGGCAAGAGGCATTGCAAAGCAGATCTCTCTTGGTGCGAGGAAAGAGATTGCTCTGCGGTGGGTTCGCAAATGTCAATGGAGTTCGTAGAGCATCCCACCCCCTTTCTCTGTGGTGGGTGTGAGAACGTCTAATGCATTCATGGAGCATCCCACATCCTTTCTCTATGGCGGGTTTTTGAACTTCATAGGCCTTCGCGGAGCATCCCTCCTCCTTTATATTTAGTGGCTTCACAATGGGGGAGCTTTTCACCGGCTTGGGGCCCTGGGGGCTCCGCGAACATGCTTCATGAGGTAGCCCCTAATGCTTTCCTTGTGTTCTTTATGCATCCCAAATTTTGGCACCAACAATTCCCCCCCCCCCCCTCATCAGATTTGGAGCCAAGGATAAATCAAGGGTCAAAGTCTGAGGTTCAATCACCAAAATCCCTCAACTATTTGTGAAGCTAATTCGTGAAGAAGGCCCACAAATCAGAGAGGCAATGGGCAGGTTGACCGTGCCGTGAAGCTCACCATGGTTAGACGCGCTGCAGAGCACCAGGGGCCTCATCTATAAATAGGGGAGTTGTCCTCTCTTTTTTCCATTATCTTCTCTGAGTTTTTTTCATTTAGTGGTCTCAATTCACAAAGCATTGTGTACTCTATGATTTATCTCAGTGAACCGGGCCTTGTGCTTTGTGGTGCATGACGAGCCTTTGACTCTGCGATGGTGCGATGTGTGGCTTGCATCCGAAGGTCGGTGCAAGGATTCGCAATTCTGTTGCTGGGTTAAACTCTATGAACTTTCTCTAGGAACTAACTCCGTGAAAGGGATTCGTGAACTAGAATGAAAAGTGTCTACATCTTAAAAATGGAAGGGCTCACCCAAAGTCTTCCAGGGGGTCCTTGTGGATGCTTCCCAAAGGTAGGAGATGGAGAATAGCTTGGTTCTAGGGGAGTTGGTACAGATCCACTCTGATCAAGATTTGTTGGTGGTGCTGCTGTCGAAAATTCAAATGAATTACCCACTATGTAAGAGGCTACCCCTATATGGATTTGGGCTAAGGGAAGAAATATTCATCCCTGAAGAAAGTAGGGACGAGCCATCTTACTAGTTTAGGAGAACGTTGTGTCAACGCCAGGGGTTCAGGGCGGCTGGCAGCCATGCCCGTGAGGACTTCACACCTATTAATGCCGACTGCATATACAATCACCTGAAAAACATTGATGGGAAAGAGATGTAGCTGGAGACATACCCCGATCTATATCACACTATCTTGATAGAATCTCGGAGGAAACCAGGAAAGGGGTGGTCCGATCAGTGGGATTTGTCCCATCCCGGCAACTTCACAGATGACTGGGCATGTGCCTACTAGGTAGTTTTCTCATGTGAAGAATTTGGGGCAGAGCTCAGATGAGTGGGCTTGTATGAGGTGGCTTGGGTGTCTCAAATACATATCTATAAACCGATGAAGCTGATGCCTGAGTTGTTGAGAAGGAGGTCATCGAGGGACTAATACCTTTGACTTCCACCACGTGGAGGTCAGCATTAGTTTATGGGATGTGCATCAGATCTCAGGGATCCCGATACTTGGTGTGATATATGATGAATTACTCCCTGTTATGGGTGCAAGGGAGTATCCAGAGCGAATGACACCACTGGCAATGGCGTTGATGGAGCTGGTGTTGGGAGAGGACAAGGAAGTAGTGAGGGATGTCCATTTCAGTCGATGGTTCAAGCAGTTCCAATACTTCTATGCAAATAGGAAGTTCTTGGTGAGGCCTCAAACATGCACAAAGGGGGCTCAATGATGCAAGGAGAACTCGTATTGATTTCTCTTGGAGGATATCTAGTGGAAGATGTGGGAATTCAACGTTAGTACTGAGAAACAACAGGTAGTCAGTTTGGCCGCATTCATTGGAGCTCTCATCTGCGGTTGGATCCTACCAATGAGGGATACGAACATGGGTGGGCAGCCAAGCACATTTATCATGGCATCCATGTTGGCGACAGGGGGTTTGTTCAACCTCAGGATCCCCATGCTTGCCAAGCTCTATAAGATGATGTGGAATATCTACGAGGGGAAGAGGCCATAGAGGATATGCGGGCCATTCCACCTCTTGTATTGGTGGATAGCGGTGCACATCAGGGGGTATATGAATATACGCACCCCATATCACCTTTGGAATTGAACTTCCACCCATCCATCATGAATTACATAAGGAGATTTTCATCCAAGATGACTGTGCATTTGGTACTGAACCAGGTATGGAAGGTGGATGAGTTCATCTTTCACCCATTCCCGTTGCCAATGGGTGCGTTCACCAATGAAGAACAGGGAATAAAAGAGAATCAGTCATACCTACTGGAATTTCAAGTTGCATTTATTGTGTCAAGAGTGGACCGTGAGCCAATCTGTGAGTCGTACACCCCACACCAATTTTCGAGGAAATTTCGGTGCATTTAGCGACGAACCTGCAAGTCTATTTGGGGTTGCGCGATGAGGAAAGTCCATGTGTGATGAGGCATATGTGGATTATGTGAACATGGGAATACGGGAAGATGCAGAATGATTTTCCTCCTCCCACTACCGTCTTTGGGATGGTGAAGGAGTAAACCAAGAGTTGGGAGGAGGACTACCACAGGGAGATGCTGAAACAACCAATCATTCGATTCGGTGATGGTGGGCCTCCCCAATCTCGAGAACGTATCTAGAAGGCGGAAAGGACATCCCGAGGTGTCAGGGCTACCGTGGTGGTGAGGCCCACACTGGTTGAGGGGGAGGCAGTGGTAGTGGATCCAGCAATGGAAGCGGACTCGGTGGTCCTAGAAGAACAGAGTAATACAGAGGGTAGGCCACTGAGAGGATTCCATAGAATACCTACTCAGGCTCTGGGGAAGTGGCTGCGACACATAGACATGTCAGAGAATGCTGTCTTCATGAAGACTTGGGACATCTGGGAAGTCAACATAAAATTCTTTAGCCCGTCAAAGATGTGGAAACACTTGAACCATCTCAGGATGGATTTGTTAGGGATATGCCATATCAGGGTTGACTTTGATGTGTCCTAGGTGGAGGTGGATCAATACTTGGACGAGTTGGAGAACTTCATGCAATCCTGAGGTGTTCCACATCCAATGAAAGATTAGGTGAAGGTGTTGTTGGATCGCACAGCTCCCCCGCAGGTTTTGACTACTGAAAAGAGAGAACAGTTCCCTCTGCCGGAATAATCGGACGAATCCACCTTGGGGGAAGAGGCTTGTAGAGGAATCCCTTTGGAAGAGGGTAAAGTCAGTGATCAAGGGTTAGATTTTGAAGAATTTTTAGAGGCCCTTGAGATAAAATCATGATCCCCTTACCAGAGATCCTCTTCCAGGACACTTTGGACCCCTCATCAATTTTTAAACAGTGCAGGGGAGCCTCATTCACAGAACCCATTCTTGTCCCTTAGTGGAGGTAGATGCGGGGCCATTTGGATCCACACCCATCGATACGACGATTACCATGTTCAGAAGTTTCAGGAAACCACATCTCCCTCCTCCATAGTTTTCAGACATCCGACAATATACGGAGGGCCACGCCTCGGGGTCCCCACAACAGCAACCTAGGAATGAGACTAGGAATTTGTTCTCTATGAGTCTCCTTTAAAAAATCATGACTACCACCCATTGACCAGGCTAACTGACATCTGGGTTCTTCTATGCACAATTCTTTATATGGAGTGGGCTACATTGCTGAGGATGGTTGGAATTCCTAGAGGCGCTTTTCCTAGGGGAATGCCGGTGGTTGGGGAGGTGGGTATCCATGCCGACTGAGCGGCGGCACTCCTGATCACTGGTGGGACTGTTAGCAGTGTTGAGCATGAGATTATTGAGGTGGGATCTGACGATGATGATCAATCAGACAGTTTGGGTCCCACAATACCTGATCAAACACAAGATTCGGACACTGATGTCGAGTTTTCGGGGGGTATTCACCGCATATGAGCCTACACACCCCGTAGATTGGGACAAGATGACTTATAAGGAATAATATTGCATGATATTTTGTCGCCGATATTGGAAGATAATCAAGTGTTTCATTGGGGACACCCCCAAGAACATTGGATAGATCATATAGAGAGACTTCATTCGTGATAGCACGAACTGTGCACTGGGGGAGTGGATGCTAGCATCCCCACATGCTCGTCCGAGATCTCAGGGTAGAGAAGATCTGGGAGTACGACCATGGCCTTGGTGTGGGCTGGCAGCGGAGGAAAGCAGTGAACAACAAGAGGCTCTAAGAGGCTGAAAACGAGTTTCAATGACTACAAGTCTAGTTTAATGGGCACTCAGCCTCCCTCAACGCGCATTAAGAGCTAATATTGATATTGAAGGCCCAACTTCCAGAGGTCAAGGAGTGCATGAAGCAAGAATCTGAAGAAAGGACCATCATCTAGACCGACATGGAGCACGTCCAGATTGTGGTTGAAAAACAGTGCCCCATTACTATCGACAAGGAGTGGGAGCTAAACAGGAGGCAACAAATCATGGATGCCACTAGCCAAAGTGTGGTAGAGCTACAACTTTCTTTTGATGTGGTCAACCCATCCATGGGAGGGATCGATCCTCAGGTTCTATAATACTTGAAAACCGTCAAACATACTTTCATGATTTGATGATTTTATTCTAGGTACATGTATGATTTCTGTAATTTTTATTGGTCTATTTCATTCTCGTCATAGTCATGAAGCGTCCAGCGATCAATCCCTAAGCTCACGCGGGTTGGCCCCGATGTGAGAAACAAGGGATGACCGCCTTATTATTCCATCCAAATGTAAGAGTGAAAATAGAGCTTCGACTATCCGGGGGTTTGAACAACCAATCAAGATTTCTGAGAGAAAAGGTGGAGGCTCGATTGGAGGAAAAGGACCTCAGAACAATCGACATACTATCCTCCCAATGTGCTCTTTTGCATGAGTGGGGTAACGGCTATTGAAAGTGGGTTCCCTAGACCCAACTTGTTTTGTAGTTTGATTACCACTACATGTATTCAGTTTTTTATAATACATGTGTTTATCTTTCCATAATAGTGTGGATACTTCTGCAACCACTTTTTTTGTGGAAATTTCCATAGGTTACCTATTGCATCAAAGGGTTATAATAAATTACAGGGTATAATGAGAACCCTGATATGCCATGATAGTAATCTTAAAGTAACGTCCTATGATCCAGTTACATCATTCTGAAAGAACACAGATGATGTGTGACCATCGGGTGCTGGGGGATCATAAGCATTGAGACTTCTTCCCATGAAGTTCACATTTGATGATCTCTAGTAGTTGAGATCATGAGGACATACCCACTAATAGAAACACCACATGTTTTAGGTGTTGTTGGTCGTTCCTATCTACGGACATGTGTAATGTTTTTTAGACTTGAGATCATTATCAATGGATGTCATTTAATTATGTAGATTTTATGCAAGGAAAAAAGCATGGAGATAAAGTCATGGTGAGGTTGTTTGTATCGGCTATGTCATTAATGGCATGGCATTGATTGAATGATTTTGAATGGATTTGTCGCTTCTGAGTTCAGGAAGAGATATCTTAGGCCTGGTTGATTAGGATTATTGCACCTTCATTAAATCCATGGACATGGTAGTTGAAGGTAAGACCGTCCGAACAAATCAAAAAACAAAATAAATAAAAATAAAGAATGATGAAACTAGTATGCATTCTGCTTTATTGAGATATCAATGATGAAGAGATTATATTACATGGACTATGTTTGTAGGAAGGAAGTCATTTCTTTGACTTTGAATTACCTATATAGGGGCCTCGATGGGTTTCTAGACTCCGCTCTAGGTCGGTGTATATTATTCATTATTATTGAGGTAAGGGCATAGAGGGTCACACATAATAGCGCCCTGAGAATCTTCCTTATGCTATGAACAATAATATAGAACTTGGTGGGCCTCGCGAAAGGGTCCACGCACTATCCAAGTTCTATGGACCACCAATGAATAAATAAATTCCTTAATTATTCATGTTTATAATAATTCATTGAATTTATTTATAACATGTATTTACAAGTTATACAGTAAATATAGGTATTAATATTATTCCAATGGATTTTAATATCCTAGGTTTGTTTAATATTAGCAGGAGGTATGAGTCAAGTTAAATACTCAAATTTATCACGTAATATATTTATATAATATAAATAAGTGATAAATTATAAATATTATTTATGGAATAATTTTATTTGTTAGAAATAATTATTTATTTCACTTATATAGCAAATCTCGATTACATGGGGGCTGAGAATCCATACTTTGGGTTTTAAACACTCCCTATATAAGTGAGAGAGAGGCTCTCCCTTGGAAACTATTCACATGTTGAGATTGAGAGCTTCCCTATCCTATTGGACACTAGAGAGAGTCTCTCAATCAAAGGAAGATCTTCAAGTTCATCCATCTCAAATTGAAGCTTCATCCTTTGTGGTGATCGTCATTGCGTTGAAGTGAGCATCGAAGTTCCGCGCTAGCACCCGGATCTCAACGAACAGCACGCGAGCGGATTCGAGAGGCATGTGTGGATGATCTAGAGGGATTCGACGTGAGAGTCTTTAAGAAATGATCTACAACGGACTTGAAAACGTCAGATCTGAACTAAGTACATGTTCTATTTATTTTTTTCTCTGACTAATCAATGAGTGGTCCTTGGACCGTTCCAGAATAGCTCACCAGAGTTGACGTCGTAACGTCGCTCCGGTGATGAGAAATTTTTTAATTTCCCAGACCACCAAGTTCTGATGCTCGTTCTAGTACCTTACAGTGGTATCAGAGTGACGTGTGATTTTACACAGTCAAAAGAAAAATTAAATTACATAAAATTAAATTACGGGGGGTTAAATCTGTTCCAATGAAACCGACCGCCAACTGATCCGTTTTCGAATGGACAAGTTATGGCCATTGGAAAAATTTAATCGGATCTACTATTCTGTTTAAATTGTCTTTGGATTAAATTTTTAGAAGAATTCATTTTTTTTATTTATACGTTCTTCAAAATACTGAAATCTGGCCAAGCTATGGCCGAAATCCGGTAGCCGGAACTAATCCCGTAATTTAATTTTTAGGGGAAAAATTATATAAAATTATATAATAATATATTTTATTTTTCCCAAATAAAATATTATTTTCAAATCTTGGGGTAAATTCAAGTCATTTTTTTAATTTATAAAATTTAAATATAAAATAAAGGGAGGACCAAGACCACATTTTCGGGTATTATTCCTATTATTGTTTTTCAAAACAAATACCAAAAGGGGTATTTTATTTTGTCTAAGGAAAAAATAACAAATTTTTTTAGAAGACCCAAAAGATGGCCTTCTTCCATGCTAGGCGGCCCCCCTTTGAGGGAGAAAACCCTAGCGGCCAGGTGGGCTCCATCACTACCCTTCCTGCCGGACCCCCTCTGGGTGGACCTCCGCCTCGCACCTCCTCCTCACGTGCCCATCCAGAGCAGCCGAATGACCTCGAACCGAACCCCACCTGCCGAATCGTGCCAACTTGGACCACCTCTTGTCGGACCGCGTCACGCTGTACCTGAACCCCGAGAGGCCGGACCACCGCCTCGCCCCGAGCCTGCTGAACTACTGCACAGAGCTGCCTTGAACCACCACCCCTGGCCGGAGCGAGATCACCTGGTCACGTTGCGCCGCCCTTGCCACACCTCCTGCTCACACCGGCTGAGAACCACACCGGCCGCACAGGTCCATGTCGTGCCAGACCGGGCCGCTGCCTCATCAGCTCCCTGGAGCAGCTGGTTGTCGGCCATGCGGCTAGCCGGTATGCTTCTCACCCTCCTCCCTCTCCCTTCGGATCTCACCGGTTGATTTTTCTGTTGTGGCAGTTGCTGGACCGAGCAGTCATGTCGCGGTCACGCCATGGTCATGTAGCAGTCACACCGCGGTCACTCCGCGGTCACGTCGTAGTCATGCCATAATAGGCCCTGCTCTAGGACGATACCCCGGGGTGGTTCGCAGTACTGTCGGACTTCCCGGCTAGTGGTAACCCAGTTTTAAATTAATTTTAATTAATTTAGTTTTTTAAATTAAATTAATTAGAATTAGTTTATGGAATTAAATTAATTTGTTCTGAAACATTAATTTAATTAAAATTAAAATTAAATTAATAGTTTAATTTAATTTTAGAATTAAAATTACATTAATAATTTAATTTTATTTTATAGTTAAATTAAATTGATGGTTTAATTTAATTTTGGAATTGAAATTAAATTAAATAGTTGAAATTGAAAAAAAAATTATTGAATTTATTTAAATTCATTTAATTTATGAGGACCCCCCGTACTTTGTAAATTTATATGCAGTTTAATTTTTATTGAGCTTAGTATTTACCGACTGGTCTTGAGAAAGTGACCGAACTATTCATGTCTGGTATTTATTTATTTATTTAACTATTTAGTCAATGCTTTTTATGATTGTAATAATTAATTAGATAAATGAAGGTCTTCTAGTCATCTCTTTTAATTCAAATATGTATAAGGGAATGTGTGTCCAATGCACAAGATGTATTTTGTACCCTTAGATCCCCTCACCTGCGTGTGAGTACATTTGTAATTAAATGATGACGATCAGAGAAGCAGACTCACCAAGATGTGGTGGTAAACCAGATAGAAGATGAGCGCATTGCACAGGGCAAGTTGTGACGTGAGTCAAGTCTAGACTCGGTTGTGGATTCCCCTAGGTCAAGATTGATCCGTTATGGTTTGATCTTTATAGAACGCTCAAGACCTATTGGATTTCATGATTTACTTTATGCATAGTTTATTATTTTATGCGTCTTCATGATTATTTCATGATCACATATAATAGTAAACAAGATAAAATGCATAAATATGTGACAAATTATATTCTATTGCATGTTTAGTTGTGTGAGCGACAACCCATTTTGAACATAATAAATAAAAAAGGACTATATTCTTTAATAAATATAAAAATACCTCAATGATATATTATGTCTAAAGGCCTTCCATTTCTCACATATTAACAAAACTGACTGTTTGGGTGCTCGTCGTCCATAGTTGAGAGTGCCTCTTACTACTGGGGTATTTTCATGGGAGAAATGGGTCGACTTAACTAAAGTAAGTAGTCAAGGATTAGCCTTAGCTAGCTTTCTATCACTTTAGAGTCAAGATGTTGAGGGAATCATGTTCAGATTTCAAAATCTAGGACTTTACTCAACAACTCAAGGAACCACAATAACAAGTGGTTGGCTAGTCTAGTGCCTACCCTGAAACACTCCAAGTAGTGGCGTAGCCCTAGCTTGTAGACTACGAGGGAGGTTTCAAAGATCCTTTCCACTAGAATACTCAACCAATAGAGTATTATGAATCTAATAGTGAGGGATATTAATGTTTTCTAAAATAGTGGGTGACATTAAAATGATTTAAAATTTTATTAATCATAAATGTAAAAATGTAATCAAGACAGAGCACTAACTGCTAAATGTTTATCAGATATAGATTCAAAACGACAATCACCAACACCACAAGTACTTTATCACTACGATCGATCATGGATAAAGAAAATATCCTGACCGACAATAATATCTAGGAGTGGTACAGGCACTTGCTCATAGTACTACACCATGAAAGGAAGTTATATGTGTTGGAATCCTCAATTCCTTCTGAGCCTCCTTAGGGAGAAAGTAAGGTGGAAAAAGATAAATGATGAAAGCATGTAGATGATGAACTTGATGTACAATGCAACATGTTGACATCCATGTCTAGCCAATTTCTGAAAATGCATGAGAATAAGGACCCCTACAAGATGCTTTCACATATCCAAGAAATTTATGAGGAGAGTTCCAGGCAAGAAAGATATGAGATCTCAAGTTCTCTTTATAAGTGTAGGCTAGTAGAAGGGCACCAAGCCGGTCCTCACATACTCAAGATGATTGGGTATATTGAGAGGCTCGAAGCCCTTGGGCTTAAACTGAAACAAGAACTAGTAGTGGATATCATTATTTCCTCTTTACCATCAAGCTTTTCAACTTTTATTGTAAATTATAATATGAATGGTATGAAAAAGTCTATCCCGGAACTTTTGTATTTTGTTCTCTAAGCTGATAAGGATATGAAAAATACCAATTTATATGTCCTTATGGTGAACAAGAATAACAAGGGAAAGGAAAAGGGGTCTAAGGCCATGTCAAGGTCTAAGACACAAATGCATCAACCTTCAAAGAATCCAATGATTTAGAGGCAATGTAATCAGCAGGAGGCTGTTTGCTTTGGATGTGGCAAGAAAGGCCACATCAAGAATAATTGTAGAGCTAGGAAGAAAGAGGAAAACTCATGCTTCTAATTCATGTGTTTTTGTCATTGAATGATATCTATATTTATCTATAATTTTAGTATTGGATACGGAATGTGTCTCACACATTTGTATTCATATACAGGAACCAATTAGGTTTAAGAAGAATGCAAAAGGTCAAGTGGATCTATGAGCTGCAAATGGTGCAAGTCTTGAAGCCTTGGTAGTGGGAGACTATCACTTAACCTTTCCAACCAGTGTGGTTCTTGTTTTAAACAATTGTTATTATGTACCTTCTATTACCAGGAACATTATCTCTGTGTCAAGTCTAGACACTATGGGTTTTTATTTCAAGTTTGGAAATAAATGTTGTCCCATTTATAGGGATAACATATGTTATGGTATGGCACATATTAACAATGGTTTATATATTTTGGAACTAGAGAACTCAGTAATGGAAATAAATGACAAAAATATCAAACATGACTCAAATAACACCTACCTATGGCACTTCAGGCCTTGTCATGTAAATGAGAAGCGATTACGGAGATTGCATCAAGAAGGGTATTGATCGTACCACGAATCACTGTTTCATTTTCACGCTTACACCGCTGTGCTAAACATATTTTTTATTAAAAATTATAAAAATATTATCAAATTGTGCATCACGTTTGATTAAATAATTTTGTGTTTATCACTGTTAAATAGGGAAATGATACTTGTTTTGAAAATTACAATGTAGGTGGAGGAGATTTGGAGGGCCCATGATTAAGTCCTTGAAAAATGGGCCAAACTGTGTAGGATCCACGAAGTTCAGTGGACTCAAATTCATTCTTATGCACCACCGTGCATCCAAATGGGCTGATATTTTTTGGGATTATCTAAAACTCATTGGGATACAACTTTAATTTAATTACCTCAGAGATATTCGGCCATTAAGGGGCCCAGCCGACCTTATCTGTCTAGCACACCCAATCTGCTCGAGGTCAAAAGTTGTGTGTTGTGATCTGTCGATATCTCACGCTCCACTTGTTGAAATGATTCCAAACTTTCGGTGGAGATAATCAAGACGTGGGGATACAACGTTTTGGTTTTCCACAAAACGTTTTAAGACTTTCTGGTAGGCTAAAACAATGTTCCAAGCAGTTTTAGTAAATCTGTGTGCCCGAAACCACCTCCCACATTTCTTATAAAAGGGCACCTTGGGCTCCTCATTTGTAAGTTAGACCAGGAGTAAAATCTCTGGTATTTTGGAGACCCAAGGGAGTACTCTCATCATCCAAGAAGTTCTGGAGTCCCCTATCCTCATAGGGGGTTCAAGGATGAAGAAGGAGTTTCACCCGAGCCTCCTCCTTCTCACGATGGCGAGCTAAACGGTGGTCGATCATTTCGAGGGAGCTACACTTACGTGGGAGGGGGTTCCAGCACTTCTTATTCCACTGGTTTTGTATAATTTGTGTGTTAAATATTTCAATTATGATTAATCTCTATTCTCTTCTCTTCTGAATTCATTTTTGTTGTTTAATATAAGTGAAACAATTTTTATCTCAACACCGATTTCGTTTAGATTTCAAGTGGGGATCTTGGTTTGTTCTGATAGGAGAAGACAAGAAACCTATTAATATCACACATACATAAGATTTCAGTATTTTTTTGTAGCCTTAACTCTGTTATTGAGATCCAAACCTTGACGACACGATTGTTTTGTCAAGGGTTGGTGCTTTGTGCGACATTTTAAGAGGCAAGAGGCGAATCAAGATCTTGACAACCCTCAACCAAAGAATTAAACAAAACCATGTCAATATTTTCAGAACAATGAACTATCCAAGTTGTGTAGTGAACTTGAAATGATCTCCTTTATCCCATAATTTTAAAACACCTCTTTTATTTTTCAATTATTAAACTCTTTAAATCAATTCATTTTCTTTAAACGGTTTTCAAAAATACCCACCTTTTAGTTCCTTTTATGAAGAACACACACTCTAAACCTACCAACGATCTTTGAGAGATGACCGAGGGTCTTCCCTAAACTATATATCATCCTCAAAAACATAATCAATTTTATGTTTCATGAGAGCATAGTCAAATTTTGGAACCATTTCTGGGGAGCGCTTTGGTTTTTAGTGCGTGTTTTTGATAAAGTAGTTGTAAATTTTATGAATATTTGTTTGTTTTTTTTTCTACCTTTTTATTTCTTCTTGTGTTCTGATCCATATCTTGTGTAGGTTCTATGCATGATGTGTTCTACTTCAAGAGACTTACCACCTTTCAAACCCGAACCAGAGAGGATCCTACGTCAGCGACACCGAGACGCACAAGACCCACTTTTGAAGGAGGACACACCACTCGAGACTCTTCTAAACCCATCTTCTTCTGGAACCGAATTAGAACCTGAAATAATCATCAATAACATGGCTGAAAATAATCAAACATTAAAATAATTAACCTCGCATGATGTTGATATCCAACCCACTTACATTCAGATTCAAGGTGAGGCACCTAATTTTGAACTAAAATCCAGTCTAATCCATTTATTACCAAGATTTCATGGATTTCCTGGTGAAGACCCTCATAAGCACTTAAAAGAATTTCATACTGTGTGTTCAACCTTAAAACCTGCTAATGTGGATGAAGAACAAGTGAAGCTTAGGGAATTACCATTTTCATTAGAATACACTACAAAAGATTGGTTATACTATGTCAATTCAACAATTAGGGGCTGGGCAGACATGAAACGCCTTTTTCTTGAAAAATACTTCCCAGCCTCTCGAACTACAAATATAAGGAAAGAAATATGTGGTATAAGACAATCTCAAGGGGAAACATTACATGAATATTGGGAAGGCTTTAAAAGGTTATGTTCAAGTTTCCCACACCACCAAATAAGTGATCAACTTTTAATTCAATATTTTTATGAAGGTTTGATTCCTATTGATCAAAATATGATTGATGCTACTGCAGGTGGTGCATTGGTAGATAAGACCCCAATTGCTGCAAGAACCCTCACTGAGAACATGGCACATAACACTCAACAATTTGGTACATGTTCCAATGTTCCCATTCGAGGTGCCCATGAGGTGAAAAGTACTGAGTTTGAGAAGAAGGTGGACATGAAGTTCGAAGAGGTAAGTACCCTTCTACGAAAACTTGATCTCTCCCAAGAGAAATATCAATCTCCTCCTCCCATCCATTGTGGAATCTGCTCTTCTGACACCCACTATTCTGACCAATGTCCTCAATTGAGAGAAACTTCTGAGAGTTGGGAGGCAATATTTCCAGGACGCCCCTTTAACCAACCCTTTAGGCAAGAACCATACTATCCATCCATACAAGGGTGGAAGGACAACCAAGCCTATAGGAAAGGGGGTATTAAAACCAACCTCCACAGCAATGGAACCAACAAGGTCAGAGTAGTCATCCACCACCACCCAGAAATCCTCAACCACCCCAAAGGCCATTCCAACCACCCCCTCAAAAAACCGAGCCTAGCCTAGAAGATATGATGAAGAAAATGGATTCCAATAATATCCAATTACAACAAACCACGCAAGAAGCCATACAAGACCTAAAGACCCAACTAGGACAACTTGCCAACTCGGTGGGGGAAATCCAAAGTCATGGGTCGGGTAAACTACCATCTCAACCAGTAGTAAACCCTAGGGATAAAGGAAATGTTAGTGCCATCACCCTTAGGAGTGGGACACAACTCAAAATCCAAATGACCCCTCCATTAGAGTCCTCCCATCCAAAGGAAACCACCATCCCAACTGCTGAAAATGGTCCAAGAGAAGAAAACCCTTTTCCTGAGAGAAGCCTTTCCAAAGGAAAGACTGTGGCTATTGATGAGCCACCTATCCCAACCATTCCTCTTCCATTTCCTCAAAGGGCTGCCCAACCTAAGAAATAAAAAGAAACTGAACTTGATAGAGAAATCTTGGAAACTTTCAAGAAAGTACAGGTTAACATTCCTTTGATTGATGCTGTGAAGCAAATTCCAGGATATGCCATGTTTCTGAAGGAGATGTGTACACACCGAAGGAGGCTTCGTGGTGATGAGAAGGTGAGCCTGGGGAGGAATGTTTCAGCATTGATAGAGACATCACTTCCTACCAAGTTCAACGATCCTGGGACATTCTTGATTCTATGCACTATAGGGGAGTATTCATGTTCCAAAGCTATTCTTTATTTGGGTGCTTCTATTAATGTGATGCCTCACTCTATTTACTCTTCATTGCAGGTCGGTGAACTGAATCCCACTGGTATTGTCTTTCAGCTAGCAAATCGGAGTACAACACACCCCTCTGGTGTGTTAGAGTATGTTCTTGTGAGGGTGAAAAATTTAATTTTTCCTGCTGATTTTTACGTGCTTAAAATGGAAGATGATAGGATGAATGGACATGCCCCAATTATATTGGGGAGACCTTTCTTAAAAACCGCCAAAACCATAATTAATTTCCATAATGGTGCATTATCTATGGAGTTTGGTGGTAATACTGTCCACGTCAATATCCTTGATTCCATGAAGAACCCCTCATAAGAACACTCCTCTCTCTCTGTCAATTCAATTGATGTTCTCCATTCCCATGAAACAACTTATTTTCATTCATCTGGTTCCCGTTCTGAGTTTTCTTCACTGATTAAAATTTTAGGTAATGAATCATGCATTATTTGTTGTAGCGGTATAGAGAAATGTCATGCATGTTTGTTAATTGATGATTTCTTGGACACAGAGGATCACATGACCATCGATGATACTGATAATCTTGTAAAAGCTCATTCCTCATATGAGGATGTTACCATTGAGCAGTTAGATGAGATCAGTGACTTATCACTTTAACACACACTTCCATCAATCCAAAATCCCAGAGAATTTGAACTGATACAACTACCTCAAGATTTAAAATACTCATATCTTGAGAATGGAAACAAGTTGCCCGTCATTATTGCTAGTTCACTCCCTCTTGAGCATGAATTGTGACTGCTTGATCTTTTGAGGAAGTATAAACAATCTTTGGGATGGACACCTGCTGACATTCCTGGCATTAGCCCATCAATTTGTAAACATCATATTTTATTAAATGATGAGGCTAAACCAGTGAGGCAGTCACAACATCGACTGAACCCAAACCTACTTGATGTTGTTAAAAAAGAAGTAACAAAATTATTGGCTACTGGAATCATTTACCCTATATCTGACAGCCAATGGGTCAGTCCCGTTCAATTAGTTCCTAAAAAAAGTGTCCTTACTGTAGTTAAAAATGAAAATAATGAATTGGTTCCAACTCATGTGCAAAATAGTTGGCGTGTCTGTATAGACTATCGCCGACTAAACCAACACACTAGGAAGGACCATTTCCCATTTACATTCATTGACCGGATGCTAGAGAGGCTAGCAGGGAAGTCCCATTACTGTTTCCTTGATGGGTATTCTGGATACTTTCATATCCATATTTCCCCTCAGGATCAGGAAAAGACAACCTTTACATGCCCCTTTGGTACATTTGCTTATATAAGGATGCCATTTGGTCTGTGCAATGCTCTAGGTACTTTCCAACGATGTATGGTTAGTATTTTTTCGGATTACCAGGAGAATTTCATGGAGGTTTTTATAGATGATTTTACTGTTTATGGATCCTCTTTTGATGAATGTTTGTGTAGTCTTACTTCTGTCCTACGTCGCTGTATTGAAAAGAATCTCGTATTAAATTATGAGAAATTCCATTTCATTGTACGACAAGGCATAGTTTTGGGACATGTCATTTCTGGGGAAGGTATCCAAGTGGAGAAATCAAAAGTAGATATCATTTCCTCCCTACCATTCCCTAAAAATGTTTAGGATGTGCGGTCGTTCCTGGGTCATGCTGGATTTTATCATCGTTTCATTCGTGACTTTAGTAAAATTACACCCCCCTATCCCGATTACTCCAAAAAGAAAAAGAATTTGATTTTGATAAAAAAAATGTGGGGAAGCTTTCAATAAGTTAAAATGGAGTCTCACGTCACCCCCGGTAATCCAACCACCTCGATAGGATTTACCATTTGAGCTCATGTGTGACGCCTCTAACTATGCAGTTGGGGAAGTCTTATCACAAAGGGTCGACCGAGCTCCACATGTCAAAGATTATACCTCACGTACTCTGGACCCTGCCCAAGGAAACTACATCACAACTGAAAAATAATTTCTTTCCATTGTGTTTTCCTTGGATAAATTCAGATCATACCTTCTAGGGTCCAAAGTCATTGTGTTCTCAGACCATGCAGCCCTCTGATATCTCCTAAAGAAATCAGAACCCAAACCACGTCTTATTCTCTGGATGCTTATCCTACAGGAATTTGATCTAGAAATTATGGATAAAAAAGGAGAAGAGAATGTGGTTACTGACCATATCAGAAGGATTCTCCCATCCTCAGACATTGACTCATCACCCTATATTCCCATAAGTTAATTGTTTCCTGATGAGCAATTGTACCGAGTGCAAGATGTTATTCCTTGGTATGCTGAAATTGTAAATTATTTGGCAGCGTCTTGCATTCCTGCTGATTTCACCAAAAACCAGGCTGACCGTCTAAAACATGAGTCTTGTTGGTATATTTGGGATGACCCCTACCTATGGCGCACATGTAGTGATCATGTTATTAGGCTTTTTGTTCCCGATAGTGAGTTTCAGTCTGTCCTTAGGTTCTGCCACACACTTGCTTGTGGGGGCCACTTTGGTCCCCAACAGACTTCTCGCAAGGTCTTAGATTTTGGTCTCTTTTGGCCCACATTGTTTAGGGATGCCCATTAATTCTTTAAATCTTTTCCTTGCTGTCAAATAATGGGGAATGTCTCTAAAATAAATGAGATTCCCCAACAACCCTTGCTCTTCCATGACATTTTTGATGTTTGGGTCATTGACTTTATGGGACCATTCCCCAATTCATTTGGGAACCTTTACATTCTTCTGGCAGTGGATTATGTTTCAAAGTGGGTAGAGGCACGAGCCATGAGGACAGATGATTCCAAGACAGTTGTGGAATTTTTGAGAACCAAAATATTCTGTAGGTTTGGATTACCTAGGTTTATCATCAGTGATCAGGGTTCTCATTTCTGCAACCACACAATGCAATCTCTTTTGTGCAGGTATGGGGTTGGGCATCGAGTGTCTACTGCTTATCACCCACAAACAAATGGTCAAGACGAAGTATCAAATAGAGAGGTAAAACAGATTCTTGAGAAAACGGTTCAGCCAAATAGAAAAGACTGGAGTCTTAGAATCGATGATTCATTATGGGCTTACCGTACAGCATTCAAAACTCCAATTGGCATGTCACCATATCGGCTAGTTTTTGGGAAGATTTGTCACCTCCCTTTTGAGGTAGAGCACCGGGCCTACTGGGATATTAAATAATTCAATTCTAATTCTTCTGGTGCAGGTATTCAAAGGAAGTTGCAGATTTAGGAGTTGGAGGAAATGAGAAGAGATTCATATGAGAACTCTCGAATTTATAAGGAGAGAACCAAGGCTTCCCACGACTGTCTCATCCTTCATCGTCAATTCCACATCGGGTAGAAGGTCCTCCTCTACAATTCAAGGATGAATTTTCACCCTGGTAAGCTTAGTTCACGTTGGTTTGGACCTTACATTGTTACTAATGTCTCTCCATTTGGTGTTGTCCAGGTTCAAAATGAAGACACCAAGCAAACCTTCACTGTCAATGGGAAGCGGTTGAAGCACTTCCATGAAGCCATTCCGGAGTCCCCAATGGAGGAAATCCATGTTCAAGAAGCGGTCTATGAATAACACTCACTAGGTTTTATCCTTCCTTCCCATAGTCTCTTTTATTACAGTGAGGACACTACATTCTCTAGGTGTGGGGGGATGGGTACATTCCTGGGTTAGTTAGAATTTTTTATTATCTTCTCTTCTTTGTTCTCTTTTTCACTTGTTGCATGGTATTGTCACTTTCCCCCCTATTTCCCCCCCTCACTTCTGTTCTAAAATGATAATTTTTTATGCCTAATTTATCATGTAAAATGATGCCCGTTTTATCATTGAATTTATTGAAAATACATGAGGAATTTACCATTTTCAAGTTGTTTTAACATTCAAAAAAAATTCTGATGAAATGTGCATTTTAGCATGAATTCAAAATTTTGGTGTGAATTTCTCTTGAAAATTGGTTGTTGGTTGATGATATGAATGGTTGTATCATTTTGAAGCCATTGAGAAGAGTGGTACCCTTTTTTGTGAATAGTTTAAGGGAAAATTGTGTCATTTAATCTCTCCACAAATTTTTGCACCCAACCATGAAGTGTGAATATTTCTTACTTTATTGAAGGTAAATATAAGTTAGGTTAATTTTTTCTCTACTTTAAAAATGATCTTTACATACGTTTGTTACTTATCCGATCTATTTCATTACTGTACCAGATTGACCTACGTGTGTGTACCTATTATCCGACTATTTTACGCCCTTAAAGAAAACCAAAAAAATGGGGTTGTATTTCGGGCAGGTCAAAAACTACCCTTTCTCGACTTTTGATGTTGTTATAACCATTACAATTAGTGTCATGAGGACATCAAACATGGGTTGAGATAAGAGTGTGAGATTTGTTCCAAGTGAAACTTTTGAAAAAAAATAAATATTGAAGGGAGTGATGAAATGTACAGCATATGGGGATATCTAGGTCGGGATATTTAGTTTTGACTTCTAGGAATGCTTAATTGAGTGGGTCTTGGAATTTGATTGCAAAGGATGTAGGGCAGGTTCGGTGGAAAGAATCAAGTCAGTAGACTAATTTTAAAATAACTTATATTTATTTAATAGAAAGTGGAAAGAATAGCATGAAATGGTTGTCACACACACACGTGGAGAATTGGTGTCATGATTAACTTTTGAATTATTTTCTTTGATTGGTATCATTAGTCTCTTTGAATTTCATTTGGATACAATTTTTGAGACGACTTTTTCCATGATCACTGAGAATAACTCCTCGGTGTGATTTGTGCTTTGATCAAAATTCTATCAGAAATTAATTTCTCAAGAATGTTAAATCTTCATGAATTTGGGAATATCTACATGCATAATTTTTAGAAATGTGAATTTTCCCAGGAGTGCAAATGTTTAGGTGTGGGGGTGTGATCGTACCACGATTCACTGTTTCATTTTCACCCTTACACCATTGTGCTAAACATATTTTGTATTAAACATAATAAAAATATTATCAAATTGTGCTTCATTTTTGATTAAATAATATTGTGTTTATCATTGTTAAATAGGTCAATGATACTTTTTTTAAAAAATTACAATGTAGGTGGAGGTGATTTGGAGGGCCCATGATGAAGTCCTTGAAAAATGGGCCAAACTGCGCAGGATCCAATAAGTTCAGTGGACTCAAATTCATTCTTATACTCCACCGTGAATAAAAATGGGCTGATATTTTTTGGGCATATCCAAAACTCATTGGGCTACAACTTTTATTTAATAACCCAAGAGAGATTCGGCCATTAATGGGCCCAGCCTACCTGATCTGTCCAGCACACCCAATTTGCTCGAGGTCAAAAGTTGTGTGCTGTGATCTGTCAATATATTGCGTTCCATTTGTTTAAATCATCCCAAACGTTCGGTGGAGATATTAAGGACGTGGGGCTATAACTTTTTAGTTTCCCACAAAATGTTTTAAGACTGTCTGGTAGGCTAAAACAATGTTCCAAGTAGTTTTAGTAAATCTATGTGCCCAAAACCACCTCCCACATTTCCTATAAAAGGGCACCTTGGGATCCTCATTTGTAAGTTCGACCAGGAGGAAAATCTTTCGTATTTTGGAGACCCAAGGGAGTAATCTCATCATTCAAGAAGTTCTGTAGTCTCCTATTCTCATAGGGGGATCAAGGATGAAGAAGGAGTTTCACCCGAGCCTCCTCCTCCTCACGATGGCGAGCTAAACGGTGGGCGATCATTTCGAGGGAGATACAATTACTTGGGAGAGAGTTACATCACTTGTTCTTCCACTGGTTTTGTATAATTTTTGTTTTAAATATTTCACTTATGATTAATCTCTATTCTCTTCTCTTCTGAATGAATTTGTGTGGTTTAATTTAAGTGAAACACTTTTTATCTCAACACCGATTGGGTTGAGATTTCAAGTGGGGATCTTGGTTTGTTCCGATAGGACAAGACAAGAACCCTATTAATATCACACATACATAAGATATCAGTATGTTTTGGTAGCCTTAACTCTGTTATTGAGATCCAAACCTTGATAACACTATTGTTTTGTCAAGGGTTGGTGCTTTGTCCAACATTTTAAGAGGCAAGAGGGGAATCAAGATCTTGACAACCCTCAACCAAAGAATTGAATAAAACCATGTCAATATTTTCAGAACAATGAACTATCCAAGTTGTGTAGTGAACTTGAAATGATCTCCTTTATCTCATAATTGTAAAACACCTCTTTTATTTTTCAATTATTAAACTCTTTAAATCAATTCATTTTCTTTAAACTGTTTTAAAAAATACCCCCCTTTTAGTCCCTTTTATTAAGAACACACACTCTAAACCTACCAACGCTCCTTGAGAGATGAACTAGGGTCTTCCCTAGACTATATATCATCTCAAAAACATAATCAATTTTACGTGTCACGATAGAACGGTTAGGTATCTAGACTCGATACAGTTAGAACCCTTAGATGTTTGTCCAGCTTGTTTACAAGGAAAGATGACCAAAGAACCTTTCTCAGGAAAGGGAGAAAGAGCCAACACAGTGCTGGAATTAATACATAATGATGTATGTGGTCCATTTCTAGTAGAGTAAAGGGGTGGTTTTCAACACTTAATTAATTTTACCAATGACTATAGTAGTAGGTATGACTATATTTAATTAATGTGGTATAAGTCAGATTCCTTTCGGATATTTAAGGAATACCAAAATGAAGTAGAAAACCAACTTGGTATGAAGATAAACGCACTTCGCTCAGACCGAGGCATAAAATATTATAACAACGGATTCATTGATCACTTTAATGAGTGTGGTATAATATCCCAAATCACTCCACCTTATACACCAAAATGGAATAGTGTTAGTGAAAGGAGGAATAAGACCATTCTTGCAATGGTCAGATCAATGATGAGTCATGCAACCCTTCCATTATCCTTTTGGGGATACGCCTTGCACACAGCAACATATACCCTAAACTGAGTCCCAACTAAACCTATAGAATGGATTCCATATTAGTTATGGTATAGAAAGAAACCCATCCTAACACACATGCGTGTATGGGGGTGAAAGGCATTTGTCAAGATTTTACCGAGTGACAAATTAGCATCCAAAAGCACTAAGTGCATCTTTATAGGTTATCCTAAGGAAACTAGAGGATATTACCTACATAGCCCTTTATATAGAAACATCATTGTGGCAATATACATAACATTTCTAGAAAGGGAAAACATTTATATTGGAAATAGTGGGAGCAAGATTGACTTTGATGAAGTTAAGGCTCCAGATGCACAAGACTTGGAAGAGGAACAATATCCACAAGAACAAGTGGAAGAAGAATTTGTTCCTGAGACACAGATACTATGTAGGTCAATGTGAGAGGTTTGAGAACCAGAGCATTATGGTTTTCTGGTCACCGATTCAGGTGACACATTAGTCTTTCGGGATGATGAACCTCTAACCTACAAGTAAGTAGTAGAAGGAAAAGAAGCTTCTAAATGGCAAGAATCCATGAATTCTGAGATAGAGTCCATATACCAAAATCAAGTTTGGATTTTTGTAGACCCTCTAGCTTATGTAAATCCCATTGTATGAAAATCCGTATTCCAGAAGAAGCTGGACATGGATGGTGAGGTTAATACATTTATTGCAAGACTGGTTACAAAGGGTTTCAGGAAACGTCAATGAATTGACTATGATGAAACATTCTCCCCAGTAGAAATGCTTAAATCCATCATAATATTACTTTCAATAGCTGCCTTTCAAGATTATGAAATTTTGAAAATGGATGTAAAAATGTCTTTTCCAAATGGGAAGTTTTTTGAAGACATCTATATGACTCATCCCAAAGGGTTTTTCATGTCAAAGAATGCCAATAAAGTATGAAATCTCCATAGATCAATTTATGGATTGAAGTAGGCATCAAGATCATTAATTGATCATTTTGATGTGGCCATAAGAGATTTTGGTTTTATCAAAAATAAATATGAGCCTTGTGTCTATAAAAAGTTTCAAGGGAATTCCACTGTTTTCCTAGTATTATATGTTGATGACATATTAATTATGGGAAATGAGGTGAATGCATTACATTCAGTTAAGACTTTGTTAAATGAATGCCTCTCCATGAAAGACTTAGGTGAAGCAGCCTATATTCTAGGGATCAAGATCTATCGAGATATATCTCAAAGGATGCTTGGGCTAAGTAAAAGTACATATATTGACAAGGTACTCAAAAGGTACAGTATGGAACAATCCAAGAGAGGATTGTTGCCTGTGTCACATGGTGTAAAACTATCCTAGAAAATGTGTCCACAAACATAGGAGGAGATTGAAAGAATGAGTAAAGTCACTTATGATTCGGCAATGAGTCCTATCATGTATTCCATGCTATGTACTAGGTTTGATGTCGCCTTTTATTTAAGCATGGTGGGTAGATATCAAGCCAATAAAGGAGAGATGCATTGGACATGTGTTAAAACTATACCAAACTAATTGAGGTGTACTAAGGATATGTTCCTAGTGTATGTAGGAGATGAGGATCTTGATTAGAGGGGATAAACTGATGCAAGTTTCCATATAGATCATGATGATATGAAATCACAGTCAGGATACATCATTTTCTTGAATGGTGGTGCAGTGAGATGGAGAAGCTCGAAGAAAGATGTGGTTGTTGATTCTACAGTAGAGTCCAAATATATTGCAGCTTAAGATGCAGCAAAGGAAGCAGCCTAGATATGTAGTTTTATCTCAGACATTGGTGTTTTACCTTGCAGTGTAGTCCCTGTACTAGTATATTGTGATAATACTGCTGCAGCGGTGCTTTCCAAGGAGGCCTGGTCTCACCAAAGAACAAATCATATTCTTCAGAAGTTTCATCTCTTTAGGGATTTTACTCAAAGAGGTGAAGTGACAGTTAGTAGAGTAGTCAAAAAGGACTACATGGAAGACCCCCTGACTAAATCCATTTCTCAGTAGAAGCGTGATACACATGTGGGAGCTAGTGTATTGAAACCTGTTAGCATCTGACTATAGTGAAAGTGGGAGTGTTGAAAGTGGCTTCCCTAGAAAGAACTTATTTTGTACTTTTATTACCGCTACATGTATTTATTTTGTTATAATACATGTATTTATCTTTCCATAATAGTGATATACTTCTACATCCACTTTGTTTGTGGCAATATCCTTAGATTACATGTCGCATCAAAGGGTTATAGTAGATCCCTGACTATAATGAGAACCCTGATATGCCATGAATATAATCTTACTGTAATTTCCTATGGTCCAGTTACATCATTCTGAAAGGACACAGATGATGTGATACTATCAGGTGGTGGGGGCTCATAACCATTGAGACTTCTTCTCAGGAAGTTCGCACATGATGATATCTAGTAGTTGAGATCCTGAGGATATACCCTCATAATAGGAACACCACTTGTTTTAGGTGTCATTGGATGTTCCTATCTATGGACATGTGTAATGGTCTTTACACTTGAGATCATTGTCATTGGATGTGATTTAATTACGTACATTTGATGCAAATCATGAATCCATGGCGACAAAGTTGTGGCGAGGTTTTTTGTATCAGGTACATCATTAATGGCATGGCATTGACTGGATGATCGAGAAAGGATTTGCACTTCCATGTTCAAGAAGAGATATCTTGGGCCTGGTTGATTAGGATGCTTGAACCTTCATTAAATCCATTTCCATGGTAGTGGAAAGTAAGACCATTTGGACAAATTAACAAACAAAATAAATAAAAAGAAATAATGATGACACTAGTATGCATTCTTCTTTATTGAGATATCAATGATGCTGAGATATATTACACGGACTGTGTTCGTAGGAAGGAATTCGTTGATTTGACTTTTATTTATCTCTATAGGGGCTTCGATGGGTTGCTAGACCCCGCTCTAGGTCAGTGGATATTGTTATTTGCTATTGAGGTAAGGGCATAGTGGGTCACACACAATAGTGCCTTGAGAATCTTCCCTATTA
Organism: Viscum album; assembly: GCA_963277665.1. NCBI lineage: Eukaryota > Viridiplantae > Streptophyta > Magnoliopsida > Santalales > Viscaceae > Viscum > Viscum album. The sequence goes on along the minus strand of OY728162.1, from coordinate 1,388,673,822 downwards.
CGGGAATAGGAATATAGAACTTGGTGGGCCCCGCCAAAGGGTTCGAGCACTATCCAAGTTCTATGGATCACCAAATAATAAACAAATTCATTAATTATCCATGTTTAGAATAATTATTTGAATTTAATTATAATATGTATTTACAAGTTATATAGTAAATACAAGTATTCATATTATTCGAATGGATTTTAATATCTTAGGTTCGTTTAATATTAGCAGGAGGTATGCGTCCAGTTAAAAACTCAAATTTATCACGTAATATATTTATATATTACAAGTAAATGATATCTTATAAATATTATTTATGGCATAATTTTATTTGGAAAAAATAATTATTCATATCACTTATATTGGAGATGTCTATTACATGGGGGCCGATAATCTAAACCATGAGTTTTAAACACACCCTATATAAGTGAGAGAGAGGATCTCCCATGGAAACCATTCTTGTGTTGGGATTGAGAGCTTATCTCCCCTCCTATAAATTAGAGAGAGAGTCTCTCAATAAAAGGAAGAACTTTAAGTTCATCCATCTCGGATTGAAGCTTCATCACTTGTGGTGATCATCACTGTGATGAAGTGAGCATCAAAGATATGCGCTAGCACCCAGATCTCGATGAAAGGCGCGCGAGCGGATTCTAGAGGCGTGTGTGTATGATCTAGAGGGTTTCTACGTTAGAGTCTTAAAGCAATGATCGCCAACATCCTATAGCAGACTTGCACACGTCAGATCTGAACCAGGTACATGTTCTATTTATTTTGTGCTCTGACTAATCAATGTGTGGTCCTCAGACCGTACTGGAAGAGCTCACCAGAGTCAACATCGTAACATCACTCTGGTGATGCAAAAAAATTTATGTTCCCAGCCCACCAGCTTCCACTGCCCGTTCCGATACCATAAAATTCCAGGTGTGTTGGAATTAATCCGAACATAGCGGAGTGGAATGCGTGAATCGCGATACCCAAAATTCGAAAACTGTAGGATGCCGTGAAAATGAAGAATAATTTTTGACCGTGTTCAAAACATAGTATCCTAATAGTGTTAGCATGAAATGAAGATGACAAATGAGGGTCGACCACTGAACATGTTCAAAACACGAGGCCTAACTTGAAATGTCATCCATTGGTCTTCCAGAATATTGGCCTAGGATAGTAGGTGAGCCATAGGCCAAGCATCCATACTGTTAGGGGTTCTTTTAGACCTGAAGGAGGATGAGGTTCCGAATAAAGGGCACGCGAAGTGTGGAGTGTGGATAAATGGGTTGTTAAAATGCAGTCCAACACTCTTGAAATTATTCCACTGTGGTGAAGAAACATTAGTTCGTCACATCGGTCTAATCAGGGATCACACCTATTTCTGAATAGGAACTCTATGGAGAGAACCTGAAATTCCATTCAGTTTTACATCATATGGATGCAGATGATGAATGTGATATTTTAACATCATATGATCAGGATTTTGCACACGGTTTTATGGTCATACTGCCTAGACCAAGGTTAACTTTTTAAAGCCATGTTACATGGACTATAGGCTTGTAGTTTAAGGTCATAGAGAGTGGATCGTGATCGGCGCTGAGGGGCTATAAGGGTTAATGACCCTGGTGTTGGGATCGAGGTGGAATTCATGGGAATCACTTTGTATCCCATAAGGATGAGAATCAATGAAAATATAGTTCTTATGGCGCAGTTTAATGTCATGTGGGATGATGAATGCAAAGTGTGGAATGGTTGTTCCAGTACATGTCCCACCAAAACTACTAAGCCCACATGAGTCTTGCTCGATGTGGGAAACAAGGAGTAATGATGGAAATTTCCAAGCATAGGAATGCTCATGATAGGGGTATGTGATGCTTGGTTGAATTACATCCCAATGATGCTGATGCACCTATATAACGCACCTAGATTCATGATGGAGTAAAGACGAGTATGTTTGAATTCCACTTGAACATAAGGAAGTAGAAAGATGTAAATTATGATGCTCGATATCTTGACCACAATGATGGTGACATGGCGTTAGGGGATAACTATTGACCATGTTCGAAACACAGCATCTATTTCACGTTTTTCTGGGACAGGGAATGACAAATGAGGGTCGACAGATGACCATGTTCAAAACACAGGACCTGTCGCAAATTTCATTTGAGGTCCTCAGGGACGTTGGCCCACGTCAGTAGGTAAGACAATGTGGCATGAGACCATGCCATAAAGGGGGTCCCTTCAGACGTGGAAGAGAATGAGGATCCAAATCATGGGTTCATGATGTTTGGGCATGGAATGAGGGAACGCTGTTCTGAAAATTCCACACTTTAGGCACTGCGACAACACACCTAAGTACGAAAATAAGTCATATCAGATAGAGGGAGTCAAGTCTCCCTCCGTGGACGAGGTTCCTGGGATTGCATGAATCCAAATTAATGTTCATAGGATGGGCCATTAATGGGGATTTATTTAATAGACTGTGTACAGGGAGACAAAGTGACCAAACATGACGTGCAGTTCATATGGGGAGATCTTAGTTTAGGCTCATAGAACTCAGACCAGGTTGGGAAAAATCTTGGGGGGAACATGGTACGACTATTGAAAAACCAGACATGGATGAGGACATATGAGGTACTCGCCACACTGCATGTTCCCAAAAGGGGTCGGGCCTAAGGGAAGACAGAGAGAGAACATGATTTCAGATTCTTGGGGCTGGACCTGGAGACAGGATGTCTGAGTGTTTCTACATATCCCATGGGGATGGTAATCAATCCAAACATAGTTCTGGAAAATATTGTGAAATTTAACGCCTTGCAGCAAGGATTGAAAGTGATATTAGTTTATGGCCTTAGATATCAGACAAGATATGGTAGGGAATGTTGGAGACACATGGTGAATGATGACCTAGAGTCCAGATCACCATGGGTTCCTTGGGGAGGTTTTAGGTTGAGTGACCTAAAACAAAATTTAGTTTGGGCTTGAGGAAAAGTGCACAGGCGCTCCTACATATCCCATGAGAATAAGAATCAATTAATATATTGTCTTAGGGATGAAAGGTATGATACTAGTGCCATAGATAATAAGGTTGTGCGGGTAGGGCCCTTGTGCCAAAAGAAGAAACATTTGATAGATCTTGTTTGTCCTTTAGGATGAATGAGTGTAGTTTTTTTGGGGAGTGATAGACCTAGGATAGAAAGTCCATCCATCGCCACAAGAATCAAGCCATGTGTAGATGTTGACTAATGGTATGGTGTGTGATCGATACCAAACATGATGTTTCCTTGAATGAGGACACCACGATGCAGTTCCTTTTTTCATCATGTGGATACGACGATAATGTCACAGTTTAGGGTCACTTGAACAGACCAACCATGCACTTTAACGTCGTTCTGTATAGACGCAATAGTTTAAAGTCACGTGGGACTAAGCAGTATAGTTTAAAGTCATATGGGTCATACATATACACGAAATATGAGGTTCAAAAGGGAATGTGTATAGCATGATAAATTATACCAGAAGTTAATGAGGACATAATCCCATAACACACCACATGAAATTCAATGAATGAATCCTCGGGCCGAGGGGGCTAGAGAAGGTTAGAGAATATGGGGCAACACATAGGAGGGACTAGCTCCTTGAAAGGGGGGAACGTGATGCAGCAATTGTAAACCTGATGTGAATGAAGGAATAATCCCACACATTCCACATCACACTGTCTTATAAGAGATGGGGTCAAGAAGGAAAAATAGAAGAGATAAATTAGTGGGACTCAAGATGGACCCAAAGACGTGATGTTTGAGCATTCCTATGTATCCCATGGGAATGAGAATCAATCTGTATGTAGTTCTAAAAGATATCTTAGTTTAAGGTCTTAGAGCTCAGACTAAAGATAAGCAGAATCCTTACATGTAAGTGTGGACGTCAATCCAATCCCTAAGCCCACGTGAGTCAAACTAGGTGTGAGAAACAAGGGCAGAAGATATTTTTTCAATACCTAGAAAGAACACCAAAGGGAAGTCAGTGTGCAATCTCGAATAATGCCTTACTGCGGCTTTGTCCCTCTAATGTGAAAATGTTCTCTGAGGTATAGTTCTAGGAGTGTTTAAATTCATCTTGGGCATGATGGGGTGGAAAATAATGTGAATCATGTAATAAAATTTCAAGGCTTGTAGGTGGTTGGCATGAAGATGGAGGATAATTGTTGACCGTGTTTGAAACACAACATCCATATGGTGTGGCCTAAAATGGGAACAACAAATGTGCATCGAACACTAATCATATTCGGAATGCGGGACTTGTATCAATTTGTTGTCTGAAACCCTCGAGGATGATGGCCCGTAATGTTAGGAGAACCCCTAGGCCTAGTATCCATGCCACTTGGGGGTCCCTTCAGATGTGTAAGATAATGGAAGCCCAAATGAAGTGGAACCCAAAGCCTAAAAAATGGGTTAAAGCATGTCCATGTATAATCTGACACTCCATGTTCTAGACCAATGTGCTCATGGGCCAATTGGTGAATCACCATGGAGGGCCGAGGGACCCGACATAAGGGTTGCCGACTCAAAGAGATGAGAGTAGGGAAAGGGAGCGATGTCTTCTCATTAGAGAGAGGTATGTGGCATGGTTGTTATAAAACCAACGTGAGTGGGGATATAATCCCATACCACACCATATACCTCTCTTCTATAAGAATTCAGGATGAGGGGCCAAAATGATAGAGAGGTTTCTAAGATATGGGGCTGGACCCGAAGACTAGATGTTCATGCAGTCCTACATATCCCATGAGGATGTGAATCAAGACACACATAGTTCTAGAGGAATGGTTGATGAGAATAAGAACAAGATACCCCAATGGTGGGCATGTACGGTATGACAGGTAATCCGACGTGAATGAGGACATAATCCCACACCACACTGTACAACACTAAGTGCGAACTTGGGCCAGGGGTCCGAAAAGGCCGAGGGGCCTAATACTAGGCCACGAATAGAACATTGTGGCCAGCTTGCAGATTAACGTCTTGTAGTGAGGATGAAGTTGACCGTAGTTTAGGGTCATAGAGCTCGGACCACATATGCATAGTTTAATGTGACATGCGTGAGACAGAGAGTGCGAATCATCGTGCCTATGGAATACCACAAAGTAGAAATGATGATAGAGGAAACCTGTTGACCAGGTTCACAACATAGTATCCTCCCTCGTGTGACCATAATTCGGGGTAAAAAATGTTGCATTCACCGTTGACCATATTCGCGACATGAGGCTTGTATCAATTTTACACTTCTAGTCCTTGAGGAATTTAGACCATAATGGTTGGAGGGACCTTGGGCCAAGCATCCATGCCATTCTAGGACCCTTTTGGATATAGAAATTTTTGGAAACCCAAATTATGGGGCTCGCGAAGCATGGTAGGGTTTGTGCTCACAAAAAAGACCACAAATGAAGAGATGGATATCTTAAAAGGATATATGTGGCATGGAGAAATATCCCAATGTGAATGAGGGAATGATTTCAGGCTGCACCACACAATCCTAAATGAGACCTCTGGTTAGGGGGTTGAAGGGGTCGAAGGACCTGAAGATTGGCGTCCCGACCAACTGTAGCCATATGACCCCTCATGCGGGCATTTCCTTCATAGCTCCTAATCCCATAGTATAAATGCTCAGTGTGGGAAACAAGGATTAAGACTAGGCTCTCCCCATTATATAAGGGTCCTAGAACCGGAATTACACTCCAGCTCGATGCAGACTGATATTTGGAGAGAAGGTGGGGCAGAACGATCCAATACACTCCATGTTTGGGACATATGGGTGTGGTGACCACAACAAAGTATAGATGTTGACCAGATTCAAAACACATCATCTATATCATGTGACCTGAAATGGGAACTACAAATGAGCATCAACCGTTGACCATATTTGCAACGCAAGACTAATATTGATTTATTGCCTAAAATCCTTGAGGGTGTTGGCCTGAAACGATAGTAGAGACCTTAGGCTAAGTATCTTTATCGTTTGGGGTCCATTCAGATGCGAAAGATAATGGGTACCCAAATTATGGGGTGTATAGAGCATAAATGTTCCCGTGAAATTTCAAATAAGGATAGACAACAAATTAAATAGAGATCTTCAGGGGAGAGGGATACATGGTACGATCATGATGAACTCGATGTGAATGAGGGAAAAATCATGCACCACACCATGTGTTTCTTCCCAATGGGAGGTCCCGAAGTTTGGGGCTGGGCCTACAGATTAAATGTCTGGGTGGTCCTAAGTATCCCATGAGAATGAGAATCAAGCTACATGGTGTTCTGAAAGGGCCATGTAGTTTAGCAACATATGGTAAGGACATGGTAGGAGAGACGAAAGAATGAGGGCACGCGGTGAAATCATCGTGACCTTGACATGAGTGGGTCCAAAGAAGCCTACATGATGCCATGTAGGATCTTCTAAAAGAACTATTCCTAGGAGGGGATAGTCAAAGAGAAAAATGAGGCTGAAATCAAGAAAAATCATCTGAGCATTCCTAAATATCCCATGAGGATGGGAATCAAGCCATACAAAGTTCTGGAGATGCAGTTTAATGTCTTCCAAGATGACTCATAGTTTTAAAGTTCTGTAGGACTAGACAATTTAAGGTCATGCTGGACCATATAGTTTATAGCCATGTGGGACATACACTTTGAGGTCGTTTAGGACCTTACGGTGTAAGGTCATGCTGGACCATACATTTTATTGTCATGTGGGTCCATATGACTCAAGAAAAGTATTTCTTGAGGAACATAGCATTAGTAGGAGTAATTATACGCCCATATCCATTGTAACCAGTGAGTATGCACCGTTGGAGTAAACAATGTGAATGATATAAGTTCCTTTCTATTTGGGCTCCAACTTGGGTGGTTTCCTACCGAGTATCATTGGAGTCTTCAGGGTCAACACCAAAATTCCTTGCAAGAAGGATTATAGGTGAACTTTTTTGTTGAAAGCTATATCCATCTTGTTATGATTCCTTTAAATATTTTATAGGGCATGAAGCCTATTCTTCTTGAGTGATTCCAACTCAGCCACACAGATTTTGGCTACATTATCCAGTGCTTTCTAATCATAGACAACTATGTGTAGTGAGGGAAATTGAATATCAATGGGCTATATGGACTCCGTTCGGTACACCAAGTAATATGGGGTCACCTGGGTGGAATTACGAGTTGTTGTTTGATAAGGTCAGAGGGCATTATGGAGCTTGTCTGGCCAACTCTTCTTGTTCTGACAAACCATTTTTTGCAGAATGTTAGAGAGGGTTTTTCTGAATTCCTCGATCAATTTATTTACTTATTCATGATAACAAGAGGTATGTTTAGAATGAATGTTGTACTTAGCATAAAATTTCTCCAGCTTAGCTGCTCAGAAGTTAGTACCATTATCAGTGAGAAAAGCATGAGGGAATCCAAATCGATAGATGATGTTGGAGCTCACAAAGTAAACGATGAAACAAGCCTTGACCTCCTTGAGTGAAACTGCCTCTACCCATATAGAGAAGAAATCTGTAGCAGTCCAGATGAATCTGCACTTGAGAGCCATGACTGGTGGATATAGTCTCACAACATTGAGTCCCCATACTAAAAATTGCAAAAAATAATTGGTGGAGTGGAGAGGCCCTAGTGGCCAATGCATGAAGTTTGAATGAATATGGAGAAAATGGCACCTTTTGGAAAACTTGACGTAGTTAGGGATCATAGAGGGCCCAAAGTACCCCAGTCTCTGGTTATGGTGAGATAGTTTTGGCCCAGTCTGATGAGATCTGTAGGAACCATCATGAACCTCCTACATGAATTGAGAAATATATACTCTTAGAATGCAATGAAGGAGAACCCATCAAACCCACACTTGTAGAGGATTTTCTCACGACTAGGACCATCCTGGAGGGTAAATTGTAATGTGTGGCATTAGATTCGCTTGCTCTTGGACCGATCTGTAGAGAGATTACCATTCTGGATATACTCAACAAATGGGACTCTCTAGTTGGGAGTCACATCAATCCCTACATCCAGGGGACCTTGGGGTACTAACATGGGGGCTCTGGCAGTAAGATGGATTACCTGTAGGCCGTCGTCACCATCTGGGGTGACAGGAGAAAAGACTCTCTGATGTGCCACATGGATAATCAGATCATCTAGCTCGGGCTCTGAAAGTGATGTAGCTTGGATGGTCAGGGCATCAGCTCGACCATTCTGAGATCAAGGGACATGAGTAACTTCTGTCTGAGATGGGAACTTTGCCATTAGATGGAGAGTGCATTCCAACAATGGTACGAGCTCTGGATTTCTGGTGACACAGTCACCATTGATATGCTAGATGACTAGTTTAAAGTCCCCTTTCACATGAAAATGAGGAACATTAATCTCGAGGAAAAAATCGAGGCCAGTGATGAGTGCCTGATACTCTGCCTCATTATTGGTGCAGATTTCTGACAATAGGAATGACTAAGGCAGAATGGCTTATGCTAGGGTAATGAAGACAATACCCATGACTACTCTATCGATCCTGGGTTTGTTGAGACTTCTGCTGGTGGGGCTATGAGAAGCGCCATCAAAGTGAATTTTCCAGCATGACATAGCTTGGTCCACCGAGATAATTGCATCATCGGGGAAATCAAGGTCCAAGGATTGGTCCGGAAGAGATGGATGGGTGGAAAGGAAGTTTTCCAATTCATTCCCTTTGAATTCCTTATGAGGGACGAACCAAATATTGGACTACTAGATTATTACTGCCCACCGAGATAGTCGACCTATCAACATGGGGCAGTTCTGAATGTAATTTAGGGGATCTACCCGGGACACCAGCTATACCTCATGGTACTACAAGTAATGTCGCAAATTTTGTACTGTGAATACGTGCGCAAGGCATCTATTCTCGATAAGAGAGTATCTGGTATTCATACTGAGTAGGATGCGACTGAGGTAGTATAGGCTAATCTCCATTCCCATGTTATTATTCTGGGTGAGAACGACACTGAGAGATTCCTCTAGGGTAGTCACATAAAATACCAGTGGCTTTCTAGAGATGGGTGTCATTAATAATTGGTGCAGGACTAGACACTGCTTGATTTCCTCGAAAGCAGTCGGACACTCTTCGTCCCACTCATAGATGATACCTTTCTTTATAATCTGAGAAATGAGCTTACACTTTCTAGACAAATTCACGATGAGTTGGTGTATATAGGCTAAGTGGCCTTGAAATCCTCGAAGCTCTCAAATATTGCTCAGAGGATACATCTGGATAACAACCTTGATCTTATTTGGGTCGATCTCAATGCAACTGTATCTAACAATGAAGCAGAGAAAAATTCAAGAGGTGACCCTGAAGGCACACTTTAATAGGTTCATCTTCATGTGAAGGGAATGGAGGAAGTCGAACAATTTATCAAGGCCTTTGATATGGCCCTGACACTGACAAGATTTGACCACCAGGTTCTCTATGTAACATTCCACCAATGTTTTGAGGATCAGCTTAAATATGTGATGCATAGCCTGCTGATAGGTGGCACCCACATTTCTTAAATCGAATGGCATGACTCGGTAAAAAAAAGTACGTTGTGGAACCCTAAAGGATGTAGACTCTTCATCCATGAGGGCCATTTGGATCTGGTTATACCCGGAGTACCCATCCATGAAAGTGAGTTCTTGAAACCTAGCTGTAGCATTGATCAAATATTTTTTCACAGGAATGGGAAAATCATCTTTCTGACAGTGATGGTTGAGATCACGAAATTCGATGTAGACTCTGATCTTTCCATTCTTCTTCCTCAATGGAACAATGTTATCCATCCACATGGGGTACTGGACCTCCATAATGAAATTGGATCCGATGAGCATATCAACTTCGGCCTAACCCATGGCACCATGGGAAGGGTTCATCTTCATGAGAAGCTTCTTGGACCACTGGTGATTTACCGGGAGGACGAGGTGGTGGATGGATACCTGAGGATATAATCCTAGAATTTCATCGTATATCCAAGATAATACATCACAATATTGTTTAATGAAGTCTATATATATCTATTGCTCCATGAGGGGCATGGCGGCACTGATCAATGTGGGTTTCAGGTCTGCCTCGCTACCGAGGTTCACCTGTACCAACTTGTCAACTGTGGCATAGAGTCCCTCTTCAATGGCAGGGGTTCATAAACAATATCATATTCTTCAGATATGGAGGGAGGATCCATAGCTAGAGGAGTATCTTCTGAGTTGGAAACTCCCGATTGGAGGCTAATACCAGCCTGAGCATAGTGGGCATTGTATCGGGGAACTCCGGTGCTGCTGCAACCATAGCGATGAAGGTTGTTGATCCAATCCCATCTGGACATTGGACTAGGGGGACATTCTTGATGATATCGAAGCAATAGGGGCACATTGTCTTGATCCGGTTAATTCCTTCCTAGAAGAATAGAAAAGTATGACATATTGGTGTTGCCCTGGGGTGGACATCATAATACCTTATAAGAGTCGGAGGCTTCGTGACCACCTATGCCGGGTTCATGTAGGAGTATGAGGTGATCTTTCGGCATCACTTAGACTTGGGAATGTTCTCCCCCTCATTCTAAAAACAGTGAAGCATTGCCTCATGTCTGGAATTTTAGCATCCAATAGATGGTCTGGAAAGGTGTTTGCATCATCTAGACCAGCCCACGGGTCAGTTACAGCCATAGCATGCCCGACCTCGTTAGTCTGAATCTACATTTCCTTGCTCTTGAAGTAGTAGGTAACTAGATAGAGGGATTCACAGGAGGCAATGGGAGATGCATCACCTTGAAGCATGCCCACTTGACCATTGAGGGAGTACTTGAGGAACTTTTGATATGATGAGGGAACCGTAGCATGCAAGTGGAGCCATGGCCTTCCCATCAATGCATTGTAGGAAGTGTCCTAGGAGACAACAATTAATTAAGTGTTGGAAAGTAAGCCACCGAACAGGGTTTTCAAGAAGATCTTGATGACCGGTGTCTGTTATATCCAATCATAACCATTGATTCTTAGGTCAGAGAGTCTCAGATAATCTTCATACAATCACAGTTTTGGAAATGTCCGAGTCATGATTTGGTTGATTCCAGAGCCCGTCTCGACAAGACAACGATGAACCACCACTCCATTTAACTGGATGGTGATGTACAGTGGGAAAATTTTACATTATATGGGAGATCCATCATCTTCTCAAGATAATGAGATGATGGCCTGAAATTCAACATCTTCGACCGCGTGATTTTGAAAGGCTTCTACAGCCGCTACCTCCATCTCAAACTAGAGAGGGATTCTTAAAGCCTCAGTGAGGACCTCACACATATCTGATGCCAGGAGAAGAGCCTCAAGGATGGAGATCCTTGTGGGGATGCTGGAAAGAATCTTGAGGAAATCATATTTCCATTACATGCATGAACTTCTACTTACAGGATGTCGCTCTATGACAGGAGGTATGGTGGGTATTATCGGTTGGGCCAGTGACTGACTGGTGCTGGGAATATCTTGCTGGTCACTAGTCTATTACTACTAAGTGACTACTAGATGAGGGCCAGATGACTGAGAACAGCCTGTGGAAAAGTGTGTCTGGTCAGGATGTGGTAGAGGTGGCTCTGCCCGATCCAACAACACGAACATTGGCAAAGGCGGGCCTGATGTCACCTGATGAGAATCCTCTTTATACTGAGCTCTATGCTGAGCCTACTGCATGGCTTCAGTTGTGTGCACAACCTAGATGGGAGTTCTGACCGAGGAAATCCAATGACCCACATAGTGATGGATCCATTGATGCTGATGAAGGAATGGTACATTGAGAGTATCCACCTGGCACTCCTCATCGTCAGGAATCATATAGGGATTTTCTAGCTCTACGGTATTAACCGAGCAATACCCTTGACCATCACGTGAATAGTTATCCAATACAGGATGGATTCTGGGAGGGATAACCATCTCTAGGGGCATGAAGCCACTGAGATTATGGGATGATGAAGGAATCAGCAGGAAACTTTTATTTCCGTTATGTCACTGGTGTTTTCTCTTCTGGGAAGAGGACGACTGAGACGATGATGCAGAAGTAGTTGTTGCATATTCTGAAGGCTCTATATGATTTAGGTTTTCATATATCATAAAAATGTCCTGGGAGACTGTTTTATGTGACATCAAGCCATTATACATCTGGGACCCACGATTAGAAACCTAATGCTACTCGCCTTCACTATCACTGCAGCTCTCTGGCCTCACGAAGATGCATGCAACCTATATTGGATTTGGGACTAACCAGACTATGTTGTTATCTACCTGGTCTTGAAACCAGTCTTTGAACACATAGAACTATTTGAGGATGTTCCCCAGGATCTGGTGGCAGGGGCAGTAATTTGGGCGATCAGTGAGGTTTTCCTCTTCTGGCCTCCTGCACTCAGGAAAACGTATAATCCTCTGCTCTAGGGAACTTCGGAAATAAACAGGGACGAGAGCCTCCTTTAACGAGTAGGTCTGGTCCCTCTTATCCAGGAAGGGGGCCTCATATCCTGACCTTGATGGGGGGATATAGGAGCCTATTGAGGAGGTGGAGCTTGGTTGTCTCGCCTAGGCGGTCGCGACACATTGGGTGGGGCCACCTGTCGATTCGAAGGTGGGAACTGGTGGGCCGGTGGCTATGTCTGAGGTGGAGGGCCTCTGTGAGGCTATGGAGGGGGAACCACTGGTAATAACTCTAGTTTCATGGGGTCCTCTATTTGAGAAACTACGGTAGGCTCGGCCCTGGCGGCCCTTCTTACAGGGATTTCAGGAGGCAACAGAGATTCCTACATAGCCTATTGTAAGGAATACTCTTTGTTATAGGCCTTATTAGAGAATTATTGGAATCCTATGGGGTAGTTACATGTGATAAAATAGGGGACCATTTCTTTCTTGATGTTCCCTACGCACATCGTTAGTAATTGCTCATGAGTCAGTGGCATGTCAAGAGAGTACGTGAGTCCTTTCCATCGGAAGGAAAAGTCTTTAAAACTTTCACCAGGCCTCTTTTTTTCCCTTGAATAGGTCTTTGATACTCATCTTCCGAGTTGTGGAAGTAAATATGTAGAGTAATTACTGATGGAGATCCTCCCAGTTGGCTACTGACCCGATGGGGAGCTTTTTGTACCAGAAGAATGTCCGCTCTTCCAATGTTTATATGAAACACTGATGTTTGGCGGATTCTCGCTGCATTGGAGTTACCAACATGGGGCCACCCATTGAGATAAAGTGGTCCAGAATCTATGGTTGGTCCCCTATCCCATTTAAAGGGAAAAAGGTGGGATTTCCAAAACCCGGTGGTGCTGGCATATCATCCACCCATGCTGGATATGTCTTGTAATCAGGAGAAATTGCCACATGTCGTGTCTCGAACAACTCGGGACATGCAATGACCAACACCATTGGATCATCTAGGTGGGGGTCCCTATCTCGATGGGGATCCATGACCACTAGGGCATTGGTGGGTTCTTCAACATGATAAGCAGGCCCAACAGTTCATGGAGCAGCTAGTGGGTCGACCTATGGGGTAGCTGGGAGAATCAGAGCTTGGTCCCAAGGGTTGTCACATCGTTCAAAAGGATATTTTCAATAAATACCATGCCCTCATGCCATACGTCTGGGGTTTAACCCTTTTTGGTTGGGAAGGATGATCAGGGTCACCTGGAGGCTATTCTATGAGGGGAAGTTGTGCTTTCCCCTACTGCCCAGACCTAGGATCATCGTAGTCCGGTCGTTGCTCTGCAGTATATTCATCTAGGAGGTCATCAACCATATTCTTATGTTTGGTGAGTTTCTAAGGCAATTCTTCCCTTTCATGTTTCTTCCACCTTCTGCACTGAGCCAGATGGTTCAGAGGGTTTGACAGCTCTCAGGAGTTCCTTACCATTATTGGGTTTCTGGCTCAGGACTAGTGTCTCAGTGGGCACATGAAGACCCAGTAGACTCTTGTATGGACGAGTAATATTTCCTAATAGATCCAATAAGTGTGAAGCCCCCTTAGGGGGTATGTCCTCTCCAAGAAGCACTAGTTCATTATCACCCTATGGCATGTCAGCCATGCTAACAACGACCCTTCCTGGAGGAATATCTTCTATGTCACCCAACAAATCAGGCTAATGCTGGATATCACTAAAGAGGAGGGCAGCATACTTCCCCAAACCATAGATCTATATGTGGGGAGAAACCTTTTTGATAATACTGTGGAGTACCCTGAAAATCTAACACACCGTTTTTGGGGGTCCCTATGGGGACCTGGTGACTCAGGGCGTTGGGCCACAGGGAGTGCGACCAAATCAACCAGATGAAATTGTTCTCCAATGTATTTTAAATGAACTTGGATCTTAGATTAAGGTGCTCTCTGATGATGAAGATGGAAATTAGTCTCCAAGTGGGTACAACAGAAACACTCAACTTACTCTTGGGTGAGGGATTCTGGTGCGCAATAATTCGGCACCACAACCATCAAAAACATATTAGGGAAGTGGTCCACTATGAGGATATCCCATAACCTCCTGGGCCCAGATTCAGGTTATGGCCCTTAATTTACCAACTCATCGACTATAGGTGGTTGGGGAATGGGTAGAGGTATCAAAGAAGACCGCCGGGACGGTAGGCTGGCTGGTGGAGAAAATGACGAGCGAGCTGACAAACCACCATATCTTGGGCTATCCTACAAGGAGTGTAGTGACTTAGCCACCACATCATGGTAAGACAGGTTGATGAAAGATGTTTCCAGCATAGGAATATGGCTTATGGCGGTGGGTTACGCTGCTTCTCGCCCGCCATTGGTCCCCATAATAACTCTCTGTAATCTCTAGTCGAGGTAGAGAGTGCTTTTGATGATGATAGTGGAGATTGCACAGCCGTAACCTATAGAGTGGCCAAATTTTCATCCACTTGAATATAACTGCTGAGGGAGGTGGGAATCCAATGGTCCTCTCATTCTGGTATCATTAGGGTGATGCTCCTTTTTTCCTTCCCCGACCCTTGACACAGATGATCTAGGGGAGGGTTATATCACTGAGTCGTATTTCACCTCAGAATCTGAGAAGCAAACCAATTTGATCTCAGTATGTATCTTATCTGAATTATTTTTATGGTGGAAATGACTCTCCCTCCTACCCTGGGATGGTTCTTCATGACATAGTAGATTTCCAGCTCTGGCACGAGGAGGACCTTCGGCTGTACTGGTGATAGGGCGGAGAGGATTCCCACCTGAGTAAGCTGGGGTGAGAGGAGCACCGAGATAGATATCAAAGGAGACATGGGGAGGACCTCCATGGGAAGTGTTGGAGGGGTTATGACATCCTCTTGAGCTAATAGGAGCACGGGTTGGACCTCCATGCTTGTTTTCCCTGGTGACATTAGTGTGAGGAGGGTCCTCGTACTGGTCGAGCCGGACACGGGTAGGACCTATGTGTTGGGTGCTAGTGAAGCAAATCTGGCCTTCACCTCTGTAATTTTTGAGGTGAGGATGACCTTCTCCAGCTATTGTGAGGACATGAGGAGGCCCCAACCCATGCGGTAGATTGGCCAGGTGTGAGACGTCCCCACCCCGACGGTATGTGCCAGGAGGAATGACTCCATACCCGATGTAATGAAAAAAAGAGAGAATTCTATGCTGAGTGTCACCATTATGGGGATGTCCCTCATTTAGAATGAGGGTAGGATGAGGAAGACCTTTATTATGAGCTTGGATGTTGGGAAGACCCGCATTCTCCTTGGAGGCAGTACAGGGAGGGCCTCCGTACTGGCGGCATCCACTACGTGAACCTGCGGCCGAGAGAGTCGACCCAACCTACTCGTGGGGCAGTTGGGGCCTCTATACTAGCCTAGAACACAAGCACCCTTGCTCATAATACACAAGGGTTTGATGATATACATCAGTGGTGGCCCGATCCACAATAGTTTCTGACGTTGACGCCCCTTTGGGGGCGTCATCCTCGGCCTGTTCCCGATGCTGGCATCGGGTCAACCGGACTGGGTCAATGGTGCAGGTGCATGGATTACCTGCTCCTAGACTTGTGGGAGTAGATGGCGGTGCTGGTACGACGTAGTGGGATCCCTCTTTGTGGCCCCCTAAAATGGGATCCCGACCGTGCGGGCCCAAAAATCCCTTACCTCATTAGCGTAGGGGAGAGATTCATCGAGGAATTTCGGGGAGAGGCTCCCAAAATGATTGTACATTGAAGTGCGTTGTAGTGGCTCCCTGTGCGGACCTTGGGGGTGGAGGTGGTGATAAATAATAGATGCCCCTAGACCCTGGCAGGCCATATCCTAAGTCGGGACAATCCCCTCCTCCTTGAACTGGCGTACGAGGTCGTTGATCACCCTACACTGAACAAATTAAGATGGGGAGATGGGGCGTGGGCACCCCTAGTTTGTATATGTGGAGATTGTTGCAAAAGTGGTGGAGCCGCGTGAGACTTTCACATTGGCATTTACCATTCCCCTGCATCAGTGGACAGGAAGTGATTGAATTCCTGCAACAGCTTTGTTCCTAAAATGGAGGAAGATTAAGCCATTTGTGATGAAACAAAGAAATTGACGCCCACTTCCCCCGTGTCATTCCGTCTCCCATGGAGTGTAATATGGATCCATGCTGACAACATCATAGATCGAGATGTCCAATGTTTTGACAACCCCAAATCTTATTCAGTTTCACACGAGGCCTTATATTTTATTGGCGGGACCCGACGTCGGATAACTAGATCTAGTGATGCGCCAATCCACTGATTTCTCGAATGCTACTTATCTCCACATTGAGGAGAAAAATTTCATGTTGGGCTCACCATTTCTGTTTCTGAAGCTTTTACCAGGGTGCGTGCGTCTGTCCGTGGAGGGTGAAAAGCTGTTTCCCATCGCATTCCCTCTTTCCAAAGGTATGTGGCATCTGTTCCTTACTCTTGTATGTTTTCTCTTTGATCGAAACAGGATGATGGGATTTCGGTTATTCCTTCCAAGGATTCTTCCTCGGAAATCGTCACCTAGTCCGGGTCTCCCTTATAGACAAAGACATTGTTCATGAAACTCTTCCCAGTTCCTTTTAATTAAGGATGCCAATTAATTACACTACTATAGTCGGGATATTCCAAGGGGTCCAGTTGGGGTAGCAACCTTCGGTAGGGGGATTAGCCACGTTGGACATCACTAGCGTGTCTGGATGCGAGAACACTAGCACTTCTAGGTTTCTTCCCTTTATTATAGGGATTCTCGAGGGCACGGAAGCCCGGTGAATCCCACGTCAAATATGTGGAATTATATTCCATAGGCATGTATCTGAGTTTTCCCTCATCTTACCATCTTTAACATAGGTTATTACATCATCTTAATGTCTAGAGGACTCAGATCAAGCTGATCGGAACACTGACTAGAGTGGATCAGATGAGTGCAACCCCAGGTGGAAACACTGATGTTGCAGTTAACATGTGGTTAGCTACCCGATTGTTGTTAAATGGAATGGGGAATGAGGTGGCATGATCCCATCAAGATGTGGAGGCCCAGGTAAGAATCTGGGTGGATAATGTATGGTTATGTGAAGTCGATGGAGAATGAGATAGAGTCAACACGAGGACGACAGTGATATTGGGTTTGAGTCACGAATAGACCTCCTACGTATCCTCGTGGCAGGGAATAAATGTCCTTATAGTTAATCTGATGATAGATTACTATCAATTGGGTATTTCAATGACATACCTTTAAATGGGGTAACAACGGATTACTGTTGGATGGGGTCACAATGGCTTACCGCTGGATGGGGGGTCACAACAGATTACCACTCGATAGGGTCACAATGGATTACTGCTAGACAGGGTCACAATTGATTACCGTTGGATAGTATCACAACATCTTACCGCTGGATGGGGTCACAACATCTTACCATTGGATAGGGGTTGAAAACGGATTACTGTTGAATGGGGGTAACAACGGCTTACTGTTAATGGGGTCATAATGGATTACCACTAGATAAGGTCCCAACGGGTTACCGATAGGTAGGGTCACAACGGCTTACCACTGGATAGGATCACAATGGTTTACTGCTGGATTGAGTCACAATGGATTACTGCTGGATGGGGGTAGTTCAGTGTCATGCGGGACAAAAGAGGCATACAGTTTAATTTCATGGAGGAAAGAGGTGAACCGACATGAAGTGGTCAGGAAAAATGGGTGCTGGGCTTGAAAATTTGGGATGCTTCTTACATACCTTTCATTGGAAAGGATCAAAGTCTTCATAGTTCAGTAGGATTGGGAACCGATGTGAAATAGTCGAAACCAATGGTTGTTGGGCTTGAACCTCCGGGAGGCTTCCTACGTACCCTGCCATGGCAAGGATCAAAGTCTACGTAGTTTGAGAGGGGTGTTTGGGGATTACACTCTAGGCTGACCAGGGAGGATTTCATGGTCGACGCTTACTCTAAGCCCATTTGAGTCATGCTCGGTGTGACAAACAAGATGCAGGGAAGACCTGATGATCATGTCTCATAAGGTGTGTCTGTGGGAAGTGGAATGTGGCTGGCACGTAGTCAGTGGACGAAAGAGGAATTAGGGGTCTATGAGTGGTCCATGGCCCGGAGTGATGGAGATCGAGACTTACTCCATGGTGGAGGACTGGGTGGTGACAAAGCCCAAAGGGAGAGAGATTTGGCAATGAGGAAGAGAGGAGCAGGGGGGCTACCTCTTATGAGAAAAGCTTGGGGCTTACACCGAGGTTCTTGCCTATTCCTTGTGGATTAATGTAGTTCCAATAATGTGGACATCATTCCATGTGAGGAATGATCTCACTCGCATGGAGACCAGTGGGCGTAAAGAATGTCCGAGATGGGGCACCTCGCGTGCGAGGCACGGGGTGAGGCCACAGTTTAACGTCATGTGCTGAGGATGATGGTGCTTGGTAGTTTAATGTCCTATAGCTCCAACGAGGTGGGTGCACTCCACACCCCTAGGACATACATAAATGATATCTCCTGCCCCTTGGGGAAGGTAAGGCATCAGTAATGTTGTGGTGAGGGGGTGTTATTGAGTGATCCATTAAGGGGGTCTTGTTAGTGTGGCTATGCGAAGAAGCAATAGCCGTTATCCAATCTATGCAGTGAAACATGAGGTAAAGCAATGCAATGTGAGGCACCTCCCAGGGGGATTTGAATTTACCTTGATTAAACATAGAATGTGACATGGAGAAAGGAGTTGCTAAGAAAAGTTGTTCATAGGTAGAAGCCTCGTGAATCTCTGGTGCTCCATATAGTGTAGGGGCTTCGCGAAGGGGTATGCTTCATGAAGGGATGTGTCCTGGAATAGGCATAAGGTAATGGTGCACATGGAAGGTGCTTCACGAAGTTGAAAGGAACTCGTGGAGTAGTGCTTCTCAAAGTAAGGGTTCCTCATGAAGCCTAGCATTGTGAAGCAATGTTCTTTGCGAAGCACAGTGACCCTACCTTAGCATGGGGGTCATGTGTGCATGGAGGCTGCATTGAGAATCATTAGTGCTTCATGAATACCTAAGTCCCCTTGGGGATCCTATTCCTTCACAGAGGCCCTAAGGATCCGTAAAGGGAATCCCTCCTTGAAGAGGGGATGAATTCATGCAAATGGGGAGGCACTTCATGATACAAAAGTACCTTGTGGAGCTTAAGGTTCTCAGAGAAAATATTGCTTCATTATTTGAGAGCTAAGAAGGAAAATGGTCAGATGATTCATCGTTTGGACTTGAAGAGAGCCTGGTATTTATAGGCAAGAGGTGCCATGAAGTAGAGATTGCTCGGTGCGATGCCAAATATCACTCCGCAGCGGGTTCACAAATTTCAAAGGCGTTCTCGGAGAATCCTTCCCCCTTGCTCTGCAATGGGTTCACGAATGTCAAAGTTGTTCGTGGAGAATCATGCCTCCTTGATCCATGGAAGCTTCACAAATGGGGAGCTTTGCACCGGCGTGGGGCCCCAAGGGCTCCTCTAACAGGCTTCGTGAGGTAGCCCCAAATGCATTCTGTGCGTTCTTTGTGTGTCCCAAATTTTGGCACCAACAATCATGACATCACGATTTGTTTTACTTTGGTAGTTATTAAGATGAGAAGATTGAAGAGTTTTTATTTATAAAAATCTATTTTGGGACCCTGTAATGAAATGAAGTACACTTTATAGAATCCTATTGTAATTATATATATATATATATAAATGATAATCATGTTCAAATTTTTCATATACAGTAGCATGATAAGTTGATGATAAAATATAAACATTTAAAACTTTGATTAAATGATGGTATGGTCTTGGTGGATCGTTTTATTAGAAGATTAGATTCATGTGATGTCCAATGTTATCCCAAACCTAATGTACAAATGTGACATATGGTTCCTTCAATGATAATTAATTTGACAGTGTAAATATATATTGATACATTATCCAAAACAGGCAACTAGGTACTAGGATAACCCACACCATGTTTTAGTAGTTTTTCCAAATTAAGATTATATAAGTGAAGTATTTCCCTATCTTTATAAAATAATAATTTATATCCATATATAATTTTTGGTTTCTATTATTTATATAATCATTCTAGGAATAATATAGAAATGTGATATCTTTGGGGAAATTTTTAATTGTATTTGATATGAGGTATGTGAAAAGATTTGGTGTGTGATTAAAGTGTTAAATCTCAGTTATCCATAAAATTATTTAAAAAACATGTTTAAAATCCTGTCTTTTTCCAAATGAATTCAATTTTTTGTTTTTTTGAACCTATTTAAGTTTTATTAACTTTTCAAACCAAGGTAATCAAGATCTCTTCATGGATTTAAGTATTTTTAGGTGTTTATGGGCATAGAGAAGTTGATTTATTTTCCAAATAGATGTGGATTACAGTTATGGGGATACTAAAAATCCACTAAACATACAATGGGATATATTGAAGGTGGTAAGTAAGATAGAGTCCTGCTGGGTAGCTGGTGTGGTCTACATTCAATCACATCCACTAGAAAATAACACCGACTTGCTAGTTGTTCCCACTAGCCTGCCCGTGGTGTCGAGTTGAACCGAATTAGCGAGGGGATGAAACTTATTTTTTCCCTCAATATCTCTTTTAAACACCAAATTAACCCAATTTCAACCCTAATTATGAAATGGTTATTTTTTATAGTTCTCTAAGGCTATTTATGTTTATCTTGCACCTTTCCCAAGTTCCTCAATCCGCGGTTCAATCTAGACAACATGAAACAATGAGTTATTCATGGAGTTATTTAATTCATCTTATATTCCTCCCAGATTGTCTTCATCTAGCCATGATGTATTAGATTAATCAGTATCTATATGGGATCATGGTGTTTCATCTTGATTTGGATGCGTAACCTTTGATATATCATTTTATTTCTTTGAGGTGGATGGTCTTAAACAACACCCAATATCATGACATGTTTCATTAATATATAATACATTTGTGGTCACACTAAAACACTAAGAACATGAAACTTCTTAATATAAATTAATGAAAAAATATTCTTAGACCTCCCATTGATCTCATTCAGTCCATTGGAATTTTTATTGCGACTTACGGCCACCAGAGGTATAACCTTTGACTGTAGGTTGGAACTTGGAATGTATAAACCTATTGTTCGATATTGAATTTGATGTTTTGTTACAGAATGGATTACTGTGTGTTTTTTAATAAAAAATCAATATATTATCATGTAAATTTATGTTATTGGTTTGATTAAAAAATCACATGGATTTGATGGGTTAATCGACATGTAATTGGATGTGTCGTTATCACATGATGGGATTTGGATATAATAGTGTGAAAAGGTTAATTGGGTTTAATTAACATGTCTAATAAAATTTCAATAATTATTGAGAGAATTAGTAATTTGGAATAATGGAAGAAATAGTGGATAGTTGATAATTTGGATTAATTAACAAATATGTAATATCATAACATGTTTGGAATGTATGATTAATTGGAATGAATTTTATTTTATTTCTTTTTTTGTGAAATGTATAGTTCTCCATTGTCATGTGTAATGTGCTATGAGAACATATAAGTGGATCTAGAATGTGAATTCCATTAGAGTTCAGTATGCCCCTAGATTGGATAGATTTACCTTAGAATGGATAATCTAACATAGGAACATGTATGTGGATCTAGAATGATAATTCAAATTGAGTCCAGTATGATACAGATACTTCACCCTTTGCACAATTAATGGACCATGAGAACATGTAATCGACTATAGCTTCGAAATTAGAATAAGTCCAATTATGAATGATTAAGGGTGAAATGTATGGTCATGTGAAACATGATAGGGGTGATTCATCATTGAAATTATAATCCACATATTAAAATTTCTACTAGGAACATAGACACCCAGAATTGGTGATTCAGCATAGTCTGGAGAATCCAACAATTGCTAGAGACATCTGGAATAGTACAAAAACAAGTTTGATAGGCCCCAGGTGTTAACCAAAAGCATGATGGTAAGTGGTGAATTTGATTTTCTATATTAATTTATGAAATAATTCTCCTATTTATCATACTATTTCATGTACTATTTAACCAGACTAGATTGTTTAGAAATAGTGGGTGTCAGCCTACAATGTTTTAGCCAGACCCTATTCAGGTCATCATTTGGTACAGTAGAGGACTTCATGGATATAGGTATAGATAAGGGAAATGGAACTCTATGATTTATTGAATTCATTATAGACGGAATTGTAGCATAGAGTCAGGGCCATGAATAGGGTTCATAAACTTGATATTTGGATTCAATCTACTTGTTAATTTATTATATAATATTCAAAAATACCTTCAGTTGAAATTCAGTATGACATCAAAATATTTATTATATTTTGTTTTTTTTGTTTTTTTATCTTCTGGTATTTACGTTGTATATTTTATTGGATTGTCATATCTATGTTGTAATTTCTATTGTGTTCTAGATTATATAGTCTCCCCACTATATCTACATATATTCTCTTCTATTTGATAGCTTCTGGTGCATGGGGAGACATGCCTAAGGTCTTGTAATGACCCAACATAGTCATATGAGGGAAAACTGGGATGAGGATGTTACAAAGTGATATCAAACTTCAGAATTGTATTGGACTTACTATTAAGGAAGTTAGATAAGAGACTATGATTTTTCTGGGATTGGAAACGAGCGTGTCTAAGGGAGTAGTTACCCCATGTATGAGGGAAATACCAAGTACTCTTGGATGGGACTATTTTTGTTAATGTTCTTTGTAGTAGTTGTGACATTTTTTCACCTTGGGTAATATTCTTAGTGGGTTTTATTACTATTTTATGAGATTTTACTCATATAATGTTACATCACATGTTGCATTTTTATAAATCAAAGTAGGAATATAAGGAAATATTTTAAAATGCATTGTTCATGCAAGGGATATATTTACCATATATGATATATCTTCCTATCTAAATTTTAAAATGTAATCCCTCAAAATATATGATAAAAAATAACAAATAAAACCATTATGAAATGTCAATTCTCTTATTAAGCCATGTTTTAAGTAACTTCGTGATAGAGGTTCCCTATTTCTATATTCTCCTTCTATGATTGATCTTATTTTGAATCCCATGATATGAGAAGTGTGTTAACCCTTGTTGAGAAAAGTCCTCTACTTCATTTTTGGGATGAGTGTCAGGAGTGTGGTAACTAGTACACAACTCATGTAATAATGATAGAAATTCCTACAAATCTTGTGAACCAGAAGGATGATCAGCATCCTAATTTATTAATTTGGGTCATGTGTTCTTTGGATTGGGAGAATAATCACACCATTACACTAATATCTAATCTAACCAGAGATTTTCAGGTGTATAACACATCTACACTCATAGAAGAGTAAGTCCCCTAGGTAGTTGAGCTCTCAATCAAGACTATTAAGAAGTTATTTAAACACCTAGAGACACCCATGGAAACAAGGGTGAATCTTACTATTTGTATTCTATGAGGACCATCCATGTGTGGGTGGGACATCATAGATGATTTTGGGTAGCATGATGATATAACCCATGAGGTCTTTGAGGATAATTTCCCAAGTCAAATTTATCAAAATGCACCATGGGATGAGAGGGATCGAGGGTTCATGCACCTGACATATGAGATCATATCAGTGATGGAATATATGAGATGTTTTTCCTACATGGGTCATTTTATTACATCCTTGGGAGTGGATAATAAATCCATTCTGATGGAGTCCCATGATAGTCTTGAGTATGAAACCAAGCACTCGGTGACATTCTTTTACCAAAACAACATATTTGACCTAATAAATTGAGATCTCATTAGTAAAGGTAACCTGAAGGAGTCCCTGAGTGGTAGTTAGGTAGTTTCAAAAGGATGATCTAGGAACTATTTTTTCATGTAGTAATAATCTACACAATGAGAGTTACCACTAAGGTAGTGGCATGCTGATGAGATGGGGGAGTGGACAACCTTCTTAGGACCACGACCAAAGATAGTTCATTCAGGGTTGAATATCTAGTCACAGTTTCTTCTAGTTTCCTTTTCTTGATGTGGTGTTATGTGATTGATAAAGTATGGAAAATTTCATGATGTTTTATAGGAGAAATTAGCAGTGGTGTAAGACGATCAGGTTAGGAACTAATGTCTGGAATGAACTTAGTTATCCCTTAGTAGAAAGGTAACATGAGTTCCACTGGACATTATTGTTGGGAAAGTATATGCGGTATTCTGATATATTAGTGGATGTATCATCTGAGGGGACAATATTAGGGGTGTTATAATAGAACCCAAGATATAGGGGTGAGATAAATGCAATCTATATAGTATACTCTGACCAGTCTGGATGTAGGACCTTCCACCATCAACAGTATAATTCATATTTCATTATCCCTTGCCTATGATTAGTTTGATACAAGACCATCACATTCCTTTATATTTGATCAATTTTACAATTTCATGGGTTTGATTGAGGAAATATTGGATGGGGATATGGACATTGATACATTATTATGTGCGCCATCAAAGTGAATCCAATTATATAAAGAGTGTTCTCTCAAAATTGCTATCTACCATTTCCTTTAGAGATATTTGTATTGATTATAAGTATGGATTAGCTAGTTTTATACTAGGATCATAATGAATTTTAACGAAGGATAGTAAATTTTATATATATAAAAGGGGTTTAATATATCTAATGTGTTCAATATGATTTTAGGCTACTCATACATGACTAATTCTATACGTTTAGTATTTTCCCATTGACTAGATAGAAATCCTTATTCTGGATGTGGATGAGTTACACTATATTACCTTTTCTCCAGTAGTAAACCATGCTTAGTTAATCCTTTTTAAAGATTTATCTGGATTACCACCTAAGTGAGATATTGAGTTAATGATCAAGTTGGAGCTAGGATAAGATTTTTTTAAATCCCTCCCCATAGGATATCACCGGTGTAGTTATGATAATTGAAACTATAGTTTTAACATCTATAAGACAGGGGATTCATAACACTTAGTACTTCTCCATGGTGTTCACCTGTGATTTTCATGAATAAAGTTGATAAGATTTTGTGATTATGTGTGGATTATCATCTACTAAACCAAATGTTAATAATGAAGCAGTTCCCCCTTATTTTAGTTTGTGATATATATTATTAGTTGAGAGGTTCATGGATTTTATCTAATATTGAATTGAGGTTAGGGAACCATAAATTGAGGGTGAAGAAATTTTACATACCCCTAACTAATTTTAGGAGAACATATTACTTTTATTAGTTCATGGGGATTCATTTTGGTCTAATGAATGCTCTATTAGTATTCATGGAATTGAAGAATTAGTTATTCCATCTTTTTTTGGATTAGTTATTTATTGTTTGTCAATGAAATATTAGGGTAATAACTGTCTATAAATAATTATTCCAAATTTATTGACATCATCCTATGTATTCTGAGATATAATCAACTATACACCATGATATCTAAATGTAACTTATGGGTTGAAAAATTGAAATTCATAATTCATGTAAGCTAAGAGACAGGAGTGTCAGTTGACATAGAGACGGTGTCATACATGGTATCTTGGGAATGAATCAAGAATCTCTTCAATATTTTAGGCTTTTCGGTACTAGTAAGATATTACATGCATTTTATCCTAGAACTCTCTTATATGGAAGTGCATATGATAAATATGATGATGAAAGGGGTGATGTTTTTGGGTCAGATGCTTATGAGTATGCTTTATAGGAGTTTCAGGGAAGGTTGACCTCGACACATATCATCACAAAACATTAGTTGGGCGAGAAGTATACCATGTATTGTGATTAATATGGAGTTTTGGTCTGAGTAGTTCTATTGTTGGAGGATCTAGTTTTTTCTTATGACTCTATACAGTTGAGGACGCTTGATCAGAATTATCCCACATAGGATCGATAGTAATTTGTTGTGGTACACACCCTAATATTCTAGTGGAATTATCTTTTATGTGAGAGTTTTGTGGTGTATACAAATTGAAAGAGCTTATAATATATATTTTTACAATATGACCTAAACCAAAATTAAAGGAGGTGGTTCGAGTATCTACAATATTTCTAAAACAAATTTCCATACACTCATAGAAATGGAAAAATATTTGTCGATGCCTTGAGATGGAATACACAATTTAAGGTAGTGTGATAATCTAGTTATGAGTGGAAGCTAATGCTTCTCTTTCTAGATATGCATCTAAATGTTAAAAAGTATCCAGGGAGAGAAGCTCTAACACCATATTTTATTGTTCCTATTATCCTATATTAGATCAATAGAGGTAAGTTATTTGATCTAGATGGATTTTTTTGGAGGAACAACAAAAACTGTACGGAGACACCATTAGGTTTGTGTCTTGGAAATGATGAGTTTATTCTTCTCCATGTACATATATAAGTTTCTATAGGCTTTTATAGTGATGATAATAGAATACTAGGATTTAAAATGGTATGTAAATCATGGATTGACAAATATGTATCATGATATCCATAGTATGTACTAGTGGATATGGGTGAATAAGAAGATTGCGGGCTTCCTAAAAAGATGCTTCACCTGTCATTAGATGAAAGATGAGAACCCATGAACTATTGGTTTACAATGGAATTTTACCATTTGTGAATGGAAATGGAATTATATCACTATGGAATTGATGAAATTATTACCCAAGAAATGTAGAAAAAGTGTTGCGGTATGGGTGATTATAGATCGATAGATGAACGTATACCTCTACTTAACAATAATGGTGACCTTAACCATCAATTATTTAGGTAATCTCTTTATTCAATATATAGTTTTATTGTAAAATATTACAAGGAGTGTCATTTATAATAGAGCTATCCATTTCACATCATGGTTTTGGAAGGGTCTTCAAATGTTCATAAGATCACAGGTTTATCTGGGCACAACCTACCAACCTCAGACTAATTACCAATCTGAATAAACAATTCAAATCCTGGAGTATATTTTACAAGTATGGGATTTGGACATTGATAGTTATTGGGAGTATCACCTCACACACTTGGTTTTATTTTGAATAATATCTTCCATACATTTATTCAAATAGATCCATTAAATTTCCTTTATAGTTTGATTTATCCTTCAACTTTGTGATGGTTTGAGGTAGGTGATCCAAAATTTGTTAGACCTAGTCCCACATAAGAGACATCTATGCATGTTTCATTGAGCATAAAGTGGTTGGTAACCACACAGAGGTGGTATAAATCATACCATAATCATCTATGATGACCTATGGTGTTCAATTTTAGTCACCATTTTTTCCAGGTGTATCCTTGGTCTTTGAAATGATACCACCTGAATTAGGGACATGTAGTACCAATTATTTATATGTTGTTTGATGTATTGGAGAGAATCGGTCTATTGGAATAATGATTTGATATTTATAATCACTAAGGTTCTATTCAGGATGTGTTCCATGTGTCATAGCCTATGATATATCACCTTGAGCCTTCTCATGTGATTGTGTTAGTGATTTTGAGATTGATGTTGATGCATATTTTAAGAGGTATTCAATTTTTATCAAGGACCACACTAAGAAGAATCTATAAGGGAATTATATTCTTTTAGGCTGAGTGCAGTGAAATCATTTTTTGGTTTATGAGGATACATGTGAGATGAAGTTTTATATGAAAGAACAATTTTGTTAGTTTTTC
Organism: Viscum album; assembly: GCA_963277665.1. NCBI lineage: Eukaryota > Viridiplantae > Streptophyta > Magnoliopsida > Santalales > Viscaceae > Viscum > Viscum album. The sequence continues at coordinate 1,388,645,656 of OY728162.1, read as the reverse complement.
ATTGAAACCTCTCAATTAGTATTGGGAGAATAGCTCAAGGGAGATTTGTCACAACCCATTCTAGTGGGGCCCATGTCACGACTCCTTAATCCCGAATTCAATAGGAAAAGGTATGGTGACTAGAACTAAGTAGGAATATCACTAACATAGGGGGAATTTCCTATATACTTGTATACATGAAAACATCTCCAACCCAAAAAATGATGATATGTAAAAGCGACTAAGTAAAAACTTCTATCATACCACTGTATCCTACAACCAGAGTATGAAAAAAAGTAATGTAAAGTAATGTAATCAAGGCATGAATAAAATTCAACAAAAAATATTCTATAACGACAAGTCCAACCTAAAAGAAACAGGTACTAGGACCAGAGTCTAAAAGCTGTAGGAACACACCTTAGTCTTCCTAATCTCACAAATCCCTCTCTATTGTTTGTCTGCATAGTACTGCATCAAGGGGTCGATCGTCTTCACAAGAGAAAAAAGATGTGGGAAAAACCCATTTATGGGTGTTTATAACAATACTCAGTAGAAAAACCCAAAAAATCAATACAAAAATGAAATATATAGTCAGGTATACACATGTTTATGTCTACAAAACATATTACAAGAATATCAAAATATACTCAACCAAGACACAAAGTCTAGAGGTATGTCACAACCATTGTATAACAACCATATGAGTTTAGTTCTATGATTCCATGAAGAACGCATCTGGGAGAACACACTCCTGATTCTGATAACATTGATGATTTATGGCCAATAGGTACTACTCATCCTACCTCTCCATATGAGAGAAACACTGATAGATCTAAAGAGAGATAAAATATACAATTTTTGAGGATCACATCCAGGGTCATTGGGTGATAACAATAACTGAATCAGAGTTTACCCACTAAGTAGTGGATTTACAGAGGCATAGTGTTGGTAACGTTGATACTGAGAACTCTACATAGGGAATGAATAAAGAATAGAGGATCCAACTACGGGCCTCTCATGGGATTCCAAAAACAATATCTAAGAAGTATTTCTAAAGGGATCATAGTCTTAAGAGTAGGAAATGATATGCACCCATCATTAGATAAATGATAAAGGGATCAAACCCTAATTAAAATTTTCCAAGAAACAGAGGAAAAGTGAATCAATCAATGTAGAAAGGGGTACACGACATGTAGTAGGGTCACACACCACATCCCTTAACCCCAAGCACTACTCATGTATAGCTGCTCATGTCATTCCAAACCGTGTCATGTAGAATATGGGTACATGGTGTGTAGAAGGAGTCACACTCCATGCCCGTACATCTAGGTTCCTCCTATGTGATTTGATCTTGGGCTAGTAAAGAAAATCAACCCATGTATGCATGTCCGTCAACCAGTACACATGGTAGTTCATGTAACCGGTTTAGTCCATTCCATGTGGTGTAATACACACTCTGTAGGAAACCTCTGTACTCCACCCCATGTTTATGTACTTCCCATATATATTTCGAGTTAACCAGTAGAAGTCATACACCAGGTGATCCTTAATTTTCTCACTAAACCATAGTTTTCCCAAGGGGGACCAGATGCCTTGTTATTGTAGATTACACGCTATGTCATTCATGATTTTCCAGAATTGTTGGAGCTTCTCCCGTGAACCTCCTCCAATTTCATTCATCAATCCTTTGATTGATTATCCATGAAACAAAATATCCAGGCCTATTGGGTTGTGAAATTTTCTGAACAACGTATTTCATGTTCTGATCCAGTCACAAAAGGATATAAAATGATGTTCTTCATTCCACTGAAGAACATCGAAGAACGTGGATTTGGGGCTCCACCATCAACTAAATCAAATTGTATCTATCATCGTGCCTCTATCGTGTCAAGCCAATCCCATATCCATGATATCATATAATTTCTCCCAGAATTGGGTGTGCAATAATTGATTGATCGAGACGTGTTGTGTTGTGGTCCATGTGAAGAACTCTCGTGATGAATGATGAGGGGGGGGGGGTGAGATGCGAAATAACCGAAGATAGGAATGAAACCCGATCAATGTTCATTGGATATCAATACTACGCCATTAAAATGGCAATTGTACTAATAAGATGATCGCAAGATAAATATCCCATCCAAACCCCACAAATATTATTCTATCCTACATGTATGATCGATCTGAGGGAAAATATTTTTGTGGATTAGTCTAAGTTCATTGTAGGAATAAAAACTAGTCAACAGAAATAGAAAAAACGCATGTACCTATATTTTGGAATGCTCGCTGATGAATATAGGTCACCCCATCCTTATCATTATTGAGATCAACAAAGAACTGGGTTTGTCGATCTTTGATCCGATGTTCTGTTATCGCATGCCAAGATGATTCTCTAGAGGTTCATCTCAACATATCAAGATAATTATAGGGTTATGAGACTAACTCTAGATCTCTTCCAATGTGATTTAAAAAAACTATATAGCTACATCAACAAAATAAAATTAAAATAATGTTTTTCTAATTTATTTTATTCATTTTAAATAGTCATGATTACTTTACACAATCAACCCATACCAACCAATGATAGGTCGTTCCTAGGTAAAAGATGATATTATAAAAGAAAACCTTCCCTCTGATTTATGATTCAGATTCCCATTTAGATGTTATTTCACCTTTTCAAGAAAATTGTGTGCACGTGGTATTTAATTTTTTTATATTTTTCAAACATCTTTTTGGCGCACTAGGTCTCAAAATCACATGACTTTTTAGAACCTGGTCTCAAATTTAATCAATAAAATATTTACAAATATTACATGGAAAATCCAGTATATTCCATTCTCCCCACCTTAGGTATTTATGTTCACAAAAATCCAAAATAAAGGATACTGAAAAAGTTGTTTGTACTAAGCATGAATCTAAGTCCCTCGCTACCAAGTTCTCTCCTAGAGATTCCCATGATTCCACTAGACATGAACTAAAGGAATCAATAACCCACAAAGGATCCTCTTCTACCGATACTTGATCTCCACAAGTTACTTAGCAAAAGTCACTCCATCCTTGATGTCCATCTCTCTCAAGACAATGATGTGTGATGGGTCATTCACGTACCTCTTTAGCTATGACACATGTACGGATTTGTGTACATAGTCTAAATGTGGAGTTTTATCTAAGATGTACCCCACCTACCCAACTATACTCAATATTTGAAAAGGGATGACAAACCTTAGTGATAACTTACTGCCCTGACCAAATCTCTATAATCCCTATCGAGGTGAAACCCGAAGGAACACATGGACTCCTTCAAACTCTAAATCCCTATATCACTGGTCAGTATAAGACATATGATGGTTCTATGAAGTCTTCAACTTCTCCTGAATGATTTGAAACATATCATTTGTCGCTCGCACCACCTCCATACCCATAAGCGCAGACTCTCCGAGGCCATTCTAGCAAAGTTGTATCCTGTAGGGTCACCCTTAGAAAGACTCCAATGGTGTCATACTAATGGTGGAATGGTAGCTTGTATTTTATGAAAAATCCACATGGGTAGGTGATCCTCTCTTTTATGAATGTAATATAACACGCAAGCTCCTAGCATATCCTCTAGAACCTGAATGGTTTTCTCCATATGGTCATCCATTTGTGGGTGAAATGATTTGATAAAGTGTAACTAGATCCTAAATTCCTCATATAATCCTTTCTATAACCAGGATGTAAAATTATAATAACGATCTAAAATAATCTTTGATGGAACTCAATAGAGTTGAACTATCTTCTTCACATAGAGGCATTCCTATAACACCACTGAACTCTCCCCTTAGATATCTAAAAAGTGGGATGACTTGGTGAGTCATTCAAAAATCACCCAGATGGCATCATGTCTCATAGACCTATTTGGTGAAACCATCACAAAGTCCATCGATATCCGACCCACTTCCATTTTAGAACCCCATGGACTTGAGATAAAACCACTGGAACCGAGTGTTCATCCTTCACTTACTGACAAGTAATGCATTGAGAAACAAACTCCACTAATATATTCTTCATCCATGGAAACCAAAACCGACGTTTTATGTCCTGGAACATTTTCTCTACACCTGGATGTACCTCCAAGGGGGACGTATTAAACTCCCTCAAAACCACTCCCTATAATGTCACTGGAAGTACTGCGCATCTTCTAAAATGAATTATGTTCTCCCCACATTTTTAATATCCATAAAGAGAATTACCTCTGGATATCTATTCACGTAGGGTATCATAGTAGGTATCTCCAAGATGTGCCTCCCTAACTCACTCTAAGAGTGGAGGGTTCACAACCCTCGACTATAGATTATATGCGCCATATCCATCCACAAAGTATAACTATAATGAGTCCAATTTCTCTAACACCTCATTCATTAACGGAAAAGTAGATCTCGTACTGAGAGAATATTCTATCACATTACCGTCCCTAGAGTATAGATAAACTCAATGGCATAGTAATGGAGGAACTCTAGACATTGCCTCTTTCTCATGTTCAGATCATTCTATGATAATTTATTCTTGAGAGTCTTATGATCAGAGTAGATTATAATCCACTCTCTCATTATGTAGTGTCAACACATCATCAATGAAAACACTACCACTACTAACTCAAGATCATGGGTTGAATAGTTCTACTAATGTGGCCTCAATTGGTGTGAACCATATATAATCAATTCTTCCCTCTGCATATGGTCTCAACTAATCTTGGTTCCTATTTCATCACAGAACAATACGTACTCGACACCCTCCTTCAGAAATATCAAGTTTAGAGCACTTTTCAAACAATGCCTCACCTGATGAAAAGCTTTCTAGCACATCTCTATCCACTTGAAATGTGTCCGATTTCGAGTCAAAGTTTTCATAGGTGATAATATCTTTGATAAATCCGGTATGAATCTATGATAATATCCTTCTCGCCCAAGTAACCTCCTCACCTCTATCATGTTCTTAGGTGTCTCCCATTAAAACACCACCCCAAACATGGCTGGGTCCACTGCCACTCCATCCATTGGGATAACGTGTCCTAGAACGTGGACCACCTGAATCCAGAACTAGATCTTCAAGAGGTTCCCATAAAGATAGTGATCTCAGAGTTTGTCCAGAACCATCCTTAAGTGTTTCTCATGCTCATCCTCAGAAGATGAGTACGAAAGGATATCATTTATGAAGACTACCACAAACCAGTCTAAGTGAGGATAAAATATCTAGTTCCTGATTCCCATGAACATTTCTAGGGAATTCATTCAAACAAATGGAATCACTATGTACTCAAAGTCATTGTAATGACATTTTATACTCGTCTTCGGTATATCCTCATTATGTACACATAGCTGGTGATAGCCTAATCTAAGGCCAACATTCGAGAACCATAATTCCTCCTTCAATAGATCAAAGAGGTCATAGATCCTCGGTAGTGGATAATTGTTATTCACGGTCACCTAGTTCAAGAGGCGATAGTCCACACCTAACATTATTCTTCCTTATTTATTTTTTGAAAAAACATTGGGGACGCCTATATTGAAACATTGGGTCTCACGGAGACATTCCTCTGCAAGTCCTCAAACTGCACCCTCAGCTCGTGAAGCGCTATGGGAGCCAGCCGATACGTTGGGAAAAATATCTGATCTATCCCAGGGTGTAAATATATGCTGAATTCTATCTCCCCATGGAGAGGAAATACTGGAACATATTTAGAAAATATGTCCTCATACTCCTCCACCAATTCTTGTGATTGGAAGCTCGTAACATCTACTGCAAAGAGGGTTGGGCTAGTCAACTAATGATCAATCGTGTATGCCCTCCTATGTATGAGTCTATCATGTTCTACTTGGTTTTCCTTTTCACCAACAATGACAAACCTCATTCCATCACTACTGACACACCACACCCTTCAACTAAAATTTTCAATATTGGCATGGGCATTGAATAACCAATCCATACGAAGAATAACATTTTTATGCCTCAACACCACCACCAAAAGGTTAAAATCAAAAATCTCACCTCCAACGGCCAGGTCACACTATAGACCCATGTTTGTGCTCAATATGTCTTCTCTATTATATGTCTCAAAGTGCAGAGGTCAAGTCAATGATTCAACAAGAATCTTTGGGTCACGAAGAAGATATATGGTGAGAATGGAATGACTATCATCTGTGTCTATTAGTAATATAACTAAAGTATAAAAGACACATATCATGCCTCGAATCATTCCTAGAGCCCCTAGGACTTATGCCTGAATTGTACGCACCAGTCCTATCCCATGTACTCTACTTCCCTGACCCTGGCATGGACCACCTAGGGGTGGTGGTGGTAATAGGTTGAAATGTCGACCACCTCCTGCTACTCCCCCATACAGTCTTCTACATCCACTTCCATGCAGACCTGCCTACCCCTTTCACTATCTCTTCCTTAGTGGTCCATCCATAGTCAACCTGTTAGCAGTATGGTGGTTCAGACAATTTCAAATGAGATTTCCACTTCCATCACATGAATAGAACTGCCTCTCTCTAATATGACTGAACCCACCCTATGATCCCTGAACTCCAAATCCCATATCCTGAGACCTCCTCTTGAAACATCCTCCACATCCAACTCCTTTGGATTGATGTTGTCTCCCTGATACCGAGGACTATACTCTTACTCATTCATTACTAACTATATTACTGGATGTATCTGCTTAGACAAGAATCTTTCAACCAGAAAAGTCCTCTAAATCACCCCAACATTTGTGGAAATTTATAGAGGGATAACACTAGATATATTGTCTCTACATAGACCTTTCTTGAAGGTATTATTTATGATGTATTGATATATTACCAAATGAATCGATTTTTTAGAAATGTTAGTAAACCTAGATGAATAATATACCACTATTATGTTGCCTTGATGGATCTATAGAAGCTCTTATACATGCATTGCTCTCAGTGTAACTAGTGAGAACTCTTATTTGAAGATGTTCTTTACCTCTATCCATAAAAGAGATTAATTTTTAGGAGTTTAGATATCTAAACTCCACCATCATTTCGTTTATTTGTGTAGAAGGATTTCTTCCAAGACCACCATATGAACCATGGGTGTCCTGACTAGACAAAAAACTCAGGTCACTATCTCAAGCCAATCCTCAGTCACATGTGGGTTGAGAACACCTAAAAACCTATGGGGTCTCTATCAATGAATCTTATGAAGCATTATCAACCCGAACTCCTCATATTTTGGTTATTTGGGTACGGCGTTCTACTCTACAGGTGGCAGTATGGATGGTGCACCACCTGGAGGTGACATATGAGGAACTGGTCCCTATATCTAAGCATAGTCACTGAGGGGGTAATCCTCATGATCAAGTTTTATAATCCTATATGGTATGAATCACAAATTATTCCTATAATAATACTAGACATTCCGTAGTCAATGAATATATCTGGAGAGTAGAGTCAAGATGGAAATGGAAACCAGAACCAATTCCTATATGATGCATGTACCATTATTTTCCCTTCCACTAGTGTTATCATGTATCAAGTTTAAATGTAGGTTATCAGAGTCCTGGTGTATGGATACATTAGCTGCCACACCAACAATGGAGTACCATACTTATAAGATGAACTTGAATCACTTATCCCTTTCGCCCCAAAACAATCTCACAGACTCTCGGTCCTTAAGTAGAACCGACCACATCTAATACCACTTGATCACAATCCATCCTAGTGGACCTCATGTAATGACTCCCCAAGCCTACCTCCAAATGCCATGGGGAAGGTGATTAGAACTGAGTAGAAATATCACTAACATGGGAGGAATTTTCGATATACCTATTCTCACGCACACATCTCCAAGTCTACAAAATTCCCAAATGTAAAACCTCTAAGTAAACATTGCATGAATTCCACTATATCCCACAACAAGAGTATGATGAAAAGTAATGTAAGGTAAACTAAATAGGACCATAATACAATCCCACCAAAAAGAGTATGTAAACACAAGTCTAACCAATAAGAGAAATGTAATTGGACTGCTGTCTGAATGTTGCAGGATCACATCTCAGTCGATCCGGTCTCAAGAAGCACCGTCGGGTTCTGGTCCCCCCTAAGACTTCGTCCATGTGTTGATCATCTATAAAAGACATGAATAGTGAAGGAAAATCTCGTGCATGGGTGAGTATAACAATACTCAGTAGGACACCCTAAAAGCACAAATAAATACAGAGAGGAATGATATAGTCAACTCCATACAAGTATATTTCTATATAACATATAACAGGTATATCCAGATATACTCAACCAAGACACAAAATATAGAGGTAAGCCACAACCATTCTATACCAACACTAGGAATTCAGATTGAAGATTCCATGAAGCACTAATCTGAGAGAACACACTCCTGAGTCCAAAAACACTAATGATGTCTATCTGAGAGGTACACCTCTTTGGGTCTCACCGTGAGATAGATATGATGATAGATCTTAAGAGAGATATGATATAAATTAGTTGAGGATCATAGCCCATCCAATGGGGTGATACAAAGAACTCAATATGGATTAACTTTCCATGTAGAGTATTATTTCTTGCATAGTGTTGTCCATGTCGATACCAAGAACTCCTCCTAGGGACAAATAATGAATAAAGGATACTACTTCGGGCCTCTTGGGGGATTCCAAACACCTTGTGCAGGAATCCTGTTGAAGAGATCAGTCGTATGAGAAGGAAATTATTTGTACCTACCATTGGGGAAATTATAAATGGAAATAACCCTAACTAATCTTTTCTAAGATATGAGGACAAGTGAATCATGTCTTATAGAAAGGGGTACACAGATTATAGTATGGTCACGCACTGTGTACGTTGACCTCAGGTACTTCCCATGTACAATGAACAATTTCATTCCAAGCCATGTTATGTAGCAGTTGGGTACACGGTGTGTAGAAGGAATCACATGCCATGTATGTCTATTTGGGGTCAGCATGTGTGCTCTGAAAGTGTTCCTGTATACAGAGTCATCTAGTGTATGCATGCCTGTGTACCAGTACATGGGGTAGTCCATGTAACCGGTTCATGCTATTCCATGTGGGCTAGTACTGGTTGTGTATTAAACCGATGTAATCCATATCGTTTCTTTCTACTTCCCATGTAAATACTGAGTTTCCCATGAGAGGTTAAACGCTGTGTGATCCTTAAATTTCTCCCGAAAACCTAGCGATCACAATGCGAGCCCAAGACACCGTGTAATCCCAGATTACATGGTGTTTGGTTCGCAATTTTACGGAATTTCTGGAGCTTCAAATATGCACCTCCTTAACTACTGGACATCGTTCCATTGATCTATTCTCCACAATACAAAATATTTGATCCCTTCGAGTCAGCCCATCTCCCAAACAATGTGTTTCTTCTTATGATCTGGTCGCAAAACAGATTAAATAGGTCATTCTTCATTCCATCAAAGAACATAAAAGAATAAATATTTGGTGATATAGCTTAATCTGAATTGATCCATGTTTATTTTCTCACCACCATCATGCCATTCCAATCCCAGATCTGTGATATCTGATTGTTGCACTAAGAATCGGGTGCGCAATGATCAGTTCATTAGGATATCTTGTGTGCGGTCCAAGTGAGGAACTCCTGCGATGAACAATGAATGAGGGGTAGGGTGGGGTTGAAAATCCCAAGAACCAAAGAAAGGGTTGAGCCTTGATCAATGTTCATGTTGATCTCAATTCTTCACCTTTATTATTAAAATTGAAGTAATAAAATCATCCTAATATCAATCTCCCATCAAAATAATATAAATCTTACCCCATCCTAAAAGTACGATCAATCTATTGGAAAATACAATCAATCAATGGGATAATATGTTTGTTAATTAGTTAGCATTAATTATAAGAATCATGAAAGGGAAATAAGAATTTAAATAATTCATCTTACCTAGATTTTGGATCGCTCACCGATGAAGATTGGTCGCCACGTCATTTCCATTGGTAAGATCTACCAAGAATGGTGTTCGTTGATCTATAATCAAAAGTTATGTCATTGCATACCAAGAGAAATCTCTAGATGTTCCTCCCAATATCTCTAGATAATTCCAGGGTTATGAGAATAACCATAAATATTTTTCAAACATATTATTTAAAAGTAACAATGTCACTACGACGCTGTGTTGAATAAATAAACAAGAAGATCTTATTTTATTTTATTTTATTCATTTAAAAGGACCACGGAAAATTTCCACAATCTGCCCACACCAACCAATGTGAGGTTAGACCTAGGGTAAACAACTATTCTGAATGTAACTTTTCCCTCGTATTCCTGATCCAGAAACCTCTTTAGAAATTAATCAACTTTTCCTGGAAAACAATGTTCTCGTGATATTTAATATTTTAATATTTTCCAAAAATTTATTCTTGACCCAAAAGGCCTCATAATCATACAACATATCAGTTCCTCGTCTTGAATTTAATCTATAAAATATTTAAAAATGATACATTGAAAAAACATGACATTACAAGAGTAGTTAACTGGTGGGAGGCTGAAAGATCCCATCTTTTTCTAGCCGCATTTCACTATTTGTTGTATTGGATCCAATTTAGATTTTGTTAATCAATTTTAACATTGGTAATGGATATCTATTTTTTTATTTTATAATTATTTTATAGTTTTTTGGGGCTTGATGTTGTAGAGTTATCACAATTATAGAGGTGGCTTGATGTTATGTGGATACTTTAGAGCCATCAGATGAATGATACAATCCACTGGCCAACCAGTGGATGGATTAGTGTATTGGTTATGATAAAATATTTCTGAAAACCATCTAGTTTGAACCACCATCTAGTTGATGGGATATAATAATATTGTCTCTCCAGCTATGTAGTTGAATCGAGGGACAACACTGGCTAGCCGGTAGTGACCATCACATAGATGGAGGCCTCATGTAGGGACAAATTAGTTAGGTGGTGAAAAATGTTTCTCACCCCAAAACCACTTTTAAACAACTAATTACCCCAATTTTAACAATAAATCATGCTTTAAGAATTTTTTATTTTATCTAAGGATCACGATGCTTCTCCAACACTATTACTAGGATTTCCAATCCAGTGTTTGATCTGAAAAACATGAAATGGTGAGTTATTCATAGAATTTATGAATTCCTTTTGTCATTCAATTTGATACCCTTCTTCTAGCATTTAAATAGTGGATTAATTTATATTCATACGGTATCATGTTATTGCATATTGATCAAGATGCTATATCATTGATCTCTTATTCTTTGTTCTTGTGGTGGTTGACATTAAAAAACTACCGATGGAATGATGTGTTTCTTTAGTATATATAACATGTTCGATAACAAAAAAAATGATATGATAATGAAGCTTATTAACTAAAAATTATGAAGAAACTTTCTTAGACCTCCCAAGGATCTTGTGGGGTATTTTGGAATTCAGACTAGGACTTATGGACATCAGGGATGTGTGCGAACCTTTAACACTTTGTTGGAACATGGAATGTATAAAACTAAAGCCTTGTAATGAATTGGAAATTGGTTTTACAATAGATTAATTTTTTTATATTAATAATTTAATCGTCTCTTTATGTAACTTGGTATTATTTTCATGATAATGGATCAATTGGATTTGAAGTTAATAATTTGACTGTAATTTTATTTAGAATAATAGGATGACGAGATATGTATTGAATGGATTAAGAATTGCAATTGGGATTAATTGATATATGTAATGGAATTACTATAAATATGGGGATAATTCTTAATATGGAATAATATAATAAATGGTGGATAATTTATAATTTGGATATATTAAATAATATAGAATATATTATAATGTTTTTCATACTCATTTAATTGCAATGCATTGGACCTTTTTTTGTTATGAAATAGATAAATGACCTTAGTCATAGGTAATGAAACCTGGGAACACATAAGTATCTCTAGTATGGGAATTCACATAAATTCCATTATGTAAATGGATAGAATACTACACCTTTGGCATGTGTAATGAACTAGTGGAACTTGTAAGAGGATCTAGATTGGAAATTTACATAGAATATAACATGATACAATTAAGTTTTTCTTGGCATGGGTAATACACCATGGGAATATGTAAGAGGATCTAGATTGATAATTATCAGAGAGTCCAATATCAATTCTTAAGAGTGATATTTATGGTAATATAAAATGAAATATGGTTTATTCATCCTAGGTAAGCGAATCCACCATGGGAAATTCATATGAGTAACATCGATACATGGTATATGTTATTCATACAAGGAAGGAGAATCCCCTAATTGAGAGAGACATCTAACATTTTTTTTTTAAAAGGATTGGCTGGCCTTGAGTGTCAACCCCAATATCGAGGGTTAGTGGGTTTATTTAATGTTCAACATCATTTATGAATTAATTCACCTATTCATAAAACTATTTTAGGCACAATTATTTCATAAATTTTTTTAGACTCTGTGTGCATCAGACTATTGAGTTTTACTCACACTCTTTTAAAGTATCTATTTGGTACCTAGGAATACTTCGTAGATGTAGGGAAGGACACAGTAAAAGGGCCCAATTTTTTATTAGTTTATTTATCTAATGGAATAGAGATTGGATATGTGACAAAGAAAGGAGTGTAGAACTAACATTTTTGGATTTTATCTTTTTGTTGATTTCTTGTACAAAATTCAACATGATATTTAGTTGACATTTAGTATGACATGACATGGTTTATTATATATGGTTTATTTTTGTTATATTTTCCTTCTATTGAATTTTTATTTTTGATTATATTTTTTTATTTCAATTGAAATTTTTACTCTATTAAAGAGGGTGTATCCTCCCCACCATACACCCATATACCCTAAGTACTAGTCAAAAACCTATGGAATGTGGGGAGTCATTCCAAAGGTTTTGCAACGACCTAACATTGTGAAATGAGGGAGAATTGGGCCTTTGATGTTACAAATTTCTATTATTTTATTTCACTTGAATTTCTAAAAAGTAATAATCTATAAAATCATTTATGATATTTATTTTATATTTATAGGTAAGGGGTTATATTATCTAAATTTGTAGTTTTTGGGATGTATGTTATAATATAATATTTTAATTGTATTTCCACAGTTGTCAGGTTTTGAAAAAATCCACTTTGTTAGGAGATCTTTCTTTGAAATTTTTATTTAATATTTGATAACATATTCCAAACAAATATTATCGTCATTTCTATAAACTTAACCCCCTATATCTATAAAGATATTTTAAAAGATTAATATTGAATTAATATTTTTTGAGTACCACATAACCCTAAAATAATCCTACTTATGGATATAAAAAAAATACTTTGAAAGAGATTATCAATAAGAACATGTGGTGGATTACTATTGAAGCCATTATTTTCCTAAAAAAGTTATTTAACTTTATATAAAATTTTCATGTTTCGATAGCAATTCTTTTTTTCCATATATTGACTTCTAAATGGTGTTTATAAGTTTTGGAGAATATTTTATAGAGTTTCTAAAAAGGAGCCATATGTTTAGGATATAATTCATTTTAAGGATTTATTTTAAAATGATCATTTTATGAAATATATTATGATATTTATGATGAATCATTCAAGTTATACATTTTTTCATTTGACTACACGGTTAAAAATTCAAATTATAAGGTTTTATGATTTAAAAATTTAATTATGAAGAATTATTAATAGAAGTGGGAATGAGGAGTGAATTGAAAACCCTATGAGACTATATCCATTATGTGATGGGTGGGACTATTAATTAACTCAAATGAATTGTGTAAATTAATAAATTTCAATTATTTAAGTTACACCAAAATGATTTTTTACTACAATAATTACTTTTATAAAGTGATGGTGTTAACAAATGAAAGCTTCTCCTACGATATTTTGGAAATTTCATATTTATAAAATTTCATGATAAAGGAATGTATCCCCTAGAATCTATTTTGGTTTTTATATTTTAGAATTAATTTTTATTGAGATTTTGTTTAATTTTTAAAAAGAAGTCGGTTTCTATAAAAAGGGTAATTTATATCCTTTTATGAATAAATATTTTATGTTTTTAAGGGAAACACATTGTATTGTTAATTTCAAAGACATCAGTTTTAGGGTTTACTTGAAGTATCGTCTTTAATTTCCCAATGATGTTTAAGAAAATATATACCATAATTTAAACTTATTTTTCAATATTTTTTCACGAACCATTTTTAGTGATACTATAATTCATGTTTAGATATATGTTATACCAATGTTTAATATTTTTTAATCGAAGTTCATACTTGAATCAAAGGTTTATTTTTTTTATTTTTGAAATATGAAAAAGTATTTACTATTTTAAAAACCCTTACTATGTATTTTTATTATATCCTAAATAATTCTTAATATGTTTTTCACAAGAATAAGAATTTGTGACATTGATTTTTCTAACATCGCATGGTATATGTATATCAATTATGTTTTTTTTGTAAAATCCATTTTTGATGTAATGTTTGGGATTTAATATTTCTTACTTGTCTTAATTCTTAAAATATCATGAACAATAAATACTTTTATTTGTGTGGTGATCCAATTACAATACTTGATGTTTTAATATTATTATTTTTAAAATGGGTCTCTTCTTTTGATATCAGGGATAATATGTAAAATGAATATGTTTTTTGAAACCAAATCTAGGAGTATGGTTATGAGTAATCATAGATGATATCATAGAGAAATTTTAGATATCTTTGGAGATTTTGATGTTTCCTAATAAAGATTTTATAGATAATATTTTAAGTGAGATAGAGGATATTTTTAGGTTAAGGAGAGATCTTGTGAACCCAATTCTACTTATTTTAGGATAATTTGATAAACTCACTAGTATATTATTATTTTAAATTTAGGATGTAGTAAAATTTTCTTTAAGGGGTAAATAATTTCATGAGTAATTCCATATAATATTTCTCTTTAAATATTGTCCTTATTTAATTACAACAAATAAATTGATAAATTGGTTTACGTTCTGACTGGAAATTTAAAATTTATTATATTAGATTTCTTATTTGTGATTAATAGTTTAATGAATGATTTCAAGATGAAAGATAGTGTCTCACATACATTTACTACACCTTCTAGATTATATACTGGTAATGATTACACAAAGTCATATTTATATAACATTGAAATGTTTTCCAACATACTAACTACTTGCATGAACTTGTATTAAATATATAATACCTCTTATGTACCCTAAAAGTATCGAGGATCATGTTTCATGTATGAGAAAATAATATAGGCCCAACATTCTCACTATGCTCGATGTGGGATATAATACCATATTATTTTAAAAAAATTAATTTTTCTAAATCATATGACACATATAGTGATTTTAAAGAAGTAATAGAAGAGTGTTCCCTTCACGCAAACTATTTCAATGTCGTTAAAATGCTTTTCTTAAAATATTAGTGATTTTTTAAAAAAAACCTATTTCAAATCCTTTAAACATATTATTCAAGATTATTTTATAAGGACCATATTTATAAAAATATTTTGTAATAATCTATTAATAGTACTATATTATGAAAATATCATTCTTTATTAAATTTGTGCATAATTGAACTTGTTTTATTTGGATAAATGGAATTGAATATTTTAAAAATATCACAAGGTAACATTAAAACCCATGGTCCCTTTTTCATAATGAATGATGATGACTGGGAGATTAGATGATTTAATGAAGTAATAATGAACTACAAGACATTCAAACATCAAAATGGTGGATTTATGGTTTCTTTACATATTAGGAAATAATTGTGAGGGCATAATTCCTATTAATATGGGATAATTTAATATACCAAAGTTTCTGTATATTTATTTTAATGAATTATAAAATTTAAAAACTCTAATGAATATAAAATAAGAAGAATTGCATTTTATTTAAAAAATACAACAACCTATATTTTTGGATGAACATATTTCATTACAATACTAGAACTATGGAACAACTAGGTAGTTAGAAATTATAAATTTATATTGATAAGTGATAAAAAATGGGACAATAGACAACTGAAATGATTATAGAAAAATATTATCTGACTTCTTTTCATTTATCAATAAGGAGGACTCCCCTAAAGCCAATGTCATTGGAAGTATAGATCCATTGAAAAATACGAATCATGATGAAATAAAAAGAGGATAATAGGATGAGTTTATTTTTAAAAGATGTAGATGATAAATTTATGAGTATTAAAAAAATATAATATCTTTTTAATTAAGGTAGTTTTTAGTTTAAGGAAGTCATGTGGGATATATCTAGAGGATTCAATAGGATATGTGATAAACCATGAATCAAATAAATATAATGAATCTATAATATAAATTTTTATTTAACTATAATATTTATTTTAACAATATGAAATTATATTTTTATACTTAATTTTATATAAACCCATGCACTAAACATTTTTATAAATTTATTTTACCATATAATAAATATATAATAAATATTAAGATAGTATTAATTTCTGTTCATTTCCAAATGTATACATTAACTGTATTACATTTTTTCTATTTTATTATTAAAGAATTATATTGTTGATAAATGTTATTATACATATAAGTTATACAATTTAAATATTTACAACATTATGTTACATAATTAAATTATAATGGAAAATCTATACACAAAAATTATATTATAAGAAACATATGGGATATGTGTAAATAAAATGGATAGTTTTGTATAATTTAGAAATTATAAGCTATAATAATATATTTATATCCTGAATCATAAAATAATAAATTACTATAATAATTTCAGTAAATGGGAAATATAAAATTTCTGTTAGAATAATCAAAAATAGGGAATTTGTTAACAAAGATATTAAATAAAAAACAGAGTAGGGATAATATACTAATGGATTATCAAGAATAATGTGACATAGAATGAAAGAAAATAATAAATTTAAATTTTAATAGTATCTCTATGACATGTTACTATTTTTAAAGGAATTTATTCAAGTTATATAAAGAATACATGGACATATTTGTTGAAAAATTAAAAAATGGGGAGTATTTGAGAAAGAAAAAAAAAACAAATCACAAACAAATGCATTGGAAATACGATATTTAGATGATATCAGGATGATGTATAAATTCCTAACTAAAACACTAATTCCTATTATTGTTTATAGATATGTCTCACCTTTAGTGGTTTCTAAATCCTTATATTTTTAGTTTTTGAATGTTATAACTAATTTTGAGAATATTCCTTTCAAATAAATAATAGATGATAGGGATAGAGATGTGACTATGCCCTCTTTAATTGTATATTAACTTATATGTATCCTTGTATATATAATCTAAAAAAATTCATATTTTATCATATTCTTTCTTAAAATCATACCCTTATATTATCACCTCATCTCCTATCATGATTTTCAAAATATGGAGAATATACTCATTTTCCTTGAGCTAAAAAACATGGATGTTGAACCTTCTACATGTAGATCCCTCAGCATATGCCACAATTTTAATCAAATATGCCTCTCTTTCCATACTCCGTAGACAATAAAATATGATAAACCCTAATAAATATTCACGAAATCATTTTAGAACATAACACATGACCTCATCACACTATTTTGATCCATTTTACTGTAGAAGTTGTGGGGATGGGAGGATTGAAATGCTAATTTATTTTTTGAAAAATATTTTTCATGATTATATAAAAGGATGGTCACTCGATAGGATCATATTATTTATATTTATATATCTAATCACATTGAAATTGATCATATTAATCAATTACCTATTATAATAATTTAAGATAAACATATATATCATTGATTAAATTCTGGTGTTCTCTAGGTGGATCCTTGTATGGGTAGACAATATTTTTCTGATCACCAATGTCTTCCCAAGAATTTTGTATAAATAAAACAAAGGTTCATTTGATAATAATTAACCTGACAATATATATATATATATGGATACATCGAAAAAAACATGTATATGTGAAACACCATAACCCCACACTAGTTTCAGTATCCTTTCTTGAGTCCATCAATTTATGTGGAACCTTACCCAACCTATAGATAAAATAACTAAAATCTATATTGATCCATTTGTTTCTATTATTCAGAGCTTTAGTATGCTATTTTTAGAAGGAGTCCTAGGTTTTTTATGGAAAGTTTTTTTCTTAGAGGAAATGGTTTATACTCCAAGACATAAGGAAATTGAGATAAATTTTGGTTTCAAAAAAATATTAAAAGATTAGATACACTTAAAACAATTTCAAAAACAATTTATAATACTTTATTTCCCTTTTTCTTAAAAAAGTAATACTCTTTAGAATCCTATATGATTTTTTTATCTAGATAAGTATGGGGAATTCACATATAAAATTTTGTTTTAATGAATGTAAATTATAAAATAGTATTTTGAAAATTTTCGCCACTTTTTACGTTTTTAAGAAAACCAATTTGTAAGGATATTTTTTTTAATAATTAATTTAATGTATCAAAACATTTTTCACTTTTACCCTTAATATTATTTCTAGAAGTGTAAATCTATTTTTATAAAAAATTTATTTTTAATGTTTAATATGGAATCTATATTTTTAGGTTTTTAGAACCACATTACCATGAAATAATCATCCTCATTATTTGTTTTTGGAAAAAAAAACCAATGATATTATCACTTGTACCCAGGGTGGATTACTATAGAGGTCATTATTTACTTCTAAATAATATTTTTTATGGTTTTTGATGAATATTTTGATGATTTATTGTAATTATGTGAAGCATTTAATGAGATAACTCCTTTCATGGTTTAATTTTTAAACATTGGAGTTATGAATGATTTTATGGAATTTATAATGTAACTTGCCTATTATGAAATGTTTTAATTTTATTTCAAGATGAAATGTGAAATCCATAATGTTTTCTGATGTGAAGATATGATTATTGGGATTTCACGATAGATGTGGGAATGGGGATTTAAAAAAAATTTAAGGGACTTTGTCCAATATGTGATGGGTGGGTTTGTTAAATACCTCCAATGCATTGGGTAAAGTGACAGTGTTAACTGATGTAAGTTACTCCTAAGAGAATGTTGATGGAGTTAATTAATCATATAAAGCGATGAATATAACTTATTTATGTTTATCTTATGATACGTTTGAATTATTTAGATTCGGTGAATCAATTATAAATGAATTATGCCCTAAGATGCTATTAATATTTTTTGTGATTTTGATATGTTTTATTGAAAATATTTTGAGATTATGAAAATAATTTCATTTTTGAGGCAATGTGTAATTTGGATAATTGATGATTAAATGTTTTATGCTTTTACGTGAAACTGTTTGTGGTATTAATTTCAAAGGATAATGTTTTAAAGTTTACATAAATGATCTTCTTGAATTATACTTGGAGGTTTCCAAATTATTATCCCCCATTTATATAGATTTCTTATGTTTTTATGAAACATTATTATAGATATTGTCTTCCATGTTTATATGAATGATTTTAAAAAGTTTTTAGTTAATTAATTCATATATTTGAGTCAAAATTTTCTTATCAATTGTTTTTTAAAATATGAACACGTCTTTGATATTACAGTAACCCCATTGAATATTTTGATATGAAAAATTAGTTTTTCAAAAAAAATTACCATATAACTAAGGATGTGTATGTAGGATTATGTTATCTTTGTTAAAAAATAGTGTATAAATAAAAAATGTATCTTTAATTCCTTTAGTGAATCCATTTTTTGGATTTAATATGTATCATTTATCCTAATTATACAATTTTCTAGGCCATAAATTTTTTTTGGGAATGCAATTACCTAGTTATAGGATTTGATATTGTAATAGTACTTTTTATAATTAGGTATGTTATTTTAATGTTAGTGAAAATATGTAAAACAAATATGTATCTTTAACACCAGAACTGGGAGTGAGTATTTGGGGAATCATAGGACCTAACATGGAATCTCATTGGTATTAGAGTATGCTCAATGTTTTTAGGACTGTTTTCCTATCTTTTGGACCCTGATTTAGAAAATTCCCAGAAAGCATGAAATTTTAGAAGATATCTCATATTAGTTCCCTTATTTACTGTGTATCTTCCCTACCTCGATACCTATGAAGATGTGGGGAGGTAGGCCATCTGAATAGAAGCAATTTTGGAAGCATTTCTAGAGGAGATATATGTGTCCCTAGTTATTAGAGTCAAAATTGGAGCCCTATCCATGGAAATGATAAGTGTTCCTTGTTGAACCAGGTGGGTAACAATATCAAATGGAAATATATTTTCCTTATTGTATTTCTCTTTGAGTAATCCCATAGCGTGCCACCAATTTGTGATATTAGGGAATAATAATCCATCATGATAAAAACCCCCAAGAATAGTTATATCAATGTATATCTAAGAAACATTCAATAGTTTTGTAGACTATCTTCTCAAAAGATAGTCTTATCCATGGATACCCCTTCTGAGGATCCCTAGGTTCAACCTATTAAACAAGGTGTTGATTTAGAGGCCATTGTAGGAATTCCTTATTTTATTTTACCTTTCCACAATTTCTATTTATAGCTGCAAATTCTTTTGGATGATGATTCGTATTGATTTTATGGAATATATTAATTGTGGAATGTATTTTGGATATTTATTAATCTAGATGATGGAGTATAATTTCTTACAGTACCATTATTCTTTTCATTGAGTCTTCAGGTCCTATTGGATTTTCGAATGTGTTTTAATTTTTGAAGGCTTGGTATTAGTGGGACTTCTTTATTTTCTTCAGAGACTACCATTTAAGACTCTCCCACAATGAATTATTTATTTTTTATAACTATAAATATTCAATGGAATGTCCTAGGTAGAATAATGGTTTTATTGACCCCATATATTCTTCTTTGTCCTTATCATCAAACGTGAGGTGTCTAGTGTCAACATAATTTTTTAAATTACTTGAAATAACCCCTCTATAAGGAAAATTATTATTTATTAATTATTTATTTTCATATGGATTCACATACTGATTTATATCAATCCATATTAGGTAATGATTTTCTTGTTATAGCTCAATTCAGAGTGTTCCTTGTGTTTTTGGGACCACTCCTTACTAAATTGTTACAACCATTTCGTATATTGATTCCTTACTAATTATTTGTAACAAGATGGCATGATCTAAATTTTTTAATGGTTTCTTATATATCATGATTTTTTGTGCCTATAATATGCCTAATTCACTTATTTTTGGTTACATCCTTGTTTCTTAGTTGTAACGTTGTATTTAAAGGCATATCTCTTTGATAAAGTTGAAGGTCACATAATTTTTCCTCAATTATCCAATTCTACTAGGACTATATGGGTGTAATAAGTGTTATATTGGGGATATTCTTCCCACTCAAACCTCACCCATTTCTCTTACATTATCTATTTTTTAGTCTCTTTTGTTCATATTCCTATTTGACTAAATTTCTTGAAATTTGTTATTTTTTTCAGTTAAAGGTGCAAGATAAATGCATGATTAGAACTAAATGTACAACCTCCATGTGAAGAGACTAAATTTAATATCAATTCCAAACATTATATTTGGATCATAGTTACAATAATAATGTATCAAGCCCATTATTTATCCCCAATCCATCCAATAAGACTTTCACGGTCAGCGAATGGTTTTTGCAAACCATAATACATTACTATAAAAAAAATTCCATCTCATTTAAAAATTTAAATTACCATTATAAACCTAATAATTTTACTTTGAAATCAATTAATCACCTCTCCCATTTAATTCGTATACCCCATGAACCACTACCCTTTGGATTCCATCTTATCTATTAATGATTTTATGGTTTCTAATTAAGATTTGAAGAAAAATATTTAGGATAATCTCCTCCTACCCTCTACTTCTACCTATTTTTCTTTCATTGTATTTGTTTTATTACATTATAATAATATATTTTTTTATAAATTTTTATAAATAAATATTCAAAACCATTCACCCATATATTCTATCATTAAAAAAATTTATGAAATTATTTTATGTTTTCTCTAAATTCCATATCATAATAAAAATGGGTATTCAAAAGATTATTTTAATTTTCATATAAATGATTTATAATTTAAATATGATTAAAGAGATTTCAAAATAAAGTGTCTTGGTTTTTCTATAAAAAGTAAAATTAAATATTATATTTTAAATGTTTTTCAAACTAGCATGAAATTATTTTATTTTTAAAGTTGACACCTGAGGTGTGGGGAGGATACCTAAAGGGGGTTTTATGTCCAAAGATTTTATATAATAGTTCTACGAAACATATAGTTATGTAGATGTTGTTATTAGTTACAGGGTATACATTTTATGGTTATGTCAAGTGAATTGATATTCGTGTGCCTAGAGTTGATTAAATGTGGTTATGGGTTCTATAATTTATTTATGGTATTTTTGATGTATTAGTTGAATCTTCTTTTACATATTTATTAGTCATTATTTATTTAGTTGGTAATGTAATTAATTTATCTTATCATTATTTTTTGATTTTTAATCATTCCTATGTCTTTTAAGTTTTCATTTTAATATATAGATTATTATAACTATGGTGGGGTGCTCTAATGAATGGAATTTTAATTTTAGATTATTGGGATGAAGTCCATTTTTTATCTTTTATTTATTAGGGTATGATATTAAAAATGATTTTAATTTTATTCCGTAATACTTATCACTTACTTAGTGTGGTTTGTAACCAGCCTCGAGCATGAAACGTGTCTAATTGGTGACCGAGAGCAGGGGTTTCCCGGGTTGGTTCATGACATAATTAATGGCTATATATTCACTAAGGATAATATTGAAAATAGTTTAATAAAATAAATTCCATGATTTATGTTTAAATATCATATGTTGAGAATATATTTTCATCCTACTACTCTTACTTGAGTAACTATAAAAGGAACCCCCACATGGATTTGGACTGTGTTGTCAAAGGGGCAGATAAGTGTACATAATCTTGAAAAAGTGGGAGAGAATTACTATAAAAAGAGGATTATAATATTCAATTCATCTAAATATATGGAAAATGATTAATGGTATTGATTTATGGATGTTAGAAATTTATGTATGAACTAATAGGTATTTCATGTAAGTCACATGTTCATAATTGCTTCTTACTGAGAGATATAATTCTCTAAAAACAATTAACTTATTTAGTGGTTCTAAAGGATAATTATCATATGATTTATGATTTTCTTGGATGATTATATTTTATATTTATGAATTCTTAAAAACCAATTCTTATTT
Source organism: Viscum album (assembly GCA_963277665.1). NCBI lineage: Eukaryota > Viridiplantae > Streptophyta > Magnoliopsida > Santalales > Viscaceae > Viscum > Viscum album. Next base: position 1,388,622,363 of record OY728162.1, on the reverse strand, counting down.
GGAAGAGTTGAGTAATTATTTTAAGAGATCCAAAATGGGAAAATTAAAGTGATTTTTGAGTTGTTTTGGGTTTTCATTTGATTGTAATATTTATTAAGAATACATGTAGGTATCTCAAGTATGTTCTAAATCTATGTAAAAAGTTTTTTAGAATTTATACGAAGATATGAGGTGAATTAAATAAGTTCTATGATTTATAAATGAAAACGTTAATCTATATTAACCTTATCTCATATGTGTATGACCATCATTTATATGGGTGTATAAATAAGATTATACTTCTATATAAATATCATCTTTTCTTCATAATAGTGGTAATAATTTATTTAATCATCCTTTTGAGATGTTTATCCATTATTTATATAGTCTTTAATCTATGTAAAAATGAATCACCTTTGTGTAATCATTATCAATGAACTATAAGAATTATTTTTATAACTATTATCTATAGTTGAGTAAAAATAAATCTATTGATTTAACCATTAGTTTATCTATGTAATAACCAAATATTTTATTATTTATAAGGTGGTTTAGAACTAATAATTCAAATTTTCTATAATTTTATTATTTTGATTAAACCAAATCTGATCATGAAAATCTTTTTTCAACAATTATTAAAAAATCACATTTAAAATGTGATTTGAGATATATATGGAAGATGTAAAAATGGATATATCTACTAATATATATTTTAATATTAAATTTGAGTTCATATAGAATATTATCAATAGGTTTTTAATATGATTTTCATAAATAATAATCACCATAAAATAATTTTGGTATTTTTGAGTAAAGATTCGTTTTTCGGTTGTAGTTCATATGATCACATTCCACTAGTCTTAAAGTGATTCAAAATGAGATAATAAGTTATGATTTTCTGATTCAATGTGTTTTTTGAAGAGATTCATTGTGTTTTTCACTGTATATTATTATGAGTTTGATTAGGTTTTTATTGATGAATAAATATGTGTATCCCTAGAAAATTAGAAAATGAATAATGTTTGAAATATTTTGTAATTGTGATTACAGATAGATAAAGTTATATAAGGGATTTTTGTTGTGTAAATGAATGAAAATAAGTATAGTAGTGGAATTTTTCTGAGTAAATGAAGTTAATTAAGGTATGGGATATTTCCACATTAGATGATGTGAACTTGAATTTATCAAAATAAAAAAATATTAAAATATTATGTAGTATGATTTTATGAGGAGAATTCTTAGGAATGGTGAATGAGAAAATAAATATCTTGAATTAATTTAATTAATGATTTTGGATATTCTTATGGATACAGAATTCTTTTGAATAAAGTGAAATTAAAAGGGAATTGGAATTATGAGTATTACTAAAAAATGGAGTGAAAAATAAATCTAGAATCCAAAGCATGTAGAATAAGTGATAAAATATGTTGGATATGAGTATTCTGTGTATCCATTTTGAGAAACTGTGTGAAAATAATATCAATATCTAGATCTACGATTTCGGGTGATTTTGAATTGTTTCTAGTATTATCAATCTTTTATAGAGGTGTGATGTGATAAGAATGATAATATATCATTCTGTCAACATTTAAGGCTAAAGGATAATATCTTCAGTAATTTCTAAAGAATTTGGGTTCCCATGAAATATTTCTCACCTTATTAGTACAATTATATAACTAGTGAGTTGTTGTGTAAATTCCAAAAGTATGATAATGAAAAATTATATAGGATATTAACCACTATTCCATTCTATATTTTATAATAACTTTTTTTCTTGAGTTAGTGAATTGGTTTGATATGAACATGGAAAGGAGTAAAAAACCCCACTTGGTCTGAACCATGTAAAACTACTTGTTCTGTTTCAATATTATTCTTTCATTTAATACATTTATGATTTAAAAATTACTTTCTTGGGTCGTTTATTAATATAAATTTGTGATTTATTTATAATTTAATGAAATTATAAAATGTAAACACAAATTATTCACCCTTTTATTAGTGGTGCATCCATTATTTTGGAATTTCAAAATGTATAGCTCATAAACACGGATGTAGATAATTTATATAAAAAAGAACATACAAAAATTTTTTTATTGAATATTATGAATGATCAGAAAATACCAAAAATTATATCTAATGTGTCACTAGACATGAAATCCAAGCTATAGAGGCCCCTTGTGCTTCTTTTAAATCTTTCTCATGTAATTAGTATATACACGAGAAGTGTACAAACAGTAAGTAAGATAACAATATTTGGTAGAAGCCACTACAAGCATTTTTATATTAAATTTTCCATATGATAATATATATATATATATAATATTTCATAACTTATGTGATTAAATATTTATCATTTGTTACAGGGGATAAAAGTGGGTATAAACCATTCAACCTTAAAAATAACCAGAGGTTATTTGGTTAATATAGATTTTTGTCGAACATAGATCCATCCCCATAACATATATTTTAATTCTGGACTCACCCATGGAAAAACATGTATATTAAATGAGAATATATAGTCCAATTATTTCCCAAATATACCATACCAACTTGTACATCCAACCCCTTGGGGATAGTCCCTCTATATCATGGAAGTAATATATTTTAACACTCTAGGAAAACCTGGTTCTATCATGTTTTATTTCATATTGAATCACCAAAGGCCATAATAAAGTACCTATAATCATGTATCATTCAAAAAAACATATTTCTTGATAAATATCTCATGCATCACTTCAACCACACCACATGATAACAATTTCTGTTTATATTGTTCTTTAAAATTTCCACCACTTTGAAAAACATATGCATGTCACAATATTTTTTGAAACAATTCCCCTCATTTATGAACAAAATTAAATTGGAACACATTAAATGAACTACTCTTAATGTCTCTTTCCTCTCATATTTAAATCCATGGATATTTAAGAAACCACTTCTAATTACTTATCACATTATCCCATTAAAATTGCATAAATAGGTTTTACAAAATCTAATATAAAAATTACGAAGAAATAAAGTTATCCTTTGAAGCATAATTTTAATTCTTATGGTATGCTAGTATGATTTACCCCATTTAATAAATCATATCATTGTTTAAAATAAACAAATTAGAGTAACAATATTCCATTTTAACATAGTATGTAATATCTATCGCACCCCCAAAACAAAAGAATATTCATAATTACATCACATGAATTTATTAAAAATAATTTACAACTAAATGAATCAAATATCCAATTTCATCTCCACTTCCAACCCATGGCTAACCGCTAAAATATCCACTCAAGTAATACCCTCATGATTCACACATAAAAAAGGAGATTCTATCTGTTATTAAACTTTTAGGAATATCTAACCATTATTCATTACTCATACCCACCAACCAAGGTTTCAATAACTCACCAAAAATTATAAAAAATAACTAACAAAAAAATATATCAAGTTTCCATTTCATGAAACATATTAAAGATAAAATCTCTAAAATAGACCATATATCACATATAAACACATCCTAAAGACCATGAGAGATGAACATGTCACCTTCCTTATGAAAAAAAAATTACTCAAGTTATAAGTGCATAGAAAACCCATGAACTTTTGTCATAATGAAATCATAAAACAAGAATAAATATAAAATGGATTATAATAACACAACAATTGAATCCTCATCACTCTCGTAAGAAAAATTAAGACTCATTAATAAATTTATCAATATGATTTAATAATTCCAATTATATCACAAATTAAATCTCAAATAATAAAGAAATTACACCTCAATGAAAATGGATGAAGAAATATAATTATACATCCATATATTTGTCAAAATTATTAACAATGACCCCTAAATGAAAACATTCTTAGGTTAAGAGTCAATGAACATGGATATGTAAATTAAAAACTACATCTTCTAAAAAAATAGACATGGAGCACACTAAGAACCCGGGGAGATGACATATTAAACCTATTGGCCCACCTTCAACATTTTTCATGTCCAATAACCACCCATTGGCCTGTTTAGTGGAAATTTTCCACTTCATATCTCAGTTGGTGACAAGTAACCCACTACTAGGTAACTCGTGTCCTTTATTGGTCTTTATTAACCTGGTCCACCCCTTTATCCTCCTCCCCACACCTACCATCACCCTAGAATATTAACACCACATACAAAATAAAAAAAACAATCCTCAGTGACATAAAATAAATTAAAATTCATTCTATAAATATAGAGGGTAATTATAATAAAATATATGTTCTATAACCAAGTAGTAGTTTAATGTGTAATAAAAATAAAAGAAAATAAAAATAAATCAATATTAATTGAATATTTAATGGATACAAATTTATTGGATATAAATTGATCAAAATCTATAAGTTTATTATCACAGATATGGTGGAATGTGGAATGGGATACTGAATTAAATAGAAATAACTATCTTAAGATGATATTAAGAATGTGAAACACCCAAAATATATTTTTGAGATTAAGATGTTTCATTATATATTATAGAGGAAAATATATATCAAAAACCATTTTTTATTAATTTTAAATCTTTAGTCATGAAGAAGAGGGATTAGAAGGGTATTATAAAAGACATTTATTTAAAGTAAAAATATTAAACTAGAGTATGGATTCTTGATTGCGGATAATCATTCAATATAAAAATAAACAAATATAAAATGACAATCATTAAATCTGACAAGGATGGTGTCTTAAGGATTTATAATAATGAGGTATTTAATGTTATTTGATTTTATAATGCAAAAATTATGCAAAAATTCATGATGATAATGGATATTAGGGTGGGAGAAGGATATTTTTCACAATTTAGATAGCCTAATATAATTTTATGACATGATACCTACAAAATATATCACTATAAAGACTTGAATTATTCAGGGAATGGGTGGTGAAATTATCTTTTATGGAAAATAATATAATCTGAGTCTCTAAATCATTATTAGAAAATAAGTGATATTAATTCCATAAAATAATATGAAAACAATTTGTGGCATAAATAAATTTTCTATAAGAGCCATAAATCAATGGAAAATTTTATAAATCTTGAATAAGAACATGATATACAAAATCTTACCCAAGGTCATACTATTATGTGTAATATTTTTAAAAGATAAACATCATTTAGAATACATATAAGATAAGTGATAATAAGTTGAAATGACTAGGGGAATTATAAAAGGATGATGTTTTTCATCAGATATCCCCAAGAGTAATTGATAAAAACTGTTAAAAATTTTTATTAATTTATGGAAATAATGATATAGAATTATTGATTTTAATATGTAACAAATGTGAGGTGTTAAATATTGAAACACATCAACAATGATTTGTGGAAAATATCCATGGTTATAAAATATTGAATTTCATAAATGTTTACAGCATATGGATTAATAATACCATTCTATAGTGTTATCCTTTAATTATGGGGTATGAAATATTGTTTTAGCATCGAGGAATTAAAAAATTAATTTATCTTTGAAGAGGAATAAAATCATCAATAACATTGATCGAATAATTATTTTTGAAAAATAACTCGAAAATATGTTATATAAGGATATAGTCTAGACATATTATTATATAACAAGTAGATTATTATTATTAATGTGTGAAGAAAATAATGCATACAATTGTGATATAAGAATAATCCTATATAAAAATACAATAAAACTATTAAAATTAAATGGTTTATTATCAAGAATTAGAAAACTATAATACATTTAAATATTTTAGATATGTTTTAATTATTTGTTGCCACTATTTAAAGAGAAAGGTGTATAAGTATTGTTACGAAAGAACCATACAAATATTTATGGAAACTTTGTCACTTTTGTTGTGGAAAAAAATAAATTTTAAGAAAAATATTGCAAAACATTTAGAGAAAAATGTGATAAATTAAGGTTTAAAAAAGTTCTTTATAAAGAGTAGTGTCCTAAATAAGGGATGAAAATGTTGAAAATAATATTAATTTTGATTATCAATATTTATTGGAAATTAGAAAACATAATTTTCTACATCAAACACAATAATAATATGAAGTTGAGACACTTATTTTGGATGAGGTTACTCTGTATGAGAGTTGTAAATTTTATATAGATGAAGAGATTGACAAAATTGAGAATAATTAGACAAAAAATATTATTTAAAGGCCATAAGATATAGATGTTATCAAAACTAAATTGGCTTTATGAAACAATATAAATGAATACTGAAAATTATTTTAACTTATGGAATGACTTATGTCCAATGCTTACTCAATTTTAAGGTATTGATATGGGTTTGATTCTTTATCAGGTTGATATAATAGAAATGATCGCATTGTTTTTTATTATATTTGTGAAAATAAAATTACGGTTATTAAAATGGAATTGAAATCTATATTACTCAATTAATTTTTTGAGAAAGTTGTATATATCAAATAGATAGATGGATTTATTATTCATGGAAAAGGGAAAAACTTTTATTGTTGAATAAGTCACATTATATAATAAATAAATGAATGAGGGAATTATATTCATGGCATGATCATCCGTGAAAAATCATGGTTTCCATTGTAGTATAGCTGTTCGTACTCATAATATAAAGAAAGAGATTGGTCAAAGGATGGTGATGGTAATATATTTTGATGAAATCATCCCAGATGGTTTTTAAAAGTCTAAAAGAAATTATTTATCTACATTTATGTGGAGTGAGGGAGAAATTATTATAATGGGTGAAATTATGTTTTTTTGTCTTGCTGTATATATAAAAATGTATGACACTTTTATGTCAAAATTAAAAAAATTAAATTGTGGTGATAAATGGATCTAGAATAGGGGACTGTGATGTTGATAAATCACTTATGTCTAAGTAGGGTAATTTTTAAATATATGTAAATTTCAAAGAGAAAAATGTGATAGAATATTGGAAAATCAATGGAATCTTATTATACGTAATGATATCACCACATGATTTTATTTTTTCTATATTTAAATAAAAAGGTATTCAATGTATCCTGTAAAATACCATATATTTATAGTGAAAAGAATAATTAATAATAGTAATGAAACTATAATTCATCTATATTTTATTACAAATTTGATTAAATATTTGTTTTAATATCTTGTTTCATACATAATACGAAATAATGAAAATTGTGGAATACTTTATTAAGATAAATATATCCATTCTAAAGTAATTATTTAATTACAAAGAATAAATAGTGTTATTCACCCTATCAAATAGAGAAATAAATAAACATAAAGGTCACATTTATTTTTAATTCAAATATGAAATTAAATTATTATATAAAAAGAATCAATAAGGTTATTTGTTTTATAAAAATGGTATTTCGCTAAAAAAATTCTTTTTTGGGAACTATAATTTTTTAAAAAAATATTTAACATAATATTCTTAAATGACGGTAAATGGAATTTTGGATATGAATAGTAGATTAAAAAATATTAGTAATTTATAAGAAATAATAATAATAATGGTTAATATTAAAAAATTACTATACAAAATAGATTCTCATTATATTTTGTGTTTCAATTTTAGAGTATAATTTCCAACTTTTATAATTTTAGTTTCATAAAATGAAATTAATTTTTCATTCTATAAAAAAAATATTATAATAGGATTAATATTTTGTATTTTTATTGAATAATTCATTTTTGCTTTAATAGTGAAAAATATTGTGTTTATAAATACTGGGGAAATTATAAAATCATCAATATATAAGAATGACATAAAATTTATGAAAAGTTTTTCTTATAAATGTTTAATTTTATTAATTATAAATCTTAAAATATTATTTTTAGTTTATAATCATATATTGAACATTTTAAAATCAAAGTTAAATGTTTCCCTAAAAGTGTTATTATTCATTATGTATTTATTATTTTAAATTTAGTTTCTATTAATTTAAATATTTAAATGTTATTAAATTTATCTAATATTAGGAATCATAATGTCTAAAATATATAATTATTTTATTTTTATTTTTATTTATAAAAATATTTTTCCTAAGTTAAAATAGAGTTATCATGGAAAATTATAATTTTTGTAATATGTTAAAAGTGACCATAAAAAGCTGAAAATCACTAAAACCTTTTTTATAAATGAGGGTGAAAGTGGTGGATTGACCCATAATCATCCATTCTCTATTATTTTCTACTTTGTTTCACATTCCATGAATGATAACTTGTCTATTTCTTTTATTAAAAAAATTACATTCTCCTCACTTATAAAGGGAGACTTCCACAACTCATTTAAAAAACAATCCAAAATTATAATTCCTATTAAACCTCTTCTACCTATAAATTCCCTATATACAATGTATGATATAAACTTAATCTTTGGAAAATCGATATATCTTCCTTTTCTGAAGGGCCTCCATGAGAATGTTCAAATTCCCAATGTGAGTAGTAATGACTTATTAACATTTTCCTTCTCCATATTTCTCAAAAAAAATCATTTTTTACTATTTTAATATAATTTCATTATTATTTTTAATATACGTAAATTATATTATCTTAATGTTATTAAAAATATATACTCATTCAGTTCCTTTGAAAAATAACAAAGTCATCTGGGCGTACGTATGGACTAACGCCTCCATGAACAAGTGTATTTTATTTACATAACATCCTTACATGGATGGTTATAAATGGATTTGAAACAAATTGAATTTATTTTAAATTAGAAAATAAAACAAAGTTTCCCCTGACAAAGCATTCAAGAGGTCACCTAAAGACATTTCCCAGAACACCCAACCATCAACACAAACACACAAATAAGACAAACATCATGAATTCGATTTATAATAATAGAAATCCTTGAAACCAATGAAAAAAAACTATTACATAAACAATAGTTTCCTCGATTTTTCAATTAAAATAATATTTCTAAAAAATACATTGCTAATGCGTTTGAATCCATTGATAAATAAAAACATGAACCTTATTATACCAACCAACCACTGTGTGATCCATCAAACGTTGAGACAACCACTAATCCACCTTATAAATTGAAACTATTCACACAAATAAGATCGAACTCCATAAATTATTATAAATCCTCTTCTTAACCACCCCTCTACATCTACAGTGTGATAGAAAAGAATACTATAAGGTAAAAACTGATCCCAACCAAAAAAAATATTAATCCATATGGAAAAACACCAATCATATTCATGGGAGCCTCATTATTGGAGGATGATCCCCAATATCAAAAAATCAAAACTACCATATTATATTGGATCATTGTAACCCTGTACAAAACAAATTAATAACATCTAACTTGTAATTTAATCAAAGAAAGGAATTTTGAGAAACATATTATTCTATAATTATTATGATTTTAAATTATTGAAATATTCATTCATAGTGAAAAATAAAGATCATTTAGAAAACTGTCAATATCAATTGTCTCAATACAAGATAAAAAATTCATACTCCTTGACATATAGATCTTTAATGTAGCCCAACTAATCATAATTACACATATATTATGGAGGGTTCAAAAATATCCCAAGTGATTGAAAACAAATTCAATAAAATCAATACATTTGTAGGTTTTCATTGATGTTTGCATTATATTATTGATATTTAAAATATTAAGGGCGGTGGATTTTTTTTATAGAATGGTGAGCTATAGTTTCAGGAACAGAGTTATAAAATGATCCTAAAATTGATTCAATAATAGCATAATTGTAATATCTCACCCATATAAACCCTAAATCTTGATCTATTAGCCACAAGATGATCCCATATTTTGTTGCGAACAACTAGATCCTGCAAAAAAGGAAATTTGGGTTTGTCACTATAAATTTTAGGCAAATAGTTTCTGGAGTCACCATAGTAGTCAAAGTTTTCCCTGTTCTATTTCACCCAATACAGTCAATAAAAATATCAACATAAAGAAGCACTTCATCCCCCAATTTGAGAATTAGATTTAAAACCCAAAATGAGTATATTTTAATAAGGATACTCTAAAAATAGTAACCACAAAGTTAATAATGGTGAATATAGTGAACCTAAAAAGATTACATTATATTAAAAAACTTCCAAAGATATTTTTTCATAATAAAAACACAGGATTTCAAATAAAAATTGTGGCTTAACTCATTAAAATTAATAAGATGAATCATATTATTCCAAAAAAGAAATTTTATAATTTATCCTTCCTAGACCAAATAAAACTCATACATAGTGAATTAATAATTCTAGGAAAGGTTCTGGGAAGAGAAATGATTTGGCCTTAGTTCATAGAATTGTATTTAGGATGACTTTAATAAGAACCACTCTCCCTACATAGTTCATGAATCAAGAAGACTAAAAAAATATGGGATGTGATTTTTTAAACTAATGGTAGGTTTCTAGAAATAAAAAGACTCTTATAGGAAAGCGTGATTCCTAAATATTTGATATCGAGTTTCCCTTTAATAATAATTAATAATTTCTAAATAATCTTCCTCACTTCCTAGGAATATCCACAAAAAAACAAGTTACTTTTCATATCATTGATGAATATCCAAGAAATTCTAGTAAACATGATAAAACCTATAAAAAGGAATATTCAAGAAGAGATCACGTCTGGAAAAAAGTATGGTCAACAAATATGACATTGTAAAGTTTAAGTCTGTTTAATATAGGATGAAATACCAAAACATTTCAACATCATGGATTTTATAACATTTTTAGAAATTTAATTCATAACCAGAATGAAATTAAAGTGGAAAGAGGGTCTCCTTGTATTAAAACATTATTCACATTTAAGTACCTAAACATCTAACAATTAATCATAATATAATAATGGGCAGTGATTTAAAATTCTATAATTCTTATAATAAATCTAAAAGTAGATTTTATGGATTTGAGGGAAATCTATAGAAAATACCACGATATTGAGTTAAAGGCTTCAGATATATAAACAATTAAAGAACACCAAAAACAATTTTTCCTCATAATAAAATTATTATCATGTTCATTAAAAATGAATATGTTGTTTTAAATATCATGAATGTAAAAAAATATCCCTTACTTTTAGAAAACATGATTATTTAAGAAACTTTTCATACTAGAGGCAGTGACATTAGAAATACACTTATAAATTACATTACAAAAAAGTGATTGGTACGAAGTTGGACATATTTTCAAGGAATTCCTCTTTTGGGTTAAGTGAAATGAAAGTTTAATTTAAACCCATAAAAATATAATGATTTAAAAAAACATGTATGACTCCACCTAAAATAATAAATCAAATAATTTCCTACGATTCCTTGAAAAAGTATGAAGAGAAACCATTGGGCCCTAATTCATATTCATTGTAAATATTAGACAACTAATAATTTAATTATTTGTATGAAAATGGATAATCAAGATTAAAACACTGATGCTATTGAACCAACTTGTAATCATCAAACATGACATAATTAAAACAATGGTTGCGAACCCGAGAGATATAACTCCTAATAAAGTGGTCCAATAAATCATCTTTGATATCATTTGGGTTCTCAACCAATAATCTAACCCTTTTTAAATCATCATAATAATATTTTTAGAATAATAATATTTAATAAAAACATAGAAAAATTTTCAATAAGAATTAACTCATTTCCACCAATGAACTTAATCCATCTATTTGTGCAAAACATTCTTATGAGAAAAGATTCTTATAATACCATTAAATAAATCATTATCCTTAATATAGTTGAATGGACCACCATATATATTAAATATTTGTGTTTGGATAGGTTTAAAGTTACATTTAAGAAGATAAATTCTCTAAATTATACTTGGTTTCTATTTCTTATAATATTTTAAGAACTCTTTATTCAATTCTATCTGAGAGATAATAATGTGACTTGGGGAATGGTAAGGGAAATGAGAAAACCAGACACAATGAACATTATTTTTGAATATTCTTATATTTAAAAAAAGTAATTTTTTTTGAAAGTAACCTTTTATAGAAAATATATACATTGATTATCAACAAAATTATAGTGATCTAAAAAGATTAGAGGTGGGTGCGTCACTACTAAATATTGAAATATTGAATAATATATAATATTAACCAACTCCAGGTCTAAATTACTATGAATAAATTTTTCAAACCACTATTTGTTAGACCGTTTAAAAATATATCCCTAGGAATCATATTCATCAAGATGAAATATGTATTTGAAATTAACAAGATTCTCATTATAAATGATAATAATTTTTTCCCAAAATGGGGGCCACTCATATAGGGAAGAAAATTAATTTCACATAAAATGATCAAGGGAAGGTTGTTAATCAATATGTTCCCAATGTCATATCGTACAAATTCAATCAATTACTACCATTAATAGATCAAATAAAAAACCAAACACCACATAGTATTCCATATAATATTATCTTGAAAAATCCAAGAAGAAATAAACACGTCTTATAGAAAGATTTAATTAGGGTTACTGAGAACAAAGTTCCTCCCATTACCACCCTGAGAAAAATTGTTTCTCGAGTGACAGTGATTTGAATTATTGAAAATATCCAATGGTTCTAATTAATTCATGAAAAATTTGGTTTATAAGACAAAAACCACATATAACATAGATATAAATATATAAATCTTAATATTAATTAATGTTTTTATTATTTAATACTTGACTGTTCTAACTATGATAGATCATTAATAATTATTTTTAAGGTAATAAATAAAATACATAAAACATATAAAATCGTGTTTTCATTTATTATACTTAAAAAAATCTTTTCTTTTAATAAAAATGAATTATAATGATGAATAGCAATATATGCATCATTTTAATTTGACACACCACATGGAGGGTAAACCATTATTCGAAGTGGGGGAATTATATAGATTAAAATATTTAAGGGAACCAAAATGAGTATCTCAATCATTTTTTCTTACTGATATAGCTTTGAAACTCACATTTAATGTACCAAATTATGCCTTAGGTCATTCTTGCAGGGTGATATTGCTCACAATAAGGAACTCTTTACATTTATCATGATTTAGTGCATCTAATACTAATTCATTAAAAACTATTTAGGACCCCAATAACAATTCTAATGTTTTTAGCACATATAATTTGTTACATCCTTAGTATATATGGTTTCTATTTAATTTTTATTATTAAAATAATATTAGTTTCATTGCTGAGGGGGTTTAGAATCAGAAATAAAATGAGACTTAGAATGCCCAAAACATATTCAAATTGGAAAAATATTTGGAACGCATTCATTGATGGACTCTTATTAAACAATATTCATTAAAGATTATGAATATTATGTTTATTAGGAATATTATATTAAGTATGAATTTCAATATAAATCCTAAAATATGTATGATTAGTTCTAGAAGCAGTAAACTCATCCATGCATAGAGGAATTCCAATTATTCTATCTATTTTACTAAGTTCTCCCTCGATCCACAGGTGAAATATAAGATAGGGTAACCTGATATTAATTGAAATAGACTTAGGATTTATATTAGAAATTTTCAAAATAGTTTTCTAGGGATTAAAAATAAAATTTCAATTATCAAAATACCTCAAACCAATACTCAATAGCTAATTAATTGATGTATCAGCAGAGATCATGAATGAAATGGAAACACACTCAAGAAATGAAACCTATAAAATGTCTCAAAAACCCAAATAATGAAAAAATTACTATATGAAGTGTGGATAGGATATTTTGAACACTAATTTAATCTAAAAATATTTTTCTTCCATAGATCATGTCATTCTCCCACTCTATTGCTTCAAACACCACATTAGAATTTGGTACCTACTTGGGAAAAAAGAAAGTGACAAGATTGAATGGATTTTCCAATATTCCTTATAGACATCAATCCTATTGTGATCCTAATCTAGCAACATAGATCCATTAAAAAAAATCAAAAAATGATCGATAATGATCAGAGAAATGGTTAGATTTATAAAATGATTCGTAAAATATATTCCATTTTCTACCTTCTATTATAATATGGGTACTAAAGATGTCATCAATGTGCATCTGCTGAGAACAACCTCAATGGAACAACATACTAATTTTTTCAATACCACCCAATATAATTATTGATATAATTAAAATCAAGAATTAAAATTGTGTTTATGACATAGTGTTATGGAATGGTAATATTAAAATATTAACTGTTATTAACATTCAATCTTTTGTTCATAAACTTTTATAGAAACCAGGACATCACTAATTCATTCTTCATGAATCGTGACAAGACATTTCATGAATTTATATTGGACAATTGTAAATAATTATAATGATTCTTTTATAGTAACATGGATAACTAGGAAATTGTGAAATATTTAATAATCAATGAGTATTATCATCGACAATTCAAAACAAGCATGAAACAATTAAAATAAATAACTTTCGATGATGAAAATAGATTGAAACATACTAATAAATAATAGACTATAATAATTTAAGAATATATAATTTAATATATATGAATATGTTTATGAAATAAATTATTAATAAGTTTAGGTATACTATTCATGAGGATAAATTACCTTTAGGGATGTCTAGAGTAAATGTATTAGAATTATCTCAATTGGAATTCATTCATAAAAGTTTTGTATTATTAAGTTATTTTCTATTAAATATTGGGTATACCACCTATTTTATATATTATATCATGATTTAATATATAATTCCAATTATTTAAAGTTCTATTTCAATTTATATCACAAAAGTGGTTCTAATTCACATTTTATAAACATCGTAAGGGAATATGAATACTAATTTCACTACATTGAGATATTATTATTAAGCAAGACTTATTTTATTTTTTGTTTTATACATTTTTAATACACTAATATTTTAAAATAACACAATGTTAGATAGCATAAACGACATGCAACACCAATAATAAATGAACCACAAAATAATAGTATTTAAGTATGACTGTTATATCATAGACATTAAATTCATGTGTATGAATATGATTAACTGAATTAATAAAAATATATATAAATTTCATACTCATCACAAATTCACTGATTAATTCTTATAAAAAAGTACATAATTTTTAGTAAACTTATTTTATGGTTCAGAAATACATTTTATTCAAAAAATTATTTTCATAGATGAAGAATTATAAATAAAATCAAGAATGAATAAAACAAATTTATAAAAAAATATCAATTTTTAATTTATGATATCAAAATAATTTAGTGTAAAATTTAAATATTTTTTATAAATTTTTTTTTTCCAGTGAATAGTGAAAATACAAATTTTTATTGAAAACTGAATTTTTGTTTCAACCATTTTCAAAGTTAAATTTTATTTTGGATTGAAAGTAAATTTTTTATATTATTTTGTTAATAATGTAATTAAAATTTTAAAATGGATCCATTACATGAATTTAGTATGAAAAAATTATTTGAAAAAGTAACTTTTTCAGAAAAATAGTATTTCTATGTGGTTTTCTAATGTAATTTTAAATTAAATTATTTAACTTCTATTTTTTGAATTATGAATAATAGATTCCAAATTTGCAATCATTAGAGTTTAATTTAGTCAATAGTTCACTTTTAGTTTTAGACAATATGCATTTCAACCGTTGTCATTTTTTACCGTTTTAAATAGAAAATCGATTTATTTAGGTTAATAATGATATTTGACGAACTATTAAATGACTTAAATCATACCTAACTATTATTTTATGAGTACAACATGATCATAATCACCAAATAGTATAATTTTAAATTTTTTTGTTCAAAATGGATTAGATTATAACCTTTATAGTATTTTTTAATGAAATGTCAAACATATCAGATTCATGTTTTTAATAGTGTAATTGTTTTAATTTTTTGTTATAATGAAGATATTTTTTGACTATAAATATTATTTTTTACGATATAATATTTATATTTATCATGTAAATTTATTTCAAAATATTTGGTAAGAAAAAATTACCTTAACTTCATACACAAAACTGATGCAACAATTATTTAATTAATGGAAAAATATAAGAACTGATATTAAAAATAGTAAAACAAATATAATGTGGGATAAATAATGGAATAAAATAATTTTCTTGATTACCAAAACAAGTTATGTATATAATAAAATATTTTTGTATTATAATTTTATTTTTTTTCAATGATATTATAGAAGAGAACATAATAGATAATTGTAAAATTGATATTATGGATATTTTATTGTAAATAATATTTTATTAAATAATAAAATTTCCTAAATATCTCAAATTACTTACA
This sequence comes from Viscum album, assembly GCA_963277665.1. Taxonomy (NCBI): domain Eukaryota; kingdom Viridiplantae; phylum Streptophyta; class Magnoliopsida; order Santalales; family Viscaceae; genus Viscum; species Viscum album. Next base: position 1,388,606,137 of record OY728162.1, on the reverse strand, counting down.
TTGTTTAGAATAATGTTTAATATATCAACCATGGTCCATTTATGGTCCTTTTCACATTTTATAGTTAATATATTCTTTGTCAAAGAGTAAAAATCATTGTTGTCATTGTAAGAGTTAAGGGGTTTGGAGTTTTGCTTAAAATAAAAAGATAAATGTCAAAATTTAGTCAAATAGTTTAAATTTTTATTAGAATAGTTTATTTAAATCCATTAAAAAATAATCTTTGAAATAAATAACTTTTTATTCATTTCGAATTGAAATATTATTTAAATGAATTTAACAATTTGAGAAATTCCAAAAGTCCCCTCCCCTCAATTATGAAAGGGAACCCGTAAATCACTTTTTTACACCACTTTATAAAATTTATCTCTCCGAAAAGCATTATTATTATAAAAATATGGAGATAATATATTGATGTGATGTACCTTCAAAAATTAAAAACCCTAGTTCTCTTACGACGTGATCCAAAGTGTGTTCACCAAAGAAGAGGCACTCGTGTTTACTGACACTTTTAAGATTACAACTTCTTCTAAACCATCTCGATGTGTTTTTTCGATAATAAATTAATATATCCAATATGATATATATATATTTAGATATTTTAATTATTTTAAAATCATATTATATCTTCTATACATCCTATGAAAAAAGAAATCACCGCTCATGCATACATGCGACTTATTATCTCTATGTAATGGCGTAATTTTTATTTCATATCCACTTTACCTGGATGGTTATAATGATGGAAATATTGGATATATATGATAATTATAACTTGATATTGATTCTATAAAATTAATATATCATTCAATTCTTTAAACTTTAAACCATTTATAAGTGATATTGTCGCTTGTGCATACATACGACATACCATCACCACGAGGTAATACGATTCATTTTATAATATCACCATTCAAGAATGATTATAAAAATTTATATAATGAATAAATATTATATATATATATATATAACCTTAATATAAATCTGTATATGGTGTATCTATATCCTATTTTCAATAACTAGAACGTACATGACAGAACATTCGTGTGAAGATGAAGTAGTTAACACCCGAAACTAGGGTAATAATGAAATATTATTAACAAATGGGTAATAAAATTTTATAATATGATCATATATTATATTTTAAATATTATTATGGTTCCTGTATAAATTAATTTCATTTTTTACACAGTTAAACAAGATGTTAAATCATTTTTGACTAAAGGGAATCATAAGGTAAGGGTTTCTCATATAATTTTTACTTTCTTGAGAGATTTTCTATATTAACCAAATTTTTAATTTTTGTGGTGTATATATTACCTATTTGATATACTATATAATTTAACTATTTTTATTCATGGTATATAAAGTCTCATTTGTTTTCATTCCTTTCATGATACTTATGATTTAAAAGAAACACAAGATACAAGGGTTTATTTCAAAATCTCATCCTTATTTAGGATTGGTTATGATTATGTCTCAGATGGAGGAATATTTCCCTTCCCTATACATGTTATGTTATAATGTTTTCTATTTTTTTTAAAATTATTCAATTATTTTTGAAAGACATTTTTACCATTTTTTTACTTTTTTTAAAAAATATATAATGAATCTTCTTATTGATTTCCAGATGAGTTAATTTTTACTTTTCTTATAAAATTTAGAGAATAATGTTTTTAACTTAAATAAAATGAATAGAATTACCCACTGTCATGAAGCCTTAGTTTTTTGAAACATCCTTTATATGTTTACAAGGTTATTTTCAATGAATTTTTTTCATTTATAACTTCATAGTTTTTTTTAAAATTATTTCATTTCCAAATAAAATAAGTAATTTATTCCGAAAATTTTCAATGATATTTTAAATTTATTTTCATCTATATAAACATAATTTGTTGAATATTATTTTTTATTGATGTTTTTATCTTATGATAAACCTTCTTCTATATTTTATTTGATGGTTTTTGATCATTTTGACTGGGGATTTATGATTTTTATATCATTATCCATATTACTTAGTGTGGATTAAGATTATGTTTATTGATTGTGGTAATTATTTAAATTGTATACAATATTCCATATGAATGTTAATTTAGATTATTCTTTATCCATTTTAAATAAGGAATTAATTAGACATATTATGTGAGGAGAAGGGATCTCTATATCCATTTGAAACATTGGTAGGTCTAATGAGATTAACATTATTGGGTTTTGGTGGCGGCCTTACCCATTTGTGTAGGATGAATTAGAACAAGGCGTTAAATTTATGTTTATGACATTACGAATTATGAATTACATTATTATGAAATTATTTATTGATGTCCATGTGATTATTTGATAATTTATAATATCCTTGGATAAGTTTCAATATCATGTGATTATTTATATGCAATTATTTGATCATCATTTACTCTTACCATATTATTATTCATATCCATGTTATTCATTAAATGGATGTTGTTTCTAGCTATTTACCTTTACATATTGATTATGATTTATTTATTCATGATCACTTCAATTATACACATACCCTTACTAAAAAACTAATCTTCCCATTTCTTATGTTTCCTTTCTCCAGGATGCGAGAAAGTGTATTATGATTAATATGTTGGGATACGGTAAAGGTAAATAAGGATTACTCAAAGAAACAACTATTTTTATTTTATTTTTTCAATTATAATGTGAAATTTAATTTTATATCTAGTTTACCATGCCTAATAAATTTTTTGTTCATTTAGGATACAATTACATTTATATTCTTCCAATTTAATAAAGTAACCACCATCTCTATACTGTCAGAGTTGGGGTCTTTACAGTTTCTAGAATATGATGTTTTTTAGCATCCTAGGGAACTATATTGATGGAATAATAGATTTTGGAAAATAACCATATGATATATATTGAATATTAGTATAGAAGAATATCCTAAATTTCTGGTAAGATAGATATTATATGGTTTTCCTAGAAATACATCTTTGTTTGGATACTAATTGTTGACTTGGTTTTGAAAAAGATGTACCTAGGTGTAATATCTTTGAAGAAGGAACGTTGGGATTGACTTGAGAATTACCTGGTACACTAAAATATGCCTTTTTGTGAACAATGATTGAAATTACAAGAGGATACTATTTGGTTAATTTACATTTTATTTATCAATTATTATAAAATATTTGAATTGATGATATCCATGAATAACCTTGGTTATACAAATGAAGACATATTATTAAAAGTATTTTACATGATTTAGATATCATATAAATGATGTTTCATGAATATGAGATTTCCCACTATGTTTAGTGTTTCTTATAAAGTTTCTTCTAGTTTTAATCAATTAAAGTAACTAAAAAGAACATGTTTGATGTAGAATGTGATATAAAATGTGTTCATGATCATCCAAATGGAATAATGAATAGGGTGAATGATATTTTGTTATTTCCAAATCAGTTATCCTAATATATGATTAAAAACATGCACCTTATCCAACTCACTAATGTGTTAAATAAGACAATAAATGAGTATACTAAGATCTTGAATTATATAAACCAATGGTGGAAGAAAGATATATTTAATTCATGTCATAAATGTTGAAAGAGACTCCTAAGTTAGTGACTCAAAGGAACATGAAAATATTTTCTTCTGTGGAAAATAAGGATGAAAATTTTGTAATTAAAATGGAAAAATAAAATATTCAATTAACCTAATAGATAATAATAATAATATCCCAAAGGTATTATATATGTTTTAATGTTTTAATTGAGAAAAGTATTAGAATTAAGAATATTTATGTCCTACGGGGTGGGGGAATCATAAAGATAATCAATACGATTGTATGAGTAATAGTTATTGTAACAACCCCAACCCAAGTAGCCCAAAGATAGTGCCATACATTAATACATAGGAATCAGAAACAGGGAATCACATCCCAAGGGATTGAATTGTTTATTAGTCATGGTAAAATAGATATATGCATGAAATCCACATTACATTTTGAAATATAAAATAAATAAATAATATCATAGAGTCTTCAATTATTCCACCTTTGTGTAACTCTGTATATCAGTCGTAAGATACTTCTAGGAATATTGGAAAACAAATAATCCCATGAAAGGGGTGAGCTCGAATGCTTAGTATGGGTCATCATACAATGAAATATATTAGTAAATATGGCATAAACACTCTAAAAATTTTAATAACTGATACACATTCCATTCATATAATCACATGATATATAAAACCTAACCACATATATTCAAACTAATCAAATAATCACATAGAATAATAATAATTGTTGACCTCACCTGTTTTGATAATCCCAATCTTGTATTCATATGTTTTAACAATCCCAATTATGTTTTCATATATTATGATATTCACAATTACTGTTGATCTACACTTTAATACTTTCAAATCGATGATTAAGTTAATAATAATGTTAAAATAATTTCTGATTTATGTTAATCTCGCTTATCCATGATTATATAAGTTTTGAAATGATTCTAAGCGAATTAGACGTGTCTTGCATAAGACAGTCAAGTGTAAGTATCACTGACCTGAAGAGAGATACCGATGGACACAGAGCTACCGATAGCCAGAGAGCTACCGATGGACACAGAGAGCTACCGATGCATAGAGCTACCGATGGACACAGAGCTACTGATGCACAGAGCTACCGATGCACAGAGCTACTGATGGACACAGAGCTACCGATACACAGAGATACCGATGCACAGAGCTACCGATGGACACAGAGCTACCGATGCACAGAGCTACCGATGCACAGAGCTACCGATGGACACAGAGCTACCGATGCACAGAGCTACCGATGCACAGAGCTACCGATGGACATCAAGATACTGATAAGAGCTACTGATAAGAGCTACCGATAAGAGCTACAGATAAGATCTATCGATAAGAGCTACCGATAAGAGCTACAGATAAGAGATACCGATAAGATCCACCGATAAGAGTTTGAAGAGCTACCGATGGAAGATCCTACATCGAGTCAACCGTACATGTCTACAAACAAACGGCTACCTATAATGAACTACGGAGTCAAATCCTATATCCTCGACACTATTTTTTTATTATACTAACGGTTACATTTGTTACTTTTGATGCATTTAATATTATTAAATGATTTATGTTTCCATTTCAGGAAACCGTACCAAGTACGATCGAAAAGCATAATCATTCCTTCTTCTCAGAAAAACAAAAACAAGGGCATAAAAAAGACATCGTGTATGTATCAAGAGTGAGACAAGATACTTAAAGAGATCGAGCACACAGAACACACTTACGATCAAGCTCAAAACGTGCCAAGAACAACTGGAGAACTTTCACTCACAAGACTACTACCACCAGACTCCAGAACACAGAGCATACATGGAGCAATCTATGCTAAAGAAGAACTACACAGAACACTTAACCTTATGAGCCGATAACTAAGCTGAACCTAGAAGCACTGAAAGAAGAAACGATACTCTATTTTTCAGTAAAAAACCAGAGAAGGACTCAGAACCATTTCTGATCAAATCCAAAGGAGTCCAGAGCTGCACTGCAATCACCAGATCCATTCTAAACTCTATATCTTTCTCTAAGTGATTTAGTATTTTCATTATGAGCAGTGTGTGTAGCCTGTTAATTATTACACACACACTCTCTCCTGAACCTTAACTGGAGGATTTGTAAATCCTCACTCACAATCTTTACATCCTTTATTTCCCACCGTGGATAGTGGTACAGGTCGAGAGTGACCTGGAAAGCTTTGAGGTGTTGTTTGTTATCCCACGTATAACTGTGGTAGAGGTCTCTTGACCTGAACAGTGTGATCACTGTTGTTAACCCAGATCCAGGGTGTGGATCACTTTACATAAATTTTGAGAGGACTAAGTCTCAGCTTGAGACTGAACCTCTTGGTTAACTCTTGTGTTTTTAGTTACAACCTATATCCATACTATATACATTTATTTCATATTCCGCTGCTATTACATTGAAATATAATTTATTTTCAAAGCTACTTTGATAGTTAAACTCACAAGTGTTTATATTTATTATAAACCAGTAAGTTAGTTTCAGAAGTTAATCTAATCATCAGATTAAGTTAACTGAGAATTAATCAATCTTTGAGAAACTAATTGAACCCTTATAATCTGTATAAATTCACTACAGTTTAATTTTTTTTGAAATTGGGGGATTTTAATAGAAATTGTTTTTAGCAGAAATTTTAATTGGAACTCAATTCACCCCCCTCTTGAGTGTCCACTCTGACCAAAATTTGGTATCAGAGGTTGTTTCCTCTGCAAAACTTTTTATTTACTCTCTGCTTTTCAACTGTGATTTTAGTTGTATTTTAAAGTTCTTAAAATTTCTGTTATTTATAAATTTTTATCTCTTTAAATTTCATTTATAATGGATAATAGACTTGAGGGTGCTGCTACTAACTGGCCACCTTTCATTAATGGAAATAACTATGCTCAGTGGAAACTTAAAATGAAAATTCATCTAGAAAGCTTGAGTTTTGATATTTGGACTGCTATTGAATCTGAATACAAAATCCCCACTACTGATAGAGCTACTTGGGATGAACCTACAAACACTGCTTACAATAATAATTTTAAATCTATGAATGATCTATACTATGCTCTAGGAGATGAAGAATTCAACAGAATTTCTGCATGCAAAACTGCTTTTGAAATTTGGGATATCTTGGCTGTTTCTCATAAAGGAACAAATAATGTTAAAGAAATGAGATTGAACACTTATACTATTAAGTATGATAATTTAAAAATGAAGTCTGATGAGCCTATTTCTGACATATATCTCAGGTTTAATGAGATAGTCAATACGATGAATTCACTCGGAAAAGTTGTTCCACCAAAGGAACAAATTATGAGAATCTTGAGATGTCTACCAGACCGATGGAGAGGCACATCTGTCTCAATCAGAGAATCATGTGACATTTCTACTCTACCTATCAAAGAGCTTATTGGAAAATTGATGATGTATGAAGAAGAGCTCAAGGTAAACAAAGAAGAAGATGATGAACCGAAAAGAAAATCTATAGCTTTCAAGTCTACTGCTTTGAAGAGTAAGGAGAAAGAAAAACTACAAATGGAGGATGAGAGTTCAACATGTGAAAACTCATAGTATGACAGTGATGCAGAAATGGCTCAGATATCCAGGAGATTCAAGAAGTTTTATAGGAAAAAGAAATTCTTTAGGAAAACAAATTACAAAGCAAAGTATGATCAACAAGGCAAATGGAAAAAGGATTGGAAAAAACCTGACAGGACTGATGAAGTTATCTTCTACGAATGCAAGCGAAAATGACATATCAAAGCAGACTGTCCAAAGTTAAAATTCAAAAAGAAATATTATTACAATGACAAGAAGTACAGGAAAGCCATGAAGGCTACCTGGAGTGCTTCATAAGACAGCACTTGTGAAGCCGAATCTTCAGACTCTGAAAGGAATCGAGCCAACATGTGTTTCATGAAAAATACTTCTGAGGTAACATCTGACACTCCTATTTTAAATTCATATTATTCTCAAGATGATTCTAATTCGGAAAACATGTCAAAATATGAACTATTTGAGTACTGTGATATGTTAGAAGAAACCTGTAATGATCTTAAAGACAAATACAATGGTTTAAAGAAACAGTATGCTTTAAGTGTTAAGCATAAATCTGATCTTGATATAGAAAAGGAAAAAAACGCTCAACTACTAAAGGAAAATACAGAACTGAAACTGTCAAATGAGCAACTTAGAAAGGACTTAGAAAAATTAACAAATGGAATGGATTCTCTAACTCAAATTCTAGGAAAGCAAGTTGCACCTAGATATGCTACTGGTTTAGGATACCAACCTGGACAGAGACAGTTCACCAGAACCCGATTTATTCCTAAGTCTGAAAAAAATATTGCTAGTTCTAGTTTTGGAAATACATATGCTTCAATAGGATATTCATATGGTTATAGACCAAATAAAGTTTATCTTTCAAAATCTGTTACTTCTGTTAATTGTATAAAACCAATAAAACAAATCTGGGTACCTAAAGACCTGATTGCTAACTTATCTGGACCCAAGAAAATCTGGGTACCAAAGTCATTTCTTGTTTAAATCTGTTTTATAGGAGACCTGCTTGAAGAGCTGTCATAAGAAGATATGGTATTTAGACAGTGGGTGCTAAAGACACATGACTGGAGATTATTCTTGCTTCAAGATCTTAATAAAGGCTGATGGACACTATGTCACCTTTGGTGACAACTCTAAAGGAAAAATCATCGGCCTAGGCCAGATTGGTAACACTGACTCAGTATTAATTTCTAAAGTTTTATTCATTGATGGACTTAAATATAACTTGCTTAGTATATCTCAATTATGTGACGATGGTTTCAATGTCAAGTTTTAAAATGATTCCTGTGATGTTTTTAACTCCAAAAATGCTTTAGTATTTTCTGCTCTAAGAAATGAAAATGTATATGCTGTTGATTTAAATTCTTTATCCAAACAAAATATTTCTTGTTTGAATGCTTTTCATAAAGAATCTTGGCTATGGCACAGAAGATTAGTACACTGAAACATTCACTCACTTAGAAAACTGGCAAGGAAAAACTTAGTTAGAGACTTACCTAAATTAGAATTCCCAAATGACAAAGTGTGTAATCCCTGTCAAAAGGGAATACAACACAAAGTTTTTTTAAATCAAAGAAAGAAGTCTCAACTTCTCAACCACTTGAGTTGGTTCACATGGATTTGTTTGGACCATCAAGAGTTTCTAATTTAAATGGGAAGCACTATGTCTATGTTCTAGTAGATGACTTCTCTAGATATACTTGGGTATATTTCTTAGATCACAAAAGTGAAGCTTATTCTTCCTTTATTAAATACTCCAAGTATGCAGAAAATCTTAGTGGACTCAAAATTAGGACCCTGAGAAGTGATCATGGTCGTGAGTTTTAAAATAAAGACTTTGAATCTTATTGCTTACACAATGGCTACACTCATAACTTTTCATCTCCTAGGACACCTCAGCAGAATGGTATAGTAGAAAGGAGAAACCGAACCCTTCAATAAATAGATAGAACCATGCTTAATGAATATGAACTACCTATTTACTTTTGGGCTAAAGCTGTAAATACAGCTTGTTATGTTATCAATAGAGTCTTGATCAGACCTGTTCTTAAGAAAACCCCATATGAGTTATGGAATAATAGGAAGCCTAAGGTTAATTACTTCAGAGTTTTTGGTTGGAAAGTCTTTATTCTTAACACAAAGGAAAATCTGGACAAGTTTGCTTCTAAAAGTGATGAAGGAATTTTTCTGGGTTACTCTACTTCATGTAAAGCTTATAGAGTGTTTAATAAGAAATACAAATGTGTGGAAGAATCTGTTCACATCAAATTCGATGAAACTGATCCACATGAGCCTAAAACATCTCTTGAGAATCTTGAAGAAGATTTGTCTGTTCTGGACCTTAATGATAAATCCAAAGAACCTGTTATAAAAACTTCCAGTTCTGGACTTTTTCCAGAATCTGTTTCGGTTGAACCCGAACCTACTGATGCACCTGAAGTGTCTAGTCCTACCTTTACTAGATCAACAATAATTCTAAAGAATCATCCTTTGGATGTTGTTTTTGGTAATCTTCATAGAGGAACACAGACTAGAGCTTCTCTAAGAAATCAGGTTGAACATCTAGCTTTTCTCTCCCAGCTAGAACCCAAAAACATTAATGATGCTATCATTGATGAATTCTGGGTAATGGCTATGCAAGAAGAGTTAAACCAATTTGAAAGAAACAAAGTATGGGAATTAGTTGACATACCTAAGGACACACTAACAATAGGCACTAAATGGGTTTTTAGAAATAAAGTTGATGAATCAGTAAACATAGTTAGAAACAAAGCTAGGCTAGTTGCACAAGGATATAGTCAAGAAGAAGGCATAGACTATGAGGAGACATTTTCACCTGTAGCTAGACTAGAAGCCATTAGGATTTTACTTTCATATGCTGTACATCTAAATTTCAAGTTATATCAAATGGATGTCAAAAGTGCATTTCTAAATGGTTTTATAATTGAAGATGTTTTTGTAGAACAACCTCCTGGATTTACAAACCCCCATTTTCTAAATCAAGTTTTTAAACTTTTGAAAGCTTTATATGGATTAAAACAAGCTCCAAGAGCTTGGTATGATAGACTCATCAATTTTTTTATTTCAAAAGGTTTTACTAAAGGGATTGTTGATCCAACTCTTTTTATTAAAAGAATTTCCAAAGATTTTTTAGTTGTACAAATCTATGTTGATGATATTATTTTTGGATCGTCTAAACATTCTTTATGTACTGATTTTTCAAAAAGTATGCAAAATGAATTTGAAATGAGTTTAATGGGAGAACTCAAATACTTTCTTGGATTTCAAGTATTTCAAAATGAAAATGGTATTATTTTTAATCAAAGTAAATATACAAAGGATCTTTTAAAACAATTTGGTTTTGATAGTATTAAGGAGATTGAAACTCCTATGAGTACAATCTGTAAATTGGATACAGATGAAACTGGGAAACCAGTGGATCAAACCAATTATAGGGGTATGATTGGTAGTTTACTTTATCTTACTGCTAGTCGACCAGATATTATGTTCATTGTATGTATGTGTGCAAGATTTTAAGCTAACCCAAAAGAATCTCATTTTCTTGTTGTTAAAAGAATTTTCAAGTATCTCAAACATACTGTTAACCTTGGTTTATTTTATCCAAAAGGGAAATCCTTTGAGTTAATGAGTTATTCAAATGCTGACTTTGCTGGTTTCAAATTAGACAGAAAAAGCACTTCAGGAACATGTCATTTATTAGGAAAATACTTAGTATATTGTTGTAGTAAAAAGAAGAATTTTGTAGCTCTATCCACTGCCGAACCAGAGTATATAGCTGCTGGTAGTTGCTGTGCACAAATTCCGTGGATGAAACACACTCTCTTGGACTATGGATATGATTTTAAGCATGTTTCGATTAACTATGACAACACTAGTGCAATAAACATCTCGAAGAACCTTGTATCTCACTCAAGAACCAAACACATTGATGTAAGGCATCATTTTCCGAGAGATCATTATCAAAAGGGTGATATTTCTCTTGAATTTATCGGCACTAAACATCAATTGGCCTACATTTTCACAAAACCCTTAAGTGTGGATAGGTTATGTTACATTAGGCACGAGCTGGGGATGTTTAATCTTCACCGATATAAATCCTCACCGATAGAAATCCTCACCGATAGAAATCCTCACCGATAGAAATCCTCACCGATATAAATCCTCACCGATAGAAATCCTCATTGATAGAAATCCTCACCGATAGAAATCCTCACCGATAGAAATCCCCGCTGATAGAAATCCTCACCGATAGAAATCCTCACCGATAGAAATCATCACCGATAAAGTGCTGTTTTAAATCTTTTTTCTGCCATCAAGAATGTGAACCGTTATCTATTATTTTATTTTTATTTATTTAACTTATGATTCATAAATGATAAAACTATGTCTAAGCCGCTTCTCACTCCACCGAACCAAAAACGTTTTACCTTCGATCCTTAGAACCCGAACCCTCTGCAAACCTGAGATCCCTCGAACCAACGATGGGAAAAACCAAAATTCCTGTCATCTGAGAAGACTATGTTGAGCCTAAAGCAAAAAGGCAGAAGTCCGAGACAGAAGCGAGTAGTGCTGTTAGAACTAGGTCAGGAAGGAGACCAGTAAATCCTCATCTACAAAATAGAGCTATTGTGGTTGAAAAAGAGCTGTGTGTAGACTGGTTGCTGCCCAGCAGGTCCTTGGTGCTCGAAGTTCTGGAAGCTCATAGATGGGTAGACTGCTTTTCAAATAACAACGGCCCCTACTACCCAATGTTGGTAAAACAGTTTTACGAGTTCGTAAGCTTCGAGAAGTTAGAGAATGAGAACCGAGTATCTTCGTTTGTAAATGGTAAAGTGGTATCATTTTCATCAGTAGAATGGGCTGATTGCTTAAAAGTTTCTCATGAAGGTGTGTCTGGATATGTATCAAGAGCAATTCCACCTACCAGTGACATTTTTGGTCATGAGACCGCGTTGAAAGAACTGACTGGTGATGGAACTCCAAGGAAAGTGGTTGCTGTAGAAATGGATGGAGAGAATAGATTACTGTTCAAGTTTGTTCAACATGCATTGATACCAAGGAGAGGTGACTTTTCTAATTTGAGATATCAGGATATCTATCTCCTACATCTTTTGAGACATGATGTCAAAGTTAATTTATGCAGATTGGTGATGAGTCAAATGGAAGATATGACAAGGCCAAAATCAAAGACTAACGCCCTATTCTTTTCTAAGCTGATTTCTGTTATGATCAATGTGAAAGGGATAGCTGAGTATTAAGATGAGACAGTTGTAGTGAAGAGCAACTTTTGTATCACTACTAAAATTTGCAAATATATGAAGATTAATAAGAATCCGTGGACAGGAGAATGGTTCATTGATGACCAAAAGGTATATGATAAGTTCAATCCTGTGGATTATCCTTCAAGGCCAAAGGATAAAAGAGATCCAGGTCTAGGACCTGATGAAGAGGAACCTGAGTACAGGGATGAGTCAGAAAAAGAAGAAGAAGAGGAAGAAACTCCTATGGATGAGGGAGGAGATCCTGACTTGCCTCCAAGCCCTGTTTCTGAAGTTATGTCTTTAGAAAAGGAAGTGCTAGTAGAAGTAGAGACACCTGCTAATGAGGAAGACCAGTCGGTATCTAAACATGTAGAGGAAGAAAAGAATGTCTCCGAATTATCTGATTCTGCTGAATTGAGTCTAAGTCCAGTTATTGGAATCTCAGTTGTACCTTCTATGGATGAAGAAAGTGAAAGAGGAGAAGTTGTACCTATTCCAGAAAATCATCCTACTGCTGCAGAGATGGAAGTTGTTGTGGAAGATTCTGATGAAGAAAGACCAGCAGAGAATATAGTTGCTATATATGAGAATGAACCCATTGAGGGGGAGCATCACACCGAGTTTGGAAATGTTACAGTGACTATCGAGTCTGAAGACTGGGTAGAAGACCCAGGTTTTATAGTCTTTGGCTTGGATTATCCTGATTCGGATAATGAAGTATCTTTGAATAGAGCAAAGATCAGCTATGACATCAATTCTGAGTTTTTACCTGCTCATGTGGTCCGAGTACATGATTTAGATGTGCTAAAAGAAAATCTCAAAGTCAGTTTTGTAGAATAAGTAAAGACAATGGAATCTTTTTTATTATCCTCGATTCAATCTGTCATGGCTGACTCTGTAGTCAGTTTAGCTTCTACAAGAGTATCTACTACAGTTGCTCCTACTGATTCTGTTACAAAGTCTGACCTCGAATCCCTAAAGCATGAGCTGAAGGAATCCTTCAGTGCCTCTGTTGCTGAGATAAAGCACTGTTTTGGTGAAGAAATGAAGATGTTAGAAAGTACTTTTGAGCTTTCTCTTGGTTGAAACCTGTCAACTTTTGTGGGTGAGCTAATGGAAGAAGTCAAGGAGTTCCAGACTCAAACTTCTAGGCTAGAAGCAGATCTTGAAGCTCTACGGATATCTGTTGTTGCCTTAGACTCTTTCATAAGTTCAAAATCCCAAGATGATAAGGATTTAGCCTATGTGAATAGTGTTGTAAGTCAGCCGGTCTCGGTGTTTGAAGCTTTCAAAGTATCTGTGAAGGATCATGTCAAAGATCAGGACTCTCAAATGCAAAATCTGATTAGTGGGTTGACCACAAGCTTCAAATAAACAGTATCCTTCTCTCTTGGTCCTCTAGTTCCAAAACCTGCAATTGATCTGAATCAATTTCGTGCTCTGATGAAGGAGGAGCTCGGTTCCTTGTCAACCAGTGGCTCTGTGGACTCATCATATTTAAGTCGAGTTGTGATGTCTACCAGGGATTCAGCCAGAGAAATAATGAAAATCATCCAGGACTACATGAGAGAGGCCTCTGCTTCTCAAGAAGCAATCAAGAATAAGGTGGATACTTATTTTGAAAAGGATTATACCAAGAAACAACTGACCCACCATTTCAAACTTCTTCTTGAGAATCTAAAGTTACCTCTAGTGACCCAGGCCTTCAGAGAGCAGGTTAGTAAGCTCAGGGAGCTTACTCCTGCTTTGGATAAATTCATTGAAAATATAGATGATTTTGTGTCTGTAATGGAGAGAGGGGGAAGAATTATCATGGATTTCAGAAACCTGTTGTTGCCCTTCCTGCATGTGGATGCCACACTAGTCATTATACCTCCTGCTTTGCCTGCCTCTGCCTCTACTGCGTCTCCAGTTCATATGACTCTTGCTCAAGCCATAAGAAGTCTCACACCTATGATCCCTCAAAGGACTTCCCATTACAGGCCTGACACTGTATCAGTTACTCAGCCCCCTCTGATCATTTCTGGAATTCCAAAGTCCTCCCCAGTATCCTCAACACATTAATTCACTTCTAATCCCAAGGGGAAAGCTCCCATTGAAGATGTGGATTGATAAAGTGGAAAGAATGTTTGATAGGAATCTTTTTGTTTTTTTTCTCTTTCTCTATTCTGTTTATGTACTTTTTTGTCTGATCTAATAAAAATGCATTTTTTTCCACTATCTCAGATTATCAGTTTTCTATGTTTGGTTTCCCACTTTTTGATTATCACAAAGGGGGAGAAATATGATCAAAGGATAAATATAAAAGGGGAGAAATCTGATCAAAAGAGAAGCCTTTGATACTATTTCTTACATGTCTTTGATACTATTTCTTACATTTCCTTCTTTGGTACCAATTATTTCACACCTTATCTCTGATACTATTGTATTTAATTCTACCTATGATACTTTTTGATCTATATCTTTCTATTACTATTTCCTCTTTCCTATGACATTGTTTTCTTTGAGAAAATTGAATATTAATGTTATACTATCTAATACTGTATTCTCACTATCTTAAAATGGTCATATCATAAGTTGTGATTATCAAAAAGGGGGAGATTGTTGAACTCACCTGTTTTGATAATCCCAAACTTGTATTCATATGTTTTAACAATCCCAATTATGTTTTCATATATTATGATATTCAGAATTACTGTTGATCTACACTTTAATACTTTCAAATCGATGATTAGGTTAATAATAATGTAAAAATAATTTCGGATTTATGTTAATCTCGCTTATCCATGCTTATATAAGTTTTGAAATGATTCTAAGTGAATTAGATGTGTTTTGCATAAGATAGTCAAGTGTAATTATCACTGACCTGAAGAGAGCTACCGATGGACACAGAGCTACCGATATCCAGAGAGCTACCGATGGACATAGAGAGCTACCGATGCACAGAGCTACCGATGGACACAGAGCTACCGATGCACACAGCTACCGATGCACAGAGCTACCGATGGACACAGAGCTACCGATGCACAGAGCTACCGATGCACAGAGCTACCGATGGACAAAGAGCTACTGATTCACAGAGCTACCGATGCACAGAGCTGCCGATGGACACAGAGCTACCGATGCACAGAGCTACCGATGCACAGAGCTACCAATGGACATAGAGCTACTGATAAGAGCTACTGATAAGAGCTACTGATAAGATCTACTGATAAGAGCTACCGATAAGAGCTACCGATAAGAGCTACCGATAAGAGCTACCGATAAGAGCCACCGATAAGAGTTTGAAGAGCTATCGATGGAAGATCCTACACCGAGTCAACCGTACACATCTACATACAAACGGCTACCTATAATGAACTGCGGAGTCAAATCCTATATCCTCGACACTATTTGTTTATTATAATAACGGTTACATTTGTTACTTTTGATGCATTTAAAGTTATTAAATGATTTATGTTTCCATTTCAGAAAACCGTACCAAGTACGATCGAAAAGCATAATCTTTCCTTCTTCTCAGAAAAACAAAAACAAGGGAATAAAAAACACATCGTGTATGTATCATGAGTGAGACAAGAGACTTAAAGAGATCGAGCACACAAAACACACTTACGATCAAGCTCAAAACGTGCCAAGAACAACTGGAGAACTTTCACTCACAAGTCTACTACCACCAGACTCCAGAACACAGAGCATACATCGAGCAATCTATGCTAAAGAATAACTACACAGAACACTTCACCTTCTGAGTCGATAACCAAGCTGAACCTGGAAGCATTGAAAGAAGAAACGATACTCTCTTTTTCAGTGAAAAACCAGAGAAGGACTCAGAACCATTTCTGATCAAATCCAAAGGAGTCCAGATCTGCACTGCAATCACCAGAGCCATTCTAAACTCTATATCCTGCTCTAATTGATTTAGTATTTGCATTACGAGTAGTGTGTGTATCCTGTTAATTATTACACACACACCGTCTCCTGAACCTTAACTGGAGGATTTGTAAATCCTCACTCACAATCTTTATAACCTTTATTTCCCACTGTGGATAGTGGTAGAGGTCAAGTGTGACCTAGACAGCTTTGAGATGTTGTTTTTTATCCCACGTATAACTGTGGTAGAGGTCTCTTGACCTGAACAGCGTGATCACTGTTGTTAACCCAGATCTAGGGTGTGGATCACTTTACATAAATTTTGAGAGGACTAAGTCTCGGCTTGAGACTGAACCTCTTGGTTAACTCTTGTGTTTTTAGTTACAACCTATATCCATACTATATACATTTATTTCATATTCCACTGCTATTACTTTGAAATATAATTTACTTTAAAAGATACTTTGATAGTTAATCTCGCAAGTGTTTATATTTATTATAAACCAGTAAGTTAGTTTCAAAAGTTAATCTAATCATCAGATTAAGTTAACAGAGAATTAATCAATCTTTGAGAAACTAATTGAACCCTTATAATCTGTATAAATTCACTACAGTTTAATTTGTTTTTGAAATTGGGAGATTTTAATAGAAATTATTTTTAGCAGAAATTTTAATTGGAACTCAATTCACCCCCCTCTTGAGTGACCACTCCGACCAACAATAATAATGGAATTCATAGTGTTGGATTCATAAACAATGAATATCTATCCTCATTATGGCTACTATCAAGATATATCCTCATAAATTTTTATGTATGTGGGTATAAAACCATCTTAGTTGTGTGAAGATCAATCCTCTTGAATATTTAAAACTACTTGGAAACCTACACAATGAGTTTATGGCCAATTGATCTCATCTAATGAGACCAACTAATGAATTGATCGGACATAGCAGGCTCTTCCCATCAATTACTAAGTATAATCCTTTCCTTATATGAAATGTGGGAAGCATAAATGACAGAAATATGCATCTTGAAGAAATATAATATGAAATTTGAATACTTTAGTCATAAACAATAAACAATATCAAAATTTAACATCTACAGTCAAAATGATCATAAACCATTTAATGAAATTTGATAAAAGATATCATAAGAGATCAACCTCAATTAAGCATAAGATTCAATAGAGTATGTCGACATATAGGAATATAATCTAATAAAATCATTGATTTTTTGGAAGTAAATACCCTTTTTTTACTATGAAATAATTTATTTAAAAATATGAACAATTATAAATGAAAGCATTTTATTTGAAAAGAACTTTTTAAATGTTTCAAAGAAGCTTCAGAATGTTTAGGGTTCATGTAGGAGGAAAAATCATCGGATTCCACATATGTTAAAAAAATATTTCCCATGAAAAATTCATAAAGCATCTCATTTGGAAAATGAAATTTTTTTCCTTTCTAAACATTTTACAAAAGGTCAAAATTGGTAAAAATAAAATTAAATAGTCATAAGATAATAGTAAAAATATTTTGGAAAGCTGTTATAAGAAAAATAGAAATGGATGATAAATTTCCCCTAGTAGGTATTTATATATAAACAACCCCAAAGAATAAATAGATTTTGAAATAAATTTTACCTTATACTTTCCTTTAGTTGAATGTTTTTTAAACTCATCTTCTTTGGTGGACTTCTTTTAGATATATTCTCAAGGGATATAGAGTTTGTCTTTTTAGAATACCATGAACTAACAAAATTGTAAAATGATGTTTTCAGGAGAATTGGGTAGGGTTTGGTCAATCTAGAAGTCTCAAACTAGTGTGAGGAAGTGAGGTATGAGGTAACCCTTCATAATTTAGGTTAGGGTGAACTTTTGGGAACTCAAAAAATATTAATTTAATATAAATTAATTTTCACTTAAAAAATGGTTTCAAAGAGAGTTATTTTAAAGCTAAGATGAGGTTGAGTCGAAATCCAGTAAACTAATAAATGTTAGAAAATTTTAGGTTACATTATTACCCTTATATTTTGGCTTTAACCCTTAGTTAAACTGTCTAACTCTTACCAATACGATTTCACATTTTACACTTTAAGGGTTAATATAGTTTCTATAAAATTTCAAAAGAACCCTAAATAGATAATTTATGATAAATTTAAGCTTATTCCAATTAGAAGCCCTAATTTTATATTTTTATGAATTCTATATCATTTAATAAAATATTATATATTTTAAAGAATGGTTAATGTCAATTTTGATACTATTCATTTATTTACTTTTTAAAAAATAAAAATACACATGTAATCCATGAAAAAAAAACCTCTAATATATCCCTAATATGTCTATGTAATCTATAAAATTCATGGATGACAACAATTATGAAAACAAATATTTATTTTAATATTTTTGATATCATTTATTTTAAATTTCCTTTAATTAAACAATTACTGCATCATCATTTTATAAGCCTTTAAAGTTAGTATATATTTCCAAAAAACATAAAGATAATGTATATTTATAAATAGAAAAAATTATATTTCAAATGAATATTGTTATTCAAATTTACCTTATTTATAACCAAATATTAAAAATTATCAATTTATTAAAATATGAGTATGACATCTTTAACTCGTATTTAAATAAAATACAATAAATGTCATACTCTAACCTAAGTGGCCTAAAAAGGTAATAATTTCGGCCCAAGGATGATTTTGGTCAAAACACACACATTTAATGAAATTAAGAAAAGTATTATGGAAATTTTATAATATTTATAATATTTTCTTTACCCTTAATTTTCCAATTTACCCATAACTATTGTAATTAAAAAATATTACTTAAATTAATATTCATATGACCCAAAATAAAATAAACCTATTTCAATAATTTGTAAACACATATTCAAAATATGTAATCTATTTTTCAAAATTCAGAACACATAAGTTTCAGTAGTTAATTTAAAATTAATCTTATTGATGGTGTGAGAAAATGATTTTTTAATGTTTATTCATGGAAAAGATTGAAAATTTTTATAATGAAATTTAATGTAAAACTGATGCCAATGATCTAAATTGGGTTAAATGATAAAAAATAATCTAGTGACACTCTAAAATCAATCACAAATATAATTTGACAATATAAATTAATTCAATGAAAAAATAGTTTTCAATTAAACAATAGTATTTTTTTACAATTCATCAAAACATGAACTTATGAGAAAAATAAAAAAAGTCCAAAAAAAGTAAATTTTTATATTCTAATTTAATAGAATCATATTATATTGTCAAATAGAATATATAAAAGTGTCAAAAGTTGGATTTAATATTGGTTCTCTATAACAAATAAGTAAAAGTGCCCCTTGAAAAATATATGTTTTTATGTATAAAATTGGGTTTGTTCTTATGTTATACATATAAAATCAATTGGATGAATATAAAAAATATTTTATTGATTATATAACAAATTTATTTCATTAATATCATTTATTATTTTTAATTAGTTTTATTTATTTATAAAAAACACTTTTGGGATCATAAAAAAAATATCCTTTATATTCATTTTTTTATATTTTAATTTATAATTAATTATTAACCAATGAATTCATATTATATTTAAAAAAAATATATTTTAATAAGTTTGATAATATTATTTATAAATAATAATATTATGACTCGGTTATAATGATTACAATTAAATGATAATATTTAGTTATTTTTTTAATCTTGTCGTTGCATACATCATAAGATATAAAATAATTTAATTAAAAAAGGTCGTACCATAAAAATATTAGATTGTTACATTCTCCCATACTTTAATAAATTTCATCCTCCCTATTTGTTAATTAAGGTTTAGTAACTAAGGCTTGACCATTCAAAAACCTTTTATTGAAATACCACATCAGAACATGGGTTGACAAAATATCTACGTTAAAATAAATGAAAGGAAGTTCGATGGCCATAAGAGATAAAAATTAATAGGGTTCCTTGTTAGACAACTTGGAAATAGAAGATAATTATAACCATTAATTTATGATGGAGGGTGATTGAGGGCATGATGAGGAGAAAGATAAGATTCAAAAGGCTATAAATGTACGACGTTAAAAGGGAAAATTTGATTCACTTGAAAAGAAGGTACTTACATAACAGTTTTGGTTTCAATATCTTTTACCTAGAGCTCAAAAATTATTTTAATATTTAGTTAAGAAAATGATTGATTTATTTCAATTTCATAAGCATAATATCATCCTTTGGTTGTGCTTTGATCTATTTCACTTCATCCCCTTCACTCAGAAATTAATGTTCAAAATTATTTTTTTCACAATTGAAACACTTTTAAAGAATGAGATAGTTGAAAAGTATTTTCTTGATACTATAAATTTTTACTAAAACCATTATGGTTTTCTCAAAGTATATAATAAATCAATCTTTAACCTCAAACAATAATATCCATTGATAAAATTATCCAATATAACCTTATGACTTATCAAAAATAATTATTTCCAATTTAATTATCCAAAAAGATTTCTAAATTTCCAAAATAAATCAGATAATTAAGTTTCCCAAAAAAGGTAATATAGCTCTTATTGAAACATACAAATATTTTATCACCATAAAAACCTTATAAAAAAATTTCATGACACAAAATAAATAATGAATATGAACTATTGTACAATCCATATATATCTCAGGATTATTATAACCAGAACATAATAAAACCATTCTTGAATCCAAATACACAAACACATTAATTATTCAACATTGAATGTTGTAACAACATAAGCTTGACCTTGATACCTTTTCTTTTACTGAGGTATATTTCATCACATTCATGAAATTTATTTGCGTAGTGTCCCATTTCACTATAGTCGAAACAATAAATATTAGTCTTTTATTTCATCTCTTTTCATTATTTATTCCATGTGACCCTTTTCTCTACACATATGAAAATCACCCAATCCTTTTAATAAATTATCAGAATGATTATTTCCACAATTATCACATGTGGGAAAATACTTCTTTTCCTTCATCCATTTACCCATATCTTTCTCCAAAGTCCCCTTATTCTCCTTATTTTCCTTAAATTCATATGACATAGATAATTATTTCTCTGTCTTGATAGAAGATGAGACTATATCATCATATGATGAGAAAATTTGGGAGACTACTTCAATTAGAAGGAATTGTTTTAACCCATAAAAGTATCAATCAATCGTGATCATTGGATTATATATGTAATCCATACCATTCCTCTCTAAACATTTAAAGTTGGTTTCATATTTAGAAACATTTTAAAATACCTTTCTTTGTCGATTCATGAATTGTATCTCCATATCTACTTTCTGCTACAGATGGAAATATTTTCACGAATATTTACTTAAAATACTTCCATTTTATTCATTTTATTTGTTCTTATTTATTCATGTTTTGAATCAATGACCACAATTAATCTGCATCTCCTGATAGGATATAAAATTCCATGAAAACCTTCTCCATTTCATTACTTCCCATTGTAAGAAATATATTCTCTAAGGAAATTATCCATTATTTAGCTAAAAATGGATTTATAGATTCATTGTATTTTTGAGGTTATCATATCATGTAGTGGTCTAGTTTTTTTCATTTACATTAGGGATTAGGATGCTCCATATAAGTATGGTTTTTTTTATAACTTGAGTCAACTATCCCAGTATAGTTATAAGTTTCCCAAAACCAATTTACTATCTAGATCCAACATCATTATATTTTATATGATGGAACTACCCACATGGATTACATGAATTGATATTTTTCAATTCCTTCCACTAGATTCTATTTTTAAATAATGGATAACACCATAATAGGTTATAAATAATAAATCATAATTTTGAACTAGTAAAACACATAACATAAATTTAAAATTTATGCACATCTAATCACATAATCATAAATATAGTTTTTTTAGGACATGTTTACTTTTAAATCATTCATAATGATTTATAATGATTTTGTGAATTATCATTGGAATATTCCCCAAGAGTGTCAAAATAAATGCACAGTAAGGCCCATTGTCATTGAAAATCTTAGGACAAGTTAGTCTCGATACACCTTATTGGAGTTGTTACTCATAGATATATATATTCCAGAATCATGTCCACTTATGGTATTCAGAAAGGGGTTTCTTTATAGGAAGACCCACATAATCACTACCTTATGAAAATTCTAGGATGTTCTTCAATGCTTATCCTCAAAGTATATCTTAGAGTTATGTTCCATAATATTTTTTTCATAAATCAAGTTTCCAAGGTGTCTACTAAACATACTCTGATACCAACTGTAACAACCCCGACCCTTGTAGCCCAGTGTCAGTTCCTTACTTTAATACATTAGCATAAGATATAGCGGATCACATCCTAAGGGAACAAATAGTTTAGTAGTCCTAATAAACTGGATATATACATGTAATCTACATTACATTTTTAAATAAAAAATAAAAAATAAATTCATTGAGTTTTCAATTATTCCACCTTCGTGAAACCTTTTATATCACTGATAAAATAATTATCGTAATCCTAAGAAAAAAATAAAACATATTAAAGCAGTGAGCTCAATTGTCCTGTAAGGGTAAGAATACATAGAAATATATAAGTTAATATGGAGTAAAAAATATGAAAATGTGAATAACTGATACACATTCCATTTAAATAATCATATGAGCTAGGAAATTTAACTATGGGAATTATAACTAGTCAAATAATCACATGGAATTATAATAGTGACAGAATTGATAATTTTGGATGTATACGCTATCATGTTCTATCCTCAAGATAGCTTCTATCAAGATCTATCCTCATGAATTTTTATATTTGGGGGTAGAAACTCATCTAATTTTTGTTATGATCTATCCTCCTATAATTTAAAACTACTTAGAAATAATCGTGAAGGGTGTTTTGCAAAATAATTTAGTATGATGAGACCTACCGATGCATGGAGGGGATATAACAGCCCCCACCCATCACTCACTATGTTTAATTCATTACTTATATGAATAGGGTGAATCATAAACAACATAAACTCTCATATTGAAAAACTAGCATGCTAAATGTGAATAATTCAACTGTAAACCACAAATGGAATCAAAATAGCACATTCGTAGTCAAAATAATCTTAAAATATTCAATGAAATATGATAAATGATATAATATTATATCAACATCAATCACGCATAAGATTCAATAGACGGTGTTGACATAGATGAGAAGTCTCTAATAATCTAATTCATGTTTTTGATATTAATACAATTTTTTAATTTGAAATTATTTATTTGGAAAGCTGCATAATTATAAATGAAAAAATTTTACTTGAAAAGAACTTTGTAAACATGTAAAGGATGCTTAAAATATTTAAGGCATCATAATGGTGGAAAAATATTCTCATGTTTTATTATTTAAATAAACATTTCTTATATCAACTAAATAAAAAATTACCTCAATTGGAAAATGGAAAATAGTTACCTTTCTAGAAATTTTTTAAAAGGTCAAAAAATGGGTAAAAATAACTTTAAAAATTCATAAGATAATAATTAAAATATTTTGAAAAAAAATAATAATAAAAATTAAAAAGTATGATAAATGTTACCCAATATATAATTATATATATACAATCCCAAAAAATAATGAGATTGTGAAATAATCCTTACCTTGTAATTTTCTTTAGTAGAATGTTCTTTAAACTATTATTCATTAGTGGACTTCCTTTAGATCTTATCTTAATGGATCTAGAGTCGGTATTTTTGGATGATTAGGACCTCCAAAACATGGTGAATGATGTTTATGGGTGAAATGGGTATATGTTTGTTGAGCTAGAAAGCTCAAATTGGTTTTAGGAAGTGAGGGAGGAGTTTCCCTTTTATAATTGAGTTGAGGGACACTTTTGAAACTCTCAAAATATTAAATTAATATAAATTAATTTTCCATTTAAAATAGATCAAAAGTGAGTTATTTTATAATATTTGATAAGGATGGGTCGAAATACTCTCATACCAAAATTTCTAGACAAGTTGAGGTCACGTTCCCACCTTTATCTTTTGGCTTTAACCCTTTGTTAAACCCTTTAACTCTTGTCGTAACAATTTTAACTCTTTAAGGGTTAATATATTATCTATAAAATGTAAAACGAAATCTAAATGGATCAGTGATGAAAAAATTAACCTTATACCAGTTAGTTGGCCAAATATTTGATCTTTATAAATTTTATATCACTCAATAAAATATTATTTATTTTAAATAATCGTTAATGTTAATTTTGATACAATTTATTTCATATTTTTTTAAAATCAATAACCAAGATAACTTTGAAAAAACATTTTATAAAACCATAATATTGTATAAGGAATATATAAAATTAATGGATGGCATTAGTAATTCCAAATCATATTCAGTTTAATATTTTTAATATCATTTTTTCATATTTCCATTAATTAATCAATTACTGGATAATCATTGTATAATCCTTTAATATAATTATTGACTTTGTAAAAATTAAAGATAAATTACCACTATATAGAAAAATCTTTATCTTTTAGTAGAATATTTTTAGGTTAATTTATTTTTTTATATCCCTATATTAAAATGGTGTAGTTATTTGTATGTGAGTATAAAATCTTTAACTCTTCGTTAAAAAAATAAAATATATTACTTATACTAACCAAAGAGGCTTAAAAAAAGGTTATAAATTCCACCAAAGTATGATTTTGGTCAAAACCCACATGTAAAATGAAATTAGGAAAAGTGTTAGAGAAATTTTACAATATTTATAATATTATTGTTTCCCTTAATTATCGGATTTACCCTTTACCACGGTAAAAACAATATTAAATTTAATATTCATATTACCAAAAATAAAATAAACCTATTAAAATAATTTGGAAGCATGGATTCCAAATATTAAATACAAATTTTAAAATTCAAAATAATGTAGTTTATGTATTTAATTTTAAATTAATATCGATGAGAGTGTGATAAAACGGGTTATTAATGTTTTAAGATGCCAAATATTGAAATGTTTTTATAACTAAATTTAATATAAAATTGATTCGAGTGACATAAATTGGATTAAAAGATAAAAAACAATCAAGTTATAATTTAAAAATAACCAAAAATGTAATTTTACCTTATAATTTATTTTGATGATAATCATTTTTTTCAATTAAAGAATCGTAGTTTTCAGTGTTAATCAAAACATAAAACATATCAGAAAAATACCATAAATTCAATAAAAAAATATTTTTATATTCAAATTTAAAATATTAATTTTATTTTTTCAAAGAGAATATAAAAATGTTTCAAAAATTTTATTTAATATATGTTCTCCATTAGCTGCATGTAAAATCACCTTTAGAATAATATTTGTTTTTATGCATAAAATTGGGGTTGTTCATTTTTTATACAAATAAAATATATTTGATGAATATAAAAAATATTTAATGGAATATAAAACAAATATATTCCATTAATAAAATTTATTAAATTTAATTAATTACATTTATTAATCAAAATCTCTTTTGGGAGCATAAAAATAAAAATACTTCTTTTATATTCAATTGTTTTTTTATATTCATTTCCAATTAATTGGTAATAAATTAATTAATCCTATATTTTAATTAACCAGATATTTTTAAAATTTTGTAAATACTATTAATAACAAATAATATATCAAGTAGGTTATAATGGTAACATTTACATAATAATATTTTGTTGTTTCTTTAAGATCGATGTTGCGTGAAACATAATCTTTAAAAGATTGAACATTAAAAAAACAAATACGATAAAAATAGTTTTGTTTAAAAATTTTAATACATATGATAAAGGTACTATCAGTGACATATGTAAGGAATAAGTTATAAAGGATTAAAATGATAATGTGTATTTAATGGTTTGAAGAATGAAGTTGAATGATTAAAGTTCTTCTATATTTATATTCAAGAATTTTGTTGTAAAAGTATTTTATCAATGAAATTATAGTTATAATATTTGTTAAATTTATAAGTAATTTACTACAGTAATGTTTATTTAAGGATAAGAGAGCATATATTAAATGAAACCCATGACTAGGAAAAATGATTCAGTGGTTAGTGGATATTTTCCAAAAACACAAGATGTTGATATAGAAGTTCATGGTATAATATTGGTCACCAAGATTATGGTTCCTTATTTGATTCATTAGAGATTTTACTACATTTTTTTGGATTAATGGAAAATAATCATTAATATGAGATTTTAGTTTTGGAAGAATTCATATTTTCATTCTTGTTTTTTGGTGATTCATGTTACTTACATGGTTTAGGACAATATTTGATAAAGTTATTTACATATGACATTATAAGATACATTATTGGGGATTAATGATAAGTTTATAGTGTAAATTTAGTGACCTTTTTCAAAATAATTTTTTTTTGAGTTTGGTTATAAATATATTGGTGGATCCTTGAGGTTGAGTACTTTTGGAAGATTATGTTGTATATTGGATATTATTATTTTATCTATAATAGGATTTATCATATTAGATAACATTTACCTACCATTTTAAATTTGGTAAATATTTATAGTCTAATGTAATGAATTATATATATATCAATTCATTAATAGACTTTTATCCATGAAAAAAATATCCATATCGCAAATCCATTTCCTCACATAGGAGATGAAGTAGAAATAGATTGAAGCATAACCCAATGATGAGATTATTCTTATGAAAAGGAATTAATTTAGTACATTTATTTTCTCAATTGATTTATCTAGATAGTGAAATAATCAACCTACTTTAGGAAAATTGACCCTTAAATAAAAAATATTATATGTTTACTTTTTTTATCAATATGTAAATGGTCCTTTACTCATAAAAGATTTACATTTTTATGACGGTTATCTTTCTGATGACCATTTTCACTATCACTATTTATTAATAATTGGGTGATAGTTTTGAAATAAATGTCTATATTTCCACTTCCCACTGATGTTATCCTATTTGGGAACCTAGTTTAATGAAATCGTACATACTTTCCTTTCCCACTTTTAAAAATATTTTTTATTGACACATTTTCAGATGTCATTTTAAATAAAGGAATTGTTAAAATTTAATCCTTTTTTATCAAAAACAATTTAAAATTACTAGGGGAAAATGTATTTAATTTGGGGGGATATATATCTTTGATATTTAGACGAACACTATGTTCGGTAGGGCATACAAAAAGAATCATCGAGCTTAAACAAACCCCAAAAAATATTACTTAAATATGACCATTATAACCGAGCTATTAAAAATACAAGTATGAATATTATTAACGTAATTGTGAAATATGTATATAAAGAATATTATTAACAAAAAATTAATTTATTATTTTTTTCAAAATAAAGACTCAATTTTCATTTAAGTTATTTCTTAACTTGGAAATACATTTTCTTCCAAAAGTGATTTTAATTGAGAAAAATTTATAACAAAAACCATGAATGTATATAAAAAATATTTTAAAAAATTAATATCAATTATTAATTAATCATATAAAATTAATATTAGGGATTTGTTTTGGATTTCTTAAAATTGATTTATTTTCTGGTGAATACTAAAAAATATCTATCTTTATTGAAACTATATTTTTATTTTAACAATTTGAAAAGTTCAATTTTTTTGGATTCAAAGTAAAATTAGTTATTATATATGATTAAAAATCCAATTTTATTTTTTAAAATGTAATTTATTATTGGATTTAGTGCAACGACATTATATATTTTAAATGGTCATTTTTCAGGAAAACAATTTTCAATTTAACTTTTCCGCTTTTAATTTAAATTAAATTATCCAGATTATATGTTTTTTATTTTGAAAAATGGATTCCATATTTTAAATCAGGGGTTCTAAATTTATTAAATATTTGGATTTTTTGTACAATATGAATAATAAATATAGTAATTTCTATTACCACAGAAAGGGTAAATCGAGTAATTTTGGTTTAAAATAAAATTAAAAGAACAATTAAATGAAAAAACACTTAACTAAATCTCATTGGTTTAGTATAATAAATCTATACTCATAATAGGTTCAACATATGACTTTTTTGGTCCACATGTATGAGATTATTACCTTTATTGTATAATATATAAAGAAATGTCAAACATGTCACATTCTTGTTTCCAAAAAGGAGCAATATTTTTTATTTGTTTTTATACAAAATATATGTTTGACTATAAATATTATTATAAAATATATAATAATTATATTCATCATGATTATTGATTTTTAGATTTTAGAGAAAAATAATTTCCTTAAATGGTTATACAATGATGATGTACTAATTATTTAATTAATTGAAGAAAAATAAATGATATTGAAAATATTAAAATAAATATAATTTGAGAAAAATAACATGATCAAAGAATTTTATTTATTATCGTGACATGTTCGAGATATAATATTATATACTTTTTTAATTTCGGTTGGTTTTTATATTATGTAATTCAATGTAATGAATTGTTCAAAAAATTAACATTATGGATATTTTATAGTAAATAATATTTTATTAAACGATATAAAATTTCTACTCAGATATGTGATTATGATAAAGATTAAAATATCAACCATGGTCCACTTATGGATATATGTCCATTTTAAATTAGCTATATTGAACATCAAGGAGTAAAAAACCATGTTATCATGGTAAGAGATTAAGGGGTGAAATATGGGTTAAAAATATAAGGGTAAAAATTTAGTAAAAACATGTATAATTTAAATGGATGTGTGAATATAAATCTATAATCATATTGACCTTGAAATAAATAAATTTGGAGTCATATGATAGTAAAATTAATTTATAATAATTAAATATTTAGACAAATTCCAAGAGTGCCCCTCCCCTCAATTATAAAAGGGCACCCATTCCTTCACACCTTTATACTAGCTTGAGCCCATTAAAATGTCTAAAACCTAAAAATTACTCGTATAAACAACCTTACACACGTTTTTTAGGTTATGTAACCTCTAAAAAAGAAAACCTAGGTCACTTAAGAAGATATCTAAAGGGAGTTCTCCAAAGAAGCGGTTATCGTATTTAATTATTCATTAAATATTATTTATTCTTATAATTACTTTTTTGGTGTTGTTTCCACCCAAAATTAATAAAATTTTACAAAATTATTTGGATATAAAATATTTTCCTTTATTAAATCACAACTTTAAAAACAGATATTTCAATGTTAAAAGAGAATTATCTTCAAGATATTTTTAATGAAATTTTTAATATATTTTCATTTATGATAACATAATTTATTGAATCATATTTATTACTAGGGTTTTTAATATGTGATACCATCTTCATTATTTTGTTAGATGGCTTATAAAGAGTTTGACTAGGGATATACTATTTTGGTATCATTACCAATATTACTCTAAATGATTTATTATTATGTTAATTGATTCGGGTAATTATTTACATATCATATACTAGTTTAAACATTAATTTTATGTTGATTATGATTCACCCATTTAATATGAGGAATGAATTGGAATTAGTATGTGACTCGTGGGCCCACTATAGCCACTCACGGCATCAGCAGGTCTCATTATAAAAATGAGATGGGGTTTTGGCTGAGGCCTTCTCTATTTATAAAATTTGTGTCTTCATGGGGCATCAAAAAAAATTTATGATGTCTGGAATTTTTTATTCAATAATTATGAAATTAGATAGTTTTCTACATGTGGTTATTTGATTAGTTATAATATCTATGGAAAACATTAAAACTCATGTTATTATTTATATGTAACTATTTTATCACCATTTATTCCTTCCAAATTATTCATTATATTCATATTGTAGATTATATTGAATGTGTTATAGTCCACTACCTTCCCATATTGATCATTATTTATTTATTCATTACATATTCTATTATATAAAAACCCTTATTGAACATTAGAGATCACACCGTTCATTTGATTACTTTCTACAGAATGTCATAAAGTATATTATGATTGATATAATGTGATATGATATAGATAATAATGGTGTACTCAAAAAAATACTATTTTTATTTTATATTTCAAATTTTAATGTGAAATTAATGTATGTATCTATTTTACCAACACTACTATTCAGTACTTCAGGATGTGATTCCTCGTATCTAGTTCCAATGTAATTATGTATTCAAAAAACTATGATACTACAGTTATATTATGAATATAATTTACATTGATTTATTTTTAATAGAAATATCATTCAATTCAATGGATTCAAGATTCCATCTTATTTTCACCATTTACAATATTTTTATTTGAATAGTAATGACTTGAGGTTTCTTGAGTAAACATATTTATTGAGTCATAATTATTTCCCATTCAAATTTTGTTTTATACGATGGTTTTCCTTTATTCAATGAGGATACAATAATTCTATTATTCTTTATATTATTTGTAATTTCATTTTCACATCATAAAAATATTCTTGAGGGATCCAGTTTTATATAAAATTTGATGAAAGTAAGAATAATTCCCATCCTCTCCAAATAAGGTGTTTTTAATCCATATATATTTTTACTATTCCGAAAAAGGTTATAAATTTTTATATTTTGAAATAGAAATGTATTTTATTGGGTTGAAACAAAATTTAACTTTTCCAATATTAAAATGGAATATGTATCAATATTTTTATGATATGAGTTTCAAAAATGGTATTTTTAAAAAGATAAAATGGTGTCTCATTTCATGATTGTACACTTTATCATAAAATACACATATAATCTTGAGGGAATTTATGACATTTCAAGCACCCATTATTGAAATTAATCTCCAAATAAATAATTAAAATGAATTCATTTCAGTTTATAAAAAAAATTTATTTTTAAAGGTACTATTACCTTCTTCTTTTTCTATAAATGTTAATGAATTTTTTTTCAATACTCTATTACATTCCACAACCATTATTTTCATTAAACCGTGAAGGATTAAGCTCCTAATGATTTATATTTTATGAATAATCTTATAAATTAATCAATGGAATAAGTCTTTTAAGTGATTTTTATTTTTATATAAACTAATCTTCTTTTTATATCAAGTTATGCGATACCATTTCGAAATGATATGAAACACGTTTTCCACCTCTGAGTTTTAATGATATGATATATGATTTATATCTTATGGAACATATAGATACACATAATGATGGGCCAATTCCTATATAAGCTGGTAATACATTGTTTAAGCCTTTAAATCTCAAGAGATAATGAAGTTTTGATATACTTGTATTCATTCAAAATTTTATGTGTGATCCATATTAGATTATGTTCACAGCATAAAATGTTATCCTTCTTGGATATACTCATAATGTGATGATTCCATATACTTATTTTTTGTTCTATAATTCCTTTATGTTCAATATTTCCCAAACATATCACATATTTTTTTATATACCTATGATTATGCTCAATGGATCATGTTTTTACCACACACTCTTATCCCATAGTGTATGTTGGTCCATTTGAGATTATATTTCTTACTATTAGGATATATGGGAAAAAATTATGTTTAATGGCTATTTTTAATATGATATTTCTCCAATAATCTAGTTTTATCATATGATTATTATCTAATCCATGAAGAAATGTTGATAATTTTTCCCTTATATTGAATTTGAGAGCCCCCATTTCTTAT
The DNA here is from genome assembly GCA_963277665.1 of Viscum album. Classification (NCBI taxonomy): domain Eukaryota; kingdom Viridiplantae; phylum Streptophyta; class Magnoliopsida; order Santalales; family Viscaceae; genus Viscum; species Viscum album. Next base: position 1,388,574,175 of record OY728162.1, on the reverse strand, counting down.
GTTTTCATTCCCTATATTACTAATATGAGTATAACCTATGGGGAGTCTAGAAGGGGGTATAATATTTCTTTAGTAATGGAGAAATGATCACAAGTATTTTAAATAATGGGGTTTTATGTAGCTAGTCATCAAATAAACTAAAACATAAATTTTAGTGATTTTTTGTTTTTTATCAGATGTAATTCTTAAGATATAGAAATGATATAAAATAAATATGTGTTTAGATTTTCTCAGCTCATTAATATCAAATACTATATTTTAAATATGTGTTTTTAGCACAATATCCAAGAGTACAGGTCTTGGGGGATTTGGTATTATATAATGGTTTATATATAATTAGAGATTAATTTAATTTTTTTGGTGATTGGAACTAGTGAAAAATAGCCAAAACCCTAAAGACAAGTCTAGGTAAAAAAGAAAAAAATATTCGTAATGTATATAGTGATTGGTTTCCAATAAATAAAATACCTATCTATGTGAAAACTTGTTTGTTAAGACTCTCATGTAGACTCATCTAGGTGTAATAACCCTAAAAAGGATAGAAGGGTAATACATCGACCTTCATTTGGTCCTTGACAATATGGACTAACAATTTGGTCCATATGAATCTCTCAGGGGATATTATTTTGTTAGTTCACTTGATCTGTATGAACCACTATGAGGGATTTGAATATATTGTTTTATAGAAACTAATAAAGATGAGACCATGGATAACCATGACTGAAAAAATTATATTCATAATTTAAGGGTTTTAATGTTAATTATGATTTATTTATTCTATGTTAATAGTTTCATTTTATGTTTTTATAAATTTCCTATAGTTCAAATTTCTTTTATTTATGTGATAGATAGGTCATGGAAGAACTAATTTAAAAATGGAAGTGATGGATAATGAATTCATATTTCAAATGAGTAACCAAATAGGATTGATGTTGGTGTGAGAAGTCATGTGATTATTCCCAATCTTCAATCTCACTTCATGATTAGCAAAACTAACCAATTTGGATTTTGAAACACACCAAAGAATAAAAGGCTAAAATTTCATTGATTTTTTTGGGGAAACAAACCAAGATGGAAATATGATTCCATTTCATACATGTTAATATTTTGGGAATAAGAACATAGTGAAATTTGTAAAAGGGACTGGAAGATGTTTTATTTGTGGTAAATTATGACATCAACAAACCAATTTGGACGAAAAAATAGATAATTCAATGGCAGAATATAAACTTCATCATAACATACTTATAATAGTTTAATGTATTAAATATTTAGAAAATTAGAATTATGCACTTTTATGCCCAAATAATAAGGTTAACATGGATGATAATAACTAGTATCCTCTCAAACTAAAGGAACCAGGAAATGCATATGTTTATAAAATCACTGATGTGGAACGTACTAATTAAAGTGAACATATCCACCACTACAATGTTTTGGGTGTATTTTTTGAGTTTGATTATAGGAACCCTAGTATATCGAGGATAATTTCAAATATAATTAAATCACCACCCAGATGATTTTATTATCATATAATACTTCTAGTTGTATGTTTTTTTCACCCTAGGTAGATGTGTTTATGAATGTGATTTATGGAATATTAATATTATTCTATTAATTATTTTGTGATTTCTTATATTTATTATCAATCTTAACGTTGATTTTATATTAATGAAAAATAGGGAAATCTCATTTCATATTTCATATCAACTTATGATCAGCTTTCTGTGCATGTTTGACTAAGAAATCTCTTGGAAAAATAATTTATTGAGTTTGGAATCATAATAATGAATGACATGTCCCAGACCTCTCCAATCCGTTACATTGTAAAAATATAGTTTTTGAGGTGTTCTAGGAGGTGATAGAGACTCATTTGAATAGTTTTTTGAGCTTTCTAGTTTTTCCCAATGGTGGGTCACGTCAGTGACTCATTATCGGTAGGTCGCGTTGGTGGGTTGCATCAGCAACTCACAATAGATATGTTTAGTTGGTAGGTCATGTCAGTTACTGTTTATATATAGGTCTCATCCATGACTCAGTGTCAATAGGTCATGTAGGTGGATCACTTTGGTGATTCACGGACAGTAGGTGGCATCGTTGAGTAGTGTCAGTGAGTGGCATTGGTAAGTGGCATTAGTGAGGGGCGTTGGTAGGTAGCATTAATGAGTGGTGATGGTGAGTGGTGTCAGTAGGTGCTGTTAGTGGGTGACATTGGTGACTCACCACTGGTGACTCGTTTTGGTGACTCACCCAATAGCGATTCATTTCCAACAGTTTTTCAATACTCTAATTTTCTACTGCTTTTCCAATTTCTCCCATCTTACATTTTATTTGATGCAAATTGAGTTTAAAACCTATTTTTGACTCTTTCTGAACCACTTAATGGGTATTAATTATATATTTAATATCCTAATTCCCCCAAGATATTGAAGTAGAAATTCTATGTGGTCTTGGCCACAACACGACTTTTAAGTACTTTGAAAATCATCTCCCTTTATAGATTTAGGATTTTGAATTTCTAAATCTAAGACCCTTCCCTTTATGCTTGATTCATTTTCTCTTATTACCAAGTCACCTAGAAACTTTACTCATCCAGGAGCGGTAAGTGGGTGTTGTACCCCTGAATTTTGTTTTCCATGGAGCCTTACGCACCCCATATTCTGGGTACAATGAGGAATTTTAGATTTTCTATTTCTCTATGTAGGGATTACATTATCTCTCTTCTTGTTTTTTATCATGAAGGGAGGGTATACTGATGTATTCTAGTGAATAATATTGGCTCCATGTTAAATGATGTAATAAATGATGGGTGGAAGATGATGATAACAAAGATAATCGGATCTATTACATTAGTAATAGATGAGTTAGTGGGAAGATGATTGTAATGTTTGTTTTGTTTTATCTATTATCCTTGATCCATTAGGTGAATTATATCAGACATACACCATCTAAAAATTATGGTTGTTGGTGTTCTATGTTTGTGAACAGACTCATGAATAGTAATTATTAATTCTTCAGTTGAACTAGTGTGAACATGAAAACGTGATTAATAACATATATCTGGTTAAATGATGGGATTCCCTTGGATTAAACTTGTTCTGGGATTACTGCTGAAATATCAATGTTGAATTAAATATTATGTTCATTAAATCTGAATAAACCTTTCCTAGTTCGTGGTAGTTGTGAGATTTCAATGGATATTTTTTGTGTTGTGCTTTGTATGGGTTATGTGGTGCTACTGTTGAGAGCACTATAGTGTGTGTGGATAGTTTTAGGTGTAATGTAATATCAGGTTGAGATATTGTATTATTTTTTAATGGATGGGCAGTGTTTTAGAATTGGGGTTGTATGTTTAGGTTGTGCTATTTTTATGTATATGGGTGTACTGTTGTTATACCGCGTGAACTTTAGGTTGGTTTCGATGAGGTGTGTTGTGGGTTTTGGCTGTAATTTGGGGGTTTTCTTATTGAAAGGAAGGACATGGAATAATTGAATTGAAGAATAATAATGGAATTGGTTGTCTTGGGTGCTAATTGGGGAGGAAGTGTGAAGTGGTTTGTTTTTTCATTGTTTTAAACCTCTGTTTGGATTTGTTGTAAGGTTGGTTGTGTGTGGTTGTTCTTAGATTCTTGTATAGTGATATAATAATTATTAAATTATTAATAACATCAGTATTATTGGGTGTTAAGCAGATTTATTTTATAAACTTTGGAATTGATTGTCATTTGTCTATATATGTTCATTTAGAAGAAGCAACAAAGGGGGTTTTGTGGGATGGTTGTTGTTTGAACCCTATAGGTTGGGATGAGAACTTTAAACCTCTAAATATACATATATTTTCATGTTATTTCTATATGCATCCCACCCAAGTTGTAAATCAAGCACTAAACAACCCCATTTTATGGGGGGGTGTCTTTCTCCAACATCCCAGTGGTAGGTGGATGTCTAGCCACCCGCTCTTCCCAACTTCCTATTTCAGGTTATGAAATCCCAATACTCTTTGGGCAGGTAGTGGCTTCTGAGAAATAGGTTTTTGCAGGTGATTTGTACTTCCCAGGTTTCTTCCAGATGAGATTTTTTGTGATTCCATGGTGTCTTTGTGATGTGGTGTGGTTTGTGGCCCATGTGTCTATGGGCGGGATGAGATGTGGTTGTGAGGACTGGGTTTCTGTGGGTGGGATGTGGTACAGTATGTTCGAGAGTGGTGGGAGCCCTAGGAAATCATTTTTTGGGGAGTGTGAGTGGCTAATCACTGGAAATGTGGCGCAGGGTACCCTATCATTGATATTTTTTTTAATATAAATTTACTTGAATTGTGTTATTTGGTTATCATGCCATCAGTGAGGTTGGGTTGGTTAATATACATTGTGAGGTGCTATTGGTTTCTGCGGTTTTTGCACAGGTGAATTAGTATTTTTCTCCACTAGTGTATGAGTTAATTGTTTTTTATCTACTAAGTATATGTGTATAATCACTCTACATTTATAAAACTTTTTTCAGGTTTATATGAGGACTATTTGGACCTTTATGGGCATTACTATCATGGATGTGGGGTAAGTTGATGCATCACTATTTAGCTTTTTCCTTTTTTATTTACATTGGAGACTCTTTTTTCTACATGGGTTATTTTAAACATGCATGAGGGATGGATTTTGGATTATTTTATATATATGTAATGGAGTTTTTTGTTTCTGATACATCATATCTACCTATCTTTTTTACTACAAAAGGGTAATGCCTCCCATTTATGAGAATTTTATACCCTTGGTATTGGTCACCACCCCAGGGACTACAGGAGGTTGGACTCAAGTGGTCATTATATCTCATCCTTCATTTCCTACTCAAGAGTGGAATCTTGGGAAGAAGGGGTCATTGTATGAACCCAGTTCTTTTTTAAGGTATGGTTTTCTTCATTTTCTTTTCCTTTTAGTAGTTTTTGAGAAAACAATGAAAATGGGAAAAAATGTCAATTTTTATTAGCACACACTGTGTAATCTTATGTACACAATGTGTTTTCTGGAAGTGTTGGATGGGGATATATTTTGAGTGCTATTGTTGGCCAGGGTGAGAAGAAAGATCCACAACATGATATATACTTCTTAGTACACGCAATGTAGTCATGTCGGCATGGTCGGTGCAAGATGTGTATAGCAGGTCAGTAAATTTATGAATAGTAAAATGATATACATATCGTGTATATTAACTTACACGTCGTGTACTCCTACTTTTTTTATTAAAATGGGTAGTAGCCTTGTTTTCTCTTCTTCTAGATAGAAGAGCCTCCAGGTGTTGAACAAGAAGGTGCGAGTTCATTTCTTTTTCTCATTTTGTTATTTGAGACCCGATTCAAATTCCATCAGTCACGTTAGAACCCAATCGGTAAGGAATTTATTCTTCTAGATCCATTATTGATGATTTTGTCTCTTGATAGAGTTATTTAATGTTGAGTTTTTTACCACTTTTTTTAGATATATTCCATTCTAGGCTGATTCAAAGGTCGATGTCAAATTATAACAATTATATGAAACCAAGGTAGGTGGTCTCTTGATAATTGATTAAAGTAATGTTTTTTATGTGTTCTATTGTGACACAAACCCATGTTTAGGGGGTTGCTTGATTGAGAATTTGACAGTGTTATTATCTAATTTCATTTAGGTACTTGACTAAATTAATTGAAGCATGTTTAGGATTATATGGTTTGATTAAGGGCCCCCTCGTGGGTCCATTTTCCCTTGTATGACCATTGATTAGCCGTTTGTCCTATGATGCTAATTGGATTTTTTTTAATCCCTTTTAAAGGGTTTTTTTGAATGAGATTGGTTAAATGAATGTTTCCTTTTGAATATGAATATTAAAGCTTTGTGACAGTTTAATTCACATGTTAGTCTTGTTATATGATTTTCCCACATTAGTTGATTATTGAAAACAATGTAATAATTTAATTTACATGTGTTGTGTAATATTCTGAAATTATGATACACCAGGCTTGTCCCTGATGCATGCTTAAATGTTGATATACCGTGCTTGGCCCAGATACAAATTGAAATGATACTACACCGGGATTATCCATAATTAGAATATGTTGAAATACTAATGCACTGGTCTTTTCCCTAATTAGAATATGTTTAAATGCTTATACATTAGGCTTGGATATAAGAAATATTCAAATGTAATGATTGAAGATGCATTTTCCTATCCAAAACACAATCATGGATTAGGTCTACACTTCTTTTTGAGATAGCCTGTCGAGGTATCTGTAGTGTTTACATTATATGAGTGATTGACAAGCTTAGGCCGGATCCCAAGACTTATATAATTCAATGAATTCAAATTGATTAAAGAACAAGAAATGAATGTAAATGAATATTATAACATGTATGATTGTAAACAATTTAGTAGTTGCTAGTTTACTAATTTTTATTATTATACACTATTGTTGCATATACTCACTGACAGATTGGCACCGAACATTGGTGGTTGCCTATTGGGATTTAATTTTCAATACCTATTTGGGTCAGGTTTTTGGGCCCAAATAGACTATATTTCTGTAGGTGTCAATAGGGGAAAGGCTCTCAATACACTTATTGATTGCTGCTTTGGAAAATGAGAGCATAGAACCAAGCCAAGACTTGCGATGCTTCTAATTTTCATTTTTTTACCATAATTTGGTATTGTGTTGTACCTGATTGTAATTTATCTTATTTTCTATGTTTTCTTAGAACATGGTACATGATACATCATTTGATATTATATTCCTTCTAGTTATCTTTATCATGTAGTCTTTCGTTGTTTACTTCTATTTCATGTTGTTTACTACTTCCTCTATTTGTTAATATTTATTACGTTGTGTTATACTCAGATAATGAATGCATAGTTTCTCCACTATCACACTCTAGGTCCTCACTACTAGTCAGCATCCTCTGGAGTATGGGGAAATAAGATTGAGTCCATATGGCCAACCGGGTACGGGGCATGATTTAGTGGCATCCAGACTTACGATAGTACAAAGTTGTATCAGATGGGTTTTTTATTTTATACTTTGTCTTAATATTTGGATCCTATAGACAGGGTTAGGAAGGAATATGTATTTGGTAATTGGCTATGCCTAGGAGTAGCTACCCAACGTATAGGGAGGGCCAAGGTTCCTCAAATTGACTTGTGATCTTTACATTTTGAGAAATTATAGTTAATTGAATTTTACCATAGTGTGACACACTTGATTTATACTATTACTATTTATGCAATTACAATTTATAATTTAGTTTCAACCTGATGAGATGAGGTTGTTTCGTCTCATGCATCATATAGGCACTTGTGAGAAACACATTCCTTGCATTTTTTCACACCATCTAGGATGCATTAGTTATCATATGTTGTTGTGATTGATTATGTGATATATAAGAATGATTTTGTGATATGTGTATTGGTATGTGATATGGTTTGGAGTGAATGGGCACCAAACATTGGTTCCTGAACTGTATGGGCCCTCTTGGACCAGAATTTGGCGGATCATGATCCAACTGTTTATCTAAACTTGTATTATGATATGTTCTACTTGGGTGCCAAGATTTTATTTTTGGGGAGTATGGGCCCTCATGGGTCAGAATTTGGCATCCTGATGCTTGTTTTTTTTCTACAGAACAGATGTTTTTTGGGAAATATGGAGATTCTATTATAAAAAACCAAGTATACACAGTGTGTAGTCTTACATAAAATGCTGCGTGTTCTTCCAATTTTGAGAAGATGATATTCCATGCTTTAATAAGAACACACCATGTACCATGTGTACATGCTATGTAAGCCTTGACCGTATAACCTGCCATGTGGGAATGGATGACGGGTTATTGAGCATTAAGTATGGAACACCATGTAATGTGTGTACACACCATGTTTAAGTTGACCATGTATCTAACCATGTGAATAATGACATAGGTGGATGAAAAATTAGTTTTACACATTGTGTTGAGGGTGAACATGCCAAGTATTCTTACACTGAAAAAACTGTGTAGTTATAGCTGTGTAGATGTACCTGGGAAGGAAGGAAACTCAAGTACACTCCGTGTTTCTTGGGAAACATGTCGTGTACATGGGGTGTTACACGTCCATGTGGGACCGAAGTACACGCCCATGAAATGGACTAGTAGGACACATCGTGTAAGGGGAAATACATGTTATATACTTATATTTTTTAAAACTAGAGTGTTTTCCAAAAATATATTACGTTATTGTACTTATAAAAAATAGTTTCCTTTTAGTTAAGTTTGCACTAAAGTGTGTGTGATGGACCCTGTTGATTTATGCCACTATGATGACCACGAGTTGTACACCTAGAGAGTAGTGATGAGCATACTCCAGAAATGGTTTTCCATGGGCTATCGATGGACCCTTCAGTAGTTCCAGTTGTGGAACCATCCATTATATCGGATACGGGTGCAGACACACAATTCCAAGAAGGTTTTTTGAGGTTTATACAGACCTTACAGGGACCATCACATGCTTCCATATCCATGACAGAGCTAACGTGTATATTCTAGGAGTAGCATCCGACTATGGTTTCTGAGGATGGCGGACCACATGCTATGGAATCATGGATGGAATCAATACTGACTATCTTCGAGCATCTGGAGATGCCTCATGAGAGGAGGGTAAAGCTTCTAACTTATATATAGCATCATTCTACCATGATATGGTGGGATGTTCTCACTGAGGTAGGGAATCATTGGGATATGCCATGGGATGAATTTTAGGCAGCCTTCTATGATTATTATTTTCCCAAGACGTTGAGAGAAGATCGAGCCCGGGAGTTCATGCACCTCACGTAGGTCACACTATCCATTAATAAATATTCTTCTTAGTTTAATGAGCTTCATGGATTCACACCTATTAAAATGGATGATGATGTATATAATGGTATACGACTCGAAGATGGTATCAGTTTTGACATCCAATCACAGGTGAATATATCATGTTTCCATTTGTCTCTACTATTGTGAATCAGGCGCTGATTAGCGAGTGTATCCTACGGGAATCTGGGGGTGTGAGACAAGGCAGTTCAACACCGAGATCTGGTACTGTCTCGACTGAAAGCAAGAAGCTTCATATAGAGCTTTCTCACAGGGATACGAGAAGTCATAACCTTTCGTTAAGTTTCTAGGTGTGGTGCTACCTGTTCAGAAGGATTTGGAATACTAAACCTTAGTACTTAAGGAACCGGTCGAATGCCGAGCATGTGGAAAGATGTAAAATTTACAGTGGTTCTATAGGATGTTTCCACCATCATCTAGTGAGAGAGGGTCTATAATAACTCCACATTGAGGAATGGGATTAACAGCTTCTCAGTAGTCAGGGGACTGGAATATGTCAGGTCGTTCAGGTCGAGGAGGTCGTTGTTGACGTTGTAGTATGAAACTAGGATCTGAGCAATAGTAGGGTGGGTCATATCATGGTAGCCATGCTGTTTCATAGGGCCACAATTTAGTTCAGACATATGCAGTGCAACAGACCCCACAAAAGTAGGATGTTGATTCTTATACTATCATAGGTACTATTCTAGTCACTTATGTTTTATCTTCTACCATTTTTGATACTGGTGCTACACATAGTTTTTTATATGTCGACATTTTTTAATGTCTTGGGCTATATTTTTACACTACTTCTGCTATTATGATTCTAGAAACTCCGTTAGGGATGAGAATGGTAGGTGTGAGACAGTTCAAGGAGTTCCCCCTTGAGATCAGTGGGTGTCACTATCCATGGAACCTCAATGTCTTAGAGATGAATAACATTGATGCCATTCTACGAATGGACTGGTTGGTTTATTTTTTATCCTTTGTTTATTTCTATCGTTGTAGGGTGAGTTTTACATCACCAGGTTGAAGAGAGTTTCTATATAAGGCTGAATGGGATGTCCAGGCAAGAAGATCTGGACCCGAGCATCATGGGATGGGATGGATGACATCCTAGATTGCGAGTTTATATCTATATTACCATGGAACATTTCTAGAAGTCCTTTCTCCAGTGGTTGATTGTTTCAGGGACATTTACATAGATGAATTCTCAGGCTTACCTATTACCAGAGAGTTTAAGTTCACTATTGAGTTACTTCCAGGAGCTGCACTATTATCCATTCCTCATTATAAGATGGATACAATAGCATTGAAAGATTTTAAGAGGCAGTTACAAGATTTATAAGCTAAAGGTTTTAACTGACCTATTACTTCTCCATGGGGTCCACTGGTCCTTTTCATGAAAAAGGCAGATGTTACCCTTAGGCTATACATGGACTATCAGATACTGAACTAGTTGATGGTTAAAAACTGATATCCCTTTCTCAAGATAGATGACCAATTTTATTAGATTTGAGGAGATCAGGTATTCTTGATGATTGAAATTAGGTCATTATATCACAAGATATATTTTTGATCTGCAGACATACCTCGTAAAACCATTCATTGCATTTAAGGTGTATATGAGTACGTGGTTATACTGTTTGGTCTCCTAAATGATCCAACATTTTTAATGGTACTGAATAACAAAGTGTTCCATCCTTACCTAGATTCTTTTGTGGTGGTTTTCGTAGATGATATCTATAGAGACCCGTATCTTGACGTACATGGACATTACATTACTTTTTCGGAATACTTAGTACATAACAAAAACACACACACAAGGACCGTAATAGTTTAGTGTCTTTGGAAACTCGGAATATAATCTTCTAATCGTGGTGAAAGATCTTCAAAATCTCCCATAAAGATCTTATTTTTTTATACCTAAAACCTTTCTTTATATCCTAGGGAAAATAAAACATAAAAGGGTGAGCTCAAATGCTCAATAAGGGTAAACAAAATAAAAACCAATCATATCATATTCATAAGAACATAGCTTTTGGAAATCTTAACCTGCAAAAGAGCTCATAATATCATAGCATGGGATAAATCATAGAAGTGAAATGTAATCCCAATAATCATAACTTAAAACATGAAACTTTGTGGCATACACACATAATCATAGAGAATCATTTCTTGTTAGTCAAGACTCATTGCCAAGACTATCTTAGTGGACAAAGTCCCTTTCTGAACCGAGTCACCCTCGTTTCAGTCCTATTTCACGGAACCGGTATAACCTACCATTCCAGCCATGTCTATATCATGAGATATAAAATCTTTACCCAATGCATTGGAGGGAGATATAGGTCCCACCCATCTTATAATGAATCCTTTCTTATGTGTGCCACATAATCATAAACCATACATCATAGCGTAACCCATGTAATAAAAATGGAATTCTTAAACAACATGACATCATAAAACAATTCATATAAGATAAAGGAATTAATAAAAATATTTCCATCACAACATAATCAAATCCATGTAATAATAGGGATAAAAACAGAACCCTTTTATCATCTTATATGGAAAATAATTTTGATAAAATACTTGAACTCCATTCTTGAGGAAAATATCCTTTCTACTTCAAAAACACTTTTCCTTTCTTAACATGTCATAAAATTTCAAACTAAAAGAAGTTTATTAAAAATAAACTTGAAAAATTTAAAAGGAAGATTCTTGGAAATAATATTTTAAAAATCCATTCATGCCGTATAAGTTAAAAAAACATTCTTCGTACTTTTGTCGGAAAAGTCAAAAAGTACCTCGTACGAAAAAACGACAAAAGATTCCTTTCATATTCCTTACTAAAAAATCACCGAAGGGAAAATTGGATTTAAACTATTTTAAGTGGATGGAAAAAATATTATATATTGAGGGAACATGGATGTGGATGATAAAATACACCCCAGTAAATACTTACGAATAAACAATCTCGGATAAAAATGAGATTGTGATATTTCCCTTAACTTAGGTCCGACTTGCTTTGTAAGTGTCCGAACCTCCTGTATAATGATTTAAATCATGTTATTGACTTATTCCAGAATAATATTATTGTTATTATATCATATATGGTCCACTTATGACCTTATATTACCCGTTCTTTTGTAAATTCATGTTAACGAAGCGTTTTGGGTAAAATCGTTTCATTTATCGTAGGTGTTTGGACTTGTTGTTCTTGACATTATTATTACTTATATCATGATTTACATACTTCCAGAATATATAGTATGATTTATATATCATATATATTCAGTATATATATATATAATAGATAGATAAATGAAATTAAACACACCGTTCATGGATACGGTAGTCCGTACGTACGCATGAACGCTGCTTTCCTTTCCTTATTGTCTTGAATGGAAGTAAGTAGATGACACATATATATATATACATAAATCCAGTAGATTTACCATGTCATATATTCCATTATTATTCATTATATATACTTTATAATCATTCTGGAATGGTTAACATGGATAATGAATCTCATCGCGTCGTGGAGATGGTAGTCTGTACGTACGCACGAGCGATGATATCGTTCCCATGGTCGTGGAATTGTGTTTAAGTGTATGTATACTATTTCAGTATCAATATCACTTTATAATAATCATATATAGTTACTCATTACACCATTATACCCATCCAATTATGGTGGTGGCGGAAAATAGATTACACCACGGCGTGGAGACGGTATTCCGTACGTACGCACGCTCGGTGATTTCCTTTTTCCGTAGGATGGATATAAGGTTAATTAGAGTTTTTTCATATTTATAATAACATATCAGTATAAAAGAAATACTGATGTTTTTAATTTATCATGAAACAACTAAAGAAGAAGAAGTTGAAGAAGAAAAAAATTGAAAAAGATCGGTAATGGATATTACCTCTTTTTGACGCGCCTTTTCTTAACCTCCACTTAAAGAACTAAGGATGGTCTTTGAAGAAGACCAGGAACTCTAGGATGATACTAGGGAAGTGGAGAAGATATTTTGGCATGGGTTGGCCGATCTTGAAGGCTCAAATTTGTGTGAGGAAGAGAGGGAGGAGGTTCCCTTTTATAAGGGAGGAGAGGGGCACCTTTGGAATAACTAAAAATATTATTTTATTATAAAGTCAAGTTCGGTTTTAAATAGCTCTAAATTGATTTATTTCTAGGATAAGGTGGGTATGGGTCGCAATCCTCTCATACAATAGTATTTAGACAAGTTTAGGTTATTATTTTAACCTTATCAATTAGATTTAACTCTAAGTTAAATAATTTAACTTTTACCGTGTCTTCTTGATTTCTTACACTATATGGTTAATAAACTTACCAAAACAAGCCAAAAAAACCCCAAGTTGTTTATTATTAATATATATATCTTTATCTAAGTCATTTGGCCGAACCTTAGATTTTTAGGAATTAAATAACAATTGATAATATAATATTTGTTTTAAAAACTAATTTATGTCAATTTTGACACTATTTGGTACATAATTTTTATGAAATTCATAACAAAATTATAAGTTCTAACCAAGTTACTTAAATCAACAATAACATGTCATATTAACCTAGAAAATAATTTTAAGTCATAAAAAGTCTCAAATTACATTTATTTGGTCATTTATAACATCAATTATGTTAATGTTTCTTAAAAAGGTAATTACTGCATCATTGTTGTGTCATAACTAAATTAAATTATTTAAAGTATAAAAATTACAAATAAAATACCATATTGTAGGAAATAGTTTTATCTTTCTAATTAATATTTATAGTTGAATTTATCTTATTTATAACCCCATATTAAAATATTTTTAGTAAATAAACATTGATTTTAACTCTTTTATCTCTTCTTTGAATTAAATAATAATAAATGACCTAATCTAATCCAAGTGGGCCGAAATGATAATATATTACACTTAAGGTTTTTTTTGGTCTAGATACACTTGTCAAATAGGATTAGGACATGTTTTAGGGTAATAATAATATCATTTTTACCCTTAATTACCCTATTTACTTTTAACCGTGGTAAATAAAAGTAAAAAGTTACTATTCACCAAAAATTATTTTCATCTCATTGAACCACATTTTACTTACTGACATCAACCGTGTCTCTCGAATTTGTGAAATTCCATTCACAGAAGTGGTAAAATTAAGATTTATGAAAAAATTAATTTTTTTTAACTACCACTTAGTAGTTTCACTATTCATCAAAAATTGAAGTTTTTCAGAAAAATGCCAAAATTTCACCCTAAGCTATAATTGATATTCCGAATTCAAAAATGATTTCTATTTTACAAAATTCCCAACATATAAGTTTCATTAATTAATTTTATAATTAATTCCCGTTGTCACAACAAATATCGTGTTTTTAAGAGATCATAATTATCAAAAGATTAACACTTGTTTATGTCTGGTGTAAATGTGAAATTACATCCAATGACCAACATTGTATTGAATTGTAAAAATATATTCTAAATATACTTTAAAACCACTCAAATTAATAATTTATCACTATTAATTATTTCGATTAAAAATGTTGTTTTTAATTATAATTTAGTAATTTTCACTATTCATCAAAATATGAAAGTTATCCGAAAAGTACCAAAATTTCACCTTAGGCTAAATTCGATACTCCGAATCCAAAAATGAAGTCCATTTTGAGAGCTAAAATTTCTAAAATTTTAAAAGGTGTTTGTTAATATTCTTAACGGCTAGTTTTAATTATATTTTAATAGCATATCGTTGTTTAGTGAAACTGAGTATTACGTACTACACACGCTATCGAGGAAGGTTGTGATTACGTGTAATGCAAGGCAAGTCAAGGATGTGTGTTGTGCAAGCTCCTTTTGGTGTAGCGTACAACAAAAGACATTAATAAAATTAAAAATAATATTTTTCATAAAATCTCGGGCTGTTACATTCTACCCCCCTTAAAATGAATTTCTCCCTCGAAATTTGTCTGGGTTATAAATGGTTTACTACTCGAAATTTTGTTTAATAGAAAACCACATCGTAAAAAGGGAATACCCAAACCAATCTTTAAAAACAAAGGTATGAAACGTAACAGTTACCCAAATAAACTAATCACTGGGTTTCCACATAGGTGAAAATATGGATATGGAAGAGAAATCTAACCATCATGTTCTGATAGAGAGTGGTAGAGAACATGGCTATGGAAAAGCCAGTAATCACAAATCCATAGATTTGTGATGATATAAGGTACCATCTAATTTACCGGATATAAGGGCACTAGGACAACATTTTTTTGGTTTACAATATCATTTCCCTAAGGTTGAAGAATTTGAATTAGAATAAATACTTACATTATTTTGGTACAATATCACTGTTGTTCGTACTTGGAACAATTTTGACTTCATCTCTTAAAGAAATGAAGTTGAATTTGTTATTCATGAAGTGTTAATTGATCATGTGATAGAATGATGGGTCATTCCATCTATCTCAAACAAAAGGTTAGAAAAGTTATCAAAAAATACATAAGTCCGTCTATAGTGAGATTAATCATATATGGTTCCTAAAATGGAATTATACTTCATATATCGTACTTCTTAATAAAATAAAACTAGTTTCTACTAAACAGGTACTTCTTGTAGGCCAGTGGTAGGCGATAAAGGTCAGTCGCACTTCGGTTGTGGGTACGATTCCCACAGCCTTGTTTGACGCGATGGGCTATCGCTCGTCCTGCAGGTTTTCCTTTTTCTAAAACTATATTACTATAACATCCCATCAATAATATCGGGAAAAAAAACTTCTATCCTTAAACAATACTAACTTATATCCAACATAATCCATTCCAATCTTTAGGCTTATCCATAATACTACAGTTCACTCTCATAATATAGTGAAAACGATTACCAGAGATTTAATACCATCGTTGATCCCCATATATCATAAGATATGTTTTGTTGGTCACATTCCAAACATTCAAAGTCCTTAATCATGTATTCTCTTGAATACCTTAGTGAAAACATGAATTCAGTTAAAAGTTAACACCTTCCACATACCAAAATCCTCAAAATTCTATATACTCAAACCATGATATCACTTAGTCCTTATATCAATCATGATCTCATGAATACTGTTAAACATTACATTTTCTCGTTTTCCCTTCATTATGCGCATATCATCTTATTTCCAAAAAATATCTGAATAACCTTTCATGGATACTGGTAACATTAATCATACACTTTCAAAACTCAAAGAAAGACAATAGTGTAACAATCCTTAGATGTATCTTTATTCCATAGTACCATGAGATTACTTATACAACATTACACATGATAAACATGTAATCATTCCACTACATTCTTAAACCATTAACCGATCTTCAACAATTCTTTCATCTCACATATCATTTGTAGTCTCTTCATCATCATCCACATAAATACTACCCATATGACCATACTGATTCTCTTCATGAGTCTTTCCCTTAGGACATTGGTTTGCATAATGCCCATACATTCCACATTTAAAACACTTAACCATTTTTGATGTCATAGAAATACCATTATCTTCATCCATGGTGTTAACTGAACCTTTTCCTTTGCACTTACTTGCTTTGTGTCCTTCTTTTCCACACCCAAAGCATCTTCCAGTTCCCTTGAAACATTCTTCTTGATGCCTCTTCCCACATGATTTACATAGGGGAAATTAAACTTTCTTTCCTCTATGATCATCATCAAACTCCATCTTTCTCTTATTAGCCGAGTCAGGAAACTTACCGAATTTGACTTTATTGATCATATTATGAGATTACTGATTTGGCATAATAATGATGGTTGGGCTTCCAAATCCCATCTCATTTGGTTGCTCATTAATAATATCATTCCATTGTCCATAATATCCTCCATTATCGTGAATCATCTTGTTTCCAGCCATTTTCTAAAACCCAAAAAGAATAGTGTTAGAGGAAAAAATCATAATAAAGGGGGAGTAACTTCAATATCTAACATCTTATGTTTAATATAATATCGTTACCATAGTTCTAGGACTATATCCTATACGTATACTTATCCTTAGGGACATCCCTAGACATACCTTAGAAATATCTCTAGGGATCTCACTAATGTTTTCGCATCCTAGTTTCCAAATGTTGACTAAACCTTTCCTCTGATACCAACTGTAGAGACCCGTATCTTGACGTACATGGAAATTACATTATTTTTTCGGAATACTTAGTACATAACAAAAACACACACACAAGGACCGTAATAGTTTAGTGTCTTTGGAAACTCGGAATATAATCTTCTAATCGTGGTGAAAAATCATCAAAATCTCCCATAAAGATCTTCTTTTTTTTATACCTAAAACCTTTCTTTATATCCTGGGGAAAATAAAACATAAAAGGGTGAGCTCAAATTCTCAATAAGGGTAAACAAAATAAAAATCAATCATATCATATTCATAAGAACATAGCTTTTGGAAATCTTAACCTGCAAAAGAGCTCATAATATCATAGCATGGGATAAATCATAGAAGTGAAATGTAATCCCAATAATCATAACTTAAAACATGAAACTTTGTGGCATACACATATAATCATATAAAATCATTTCTTGTTAGTCAAGACTCATTTCCAAGACTATCTTAGTGGATAAAGTCCCTTTCTGAACCGAGTCACCCTCGTTTCAGTCCTGTTTCACTGAACCGGTATAACCTACCATTCCAGCCATGTCTATCTCATGAGATATAAAATCTTTACCCAATGCATTGGAGGGAGATATAGGTCCCACCCATCTTATAATGAATCCTTTCTTATGTGTGCCACATAATCATAAACCATACATCATAGCGTAACCCATGTAATAAAAATGGAATTCTTAAACAACATGACATCATAAAACAATTCATATAAGATAAAGTAATTAATAAAAATATTTACATCACAACATAATCAAATCCATGTAATAATAGGGATAAAAACAGAACCCTTTTATTATCTTAGATGGAAAATAATTTTGATAAAATACTTGAACTCCATTCTTGAGGAAAATATCCTTTCTACTTCAAAAACACTTTTCCTTTCTTAACATGTCATAAAATTTTAAACTAAAAGAAGTTGATTAAAAATAAACTTGAAAACTTTAAAAGGAAGATTCTTGGAAATAATGTTTTAAAAATCCATTCATGCCGTATAAGTTAAAAAAACATTCTTCGTACTTTTGTCGGAAAAGTCAAAAAGTACCTCGTACGAAAAAACGACAAAAGATTCCTTTCATATTCTTTACTAAAAACTCACCGAAGGGTAATATTGGATTTAAACTATAGTAAGTGGATGGAAACAATATTACATATTTAGGGAACATGGATGTGGATGATAAAATACACCCCAGTAAATACTTACAAATAAACAATCTCGGATAAAAATGAGATTGTGATATTTCCCTTACCTTAGGTCCGACTTGCTTTGTAAGTGTCTGAAACTCCTGTATAATGATTTAAATCATGTTATTGACTTATTCCAGAATCATATTCATTGTTATTATATCATATATGGTCCACATATGACTTTATATTACCCGTTCTTTTGTAAATTAATGTTAAAGAAGCGTTTTGGGTAAAATCGTTTCATTTATCGTAGGTGTTTGGACTTGTTGTTCTTGACATTATTATTACTTATATCATGATTTACTTACTTCCAGAATATAAAGTATGATTTATATATCATATATATTCAGTATATATATATATATAATAGATAGATAAATGAAATAAAACACACCGTTCATGGAGACGGTAGTCCGTACGTACGCATGAACACTGCTTTCCTTTCCTTATTGTCTTGAATGGAAGTAAGTAGATGACACATATATATATATATATACATAAATCCAGTAGATTTACCATGTCATATATTCCATTATTATTCATTATATATACTTTATAATCATTCTGGAATGGTTAACATGGATAATGAATCTCATCGCGTCGTGGAGACGATAGTCCGTACGTACGCACGAGCGATGATATCGTTCCCATGGTCGTGGAATTGTCTTGAAGTGTATGTATACTATTTCAGTATCAATATAACTTTATAATAATCATATATATTTACTCATTACACCATTATACCCATCAAATTAAGGTGGTGGCGGAAAATAGATTACACCACGGCGTGGAGACGGTATTCCGTACGTACGCACGCTCGGTGATTTCCTTTTTCTGTAGGATGGATAGAATGTTAATTAGAGTTGTTTCATATTTATAATAACATATCAGTATATAATAAATACTTATGTTATTAATTTATCATGAAACAACTAAAGAAGAAGAAGTTGAAGAAGAAAGAAATTGAAAAAGATCGGTAATGGATATTACCTCTTTTTGATGCGCCTTTTCTTAACCTCCACTTAAAGAACTAAGGATGGTCTTTGAAGAAGACCAGGACCTCTAGGATGATACTAGGTAAGTGAAGAAGATATTTTGGTAGGTTTTGGCAGAGATTGAAGGCTCAATGTTGTGTGAGGAAGAGAGGGAGGAGGTGCCCTTTTATAAGGGAGGAGAGGGGCACCTTTGGAATAACTAAAAATATTATTTTATTATAAAGTCAAGTTCGGTTTTAAATAGCTCTAAATTGATTTATTTCGAGGATAAGGTGGGGATGGGTCGAAAGCCTCTCATCCAATAGGATTTAGACAAGTTTAGGTTATTATTTTAACCTTATCAATTAGATTTAACTCTAAGTTAAATAATTTAACTTTTACCGTGTCTTTTTCTTTTCTTACACTATATGGTTAATAAACTTACCATAACAAGCCAAAATAACCCCAAGTTGTTTATTATTAATATACATATCCCTATATATGTCATTTGGCCTAACCTTAGATTTTTAGGAATTAAATAACAATTGATAATATAATATTTGTTTTAAAAACTAATTTATGTCAATTTTGACACTATTTGGTACATGATTTTTATGAAATTCATAACAGAATTATAAGTTCGAACCAAGTTACTTAAATCAACAATAACATGTCATATTAACCTATAAAATTAGTTTAAGTCATAAAAAGTCTCTAAGTACATTTATTTGGGCATTTATAACATCAATTTTGTTAATTTTTCTTAAAAAGGTAATTACTGCATCATTGTTGTGTCATAAATAAATTAAATTATTTAAAGTCTAAAAATTACAAATAAAATACCATTATGTAGGAAATTTTTTTATCTTTCTAATTAATATTTATAGTTGAATTTATCTTATGTATAACCCCATATTAAATTTTTTTAGTAAATAAAGATTGATTTTAACTCTTTTATCTCTTCTTTGAATTAAATAATAATAAATGTCCTAATCTAATCCAAGTGGGCCTAAATGATAATATTTTAAACTTAAGGTTGTTTTTGGTCTAGATACACTTTTCAAATAGGATTAGGACATGTGTTAGGGTAATAATAATATCATTTTTACCCTTAATTACCCTATTTACTTTTAACCGTGGTAAATAAAAGTGAAAAGTTACTATTCACCAAAAATTATTTTCATCTCATTGAACCACATTTTACTTACTGAAATCAACCGTGTCTCTCGGATTTTTTAAATTCCATTCACAGAAGCGGTAAAATTAAGGTTTATGAAAAAATTAATTTTTTTTTAAACTACTACTTAGTAGTTTCACTATTCATCAAAAATTGAAGTTTTTCAGAAAAATGCCAAAATTTCACCCTAAGCTATAATTCATATTCCAAATTCAAAAATGATTTCTATTTTACAAAATTCCCAAAATATAAGTTGCATTAATTAATTTTATAATTAATTTCCGTTGTCACAACAAATAGCGTGTTTTTAAGAGATAATAACTATCAAAAGATTAACACTTGTTTATGTCTGGTGTAAATGTGAAATTAAATCCAATGACCAACATTGTATTGAATTGAAAAAATATATTGTAAATATAATTTAAAACCACTCAAATTAATAATTTATCACTATTTATTATTTCGATTAAAAAAGTTGTTTTTAATTATAATTTAGTAATTTTCACTATTCATCAAAATATGAAAGTTATCCTAAAAGTACCAAAATTTCACCTTAGGCTAAATTCGATACTCCGAATCCAAAAATGAAGTCCATTTTGAGAGCTAAAATTTCTAAAATTTTAAAAGGTGGTTATTACTATTGTTAACGGCTAGTTTTAATAATATTTTAATAGCATATCATTGTTTAGTGAAACTCAATATTACGTACTACACACGCTATCGAGGAAGGTTGTGATTACGTGTAATGAAATGAAAGTCAAGGATGTGTGTTGTGGAAGCTCCTTTTGGTGTAGCGTACAACACAAGACATTAATAAATTTAAAAAGAATATTTTTCATAAAATCTCGGGCTGTTACATTATCTTGGTGTATTCTAACAATCAACACAACCAGTCTAAACATCTCGATATCATTTTAAATACACTGAGAGAGAAACAGTTATATGCTAAGCTCACTAAATTACACTTCTAGATGGATTAAATTAACTTATTTGGTCACATCATCTCAGAGACTATAGTATTAGTGGACTCAGAGAAGCTGAGAGCAGTATTTACCTGGGAGAATCCCAAGAAAGTTTTGGTGGTGTAGAGTTTCTTGGGGATAAATTGTTAAAAAATGTGTTTTATATATGGATTCTCATGCTTAGAAGCACCGATTATGGGATTTACTAAGAATTGTGTGATGTTTGGGTGGTCCGACTCTAGTGATGCAACCTTTCAGAAGATTAATGTAAATTTATCTTTAGTGCCGATATTGATATTTCCAGGTTTAGGAATGGGTTACACTGTATATTGTGATGCATTGGGTATTGGGTTGGGAGTAGTGTTTAGGTAGGGGGATCACTTTTTTGCGTATGGGTCTCAGAAGTTGAGGCCACATGAGAGGAATTTCCCAATGCATGATCTCGAGTTACCAGTAGTTGTTCATGCTTGGCATTGTTGGAGATATTATTTATTGGGAGAAAATTTTTGGTGTTAATATACCAAAAAATTCTCCAATATATCTTTACTCAGCGTGATTTAAATACGACACAACTACGGTGGGTGGAATACCTTCATTCTATCGATTTTGAGCTTGCCTATACACCTGGAAAAGGCAATGCAGTGGATGACTCATTGAGTAGGAGGACTCAGATACATTTAGTACAGGAGGCCTGTGGAGAGTGGGAACATATGGATTTTTTCCCTAAGATACATTTAGTGTAGCATGATAGTTAGGGACCAAATTATCTTTCATATTTATTAGTTACTCTACCCTACTAGACAGAGTGAGAATGAGGTAGCTATCAGATTTTGAAGGTCTGGTTCTATGGGAGATTGTGGTAGGAGAGGACCCTTCTCCTAGATGGATGATACGTGAGTATGTAGTGATGTATATCCCTTGATGTGTGTGGGTTCTAGGGGATATATGTGAGGAGCTGATGTAGGAGTTTCATTCCTCAGCATGGGAAGTGTGTCCCGGAGTCACCAATATGTACTGTGAATAACGCCATTAGTATGGGTGGCTGGGTATGAAATGAGAAGTAGCTAGTTTTGTTAAGAGTTGTTCCACCTATCAGTAGGTGATAGAGGAACATCAAAATTTAAATAGGCTTTTATATTATCCAACCACTCCTTATTGGAAGTGGGATTATGTTGCGATAGATTTCTTGATGGGGTTATCGAGATCGCCTAAATGCAATGATGTTGTGTGGGTCATAGTTGACAGGCTTACGATGGTCTCTCACATCTTGCCGATCAAGGAGAATCTTGGTGTAGATGAGTTTGAAAAGATATATATCTGAGAGGTGGTATGACATCATAGGGTCCCTAAGTTAATATTTATAGGTAGGCATTCCCACTTTATGTCTCTTTTTTTAGAGTTTCTAGGGGGTGCTGGGTTAACAGGTGCTTCTGAGCTCAACATACCACCCTCAGACTGATGGACAGTCAGAGCGTACGATTAGTGTGTAAGAGGACATGTTGTGTGCATGTTTCCTAGAATTTGGGTATATTGGGAGAAGAATATACCCCTAGTTTAATTGTATTATAATAATATCTTATAGGATACTATTCAAATGGCCCAATATGAGGCTTTGTATGGTAGGCCATTCCGATCACCCATGTGTTGGCTGGATATAGGAGAGGCAGCTATACTGAGACCCCGGCTTTTCCACGAGACTATTGAGTATGTCCACTTGATTCAAAGAGGAATACATACTACACAGTCTCTTCAAAAATCTTAAGCAGATCAGTGGAGATGTCCTTTGGAGTTTGAGATTGGGGATCAAGTTTTCATGCATGTCGCACTGAGATTGGGGCACAAGAGGATCATGAGATCAGATGAGAATTCACTAAGATATTTTGGACCATTTGATATTCTAGAATGAGTGGGATCAGTTTCATATCGGCTACAGTTACCTCAGAGGTACTAAGAAATGAAAGACGTTTTCCATGTATCTCATCTATGTCGTCTTCACTTAGACCTGTGTCACATTGTTTTACCTAAGGAGGATGACCTTCTGGTTGATTCATCTTTTGAGGAGCATCTGATTCATATAGTCGATAGGAGCATGAAGATTCTCTGAGGCTAGTCAGTTCCTGTCATATGGGTAATATGGAAGCACGACTGAGAGCAGGATAAGACTTGGGAGAGGGAGGCCGACGTACTTGCTCAATGGCCAGAGTTATACTCATTTTTTTCATTCACTACCCTTTGAAGGGTAATTTAGGGAAGAATTTCTTTAAGTGGAAATGTTTTTAAGAACCAGGATCTTCATTGAGGCATGGGTTTCTTCTTTTTCTTTTCATTTGAGTTGTTTTTGAGAAAATAAGTAAAATTGGAAAAAAAAATTATGTTTTAGTTGCACACTCCATGTAATCCTATGTACACACTATATAGTTTGGCCATGTAGGATGGGGATACCCAGTGTGTGTTATTGTTAGCCAGGGAGAGACAAAAAAGACACAACACACCATTTACCTCCTATTACAAGCTGTATAGTTATGTTAGCACTGTCGGTGCAGGATTCTTAAAGTAGGTTGGAAAATTTATGTAGTGTAAAATGATATAAAATCCGTGTATATGTACTTTCATGTGGTGTACTCCTAATTTTAATATTAAAATGTTTAGTAGCCCCTTTTTATCTTCTTTGGGAAAAAGATCTGCCAGGTGATGAACAAGGAGTCGTGAGATCATTTATTTCTCTTGTTTTGGCGTCTGGGACCCGATTCAAGTTCCGTTGTTCACGTTAGAACCCAATAGGTAAGGGATTTCATCATCTAGAGCTATTCTGGATGATTTTGTCTCCTTATAGAGTTATTTATGGTTGCATTATTTTATTTTTTTCATATATCTATGTTGTTCTAGGCCGATTCAAGGGGCGATGTCGAATTATATCAATTATATGAACCCAATTTAGGTGGTCTCATGAAAATTGCTTTGTGTCATGTTTTTTATATGTGTTGTTATGCCTTGTTCCCTTGTTTAGGGTGTTTCTTGACTGTGAATTTGACTGTATTAATATATTATGTCATTTAGATAATTGAGTAAATTAATTGAATCATGTTTAGGCTTACTTGGTTTGATTAAGGGCCACCCCATGGGTGTGTTTTCCCTCCAATGACCATTATTTATCTATTTGTCCTATGATGTCGATGGGATTTCATTTGTTTCAATTTTGAAGGGTTCTTTAAGAATGTTATTGGTTAAATGAATGTTTCCATGTGAATATGATTATTAAAGCTTTGTGATAGTTTAATTCACATATTAGTTTTGTTATATGATTTTTCTCACATGAGTTGATTATTGCAAACCATGTAATAGTGTAATTTACTTGTGTTGTTTACTATGAGAAAATGCTAATACACCAAACTTGTCCCAGATACATTGTGAAATGATGATATACTGGGCTTAGCCCGGATACATGCTAAAATGCTGATACACCAGGATGGTCCCTGATTAGAATATATTGAAATGCTAATACACTAGGTTTGTCCATGATTATAATATACTGAAATGATTATACACTGGGCTTGGACCGGATACATATTGAAATGGAATATCTGGTGATGTGTTTTCCAAGACAAAGAAAAAGCTTGAATTCAGTCTACACTTCTTGTTTAGAAACCCTATTGATGTACATGTTGAATTTAATTTATATAGAGGATTGAAAGGATTAGGAAATATCTAGAGAGTTATATAATTAAATGAATTTGAATGGATTAAGGAACACGAAATGAATGTAAAAGAATAATTGTACATGTCGGATTGTTTACTTTTGAGTACCTTCTACTTTACTCCTTTTTACTACTATACACTATTGTTGCATATACTCACTGATAGATTGACATCGACCTTTGGTGGCTGCCTAATGGGATTTATTTATCACACACTATTTTGGTCATGTTTTTGGGTCCCAACAAACAATAATGATTAAGGGTCGACAGGGGCATGGCTCCCTATAAAGATACTTGATTGCTGCTTAGGTGTAGGAGAGTATGAGACAAAGACAAGGCTATTGATGCTGCTGAGTTTCATTTTATTTTTACCGTACATTGGCATTGTATTGTACATGATTGAAGGGTATCCTATTTTATCAGTTTTCATAGAAAATGTGGCATATTGCATCATTTGATAATATATACCTTCAAGTTACCTTCATCATGCATTATTTCATTGTTTACTTCAGTAGAAAATTTATTACTACTTCTTCTATTTTTTTTAATATTTATTCTACTGTGTTACACTCTACAAATTAGGGAATAGGTTCCCCTCTATCACACCCTAGGGCCTCACTACTAGTCAGCAACTGCTGGTGTTTGGGGAAATTTGCTTGAGACCATGTGGCCAACTGGGTTTAGGGCACCATTTACGGGCATCCTGACCTGGGACGTTATAGTCATGATAAAATAGTATAAAATGATAATGGTTGAGAGAAATAATTGAGTTTGTGGTTAGGCATAGTGAGGATTAAATAGTTTGGTAGGAAAATTGAGTTTGGTGACCTTGGTGTGTGACATAGGCCAGAGAAGACCCGTGAGGAAAAGAGATTTTAGGGTCCATCATGATCTTATGCAAGGACAATGAGGTTAATTAATGACCAAGTGAGGCTACACTATTTCCATGGTAGAGACCCTAGGAATGGTATATGAATCATGATTACTTGTGTTCTGGATTAATTGGGAGTTTTAGGGAATTTAAATAAATTATGAGTTAAAACGAATATTAAATCAAATTTCATGATACTTGGCATTAAGAGTTCATTGTATAAATTTTCAACTATGGAACCATGTTATCATCCTTGAGTGGCTCTGGCAGTGGAGGCTTAGTAGGCCAATTTATCTGATCATTGCAGGATTGATCTAGAGTACAAGGAAAACTAGTGGAATAGAATGTTATAAACTTTCTTGTAGTAGACCTTGGGAATGTATGAGGGCAGCGTTTCCGACATGGAGACAGAGAGCTGGCTCAAGGAGATTGAGATCACCTTCATCCTAATTTGGGATCCAATGGAGTACTGGGTTTCAATGGTGGTTAGTCAAATGAGGGGAGCTTCATGTCTTTGTTGGACATTGTACCCCAAGGAGTGAAACAATTCTGAGTTTATGTGGGTCAATTTTGAGATGGAGTTCAGGGAAAAATTCATTTCTTCTACAATGAAGGATGAAAATCAATGAGAATAGATCTCCCTCCAGTAGGGGGTACGTTGGTATGAAAGTAGGGGATCAAGTCCAAGGACCTCATTCAACTTTCTCAGGATCTCTTTTGCAATGATGAGTCTCATGTGAGGTGTTTGTAGGAGACACTTTGTCCTTTTCTCCCTTATGTAGTATCTCCATTCACCTTGCTGACATACCTAGAGGTATAGAAGATGAAATAAGTTGTTGAGATAATGAACTTATAAAGAAGTCTAACACAATATGGGAGCCAACAAGGCTCTTTAAAGGGAAAGGATAGTAGTGGAAGGTCTCTGGTTCTAGAGCCTTTGAGGTTTCAGTCATCAGGGAGTCGACCTTAGTAGTCTCTATTTCGGCCTTTTGGACCTCATTCTTATCTCCGAGGCCCATTACTACTGTATTGTATCAATGGATTATGTGGTAACCTTCATAGATAGTTACTAAAAGCTTTTCGAGCTTGATATGGTGGAGATGGGCAGGTTGAGTTCCCACCTCAGATGTATTTTCTAGCCAAGCTGAAATAGTAGCAGGGACAGAAGACTCCTGCTCCACCGAGGGGGCTAGAGCAGGTGGAGGCAGACCTCAGGGTATTCCTTAGAGTCCATGACCTAGGCATGGTTGAGAAGGTAGTGATCAGTTGAGGGGTATAGGATCTAGGAATGGTATGTTACACGTTGTAGAGGCATCAGTTCTAGTAAGGCCAGATATTATTAGAGGTACAATTATCTTGTTCAGTGCCATTTCTTGTGATTTTGTTTTGATTTTGGTTCTTCACACTCCTTTGTTGTACCCACTATACCCCAATCTCAATGACTACACATATAGAGGCTTTCCATTGCCCTGTTTTTGAGTACAATGGTTAGAGGTCAGGACAACTAGTTTAATGTGGGTCGGTGATATATACTGGTGATGGGGATGCATCAGTTCTATGAGGGTCTTTTTCTCTTATAGATGAAATTATAGGATTTCTTCCCCGACATCGACTGGTTGTAGTCTATACATTCTTTTATCAACTTCTTCTATAATAGAGTCATGTTTTCACACTTGGATGCCCAGCTTGTGTCTTTCATTAGAGAAAAGAGTTATTAGATTGTCAGCCAGCATATGGGACACTTCTTCCCTTGTTGTCCTAGCAGTCAGTGGAATCAGTGGATGCTAAGATGTAGGAGTTTCCCAAAAAGTTTGGTTAGTTATTGTATGTTTTACTTGAGGAGGATGTGACTCTACCCCTCTCAATGTTACATTGAATTTTGGATATGCTTACAACTTTTTGATAGTACGATTTCGATGGATCCCTATCGGATAACACCTTCACAGTTATAGGAGTTGTGGTTTCAAATTAAAAACATGATGAGAAAGGATTTTTTTTAGTCTATGTTTATTGTTGTGGGGTGGTCCAATCATGTTTGAAAAGAAATAGGATGGTGTTCTAAGGTTGTGCATAGACTAATAGAGGTTGAATCAGGTAATGTTCAAGAACCGTTACCCCCTCCCAAGGATAGAAGATTATTTTGACTAGTTAAGGGGAGCAATTTGGTGTTCTAAGATCGATCTATAGTCTGGGAATCACAATTTCAGGGTGAAGGAGGTTAACATCGGGAAGACTTATATCAGGTGTAGGTATGGGAACATTGAGATTGTGGTTATGGATTTCAGTTTTATTAATGCACCAATAGTGTTCATGGGATTTACTAACTCCATATTTCCTGAGCTCCTAGAACAATTCTTCAGCATATTCATCAATGAAATTATGATATACTCAATGTCAGAGGAGGAGCATGTCAATCATTTCATGATTGTCTTGGAGGATCATCAATTCAACTAGCTATATGGGATGTTTTCCAAATTCAAGTTCTACATGAGAGAGTTGTGCATCCTTGGGAATGTGGTGTCTCAATAGGGCACTCTTGTAGAAATGATGAAGGTTGAGGTGGTTGTTTATTGGGCACCACCCAAGAATGTGGAAGAGTTTCATAGTTTCTATTGTCTAGAGGGAAATTATAGGAGATTTGTACATGATTTATTTTGAGTTGCAACTTCGTTGATGGCTCTGAACATAAAGGACTAGAAATTTGTGTGGTCTAAAAAGTGTTAGGATTCTTTTAGTTACATAATGTCTAAGTTAGTCAGTGCTCTAGTCCTCTAGTTTCTAGAGGAATGGATGGTGTGAGAGGTATTTTGTGATGCTTCCCATTTAGGCTTAGGGTGTGTGCTGATGAAACAATGGGGAGTGATTTCTTATTAGTATTGTGAGTTATGTAACAATGAACAAAACAATGCCAGCCATGTTCTAGATCTAGCCTCAATCATATTTTTTCTGAAGTAGTGGTGGCATTAGCTCATTGGGGAGAGCTTTTTGGTATTCACAGTCCACAATTTCTTGAGGTATGTCTTTTCCCAACAAGATCTGAACTTTTGATAGTCATGGTGGATTTAGATTCTTTAGTATTATAAATTCTAGATCTTCAAAACCTTAGGAAAAGGGAACTTTATGGTTGATGCTTTGAGATGAAATTCATATAAATAAGTAGATAAAATGTCTAGGGATGCATGTAAGCAATAGAGGATTGGGTTTCATTACACTTAAATATAGAAATAGATTGTGGAATAGGGTGTATGTTTCCAATTATAGTTAATTACTCTTTGATGTAGTAGTTGGAGGAATCTTAGTGGGGAGACTCGGAGGAAGAGGTGATGTGTGATCACATGGATTAGTGTGGTTCTCCAGAACGATGGTTGAAGGACTGTCAAAATTAGAAACAGTTTCATTGTATTTTCATTGTTATGGTTGAAATTTATGAGGCAGTTCTATATGAGTTTCATATCTCACCTTTATTAGTGCCTCTAGGGGTTTCCATGATGTACTATAGAGTGAGGGATCAGTTTTGGTTGCCTGAGATTAAGCGGGTTATAGTAGAGTTTGTGGTGATGTTCTTAGTGTGGTAGTAGGTAAACCTTGAGACCAGATTTCCTGGTGGAACCCTTAGATTTACCCAAGTAGAAGTGGGATGACATCTCAATGGATTTATTTATAGGGTTACCAAGGGATCAGGAAGGTTACAATGCTATCTGGGTAGTGGTGGTCGAGCTAATGAAATCAGTACACTTCTTGGAAATCATGGATTCAAGCATAATGGATACCCTAGTGACGAGGAATGTGGATAAGGTGGTGAAAATAAATAGTTTTTAGAGGTCCATTGTCTTGGAATGTGATACATGATTTTCCACTAGAGTCTAGATGGGATGGAAGCATGATTTTGGTACCTTATAAGGCCATTCCACATTCCTACACCCTCAGATAGATGGACAGACAGAGAAAACCATCGAGATGATAGAGGACATGTTACGGGCATGCATCTTGGACTTCTGTGGATCTTGGGTATGAAACTTTCCCTTGGTGGAGTTAACATATAATAATAATGATCACTCTTTCATTAGAATGGATCCATTCGAAGCTTTGTAGAGAAGACCATTTCATATACACTTCTGCTAGATAGAGGATGGGGAGACAAATGTTCTTGGTCCCAAGGTGGTGTAGAACATGTCAGAGAAGATTTACCTTGTTCGTGAGAGGAAGAAGGGAACACATGATCGATAGAAGTTGTTTGTTGATCAAAGGAGGTGGACCTTGGAGTTTGAGGTTGGGGACCATGTATTCCTGAAGGTATCCCCTCAACATGGGTAGAAAAGGTTTCAAAGAGGTAGTAATCTATCTCCTAGGATCATCGGACCCTTTGAGGTGTTGGGGCGAGTTGGTGAGGTGGCATATCAGTTGGAGTCTCCACCATAGTTAGAGAGGGTACATGATGTCTTTCACATATCCCAACAACATTTAGGATGACACAATGTTCTTGGAGTATCCATTAGGGATCTAGGATTGTTGGGATAAAGTGTTGTGATAAAGGACTATTCCTTTGGTTCATGTATTATAGAGTCATCGTGGCCTGAGATAGAGATCTTGGGAAAGGGAGACGCAGATGCGCACCCAGTACCCAGATTAGTTCTGAGTTTTTCCTTTTCTTATTTTGTATTGTGATTCTTGGACATTTTTTTCTATGATATGGGTTGTTTCCTTGTTCTAGAATGTGTGATAAAGTATTGACTTATAAAGAGGGGAGGATGTGATCCCTAATCAAGACACATTAATACGGATGTGATTAGACGTGTCTGGGTGAGTCAGTGCTGCCCAAAGTGAATGATATCTGGACACAGGGGAAGAAATTATCTAATTCATTTTTTTGAGTAGTATGAATTTTTGTTCTTGTGTGGTGTGTCTTGTGGTCGGTTGGTGTAGTAGATTTCTGAAGAGGTGTTCTTGGATGTGGAGGTTTCACATCAGCTTACAAGCAGCACATGGTGGGTTTCCCTTGAGAGTATTTCACAGGGTTGTTGTTCAGACCCCTCTTTCTTATTTATTTAGTTTTTAACTCTCATGGGTTAGAATAATTTTAATGGTATATGTTGTAATGGATTGGACCCCTCTGGTCCATTCCTTTGTGAAATATAGTTTTTGTGGTGTTTTGGGAGGAGACAATGACTCATTTCAAGAGTTTCCTAGTTTTCCAGTTTCTCCCAACAATGGGTCTTGTTGGTGAATCACTTTTGGTAGGATGGGTAAATGGTTTACGACAGTGAATTACTATTGGTACGTCACGTTGGTGAATTAAAATTGGTAGGTCACGTTTGTGGGTCGCGTCGATGACTCGCT
The DNA here is from genome assembly GCA_963277665.1 of Viscum album. Lineage (NCBI taxonomy): Eukaryota > Viridiplantae > Streptophyta > Magnoliopsida > Santalales > Viscaceae > Viscum > Viscum album. The sequence goes on along the minus strand of OY728162.1, from coordinate 1,388,542,940 downwards.
GTCGGTAGGTCGCATCGGGGGGTCACGTCGGTGACCCGCTGTCTGTAGGTGGCGTCAGTGAATGGAGTCCCTAGCTGGCTTCGGTGGGTGGAATCCATGACTCACATCAGTGACTCACCCAACGATGATTCATGTATAATATTTTTTAAAAATTACAGTTTTCTCTTACTTTTATAGTTTCTCCCCTTTTATGTTTTATTTATGGTAAATCGAGTTTGAAAACTTGTTTGACAATTTATGAAGCACATTCAAAGGGTACTAATTATATACTTAATATCCTAATTCCCCTAATACTTTGAGATAGCCAAGACACATGGTCTTGGCCACGACTTTACTTTTATGTACTTTAAAATAATCTCCCTTTCATAGATTTAGAATCTGTCCCTTCTAAACCTTAGACCATTGCCTTCTAGTGTCCTTCCCTTTATCTTGATAGCTAGGAACCTAGAAAATTTCATCCCCAATGATATATATGTGGGTTTTGAAGCACTAAATTGGGTTTTCTTTAGAGATTTGTGCCCCAATGTTCTAGGTACAATGATAAATTTTTTATCATCTTTTTCACGAAGTATGATTCCTTCATCTCTCTTTTAATTATGTATCATGCGGGGTGGGTATGCTGATGTGTTGTTGTGAATATGGTCAGATCCATGTTAAATGAAGTTAAAAATGAGGGGTGGAAGATGAATATAACATATATAATCAGACCTATTATTTTAGTAAAAAATGAGTGGATGAGAAGATGATGATGATGGTTTTTTTTGTTTTACCAGTTATATTTGATCAATGTTTTGAATTGTGTTGGCCATATGCATTCTGAAAATCATAGTCGTCGGTGGTCCCTATTAGCACACCAAACTCATGAATACTTGTTCTTAATTCTTATGTTGAATGGTTGTGAACATGAAAACATGATTAATCACATATATGTGGTTAAATGAATGGATTCCCTAGGATTAAATGTTTTCTATTATAACCATTGAATTATCAAAGTGGAATTAAATAATGAGTGAGTTAAATCTGAATACTCATTGACTTATTCGGTGTGGCTATTATTTGTGTGTGGATCTTTTCTATCTTGTTATTTGTATGTGTTGCATGGTGCTACTACTGAGAGTATAGTGGTGTGTGTGGATTTTTGAGTCTGTAATGGAATCTCGGGTAGATAGATTGAATACCTGTGGAATGCATTGGTTGTGTTTGAGTGGCAGGGTTATAGGTTCGGGGTGTGATATGTTGACGTTGATGGGTGTGGTGTTGTTATATAGCAGGGTTGCTATGTTGGTTGTGATGAGGTGTTCTGTAGGGCTTGGTAGTAATTTGGAGGTTTTATTGTTAAGATTATGTACGTCGTAGTATTACCTTGACCAATGATAATAGTAGTGGTTGGATTGGGTGCTAAGTGGGGAGGAAGTGTGATGTGTGTTGTTTTATTAGAGTTTTAATCCTATTTTTTCTTGGTTGTGAGGTTGGTTGTGTGATGGAGTTGTTATATGCCTTGATTGGGATGGAATAATTTAATAAATTCTTAATAACATCAAAATGATTGGGTGTTAAGTGTCTTTCTTTTATAAACATCAGAACTGACTATCATTAGTTATGATACGAGAATTTAGTCGTAGCAGGAAAGGTAGATTTGTGGGATAGTTTTTGTATAGAACCCCATTGGATGGGATGAGTGTTTTATACCTATATATATAAATATATTTAATTTTTATTTATATACCAACCCCACCCAATTTGAGCATCTTGTTCTGAACAACCCCATTTTTATGTAGGAGCATGTCTTTCCCAAACATCTCTGCTAGAGGATGGATGGATGGCCACCTGCTCTTCCCCACTCCCTCTTCCAGGCTGTGAAAGCCCAAGACTCTTCACGGAGATAGTGGATTGTGAGGTCTAGGTGTCTATGGGTGAGTTTTTCTTCCTAGGGGTCTTTGGAATGAGATGTGTTGGGGTTCCCAAATGACTTCGGGATGCGGTGTGGTTTGGGGCCCAGGTGTCTACGATCTAGATGAGATATGGTTATGAGATCCATGTTTCTGCAGAAGGTGTGTGGTTTGTTATTTTTTGGAGAGGTGGGAGTGCCATGAATCTTATATTATGGTGCGAGAGAAACTAATCAGTGGGAAAGTGGTGTGGGGTAACCTATCACTGGTGTTCTTACAGTATTACCTTACTTGACTTGTGTTATTTGGTGAGCGTACCTTCAGTGAGGTTTTGTTTGTTAGTATACATTGTTAGATGTTGTTGGTTTCAACCATTTTATCACAGTGGAATTAGTATTCTTCTACAGTTTTGTATGTGAGACTTTGGGGTTTCCTTACTAAGTATACTTTTATACCCACCTTACATATATAAAACTTATTTTAGGCTTGCAGGAGGACTACGTAGACCATTTTGGTCATTACTACCTCAACTGGGGGGACAGTTAATTCATCACTATTTAGACTTGTTCTTTTGGTATTTACTTTGGAGAATCTTGTCTTCTATAAGTTTTACATTAAACTATAATGTGGGATCGATTTTGGTTTCATTTATATATATTTTGTTGAGTATTCTATTTGTGGTTGTTATTTATTTTCTCCTGATAAGGGTTACTACAAAAGGGTAACACCTCCCATCTGTGAGAATTTTATACCATTGGTCCTAGTCTCCACCCGAGGGCCTACTAGGCGTCGAAATCAGGGGTTATTATTAAGTGGGTTTTATATATGGAAAAAAAAATCAAACTAGTTTAATTTTATTTTTTATTACAAAAATATGATTCCAATGTTAAAAGATGAGTCACCATGGTAAATTTTAATTTTTTTAAAAACATAGAAACTAAGTTAAAGAATCCTACAATCCCTCAAACCATGTATTTTAATCATTTTATGATGTTAATATCAACTGGTAATAATTCCAAATCCATTTTTTTCCAATTTTTCCACTTTCATTGAATTGTGAATTTTTCTTTCATATAATTACAAAGTGACACTCTCTTCACTTTTAATAGGATGCTTCCAGTACCCCCTTAATATACAGTCTTAAATATGAAATAAACTTGAAATAATGTAATTTTATCCTTTCCTTGAGACTTATCCAATATTTTGAATCCAATTTATCCAAGTAATATCTCAAAACATCCATTTCAAAGAGGTCGTCAAAGAGGAGGTCCAAATTCACAAAATCAGTACTAACGACTTCTCAATTTTTTTTGTTATCTACATTTATCCTTAAAATAATATTTACCATTTTAATAAAATGTAGTCAATATTTTTATTATACAAAATTTTTTATGTTAATTTTTAACCATCATCTACCCTTAGCCTTCCTTAAAATTTGAGAACGTTATTCATCTGTACGCGCAGACCACTACATACATGTAATAACATTTTTTTCATCAACTCATTACATTGATCATTAAAAATAATATTTAATGAATAAATATGATGCTTATAACACTTTTATGATTCTAAAAATATAAATCATTTAATACCTTTATGCCATTGTATGGATAATCAAATCATCATTCATGTGTATGTGTGTACCACCACCACCGTAGAATGACATACAATATTTTTCATCCCCAACTTAAGTTGATTAACATACTGATTATTATAATTTATAATATTTTAATGAAATTTTTATTTTAATGGAATGGTTATATCAATTTTTAAAATATTATTAACATGCTAATTTTTTTTCATTAAAAATAAACAAAACCATAACCACATTGATTCCTTCTCCATGAATTATATCTAAAATTTTCATTTAATAAAATTACAGGTTAATTAATAATTATTAAGAATATATTATATTATTATTTATAATATATGAGTAACTAAAACTGTATCAATGAATAATTATCAAAATAGACTCTTTAAAAATATGTGAAACAATCATAATGTTTAAGATCCAATGTTCAAAATAGGCTATAACAAACTAATAAATAATAAATAATTACAATTTATGAAAATATAGTTTAATAGATAAAAATAAGTTTTTAAAATTATTTATTAATATGGTTATGTTTTTCATACATGAAGATAATTTTATTTTGAGGAAGTCAAGAAAAAATATAAAGGTTTTATATAAATTACATTTCCTTGAAACATTTTTTTTATTATGCATGAATTTTATTTTTATGGTGTGTTTTATAATAGCCCAAAAAATAGTCCCATATTCGATGCTAAATTCATAATCTTTAAATTTCGGTATTTGATACCTATAAACTTGACAAAATATGTTTTCCATATAGTCTAGAAAACCTGAATAGGAAAAATTAAAACACTTACATTATCTAGGTCCTTTTAGGTTTAGAATTTTATAAATTAGGAAATATCCTTACAAAAAAATACTCATGTATTTAAATGTGAATTTCTTCCACTTTACTCATATTTTATTTTTTCACATTATGTATCCATCATCATCCTTATGAAATCAATTCTAGACATAATTTATTGAACCTCATTCTTTATAACATGGGGAGTATAAAACAAAATAGGGGTGAGATCAAATGCTTAGTAATGTAAAATATAGTCTTAAAAAATCATGTCACAAGTGATCATAAGAAGATCCAAATGGTATGATTATATAATCAATGTGCTTCATTATATAATAATAATATTCATACCCATTAATAACCGGATCAAAAAACATTAAAACAAAACAAAAGGCATCAACAATGGAATGTTTCCTAAGAATCAACAATCCTGATCCACGAGGTATCCATATTGATAAATGTAAACATCATAAACCCATATAAATCATATAAAAAACGTGTTGGTATCTTGGGACATCACCTTTATAGAACACAGAAAAACTCATTAAAATTTTAATTACCATACATATAACATCAAATATAATTCTCCACATAAAATAATCATTAAAAAAGGAATTTGAGTATTATATGTGGGCACCCATTGTATAGGTTATAATAGGGTCACATGGAGCTATTTGGGCACACCCATCCTATATAAAGTAAATGGACCACAACATGAGCAAAGTACCTAGATATTTCATCATAAAATCATATAAATATTAATTATTATATTATGAACTAATTAACCCATGGAAAAAAACATGCTTCATGTTAATCTCTTTGAAACAATATTAAAACATAGAAAGGAAGTGTGTTCTATAACAGTGTGTTTGAAACATGATTATCCTATGAAAAAGAAACGAGTTCCATAAAAATCTCATTTTAAAAATATTAATCCATCCAAAAAAAATAATGATGATGGTATCAATACAAAATAATCCCAATGGATCATAAGTATAAACATCAGTTATTGATGATGATGAACAGAAATACCATTAAAATATCATTAAAATCATTTTTGATGAAAATAAATTTTCATTTTGAAAATATATTTTAAAAACATAATGTTAATAAAATATTTTAAAATACATTTTCATCAATAATATCATTGGACTAATATAATTGAAAATTTAAAAATATCATATCATTTCTTGAGGAAAATATGCTTTCAAATTAAAAAAAACAATTTCAAAACATAAAACATTTTTAAAATCATTTTCTTTGAAAATAAATTTTAATAACTATGATCTTTCTGAATATTAAAGAAAAAACGTTTCCTTAAAAATATACTTATAAACATATAGATGAATATTAATATTAATTTTGTTCATGATGGTTGGTAATTAATTACATGGAAGACAAATTAAAAATAACATTCCCTTTCCACCATAAACATGATAGAAAAGTTCCCTTTATGGAAAATAACCTGAAGATTCATTTAACATTTTTGCTAAAATAAAAAAGAGCATTGTTTGGGAAAAAAATGAAAAATATTTATATTTTTATTGTAAAATGGTCTAACAAGGATAAAAAATTATTTTTAAAATCATAAGAGATTAATAAAAAAATTTGAAAATAGATTTTGAGAATATTATTTTGGCATAAAATTAATTTCTGACCAAATATTTAAATAAATCCAAATATACTTAAAAATATTTAATCAATTATTTTATGTACTAAATAGTGAAAAATGGTGTTATTACTTTTATATATTATTAATAACCATAGTATATGAAATTTCATAAATTCATTGAGACATGGATCATAATATCTCATCCTTGGAAGCACAATCATAATCAATCCTGATAAATGACGAGATGTTAACATAAAACTCTTACTACTTTTGTAACATTAAATCATAATACCATGAAATAATGAAATTAAGATAAAAATATAATATCATAAAAAAAATAATCATGTTATTAAATTTCATCGGTGTAGTATATACACCTCATAAAATAATTTATGTGTATAACATAACATACGTCTCAATGAAAGAAAATTGACAGAATAATCCCTTACTATGCTGGTAACATTGAAATAGTAAAATAGATTAAATAGAGAAAAAATAATGGATATGTAAATCTACATATATTTAATGATAATAATAATAAAATAAATTATTGTGAAGAATATACACCAAACAAAAAAATAAGTGGATATTATAGCCTAAATCTCCTAAAAAGTGAGACGAGAAAACCATTACCTCGAGTTCGATACATCATGATTTTCCTTTATATTCATGAATAATAAAACTATGATTATCAGTTAATTTCTTAGTATAATTTATCAATATTATTATTAATTTTATTTCACTTATAGACATTTTTTATATGATTACCCAATCAATTAGGTTTGTGACAGATGTTTTGACCACATTTGGCTTATGTGTAAAAAATGAATATTTTATTTTGAGTGTTGAAAAATAAGTAAGTATAAAAACATATCTAGAATAATAATCATGAAATATTAACCATAGTTATATCTAAATTATTTTTTATACCAATAATGAAATATGGCATGAAAAATGAAATAATGTTATGATCATGGAGATGGTAGGCTCTACATACACAAGTGTGACATTTCAAATTTTCAATGATAATTATATAAATATGGTAATAATATTTTACCATTATATAATGATACTAATATCATAAATTCTATATTATTTGATTATATATAACTTTTTTAAAACTATTCTGATGTGGTGGTGAAAAAATTAATCACATCGCTTTGTGGAGGTCGTAGTCCACACGTCCATGAACAATTTTTCCATTTGTTTAGTAAGTTAAAATGTGATAAATAAAATGATATATTATAGTTTTATAATGATAAATAAGTGACTAATATAATTATTATTTTATAAATATTAGATAAATCTATTATATTCACCATTTTTACCTTCCATGTAACATATTAGTGAAAAACAAATCACATCGCTTCGTGAGGTGGGTGTCCGCCATATAGAAGGAAATCATTATTGTGTCGACTACAGAATGATGATTAAAAAGTTATATATGATATGATTACTATAGAGTTATAATTAGTTTATAAATATTATATATATACTTTATATCCGTAATTATACTCAACTATAAAAGGTTTTAATGAAATAACGAATGGCATTGGTTCATGATGCGATAGTCCGTCATATACACAAATGATGATTTTGTGACCAAATTTGTGGGAGTGGAGAAGAATGTATGTCATTAAATTAACAAAATAAAATATTATTATATGGAATAATCTAAGGGTATTATTTTATCATGGTTTTAGATGAATTTAATGGGATTGGTGGAATAAATAAAATAAAAACACACATTAAAGAATATTATCTCTTTTTTCGGGTAACTTATTTATGTTTGTAACAAATTCCATCCTAGTATGGATTTATGAAAAAATAAGGCTTATAATATTAGGGGAGGTAAGTTTGTATTGTATTTATTTAGGTACTGTCAGAACAAAATTGGTTTTATGGTGTGAATAAGAAAGGATAATGGGTGGCATTTTAAAATTGAGGTGAGTGGCGTACTTGTTTTTATTTGAAAGGATTACATCATAACGATGTATTTATCAGTACCAAATCCTGAAAAATAGCATATTATAGAAATTATAACATCAAATATAAAAATATGTAAACAAAATGGGTGTTTCGAAAGAGGTTATGTCATTTTAACACTTATTGTTATTTGTTTAACCCCAAGGTTAATAAGTTATTTAACTTAACCATGGTAAATATTTTTGTTTTGGGTCTATATTTATTTTTGTCAAAAAATAATTTTAAATTAATAAAAAATTTAATTTATTCTGATTCCAAAAATTTAATACATTTTTCAAAATTCAATTCATATAATTGGAAAATTTTAATTTAAAAATAATCCCACTGGTGGGATGAGAAAGTGGGATTTTATATAGAAAATGTACAAATGATTACATAGTTTATATAAAAAAAATATGAAAATTAATCCAATGAAATAATTAGATAAATTTATATATTATTGAATTAAATTTACTTTTAAAAAAATTAAAATACTTTTTTACCTTTTAATGAATTTTACTAGAAAGATAGTTTCCAATTAAAATTCATTATTTTTCACTATCCATAAAATTCGATAAAGATAAAATTAATATAATTTTTTAATGAATATTTCAAAAAATAATATTAAATTTTTGAATAAATTTTATAAAATTGGAAAAAAAAACTTTAATTTTAAACAGAAAACGCATAAATGATGAAATTTTTGTTTTTTAGATATGTATTATTTTTTAAGAACAAGATGATTTTATAATAAACCTACGTCTAATAATAAAATTTATTTAAATAAAAATTAATATTTATTTATATATAATCTATAAATTTCTTTAAATCGTTTATAATATGGGGTTATTCTAGTTAATTAAAATGTATAAATATATTATACTTAAAAAAAAATTAGAGTTTTTTTAAACCTAAATATATACACATAATGAAATAAAATTTATTTATGATTAAAATTCCATTAAGTGGATTAAATATAACTAAATAATAATTATTTCTCATTGAATAATATTTATTACATAACATGAATTTTAAATTAAATGATATATTAAAAATAAATGAAATTTTAAGAAAATATTTAGTTTTCATTGTATACTAAGAAATAGAAATTTTATGAAAAATTCAATAATCTCACCCAACTTAAATGTAGATATTCATATTTAAAAAATTAATTTAATTTAATAAAATACATTTTCTAAAAATTCCAAAAAATAATTTCAATTTTTTGAATGAAAAGAGACAAAAATCATTTTTTGAAACCATATTTATGAAAAATAAAATTAAATTACTAAAAAATGATATATTATTTACTAAATATTTATGAAGAATTTGTATTGAGTAGGATATATGTATATATATACATATATAATAAATTAGTTAATATTATTCCTACCCTCCCATTTAATGGAAAGGTTATAACAATTATATATATCGTGGGTTCCTTGAGATCGATGTTACTTGTGGAAAAAGTCATTGAAAAGAAAAATATCTCCGCTGCTTGTACTAAAATCCATCAAAGAGATTAAATTTATTTAAAAATATGTATATCATGAAGGCATTGGGAGTCAAAATCTCATTTAATATTGGTTTTTCATTTCTTTTATGGAATCAAAAATAATTGCCTTCATTGAAAATCTCTGGGTGTTATATCCAACCACATTTAATAAATTACTTCCTTGCAATTTGAAATTTATCTCGATAATAAAATGATAGATTTTTTAAAATAATTTTTTGTAAACCTAAATTTGAAAAATTATTTATAAAAAATATTGTTGATTAAAGTGAAAGGGAAGTATGAGGGTAATCTGAAATAACACATTACTATGATTCTAATTAGGATGAAATCAGTGCCAAGTGAATATTTGGAGATGAAGGAAATTTGTAAATATATATAATGATATATAAAATTGATAAAAATAAATTGAATGATAAATAGAAATTTAATGTCATTGAACCCATAAATATTTGATGATATAAAAGACCATCAGTTCATCAACAATCAAGGTAACGGGATAATATTTTTGTTTAATGATATTTTTTATAGAGTAGAGGAATTATCTTACCATGTAGACTAAGATAGTATGGAAATATACCTTCATGGTGATTAGAATTTTATCCTTTAAAAAAATCCCTCTAAATGTCATCTTTTTCTCCAAACGATGCGTATTCGAGACGAATTTGTAATGTCTGAAGCTCTAAAATAAATTTTAAAGGCCACATAATCTCTAAAAGCATAAAAAGACAATTCTTCTTTCATTAGACGTTAATGAACTGGAATAGTTAACCAATAGTAATATAATTTCCAAAAAATAAACCTTCACACATTAATTTCAAAATTTCAATAGTAATACACCATGATCAAACCAAATAATTCCACAAATAGCTATGCATAAAAATCATTAAACATTTTCTCAGTAAATTCAAAACCGGATAATTAGTAGTATTTAATCATATACTCTTCCAAGATAAATCAACTGTTATTCCTGAAATAAAACCTCAAGTATTTATGAAATAAACTAAATATTTAAAAATAAGAATGAAATAATAATGTGGCATCCTGCCTTTTTAATACATAACTTTTCATCACAATTTACATACAGAGGATCTTTAAAGTCTAGTGTCTTGGAAATCACGAACAATAAAACTTGAATAAAACATAAAACATTTTTCTAATCCACTTGTAAGTCTTCATTATAAGATAATCCTAAGTACAATTACTGCCTTTTATATCCTGGAGACATACATCAAAGGAAAGGGTGAGCAGAAGGCCCAGTAAGGGTAAACAAGGGAATCATTGTACTTGTGATATCACAAAGAACTTGAATAACAACATAAATACATGAGAAATGGAAGTATATGCATATCATAATGAAAATAAATTGAAACATTTCGTGCATATGTGCTACAACATTTCATTTAGACATTCATGAACATATCACCATGGTCCATCCCCAAGGTGTCATAAACATTACCAATGTTATTCACCAACGTATCGTGAAACCTTTCAACTATAGTGATTAAATCTTTACCTAATGAATTTGAGTGAAATTAGGGAGAACCCTTAATATGTATTTACTTACATGTGATCCACATAGATCATAATCATTCATTTCATAAATAACCCATAGAGAATAAAAGAAATGGGTTTCATTTCAAAATCATGACATTTTAAAAGCTCTTAAAAATTAGATCATTATATCATTTATAACCCATGGAAAGGGAGTGAGGGTGATATGTATGTCAATTAAAGAATCCAATATATCATCTTTATATATTTATGAACACCCATAGAAACGAAATAGTTCTGGGTATTCACATAAATAAATAAGGGAATTTCTTGAGAGAAAGAGATAGAAATTTTGAGACGACATTTCTGCAGCATAATGACTATATAACATGGTTTTAGAAAACATTGAAAAGAGAGGGGACTAGGTTCAGACACTCATAAATAATTTATAATATAGTATGGGTACTGAATAAGATCATGGTATGGATATTTTAAGGACATACCACATGAAAAGGAAACATGAAAGAAAAGGGAAGATGTGATTTCTTTTACGAGAAATTCGGCATCCTAACGACTTCGCTTAAAATTTTAGAAAAAAAATTGATGAGAGAAGAAAGGGTCTCTCATAATTTGGACATGAAATGGGAAGTAATAAGTACATATAAGAACATACCCTCAAAATAAAGAGATGTAAAATATAAGACACAACATAAAGGAAGTCATGACTTAAAAGAGGAGGGTCAAAGAATCCCTTACCTTGAAGAGTACGTTCAAAATCTTAACGTTTGGGACCTTGGGAGGCTTGAGGGAACCTTGGGAGGACTACATGGGAGGTAAAGAGACTAGAACTTCGTTGATAAGGATTTTTGAATGGAAAGGATGAGATAATGGCTTGGTATTTATAGGAGAAGTGAGGGGACAAAGCATTAATTGCCAAGGGACACCTCATCAGTGGTATTGGAAAAACCATGGGCTTTACCATGGTATTTTCCCATGGTATTGACAACTTGAGACACCTCATACCTTATATAACTATTCATAAGTCTACCAGAATTTTTTCATAATTATTACATACTTAATGACGTCATTAAACACCCAAAACTCAAAACTGTATTTTCATTATTCACCGAAAATTCAACTTTCTCAGAAAAATCAAAAAATCTCACCTTAACCTAATATCGATGACCTGATTTCAAAAATGAACTCAATTTTGTGAAAATAATTCTCTAAATAATTTTAATTTATTTTTTTAAATAAAAACACTATTCCCTGAAAATTCCACTTTCAGAAAAATCAAAAAAAATCACCTTAACCAAATATCGATGCTCTGATTTCAAAAATGAACTTCATTTTATGAATATAATTTTATAAATGTTTTTAATTTAATTTTTAAATAAAAAACACTATTCACTTGAAAAAACAAATACTTAACCAATAATTTCTGAAATAGTTATTTACCTATTTTATTGAATCACATTACTTAATCAAGGTGCCTATATTATAATAATAATTTCTTATGTGATTTACTTATTTCATTTAATCACATTACTAATCATAAGCGTAAAATAACTATTCATAATTTACAATTCATCAAAAATTATTTTGATCTTATTAGACTCTAAATTTCTTACAGAACATAACTATAGAAGACCATTTTTTGAAAATCATGACACATTATTAATTATTTATGGTTTACATAAATATTTTTAAAAAATCATTTTTCTAAAATTCATCACTAATTTTTCTACTATATTTATCTGGATATTTGAAAATTCACTAACTTCATCATAAGAAGAAATCAAAAAATTTATTTAAATCAAAGGATTACATAAGGCAGTTACAGTCTCATTACATAGCCCCTTATAACACCAACATAGAACCTAATAGTATGGTTTGCTATGGTGATAGAATCTTGGGGCGGCTCGGCCAAAATTGCATGAGTAGTGATTTCTATCAGCTTGAAATTCTCGCGAAGTTGATTCTATTCCAGCTTCACATGATGAAGTTCGTCTTAGGTTTGGTCCAGAGAAAAGCCCGAAGGTGATACCGCTTGCCCAAGTTTCGTCATATGGGCTTCGATCAGCCCGAGACTACTGGATGGGGCCATCGAATCTTCTTTATATATTAATTAATCAATATCACTTGTATTTATAGACAATAATTGCAGCATTTAGTTTCCAATGGTCATATTGACCAATAGTCATATAATAGTTGTAACAAAATGGTATTATTTAAATTATACTAATTTTATTAAATGAAATTGTTGTTGAGTATAAAATAAAATAACACACAATTTTAGGAAACAAATTTTATTCAAAATTTCGGGTCGTTAAAATCTTCCCCCCTTAAGAAATTGAGTCCTCACAATTTTATAATTTGGCATGGAAATTTTGTTGAATGTCACACATCGAAAAAAGAGTCAGTAAAACTATTACTTTAAAAGAAAGTAAGGTAAGTACAAAGGTCACCCGAGTTAACCCATACTACGATACCATGTAAGAAAACATGGATATATAAGAGAAAACAAAGGGCCATGTTCTGATGGATATTCATAGAAAACATGATTAGGAGATAATTAACCATAAGAAGATCACAAACTTATGATGTGCTAAATAGTCTTTTATTACCCAGTAGGAAACATAAACCAACATCATTTTTGTTTTACGTTCCTTCTCATAATTTTGAGGAATTCATTTACTACATAGAATAAAAACATAAGGAAATACACTTACCTTCAAGTAGAGTTTTATCCCTTACTAATTTTCTACCAAGAATAATCTTTTCTCCAAACAATGAGAATTCAAAAAGACTTAGTCTCATCAAAATCACAAGAATCATCTTCTAGAGAATCACATAATCCACAAAAGAATAAATATATTTTTCCCTTGTCTTTAGTCATCAACTAAAACGAAAATGGTTAGTACGAGATCTTATAATCCACAAAAAGGATAATCCTTTATACAATGAAATATGACTATTAATCTCCTAAATTCAACAAAAAGCACCCAAAGTTCTATAAAGTCCATTCAATACACAATCATCCTTAAAATTATTCAGAAAAATCCAAACTAAGATTGGAACCCAATACTTAGAAGGATTTAATCACATAATCTTCCCCAATAAATCTTAACATTTATCTACAAATAACACCAACTACTATTAAAGTCTTATACTAAAGTGTAATTAACCTATTCACATATTCTCTATGATAGGTTCATAATTTTTTACAAAAATAACCCAAATCACCATTTATCCACAACAAATAAATAAATTCATACAAAATAAATCAACCATTCTTCCTCAATTTAAATCCTGTAGTATTTTATTTCTCTTAGGAATATAGTACTGGAAAAGATAAAACATAATCCAAAATAACCTTTATCATTTAATCACCTAATAATTTTTCTATACAAAGGATATCCATTTGATAAAACAGAAGTTTCCAAAATCAACTTATACTTGATCTATAAAAATAGTAGGTTAATTAGTCAGTCCAAAGGGCATAACAACAAACTCATAATTCCCATATCTTTATTGGAAGGTAGTTTTTGGAATATTATCATTCTTCACCCTCAATTGATGATAACTAGAACGAAGATCAATATTAGAGAAGAATTGAGCCCCACTAAATTGGTCAAATAAGTCATCAAATCTTGGAAGACAGTATTTGTTCTTCACTGTGACACCATATAGTTCTCTATAATCAATATATAGGTTCATCGATCCATACTTCTTCACAAAGACAACTGGTTTTCCCCAAGGAGACACACTTGGTCGGATAAAACCATTCTCCAACAGATCTTTGGAGTTGTTTCTTCAATTCCTCTAGCTCCACATTTTCCATCCTATAGGGGGTATTTAACATTGGATGAGATCCAGGTACAAGTTCAATGGAGAACTCTACCTGTATTTTTGAGGGAGGTCTGGGTAGCTTCTTAGGAAATACGTCAATGTATTCCTAGAAGATGGGGGAAATATTATAAAATAATAAATCCTTTGTGAGAAACTTATTTCATTTATGAATCTTTTAACTAAAAAGGATTTTATGTCGTAAAACTTCATTCTTAGACAATTACATTTTTCTATAATTCCATCATAATGATTCATAAAAAGAAGGATATTAACCAAACATATTCCCCTGGAGTTTCGTAACCAAGAGTGAAGCAAGGCCCGTTATCGTGTACTAGTTCCCATTCGAGTCTAGCTTAATGCAGTGTTTTTGGGGTTTACCCCTATGTACATCTGTTCCAGAGCCACCTCTATATGCTCGTATCCAGACAAGAATGTATTTTCTTGATAAACCACTTACTCAATACTCACCAAAATACCAAGAGGGTTTCCTATATTTAAACATTTCTATAGGGTTATACCTAATGTTTTTATATCATAATTTCCATAAATAACTAAAATATACTTTGATACAAACTATGGCATCCCACCTTTTCAATACATAAATTTTCCTTACATTTTACATACATAGGATCTTTAAAGTCTAGTGTCTTGGAAATAAATAACAATGAAACTTGAATGCAACATAAAAAATTCTTCTAATCCATTTTTAAGGCTTCATCATAAGATCATCCGAATTAAAATTACTACCTTTCATATCCTGGAGACATACATCAAAGGAAAGGGTGACCAGAAGGCCCGGTAAGTGTAAATAAAGGGAATCATTGTACTTGTGATATCAAAAAGAACTTGAATAACAACATAATGATATGAGAAATGGAATTATAGGCATATAATAATGAAAAGAACATGAGACATAACTTGAATATGTGGCTACAACATTTCATTTATACATTCATGAACATGTCACCAAGTTCCATCCCCAAGGTTTCATAAAAAATACCAAAGTTTTTTACCAAGGTATCGGGAAACTTGTCATCTCTAGAGATTAAATCTTTACACAATGCATTGGAGTTCTATCAGGGAGTACCCTTAATATGTATTTACTTACATGTGATCCACATAGAACATAATCAAACATTTCCTAAATAACCCAGAGAGAATAAAATAAATGAGTTTCATTTTAAAATCGTGACGTTTTAAAATCTCGTAAAAATAAGATCATTATATAATTTATTACCCATGGAAAGGAAGTGAGGGTTATATGTATGTCAATTCCAGAATAAAATATATCATATTTATATATTTATGAACACCCATAGAAAATAAATAGTTCTGGGTATTCACATAAATAAACAAGGGAAATTCTTGAGATAAAGAGATAGAAATTTTGAGATGAAATTTCTGTACAATAACGGCTATATAATATGGTTTTAGAAAACATTGAAAAGAGAGGGGAAAAGGGTAAACCAATAAAAAATAATTCATAATACAGTATAGGTATTGAATATAATCATGGTATGGATATTTGAATGACATACCACATGAAAAAGGAAACATGAATGAAAAGAGAAGATGTAATTTCTTTTACAAGAAATTAGGCATCCTAACGGCATCACTTAAAATTTCAGAAAACAAATTGATGAGAGAAGAAAGGTTCTCCCATCATTTGGACATGAAATGTACAATAATATGAACATATAAGAACATACCCTTAACATAAATAAATGGAAAATATAATACACAACATAAAGGAAGTTATGACTTAAAAGAGGAGGGTGAAAGAATCCCTTACCTT
The DNA here is from genome assembly GCA_963277665.1 of Viscum album. Taxonomy (NCBI): domain Eukaryota; kingdom Viridiplantae; phylum Streptophyta; class Magnoliopsida; order Santalales; family Viscaceae; genus Viscum; species Viscum album. The sequence goes on along the minus strand of OY728162.1, from coordinate 1,388,526,442 downwards.
GAAGAGTAAATTTGAAATCTTGACGTTTGGGACCTTGGGAGGCTTGAGTGAACCTTGGGAGGACTAATTGGGAGGTAAGGAGACCAGAAAATCATTTATGAGGATTTTTTAATGGAAAGGATTAGAGAATGGCTTGATATTTATAGGACAAGTGAGGGTACAAAGCAATAATTACAAAGGGACACCTCATTGGTGGTATTGGAAAAACCATGGGCTTGCCCATGTTATTTTCCAATGGTATTGGTCACTTGGGACACCTCATACCATATCTTACTATTAATAAGTTAACCAGAATTATTGCATAATTATTACATCTGTAATGATGTCATTAAACACCCAAAACTCATAACTGTATTTTCACTATTCACTGAAAATTCAACTTTCTCAGAAAAATACCAAAATCTCACCTTAACCAAATATCGATTCTCATATTTCAAAAATGAACTCAATTTTGTGAAAATAGTTCTCTAAATATTTTTAATTAAATTGTTAAATAAAAACACTATTCACTAAAAATTCAACTATTTCAAAAAAATCCAAAAAATTCACCTTAACCAAATATCGATGGTCTAATTTAAAAAATGAACTCCATTTTATGAAAATAAATTTCTAAGTATTTTTAATTTAATTTTTAATTAAAAAACACTATTCACCCGAAAAAACTAATACTTAACCAATAATTTATGAAATAGTTTTTTATCAATTTAATTGAATCACATTACTTAATAAAGGTGTGTAGATTATAATAATTCATTCTTAAGTGAGGTTACTTAATCCATTTGATCACATTACTAATCATAAGCGCAAAATCACTATTCATAAATAACTATTCATCAAAAATTATTTTGATCTTTTTAGACTCTAAATTTCGTACAGAACATAACTGTGGAAGAACATTTTTTGAAAATCATTACACATTATTAATTATTTATGGTCTACATAAATATTTTTAAAATATCCTTTTTCTAAAATTCATCAATAATATGCATACTCTATTTATCTAGACATTTGAAAGTTCACAAGCATCACCATAAGTTGAAATCAAAATTTTTATTTAAATCAATGGATTACACAAGGCAGTTATGGTCTCTTTACATATCCCCTTATGGTGATAGGGTGATAGAATCTTATGGCGGCTCGGCCAAAATTGCCTGAGTAGTGATTTTAATCAACTTGAACTTCTCACGAAGGAGATTCTGTTCCAGCATTACACGATGAAGTTCGGATTGGGTTTGGTCCAGAGAAAAGCCCAAAGGTGCTACCTCCTTCATGAGTTTCGTCAGATGGGCTTCGATTGGCCCGAGACTACTGGATGGGGCCATCAAATATTTTTCTATATTAATTAATCAAGATCACTTGTATTTACAGACAATAATTGCAACATTTAGTTTCCAATGGTCATATTGACCAACGGTCATATAACAGTCGAAACCCAACAGTCTTATTTTAATTATACTCATTTTATTAAATGAAATAGTTATTGATTACAAAAAAATAACACACAAAGTTAGGAAACAAAATTTATTCAAAATTTGGGTTGTTTCAAATACCTAGGACATCATGTAGGCTATTTTTAGGTGTTACATCCTTATCACACTTTAGTTTGGTGTTCAAGACATTTGGACTTGATGAATACGATGGGTTGTCACCCAGACTTTTTGTTGTCCTTTTTTAATTAGACATGAAAAAATAATTCCTCTATAAATAACACCAAATTTTGTTCCTAGGGGCGAATAATACCCCAAATGAATAAAACGTATCCCAAAATTTCATTAATTGCCTTAAATATTTTTTCTAACATAAAACCAAAAAATGGGGTGTATAAGAATTTAAACTCATGATCAACCATACTATTGTTGTCCAATGATTGTATCCATAACTCTTATGATAACATTACATGATAACATCCTAAAATATACATTTAACTAACCATTTCCTTTGATACCAAATATAATATCCTTGAACTCGTACTGTAGGATTGTGTAGTAAATTGATACACTATACATTTCAATATTTAATATCGATAAATGTGACCTAATTTTTTTCAATTTAGTCCTTCAAAACTCAAAATAAAAATATATATCACTTGGTTTCTCTATGATATTTTAGGTTTATTGTTTACGATATTTATAAAAATCCCCTATATAAACAATACCCATATCTTGAAATGAGAATTTCTATATCGAAACCAAAATATTCACTTTTCACATTAAGTCATCATAATAATCCTTATGAAATTCTTAATAGGACAAATTTACCAAATTTAAATATTTATAACATGGGGAAAAGGAAATATAATAAGTGTTAGCTCAAATTCTCAATAAGGGAAAACTTAATCATTAGAAAATGAATCTCATTAGTGAGAATGAGAAGAGAATAATAGTATAATGACTTAATAAAAGTGCTTGAGTATAAAATAAAAATATCCATACCCATCAATACCTAGATCATTAAATATAAAAACATACCATAAAAATTTAACAAAAGAAATAGTCATAATATTAAATAATCATGAGCCTTGTGATATCAATCTTGATCAAAGGAAACATCATAAATCCATAGTAAACATAGATAAATTGTGTTGGTATCTTGTGAAATCACCTTCATAGAACACATAAAAAACCCTTAAAGAAACCTTTATATTGGAATAACCATATGGATGAAATCCAATACAATTATCCAAAGAATATAATCACAACCCAATGAATCAAAGAAATATTTGGATGTACCCATATTATAATCTATAAATGGCTCACCTAACATAATCTTGGTGAACCCATCATATATAATATCTAAGAACCAGAACATGTATAAAGTTCATAGATATTTCATTATAAAACCCTTTTCAAAAGATCATTATTTTTTGCAACATGATTAACTTATGGAAACTAAATGGGTTTCATGTAAATATCTTTGATATATTACTAACCTATGGAAAAGAAACGAGTTCCATAACAATCTATTAGAAATAATATTAATCCATCCATAGAAAGAATGATTATTATAACATTAATTAATATACTCTATGGAGAATAATTTAATTAAAAGGGTTTGTTTATTTTGATGAATGGAAATACCATTTAAATATTATTAAGTTTGTTTTGAAGAAAATAAACTTTAAATTTAAAAAATATATTCTAAAAACATAAAATCATAAAAAAATTTAAACAAAATTTCACTTGAAATTATATTTGGAAACCTATCATAGAGGATTTTAAAATCATTTAAAAATTTTCTTGAGTAAAATATCATTTCTAATTGAAAATAATTTTTTGAAAACACTAAATATTTTGAAAATACATTTCTTTGGAAAATATTTTTAAAAAGTAATAATTTTCATAATATTAGGGAAAACAAATTTTAACAATATCCTCAAAAATGTGAAATTTTTGCATCAAATAAATGTCATTCATGGTGTTGGGTAATTTTATACATGTTATACATGTTAAAAATAATATTCCCTTTACAATGTAAAAATGCTAGAAAAATGGGTTATTTGGAAATTGAAAAGAACATTCCTTTTACATTTTCAGTAAAATCCAAACACGAATTGTTTTGAAAAAACACAAATATTTATTATAAAAACTTTTTAGAAAAGGGAAATCTGGGATAAAATTTAATTTTTAAAAATCATAGGAGATTAAGGAAACATTTTGGAAAACAGTGTTAGATAATATTATTTTGTAATTAAAAGGATTTCCAACCAAAGAGAGAAATAATTTCAAATTTACTTTATAAAATTTTATCAAATAGTTTGAGTACAAAATAGTGGAAAAATTGTAATATTACTTATAATTATATCAAATTACAAAATTAGAATAATATTAATGATTTTCTTCAGATATGGATCATAAAATCTTATTATTGGTAGCATAATCATAAACAATCTTGATAAATAATGAGATTGAAAAATGTCATAAAATTGAACTTATAAAATTATTAAAATAAGGATATTAAAAATATAAAATGTCAAATTTGTAGTATATACAGCTCAAAAAATAATATGGGTCTCTCACATTACATAAGTCTCAAAGAATAAAAATTGAGACATAAATCTATTACCTATTTGGTAACATTTAAACAGTAAAACCCATGAACGAGAGATCCTAAAATGGTAAATTTAATCCACATAAATTTAATGATAAAGTTCATAAAATTATTTCATGGTAATCATAAAAACTGAAAAATAAAACTAGTATATGAATATATCATATATCACATATAAATAAAAGTGAGACAAGAAAACCATTACCTCAAGTTCGATTTATCATGCTTGTTTTTTATCTTCCAGAATAATATAATTATGTAAATTATATTATTTAATAATTAATTTTTTCAATTTTATTATTTATATAATTCCAATTATTAAAATTTCATATATGATTACAAAAATCAATTAGGTTTATGTGAGATTTTTTTGACCATATATGGCTTAGATATCAAAAATGAGATTTGTAGGTCGAATATGTTCAAATAGGTAATTATATAAACATATCTCAAATAAAAATCATGAAATATTTATCATATTTATAAATCAATTATTATTTTTTTACCAATCATTATTTATGTTCAAGAAAAAGAAACTAACATTTCGATCATGGAGATGGTAGGCCGTACCTACACATGAGTAACGCTTCCATTTGTAAATGATCATTGTGAAAGAAGGTCGGTAAAATATAATTATTAAATAAATATAATAATATAATAAATAATATATATATATACTTTTATATATAATTCACATGATATGGTGATGAAAAAATGAATCGCATCGCTTCATGGAAGCGGTAGTCCACACAACCACGAATGACATTATCAATTTTCAGTGAGTGAATTGGTAAGAACAAAAATGGAAAATTATCTTTCAATAAACATAAATATACCATTAATATCATAATTATTTCATTTATTTCATAATTTAATTATTCTTTGTTTACCTTCAATGTAACACGTTACTAAAAAAATGAATCACATCACTTTGTGAGGCAGTGATCCGCCGTACACATGAGTGACATTATTTTATCCCATATGAAATAGAATATAAAGAATTTATATATTATATAATTACCCATGAGTCATAATTATATTATAAATATCATATAAATATTTTATAACAATTATCATACCCAACCATGGGAGGTGGTAGTTCAATAACGAATTCCAACTATTCACGAGTTGGAAGTTTTTCGTACACATGAATTATGATTTTACTAACCATTTCTTCGAAGAGAAGAAGGATTTAGGTTATGAAATTAACCTAAAAAAATCATTGTAATTGTCATATACTTATTTTATAATACTATCTATGTTTATGAATAATTTAAAATGGTGGTGGAAAAAATATATAAAAATGATCATTTGATAATGTTACCTATTCTTCAGGTAACTTCTTTTGGTTGACACAAAAGTCACTACATGGATGGATTTTTGAAAAATATAATCATTACAGGATGAGGGTAAGGAGGTTTGGAATGGATTTAGTTATTTATTACAAAACAAATGTGGTTTTAATGTAGGAATAAGAGTGGATATATGGTGACCTTTTATAAGTGAGGTGAGTGGCACAGTTGTAATTTTTTTTGAAAAGATTCAATCATACAAACACTTTTTTCTTTAAAGAATCCTAAAAAATGAGGAATAATAGTACAAAGATGATTTAAATTAAATATATGTCCATATATTTTGTTATTTAAAATATTATAGTTCATTTAACCCATATCGTTTTGTATTATCCCCAGGTAAACCAGTTTCCACCTTAACTGCAATAAATAATTTTTACTGTTTACACAATTAATTTTTGACAAAAATAATTTGAAATAATTTAAAATTATATATAATTATAATTAAAAATATGGAATCCATTTTTTCAAATTCAGTTAATAGAATTGAAAAAAATATAATTTAAAATTAATCTCAGAGACATGATGAGAAAGTGGGGTTTTAAAGTAACAATTTCTAAACATTTACAAAATATTTATGTCCAAACATAAAATGAATATTAATCCAATGAACTATATTGAATATATATATATATATAATTAAAATATATTTACTTTTAAAAAAATTTAAAATAATTTTATCTTTTATAAATAATTAAAACCAAAATAGAGTTTTGAATTATATTATTCACTATTTAGAAAATTATGAAACATTAAATAAAATATAGTTTTACCGTGATAATTTAATAAAGAAAGTTTATTTTTAAAAATAATTTTTATAAAATTATAAAAATTAAATTCACAACAGAACCTATAAATACTATGAAAATCCATGTTTTTGATAAGTGTATTTTTTTTCAAGCTCTAAATGATTTTATATAAACTATATATATATTAATAATCATTGTATGAATATAAATTAATATTTATTTATATAATATATATGAATTTCATTTAAATAATTCCTCTATATGGGTTATTATAATTAATTAAAATAGAGAAACATTATGTATATTAATATAATTTTCAGAGAAACAAAATTTTTAACCAAAAAAACAAACTTATGCTAAAATAAAATAAAATGATGATTAAAATTTAATAAATTGGATTAAATATAATTGAACATAGATTATTTTATAGTGAATAAAATTAAAAACCTTAATGATTTTTAAATTACTTAATTTATTGAAAAATTTACATTTTAACACAAAACAATATTTTCCAATAATCCTTGAAAAATCAATATTATTTGAAAAATATTTAACATATCACCCAAATTAATTATTTATATGTATATTTAAAAAATTACAGTAATTTTATCCAATATATTTCTCTAAATTTTTCTAAAAAATAATTACAATATTCTTTATGAAAGGCATTATAAATAATTTTTGAAGAAATCCTATTTTGGATACTAAAATTACTTTCTAAAAAATTATTGATTATTTAATAAACATTTATCCATAAATTATATTCTATTAGACATACATATATATATATATATCATAATTTAGTTATCATTATTCAATATCACCAATTTAATGGCTTGGTTATAATGATTATATATATTATGGATCATTTAAGGTTGGAGTTTCATGTTAAATACTATATAAAACATAAGAATATCGGGTTTGTTTGTACCATAATCCATCAAGTGAAATTTATTTAAAAATGTGTAAATTGTAATGTCTTAGGGAGTTATATTATCATTTATCATCAATGGAGTATTCATTTTATGCTATCGAACATAATTTTCTTCTTTTATAATCTCAGGGTGTAACATGGTATTCCCTTTAACAAATTGCATGCTCCAAATATTATCATTATACGAATAATAAAATGTTGAATATTTGAACATTGTTTTTTTAAACCCACATAAAAAAATAGTTCAGAAAAAATGTTATCGATGAAAGTAAATAGGGGAGTATGATGGTGATTTCGAATAACCCATTACTGGGTTTCTATATAGGGTAAAATTAATATCAAATGAAGACATACAAATGGTGGAAAAGTTTAAATAAATATATATAGTGATATAGGTAATTGATCCCAAGAAAGTGAATGATCAATTAAAAGATAAGGGACCTGAAACCAAAAATATGTGATGATCGAAAGACCATCGGTTCATCATAAATGAAGGAAGTAGGATAAATATTTTGGTTTAAAAATATTTTTCATAGTGTTATGGAATTATATTACGATATAGACTAAGATAATATTGAAATTTACTAATATAATGAATATTATTTCATCCTGTAATAAATCTCCCCCACAATCCAATATATTTCTACAAATGATGTGTATTCAAGATGGGTTTTTCATGCCTAAAGCACAAAAATAAATGTTTAATTTAACCCATAATTACTAAATTGATAAAAAGGTATTCCTCCTCTATTTAAACATTGACCAAAACCAAAATGGTCAGTACATAGTAAGTTAATTTTAGAAAACCCATCTTAAAGTAATCTCTAAATATAAACATTAATATCCAAAGTTCATACCAAATCATTCTATGAATAACTATCCTAAAAATTATTTAAAATTGTCCAACATAGTTCAAAACCTAATGATTATAAGTATTTTATCATATATTATTCCAATATAAATCAACCATTATTCATTAAATAAAATCCCATAAGACTCAAAAAAAATAATCTTTACTTTTAAAATTATAATACTAACAAAGATATCATGATGGCCTATGGTAGGTGCTACCCATTATCACCTTTCAGTTATGAGTTCCAGAACCACGACCTTGACATATACGATGGGTTGTCACCCGGACTTCGGGTTTTCATTTTATTTCCATTAATTATGGAAACAATAATTCCTTCATAAATAAAACTTTACGATTATCTTAGGGGTTATAAGTACCAAAACCCAATGAAACCTCTCCTAAAATTTTATTAACAACCTTAAAAACTTTTAAAACATAAAACAATAAAATGGGGTGTCTATGATTTTGAAATTATGATCAAACATAATATTATAGTTCTATGATGGTATCCTTAACTATTGAGATAATCACACATGAAAACATCTTGTTGTCATAAATTATCTAAAGAATTCCAATGAGACCAATTTTAAAATCCTAGAACCCGTACTATCAAATTTGGTGTTAAATTCACCGACATTACATTTCCTTATTTTGCATTGATAAATGTGACCCAAATTTTTTTCCCATCTAGTCCTTTAAACATAAATACAAAAAATGGGATCAATTATATTCTCAAGGAAAATTTAGGATTAAATTTTTAGATAATTATAAAAAACCCTTACATAAAAAATACTCATATCTATAAAGGAAACAAGTTTCCTTTTCTCACATAAATTCATCATCATCATACTTATGAAATACCATATACACATAATTAATTTAACCTCACTATTTATAACTTAGGGAAAATGTAAAACAATATTGGTTAACTCAGATGCACGGTAAGGGAAAACCTAAGCATTATGAAATGAATGTCATCAGTGAGAAAAATAGTAACATATGAGTAAGATGATATAATCAATGTACTTGAATATAACATAAGAATAATCATACCCATAATTATATGGATCATAAAACATGAAAACATAGAATACATATTTGAAAAATGAAAGAGTCATAAGAATCAATAACCACAAGCCATGTGACATTAATCTTGAACAAATGAATCATTCTAAACCCTCAAAAAACATTGAAAAACATGTTGGTTTCTTGGGACATAACCTTCATAGAAAATATAAAAAAACATTATATAACACTTACAATTGGAAAAAACATATGGGAAAAATTATAATATACAATCTTCAGAGATAATAATAATTACCCAATGACATTGGGAGCTATTTAGACACACACATCATAAAAGATATAATGGACTCACCAAACACCGTCTAGGTGAACCAATTTTATATAGTGTAAAAGACATAGAAAATTCATAATGTTTTTATAGATTTTATCATAAAAAATAGAAAAATTCAATATTATTCTGTCACATGATTAAACCATGGAAAAAATGGGTTTCATTTCAATATCTTTGAGACATTATTAACCTGTATAAAGGAAACCGTTTCTCTAATAATCTTTTTGAAATATTATTAACCAATGGAAAAGAAAAATGTTCTATGATAATCGCTTTAAAACAATATTAATCCATACAAAGAAATAATGGGGACATTGTCATTATAAAATACCCCCGAAGAAGAAAATGGGAAAATAAGGTTTGTTAACATTATTAGTGAAAATACAATTAAAAGACCAAATAATTTTTTTTTTAAAAATAACTTTTCATTTTAAAATTCAGTTTATGAAAAAAAATATTAATATATTTTAAAATTAATTTTCTTTGAAAAAATGGTCTTAAATTTATTAATTTATATTAAAAATAATTTAATACATTTATTGATGAAAATTACATTTCTTATTGAAAAACCCTTTTTAAAAACCTAATACACTTTGAAAATACATTTATTTGAAAACCAGTTTTCAAAACAATGAATATCTAGAATATTAGGAGACAATTGCTTTTTTAAAACATTATTGTAATCATGAAATGAATGATTGAAAGAAACATTGGCCATGAATGAGGTAATTATAATAAATTTCATACAATTTAAAAATGAAATTTTTTTACTCTGTATAAAGCTAGAAAATATCATTCTTTTTAAAGTGACATAAAGATTCAATTCACATTTTCAAAAAAATAAAAATGGGAATTATTTAGAAAAAAACTAATTATTCCATTCCATTTTTTTTGTAAAAATGTGAAACATGGTTAGAAATTTATTTTTAAACATCTTAAGAGAGTGGTAATCCATTTTAAAAATAGTTTAAAAAATATTTTTTTGGAAGAAAACAAATTTCAAACTAAAGAGAGAGATAATGTCACATTTCTATAAAAAAAATTCTAAATTATTTTATGTAAGAAAGAGTAAAATGTGGAATAGTTAACTATAAATATCATGAAGATCAATAGGAGTGTAAAATTCACGATTTTATTGATATATGGATTATAATATATCATCATTTTATGTACAGTCATATACAATATTGACAAACTATGAAATTATAACATAAGAGTCTTACCACATTGGTAACCTTGAATCATAATACCCATGAAAGAATAAAATTTAATGAAACATGTAATAGAATTAAAAAAAGAATATTAATGATATAACATGTAAAATAATAATTATATACACCGCATTATAGAAGATATGTGTACAATATAACATACATCTCAAAGAAGGAATTGTTTTTGGAAAAAATCAATACCTGCTTGGGTAACATTGAAATTGTAAAACACATGAAATAGAGATCCTAAAATGGATATGTAAATCCACATAAATATAAGGACGATAATCATAAAATAAATTCATGGCCATCATATAAACCATAAAATAGATATGATTGGTGAATATGACATATATCTCACAAAAATAAAAGTGATATGACAAAACCCTTATCTCGAGATCAATTCATCAATATATTTCATTATCTTCATGAATAATAAACATATATTAATTAATTACATGATTAAGATCAATTTTATCTATTATTTTTCCTTTTATTTCACTTTTCTCCATGTTATATATTATTACTTAATCAATTAGTTTTACTTTAGATGTTTTGACCATATTTGGGTTATGTGTCAAAAAAGGATTTGGTAGGTTGATTATAATTAAACTAGTAAGTATATATGTATATTAATAATAATAATAATAATAATAATAGAGAAATTGTTATCAAATTTATACATTAATTATTATTTTATTACCAACCATGAAATATGGTCATGAAAAATGAACATATGTTACGATCTTGGAGAAAGTATGTTGTATATATGGATGAGTAGAATTTCTAATTTTTAATGATCGCTAATGAACGAAAGAAAGTAATATTTTATCTTTAAATATTGAAAGTAATATCATAAATACCATATTATTTAATTATATATACTTTTATATGTCATTTTTGTGATGTTGTGATGAAGAAATGATTCACATAGCTTCGCGGAGGTAGTATACCACACATCCAAAAATGATGTTGTCATTTTCAGTGAGAAAAAAGGAAATAATAAACATGATATATTAAATTTAAATAAAAATAAAAATGTAATTAATATAATAATTATTTAACTTATATAAAATATATTCATTATATTTAGTATAGTTACCTTCAATGTTACATGTTAGTGAAACAAATCATATCACTTCATGAGGCGGTTGTCCTCCATATACATAAGTGACGATATCATATCCCCTAATGAGTTGGAAGTAAAAAAGGATATATATTATAAGATGGATCAAAATGTATAATTATGTTATAAATATCACATATTAACTTTAGATCCAATATTAAACCCAATTTTGAGAGGTGGTAAGGAATAATGAATGACATCACTTCATGAGGCGGTAGTTCTCCGTACACACGAATGATGATTTCAAAACCCATATTATAGAAGGGGAGAAAGACATATGATATTACATTAAAAAAGTAAAATATCATTTTATTTTAGATAATGAAGTTATTATATAGTCAGGTTTTAAGAATAATTTAAGGGATTTGTGGAAGAAACAAATTAAAAACACTCGTTTGAGAATGTTATATCTTTTATGGGTAACTTGTTTTGGTTTACATTGAAGGCCTTCATTGGTTGTATTTATGCCAAAAATAAGGATTCTTGGATTAGGGTAAAAAATTTATTATATTAGTTTTAAATGGTATTTAAAAAAATAATGTGCTTTGAAGGTGTGGAGAATATATTATAGGGGTGGTCTTTTATAAGTGAGGTGAGTGACACACTTGTAATTTTTTGAAATGATTTAATCATACCCATGATCTTCTGATAAAAAAATCATAAAAAAGGGAAATTATAGATCCTTGAATAACAAAGGTATAAATATATTCATCCAATTGGTGTTTTATGAGTGGTTATGTAATTTTAACCATCATATCATTACTTTATCCCCCTTTTAAATCTGGTCATACCTTTACCGCGGTAAATAATTTTTACAATTTTCAATATTAATTTTAGAAAAAATAAATTAAAATTATTTTTTAATTATAAAATATTTTTATTCAAAACATTTCATATGTTTCCCCTAATTCAATTCTCAAAAGTGAAAAAAATAATTTAAAATTGATGTCCCATAGGCGACGAGAAGGTGAGTTTTATAAAGACAAAATCAGAAAAGGATTTCAATGATTTTTCATAAATATTCATTATAAAAAATAAGCCATTGAAAAAATTTATATATATATATATATAATTTAACTAAGTTTACATTAAAACCTATTGAAAATATAATTTACCTTTATAAATAATTTAAACAAAAAGACACCTTTTAATTGAAATTTACTGTATTTGACTATTCAAAAGATTTTTCAAAATTCGCCTAAATATAATTTTTACATCTTTATTTAAAAAATAATTTTTATATTTTTTTAAGATAAACATTCTAAATGTGAAAAAATTTTATTTTAAAAAATATTTGCAGATGTGATGAAAGGTTGTTTTTGGAGATGTGTATTTGTTCTAGAATAAAATCATTTTATATTTACTCTATGTATAATAATAATAGTTTTATAAATATTAATTCATATTAATTCATATATAATATTTAATTTTCATTTTAACCAGCTTATTAGGTATTATTTTATTTAATTAAAATATATAAATGTTATCTACTTGTAAATATTTCTTAGGAAAATCCATTTTAAATCCCAAAAAACAGAGTTATACTAAAATACAATATTATGATTCTTAAATGTAATTATATGTATTAAATATAAATATATAAAACATAAGTTTCATTAAATAATATTAAAAACATAATATTTGTTTAAAATTAATTTATTTATTAGACCGAAATGACATTTTTACAAAAATCACTATATTTCACTATTCACTGAAAAATCAATATTTTCAAACAAATACTAATATATATCCCAAATCATATTTTGATATGATGTATTAAAAAAATTTGTTAATTATATATAATAATTATCTTAAATTTAAAAAAAAAATACTTACTATATTTTTTTCAAGAAAAGCAATAAAACACATTTTTGAAGAAAACATATTTTCATGAATAAAATTAATTTACTAATAATTGATTTATTATTTAATAAAAATTTATCAATAGTTTATACATGGTTGTAATTATATATATATATATATATGTATATTTATATATTTAATAATTTATTTAATACTATTAATACCTTGTAATTTAATGACAAGTTTATAATGGTTATATATATTGTGGGTCATTGAAGCTTGATGTTTGATGTCGAATACACTATTCAGCATATATTATTGTCATTTTGTGTACCACAAGAGATCAATGAGATTACATTAATTTAAAAATATTTATATCGTTAATTATTTATGAGATACATTATCATCTATGTTTCGTGTTGGGTGTTGTTTATTCTACTGATCATTATTTGAAAATCTAGGGGTGTTACATCAAACCCCTTTCAAAAATTGTAACCTCGAAATTTATGTTTTATGTGAGTAATACAATGTTTTATATTTGATAAAAAAAATTTAATCCCACATTGTTAAAATTATGAATAAAAAATCATCATGAAAATAGTGAAAGGGTGGTATGAGGGTCATCTAGAATAACCCATAACTTTGTTTCTATATATGATAACATTGGTGGAAATTGAATATTTTCACATGGAATTAAAAAACTATATAATTATATAGGGTGATAGTGTTGAATTATCACTTAAAAATGAATGATCAATGGAAATATAAGGGCCTAAAAACCATAAAACCTTGATGATCAAAAAGACCATCGATTCATTAGAAAAGAAATTACTAGTAAACGTTTTTTATTCAAAATAAATTTCCTAGAGATTGTGAATTATATTATAATATGGTAGAATAGAATATGGAAATATACTTATTTTTGAATATAATTTCTTCTATTAATAAATTTCCATCCAAATATCATCTTTTTTCCCAAACTATATCTATTAAGGATGAATTTCCTTCCATAAATCACTATAATTAAATATTATACGGAAACATAATACCTAAATGTTTAACCAGATATTACACCTTTCTATAAAAATTAACAAAAACGAAAATGGATATCCTATATTATGATAGTTTCAAAAATAAATCATCATATATTAATCTCTAAATTAAACTGTAGTATTTAACGATCAACCCAAATAATTCCATAAATAACCATCCTTCAAATTCTTCAAAAATTTGCTGAATATGTTTTAAACCCAAAGGTTAAAAGGATGTGATAACAAATTATTTCAAGATAAATCAACAATTATTCATCAAATAAAATATGAAATGTATCTAAAATAGTATTAATCTTTACCTGTAAAAATTTTATATTTACCAGAATATCATGTAGGCTAGTGGAAGGTGTTATACACTTCTCACCCATCAGTTGTGGGATCAAGCCCCAAAACATATCTAGATGAGATTGGATGTAACTAAGCCTTCAAGTTATCCTTTTTTTCCGTTGAACATGAAAAATAATTCATCCCAAAATAACACTTAATGTTAATCCTTGGGGTTATAAATACCCCACCCAATAAAACACCTTCCAAAATCTCATTAATTATTTCAAAAAACTTTTATACTTAAAAAACTCAAATGTGGTGTATATGAATTTGAACGTCTAATCAATGATAATATTATAGTCCTATTATGGAATCCATAACTCTTAAAATTCCCTAAAATAAAACATCCCAATATCCAAAGATAACTATAACTATCATTTTATATCTACTATAACAACCCAAAACCCTTAATCTGAGGTCAGATGATAAATTAAAAAAAATTACATTTCTGACTATGATAACAATAAATATGACCCAATTTTGTCTCCTTCCAGTACATACAACCTTAAAATGAAAAATTTTATCACTTTAATTCTCATTTACCTTTTAGTATTATAGTTTTAGATAATTAGAAAAAATCAGTACACAAAAAGTACCCCTGTCTTTAAATGAAAATTTCTTCCTCTTAACACAAATCTTATTTTTTCACATTGATCCATCATCATTATCATTACAAAATCCCTTCTAGACACAATTAGTTCAACCTCATTCTCTATAACCTATTTAAAAGGAAAACTAATAAAGGTGAACTCAAATTTATAGAAATTGAAAATGTAAGCATTGAAAAATGAATGTCATTAGAAATCTTATGAATAGAATAAGTGTATGATGACATAACGAAAGTTTAGGAATACAAAATAAGAACATTCTAACTAATTTATTCATAGATCATCAAACAAAAAAACATGGAATAAAAATTCCACAAATGAATTAATCATAATAATCAATAATCTTGATCAATTTGATATCAATATTGATCAATAGAAACATCATAAACCCATATTAAGCATAGATAAAATGATTTGGTAATAATGGACCTCACCATTATATAAAACTTACATAATCTTTATAGAACAATTAAATTGGAATAACCATACAACTGACTTACAATACTATTCTATGAGAAACATAATCATTACACAAAACATTATAACAGAAGTTGGGTTCACCCATCATATAAGCTATAAAAAGATAAACTAAAGTCATCTTGGTGAACCCATCATATATAATGTCCAAGAACCAAAATATGAATCGATTATATATAGATTTTATCATAAAAATCATATAAATAACCATTATTATTTTCTAAACTCACTAACCATTGGAAAAGAAATGTATTTAATGTCTATATCATTGAAATATTATTAAAAAATTTAAAAGAAATGATTTTTTATACAACCTTCTTGAAACATGATTGACTAGTGTAAAATGAAATATTTCCATTACAATATTTCTAAAACAATCTCAATCAATTTTGAGAAAGAATGAGGATGGTATACTTTGAATATATCTCCATAAGATGATAATTTACCAAAATTATTTTGATATTTATGAATGGAAATACCATTAAAATATAATTAATTTATTTTTCAAGGAAATAATCTTTTTGTTTTGAAAAACACTTTTAAAAAAATAAAAATTCAAAACAATATTCTGAATTTTTTTTATTTGAAAGAACTATAAAAACATTTAAATTTATTAATAAAATTAATTTAAAACATTTCTTGAGTAAAATATAATATCTACATGGAAATCAATTTTTTTAAAATTAAAAAATATTGAAAATCATTTTATTTATAAACCAATTTAAAAATGAATAATTTCTATAGTAATTGGAAAAAATCACTTAAAAATATACTTTTAAACATGTAATTTAATCATTATGAAATTTCAGTAATGATGTTGGGTAATTCTATACATGTCACATAATAAACAAATAAAATTCTGTTTATACTGTAAAAAGGTTGGAAATGTTCTATTTTTAGAAAACAACAAAAAGATTCTATTCACATTTAGGTAAAATAGAAAATTGAATTGTTTGGAAAAATACATGAATATTACTTTATATTACTTTTCATAAATGTAAAACATGGTAAGACATTTAAAAAATAATAATAAAGGATTAATAAAATATTTTATAATTCATTTTTATAATTTTTTTTGGAATAAAATGGATTTTTGACCATAGAGAAAAATAAATTTGGGTTTCCTTAAAAACATTTTATCAATTATTTGAAGTACCAAATTATGGAAAAATGGTACTATTACATTTAAATATCTTGAAAAAATAGGAGTAGGAAATTAATGAGTTTATTTATAGATATATCATAATATCTTTTTATTATTAGTATAATCATAAACAATCTCGATTAAAGATGTTATAGTAATATAAGAAGCTTACCACTTTGGTATATTTCAATCATAATAGACAGAAAATAATAAAAATTAATGAAATCTATAATATCCTGAAGATAACTATTTTCATGATATTACATGTCAAATGGGTATTATATACACCTCATAAAATAATATAGTTTTATAACATAACATACATTTCAATAATGGAAAATTGAGACTAAAATCCATTACAGGCATGGTTACATTGATACTGTAAACACCAAAAAAGTAGATCATCAAATTTATATTTAAATCCCCATAAATTTTAGTATAATAATACTATAATACATTAATGGATTTCATATACACCATAAAAAATGTGTTGAATATGGAATATATCCTATAGAAATAAAAGTGATACAAGAAAACAGGTACCTCATGTTCAATTTGTGACACATGTTCTTTATATTCCTGAATAATAAACATATATTAATTATTTTCTTAATTATTAAAAATTTTAAAATTTATTATTCATTTAATTTCACTTATTACCATGTAATATATTATTACATAATCAATTTTATTTACATCATATGTCTTGACCATATTTGGATTATATGTCATAAATGACTTTGGTGGGTTGACTATGGGGAAATGGGTAATTTTATAAACATATCCAAAATAATTATCAAGAAATAATTTCATATTTATACAGAAATTATTATTTCTGTTCTAATCATGAAATATGGTCTTGAAAAATGAACCAATATTACGATCATGGATACTGTAGGCCATACGTACGCATGAGTAACTCTCTACTATTAAATTATCATTATGGAAGGTACCTAAGGAAAATATTATCCTTAAAAATGATTATAATATCGTAATTATTATATTATTTAATTATATATTCATTTATACATCATTCTTCTAATGTGGTGATGAAAAAAGGAATCACATCTCTTCTTGTAGGCGGTTATCCACACGTCCATGAACAGTATTATCATTTTTCAGTGAGTGAAAAGTTAAGAAATAAAATTATATATTAACTTTTTAGAATGATAAATATTCCATGAATGTAATAATTATTTAATTTATATCAAATATATCTATTATTTTTTTGCTTTTTACCTTCCATATAATGCATTTGTGAAAAATGAATATCATCGAATCACGAGGTGGAAGTCCGCCAAACACATGCCCGATGTTGTCGTATACCTTATGAAATGAAAATATAAAAGTTATATATGATATAATTAAAAATTAAGTATATATATTTTATAAATTAAATATATATTCTTTATATTCATCATCATACCTAATAGTGAGAAGTGGTAATGAAAAAACAAATGACATCGGTTTGCAAGGCGGTTGTCTGCCATAAACCTGAAAGATGATTTCATAACCCATTTCATAGAATAGGGGAAATATTATTATTATTAAATTAACATAATGAAATATAAATTTATTTAAGTTATTTAGATTATTATATAATCATAGATTAATAATAATTTAATTGTGTGGTTGAAGATATAAAATAAAAATGCTCATTGGAGAACATTACCTCCTCTTCAGGTGACGTCTTTTGGTTTGCACAAAAGGACTTGTCTGGTTTGATATAATAAAAAATAAATAATCTAGGTTGAGGGTAGGTGATATTGTAATGTATTTATTTAGGTATGTTATAAACCAATGTGTTTTGAAGATTTGATTAAAGAGGAGAGTGGGTAACCTTTTATATGTTAGGTGAGTGGAACACCTATAATTTTTAGAAAAGATTCAATCATAACCATGTTTTTATCATGTAGAAAGACTAAAAAATGTGTTATTATTGATCATAAAAGTTTTAATATAACCAAATTTACAATAAATTTTTGTTTTAATTTTGTTTAATAAATTTTAACAGTTATCTATTTAGTTTAACACCTAGTAAATTGGTTTTTACATTAAACTTGAAAAATATCTTTAAATGTTTTAATTATTAATTTTGATAAAATAATATAATAAACTTATTAGAAAATATATATTATTATGATTCAAAATATATAATCCATTTTTTCTAATTCATTTCACATAAGTGTGGACATTTAATTTAAAAACAATCATTCAGACTTGACGATAATGATGGGTTTCCCAGAGAAACTTTCCAAACATTTAAAACGATTTTATAAAATATTTCAATATGAGAGTCAATAAAATTAAATAAATTTTATAAATAGATATATAATTGAGATATTTTTACTTTAAAATAAATTTAAAATATATTTTAACATTATTAATATTATAATTGAAGGGGATGTTTTCAATTAAATTTTAGTATTTATCACAATTTAGAAAATTATAAACAATTAAACTTAATATTATTATATCATTTTTCATTGAAAAATTAAATTTATTTTCACAAGTAAAATTTATCATATCTATAATAATTAAATTTATAAATACCCACATTCGTGAAAAAGAAGCGATTTGCCAATAAGTATACTTTTTTTCATGCACAAGATGATTTTATATTAAATCCATATCTTATAAATATAATTGCATGAAACAAAATTAAACTTTTTTTGATATATAATATGTAAATTTCATTTAAATAATTCCTCATTAGGGGTTATTTTAATTAATTAAAATGTTGAAACATTATGTACTTTTAAACTGTTTTTAGAAAAATCATTTTCTTAAACCCAAAAGAAGACTTATACTAAAATACAATATAATGATGATTAAAATTTAATTATTTTTAATAAATATAAATAAATAGTAACTAATTTGAATTAATTAATATTAAAATAATAATATTACATTTAAATTACATAATTTCATTAAAGGAAATGACTTTTTTTCTTCAAAAAATCAGTATTTTTCAATGTTCAATGAGAAATCAAGATTTTTCAAAAAATATTAATTTCTCTCCCAAAAAAAAATGTTGATATACCAATTTAATAAATGAAGAAAATTGTATCAAATTAATTATATATAATTTCTAAAAAATAATTAAATTTTTTCATCAAAGGAAATAAATAATATTTTTATAAATTATTTTTATGTAGAATAAAATAATATTATAAACAGTTGATTCATTATTTATTAAACATTTATCATTAATTTATATTTAGTTGGGAATATATATATATATATATATATATATATATATATATCAATATATATTTAATAGATAAGATAATACTTTTTATACCATACAATTTAATGACTTGGTTATATCGGTGATATATATCACGTGTTATTTAAGCTCGGTGTTGCATGTTGAATACACTAAATAATGTGAAAATATCAAGGTTACAGCAACCAAAATCCATTGAAGAGATTAAATTTATCTAAAAATATATATTTTTTAATGTTTTTCGATGTTATATTCTTATCTATGTTCTGTGTTGCGTGTCATATACGTTATCAAAGATAATCTTCCTCTTTTAAAATAAAGGTTCATTACATGTATACTACCTATTGGACATATTATATCATGATTCGATTTTTTATTCTTGGTATTGAATTCCCATTTAATTTTATCTCTCTCAAGTTTCTTTTATTCAAATGGTATACTATCCATTAGGGTTTCTTCATCTAAATTCTTCATTATTGAGAAATTATTTTTATTAAAATATTAGTATCATTTTGGGTTTATATACTTCCCATGAATATTTTTTTAATTTAATTAAATTTAAATTTAACACATTCAAAAACAAATATTATGTTAAAAATTGTAATATTTTTCTATTTAAATTGTAATAAAGTTCTTATATGTATTTTAGAACCAACTTATTTTCACTAGTAATTATTATTTACTCATAGACTATCAGTTTTAAAGATGGTTTCCATACTTTATATAATGATATTATAATTATTTTCCTACTTATTTTATAGGGAATTACCTTTTCATTTAATGTAATTCTTCCTTATGAATCTATTTCTTCATAATCTTTTATGATAATAAGAGCAATTCCCATATTATCAAAATGAGATCTTTTCCCCCTTAACCATATTCACTATTATAGATAATTTTTTCTATTTTATTTCAAAAAAAATATGTTTCATTTTAGGAGATATTAAAATTTATCTTTCACTTTTTTCTTAATGGGTTGTTTAGAAAATATTTTAGTATTTGAGTTTCAATAATTGTATTCTTGAAATATTAAAAAGGGTTTCCCATTCTAGATTATACATTATATCATTGAGTCCATAAATAATTTGGATTAACATGATGTATTATCAAGAATTAACTATTGAAATTTATTTTTAAATAGTGATTGAAAAAGGATTAAATTAAATTTATAAAATAATATATTTTCAAAAGTGTTTTATAACATATTATTTTTTCAAGAATATTAAAAAAAATTAAATAAACATTCTATGTTTCAATTTAATTTTTATTTTGAAACAAAAAATATATATTACTCCAATGGGGTTATGTTTTATGAATCATATTATAAATAAATATATTAAATACTAATTTTGGGTGACTAATATTTTGGTATCAACTAATTTACTTTTGATATCATGTTATGAAGTACCATTTAAAATGGTATGAAACCCATTTTCTTCCAATGGGTTTTCATGATATCATGAATGATTTATTTACTATGTCACATATATTTATGGATTATGATGGGTGGCATCCTATAATATCCTACAATGAAGATTTTAAGGTTTTAAATATCATTAGATAATGAAATGTGTATATACATGGATCTGTTCCCAACTTAGTGGGTGGGATGTCTTAAATTATGGTCAAAACACGAAGGGTTGTCCTTCATGGATAAGTTCAAAATTTTATGATTCCATATGATTCTGTTTTGTACCATAATTCATATTAATCTATGTTTCCATGATATTAACTTTTTTATATTATATTCATGAGATTATTCTCACTTAAACAAGATTATTCTCTCACACACTTATAAAATGGAGAATATTTGTTGATTTAAGATTATATTTATTTTTATATAGATTTATGGACATTTATAATTATATGTTATTTTAAGTAAGATATTTCACCCATGATCATTTTTTCTCATAATCATGTGATCTATACCATAATGGAATGTTGATTAGTTTTTCCTTAATGAGTGGTTTAGATCCCCCCATTCGTATGTTTCATTACTCAGGTTATAAATATGAATATAAACTATATAGAGTCTTAAATGGGGTATAGTGTGTTTTTATTATTTATAATGGTTCACAAGTATCAAAAAAATAAGATTATTTTAGTTATCCTTTCAAGAAATTGAAACACAAGTTCTCAATATTTTGTGTTTATCATCAAGTGTAAATTTTAACTTATGGAAATTATTTAAAATGATGTTATATTTATCTTGGGTCATCTCACTTTGTATAAAATACAATTTTTAAAAGTATATATTATTAAAAACAAATATTGGGACATGAGTTTGAGGTTCCCTAAGAACATTATGTTTTTAACGACTTTTTATTCAATAAGGCAACATAATTAATTTGAGCTACATGGATATAGATTCATCCAATTTAGATGATGATAATAAATTAACATCCAGAAGTTAATTGTTTCAGGGATAACTTGGATTTCATGGAACAAAAAGATGTTAAATTATATCATATTGAGAACAACTAATTATAAATATATAGTGGGAACTGATGTGTGCATACATATTTTTTCAATAAAACAACAATATAAAGATATTTTGAATAATGTGAATTATCATTTTGTGATCCATATTAATAACTAAAGATTTAATAATCTTACAAAAAAATCCCAACCATAATTAATGGATAATAATTTACAGATCAAATATTCACCTTCCACGATACATATTGAAAGTAGTTTTCTGAGGTTGGATTATGTTTCTTTAATCAATGTAAAATTACAAATATCAACAAAAACGAACTTTATAAATAATATTTGGTGATGAATCAGTTGTAACTTGGACGTTTTCTATCTCCATTAACTTAAATGTTTTGTGGAAGGGAATATGACTCTTCTATAGTGGTTTTCCTTTATAATTGTTATTTTCTAAATAATACCCAACATTTTTTTCACCAATTAGTGCCTCATTGTGGGTTTTTATATATGTCATGATATGGATATGTGAATTATTTTTTCTCAAATTTATTAATTTGTGAAGTTATATTTGTTTTCATTAACAATGGGGAATATAAATAGGATCACATTTTATCATCGAGTGTGATATTTATAGAAGGTTATATGATTAAAAAAGGATATAAGAGTACTATAAGGTGACAATGGGAGAGATATTAGTAATTAAAAAAATTATTTCCTATTGAGAGAAATTAGATTTTAACTTGAATATAAAAAATATGAGTTTTTTGATTGAGATGAATTATTGACCACGATAAAAAGTGTGCTCAATTATTGCTTCTTTTATTATTAGCAACATGTGCTGTCAAAAGCATCAAAACTATAGACTAATTCATAATTGATATTTTCATATAACTCTTATTCTTTTTGATGATCCTTTAACATGTAATATTAGAGTGAATATTAAGTGAATAATTAAGAGTATTACATGAAGTGTGTTAGTGATAATTGATTGATGGTGACTTAAGTGCAGATATAATGTATTGGGGCGTTTTAAATAAAAATAAAGGGACGTGTTATTAGAAAGATACATGTAATAATTTTCGGTTTGGTGTGTTTATAAATTAATTATGATATCCTCTTAAATACTCATTATACCTACAATTATCATTCATACAACCAAAAAAAAGGATAATGGGAAAATTTTAGTGAGTATGGTTAATGTATTTCATATTGAATAACACTATAATATGATGAATGGATACCCATGCAGTAGCGGTGATGAAGATATATTAATATGGATTCCATTATAGTGATTTCCCCATCATTATTATGAATACTCCACAATAACGGAGTATGAGATGTATTATTTCATGGAGGGTTCCATAGTATCCTATAAAGGGTGATCATTTTTAAAGAAAAATGAGATGTAGATGTTGAAACAAGTGTATTTCATGATATTTCATATAAAATAAGAAAACATTCCTTGGATCATGGTATTTTTGTGATCATTATATTGAGAATAATTTTATAAAATTTTAATATACCTTAAGGAATGTCTAACCTTTTATGCTGATAGTCATGGTATTGATGGAAAAATATGAGGCAAGGATACTTTGGGAAATTTTAATTGTAATTTTCACTAATATAAATACTAGGAGTTTATTATTATATATTATAATCAAAACCATAAAATTATTGAATATATATGTACATTTAAATTTAAATACATTCAGAACTATTGTAAAAGGATTTGTGGTTTATTGATTACAAGGGTAGACCTAAAGGATACCACATTATGGTGATATACATGATGTTTTTTAGAAGATGAACAGAATTCTTAAATTTATATTTTATATATTTTTAAATATAAAAAATTATGTCAATGGGGCTGTGTTTTACTTGTATATAAAGGAAATGAAATAATTATATTATATAAAAATTAATTAAAAATAAATAATTTAATCATGTCAAAGAATAATATTTTTTAAAGAGATATTTATGTGACATATTCTATTAGAGGGTAGTGAAATAGTGATGATATTTGAAGATATCTTTGATCTTATTGAATTTTTCAACCGACTATCTATTTTTATCAAAACGATTTAAATATTCAGTAAATCTAAGAATATAAACATGTTTACAATAGTGGATATCACTAGTACTATTAATTATTAGTATATGACTAAGCCACCATATTTTAAATTAAAAAACTAAAACCTTCATTAGGAAATAAAATGAATGGAAAACTCAATCAAAAGTAATGTGAGAGAAATTATTCAGACATACCAAATGTACTTGACAAAAAAATCATTTTATTTACCCCATTAGTAAAAAATATAAATATTACACATTTTTTAATCCTTGTAATGAACGAAACTAATGAATGAATACAATTAGAGTAGCCAGAGTGAATAAATTTAACCATATAAATATGAAATAAAAATAAAAAATATTATTAATCATCGATCTATCTAGTTTTTTCAGAATATGGTGATCTGCCTTTTTTTAGTCTATGTGTAAAATAATAACAAGGGGGGATGACCATAAATTCATATATAATAATAAAAATTATTTACTTCCCCTAACTAATGAATGATAACATTTCTCATACAGTGGGTTTTCAAGGTACCACCATTGAAATTAACAAAACATAATATAATCTATTTGCAACTTCTATGAATTTAATAAAACATTAGTTTTTAAATTGTGATGTATTTTTTACTATTTTCTTATATTTGAAGTGTTTATTATTGTTAAAAGGGTCTAAGAGCTAGTTTTTTAGAGGATAATGGTTTAGTGGGAACCATGGTGTTTGAAATAAGGACACCATCTAGACAATAGAGTACACTAGAAATCCAATGGTGATTAAAGGGGGACATATAATTCTAAATATTCCATTGGTTGGATAGTGGCCATGAATGAATCTTTGAATTCAATCCATACACATTGACCTACTATAGACTAGTCACTAGCTCACCGATGGTGCCCATATTATTCATTAATTATTAGTATTTTATTCATTATACCAAAATCCAATTACTAGACCAAATATCACCCGAATACGACCTTACATTGATCATAACCTCCTAGAGATCTATCCCTTAGTGCTATAGGCTTCTGTTTCTTCTCCTCTTTGGATCTTGAGGTCTAGATTGATCAATGATCATAGATCAGTGTTATATCTATCCATTATAAGTATAATTCCCCTTATTTATTTGTAATTGATCATGGATCCAATCCATGTTAGATACATAAATGAATATACACTAGGATGTAATGGAGATTTCATGGTTGATTGATTGAATAGTGTTGGACTATAGGAATTGGTCAACACTCCTTGATAAATCTGGCACCATCCATTGGTGATAAATCCATTTTAGTAAGTTGATGAAGATTACATATCATGGCATGCTAAAATCATTGAAACCCAATAATATAGACTCTATTTTGGGGTGTTGGGACTTTTTCTAATGAATATTGGTGCATGGGTGTGATCTGATTTTCATCTCTTGACAGTTATATGAAATTGGCATCAAAACACTAAAGGTAGGAAGTACTTACCATCTTGAATCATTTAATATTTTTGTTTTCCATTCCAATATTTTTTGTTTATCCAAAGTTCTGATAAATTTTCATGATGTTTTATGTTTCATGTGCATCTATAGCCCATGATATATTTTCTTGGAATGTATTATGTGTTTCTTTCTATGTTGTACCATTTATGTGGGTATTTCGTATTTGTGGAAATTTTGATATTCCATGATTTTTTATTGATATATTTTTCCAGAATTATGTATTATTTTATATCATGTTGAATACCTATCATGATATATTGATCCTTAATATGTCATACCATACATGTGTATTTGTCCGTATATGGTGGAACCTCAGTTTTAGTGTTCATGTAGTCTAGTATCCCTACTATATTTAGAATTCCCCTCAGAGGGGTATCTTGGATGACATGATTCAAATACTATGGCTCTTGATATCAGATAAATAGTAACAAATCATGGTGTGTGATTAGCCAATGTGATGAGAATTCTATAATCCATTAAAATAGTTCCATATTCTGACAATTTTATCTAGTTGGGAACATACTTTCATATGTGTAGATTTCTATTTATTTTGATGTTCCAATCTTGTGTGCCATCGATGGAATGTATGTAGTCATGATTCATGTGTTTGAATTTCCATTAATGGTGGGAGTGAAGTTATTACTTAATGAAGGAATTTATATTGGAATTAAGGTCTTGATAGATTCAAATAACATGATTAATGTCATGAAATAAATCCTTATGACATTCTACATGAATGGTATTAAAGCTGATATAACATGGGTTTGTGGTATCTTAGTTGGCACATGATCACTTGGTGTACAACTAATTGTATTCTTTTATGAACATTTTTCCTACTATTATTACATAATATTATATATACATGTGAACTGGCATTAAGGATGCAATGGTTGTTTCCTGTTGTGTTTATACTCAAACCCTACCTGTGAATCATATTTAACACATAGTATTCCTAACCAGGGACCCATAGAATGGAAGGATTTGATGGTTTTTGATGATATTGATGTTAAGATATTTAAGTGGTACCAAGATTGACTTTGGATAGCTGAAACATCATCTTTTATTTACATATTTATAGTTATACTTCTTATACATTCTGACATACCACTTTGGGGGTCTATGGGATTGATACTATATTTCCAAAAATGAAATATGTTGTAACATCTTTTTTATGTTAATTTAGACTATAATGTTTTAGTTAATGTATGTATGTATTGTTATATAAAATCATATAATAATTATTCCAAAGGATATAACATCCAAATTACATCACTAAACCATCATATCCAGTTTGTATCCTCTTGTGCATGGGGTAGCATGCATGAGATCATGTGGCACTTTACCTCAAACCATGAGATTCATTCCAGGGTGCTAAAAATTATATCATAGATGCGGATTCCATTCTTTTCTTCTAGGATATTATGGGTCTTGGAAGAAATTAGAATTGTTGGGTGGAACATGGGTAGGGGAGTTTATAATCTATTTGAAAGATAATGTGTGACAAACAACAAAGTTACCATGATAGTATTGTTTTTAAAATTCTGTGTTTATAGTTTGATGCTTATCCTAAAAATGTTTTTCTATTAAAATTTATGGAATTTGGGTGCATTCATGTATCATGAATAATAATGTATAATCACACATCCTATATATACCTTTTTTAAACAATTGAACTTATTTAACTAAATAAATTCATTTATTCAATATTTTGGTGTTATATCTATATTTAGATCATTTTTTATATATATGTGATGGAATTATTTATTTAAATTGTTTAGAATGTGATGATTTATATATATGTTTTTGATGAATATGTAGGTACTGAGGTTTTTCTAGATCCTTTAGTAGAAATAGAAGGGTTATAACATGTGTGTGGGTATCAACTAGGATATTCCTTCCTACAGAAATCCCATTTGTCTTCCGTATAACTACATATGTCATACAGATTTTTATTGTATCACAGGTATTGAAAATTGTTTTTTGGAATTTCAGAGAAAATGCCTCCTAAAAGATTCTTGATGGGGATTTATTGAAAATTAATCTAGAGTAATCCCAATAGGGAAGGCATTCCAGTTCCACCGTATAATAAGTAGGATGATAAACTTTTGAATGCTCCTTCACTCACTTTGGTGGTTTTGGGAAATAAACTATCCAATCATATAGTCTCAAGACTATTCCTTCTTAGAGAGGATGGAAGTGAGAATAATGGGTGACTATGTCCAATATTTCATGCTCCAGCATCCACCATCATTCTAGGGAATTGGAGGTCCATGAGATGACTAAGACTATATTTACATTATCAGTGGAATCATTGATGTGGTAGAGATTCTAAAGGAATTTATGGTGAAGCTAGAAACCATTATTCTACAAGGACATGCCATATGATGGTAGGGAATTTTGGGCATGGAATTAAAGTGTTAGAGTCATTTATTAGAGGCACTCATAGAGCATATCTTTGAGGAATTCCATCCATACATTCTAAATATATAACAAGAACATATATTTATAGATCTTTATTAGAGAATAATGATGATTTTCTTCTTAATATGATCATTTTTTTAGTTTCTATGATTTTATCCTCTTCTATCTAGGAATTATATACATAAGGATTGAAATTTTGATATTGACCTTCATCTATATTATGGATGTTAGGTTTGTGGATTTTATCTAAATAAATATACATAGATACTTCACAAGGTATTAGATTTTGGGATGGGAATAAAGGTTGACAATCCTATCGATTTTCTTCTAGACTTTATTTCATTTATTATTAGAATTCACAATACTATTTTGAGATCCTATTTTGATAGTAATAAGATAATCACCAAGGAATTATAGAATATTGGAAGACATATTGAGTAGATTAGGGTTTTTTTACACCCTCTACTGGTGGAGGTTCAAATAGGTGCTATAAGAGTGGAAAAAAGGGAAATTATAGTACATCATGTGTAAACAATACAAGGTAATTTTACTGATGTGGAATTGTGTTTTATTGTTTCTATGTTATTGATATATTCAATGTTTGGCATAGTTTATCACTTTTTGGGTTTTATAAGATTTTTGGACTTGAGGGTAATTATTTTGGAATTTTATGGAAAGAAATCCATGTGCATGTTTTTCTCCCGGTTAGTAATAAACATGCAGTAACAAAAATGATTGGATTAGAAAGTTCTAGAGGGGATTCACATGGTCTTTCTAACTCTGCGAGTCACTATACAAACTATGAAAGAGAATGGGTTTTGTTCCTGTGGCTTTCAAACTGTTGGAGAATGGTTTGTATAATCATGCAACCATCCCCAGGTAACTTTGTTTTCTGGTATTATGAGAGAAAGTGGATACCACATGGTTAATACATGGTTTTCATAACTATAAAGACTAATAAGGAACCCCATACCAGATCCTTGAAATTATAAATTTACCATAACTCCCTTGATTGTTTTTAAATCTAAACGACTCATAATCTCTCTCAGCATTAACCAAACCTCTATGCAATTCTCTACAAAATTCACTCCATGGACCATTAATGATTTTCATTCATTATTTCTAGATCAATTCATTATATTTCTTGTTTTCAACCCATTTTATCCACCTCTCCATAGATATTCCCTTAAAATATCCTGCCCCTATTTCATCAAACCACAATTAGCCTACATTTTCTAAATATATAGGATTTTGTGTGGAATTGATGATGTCTATTATCAATAATGGCTTGTGAGGAATTCAACTCCTTGTTTATAGTGTCCGTTCAAGAAAATGAAAATTTTACCCTCCATTTTTTGGATCGTGGATATATATAATGGTTCTAAAACATTAATTACATGATGTTCTTAAAAATTAATTTGAACTGGTTTGTGAAATTGCTTGATTTTATACCAGTGAAAAATTGTTTTATCATATACATAATGGGTGTGATGAAAATAGTGTTTCTAAAGGTGATTTTCATTCAGTTACTCATATATGGATTTTTGTTTTCTCTTGATATAAAAAAATATATTTTGTCTTATTGATCTCGATAATTATTCTATAATGAGAAGTCATATCTTACCCAGGATCCTGAGTTGGAAATTGTGATGCATACACTCCAAACATGGAATGAGTGCTTCTTAGGTGAATGATATGTGGTTTACTCAGACAATATGTGTCTGAATAATATTTTTACTTTGAAGGATATAAGAATTAGTTAGATATTTTTGGTTTATTATCATTAGAATTTTTATTTTGATATTGTATATACAACTTGAAGTGTGAATTTGGTCACCACCATTTTTCAAGGATGTTATTGACTCAAGTCATGAATACCTATATATTTTATCAACATTATTTTAGGATTTATTACCTAAAGAATCACATAATAAAATCATAAAATATATAATTTCCTATTTTATTTTGATTATATAGATACATAACATAATAACTTTACATAGAGGGACAATGAAAATATTTAAAAACATCCTAAAATTTACTTTAGTTCCCTTGAAGTTTTAAAATTGTATGAGATAACTTAGTGATGAACATATGAAAGGGGAGAGCTATAAACCTTAGTAATGGAATAATTATAGAATATAATGATGATATTAATACATGCGTGTTATAAAGAATATTATGATGGCATAATAGGGGTGATAATCATATACATGAACACCAAATCATGATATAAGATAATAACATCAAGGAAACAAAGTAATATGGAAACAACATAAAACATGACATTATAATCACAAGTTAAAGCTAGCCTCATGAAATTATAACATAGATTTCTTAGGTAAATATCCCATAAAACATAAATGAAATACAATGAGATAAAAACATTACACAATGAAATCTAGGGATATATAATTCTATTCTCACCCACCAGATTCATATCATGTATATATATTTGAGATCCACATAGATTATAAAACCTAATTATATAATTATTCACATTAAATACCATGAATAAGGGGTCTTTGATATATTAATGGATGTACCGAAACAATTAAGGACAGTTTCATCAAGGTGAATACTATTGAGTGGAATTGGGGATGTTTATTGAAAACACAAATGTTTGTCCTAGAAATTCACTACATAATTTTGGAAGCATAAGAGCTATACATTGAGGTTAATGAAACGGTTCAATGAGAGTAAAATTTGGTATCTAAATACATGGGAATTATAATAATAGTATAATAATTATCAAAGACATATAATAACATTATTATTTTGAAAAAACAATGAATAATACAGAAAATGTACTTAAATAAATAAGAGGATGAAGATAATCCCTCACCTTGAGAGGGAACTACAAAAAGCATGGGATGATATTATTAAGATATTGGGAACACCTTGGGATGGATTTAGAGAGATAGATATATATATTTAGAGATAGATAGAGGAAAATAATTATCAATGGGTTTTGATGGGATAAGGGTGGGATCCTTGGCAGGTATTTATAGAAATAGAGAAGAAAATTTATTATTAATTTCTAAATGTAGGTTTTAGACTCTATAATAAAATAATAAAAATCACAATCCTTACCATGGGGTTTTAAAATTATTTCTATCAAATAGGAGTAGTTTTGGTATTTTATAATTCCATGAACTTAAAATATTACAATAATACAATTGGTTAGATTAAACTGATATATGATCCTATTGAATTGATTTTAAAACCATAAAATATAATATTGATTTCAGAGGATTAATCAATGAATTATTAAATTAATATAAAATTATATAACACACTATTTTAAATGGATTACCTAAATTTGGATTTGTATTAAATTTATTTAAATTATTGAATAACTTTTGGACTATTATGATGTCATAATATGAACCACATATTTATACCACATTCAAATATTGCCAAATATTTGACTCTCTTAGAAAATTATCAAAAAGTAACAATTGTATAATTTTAAATTTCTTTTTTCAAAAATAACATTTGTTTTATTAAAATAATTTTCTAAATATTATAATTTTCAATTTTAAATAAAAATTATTATATATTGAAAAATACTAGGTTTTACGATATAAACACCTTTCCAACCCTTATAAAAAATACAATGGACTTCATTAAATTATAATATAATATATATTTAAATAAATATTATTTAACACAAAAACTAATTTTAAATAGTATTTATTTTAAAATTTTAGTAATTTATAAAAAGAGTCTCTTAATTAAGAAAATATACTTGCCAGAAATACAATTTTGATTTCATCACATCAAAATCCAATTTTTATTAAACTCATTATAGAATCATTTATACAGTAATAAAAGGGTAAATTTTATTTATAATTTTATTAAAAATAAAATATAATTATCATGTTATTAAAAATAAAATTTAAAAATTCATATTACTTGAATTTAGATACATATTTCTTTATTACACTAGTATATGCTCTAAGGGTAAGGTGTGTGATGGTGGGGTTTTCTTAGGGTGGTTCAATAAGCATGGCTTCACCATAATCATGTTATGCTCGAACATCTTCTATAAACAGTTTCATATAAGCTTCAATTATTGAATCTCATCATATTATTAGTTAAAGTAATTTCCTAGTGACTCCACCTCCAATGAAATCTCTAATAAATGTGTCTCACAGGGTATGATAATGCTACTTGAGGTAATTTATTCATCTATCTATGTTAATTGGGCATTATCATAATCCTTAATATATATTAATATTAATGGTCACAATAAAAATACTTTGTTATTAACATTTTTTAATAATCATTTTTTTATAAATTTAATATGTTATATTTTTAAATTCTCCAAATTAACTAAATTTGTTCATAAATGTTTGTGTAATTAAAATATTTCCCATTCGGAAATGTTTCATATGAAATTTAAATTCTCACAATAAAAAAATAAGATGATATTTTGGTTTTATCATAACCTACGGTACCCATGTTACCTCTTCAGAATATTGGTTCTACCACAGCACTACGATCAAGTATATTGCCTTGTTTCGTAAAACTATATCTCTATGATCTTATAACATCACCCATTTCTCCTTTTATGAAAGATCATTCTACAATTGTACCACATATGGATTCAATACACATGAGGGGTTCCAAATATACTTTATAAAGAGGGCTCCATAGAATCCATCATCTACTTAGGATATGTCAAGTGGGTGTGGTAGTCATTATGTCACAAATACGAGGTGATCTAGGATCTCAATGGGGATGATGTTTCAAGGACTAATCTTTATCTTCATCCCAAAACACAATAATATCTTCCATGTTGATATATAAACAAAAAAATTATCTCTAACCTCAAACTCTATGTCATGTTAAAAAAGGCTTGACTATATTTTCTATAAACTTTTCATGGATTTTATATGAATTTAAATGGTTTAAACCTTATTTATAATTGACTTGATAATATTATTCCCCATAATATTCTTCTCTCCAACATCAACCCAACATACTTGAGTCCCACACCACTTCTCATACATATCCTCATAAGGTTCCATTTTAATATTAGAACAAAAACTAAAATTATAAGTGAACTCCACTGCATTAATTTTTTTATACCAACTTCCTCGAAAATCCACAAAATATAATCTCAGTATATCCTCCCCTATTAGAATAATTCTTTCAGATTGACCATCCGTATAAGGATGAGAAGTTGTTTTTAACATTATATATGTATCCACTAATTTTTTTAGGCTTCTCCAAAACCGTGATGTAATCCGTGAAAACCAATTAAATAAAATAGCGAGTGGTACTCCATGTAGTCTAAAACATTATTGTACGTATATCTTAGACAGTTGGGCTTGAGTTAATTTTTCCTTTAGAGATATGAAATACAATAACATTATAAGGATATCAATTACATCCCCAATAGTATTATTTCCTTTAGAAGTCTGGGGAAATCCTATAATGAAATCCATAAAGATAAGTTTCTATTTCTATACTGGCATGAGAAATGGTTGCATAATACTCATTGAATTCTATCATTAAGGAATGACTTATTGGAATTGAAATCATCAAGATAAAAATTACGCAATCCCCCTCTTCATATTATCCCACAAGATGTTTATCTTCATATGTTTGTACATCTTTTTAATTCGTATATGAACAGAGAAGGACATGCTATGGGTGGAATCCAAAAGTTCCCTCTTCAACTATGATTTTGATGTAACCCATATCTGGGTTGAAAACCCTATAAATCTACCATAATTAATTTTTTACTATAGTTTGTTTTATAAATTTTTTATGTAGCTCAATGTAAATTTTTCGGCGTCCATGATCTTCTTAATAATGGTTGGTTGATAAATTGATTTAAAATGTAGGTTGAAATTCATTTTATGACTCCCATGTACAACCATTACATGTCCATGATTAGTGGATCCCATTAATTATTCATTAAAGATATAGTTCTGATATCCTTTTTATTCATATTATCTTCCACTTTTTTTATCCATATCTGGATGGTAATAGATTGAAAAATCATAATCCATGATCATATATAACCACCTTCATGGGAATATATTGATCTCATTTTGTGTGAATATGTAATTAAGAATTTTATTAACTGAATATATTTCATACATCCCCAATAGAGATAATGTCACAAAATTATCAATGAAAAGATCACTAAAACCAATTATTGATCACACTTTGGTTATTTCTTCTCATGGATCTTTAATTTGTTGGAGGAATATGCTATTAATTTTTAAATTTTATAACTACAAAACCAAATCCTTATTTGAATCTGTCATTTTAGATATGAAACAATTCCCTATTGTTTGATAATGTGATCACATATGTAGTTATTATCATATTATATAACTATTTAAAGATCTATTCACATTCATTTCCCCCAAAACACATTAATCCCTTTCTAGTTTTCTAGGTTAGTCGGCATGAAAATATTGATAATTTTCACACCAATTGATGATAAAACTAAGATAAACTAGGAAAACAATAGATCTTTATCATAGATACCATTTTGAGACATCATTCAATAACATTGATTTTTATACAAACCATATATATCTGTTTGTGTGTGATAAAATGCTCCTAGAATGTTACTTGTTCAATTGTAATTGTTTATTTTATTATACTTTATATATATATTTTCCATTTTAATGGTCTTTAGTAAAATATTCAGACACTCTTTATGTTGCTCTTTATTTTCTAAGTAGATAAGTGTATCACCTAGAAAATAACATAAATTTATCAATGTTATCCCAAAAGACAATATTGATTATATCCATGATTTTAACTAGATAATTATTGAGTAAAAATGGAATCTATATGAAATAAGAGTTCTCATATCATGTATAAAAACAAGTCTTGGGGACTTCCTCCTTTTAAAATTCTTATAGGATAATATCCAAACCTAATACCCACCATAGTGAAGTATTTCTCTTCATATAACTGATCAACCAAATCCTCAATCTATGGAAGAGGATACTTGTTCATTATTATGACTTTATTGATATCATTAAAACTAATGTAATAGAATATTGACCCATATTTATTCATGAATAAATGGTGGGTTCACCCCCTAGTGACACACTTGGGTATATAAATTCGCTATCCAGATTATTTGATAGTATCTTCTTCATCACATCAATTTCAAAAATTATCATTCTATATAGAGTCTTGAATAAGAGAAAATCTCTAGGTATATGTTCAATTAAGAACACAACCTTTCATCTAGGTGGAATAATAATAAATTCATTAGGAAACATGTCAGTATGTTTCATTACAATCGGCATGTCATCAGGGATGTTCTTTTACTTAGAATCACTCTGGAATGATTGAATGCTCATATGAAAATAATATCAATTATTGAGATGATGTTTCTAATGTAGATAAATCCGACTTCTTTTACTTGTAGAGAATCAAAGGATGATTCATGATATTGAGGGTGATTTACTTCTCTCAATAATATATATTGGCTCTATACAAGGAAGGACAATTCAAAAAAATAAACATTGAGTTTTCCTAAAGGGAGTATCAAAAGATTCACTAGGAAATCTTGCCGCAAAATATGGAAAGGGATGAAGTTATATACATTGCATGAAATTATTTCCCCATACCATTTTCTCTAATATATATACTTCCATATTCTATGGTGAAATTTGAGTTTTTTTACAAAGCATGCATGATATAAAATAATGTGTAGAACCATGGATGATAACATTACTTTCCCTATTTTATTATGGTTATAATCATTTAAATAATTCAAAATAGTCTTAGGAAATATGGTTATATAATTATTAAAAAAAATTATAAAAGAAATTAATAAACATTTAAGGGATAAACTATAAATGATATACATCCTTAAGCAATGTATTTCTAGATTTTGATTTATGTTATACATGGGGTATTTCCAAACACAAAATTTAATGGGATTTTTTATTCTCTTCCTTAATTTTCTTAAAGAGAATTCGAATTTTCCAGAAAATATCCCACATGATAGTCAAACTAAATATGTAGAATGGAATATTTATCGTGCATAAGGTGAATATTGAGTAAATACCCAATTCACCATTTTGAGGTTATTACCCCAAGGTATAAATATTTTAGAGCCACAACCACTTGTAGTATCTAGACAAGGATATTATTTATTTGAATCCACTTAATCAATATATTAAAAAAAATTAAGGATTTTTTCTATGTTTATAATTAACCATAAGTTATTCATGATGGTTTTCTAATCCTAATACCTCAAACTAACTATACCTTTCTATGATATCTACTATGACACCACATATAATTTATAAATATTATTTCATGAATTATCACATAATGAAACTCATAATATAATACTTAATGTTATAAATGCATAATATATTTGTGTAATTAAATAAATAAAATAATTACAAGAATTAGGGATATAATGAAATTATATAAAAACACAAACAACATTTCCCTTTATTCCCTTCATGTTCTAATAATGTACGAGATAAACATGGGACCTACATAATAAATGAGTGAACTATAAATCCCAACAAGGGAATAATCAAATAATAACAGGATGAAATTAAGATATACAACTCAAGAGGAATATCAAGGTGAAATAAAGGGGCGATTCTCTAAACATGAAGATCAAATATTGAGATAGGGTAATAAAATCAAGAAAACATAAAATTATTTCAATAGAATAAAACATTACATCCTTTGTATAAGATAAGTATATCCATTGAGATATCATAAGATAATTTTCTTAAGATTACCTATAGATCACCATATATGGTATATAATGAGATAAAAATAGTACCCAATGTAATATAGGTCTATATGACTATAAGATCACCCATAACATTAATATCATGTATATGAATTTTTGTTCCACATTGATCATACACCATAAGAGTACACTTAATCAATTTTAATCATATGCATAAGTGGTGTGGGTTACATACATAAAATTAAACAATAAATAAAAGATATTTTAATCTATTAGAATACGTTTGAGTGAAAATAGTTATTTCCATTACAATATAATTATTTTACTTGGAAAATTAGAGGATAATATCAACAATATAATGAGTGCATATAAATATTCATAGAAGGGTTTAATGAGTGTGATAAGTTGTATCCATTTACATAGAAACTATAAAGAATTTAAAGGCATGTTTAATAAAGTATTATTACATGTAATATTGAAAATAAAAAAGGAATATTTAAATAAACGGACATCAATAAATAGGTGGATGAGAATCCCCTTCCTTGACAGGGTGATTCTAAAAGTTTGGGATTATCTTATTAAGATAGTGAAAAATGGAAGGGTATTAGAGAGTGATAAGGAGATTAAATTTTTATAAATGGGGGTTTATTGAAGATTAATGGTTGGATATGTGAGTATTTATAGATAATAGAGGGAAATTCGTTATTAATTTCTAAACAAAGAGTTCAAACTCAAAATGATAAACTAATAAAAATCAAAAAAATTCTAATGTTTTTTTCACATGGTTTATAAAAATTAGGAGTGGATTTAAATATTTTATAATCCCATGAACTGAAAATATTATATTAATACAATTGGTGATGTGGAAGTTTCATGTTCATAAATAGTGGATTTTAAAATATTATCATATAATACATGTTTTGGAATATTCATCAAAGGATTATAAAATCAATCAAATAAATATAAAATCAAATTTTATTAAATGAAAAAAACTATACTAGGTAATTTATTCCATTTATATCACTTATTACATCCATCTTTGACAATTATGATGTCATAATATAGTTCATATATTTCAATAGTATTTAATTTTTACTAAAAAATTGATAGACTCAAAAATTTAGGAAAAATTCACCATTAGATAATTTCATCATTCTGATATAAAAAATAATATTTATTTTATCAATATAATATTCTAAATATGGTAATTTTCACTTTTAAAAAAATTCCATATTTACTGAACAATAATAGTTTTTATAACAATAATGACTATCTCACCCTTACAAAAAATTAAAATGGATGTCATAAATTATAAAATCATTTATATTTAAATAAATATTATTTTTTATAATATTTTATTAAAATATAAATTATCTCAAAAATTATTTATTTTATCAAAAGAGTGACTTAATTTAGATTATTTATTTCTTAAAAATACACTTTTTTCCATTATATAGAAATATTTCTTTATTAAAATTATTATATAATCTTATATAATATAATAAAAAATATATAATTAAAATTATTATTTCATTCAAAATAAAATATTAAAATTCATGTAACTATTGTATAGATATATAACCTCTTATTAATCCAAAAAATTCCTTAATTGTAATGTGTGCGATGGTGGTTCTTTTTTGGGGTGGTTTGGGGAACATTTCTTGGATATGATCTTGATGTGATTAAAATTATCCCATAAAGGATTTCATTTTATATTGATTTTTTGAATCTTGGATAGGTCTGATTCAATTGTAAATCCCAATGATTTCATTTCCCTTGGAAGAAATGATAAATTTTATTTATAGGGTATGATCCTACTGGTCGAGGTCACCACTTCATCCATTTGTAACAATTAGACTTTATAATAACCCATAATTTATATTAATCTTAATGGTCACCATAAAACAACTATATAATCAAAGGGTATGTTTTTAATGGTATGTTAAATTTAACAAGCTATATATTATAATGGACTAAAATAAGAAATGTATTTCATGTGTTTTGTCAAACTATAATACCTAATAATTCATTTATTCACTCTAAAAGGTAATTTCATTTATAAAAATTAAGGTCATTACACAATCCGTAAAGGAATCAATGAATGATTGATATCTGATGAGTTTGTTAGATGAGAAAATATTGGAATTGGAGAATGATGTTGGGCATGTGTTCATGTATTTGGGAGGGATTATTCATCATTAAATGATTATATTTTGTGTGAAAATGTATCCGATGCTAATTCATAGTTTATTAGTGAAATCCTTATTGGCATGTTGACCATGGGTGATTTTTCTAAATCTATTGTATGTACATTGTATATCTAATATAGGTAGTTCATTTCTATATATCAGAGGGTAGATTTTGTGGATAGTGGTAACTATGATTGTAGGTCAGAACACCCTATGACTACTGTGATATAATAGGACCAGATACATTGGTATGGGTGACATGTGGTAAGGTATTCAATTGTAGACTTCTAGTTATGATGCCATACATTCTATAAGATTAAGATGGAGCACTAATGGAATACTGAGTTTTTGCAACATCTATCCATTCTAGTTTGGATATGGGATGATAGATCAATAGCCTTCATCATTTGTGTACAATGTACTCCATTTTTGAAGGATTCTATTGGGTTGATTATTGATCGATATATGAAATTGGAACACTTCCTTCATATGATGGAGATGATAAGGGTGGTAGTGAAAGGGTATTTATACATTAGATAGGTAAGGAATCTTTATGTGGTTCTATATTCAATTCTTTATCATATGAAACAATTGTTTAAAACTCGGTTTTGGAATGGTTTGTAAGAAGTGATGGGCATCTCAATGAAATTAATAACACCATACTATCCTCCTATGAATGGGTATACTGAGTGGGATATTCATATTATTTAGGATATGCATCCAGCATACATGTTTGATATTAGGGATTCCAAGGAAAATAATCTATATTTTTTTGAATATTTCCACATAATAGTTATTTAGAATATATTAAATTGGTTCATTTTGAAGTTTCTTTATGGGAACACATGTCAATATATTTTGTGTTGGGGGGATTTGGGAGAATGAAATTTATTTGGACCTATCCATGTACAAGAGATGCCAAAAATGAATAATTTATCAGTAAGAGGTTTGGGACTGATCAGAGGAATCCTATATCCTATTGTTGCAATTATATTTTGTTACAGATGTTTGAGGATAGGGATCCACTCTTTATCAGTGTTTCACCTTGAATGGGACATCGTGGATCGGGTAAGTAGGGCAGGCATGTTATATTGGCACTAAAGTTTGTGTCCCCATATGAGATCATTTAACCTCGTGAAAATATATACTATTATTTTAAATTTCCTAATCACTTGATATCGATTCAATTTGTATTTAATGTTACTTATTTAAGTATATGTCATCCAGACCCTTACCTTGTGAGATGTTTATCTTGATATTTAAACCTATGAGGTTGTAAACCAATATTAGAGCATGGAACTCCAAGATAAGGTACTACATTGTAAACTAATTAATTTTTCTATATATAATAGTAGTCATGATGGGATGACCACAATATTTTAGAGGGAAATCATTTAAAAGGTAGTAGGGACCATTAATTTTTACGAATCTAAAATATTGATTGTTTTTTGGGGGATTTTTATTTGTTGTGGAGTATTAAGACACAATTTAGGTCACAAGTATGTTTAATTTGGTCCTCAGTTATTATATTTTATGGTTTATATGTAATTTAGGATTCATGGGTTTAAAATTTATAATATTTAAGAAAATAGCAAGTAGTATGGTTTACCCACAGTTTGTATTAGAAATGTGGTGACTGTATTGAATGGATCTCTATGTTCCATAAGTGATTTTCAAAATATAATCATGGGTTGAATAACTATAAAAGTCACAA
Organism: Viscum album; assembly: GCA_963277665.1. Taxonomy (NCBI): domain Eukaryota; kingdom Viridiplantae; phylum Streptophyta; class Magnoliopsida; order Santalales; family Viscaceae; genus Viscum; species Viscum album. The sequence goes on along the minus strand of OY728162.1, from coordinate 1,388,485,152 downwards.
AACAAACCATATTTGTGAATGGGTTTTTTCAAGTGGGTTTTTAATAGTTTGAGAAATGATTTACTATCTCTGAAACCATCCCCTGGAAACCATGATATTTTTATGGGAAGTGGTTAGATGACTAGTTTGCACATAGTTTTCCCAACCATATAGACAAACCATGTTCCCTATATGGTATTATTATTATTGGAATTTTCTGTTTATCCTCATGGTATATTTTTAGACAAATATTATCTTAATATCTCATAGTCTTGTCCTAAAATATCTTGGATTATATTGAGTGTTATGTCCTTGGTTCCTTGGTGATTTACCTTCATTCTTGATGGATCACTTCAGGGAATGTATTTATTTCCACCCTTTTCTTCACATCGAAAAAGATATTTTATTAATCTATTTTACCCTTTTTTCATTGGATCCTAATTAGGATGACATTTCTAAATATAGGGGATATTATGTGGATGTGATTATGTTTCTTATGGATCTAGGATTGTGAGGATTGAATCCTATTGTCCCAAATATAAATTCACAATGTAGACAAGATTATATTACAGTTATGATTAATTTTTCTCTTTAAAAAGGTTGTAACACATGAAAAATTATATGTTCCCTTTAATTAATTTGGGATGTTTTATGAAAATGATTTTTTGATATCATTGAGAAATATTTTGAGGATTTTCATCATGGGTGGCATGAAATATTTGTTTGTATTTTAAAAATAGTTTATAAGCATTATGTTTTTGATGAAATTACTCTAATATTACTTTGAAATTAAAATGGATTTTAAATAATCGGAGTGGCGATTATTTGTGATGATATTTTTTATAAAATGTCGCACATTAATTTTTAATTTTTTTGGGAAAATATTGAACATTTGTAACCTCAGGTTTATCGAGTATGTACATTTGAAAAAATTAGTTACTATGACACCACTAGGGGTTATTATTATTGTATTTATAGAATGTTGTAGTAATAAATATGATTAGGACTAATGGTACACATGACTTAGTGATCCTTAACATGTTCTAGTACTTATTCCGATAAGCTAGATCCCACTTTTGCTTAGTTTGGTGCATGATGGTATTGTGTAAATGTTTGATTTCAAAATTCCATATAATACTGTAATTCTATGGATAATATTTCATTTTATGTACTTTTTATATTCAATATTTAGGTGAATATGATATTATTTAAAGGAAACTAAAGGTTTTTTTACAAAAAAAATTATTTTTTAAAAAACAACTATTGGTTTAGTGCTATATATAATGGTTCCATGGGGATATATTTTGTTTATATACATGATGGTATCCTAATAGAATTTTTTATGACACCCTAGATACACCATAGAGAATGTGTAGACTTCTCTTTATAAGATACCGCTATGGGGAGGGGAATCATATAGCTCGTATACATCTCTTGGTTGATGTTTTCTTCATTGTGGATTAGGATGGTGGTGGTGGTTGATAGCTTGTAGACTAGTGTTGAAAATTAATTTTCATATTTCGGTTTAACCTTTTTTACCAAACATTTTTGTCTCATGGTTGACTTATATTTTCTTACAAATTATACTTTGATTATTTATCTCTATTTTATCACTAAAGAGAAATGTTTGGATTTCTTATTGATCCCTACTAATCTGGTATTTCATCTTGGATGATATTTCATTTTGAACTTGGTTTCTTCATTTTGAAATGGAATTAGTGCCAATACCTAGTTGGAAGTGTCATTCTACTACCTGGGTTTGGGTTATGGTTAATGGTAGAAAGGATTTAGGATTGTATGAATTTGTGTATGTGTGGAAGGGTTTCTTTCCAGCTCAATTCCATATTCGAAATTGAGATACCAGGGGTGGTCACTGATTTTGATCAAGAAAGATATTGTTTATCAATTTTGTTTAAATACAAATGATTTTCAATTTATTTAGTTGATCTTTTTCCATTATAATTGTTTTGCCTCTCATTTTTTGGTTTATGTTTTCATTAAATTAGTTTTCATTAATGGTTTTAAATTAGATTTTTGAATTCTAAAAGAACATCATATTTATTGAAATATTTCTAAATGTGAATTTTGATATCAAGAAGTGAAATTTCCTGGATATGTTATATCTTAGTGGGTAGTCTCAGAGTATCTTAGAAATATTAAGGTAGTAATGACTTGGGAGAAACCTATAAATGTGTGAGAATATGAGTTTCAAGGGATTAACTACTTATTATAGTTTATTTATTTAGTATTTATCAAATTAAAAATTTATGATGTAATATTTTCCCCTTAATGGTGTTATTTTTGAGTGTCATGACATATTTCAGAGATATTTTAAGGAAATTAAGCTGGTGTTGACTTCTGATCAGTTATTTATTTTTAAAAAATATGGATCAAGTTATTATTATTTCTACAATTCCATAGGTATGAGTTTGGGGTTTGTCTTGATATAATAAAAAACACATGGTGGCCTATGAATGTAACTAATTACACCATCATAAGATGATCTATCCTATACATAACCTTGATTTTTCTTATTTGATGCACACTCTCAAAACATAGTTCCACTAATTATTTTTGGAATGAATCATGTGTTATTAATACCATTTGAGTATGAAGTCTATTATTACTCAGTGGGATATGAACATGTGATAGGGACCCTATCAGAAATATCTTCATAAATTTGATTTAGATATTTCATTTACACCTATAAATGGTAATTTTGACACCGAATCTTGATGAAGAATGTTACTAACTCAAGTTCTAAAGGAATTAGTGGAGGTTTGGTCTTTGATGAGTTTGTTTTATTAGATGATATTGGTGATGTATGATGATATTTATCTTGTTTTATTGGATTTATTGAGGTATTATTCATCAATATATGATTATATTTGATGGGAATAGGTAGCAGACATAGATTTCTAGATTCTAGAAAATCCGTAGTTGTAGGGTCACCTCAGGTGATTGGTATTGATCTCCCATTGGTGCTTGTATTTTCAAGAACAGTTAGGAGTTTTTATATCTCCAAGAAAAAAATTTAATTATAGAGGACACTAGTCTTATTAGACCATATATCATAGGACTAATAAGATAAATTAGGACCTATGATATCAGTATTGGTGGTCATGAATGAGGTATTCGAGTAAAGAATTCATCTCACGATGCCTTATATTCCTTAAGACTAAGGTGGGGCACTAGAGGCCTACTAGTTTATTTCATCCTTTAACTGTCCCACATTGGATGTGAGATGATATATCTATAGTCTTCATTATGGTTTTTCCACATAATCCTTGTAGATATAATATGATTTAAGTGATCAGTGATTGACTTACCAAGTCCATCTATTTAATTCCTACTAAGAATATGAAAAATGTGGAAGAGATCCAAAATTCGTATTTGTGATAGGTCATTAAGATTCAAGAATTTATATTAGTAAATTTTCTTGATGGCGAAACATAGTATAAATCTTGGTTATTGAATGCTTTGTAAGTGGTAATGGGTACTCAACTAATGTTATGAATAAAATACAATCCCCTGAATGATGGGAAGGGTGTGTGAGCTATTTATATTCATTAGGATATTATTTATAAGTTCATGAGTGAATTTTGTGGTTCCTATAAAATTATTATGTATTTATTTAAATTTTCTTATAATAATAGTTTTTATTCTTAGACTAAAACTGATCCTTTATATCGGTTATATCGGTGTCCATTTTAGTCTCCATTATATTGGGTGGAGCTAGGAGAAAACCATTTTCTTGAACCAATCCTTTTACATGATATTTTGGAATGGGTACAATTGATCTAGGATAGTGACCACTCAAAGTCAATTGAAATCCTATGTGGAAAATTATTATTTCCCATTATATTTTGATATTGGAGGTTAGTCATTTCTAATATTTTCAACTTACACAAGGCATCATTAATTGGTTAAAAATGGAAAGTTGACTACAAGGTTTGTTTTCCCTTTCAAGATCAATGGACATTATGAAAATGTGTCTTATATATTATATTTTCCATCTACCTTAATGTTGATACATTATTTGTTTGGTTTTCCCAGGCTAAGAAGGTATCAACCAGACCCTTCCCATGAGATTGAAAGGTATGATGTTTTCCTGAGGAAGAAACCTATATAGTTGTAATTCCATTTCAGATTATGGATTTCAAATCTTATTTACCATGTAATAAACCAATTCCATCAGTTTTTGTACTATATATGTTATGATGGGATATCCACAAGACATGGGAGAACAAATCATTGATGAGGCATCATTGGAATTCTTTTTTTTGGAAATCATGATACCTGAACACTTTTTTGGTGATAAATATTTTTTGGTGGGATAATTATGACTCAGTATATGTCAAGGTATGTTTAATTTTAAAATTATTTATGTTATTTTAAATTCTATAGTGATTTATGGAGTGAATGGTTGAAAATTTTTAATTTTTGAGAAAACAGGTCAACAACATGGTATATCCACGGTTAACTGTAACTCTGTGACAGCTATGAAGAATGGCTATATATGTTTCAAATGTGATTTTCACTGTTCAGTTTTTTTATAATTATAGGAGTCACCAAAAAAAGCCATATGGGTGAATGGGTTTTGGTCTAGTAACTGTCCCATGGATTGAGTACGGTTTGACTAACCATGTGGTCTACCATAGGAAACAATGTTTTTAGATTTCCATGTGGCAGTGGTGACTGCATGGTTATTGTAATATTTTCCATACTATGGGGATTAATAAGACACCTTGTACATGATTCATAAAATATGAAATTTACCCCAACTAACTTGTTTGTTTTTGGGTATAAACTTCTTTATATCATGTTTAGGATCGACATAACTTCTCTTATATTCTCTTTAGAGTCTCTACATGGATCCATAGAGACTTTACATTATTCATTGTGGATCTCTTCACGGATTGTCTTGATTTCTACTTGTTTTATCCTCCATATACAATATCTTTTCATGATGTCTATTCCACTTATTTAATTGTATCACAATTGGGATTCAATTTTAAAATCTAGATGAATTGAATGGGGAATTAATTATGTTTCTTATGGATCTAATGCTGCGATGAATGGATCTCATTGTGTCATATCTCTATTATCGATGGTATTCTTTTAATCCATTATTGAGGTTAGAGTCCCTATAGAAAAGTTTCAATAGAGTAATTAAATGATGTTCATAGAAATTAATTTGGTTTGGTATGGGGAATTGGTCGTTTTAATGTCAATGATGAATTTATTTTTTGATATGAATCTTTAGTGGAAAGAAAAAGGTGTTTAAAATATTTTTTCCATCAAAAACATTCATTCACATTATGTTATTGATGAAATTACTCAATGATTCTTTTCACTAAAATATGTATTTTCAAGAACTGATGTGATGATTCATTTTTGTGAAAATTTGTATAAAATTATGATATTGTTTTTTTCAACTGTGTTTGGAAAATAAATTGAACATTATGAACCCAGGGTGTATTTGGTATGGATATATAGAAACTATAGTGATTATGGAACTACTAGGTGTTATATCTATGATATTATCAAACAAAATTAGAACTTGAAATCATTATTTTTTAATATTTATTGAGCCTAGGGTTTGTTCTTATGTAAATTAATTGTTCCCAAATAATATAGTCCACTATCACATTATTTAATATATTATAAAATATGTAATGTTTTATTATTTTCATATTTAATTTCCACAAAAACTAATATTTATTTCATTTAATTTTCAATTTCTTGGTTTATGTGAATATGAGATTATTTAATGGAAACAAAATTATGTTTTACTAAATGATTTTTCATTTGAAATTTAATTTTAAAATAGAATATGATTATTATATCCATTTTATTACTTATGAGACATGGGGGGATTAATTCTTGATCTCAATATTTTTAGATGGTTATCTTAGGTGACATATCATGTGAAACCAACTAGGGTTGGTACAATGTGGATTATCTGTATCAATTTTATTTTATGGGGTCATGTCATGAATTTAGTTGTTCAAGTTATGTTTAGGAAGGGACCCTGAGTAATAGACCCAGGCACCAAAAACCCTAGTGACTTAGTTGAGTAATGCATGACATAGGAATGGTCATATTTCCAAGGCATGCAGGATTTACATGATAGAGGAGGTTGAATCCATTAATAGAGATGGACCACCTATAGTTTGAGGAATGTTTTTTATTACCTATACACTATCTACAATTTTTTTGATATAGAATCATACCAGTATTGTATATCTTCTCAAGTTGTTATTAGACTAGATTTACTGGTAATGTTATCTTTCGAGTTTCTTTTTTTGACACACCATAGGGAATGAAATTAAATAATCGTCCGTAATTTCAAGAGTGTCCCATAGTTTTTGTAATCTATATACATCTATGAGGATTCATGGTCTTAGAGATTAATTGTTTTAATGTGATATTCATAATATACTAGTTGACCTGCTATCAGGAACATATCGACTGCTATTAGGGACATGTATCTTTCACCTCACCAATAGGGAAGAGGTTCGGGTAGACCAATGAGTGGTATGTTAGGGTTGGAAGGATGGCACTTACTTGAGATAGATTGGAGCTATCATGGTGTAATGCTAATGATTTCATCATGTATAGAGTTTTTAGTTTTCCCCTATTACTTCCCTCTAGTAGAGGATTATTAATAGGATTTATTTCTTGATTATTTAGTAGGTATTACTAAAAAAATAATTATCTTTATGAATGAGATTTTACATATCGAACAACTAATATTGTTTCATACTTATTTTACAACACCAGTTGTGTTGATATATTATAAGGTGAAATTAGTGTACTTAGAGGTAAATTGATTTATCATACTGATTAAATGTATGTAGGGTTTATCTAGTGATTGTTTCCAAAAAATATGGTAGAAGTATATGGATATCCATAGAAGAAAATAAATTTAATCAATAAAAAATTAATAAAAAACACACTAAACCCAGGATTGATGACATGTTTGATCAGTCATGGGGAGAATGGTGGGTTTATATGATTGATCATCATTCATATTACCACCAGATGTAGTTTATAGAGACAGATATTCCCAAGAATGAATTTATGATTAGATATGGACTGTATGAATATCTTGGCAGGTATATGGATTTAAAAATTCTTTAATAGTGTTCATGGATATCCTGAACATTAGTTCTGATACACACCATTACTCCATCATAGATTCATTCATAGACGATATCATAACATATTCAAAGACATCATATATGCATGGTTAGAACCTTGAGATTATATTGAGTACAAATAATTTCCAACATATTTATACCAACTGAAAATGTGTGACTTCGGTATTCAGGAGGTTTGGTTCCACATGAATGAATTTTTTGATGTTGGAATTTTAGTGGAATTAGGGAAGGTATAAGATGTGATTTATTGGGCACATCCCATGAAAATAATTGAGATTGGAATTTTCCATAGGATTGTGGGGTACTATTAACATTTAAACTAAGAATTATCTTTTATGAAAATGTATATGATAGAACTAAACAATAACGGGGTAAATATTGAGATGTCTAATTAGTGTGAATATGAATTCATAGATCTAAATATGAGATTAATGATAGTTATATTTTTTATTCTTCTAATGCCAATTATTGGATACACAATGTCTTGTGATAACCATCGTGTTGGGTTAGGAGCTTTATTGATGTATATATAATAGGTAATACCTTATGGGTCACATAATTTGGGTATGAATTATAAAAACTACACTACTCATCCCACAGAGTAAGTGGTTGTGATCCATGCTCTAATGTGTTGTTGAAATCATCTCATCGGTGATAAGGCTATCATATACATTGACCAAAACATCTTGACATGCATCTTTTCTCAGTGGTATAAAAATATGGGGTGGATGAATTGGTTGAGTAATATAAGGATATTTTATTTGAATATGTTATATCCTAAAAGGTATAATAATTTTGTTGTCGATACTCTCAGTAATAAAATTCTAGACACATGAGTTTGGAGGGGGGACTTCATAGGTGGAATTTTTTCTGATGATTTTGATTGTTATATGGACACTGGATACATATAAAAATGATGGATTTATATAATGTATTATTTATTGGATCATGAAAAGTTAATTGATGAGTTATATTATTATTTTTTAGTAATGTAGAAGCACATAGAGTTGGATGATTTAATCCTAGACTAGCCCTTATATGATGACGATGTGATCTACAATCAAGAAATAATAGTCATGTCAACTCACATAAAGGAGGAGGATATGAGAGACTCCAATTTTTTGAAATGGGATGTTCATCCATGATCAATGAAGATGCATTATAATACCCGACAGTAGTTTTGGTTTGCAGGTATATAGATGGACATTGCTAATTTTGTTTCAAAATTTCTTACCCAATATAGTATAAAGCTCAAGAAATAGTATCCTAGAGGTTTTTGTTAGTCTGTTACAGTGCCTATTAAGAAGTGGTATGATGTGAAAATGGAATTCTTGATTTGGTTACCAGTACCTATAGGATTTTTTATTCTATTTGGGTGATTTATGATCAATTTATGAATGTGTACCATTTTTTACAGATTCGAGAGACCCTTTCAGTGGTATAGTTGTTAAATATGTAAATCAAAGATATTGTAAACATTCATGGAGTTCCTTTTAGAATCATTTAATAATGGTAATTATTAGTACAACCCATTCATAGTGTACATATAAAATACATCATTTTTTAAGTATACTTCAAAAATTACAAAAATAGATGCCCAAAGACCATGTTAGTTTAGTGCATTTCCGAACATGGAACAAAAATATTATAACATAATGAAATATCTTCAAAATTTTCTACAATGATATCCCCCATAATAATTCTATTTAGAAAAAATTCCCTATATCATTGGGAAATTAATTAAAAGAAAATGGTGATAATGAATGCTCACTAAGAGATAATAAAGGAAATACATATGAAAAACATGAACATAACGGTACGAGAACATAATCATGACATTCTAAGAACATACCCTACATATAGTAGATAATACAAATTAATCATGGAAAAAATATTGTTAGTTCATATTACATGAATCATATGGGAAACAAAATATTAATCTATGAAATCATAACATCAGAACAAGACACAGAAATATGCCATATAAATATTCGAATAAAAATTATTTTCATAGTAGTCGAGGCATCACTATAAAGTACATAATATTAATATAGGTTCAATTCCCATTCCATTTGGTAGTCATGTTTCACTTCAATGGACATATTAGTAGTGTGAGTTTATGTTCAATACCACCTTGGTAGTTATGGTTTAGTCCCTTGGCCATATTAGTTGTCAAGGTTCACTCCCATGACCACCTTTTCTGTATGAGTTCACTCCCCGTACTATCTTGATAGTCATGGTTTACTCCCATGGCCATCTTAATAGTCAAGTTTCACTCCCAAGATAATATTTTCTTATATAATGAGTGTTTCCCGCTTGGAATTGGGGATGACCTTGTTGGTTTAAGGTTCAAACATTCCAAGCGGTTTGAAACAGGTTTGTTCGTAGAACCGGAAACATCCAATGATTCCATATCCATTTGAACCTACTTTCCAAATGTAGGTTCTCATTAGATGTGGACTGATGAGGCTTATGAATTTTCATTGGTTGAGAGGATGGGAGGTCGGACTCATCACACCTTTTTTAGGGTAATTATTGTCTATTCCGGGACTCTCTTTGTTGATTTAAGTTATGTTTGTGAATCCTTATTACAATACCAAGTATAAAATGAGTTTTCCTTTAGATCTGACAATGATTGATATGTAGGAAATTTATAGAATCTTTTATATGTATTCGAGGTTCTTCATTGATAAAAAATCATCTGTATTTGTTAGAGATTCTTAGTCAATGGTATCCTTTGATACATAAATGTGTCTTGGTCATTATTATGACCATACTGGTTTTAAAGCCACTTAGTGGGGCACTTGAAGTTTATTGTCATTCAGAAGAAAATTGATTATTTCATAGTTGGGATCGTACCCACAGATGGGATACCTACGTATCCTTTGTTTATTAAAAGGAATCAGAACCCACGTAGTTCAAGTAAGGGGATATTATGTTTATGATTGATGGATCAAAGAAAGATTTCATAATTACTTTTACGTTATAGCCTCACGTGAGTCATGTTCGGTGTGAGAAACAAGAGGTATTGGTAAAGCCAGACAATTGTGCCATGAGAGATTCAATCATAAGAAATGATGTGGGGATTATGTATGTATGACTGCCCAAATAGATGAGGATTAAGATTTACATTAGGAAAGAAATCCAGGAACAGGGTCCATAATGGTATACATGCTTCATGGGGACTTGGATACTATAATCTTGGGTCTTACTCCTAAAGAAGATACCCAAGTTAGGAGGGTACTTATGATTGGTTTTTACTCCTGAGAAGGAAGCCCAAATCAAAAGTAAATTAGCACTGGTTAAGGGACTTGGGGCTTACTCCTATGGAGGATGCCCATATTTGAGACTGGGGATTTTTCCTAAAAAGGAGGCCCGGGTTAATGAGGACTTGGGGATTACTTTTGAAAAGGAGGCTCAGGTTAAGAGAATTATGGTTGGGTCTTACTCCTAAGAAGGATGCCCATATTTGGGAATTTTATGATTGGGGCTTATTCCTGAGAAGGAGGCCCAGATTATGGGACTTGGGGCTTACTCCTAAGGAGGATGCCCAAAATTTGAGAATTATGACTGGGGCTTATTCATAAAAAAGGAGGCCCATGTTAAGGGGTTCTCTCATCTTAAAGGATAAGGTTGAATGAATGAAATCTCAATCTTTAGTGACATAAAGATGTATAAATCACTAGTTTTTGAGGGATATTCCACAGAATTCCTTTCAGATAAGAAAGTCAATCAAGAAAACATTCCATAAATGGCTTTGAAGAATGTCTTGAAGACTGAATCTTGAATAGGAGAGGTGGAATGGTATAAGAATGGTTAAATGGGAAAGAAGGGCACCCAAAAAGTTAGGGGTGCACAAGTCATGGCAGGCGCACAGGTACTGCATGGGCACACAAGTCCTGGACGCACAGGTATACCTACGCGGCACATGGGTACTTGCGTGGTTATAAACCAGGATGGTAATACTTGGATGATCCTTGACCAATGCCTTTAGAATTATCCCTAGAGGCTTTCCAGAAGATGGCACAAAATTTATGGTGAAAAAGTCGGGTGGCACGCAAGTGTGTCAATTTTCCTTAAGGGTAAAACACTTAGGTGCGCAAGTGTTAGTGAATTCTAACACTTAGACCTTACTCCTCTTGTTAATACCTTCCATTCTAGGTAAAGAATTACCATAGAAGTGTTCGGAAGACCTGAAGAAGATACTTGGGAGTTCAGAGCCCTATATCTGAATTCTGGAAAAATTCATCTTGAAATGGGGGGCCCACCGGGTCTATTTATAGGCTGGAGAAGATCCCGAGCGGTTATCACTTAGGGCATGCAAGTCACTTGAGCGACCATTAGGCGGCGCGAAATTATACTTGCATGACTGTAAAGGAATTTGCATGGCGCAAGTGCATTTGACTCCTTTTTCATTCCTTTGTCAATTTTTGATGTTTCCTTCAAAGGATGAATCAATTTGTGCTAATTCATTTACCCTTTTCATTATTTTAGACAATGTGAAGAAAAGGAGCATCAAAAAAAGTCCCCCCTCAGAGTTGGATCCAGAAGAAATAAGGATGTGACTCTGAGGAAAAGAAGAAAACTAAAGGGAAAGAGGCGCGCAGGTTTTCACCGCGCAACCATCATTGCGCAGGTGTGAGTCACGCAGGGATGGAGCACGCTGGATGGAGCACACTGGCTGTAGGCGTGCAGGTGGTCCGCCTGGCCTATAAATATGTGGTCATTTTCCACGCATAGCATCTGATTTCCAGATTTTCGAGCTCTCACCGCGCAGGTCCCCTTCGCCGCGCAAGTTGCTCGTTTTCCACTGTTTCTTTGCTGTCACGTTGTTGTCAAGGTAATAGGACTTGCGAGGTGATACTTGTGCACCAAAGACTTGCGTGGAAATTTAACACTTGCGCGACACATCCATACTTGCACGCCAAGTTTAGATTTGCGCACCTTAATTCCTTTTCCATTTTTCTGAAAATCGTTCACAAATTTTTTGAAAAATCAACTTACTTAAGAGTTAATTTATTCAAATTTTGTGTAGAATCAATGGCTCTTAAAACCGGAATACCTGATGAACTGGCTAGCAAGAATATTGATGATATGATGAACATCATTGGCCATGATTATTATACCGTCAAAAGTAGCACTCTTCCGGATTTGGCTAAGTATATGAAGAAATATCATCAAGACTTCCCCCAAATCATTTATTTGCCTTTGTATGGCTATGATCATCTACGAGAAGTTACTATTTCGGAAGCAAAGAACTATCTCCCATTTTCGTGGTTTCAGAATTATACCAACTTTGTTTCAGCAAATATCTCATGTGGAGGAGTATTTATAAGTGATGGACCAGTGGATAAGGCCCACATGATATATCCTAGTCCTTGTACGCCAAATCTGAAACCTCATAATCCTGAGTTTCAACCACATTGTCATCCTTCAATCTTCTGAAATGCTCATATGGATCAATCCAAAGGCTGGAAGAAAAGTTGGGACTTTCGTCCTGGGGGAGGTGTGAATCCAACTTGGAAGTGGGCATACTGGGTGTGACAAACCTGTGCAGAGTTTGTCGAGGATCTGAAAGGAGTTGCGATATACGAAGCTCTTTGGGTTAGGCAAACATATGTTTACATACATGATAAGTTCGCGCTGGAGATACTCAGCCACTGGATCCCAAAAACTAATTCATTCCATATGACTCATGGATAATTAGGCATCAGTTTGTGGGATGTCCACAAGATCTCAGGGGCTCCATTTTTGGGCGACATGTATGATGAATTCATTCCACCCAAGGTGACTTGGAATGATTCAGAGAATACTCCTGCTTTATCTGGGGAATTATTTAAAATATTCCATAGGCTCAAGAGTTCAGAGACCTCGTTAACTCATTCTAGAAATGATATTCATCCGGAAGAGTGGATAAATATATTTCTTATTGAGAAGAAAGAGAAGGAGAAAAAGGAAAAGGATCTGAAGGAGAAAGGATCCAAGAAAAAGAAATCCAAGGATACGAGGCCCACCCGTCCTACCACCTACCCAAAACCTGAGAAGAGGAGTGCTCATGGAACATTCTGGCCAACTTTAGAAGCAGGAGAGTTTGAGAAATGGGGATATTAGGTGAATCAAAGGATCCTAAAGAAGACTCATCTGGCGGGTTTATTAGCTTTATGGCTTAGCGTTTATCTCTTTCTAGTCAGGGATTCGAAGGGAGGCATCAGGCCAGGGACCTTCATCATTACAGCAAAGTTGGCGGAGGGAAAAATGGTTTGGTTGGCTACCCCCATTTTAGCAAGGATTCACATGAGTTTACTTTATGTCTTCATGGGTAAATCTTCTTTAAGAATAGTGGGACTATTCCATGTTTTATGGGGATGGATTGCCACTCACTTACAGACTTACAATGTATAGAATGGATTACAAATTTCTGGAAGTTCTTTCATTCCATTAGTGCAAGCATTCTCTAGATTTTCTCCATTAGATGTTAATTCCTATGACATCAATGTGAGGATGAGCATGTTTAAGGAATTCAACTTCGTTCCCTATGGAAATCCACCAATCGTGAGGTTTATTGAGTATGGAACATCCCATTTGGATTTGAGGGCATACATGATATCTTGTAGAGATGGTGTGCTAGTTGCCAGTATTGATGGAGAAATTATATGTGAGGCCTATGCTCCATATAGATTTGCACATCAATTCATGTGTCTGTAACATATTGTTGTATCTCCCCCAGTACATGTCAGGTTAGAGCAACATCTGATGGTTGCTCAGCAACTATGGCTACTGACGTCAAGGGAGTAAACTTGGGTGGTATTTGATCTACCAGTTGAAAAAGCGGCACATAACCTGACTACATGGTATGTCGAGCACTAGATAACATCATACCCTAAAGGGGTGCTGAATCACCCAGTTTATCAAGTTGGGAAAAGGAAGAGGACTGTAAAGAAAGAAGCCCTTCCTCATGAAGGCGATGCTTCCCAACCTGAAGTTGATTCGCCAGATTCCTCTTCTAGGACTGATTCACCGGATTCCCATGATGGGGATGATGAGGCACAACAAGTGGAAAAGCGGCCTCGTGCCCGATATAATCTTCCAGTTAGAATCAAGAGACCTACCCCATCAACTCCTGGTGAGTTACTTCATTGGGGTAGTTTAATCACTACTACTTTATAAAGAAATAAGCCTTATTTTCTTATTCTCTATCTGTAGTTGCAGGAGATAGGAAGAAACGAAAATCAATGGTTGTAAGACCTTCCTCACAGCCTTCATATCTAATACTAGAGGTTGTCCAGTTATGGCAGAGTTTATACTGTGGTACTGAGACTGCCTGGATGGATTTGTGTGACGGCCTACAAATTCCTAGAATAGGGATCCTTCTAGCTTCTACAGATATCCAATATGAGGATAACCCCAATGAAGTTCAGGCTTACATCAGAGATCTAGAAATGCTCATATGAGCCATTGATCATTCTGTTCCTGTCACCAGGCGGGTGAAGGAATTGATTGATCGTGGCGCCGCTGAGGGGACTGATGAGGAGTGGCATGATTATGTGGCTCCTGAATATTTATGTTTTCTTTCCTCATTTGGTTTTTAACTTGATTTAAGTGAATGATTTGTTACTTAAGGAAGTTATTTTATTCATCTTGCATCTTGAAAAGAAAGGAACTGAGGTTCCTTATCCACTGTATAGCCCTGGTGGTACTGCCATCAGGGCTGCTAATGAATCTCCTCACGAACCGGGCGAGATACCTCTAGGCCAGTAGGCCATGAATGAGGAGCTGGCAATGGATTTTCATTCTCCAATCCAGGTTCCAATAATAGAAACTTCCGTTATTCCCAAAAAACCAAATATGCAAAGGCAATGAAGGAGAAAGCCCACAGTTAAACACTTAATTAGCAGCGATAAGTCCTTCGGGTAATCATGAGTCTATACCCATGAAAAGGTTTCTCATATTTCTGGGGATTTCAGGGGCTTCTTCAATTTCCCCCCTAATGGAAAGGACTGATCCTCCTTCAAGGACCACAGAGGGTGCTGTGGAACAAATGCAAATTTAGGCTAGATTGGATACTCCTGGAGAAGATCCAGCATCTGTTCCCAGTATCCCTCCAGTTGCTATTTCAAGAAGAGAAGAACATGTTTCTGTAAGTTAACAATGCTTCATAAAAATGTTGAATGAAACATCGACTGACTTCCATTCTGAGATACTTCAGGTTCAACTCCTGCATTAGAGCTTCTAGCAGCTGTTTCAACTGATGCAGTGATTTTATCCGAAGATGTTGTCCTGGGTCAGGGGTCGCAGGACGTAAGTCTCCAAGAAGACACATCCAATGCTCCCACTGGTGAGACTAACCAGGATTCTGAAATATTATTATATGAAATGATGAATCGTGGCATGTATTTCAAAGAATTTTATGATCATGCTAAGTTATCATGTGATTTAGAAGACCTTGGGTGTGAGTGTTATCCTTCACCTGGTTAATTTTCTTATAATTTACACTTCTAATCATGACTGAAAATAACATGCAGTTCCATCCATAGACGATGCTGAACTGCCAATTCTCGAAGAGGGTGTGGACATTGATGTCAAACCTACTATTGTAGAAGCATTAGTTCATGTAGAGATAAACCCAGTAAACGCTCATGAGACCCATCTTGAAGATCCTGTTGAGACTAGGAAAGATGGGGAGGAGTCTTCTCAGGTTGATGATCTACCGTTGGGTAAGGGATAATAATATTTGTGATTGTACTTAATTTTCAAGATAGTCGATTCTTCTATTACCCTTTGAAACTAACCAAAGCTTTTAATTAATTATATAGGGCCTTCAACTACAGTGGCTAGATATAGAGGTGAGGCCTCAGCCTCTTCCCCAACGGGAATTGAAAGCGGAGAACCACAGGTCAGGGGGGAAGGAGCAGAATAGGGCACTTCTTTAAGTACATTAATCCCAAATTACATACCCCTATAATGATGATGTTGAATCAGACCTAGAGGTTCTTAAGGCGCTCGACTTTTCACGATGCAAGGCATGGAACAACATATGTAAAATCATATCTAAGGTGCCTTTAGAAGAGCTGTCATAAAATATTTCCCGGTTGTCTTCCCAGTTCGACATGCTAGGACTTGGCGGTTTTGGATACCAAGAGATCTATACCGTGGTGAAACAAGTCATCTTCAGGAGTGAGCAGGAGCAAAAGTGTCGCGAAGATTTGACCAGGGTAAAACTATCAGTTAACATCAGTGAATTTGAGGTTGCAGTATCCCGAGCTGAGGCTGATTATGCTTCCAAGATGAAGGAGTTGAGGCATAAAATCAAAGAAAAAGTCGTCCAGCAGGTGCAGCTCCAGTAACAGTTAGATGCTGTTACTGGGGAACTTGACCTTCTCAATAATTCATTGGAGGGAGCTCAAACGAATGGTATGAAAGCCATTGAAGATGCCAAGAAGGCACTCCATCAGCTGAGAAAGGTGAAGCTGGTCGAGTGCACGAGCTTCAAGTAGCAGCTGATGAAGCTCGGGATGTTGTATATCAAGTGAAGACTTATGTTAATAGTCTTTTGTAATTTCCAGAAAAAGGAGAAGAAACTCCAATATGTGGATGTCCTTCTAATTATTGTGCATCAAATGGAAAGAATGCTTTCATCTTCAATCACTTGTGAAAGTATTTTCCCGCTACCTGCATTAGATTTTACCTAAGATAATGGGCCTAGAAATCATATTTTTATTTTTACTAGGATTATTATAAATAACCCTACAAACTTTGAATTTTTTAATTGCCCAATATTACCTAAATCATACAAAATATATGTTTAGTGAGCTGTAATGTGACTTTTATTCAGTGTTCCCTTGTCTTTTGTGGGTATTTTAAAGTCATGCATGCCAGACATAAAGAGGCTAAGGATTAAGGTCAAAATAGATTTGACCAAATGAATTATAATTGACTCAATTCCTTGACAATTCATCTGAAAACATATTACCAAACTCAAGTATAAGGGAAAAAATGTAAACTATGACTTAAGAATATTTGAATCTGAGGAATGATATGAAAAAGAGCAAAAAAGGCATTAGAAGAAGTAGTTTACAAGAATGAAGTTACCATTATTTAACAAACCCGTTAGGGGGATGAATTATGTAGGGTCACCTAAGGGAATTGGCTGCATAGTCAAATATATAACATCTTTTGGCTGAATGGTCTGTTATGTAGACTACTTATGAAAGGCCACCTAAGGGAACGTGCTGCATAGTCAGGAAAAAGAACTCTCAGAAATTTACTTTCCTAGTGCTAAAAAGCCAGTGAAAGTTTATGGAGATTAAATTTTTTGAAATTATAGAGTTTATTTTATGGAAAGAGGTACTTGAATATGGAGAAGATATTTCCAAACAAGATTATTAAAGAACTGGATGAATATCACTCCTACGAAGGTCTAACCCAAACGTAGGGAAGGAGAATATAAACTATAGACTTGAATACATTTAGATCATGAAAAAGGATATGGGACAACTATGTTAAGGATGGATATTTTTGTGTATCCCTAAATATTTTCATTAAGACAAATAAAGACAAAAGAGGCCTTCCTCCCCAGAATGAAGTTAACACTATTTATCAAACCCGTTAGGGGGTTGAATTATGCCAGGCCATTTAAGGGCATTGGATGCATAGTCAAATAATAGTATCATTTGAATGACAGGTCTATTATGGAGACTGTTTATGCAAGGCCACCTAAGGGAACATGCTGCATAATCAGGCAAAAGAACTCTCAGATGTTTGACATTTTTGTGCCTAGAAGTCAAGAAAAGGGTTATGAAGATCTGAAAATATTTAAGGTTGGTATTTTGACACATAAGGATGGGTATTTTCCAATTTATGTAGAGATACACAAATCAATACTAACCATAATCATGTTGTGGATGGGTCCTGAAAGGAAATGTTGGACTTCACTACGTATCCCATAAGGATGGGAATCAAGTCTTATGTAGTTCTTGAACTACAGTTTAACTTCATGTGGGACAAAAGGATTGTAGATCTTAGTTTATGGTCATAGAGCTTGGACCATTATAATAAATACACAGTGTGTGCTTTCATGGGGACTTTTCAGCCAAGGGACTGAAAGTTGAATTTGGGGTTAGGCCCAAAAAGGTTTGGGGCTAGATACGAGGGACACTCGAACATTCCTATGTATCCCATAAGGATGGGAATCAAGCACACATCGTTTTAGAACTACCCTCTGTACAAATTTGGTTCGTACATGTGAAGGGTGAAAGGGGACTTTAGTGCAATGATGGTTTAACCCAAGATAAAAGGTTCAGGTATTTCCAGGTTTTCATGTAGTCTTTGAGATGAAACATGATTCAAAACCAATGTAATTAATGATTCCCTCTCAGGTGAGGGTATCAAAGAATAGTGTTGTATAGGTTAACGTCGTATAGAAAGGAAGAAAATGAACCAATGTAGAGATATTGATCCTAGGGGTAGTTTCACGAATCAACATCGTATGAGATGGAGGTGAAATAATGTGAAGAGATTGGTTTTGGGCTTGAACCTTGGGAGGTTTACTACGTACCTAGTCTAGAAGGAAAGGATCAAAGTCCGCATAGTTCAATTAAATAATGAATTAGTGATCAAGTTGTTCTTGGGGACAATGATCTAAAAAATAGTATTGGGACTTACACATGGTTAGTAGCCCAGAGAGAGTGTTATGGTTGAAGTTTTCTCTAAGCTCACGTGAGTCATACTCAGTGTGAGAAAAAAAGAGGTAGAAACAACCTTAACAATGAATAGTTTAATGTCATGTAGGACATATTAAGGGACTATGCGGTTTAAAGTCTTGAAGTTAGGACTATTGGTGCTTCATAGTTTAGTGTCATGTATCAGGGAAAAAATATAGTTTAACGTCATGTTGGATGTATTAAAGAAATTTATGTACAGTTTTAACGTCATGTAGTTAAGATGATGGGGAAAATATAGTTTAATGTCATGTTGGACAAAAAGAGGACTGTGCAGTTTAATGTCATGCAGTGAGGACAAAAGAGTACACCATTTAACATCATGTTGAACGTATTAGGGACTTTTTCACAATATAACATCATGTTGGAAGAAAAAAGGATGATACAGTTTAGTGTCATGTTGGATGTAAGTGCCAATAGTTTAAGGTCATATTCCTGGACCATTGGTTATGAAGTTTAATGTCTTGCTGGACATATGGTGCAGTTTAAGGTTGTACTGGACCATTGATGATATATTTTGTGTTTATAAAAAATACTTCTTCAAAAATCTGGCATTGGTTGGAGTATTTATGAGTTCTCCATCCATTGAGATTAATGAATAAGCTCCATAGGAGTAGACCCTATGTATTGAGTAAGGTTCTTCCCATTTTGTCTCATGCTTTGAAGGTTTATTTCCTGGTATCATTGGAGTTCTGAGAACTAATACCAATTCTCCCTGAGTGAATGAACGAAGATGAACGTTTTTGTTGAAAGCTCGTGCTATTCAATTCTGATAGACTTCCAAGTGGTGCAAAGTGCACAATATTTTCTCATCTAACCATTCCAATTCATTCAATCACTTTTGAGATTGTTCATCTGTAGATGACTGATCAAAAATAGCTACTCTGAGCGAGGGTATTTGAACTTCAATGGGCAAGATGGCTTCCATTCCATATGCCAGTGAATATGGAGTTGACCGCGTTGCAGTGCGGGTAGTAGTCCGATAAGCCCATAAATCATGAAAGAGTCTATCGGGCCATGATTACTTATCTTTATCCACCATCTTTTGAAGTATGTTTTAATGAGTCTTATTAAAGTCTTCTATTTGGCCATTGGCCACTGCATGATACCGAGATGAATGATTGTATTTGATGTTGTATTCTTGATACAACTTCTTCACCTCAGATGAACAAAATTTTGTGCCATTGTACATCAACATGGTATGAGGGACACCAAATCTCGTAATGATGTTAGACTTGATGAAGCTAACAATGCATTTAGAACTGACTTCCTTAAGAGTTATTGCCTCTACCCATTTGGAAGAGAAATCTATAGCAGTAAGAATATACTTAAACTGCTTGGCCGTGGCTGAAGGGTAAGGTCCCACCACATCCATTCCCCATGTAGAAAATGGCCATGACTATTTATCTATATGAAGCAACTCTGGAGGTTTATGAATGAAGATGGCATATACTTGGCATGAATGACACTTCTTTGTGAAATCAACACAATCTTGTATCATTAAAGGCCAAAAGTATGCAAGCCTTCAAATCTGATCAGAGAGTCTATGTCTAGACTGGTAGGCACCACAGATTCCTGCATGCACTTCTTTCATGATAGCCATTGTCTCTTCACCATCAATGCATCTGAAGAGAACTCCATCAAAACCACGTTTGTAGAGAATTTTCGCTAGGTGATCTGGGCTATCATAAAGAGTAAAATTGACCACACATCACCGGATTTGTTCCTTCTAGGCTCTATCAGGTGGAAGTGTTCCATTTTGAAGGTATTCCCGGATATGTGACATACATCCTGTAGTATGACCATATGGTTCAGGAATGGGACTAAATTCATTAATTACCTCTGTTATGATTCAAACATAAGGTGAAATTTCATGACAGTGGGTAATGTTGATGGTTGTCTCGTCCCGATTTGGATCTTCTAGAGCTGTGGTTATATTAGCCAGTGCATCAACATGAGCATTTTGTGATCACGAAACATAAGAAAATGTCGGTTCTGAAGGGAATTCTTCCATTAACTCTCTAATGTAATCATACAAATGGATTAGTTATTCTTTTCTAATGGCATAATCCCCATTGACTTGTTTGATTACCAGGTTTGAATCACCTTTAACCTTTATGTGATTCACTTGTGCTTGAAGCACCAATTCCAAGCTTGCAATGAGATCTTGGTATTCTGCTTCATTATTGGTACCACATTCCCACAATAAGAAGGAATAAGGTAACATCTCCTTTTCTGGAGAAATGAGCACAATTCCTAAGCCAACTTTGTTGAATTTAGGATTTTCCATTTTCCTCCCTGTTGGACTTCTGGAAGCACCATCAAAATACATTTCCAATGCCTGAGAACTTTCTTGAATAGGGAAGACTTTCTCTTTAGGGAGTTTAATATCTAAAGATGTGTCTTCCACTAAAGGGTGCTCAGCCAGGAAATCAGCCAGAGTGTGGCCCTTTATTGCCTTTTCAGACACATAATGAATGTCGAATTGCTACAAAATAACTTCCCACCTTTCCAAACGTCCTGTAAGCATTGGATGACTAATGATGAATTTTAGCAGGTTATTGTGAGATATCAATTAGACCTTGTGATGTTTCAGGTAGTGTCTCAAATTCTTAACGGCAAAGATTAATGCCAGGTAGTACTTCTCAATACTTGAATATCGTGTTTATGCTTCAAGCATAGTCCGACTAAGGTAGTAGAGGCTATTTTCATTCCCAGCATCACTCTTCTGAGCAAGTAAGGCACCCAATGATCGCTTTAGAGATGTCACGTAGAGGATAAGTGGTCTTCCTTCAACAAGTGGAATGCGTACTGGTGGACTCAAGAGGTATTTCTTGAGAATATCGAATGCATCTTGACATTCTTCAGTCCACTGGTAAGTAACTCCCTTCTTCATCAATTTGGTGAATGGTAATCTTTTGCCTACCAAATTGGCGATGAAACGCCGAATATAGGCTAAGTGTCCTTAAAGTCCTCTTAATTATTTCAAATTTCGAGGAGGTGACATACCAAGTATTGACTTTGTCTTCTCAGGATCGACTTCAATATCATGATGGCGTATAACAAAGCCGATAAATTTTCCTAAGGTTACCCCAAAAGCACATTTTAAGGGGTTCATCTTCAAATTACGTTGTCGAAGATTGAGGAATATGACTTACAAATCAGTCAAGTGATTAGAACATTGTTTGGATTTGACCACCAAATAATCCACATAACATTAAACAAACTTCCCTAAAAAGGGTTTGAAGATACGATGCATGGAACGCTGATATGTTGCGCCTGTATTCTTTAAGCCAAAGGGCATTACCCGGTAGAAAAACACACCTTGAGGGGATCTGAAGGCTGTGGATTCCCCCTCTTTTGTTGCCATTCAGATTTTATTATATTTGGAATATTCATCCATGAAGTAAAGTGCTTCATAGGTAGTTGTTGCATCAATTAAAAGTTCTATAATCGGAACTGGGAAATCATCCTTAGGACAATACCGATTGAGATCTCTGAAATCGATGCAAACCCTAATTTTTACATTCTTATTTTTCACAGGGACAATATTATCCAACCACTTGGGATATTGAACTTCTCTGATGAAGTTAACTTTGATAAGATTATCCACTTCAGCTTCAATTTTGGAAGCATAAGTTGTGTGTGTTCTTCTCGCGGCTTGCTTAAATCCTCAATGCTCTTATGGTAAACCCAAATGATGAGTAGCAACATCAGGATCAATCCCAGTCATCTATGTATAGTTCCAAGCAAATATATCTCTATTTTTATTTAAAAAGGAAATATACATCTTTTTATCTTCAAGATTCATGGCCGCACTGATTAAAGTGGGGAGTGGATCTTCTTTTGTACCCAGATTTATTTCTCTGAGTTCATCCACGGTGGTAGAGATACCCTCTTCAAATGATGGAGGAGCATCTATGAGATCTTCCTATTCTTCTTCTTCATGTGTTATTTCTTCTATTTCTACTTTCATAGTAGATGATAATGCAAAATTTCTATGATTATAAGAGATGTTAAAATTTGAACATCTTGAAGAAGAAGCTTCCATTTCTGACCCAATTGATGATGAAGGGTCTTCCTTGGGATCTAAAGAGGAGATGATGGATTGAGAATCGACATCATTTCTCACCGCCGATGTTGCTATAACTTCTTCTAGCCTGATTGGTGAAGTGTAGACTTGTTTTATTTCATCAGATGAAATAAAGATGTCACTATTTGGGCTTTCATCACTGCTTGGTGGGTTACCAATTTCTCCCATGTTGTCTGGCTCGATTTCCGTAATTGACATTGTGGATCTTTCCAGAAGAGTATTTTGAATTGGGTATATCTTTTCAATTTGACGTATAGGAAACACATATTCTGTACTCACATGTGTAAATGGATTTACTGGAATCTTCTCCAAACCATATGGAGCATTAACTTTGGTAAGCTCCCTTGTTGTGGATTTATCCTTTCCTTTGATGTGATATAATTTTGCCTCAATGTATTGAGACTCACATGTCTTGAACTAGTCCTTATCACCATACAATGTCCCAACTTGATTATCGAAACAATATTTGAGACATTGATGGTATGATGAAGGGATATCCACATGTTGATGTAGCCAGGGTCTTCTAAGAAAGATGTTAAAGGATGACTCTTGATCAATAACCATGAAATATGAATTAGATACAAGATCTCTAAAGTGAGTTCTAAGTGTAACCTCGTCCAGTGGTTCTTGTTAATTTTTATCATATCCTTGTAACATCATAGTAGAAGGAGATACATTAGATTCCGTGAGGCCCAATAGATGAAGTGTACGAATGGGCATGAGGTTGACTCATAAACCATTGTCAATAAAAGATCTTCAGACGTCTACGCCATTGACCATGCCAGATAAGTACAAAGGTCTAATATTTCCATGAATGTCATCATCTTCATCTTCAACAGTAAATGATATTACTACATGGAATTCCATAGGATTATTCTCTATGTGATAGAGTTCAGCTGCAGTAATTTCAGTTTCAAACTCGTGAGGACTTGACAAAGCCTCAATGAGTGCTTCCCGAAGATCCTTTGATAAATTAAAAGCATCTAGAATTGATAACTTGGCCGGTAATTGGGACAGGTGTTTCAATAGATTATACTGTTGATCCAGAGGTATGCATTTTCCAATAGGAACATGTGGTTTAGCAGGTGCCTTGGAAGCAGATGCTTTGGATGTTGATGCAACTTGTATCAGGATAAGAGTGAAAATATTCCTGGCCTTGGAAGATCAGACCGATTAGGACCATTTACTTGATGATAGGTAGAAGATGGAACCTTTAACAGGCCTTCCAGAATTACTGTGTCAGGACTCAATTTTCTATTGGTGGAAGAACATTCTTGTTCTTGTTGAGCTCGCTGAAGGGATCTTCCGCATGTTTCTACTGCATACACAGTTCTAGCAGGGGTAGAATTGGAATAGTGGCTTCTGAAAGATCCATGTCTTTCCCTGTATCCTGATCCTCTGGAACTTCCTCTGATTCCTTTATTTGATACAGGAAATTCAGGCTCATTGAAATCGAAACTGTGATTGGAATATGGATCTATTAATTGAATCATATTAAAAGAACCAAAGATTAACTCTTCATCCGATGTGGACTCTGCTTGACTAGCCAATTTAGGCTGTTCCGTTTGGTGGGACGGTGCTCGTTGCTTCGAAGTAGATGGCATGAAATCTGCCAGAGTCAAAGACAGCTTAGGCTTTAACACATACTCATATTCTTCTAATTTTTCCTCTTTCTTGGAATTTTGCTGTTTCTTTGAGTATTTTCCCTCTGATGAAGAAGTTTTTTATGCGGCATTTATGGCAGAAGGCACAATTGGTTTCTTCAATTGTGTTCGCAAAATAGCATGTGTTCGGTTGATCATATTTATGACCATCCAATCATCATATTTTTGTGCATTTTTGCTTTCGACTTCTTGCCACTCACCTTCCTCCTCTGGAACTGTAGCAGTAACACATGCTACCTGAGTTGAAGAACCTTTCAGTTTGACTTGTCTCGAGTCGACCATCTTTTGAAGGAGGTCCTTGAAGACAAAACACTCCTGGATTGGATGCCCTAAAATTTGATGAAATGGGCAATAATTGGGACAGTCTCCATCTCCATCCTTGTTTGGCCTCTGGGAACTGGAAATTGAACCAAATTATTTTCCAGAGCCGAAATGAAATAACCATTTGGAAAGAGTAAACTTTGCTTTTCAAATCCTGAAATTTTTTTCTTCCTTGATCTCTTTGATTATCTTGATGAAAAGGCATCTGTTGTTAGTAATCAAGAGGTGGAGCCCTTTGAGAAGATAAAGGTTTTGAATTAGAAGCAGGTACAGGTGCTTGATTAAGAATAACTGTAGCAGTCTCTGCTTTACCCATTCTCCTTCTTGAAGCTGATGGAATTACACGAGATTTAGCCTTAGTCTGTATAAGAGAATCTTCAATCTGTTGAGAGATTTAAGTAAGGTCTCGAAACCCTCCTGTGTATTTCACAGGGATCAATGGTGTGTATAATTTGTCACATAGATTGGCCACACATATTGGCAATAGTTCCTCTTGAGGGAGTGCTAAGCTCAGGGAATATGTTAATCCATTCCAGCGAGCAATGAAATCATAGAATCTTTCATTCTCCCTTTTCTTACAGTTTGTAAGATCAAAACCTGTTGTCTTTGGAAAAGTTGAGCTGAATTGAAGAAGAAATCGTTGATGGAGATCTTCCCATCCGGTAATTGACCCGGATTGCAAGATTGTGTACCAGACAAAGCTTAGTCCTTACAAGGTTCGCACGAAGCATCTGAGTTTCATTGCTTCTTGAAGCTCCGGAGTTCCCATAATAGGATCGAAACAAGACACATAATGCATCAAATGTTGTTCAAGTTCACTTGATCCATTGAAAATAGGTAATACAGGGTTTCCAAAACTTGATGGGGGAGATACTTAATCTACCCATTCAGGGTAAGATCTCTTTTCTGGTTGAACCTATGAGAACTTCCCTTACATAGTCTCTAACCGAGCTGTTAATGACTCAATGGTAGTTATTACCTTTTGAGAAACATCTGGTTGAACTTGGACTTGGGTAGGTGCAATGACTGGAGCTTGGAAAGGTATGGCAGCTGGTACTGCAACTGATTGTAGTACTGCCAATTGTTATTTAATTTAACCCATAGGATTAGACCTGTGAGGGTGTACTGATAGAGGAGGATATTCTTGATTCATCTCAGTAGCTGCAACAAAATCCCTTGACTAGATGGCTCCAGCATGCTTAGGAAGAAGACTACTCTGAAGTAGTTCTTCATTCAACCTCCTCAATTCCTTCATTTATTCCTCCTGTTGTGAAAACCTTTGCTCTAGTGAGAGCGATTGGCCTTCTCCAAGGGAAGGATATGTCACCAGATTCTTTCCCCTCCCTTTGTTGGATCCTTTTCGGAGAGGGGGAAGTGGGTTATATGAAGGATTACCTAGGTTCTGAGCAATATTTTGATTTCATGTATGCACACCTTCTTCATTTGTGTCTGTACGTACATCTTCTTGAGCAGGAACCTCTTAATCAGAATCCCCTGAGTGAGCCTCATCTGGTGGATCAGCAACAACGGAATTGATGAAATTGATTGATGCATAACGCATCACATCCCTTCTATCAGCATTTCTTTGATATTGTCTTCTTCCATGTCTTTGATGAGACATTGCCTTTTGTTGATTCTATCCCTCAGGAACTTCTTGATGAACCATAATTTGGAGGAAATCTCCTGATAATTTGGATCTTCGTTCCTCCTGTGGATTCTTCCCTAATTGAGAGAAGATCGACTTTCACTGAGGAGGGGATTGATGATTTGAAAAAGTCCCTAGTCCGGTGGACTGGGGCTGCTCCTTCTATCTTTTCTCATCTCCTCAAATCCTATTTGTTGATTCTGAGGGTTGGTTTAAAAGAGTCCCCTATCTAGAAAGCTGGGGTGGCACTTGATATTCTATGTCTGGGACATTATTAAAAGCTCTCCTGATCATGCAGACCTTAGTCCTGAAATTAGCTGGATGCATCAACCTACATCCACTTTTATCACCCGGTTAAAAAGACCGTTAGGTGATTTCTGACACTTATATCACTTGATGATGTGCTTACTCCATACGAGAGGACTATTCAATATTCTCGTTTTCTTGATGCAGGAGTAATTCAACAACTTGTTCTCTATATTAATGATTTTTTGAAGAACTAGTTGAGGCCTATTCTTGGTCAAGCTTTTGATTACAAACAAAACCCATTGACTGTGGCCGGCCATGGGCAATAACATTGCATGAGACCATTTTCGGCGGGCTTTGCTGACTAGAGATCACCGTGAAATGCAGTGCTCCATTCACACCCCATCCTATGATATGAATACTAGATGGGGCATTGGAAATTAACTGGCACAATCTTCTTAGTGCTCCAAGGAATGAACGTTGAAGGGCTCTCTGCTGCTATTCAGCCTTCGGATATCGAGAGACTGATAGAGATGCCAAGTCAATCTGACATTGTAACCCTTCTATTATCTTAACATGACTTTCATATTCATCATAAGATAATACTTTCTTTTTCAACTGACAAAGAGTTTTCCATATATTGAGACGAATATCATGAATTCCATCATCCATCAAAATCTTTGGAATGTCATACTGAGAGTCATCCAGAGGCCAAAACATGACTGGCACTTCACCTTTCGCCAATTGTTTTCACATTTTCAGCATTTCCTCTTTATCATTAAATGAAGATTCTTCTACCTAATTTGACCAGAGCTGGTGCTTCCTTGTTGCTTCATCGGATTCAACAAGATTTGTAGAGATATAACTGATAAAACTAGAAGATTCATGACTTAGGGGTGGTCCGGAGAATGACCTACACCCTTGGCTATCTTTCGATTGGGAAAGTATTTCACCTGCTAGCGATAAAGAATTAGACATGACTTGTTTCGCCTTTTCATGTGCCTCAAGATAAGAGGGATTTCTCGGCACTACATTGTCCACTAGAGCATTTTCCAGGATATGTGCATCACTTCTGCGGAGAGGACTTTCACAGCGAAATTCAGCATCATGGGGAGGACCACCATGGTGGGTTACAACAAAAGATGATATCTCTTACTCCTTGGTCTTCTGACCACAGAGAGGGTTCCTGTGGCTCTCATCTGAATATGATACTTCGAGATCGACCGAATTGACATGATGCAATCCTTCATGAGGAAGTGTCTGTTGAAGACCTTCAGAATTAATGTTCCCACTATTGGGAAATGAGGTAGTAGAATCTTTCATTCTAATAGACAACTGTCTAAGGGCTTTATGAAATCCAGCATCAAGCAAGGCCTTATTACAGATTGGATCTTGATCTATTGACTGTGTTGGGCGGGTCTTCTTCCTAGACGCCTTCTTACTCGCCTTGGAAACCACTTGTTGACAAAAGTGGTTGCTTTGAGTAGGTGTATGTGCCTGATCAAGAGAGATGGCCAGGTTAGGCTGACGATCCCCACTCAAATCAGGTGTATGTTCCTAACTTGGTTGTTCGTATGATATGGGGGAGTACGCCCCAAAATCCTCTTGGACTGGAACAGAGTTGTGTATCTGCTCCAGAGTGAACTATTTATGTGTCACTCCACTGGTAGGGATATATTTATGTGTCTTTCCCTGAGATGTTGCTAAAGATGTTATAATATCCTGGAAAGCATCCAGAATATGAGCAGGTATTTGCTTCTACTCTTTCACCATTTATAGAATATGCTTGGTGACTTCAGCTTCCGGAATGGGGATATACATCCATTATATGCTTGGATTAGGTGTACGTGCCTTTTCCTATCAGTGAATCCTGAAAGTACTCAAGTGTAGGGGCAGAGAGTTGAGTCTGCCTCTTGTTTGTCACTGGAGCTTTCCGACTGACTTCTCCGAATGCTACCAAGCAAGACTTTTGGTAGACTTGATTAATACTAGCAGGTGTATGTTCCTGCTTATTGCACTTCTCTAAACGTGGTTGACGAGATCTATCATATGTAGTCAGACAAGCCTACTGACTAGCTGATTAATTATAAACATGTGTATGTTCCTGCCTATAATACTCCACCGGAATTTCCTGGTGAGATTGGCATGATGCTACCAGACGAGTCTGCTGGACGGTGGAATTAAAACGGGCAGGTTTGTGTGCCCGCTCATTGCTTTCCACAAAGTTAGGTTGGTGGACTTCTCCGGAAATGGCAGAGATGAGAACCTACTCACTGTTAACCGGAAATCGCCTATGGCGATTCATCTTGCCTTCCTGGGTTCGAGGAACCTGTGCCGAACGCCTGGAGTCTGTACCCTTATCATTTTGAGGGCGCACTGCCACACGAGTCTGGTAGCGATTGTTTGTTGGATCCCTCTTGAAGGACTCCTGTCTCTTTGAATTAAGTCCCTGAGGGACCTGCTCATTCAACTCCCCAGAATATGGGGGTGAATGGTGATTGTGTTCCGGGGATAACGACCCAAAACAGTTGGAGACGGTGGTTAGCACCGCCTGCTTCTTGATCACTGGTCATCGCTATCTGGACAACCAGGGTGAATTGTTCACTTGGAGGGCTTTTCGGGCAGCCTCCAGAGGTGGAATAGTACCGTTTTGACGGTACTCCTTAACCAGCGCGTTTGATACCCAGCGTTGAAGACGCTGAGTAGGTGATATCGTCCTCAGAGTGGACGATGATCCAGCAGGAGTAGCAGCAGTGACATTCGCAATAGAAGTTTTCACAATAGACATATTCACGGATGTGAACTTAAGAGAAGCCATTCTAGAAATGCAGAAGATCTTGGAAAAGAGTACCTTTTTGATATAAGAGACGTAATCAAGATAAATTCAGCCACTAAATCTTTTGGATGAGCACATATTTCAATGATTGTTTTTTTCCCTCTCATTGATTTTTAAATAGGGGCCTAACAAAAAAGCAAAACATCATTTTCACTTGGTTAAGGATTCACGTTGGGTTCACCATTTTTTTTCCTAATTTGAATTGGGGATGACCTCATTGGTTTAAGGTTCAAACATTCTAAGCGGTTTATAACGGGTTTGTTTGTAGAACCGGAAACATCCAATGATTCCATATCCATTTGAACCTACTTTCCAAAGGTAGGGGATCATTAGTTGTGGACTGATGAGGATTAGGAATTTGCATTGGTCGAGAGGATGGGAGGTCGGACTCATCACACCTTTTTGAGGAGAATTATTTTCTATTTCGGGACTCTATTTATAGATTTATGTTATGTTCATGAATCCTTATTACATTACCAAGTATGAAATGAGTTTTCCTTTAGATATGACAATGATTGATATGTAGAAAATTTAGAGAATATTTTATATGTATTCGAGGTTCTTCATTGATATGGAATCATCTGTATTTGTTATCTATTCTTAGTCAATGGTATCCTTGGATACATAAAAGTCTCTTGGTCATTATGATGACCATACTGGTCTTAAAGCCACTTAGT
This sequence comes from Viscum album, assembly GCA_963277665.1. Taxonomy (NCBI): domain Eukaryota; kingdom Viridiplantae; phylum Streptophyta; class Magnoliopsida; order Santalales; family Viscaceae; genus Viscum; species Viscum album. Next base: position 1,388,454,808 of record OY728162.1, on the reverse strand, counting down.
TGGGCACTTGAAGTTTATTTTCATTCAGAAGGATATTGATTATTTCAGAGTTGGGATCGTACCCGCAGATGGGCTACCTACGTATCCTTTTTTTAGGAAAATAATTCAGAAACCACGTAGTTCGAGTAAGGGGATATTATGTTTATGATTGATGGATTAAAGAAAGATGTCATAATTACTTTTACACTCTATGCTCACGTGAGTCATGATCGGTGTGAGAAACAAGAGGTATTGGTAAATCCAGACAATTGCTCCATGAGAGATGCAATCATAAGAAATGATGTGGGGCTTTTGTATGTATGACTTCCCAAATAGATGAGGATGAATATTTACTTCAGGAAAGAAATACAGGAACATGGTCCATAAAGGTATTCATGCTTCATGGAGATTTGGATACTCTATTTTTGGGGCTTACTCCGAAGGAAGATACCCAAGTTAGGAGGGGACTTATGATTGGGTTTTACTCCTGATAAGGAATCCAAAATCAAAAGTAAATTAGGACTGGTTAAGGGACTTGGGGCTTACTCTTAAGGAGGATGCCCATATTTGAGACTGGGGTTTATTCCTAAAAAAGAGGCCCAGGTTAATGAGGACTTGGGGAATACTTCTGAAAAGGAGGCCCAGGTTAAGAGAATTATAGTTGGGGCTTACTCCTAAGGAGGATGCCCATATTTGGGAATTTTAATATTGGGGCTTATTCCTGAAATGGAGGCCCGGATTAGGGGACTTGAGGCTTACTCATAAGGAGGATACCCAAAATTTAAGAATTATGACTGGGGGTTATTCCTGAAAAGGGAGGCCTAGGTTAAGGGGTTCCCTCATCCTAAAGGATGAGGTTTAATGAATGAAATCTCAATCTTTAGTGACATAAAGATGTATAAATCACTAGGTTTTGAGAGATATTCCACATAATTCCTTTCATATTAGAAAGTCAATCAAGAAAACATGCCATAAATGGCTTTGAAGAATGTCTTGAAGATTGAATCTTGAATAGGAGAGGTGGAATGGTATAAGAAGGGATAAATGGGCCAGAAGGGCAGCCAAAAAGGCAGGGGCACGCAAGTCCTGGTAGGCGCGCAGTTACTACATGGGTGCACAAGTCATGGGCATGCAGGTATACCTGCGCGGCACATGGTTACTTGCGCGGTTGTAAAACAGCATGGAAATACTTGGGCGATCCTTGACCAAGGCCTTTAAAATTATCCCTAGAGGCTTTCCAGAAGATGGTGTGCAAGTTATGGTGAAGAAGTAGGGCGGCACACAAGTGTGTCAATTTCCCTTATGGGTAAAACACTTAGGCATGCAAGTGTTAGTGAATTATATCACTTAGACCTTACTCCTCTTGTTTAGACCTTCCATTCTAGGTAAAGAATTACCTTATAAGTGTTCGGAAGACCTGAAGAAGAGACTTGGCTATTCAGAGCTCTATATCTGAATTCTGGAAACATTCCTCCTAAAATGGGGGGCCCACTGGGTCTATTTATAGGTTGGATAAAAGCCCGAGCAGTTATCACTTAGGGTGCGCAAGTCACTTGCGCTACCATTAAGCGGAGCGCAAGTATACTTGTGTGACTGTAAAGGAACTTGCGCGGCGCAAGTGCATTTGACTCCTTTTTCATTCCTTTTTCGATTTTTGATGTTTTCTTCAAAGGATGAATCAATTTGTGCTAAGTCATTTTCCCTTTTCATTATTTTAGACAATGTGATGAAAAGGAGCGTCAACAATGAATTATTGATCTTTACCCAATGCAATATAGGTAGATATAGATACCAACCATCTCATAAAGAAATCATACATACATGCTCCACATGATCATAAAAAATAATATCATAACCCATGAAATTAAATGGGTGTTATAAGCATTTAATCATATAATAACTCATGAAAAAAAGATAGGTTTTTATAATCAATTTAAAAAATAATGACCCATGAAAATAAGTGAGTTTCATAAACATATAACCCGTGAAATAAGAAAAATTCATTAATAAATAACCCTAGAAAGAGACTATATTTCATAATAATCTTACCATAATGTCTAAAATATTCAAATAAATAATATTAATGGAACATTTGGATCATTTCCAATAAAGTAATGAGTAACATAAATAGATTTCATCATCAATGAAAAAATATTTTTCAAAGATCCTTGAAAACATTTATTGAGGAAAATATCCCTTCTTATTTGGAAAATACTTTATAAACCATTAATCTTTTTGGAAAAAAATTTCTTGAAAATTTATAATGGATTATATAAAACATTTGAAAAAAATATCCATGAAATCTTATAAAATAATCTTGAAACCCTTTTCAAAAACTTTTTTCATTGAAAACACTTTGAACCTTAGAAATTAATATAGAAAATATTTAAAATACCTTTTTATATAAAATGTCTTTGAAAATATATTTATAAGGATTTAAATCATTTAAATCATTTCTTTGAGAATAACATTTTGAAAACATATGAGGGAAGCTTTCAAAATTTCTTAAAAAAATTATTGAACATAAAACAATTTTGAAACACTTATTCTTGGAAGACCACTTTAAATTCAATAAATTTCCAGAATTTTAGGGATGAAATTTTCATTAAAAATAACCATGTAAATAATTAAAATACGCTTCAATGAAATTATATTCATGACATAGGGTATGATTTTACATGCTAAACATTCCTTTTTCACCATAAAATTTTATAAATGTTCCTTAAATGGAAAAAAACTGAAAGATTACTTTCAAAAAATATTCTAAAAAGGGAAACATTGGGTAAAAATATCTTTTAAATATCATTCAATAATATTAAAACATTTTTTTAAACCTTTTATAGGGTATAGTTTATAAAGAATATATATTTTTGATTGAAGAAAGAGTAAAAGTAATACTTTCTTAAAAACATTTTTGGATAATATATATTATATACCAAAGAGTGAAACAAGGTACAATTACTTTGATATAACATGAATAAACATTGAATAATGAAACTCAAGAGAGTTATTGAGATATAGATCATAATATTTCATCAATGGGAGCATAATCATAAACAATCTCAATAAATGGTGAGATTATAGCTATAAATTGTTTCCAATTTGGTAAACTCGAATCGTAACACAACAGATATAATAACATTAAATTAAGCTTAAAATATCATTAAAATAATGATAATCTTGATGAAACATTTCAAAGCTATTATATACTCCTTAGGAAAAAAAATTGGTTCATAACATGGAATTTGTCTCAAAGAAGGTAAATTGAGACAACATTACTTTACCGATGTGGTAACTTTTGAACCAAAAAACACACAAAATAATGATCATAAAATGGATATTTAAATACCCATAAATTTAATTATAAGAATCATAGAATACATTAATGGGAATTATATACACCAAAAAAATGAGTGGTGAATAATACATGTATCTCAAGGAATTAAAATGTGAGATGAAATTCCATTATCTTATGTATTGACTCTCTTCATACTCATAAAAACATCTTGTATAAAAAATATAAGTTCATTATAAATATTTTAAAGAACCATATTACTATATCTAATACCATATATTATTTTATTATGACTTTATATTACCTTCTTATTAACATTTCTATGTTAAGGTTTCACTTCGGGTAATATCTGCTTTGTTCTCCATCCATGAATTTACTTATCACTCTTGATAATTGTACATAGATAAAGATTTAATTACTTAATGAATATAAAAAATTATATAAATATCATATATATTCATTATATATGTATTTCAGATAATCTATAAAATATATAAAGATGAATTGTAACACACTATTCATGGGGATGGTAGGATGTATGTACGCATGAACGATGATTCCTTTTTTTAGTATTGAATGAAAGTAAGTAAATGAAATATATGTATATAATATCATTATATAAGAGTTATTATGTTCTATATATATTAAATTTTCACTAAAACCATCATTAAAATATTCCATGTAAAGTTTGAATGAATCATGTCGCTTTCAAGAGGTGGTAGTCCACACATCCACAATCGATGTTATCATATTTACACAAGATGGAAAGAGTAATTTTATGTGTTATAGGAGAATTAAATATGAATAGAGACACAATAAATATAATATATATCATATATAAATATACGTTCCATAATAATTCTCAACCATCGAAGGAGGTAATGGAAGGAAGAACAATCATCGTTTCGTGAGGCAGTAGTTATCCGTGCACATAAACAGTATGTTTGTTACCCATTATATGGAAGTGTGTGTATGTGTAAGTCAAAAAGGTAGCATAAAAACATCATAGTATATCTATTATACTGTTTTTTTGCATAATAATAGAATTTTTTGAGATTAGGGGGTGGATAATAGAAATAAAACAAAATATCTTGAGGAAAGATGCCACCTATTCTTTGGGTAACTCCTTTTGGTTTTCCCAAAAAAGATTCCATGGATGTTTTTATTCCCATGGTTAGGATTCTAGGATGAGTCAAGTAATTTTGAGGACTTTTTTTAGATAATGGGCGATCCAAAGAGTTTTTAGAGGTGCGACGATATAGAAGGGGATGAGTTTTTCTATATTTGAGGAGGAGTAACACTTGTAAATTTTGGAAAAGGGAATTCCATCCACATTATCCCATCTAATGTGGATCCAATAATGAAAAACATTACATAAAAGGGATTATAGAGTCTAAATAAGGTCATGCAATGTATTTTTAACATTTTTATAAGTCATATTTCCATTAAGTTTAAGATTTATCCCCTTGTTAACTTTAATTTCACATTTATGATTGTAAATAAATTTAATTAAATTCACTAATATTTTTGTTAAAAAATATGTTTAACATATGAGAAATTAAAAAAAATATTACTATTCCAAATATTGAATTCATTTTTCCATATTCTAATCACTTATGTTTTGGAGATTTATTTTAATTTAATCCCGAAAATAAGATGGCAATGCATGCCTCTAAAGTAAAAAAGTTCAAAAGTTTTATATGTTTCTATATTCAATTTCAATGTGAAATTTATATTAATGAAATAAATTTTATTAATTTTTAAAAAATTATATAATTAAACATTCAAAAAAATTGAAAATATATTTTAACATGATCAATAAATTATAAGAAAATACTATTTTGAATTAAATTCATTACTTTTCTCTATTCATCAAAAATAAAGCTTCATATAAAAATACAAAAAATTCACTATAATTTATTTTTTATGTTTTTATTTAAAATATGAAGTATATTTTTATATTTTAAATTTATAAAAGTTTAATAAACTTCATTTAAAATAACTTCTCCACTAAATTTCTGTAAAACTACCTTTATAAAAATATTGATTTTTATACGAAATATTGGGTTTTTTGTTATCTTATACTTATCAAATATATTCAATGAATGTAATAAATATTTGATTGAATATATAAAACATATATTTCATTAATATAATTACCCAATATTGATTTATATAATTTGTTAGTATAAAAGTTTTTGGGAGCATACAAGCAGGTTTTATAAAATCATTCCCTTTATATTCTGTTTTTTCTTATATTAATTTATAATTTATTTTTAACCACGGGATTAAAACATGTATTTCCATAATATATTTAATCATATTCATAAACATTAACTTAATATCTAGTTTATATCTTATTATATTAAATATAACATTTTTAATAATATATTACTATTCGGTTATACTTGGTCTCGCGTGTTACATAAGAAATCAAGGAAGGTCAGTATTGCATTTTATGTGAGACAAACTTGGTGTTATATGTAGAGAAAGATAAATATTATGTTTCTTGTAGTGATATATTAAATTTCAGTTGAATATAATGAATGAAAAACATATTTCTTTAATTAAAATAAACTACTTTTAGTGTTTTTTGATATAAAAAATATCAAAAAGACATAATTAATTCGAATAAATAATTCACAAAATCTAGTGGTATCAAATTCTATCCCCATTAAAATGAATTGAATACATGAAATTCATTTGGGTTTCAAAGGGTTAATAATTTCAATATCCTTTTATTGAAACCCACACCATAAAAATGAATACAAAAACTTCCTTAAAAAAATAATGTTGGAATCATAATATTTACCAAAAGTAACAAATAAAAAGGTTTACACATGGGGTAACATAGGTGGGAAGTGAATAGTTGGACATAGAAGATGAATCTAGCCATAAGTTTCTGATGGAGAGTGATAGGGAACAAGGTCAAGAAAAATTTAGCAATCATAAATCCAGAAATCTTTTCTATCCTAAGGGACTATCTGATTCATCATAAATGAATGCACTATGATAACATTTTTTATTACAAGATCCTTTTTCTTAATGTTAAAAAAAATTCATGATAATATATACTTACATGATTTCATGACAACCATGCCCGTTTTTTGAATTGATCGATATCCACTTCATCTCTTATTTTTAGAAATTAAGGTGTTTTTTCATTCCCAAAGAATTATGATATCTTGAGATCCATAAATAGAATGATTGGTCATTACATATTTTTTATGAAAATAAAAGGATGTGACAAGTTATAAAATATGCATAAATATTATATGGGTAGATAATACATTAAGAAAAACCAGTTTATAAATGGTTAACCTTATTACACATTCAAAATATTAAAGTTAAAAACATTTGAAATATGTTTAATAAATTTCCCAAAAACAAAATAGAATTGATTCCCCGTGTATCATAATATATCTATTGGTTGTTTCATACCAAATATTTGAATACATCCATCATTTATTCCATTGAAATATGGTAATAACATGAATTACCACAAATACTTATTGAAAACATGCTTGATTCCTTATTCAATAGTTTATTGGATATATTTCATAAATCCAAAGAAAGTTGTAAACTACTAAAATGATATACTAGACTACATTTCATCAACTCCTTAATTAGTTCCATGGTAATCCATACCTTTCCAATTTACATGTTCATATCAAACATATCTATATCCAAAAAACATTATCTTAACATAAGAAAAATATTATTGGTTTTCTTCCCTTAATCTAAATGTCACCTTACCATTGAATCACTTTTACAGTCTATTGAAAGCATTCATCATAATATTTTAAATACTTATAGAAAAACATAAAATGAGAAATCCATTTACTTTTCACTATTATTATAACATAATTATTCAATCATAGTACAGAAAACATTAATAGTAACACTTAATCCATAATCCAGTAATAATGCTACCTCATTATATTAAATAATACCTTGTTCCTTTCACATTTCATCTATAGTCTCCCTATCCTTGCCAATAAAACCATTAATCACACCACCTTGTTTATTATTATCTTGGTATTTCAACTTGGAAAATTTGTTTTCATAATTTCCATTCATTCTATAGTTAACAAATTTAGCCATTTATGATGTCTTAGGGAGGATAATATTCCCGTCCATTTCAATATCCTAACCATTAATTTTCCCTTTGTAGTTACTTGCTTTGTGTCCATATTTTCCATAGTAAAAACACCTTATTATTCACTTATGACATTCAATTTAGCAATTATTGACACATTATTTACATAAAAGAAACATAATCTTCATTCATCCCTGGCCTCCCTTACCCAAACTCTCAGTGAACTCTTTCATTCTCTTATTTGGTGTGTCTGAGAGTTGGTTATGGTACATATTCTCGATCATGTTTCTAGAAAACTTATTAAGGATGACCAAAACATCCTTTACTCTAGTGATAATCCCATTTGACTTCTCATAAGAATGTTTTCCATCACATTAATTATTAATCTGGTAACTTTGGGTTCCCTCTATTAACTAAAACCAAAAAACATTGAGTAAGAAACAACTATCATAGTGAGGAACCACATAATCATGTAATCCACTTAAATGGTATGTAAATTATGAAAAATATCATAAACTATGGAACCTAAAGTTTATAATAGTTTATACATATTCAAAAATCATTTAAAACATTTTGGATGACTTTTGAAGAGTTTTTTATTTTCCAAATCATATCCCCCAGGAGTGTGAGACTAGGTGCACAGTAAGCCAGTTTATTGTGTATCGGGTTTCATCGAGTAACGCCTGGCACACCTCTTCAAATTTGTGACTCATTGGTACATATTTAACATAACCATATCTACATTTAGAATATAGATAATGATTTATTATTAGGAAACCACTCACATCTTCCTTTACCAAAATTACAGGACATTTTCATAATCATTAACCATTATACTTATCTATGACACATACCTAGAAATATCCTTAGAAATATACATTAGGATCTCACTAAAGTTTCATTATAATAGTTTCCAATATTTGAAAATAATTTTTCTCAAATACTAAATATAAAAAACCAGCATTAATGTACACATAAATTGCATCATTTTTTTGGAATACATAAAACATTACAAAAAGGAAGCCCAAAGACCTTGTTAGTTTAGTGAATTTGGAAACATGGAAAAAATCATATAACTTAATGAACGATCTTCAATGTTTCTAGAAATGATATTCCCCCTTAGTAATTATATATAAAAACCTTTATTTATAACATAAGTAAAGGGAAATAATTAAGGGGTGATATCGAATCCTCAATAATGGTAAATAAAGGAAATACGTAAGCAAAACATGAGCATAAGGATATGAGAACATGAGCACAACATTTAATGATGATAAAATTTATTTCAAAGATTATAAAAACAAATCATGGATTAAATATTGGATGGTCATAAGACATAAATCATAAGGAAAACAAGATATTATGCCACAAAATCATAACAAATGAATAAGACATGTAATTGTTGAAGACACATAAGAATAAAAAATAAATCTCTTAGTATTCAAGGCATCGATACTATGCCCATATTAGTAGTATGGGTTCCCTCCCCATACAAAATTGGTATTCATGGTTCACTCCCGAGGTTATCTTAGTAGTGTGATTTCACACCCCATACCGTCAGGTTAGTAATGGTTCTCTCCCATGGCCATATTAGTAGTCAATGTTCCCTCCTAAAACCATTATATTATTATGAGTAAACATCCCAAACAATATTTGTAGTTGTGTTTCACACCAATGACCATATTAGTTGTCATGTTTCACTAGTAAGACCATCTTAGTATATATCATTAGATATAAATAATTACCCAATGCATTGGGGGGGATATAGGTCCCACCCATCTCATAATGAAATTATACAAACATGTTCAACAAGATCCTAAATAATCATATCATAACCCATGAAATGAATTGTGTTCCCTAAACATGTAAGTATATCTTAACTTATGAAATAATATAGGGTTCATATTCATTTAATCAAATCCTAACCCATGAAAAGAAGCTATTTTCATAAACATATTACAAGTTAGAGAGAAACACATTTCATAATCATATAATCCATGAAAGAGAAAGAATTTCTTAAAAATAATTACATAATGTTTAAACCATTCAAATAATGAATATGGATGAAACCATAGGATCATTTCCCAAAAGAGAATGATTAACATCAGCATATGTAATATTAGATGTAAAATAATTCGAAAATATCCAATAAAACCATTTCTTGAAGAAAATATCATTTCTTCTTTGAAAAATTATTTTAAAACATAAAAACATTTGAAAACCATTTTATTGAAAACTTATATGGATGTCTAGATAATATTTGAAAATATTTATCCTTGAAATATTATTAATTAAAAATTTAAATCTTTTTCATTGAAAATGATTTAATACTTTTAAAAACATTTTAAATCATTTTAAATTTTTTTATAGAATGTCTCTCTGAAAATGTATAAATAAATATTGAAATCTTTTAAATCCTTTTCTTTGAGAATAACCTTTTCAAAACATATAAAGAAATACTTGGAAACCCCTTAAAAAAATTTGGAAATAAAACATTTTTGGAACACATCTTAAATGAAAACCACTTTAAATTAATAAAATTATAGAATATTAGGAAAATATTTTCTTCAAAAACAACCTTGTAAACTTATGAAGTTTGATTCAAGGAAATTATGGTCATGGTTGAGGGTAAGTCCATACATGCTAAATATTCCTTTTGCACCTTAAAAGTTATGAAAATTCCCTCGATTGGAAAACGACAAGAAGATTACTTATAATTTTTTTAAATGGTATAACATGGGTAAAAATGTATTTTAAATATTAATATATAATAGTGAAAAAATTTTGAAAACCATTTAGGGAACACTGTATTGAAATTACACAGATTTCTGACTGAAGAGTGAGGTAAAGTGAGACTTTCTTAAAAACTCATTCTTCACCATATAATGTACCAATGAGTGGGAAAATGTTCCCACGAATTGGATAAAACATGAATAAATATATATTAATGGAAAAAAATAGAGTTCAAGGGAGATGGTTCATAAGATATCATAAATGGTAGAATAATCATAAATAATCTCGATAAATAGTGAGATTGTAGTTATAAACCCTAAAAAATTTAGTAAAACTGAATCATTACACAATTTAAATAATAATATTAATTAAAGATTAAAATTTAATGAAAATAAGGATATTAATGATAAAAAATTTCAATTTCATTATATAAAACTCATGAAAAAAGATATATAAATAACATGGCATGTGTCTGAAAGATGTAAAATTGAGACAAAATTACATTATCGATTTGATAAATTTTGAAATATAAAGACTAGAAGGAATGATTATCAAATAGATAAATAAATAACCATAAATCAGGTTATAATAATCATATAGCACATTCATGTTCATTATATACATCACAAAAAATAAATGAGTGGTGAATAAGGGAAACATCTCATGAAAACAAAAAAGTGAGATGAAATTGCGTTACCTTATGTCTTGAATCTCTTTGTACTCATAAAAAACATGTATAATAAATATATTTTTATTATAACCATGTTATCAAAAATTATTATTATATATAATAGCATATATGATTTTATTATGAAGTTATATGACCCACATGTTAACAATTCTATGTTAAGGTTTCAATTCGGGTAAAACCCTCTTTGTTCTTCCTACATGACTTTACTTACTATTCTTATTTTTCATTCTTATATCACAGTTTAATTACATAAAAAATTTGAAAAATTATATAAATATCATATATATTCGTTATAAATGTATTTTTAATAACCTATAAAATATAGAATTTTGTAATGGAATAAAATGTTCTTGGATATGGTAAGCCCTATGTATGATTGAACAATGTTTCCGTTCTGTTGTCATATTGAAAGAATATATGTAAATTAAATAAATATATATATATGTAATATAATTATTATTATTATTATATCATCTATTTTAACTAAAAAACCCTTAAACCATTCAATATACTGTGTGAACGAATCTCATTGCTTTGAGGAGGCGGTAGTCCACACATCCACATACGATGTCATCGTATGTACACAAGATGGAAAGTATAAAGGTATGTGTTATAAAAGAATTAAATAATCATAAATAATTAATAAATATAATACATATCATATATAAATATTTTTTTCCATCATAATTTATATCTAATAATGTTAGTAAAGTATGAAACGTACAAACTTCATTTTGTGAGGTGGTAGTTCACCGTACATAAAAACAATACGTTTGTTACCCATTAGATGGAAGTGTTTCTATGTGTAGGTCTAAAAAATAAAATAAAAATGTTATTATATTGGGGATAAATTTTGGTTTTATAATAATTTAATAGGTATATTTTGGTGTGTAGATAATGAAAATAATACTAAAGAGCTTGAAGAATGATACTACCTCTTCTTTGGGTAACACCTTTTGGTTTGCACCAAAGGGATTTCTTCGAAGGATTTCATAAAAATTGTAGGACTATAGGATGAGATGTAGTATTATAAGGATCTATTTTTGACGATATTGGCCGAAACAAATATTATTGGGATGTGTGAGGATCTGGGAGGATATTGGGTCTTTTTATAGTGTAGGAGGAGTGGAAATCTTGTATATTTTAGAAAAGGGAATTCCACTAAAATTTTCCAAATTGAATGTGACTACATTAATAGAACAAACTATAGATAATGGAGGATAGTGTCTAAATATTTTCATCTAATCAGGTATCAAATTGTTTATAGGTCATTTCACCCATTAAGATTAAGGTTTATTTTCATCTTATGATTAATCTCACCTTAATTATTGTAATTAATTTTGATTACAATCATAAATAGTTTCTATAAAAAACTAATTTGACCTTATAATACATTATAAATTATGATTATTTCAAATACGGAATAAATATTTCCAAATTATAATCCCATAATTGGAAGAAATTAATTTAAATTTAATCCCATAGATGAGACGAAAATTCAGAGTTTTAAAAAAGGTAAAAGTTGTATATGTTTTTATATTCAATTTCAATATGATTTTATTGTAAGGAACTATAATGGATAAATTGATAAAAATTTATCTAGTTAAATATTAAAAAACTTTAAAATATATGTTAACCATTCAAATTAGTTTGAAGAGAAAAAAACATCTTGAATTAAGATGCAGTAGTTTTCATGTTTCATAAAAAAAAAGAAACTGCACCGAAAAATACCCAAAATCCACCATAACTGAATTTTTATGTTTATATTTCATATATGAAGTTTATTTTGAATTTAAAAATTTATAAAAGTTCAAAAACATTTATTTAAAATAAGTTTTCCAATAAAAGGTGTTGAGTCAACCTTTAACAAACCATTTCTTTTTATGAAAAATATTGGGGGTTTTATTATCTTATGCTTATAAAATATATTCGATGAATGTAAAAAATATTTCATTTAATATTTCAAATATATATTTCATTAATATAATTCAGCACTAGCAATTAAATTAATTTATTAGGATAAAATTATTTTGTGAGCCTAAAATTTGTGTTTAATAAAAAAATCACTTAATATTCAATTGGTTATTATATTTATTTCTAATTAATTGGTAACCAATAAATTCAAACATGTATTTTAGTAAATAATTTAATCTTATTACTAACCACCAAAATAATGGATAGGATATATATTATTATTTTAAATAATAAATTTTTAATAATATATTATTGTTAAGTTAAAATCAGTCTAGCGTGTTACACAAGCCACTAAAGAAAGTCGATATTGAGTTTAACGTAATAGGACCTCGATGATATATGTATATAAAACAAATAATTATGTTTTTTGAATTCATGATTTAGTTGGAGTTTCATATAACACAATCCAAAATTTTTGATTTAATAAAAAAACATTTATTTTGTGTTTTATGTAATAAAAAATATCAAGAAAATTAAATTAAATTAATAAATAATATTTCAAAAAATATAATGTTGTTACACCTATGTTTCATATCAATGTTTTATAAGGGCTTAAATAAGACTTTGTATACCAAACTAAATCTGAGTACAATGTATCATCCATATATTTATAGATATCCAGAGAGTAGAGGAAATTTTGTAGGAAAATATTTCAGGATTTGAAGGATTTGGGAAGATCACCTATCCGTGGTTGAGTTTTTATAAAAAAAAATATTTTAGGAATCATTTTACATGAATCCCTTTTTAGAGTCGTTATGGTTGACCATATTATTTATCACTCTGTTGTTATTAGGCTGTAGTACCAACATTTGTGGGGCTTATTTTGGTATAAGAGACCCTTGAGGGAGTGATTTTGATTTAGATGTGGTTAATTAATTCTCATAGAATAAAATTATCATATTCCTACCATAGGTGGTTAAATTTTCAGTTCAATGTAGGAAATTAATTCTTCTAATAATTAACTCCTCAATTAGAGAATTGATGTATACAAAAGAAAGGAAAGATGGTATTATTTCTTGTTGAAGAATTTGAGATCATTGAGTAAATCTGGATAGTGTCCTATAGTTTAGTTCTGCATCAAAAGTATTGAGGTATGAATGATATGTTCTATGTGTAATGTCTTTGTTAGTACATGTTTGATACTGTACATGTAATCATTTAAGAAGATGTAGAGATAGAGCATGAAATATCATTCATAGATTACCCAACACATATCACAAAAATGAATGAGAAAGTGTCGTAAGAGAAGATGATTCCATTTTTCAAAGTCTATAATATCATAGTTTTATTCAATATTATACATAGGATAATGGATCTGATTCTCAGGCACAATGTTTTGCGTTGTTTGATCAAGACCACTAGAGATACTTCTTGGGTATGAAACACCGCAAGAGGGGGATAATTATAATTTCCATGACACTAATGATATAATTTTTTAAATTATATTTATTTTTTATTTTTTTTCCTAATGTTGTATCTTATTGGTAAAATGTTCATGGAGTTATCCTTTTAGAATATGGAAGCTTAGTGGGCTGCATGGTAGCCGCAAAAGGACCCTAGCTAGCTAGTGAGCTACATCAATCAGTTAGTGGTGATGGCAGTTAGACTTATAATTATAAATATCCCACTAGTTATCCTGTAACATTCCAATATTTTATGACATATTTCTATATATTACATTTTATTTCATAATATCCATAATTAAATAAGACATTAATTTTAAATAAACCCAGAAATAACTATTATTATTTAATGTAATAGTTATCACCAGTCTATCAGATTGGAATGTATAAGTAAGAGTTACTAAATAAAAAATATATTTCGAATATATTTTTAAAATGGAATTGTTGGATTTTTATTTATTAGAAATTAAAATAAATTAATTTGAAGAAAAAAAGACGTGTTTTTCTAAAAAAGAATTTATGTAGACAAATTGTTTTTGTATTAATAAATTAATGATATCTCTATTTATGGATGATTCTAATCAAAAAAATTTTCTATATATTCCACTAAATATTTTAAAATTAATATTATAATTTTTTATATGGAACACAATGAATTTAAACTCAGTTATATGGATAAAAATGAATTTTTTAAATAATGGGTTTGTTTTGATTTGGATTATTATTTAAAAAATATTATCTACAATTTATAGAAATTGAATATTTTTAAATGGATTCCATATTCATAGTCATAATAATTAATAACATTTTATAAGTTTAACTAATGATTTTTTATAATGAATTGTAAAAACAATAAAAATTCTTTACATAACATAAGTTTAAATTTGGTTTACCAGGGGTTATTCTAAGAGATAAGGTATAAAATAATATAAAAATAAGAATTAGATTGATTGTTTTATGTGTTTATAATTTTTCCATCCAATATAAAATTATATAGTACTTTGGAGCCACTCGATTCAGCTAAGGCATTATTATATTAAGATCTTTTGAATAATTCCAAGTGTGTCATCCCTCTCCCTTATAAAAAGATATTGCATCTCCCTGGATACTAACACTTCATAATCCTTATATATTTTCCATAATCTACCATAATCCCTATTAAAACCCCTCAATGTGTTATAGTTTTCTTGTTTAGATCATAATACCATTATTTCAATGTCTAAGGACTAATCCAAAGGATGTTTCTCAATGACGAGGTATAACTCTTAATTGAGTACTACAATTTTTTTCTTAAATAAACTCTAATAAATATATGGTATAATTTTTAAAATATTTACTATATTATCTTCACTATTAATAATTTTTATTATAAGTTTTGATAAGTCATTTTCCATCACCATTCAATCAAATGCGAAATGAATTTTACTTCTATTGTGTTTATGTACACTATCATATACACGCAGTGATATGATTCTTCTTCAATCAAAATTTTTCATGGTTTGATTTTATAATGGAATTAATAATTAATAATTATATTTATTACAAAATTATTTTTTTAAATTACAACATATAATCTTCTTATTACTGTACCATTCATTGTAAAATGACAATGTCACTCATGAAAAGATGTGGACTACCACCTCCGCACAGAGATCTGATTCAGTTTTCATAACCACTTTATACAAAAAATTATAAATTTTTATGTCATGAATAAATATGAAACTTATTTTATTATTAATATTTTATATATTTTTAAACCATGTATATTTATAATGTGACCGAACCATCGAACCAAAACATGCCTGGAAAATGAAAGAGTTTTTTATTCGGATGTTTGTTTTAAGGAAGAAATGGTTAATAAAAGGATAACTATAAATTATATAGGAATGATACATAAAATGTTATATATGAATATGGTTTCATAATATATTTATAATTAATATATATTGATTAAAGATGATTTTTTAACAATAACAAATCATTATCGATCTAGATGTAAGGGGTTTATGTTATAATCTAATTTCTTTTTAGGATTGTCAATGGGAAGTTTTAATTGATGGGAATTATAAAACCATTATCCATTAAAACCATTTTTTCATATTGTTATGTTTGTATATAATTTATTTTATTATTAGTATTTTCATTACATTGATTCTTAAATTCTATGATATTATTTTAAAGAAAATATATCCTTATTTCCTCTTTGGTCGATGATTTTTTTCCATGTTAAAAACCATCCAAATTATTTTATGAATGTTATTAAAATTACTTTATATTGTTTAAATTATCATTTCAAATACATATGAATTAATTCAAAATGGTTTAAAATTAATATTTTTAAATGAAATGTTTTAAAAAAATTAATTTTTTACCTTTTAAAAAAATGTTCAAGGAATGTTTTATTTTAATGTATAATGCATGGACAGATATTCCCACAACAATGGATTTTTTTAGAAAATATTTTGGACTATAATTTCTTTTTATTTTTATATAAAAGGAATCAATTATGTGAGTTTTTTTGTCAAAAACTATCATTAGAAAATGATAATTTTCTCATGATTTTTGAAGAATGGTTAGAATAATAATTTATAATTATTTTATATCCATGTAAAAAACATTTAATCATTATTATTCTTCATTTTGTATATGATATTAGGATTAAATCCACATTCTTTATTTGGATATCTTATGATGGTTTTTTTAAGGATGATTCTATAAAACACATTTCATTCCTAGGGGTGAATTATGTTATCATGAAAGATTTGTGAACCCATTTCCTTTACATGAATTATGCTATGTAGAATTGATGAAATTCTTATGAAACACATATCTTTTACATGGGTAATTATATAATGACATTATGAATTTTTTATGATGTTTTAGATCACATATGTATAATATTAATTATGTGATGAGCAGGATGAAAATTAGATAGCATCCAATGCATTTTGTAATGACAGATATCTTGTGAGATAGTATGGATTGGAATGTGGAGTAAACCCATTTCAGTAATGGAATCTATCTACTATGATTGTATTAGGATGGAAGCATGAATATGGAAAATATGGAAGGGTAAGTGAACCCAATCAACATTAATATCAATACATGTAATCATTTTCTATGGAATTTTTTTTCCTTTCTTTCTATTCAAAAAACATATATAATATGCTTATGATATATTATCATTTTTCATTATTGATTATTTATTATTAAACATAGATACACCTACAAATTTTGTTATGACAAAGCCTTTTGAAATGATTTATTGTTAACAATTTGTTATAGATTAGGTATGACTATTATAATTTATGATCATGTTATCCAACATTTATTATTATCTATGATCACTTGTGATCATCGATTGATAAATATTATGTTTTCCCTTATTTAAAATTTCTTATTACCATTTCTTATTTTTTTTCTCTAGGGTATGAAAAAAGGTTTTATGTAGGGTATGTATATAAAGTGTATAATGGTAGAAGATATGTGTGGGAGATAATGTAGACCATTCATGAAATTAAATGATTTTATATATAATGTACAAAGGATCTAAATCATTATAGTTTTGGGTTATATTTTTTATGATATGTATTAAATATTTATCTAGAATTATGTAAATTAAATTTATTAAATTCTTTTGTCACCACAATTAGTATTAGATTATGGTTTATTTTTTAAGATATTAGGATTATAAATCATTGATGAAAACCCTAGGGTAATCCAAATCATAAGATAATATCCAAATGTTTTGGTAAGGTGTATATTATGTGGTATTCAATCTATAAATTAATTTCTGGATAATAAAAGTGGATGTGGTTTTGGAAATATATGTAGTAACTCAAAAAGTGATGGTTAAGTATATATTTATCATCATTATTGTGCATGATTAATATGTCTTTATACAAACATAGTGTCCCGTTCTTATGTGAAATTATTTAGTTAATAAAAATATTATTTATGAATTATTATGAATGATTTAAATAGATTATGACCATGAATGACCAAATTTAATACTATGTTTTCATATATTCCTTATAAATTTCCACGATTCATTCATCCTCTAAAAAATCAATTCATGATTGAATGATTATTTACTATGATTATATTTTGGAATAAATACCTCATGAAGATAGTGAAATGTATTTGGTATGATGTTTTAGTTCATAAATTTGTTTGACAATGTTAGTTGTGATGTTTTAGTGTGTTTTTTGATAAAGAAATTTAAAACCATCAAAATAGAGGAATGGAATTTATAATAGTGGTATAGAATGTACAAAATAAAATTTTGTCACATTTCATAGTGATTTCAAAAATTTTGGGGTCAATAATTTGTTTGAAGATAAATTTTCTTTTTGGAAAAGGGAACATTTCCCCACAAATTAAAATGATTCATGAAAGGATGAATGAGGTTCATAATGTATATTGAAATAAAGAATTTTTGAAGGAATCATGAAATAAATTTATTTATGGGATCTGGTAAAAGTTTTAAATATATAAATGATTTCCATTAGGAAAAATAATGATAAAGTGACGTGATGAGACAAATTAATGAAAGGAATAGTGAAAATGGTCATCCAGATTTTGAACCTGCACATCAATGGTGTAATTTCAAGGGGAATATACATTAAAATCAATAGTGTAAAAATTTGATGGTTAGTAATGATAATCAGTTTTAGAAACCTCTTAAACCCAAAAATAAAGGGAATTATCATGGGATCACAATTGAAAAAGTGGGTCACGTGAACAATGCAGGAAAAGGTATAACTACAATCCACTCTAGAATGGAAAATTTCTTATTTGATTCTTCCTCTATGTACTCTTTTACATCTGATTAATTTTTTAAAGGTATAATATCACCACCAAAATTATTATATGTTGAGTTTACAATTTAAAATACTAATGGTAAGATGAATTAAATTCAATTCTATAGCATCTCTTTGATAGAATTTTGTGGGATTTTTATTCCTTTAAACCTTGTGAATCTCTCTGTTGTTGAATTTGATTGGATTTTGGGTGTGGGTTAGCTCTCTCTATATAGATACTATATCAATTTTTGAGTAAGGTAAGTCATGTTTTATATTCCAAATCAACCTATGATATCATGTTGATGCAAAAAGAATATAAAGTTAAAATGGATCATAGATACGGTTTATGTGTTTTACTACCCATTAACGAGGGTTATTTATCTAAAATAGTTGGGATTATGTCCATATCAATGGTATTCCTATTGATTTAGCCTATTATTATGTATTTCCTGAATACCTTCATACTCTTCCACATAATCATGTAGTTGAGTTTTCAATATAACTCATTTATTATGCTACAATAGTTTTAAAGATTCCATTTAGAATTCCCTGATTTTTTTTAATGAATTAAAGAAGAAACACTCGGGGATTATTTATAATGTATTCATACATTCCAGTGTGTTACTATGGGGTGAAATAATTTTTTGTTAATTATAAATATATGTCAATGAACCATTACCTTGACATCTGAGAACTTAACAAGATCAATTTTAAGAGGAACTATCATATACCACATATTAATGAATTATTTTATCATCCACATAGATTTCAAATCAATTAAAATATTGTTTTTCTTTTTGGATATCATCTACTGAGATTCAATAAGGAGGATATATCCAATATAACCCTATATATGAGGTAATGTCATTATGAATTTAAAGTGATTCCATTTAGACATACCAATACCCTCTAAATGCAGTGTGAATTTTTGATACATGAAGTTGGATTATTATGTCATATAGTCTTATGTGAGGGTATATCAGTGGATAATTCAAATATTTGATGTTATTGACCAATAGACCTGACCAATTAGGACAATCATTATCCATAGTTTTCATGAGTTTTCAAGATACTACTGATTCTTTTTTAGTGATTTATTTTGCAAATCAAATCCAAAAAAACATGTTGAATTAGATGGGTGCTAATTTAATTTAGACATATGAAAATGGTGAAAATTTAAGGGAACAAAAAATAAGGATGGTATGTGATCTTGTACTAATTCTACCCTACACTAGAGAAGGGTTTATAATAATTAGATTCATAAAGAAGAATGGAATGAGATATGTTATCATTAATAATGATATGGTTATAACTAATTAATCAAACCAATTGAGAATTCATGAGTAAAATTACTCGATTCATTATTTGGAGTTGGAAATTGAAATTTTTTCACTAAAAACATAGAGTCCTTATCATTATAGAGAATGGTTTGATATATATAATAATCATAAAATCTTGATTTATATATTCACATATAAGAGTTGAATATATTCCAAAGGATATGGTTATACTTGATTAATGATTATGACTACTGAATACACTACCCCACTATGAATGTGATCATGGTGTAAGATTCTCTTTGTTAGAAAGACCATAGTAGTTTGTTAAAGATATTGATTTAAAGAGATCTAATGTTTCTGAATTTATAGAAGATGGATCTTGAAATAATGAGGAAAGTGGAAAAATCATATCTTTAATGTATTAATGTTTAACTATCCATCCATTTGGGGATTAAAGAGACATAAAGGGAGGATGTGGAACAATTGGGGAAAGTTAGAAATGTTATAGACTTTGACCACAATTTTGATGAAATGATGAGATTCAAGATTGGAGGATGTGCCCCATTAATTCAAAATATGAAGATGGATCTAATGGAAGAAGCTAGTAGTTTATCATTCTTTATTTAATCAAAAATTAAAAAAGAGGTATTGATATATGAAAGAGTATTTACCATTGGAAAACATGAACATGGGTATTTTATAGTATGTTTCTTGATTATTGGTATGTAAAAAAGTTAAGTCTAAGAGATATAATTATAAGAGAATTTTACAACCATTACCCATACCAAAAAGGATTTTTGAAAATATTACCATGGATGTTTTTATTACACACACTAAAACTTCTAAAGGGAATAATTCAATTTGGGTTTAGTCAATCTCATTTTATAATCATAAAATTTCATTTCCAATGGAGAATATGTATTTCATTTTAAAATTTTCATGATATACATTAAAGAGGTGTTATATTTTTATGATGTACCATATTAGATTTTATATTATTTTGATATGATATTCACCTTAAAATTATGGTTAAGTCATTATCATATTTTGAATAAAAAGTCGGACTTTAGAACTGCATATCATCCTAAAAAATATGTCCAGTTTAGGTGGACCATAAAAACACATGAATATATAATGAGACAATATTTTATATATTTCAAATGTGGTTAGAATCACAATATTATGTTGGAGGATGTTTTTTATAATAATAGATTACACTAGAATATTTAGATTTATCCTTATAAATCCCTCTATAGTAGCAATTACATAACTCCAACATGATAGGATGAAGTTGTAAATTGACTACTTGTATAACCTAATATATCTAAGGCTAGATATTTCCATCATCACATTAGGGTAGCTCATAGTCAAAAAATGTTATTCTGAAAATTATAATTTAGATTTATAGTTCCAAGTTATTGAGATGTTATACCTAGAAACTTCTCCATGAAAGAGGGTTATATGATTTGAAAAGAAGGGAAAAATTATCCCAATAACATTCATTACCATGGAAATTAATGATCATATATAGATAGTTTCTTATCAAATTTATCTTCCATCAAATTTCCCACAAGTTCATGATGAATTCCATGTATCCATGCTAAGGATATAGTTACATAATCCTTTCATTTTACTAAACAAAGCGATCATCCTAGTGGAGCGTGAACTATCTAATGAGAAATAACTGGTGTATATTTTTGATTGAAGAGAGAATGTAATATGAAAAAAGACCACTCCTTGAGTCAATGTTTTGGGTTATAACCAAAAATTTGAGGAAGCTATGGGGGTATTTTATGATGTGCTAAGGAAGAAAAATAATTAGTTCTTTATATCCTAGTTATGTAATTTCGAAGTAAAATTTATTGTAATATGGGTAAAATGTAAGACACTAAAATTTTATTGTATATATATTTATAATATTAATTATTTGATAACTTACATTACATATATATCTAGACATGCCTTTTACACATATTATTATACGATTCTCATAATGAAAATCTCTCACTTACAACCCAAATATCGTGAGTTATAGTATCTTTCGATGACTAGGTTCATAACAGATGAAATAAGGACTAGAATAAAAATTATTTTTTTTATTTCATAAAATATTCTCTTAAATATTTTTTCACCCAAAAACTATATGGGATAACCAAAACAATACATATATAATAAGGTATGAGTTAAAAATCTCAGTAAGGGAATAATCATGATAATGAAGCAAATTGTATGAGATAAATATATAACACGAAAACATAAAAAATAAGGGTAAAAAATTATCACATTGAATAATAACATAAAAAACAAGATATTATAATATAATTTCATCATAATGAATTTGGTAGTAACAAATAACATTCCATAAAATTGACTTAATGTAAAATTCCTAGAAAATATCACATGGTTGGCAAAATACCATAATAGATTAGGTTCACTCCATAATCTCATAAATAACACCTAATGACACTAATGAATTGCCCATTGAGTTTTAGTACTAGTTAGGAATATAGATCATAACATGTTTATGATTTATATATGCCATAAAAAAATTAAATCAATCATAAGTCTAAAAAAATTACACAGAGGTAAAATGGGTTGTATGATTCTATCTCATATATTAATCAAAATAAATTTCATAAATAAGAAATTTGAGATATGATCATAATGAATGTATTACCTCAACAACTTATTAGATAATATGTTGGGTAAATTATTAGGGGATATATATAAAAAATTTATACATAATTCATAACATAAATGGATTTAATTATTAAAGAAAATGTCTTTAAAATATCATGTGTAATATTTCTTGGAAAATAATCATTTCTCATTTTGAAATGAATTTTTTAGAATTAAATAATTTCAAGAAATAGAATAGAAAAAATTTTCTCTAATAAAACCTTGGAAACATTTGATGGATGATTCAAATAATTGAGCTGTCATGTTGGTGGGTAATTACATAAATGTTCTATATGTTAAAAAGCATTCCTTTCACCGTGTTTTAAAAATGTTAAAAACCACCATGTTTGGAAAATGAGAAGATGATTCCCTAAAAACATTTTTTTTTAAAGTAAAACATGTTCATTCATGTCTTTAGTAAATATTTTATAGAATGTTAAAAAAATTATTGAAAATATTTTTAGAAAACATGGATATGGATGAAAATGGATTTACCACCGAAGATAGAAATATAGTCATCTTTTGTAAAAAACAATTTTCAATTATTATAAGTACAAAAGAGATGATGATAGTAATATTACTTGAAATTTTTTTCAATATAAAAATTATAAGAAAATATATTCGGTTTAAGATATAAATATGAAAAAATTCTTCCATGGGATGCCAAAACATAAACTATATTAGATAATGATGAGATTGGGAAATAATCTATTACTGTGTTCTAATATTTTGAATCATAACCACAATGAAATTATTAACTTTAATTAAAAATTTATATAACATGAAGGAAAATAGATTTTTGATATAACATTAAAATGGGAAATATATACACCACAGAAAACAAATAAGTGGTGAATATAGAATATGTCTCACAAAAGTAAAAGTGATATGAGAAATCCCTAACCTCAAGTGTAGAATTTTCATGTATGACGTTTATATCCCGTTTAATAAACATATATAAAATTATATTCCTAAAAACATTTAATTGTTTAATACATTATACACAAACAATTCATTTCATTTATTTTATTGACATATTTAATTACATTACTAGTTACGTCCATGTGAGGTGCCTCGACGATGCTCAATTCATAGTTTTAAACAGCATCAATGTGTTGAAAACAATGGAATGGTAATTTTTCAATTATACATAGAATAATGAAAATAAAATTGTAATCATTTTTATACATCAATTATAATTTTAAGAAAACCAAGCATTAGGATTATAAATAACCACGTACATTACAATCGCGGAGATGGTATATCGTATGTACACATGAGTAACGTTTCCTTTTTTCAATGATCATGAAAGAACAAAGGTTAGTGTAATTTTATTTTTTAAAATTATAAATATATCATAAATATCATATTAATTATTTAAATAAACTTAAATATAGCATCCATGAATGACCACATCGCTTCATTAGGCATTATTCCACCACACACATGAATGACATTATCATTTTTCAGTGGATGTTATGGTAATAAGATATATGATATTTAAATTTTATTAAATTTTTTATTTCAAGAATTTCATATATAAAAATTAAATCTATATCCATGAATATCCTTGACATGTGATGATGGAAAATGAATTTCATTGGTTCGTGAGTTGGTAGTGCATTATTCACAAAAATGATGATTTTGCTACCCATTTTATAGAAGAGGAGATGGTTTTTATTATAGATATTAAACTACTAAAATATTTTTTATTATAAATATTTGTTTTATTATATCATCTTGATTTAATAATATTTTAAGGAGGTTGAAGAAGGGAAAACAAAGATGCTCATTTTAGAACGACGCCAATTCTTCAGGCTACCTCATTTGGATTTTAGGTAAATCCTTCCTAGATGGGATTTATAACAAAGACAAGGATTCTATGACATGTGTTTAGAATTGAGAAATGTATTTGGTAACTTATTGTCTGAAATAAAAGTCTTTGGATATGTCAAATACTTATGAGATGGGTGGCCATTTTTAATTACGGAGGAGTTGCATTTTTTTAAAGACGCAAAACTATTCACTGATGTGAAGTCACCCTCAACCCAAGTTACTAAATAATTGAAATGTAAATTATTTTAGCTGATATAAGTTCAAGAAACAAATATTCACTAAAATTATACTTTTTTTAAACATTTTATCCTCCTTAACTATAAGGTTACTGACTTTTACAATTTTAAATTTGTATCATGATTTAAATTTTTTTACTTTTTACCGTTCATTTTGACCAATAATTATTTTGAATTACTTATATAAAATAAACTAATAAAATTAATAATATATGATCCAATATATTAAATTATATTTACCAAAGTGGTAAAATTTAATTTAAAAAACCCCACAAGCTTGATGAAAAACGGTTTTCCGAAAAATTGAATTTTTGAGGAAAATATGATCTTATATTAATTGTATTAATAGAAACCGTCATTATATGAATGTAAATTAAGAAATATAGATATATAATATATAAATTTTATTTAATTAATAATTTACCAGGTTTTACTTAAATTATGTAATTTTGAGAAACATTATTCAACTTAAAACAATTTTCCTGAGAAAGCTTTTTTAAGACATAAAATAAAATTATACAAATATAAAATATAAAAAATATTAAAATTTATTTAATTATATTACATTAAACAAAGAGATAATTTTTTTAATTTTACATAAAATTAAATTAATAATGGTACTTTAAATTACATGATTAATAAATAATAAATGATAGATTTACATATATCGATATTTTGTAATATTCAATAAAAAATCAAACTTTTCCTAACAAATACAAAAATATCACCATAGGTTAATTTTGATATGATGAATTACAAAATTATGTTCATTTTATATAATTAATTATATAAAATTCATATAAATTAATTATAAAAGTTTCTCACAAATACAAATAAAATACATTTTTTAAAAATAATTTTTTTGATGAATAAAATTACATACTAAAAACAAAGATAATATTTACTTAGAATATATATATATATATATATATATTGAGTATTAAATTTATATAAATTTAATAAATAAGTAACTACTGTTAATACCCTCTAATTTAACATCTCTGTGATAATGATCACGATTAAATAATAATATGATTATAGTAAATCTTGGTTTTTTAAAACATAGTGTTTCATGTTGTATACACTATCAAACATAGTGTTGGTTAAAATTATTGGGGAGTAAAATTATCCCCACTTAAATAAATTTCATACTCATAACATAAAAATGTGTTCAGTAATAATGGTGCTGACATTTTAAAATACCTTTGTAGAAAACCCACATCATATAAAGGGTTAGTAAGTCCTTATTTTAAAAATAGGGAAAGTGCTATGTAAAGTTCATATGAAATAAAAAAATAGGTTTCCAATTAAGGATAAAATTGGTGAAATTTGAAAACATGGATTTGGAATAAAGAACCTTTTATGAGTTAATGTTATACCCTTTTTTTAAGAGAGAAGAGACCATTTATTTATCAAAAAAGTATTTTTTATTTCATGATATATTTCCTAAAGTTATGCTTTCCTTTTACCATATTGATTAATGAAATAAAGAAATATAATTACATTAAAATTTTTATTTCCTCCTTTAATCATTCTTAACACAATATCATCTGTTTCCCCAAGTGATGAGTATTCAAGTGGAATATTTCATCCCTAATGCACTATGATTATCTTCTCTCAAATAACATGACTCCACAAAATTTTATCAATATATTAATATTTTTTTTATAAATTATTATAAAAAAGAAATTGTATGCATCAAGTAAGATAATTCCCAAAATTAATACACCTTTATATTAATCTCAAAATCTAATGTTCAACATCAATCATTCCATAAATAAATAATCATACATCCCAAATAATATCCACATTACAATTTTAATTTTTTTCATTAAAAATAATATTTTTTATTAAATAAAATGTTATAAATATAGGATACATATTCAACATCTCAAGGGATGATTTCCCAAAATATCATCAATCTCCTCATGATCCTAAATATTCCAAAATATTTGACCCTAAAATTTATTTCCCAAGATCAACATAATATTTATCCATTTCATCATTTACGTAAAAGAAATGTTATGCATAATAGTACATAATGTGTACCAGGAATAGGTGTTTCTCCCTTATCACCCATTAGTTGTGGGTTCAAGCCCTATGACCTTGATAGATGTTGAAGGTTTTCACCCAGCATGTATTTTATCATTTTTTTAGAACTATGGAAAAAATAGTGAAAATAATATTCATCATTCCTCTTGATCCTATAAAATTACCAAGAGTGTGACAAAAATATTCAAAATTAACATTATTCATAAAATAACATTTTTGAACCTCAGTGTATTTCTACCGAATACATTTCATTCTGTAAAATATAATAATTTCAACTGAATATAATTATAACAATATGAAGTAAATATCAATGAAAATCTCTTCCTCAATAATTATTTTCTATAAAATGTAATATTACAATTAAATAACCATTCTAGGACATCAGTAACATTTAACTTTTTCTCAAAAATCCATAAAGGAAAACTATTTTAGAACAATCCTTATAAGTTTTATGATTATTATAACTAGAATACAATTGAAATAAACACTCCAACCACAATATTATAGAGTTCCAAAACCTAAAAACATCATTTATTCCACTTTAATTATTATAATACATGTTATCTTTGTAATTTATCCTTGGATTTGGAAATTTAATTGGATAATGTACAAGTTAACCTCATCTTAAAAATTTAATTGTTTGGGATGATTCTGGTATCAAATTATTTCCCACCATCTTATAAACTAGAATATATATTTTTTTGAAGATTATATACTTATATATCCCTTTCCACACATAATCTATATTACAATTTCATTATGTAATTTTCCACGGTTCACCGCCCCCACATTTTTATATATAGAAAATTTAATCTTCCTTTTTTATCATCTATAACACTTTACTTCCATGGGACACCATCCTTCTCGTATTTAACATATTTGGAAATTAAACTATATTCTAGCTATAAATCATAATTATATACAGATAATTTAACATGATCATAATGAGCTTAACAGACATTCCTATTAGGTTTGTCATCTCATTATGTAAATCACAACATTTCCCATCAAATTGGTTACTGGTGAGCTTTATTATATTTCCTAACATTAATTAAGATGATTAAATGTAACAAGATGATAAGTATTAACATAAAAAATTGAAACATATTTAATTATAAGGAATAAAATATAAATTATAATTATATCCTAAATTATGTGACTTTAGGTTTCAATAATGTTTATCCTGGAATCATTTCCTATTATGTTTGTAATGTAACAATTTTTTCATGTCCATAAAATTGGTTCGAAAAGTCTTTTCTGTTGTTCCAAATTATATCCAATAGGAGTGTAACTCCATGTTTGCAGTAAGGCCTATTGTAATACACTAGGTGAAAATTGTGTCCAACTCACTTGACCCATTTCAAGTTTATTACATTTATATTAAACAATGCTAGAGATATAATGAACCTTTATTTTAATACAATAACATTATATAACCTTTTATAAATTCTTAAAACCTTATATAAAGAGACACCCAAATACCATATAAGATTTGTTTCTTTGGAAACATGAAAACGTTGAAAATGGTACATGATCGAGATACATTATCCTGTAATATGATCTCTAATACTAGAACACCTATTAGTCTTATCTTATTAGAAATATATCTTTATAACATGGTGAAGGAACATAAAAAGGGGTTATCTCAAATACTCAATATGGGTTAAAAAGGTATGCATGTAATCATAAACACAATCATAGGGGTATGAGATCATGATCATAACATTAGAAGATCACCCAATTCATAACCAAGAACATAAAAATGAATCCTTTCATAATTTCTTTTACTTCATAAGGCATGAATCATATATAATTAATGAACATACACAATTAAATCATATCATAGGAATAAGACATGGAATTGTGGAAAGAAATTTCATATAAATGTTTTTCTATTCTAATAAATGGATTACTCTCATGGACATATTGATATCATGGGTTTTCTCCCCATACCATATTAGTAGTCATGGTTAACTCCTAGGGCCATCTTAGTAGCATGCGTTCACTCCTCATACCATCTTGGTAGTCATAGTTTACTCCCATAGACATCCTAGTAGTTTTGGTTCACTATGAAGACTATATTAGTCTATATCTGGTGATATAAATCATTACACATTGCATTGCAGGGTGATATAGGTCCCTACGATATCATAATGAAATATAAATTACATGTGACCCAAAATCATAAATAATCATATCATAATCCATGAAATGAAATAAGTATCATAATCATGTAATCATATCATAACATTTGGGGAAAGATACAAGTTTCATAATTGTTTCAAAATCATAACCTGTGAAATGAAGTGTGTTACAAAATAAAATTACCCATGAATGAGAAACATGTTTCATAAAAATAATTTCATCAAAGATAATCCATTGAAAGAAATAATATTAATGGTCATAATTAATCTTTTCTCTATAAAGTCATGAGTAACACCAACATATATTATCTATGTTGGGAAATAATTTTGAAACAACTTTTAAAAACATTACATGAGAAAAATATCATATCTCTATTGAATTTTTTTTAATTTTTTTGAATATATTTTTCTTAGAATACAAGGTTGAAATATTTCAAAGGAATATTGGAAAACCATAAAACCTTTTTAAAATTATTTTTCCTTGAAAATTATTTTTCAAGACATCAATTTGGAAATAAAACCAATTTCTGACAAATGAGTAAAATATGGTGATAATTTTCTGAAAAAATATTCCTTAATAATATTAAATTCCTCATAGTCAGAAATTGGAAATAATATATGAAGATATAATAGAAAAATAGAGTAGAATATACTTAATGAGTGTTCTTGAGAGTTTTATCATAATATTTCCACAAATGGAGCAAAATCATAAACGATATCAAAAAGTGATGAGATTGTTAAAATAAACTATTTTCCCTTGGAAACATCGATCCATACTCTCCATGTAAGAAAATTAAATTACATAAAGATTCATATATCATGAAAATATATAGATTAATGATATGAAATTTGGAATGGATGTATATATACCTCAAAAATAATGTAGGTGTATAATAGAACATGTGTCTCAAAAAGCCAAATTAAGACAAGATTGTCTTACCGATTTGGTACCTTTTAATAAATAAACCACTTGAAGTAATGACAAAATAATGGATGTGTAAATAAAAAAAATTTAAAAATCATAATAATATAATATATTCCTGGTCAGTATATACAACAAGAAAAATAAAACAATATCTAACATAGAATGTATCTCACCGATATAAAAAGTCAGATGAAATCCATTTACCTTGTGTATGGACTCTCTTCGTACTCATGAAATATAAATTTATAATAAATATAAGTTTATTATACATATATCACACATCCATATTTTTATATCTAATACTATATGGTTTTATTATAACTTTATATTACCTGTTTATTAACAATTCTATGTTTTAGTTTCACTTCAGGTGATATTAGCTTTATTTTTCACATTTGTCTTAATTTTTCATTTCTTTGGTCCATATACATATATAAAAATTTAAATAATGTAAATCATGATATAAATATTTATTATATTGAGTATATTTTTATTACAATTATCTATAGAATACTGATGTATGAAATATATTACATTGTTCATGTAGAAGGTATGTTGTACGTACGGACGAACGTTGTTTCTGTTTTATTATCATATTGAAATAAAGAGAGACATATATTTATATATATGTGTATATATAATTATTCTTGAAGAATTATAATATCATATATATCATATAAGTTTACTAAAACCATCTTCAACACATTCCATATAATATGTTAATGAATCATACCACTTTGAGGGGGCGGTAGGCCACACTTCCTCAAACGAAATTATCATATTTAGAAAAAATGGAAGGTATCAGGATATGTGTTATAAAAGATATAATTAATTAATAATAGGTAATAAATAAAATATATATTATATACAAATTTAGTTTCAATCATAATTCCCACCACGATATGTGGTAAAGGAATAACAGACATTCATCTTTTCGTGAGGTGGTAGTTCTCCATACACAAAATGTATGATCATGACCCATTTGATGGATGTGTGTGTGAGTGTAGTGTTTTTGTATAATAATGGAATAAGGATAGTAGATTGTGTGGATAATAAAAATAATATAATGATTCTTGAGGGAGGATGTTACCTCTTCTTTCGGAAACTCCTTTTGGTTTTCACCAAAGGGCTTCCATTGAATTCTTTATGCCCCAAAGGAAGATTCATGGAAAAATATGGTGATTTTGGTAATACTATTGAGATTATATTGGCCAAACCTAAGTGTTTTTATAGGTTTGGGGATGGAGGAGATGTGGTGGCATTTTATAGGGAAGAGAATGGACTCATTTAGTATTTTTGAAAACAAGTTAAGTATAACAATAACTTTTACCCCAAAAAAGTCATAAAAAACATAACAAAATCCATAATGGAAGGTTCCTGTCTGAATAATGGCCATCACATGGGTGTCTAAAATGCGTATAGGTCATTAGGGCCGTTATTTTTAATTTTTATTCCCTTGTAAAGCTTAATTTATCATTTCTCGTTCTAAATAATTTTAATTAATTTCACATATATATTTTGTGAAAAACAAAGTAGAACATATTAGGTATTAAAAATTATTCTTATTAAAAATATTGAATCAATTTTTCCAAATTACAATAATAAATATTGCAGAAATTATTTTAAATTTAATCCTCTAGATAGTAGGACAATGATGGTTTGTAAAGGAAAAATGATCTAAATATTTCGATGTTTTTTTATTCAATATCAATGCGAAACTGATTACAATTACCTAAATTGGATTGTGAGATAAAAAATTAATCAAATTAAACATTAAAACAAATAAAAAAATATAATTTAACCACATAAATAAATTATATTAAAAAGAAATATGGAATGAAAATTCAGTATTCTTCACTATTCCTCAAAATATAAAACTTCACAGAAAATACCAAAAAGTCACTATAACCTAATTTTTATGTTATTTTTTCAAATATTAAGTTTATTTTGACATAAAACATTTAAAAAATATCCAAAAAGTTTATTTAGAATAGGTTCTCCACTAAAAGGTGAGAAAAGTGCCCTAATAAAAGTAAATGTTTTTATTTGTGAAGTTAGGGTTGTTCCTATTTTATTTTTATCAAATCTACTGAATGAATATAAAAAATATTTTATTAAATTAATATCAGTCAGTAATTTTAGTTAATATAACATTGGAAAATAATATAGATTTTTGAGCGTAAAAATAGTTTTATATAAAAATATTCTTTTATAATCAATTTATTCTTATATTAATTTTTTTAACTAATGAATTCATCCATGTATTTTCATAAGTATGTTAATCCTATTAAGAATATTAAAATTAATGGATATGTAATATGTTATTATATTAAATAGTAATATTTTCAATAATACATTATTGTTCGGTAACACTTGGTCATAGGTGTTACGCAAGCCACCCAGGAAAGTAAGTCTTGCATGTAACGTAAGCTAACCTCAATGTTTCGTGTAAGTAAATATACATTATATGATGAATGTAGTGCACAATTAACTTGGGATTGCATATGACATGATAAATACATGGTTATTTAATATAAAATAAACTTTTTTTAGTGTTGCGTGAAATGAACAATATCAAAAAGATTAAATTAATTTGAAAAAATATATTTTTCAAAATCTCTTAGTGCTACATTCTACCCCCTATAAATGGATTTCACCCTCAAACTTCATCTAATTTGTCCAAGGTTTAATTCATTAATTTTTCTTTAATAAAATCCCATGTCAAAACAAAAAATCCTAAAACATTTTAAAAAAATGTAATGTTGGAAACATGACTGTTACCAAGAATAACATATAACTAGGTTTCCACATTGGAGAACATAGGTGGAAAGTCAAAACATAGACTTGAAGTAAAGGCATGATTTTTTTGTATGGATTTATTTAGGTCATCATTACCAAACAATTAAATGATCATTGAAATTTTTAAGTACTCAATGTTGTAAAAGTGTGATGACTAAAAAGGCCATTAATTCAACAAATATTAAGGTGTTAGTATAAAACCCTTTTTTGATCATGTTCAAAACGTTGAGTAATTATTTTAATGATAAATAATATAATTAAATATAATTACATTATATATTAATCTAAAAAAACTAATTATTTTATTTATTTTAACAACATCTAATTCATCCATCACCTCAAGAAATGTATGTTCAGAAATTAACTTCAATTCCCGAAGTACTAAAATATAGATTTAGTAGATCATGAGGACTATAAAAGAATGAAAAGTATAACTATTTGTCCCAATATATTATTTAATATCAATTTGGTCAATACATAAATCTGTAAAAAAAATGTAACTCAACTGATTCAAAATTAATATTTATTTATAAAAAATAATTACACATCAACCAAACAATTGTGTAAGGTAGTGGTAGGCGGGACATCCTTATCATCCTTTGATCATGGGTTCAAAACCCATGACCTTGACAAACATTATTTGTTTTCATAGGACATAAATGATGTCCTTTTATAAAACTAAAATTATATATTTTCCAAAATAAACATAATGGACATATTTTAAATAAGTTTAATCCCAAAAATAGAATTTTATCCAAGGTTTTCAACACAATATCAACATAGAAATATCTCCTCTGTAGTTTAACTTATAAGTTTCATGAATGTTAAACATATAAACCTTTTGAAAGATGAAAATATAAAATTGTATAAATATGTTAATGAAATCATCTTAATATAACCCCCCCCCCCTGTATCACAAAGTAGCTCATGGTTGTTACATTCAAAAAATGTGAATCCCTTATTCAATTATTCACTTGAAAAAATGTAATGACCTGATTTAAAATAAATCCTTCTGGAAAAAGTCCATGTTTCAGTATTAAAAATTATATTAGATATATTACTTAAATATAAATATGTTGTAAACCACATAAAAAATATTAGAGAACACACGTTCACAAGTCCTTACTCAGTTCCAAGGTAATCAACACCATCCAATTTACTTATTCTTCCCAAATATCTTTATCCAAAAAACATTATCATATCATAAAGAACTTTTTAATGGTTATCTTTTATAAGTCAAAATATCACCTCGTAATTAAATTACATTATGAATACATTGGAAATATTTAACATATACTATTAAATACCAAGAGAAAAACATAATCATAATAATCCTTGTATATTTCATCATTAATATAAAATAATTACTGTATCCAAATACCAAAAAAATTAATGTATTTACCTTTTTTCATTATCCATAAATAGGTTATGTAATCCTAGTATTTGATACCATTTTTCTTCAACATTTTATTTGTATTATCATTATTAGATGAATCATTACTATTTCTTCTACTACCTTACTGATTCTATATGGGATATTTCCCCTTAGGACATTGGTTTTCATAATGACTTTTCATTCTGCATTTAAATCTTTTTAACATTTATGTTTTATTAGAGAGTCCAATATTCCCATAGAATTTGTTAATTGAAACCTTCATCTTTCCTTGGAAGTTACTTCTTTTATGTCTATTTTCAATAGACAACACACCTTTTTGTTCCTATAGGACATTTACATTGGTGATTCTTTCCATATTCATGACCCAGAGAAAACTTAATCTTCTTTACTACTTGGAATCCATTACCTGAAATCTTAGAGAAATCCTTTCTTCCCATCCTTAGTGAGTTTGAGAGTTGGTTAAGGTACACATTGTTGATCATGTTACTTGAAAACTGATTAGTTATGATCTAAGCATCCTTCACACCAGTGATCATCCCATTTGAATACTCCTCAAAGTATTTTCAATCATACTAAATGTTAATCAGGTTTATTATGGTTCCCACGTCTAACTAAAAGATGGATGAATTAATTAAAAAATGAGTGTCATAGGGAGGAATCACATAATCATGAAATCAACTTTTGTGCTTTCTAAATTAAGAAACATTTCTTAATCTAAGAAACATAATATTTATCATATGTATTTCATACCAAGTTACATTTACATATTTCATGATGGTTCTTGATGTGTTTGTTAATATCCAAATAATATCCCATGGGAGTGTCAAACAAGTTTTTCTATAAGGCCCATTGTCCTCTTCCATGTTACTCCAAGTCAAGCTCGACACACCTTGTTGGAGTTATTAATCTGAGGTACATCTATTCCTAATCAATATAAAACATTAGTATCTAGACAAGAATTTATTTTTTGGAAACCAATTACTTTATCCTTTACCAAATTCCTAAAACATTTCCTATAATTTTCCCCAGCCCTAGACATATCCTTATACATGTCCTTATAGTTCTCACTATGGTTTTTTTATCCTATATTCCAAAGGTTGACTAAAATTTTGCTCTGATACCAACTATATTGACCTCTAATTTTCATACAATAACATTATATAAATTTGGAAAAATACTTAAAACTATATACAAGCATACACCCAAAGACCTTATCTTTTAGTGGCTATGGAAACATAGAAACATAAACATTTCTACATGAGATAGCTAAATTATCTACCACTATGTTCTGTAAGACTAGAAATAATATTATTCATATCAAACATGAAATATTTAATTATAACATGTTGAAGTAAACACAAAAAGGGGTATTCTAACATACGCATTAAGGGTAAATAAGAGAGATATTCAAGTATAAACATGAGCACACGAGTATGAGAACATGATCAAATCATTGGAAGATCACACCCTGCATACCAAATATCATAAACATGAATCATAGAATAAATAATATTTTTTCATAAGACATGAATCATATGAAAACAAAAAACATTGGTCATGAAATCATATAATATGAATATGACATGATATTTTGGCCACACATATGTATATAAAAATATTTACATAGGAGTAAAGGCATTTCCAACAAGGCCACCATAGTTTCATCGGTTCACTCTCTATACCGTCTTTCTAGTCTTTATTCAGTCCCTTAAACATCTTAGCAGCATGGGTTCAATGCTCATACCATCTCGATAGTCATGCTTAGCTCTCATTGTCATCTTAGAAATCAAGGATCACTCCAAATACCATCTTAATCATGCTAATGAGATTTTAATATTTACCCAATGGATTGGAGGGAAATATTGGTCCCACCCATATCATAATCAAATAATACATACATGTGCCAAAAAAACATAAATCATCATATTGAAACCCATGAAATGAAATGGGTATCACAAACATATAATTATATCATAACATTTGTAGAAATATACAGTTTTTATAATCATTTAAAAATAATAATCCCTGAAATGTAGCGGGTTCCAAAACAATATAACTCATGAATGAGAAATGGGTAACATATGAAACATGCCATCAAAACATAATCCATTCAGAACATGAATAAATAGTAACACTGAATCATTTCAATAGAATGTAATTAGGAACACGAATGGATGTTGTCTTATATGGGAAATAATTTTGAGAGATATTTTAAAAAAAAATATTGAGGAAAATATCATTTGGGAATTGAAAACACCCTTTAAATAAAGATATTTTTGAATATTTCTTTCATAGAAAAATAAATTTAAAAAAATTAATTGAATTTTTAGAAAAAATAAAATATTTTTGAAATCATTTTTCCTTGGAAAAAATTTTTGGAAAAAAAATTTAAATGAAAAACATTTCCAACCAAAGAAATAAATAAAAATTTATTTTACTTAAAAACATTTTTTGAATCATATTAAGTACCGAATAGTAGAAAATGGTACAAATACATGAATATATAATGGGAAACCAAATTATAATAAACATCAAGAGTGTTTTTGAGATATGGAAAATAATATTTCAGCAAATGGATCATAATCACAAGCAAATAGGAAAAGTGATGAGATTGTTTTAATAAACTCGGATTACTTGGAAACATTAAAACATACGCTCCATGTAAGAAAATTGAATTAAATGAAGATTAAAATATAATTTAATAAAATATATTCATGTGATAACTTATAAAATAGAATTATATACACCTCTAAAAAGAATGTAGTGTATAAAAAACATGTGTCTCAATGAAGGAAAATTGAGGCAAAATCATCTTACCATTTTGGTAGATATTTAAACATAAACCCCATTAAAGAAATACTATTGAATGGATATTTAAATAAAAATAAAATAATAATAATAATCCTATAATACATTCATGTGTATTATAGACACCATAAAAAATAAAAGAGTGGTGAACATGGAATGTATCTCACAGATATAAAGAGTGAGATGAAATTCCCTTACATTATGTCTTGACTCTCATGGTACTTGTAAAACCATCTTGTATAATAAATATATATATATTATAAATACATAATATAACCATATTATTATATATAATACAATATATTTATTTATCATGACTTTATATTACCCTTTTGTTAATGATTCTATGTTAAGATTTCACTTCGGGTAATATTCACTTTGTTTTTTCATGTGTCTTAATTTGTTTTATCTTTAGTCCTTATACTTATATCATGATTTAAATTCTTTAAATAATGATATAAATATATTATATATTCAGTATATGTGTATTATAAAAATCTATATAACATATAACTACGAAATGGAAAACACTATTGATGGAGATGGTATGTCGTATATATGCATGAAACCATTTTAAGGTAAAATTATATGTTTTTCTATAAATGTTTTTATACACACAATGTTTTTTATATTAATAAATTAATATATATATATATTCATTAATAATTATAATTAATTTATTATATAATATATTCAGTAAAATATTTTAGCATTCATCAAAAAATTTTATATGCTAATAATAGAAGGAAAACTCATTTTTATGCTATAAATAAATTTTTCTAAAAAATTTTTTTGTGGAATTTTCTGAAATAATCTCAAAATTAGTTCTTGAGCACATATAAATTGAATATTTTAAAATGTTTATAATATTTTTAATAAAAATATTTCAAATAATTTAATAATTTCAACTAAATATTTTGTCATAATTAAGAGGAAAAAATGTTAAAATGTGTTTCCAAAGGTAAGGTTGAAATGAGTTTACCTAAAAGGGGGTGTGTTATCCTAATAGATAAAGTAGAAAATATTAAAAAAAATGATTTAATATTTTTGGTTGTTTTAATTAAGACTTTATCCATCTAATTTTTAGGATTTATCATTTTTGATCCACTTGAATTGAGTAAGACATTATTATATTTTAATATTTTGAAAAAAGTCATGTTTGTCCTCTCTATCACTTATAAATAAATACCACCTATCATACAATACTAAAACCAAATGATCCTTATATATTATCAAATATATAAGGTAATACCTTCCTAAAATATCTCCCCATATCATAGAGTTCCTTGTTTAATGATAATATCATCCAATAATGGAAGATGGTGTAAGCCAACATGTGTTTCTTAATGAATTGGTATAACTCTAAACCGAGAACCATATATTTTATTATTCTTATACCTTTTATAAATTGATGTAATCCATTATAAATTAATTCATGCAGTATATTCAGTATGATTATGTATTTTGATGTCGATAGATTAACCATTTTCCACATTATTTCTATTAAATAAAAAATGAAATTATTGCGCATGTGTACGTGTGGACTCCCACCTCCACATAGTGAAATAAATCATTTTACATCACCATAATTCATATTTGGTTGCTATGATATATTTAATTTTTAAATATGATATTTATTAAATGATTTATCTTTTTAAATACAAAATTTAGTCTAAATTATTAACTTAAAATTAGATAAAAATGATTTCACCGCTCCTACGTATGTGTGGACTACCACCTTGGCATAGAAATGTAATTAATTTTCCATAACAAATTTATACAAATAGTTATAAATTTATGTGATTCAGAAATGTGATACTTATATGGTTATTAATATTATTTATATGATGAAACCATAACCAAGGTGCAAGTACCATAACCATCGAATGAAAAAAATACATTGAAAACGTACCATTTCTCATCAAAATGATTGTTTTAATAAAATATTTTTTTAGCTAAAGATTAATGGGAACTTATAAATGGATGATAGATATTATGTTATGAATTATTAGGTTTCTAGAATATATGTATATAAATCTAAATTTTTTAAACAATATATTTTAAGGTGTGTGATTTAGGATAAAACATGAGGTAAGGAGATTAGGTTATAATATTATTTATTTTAAGGATTGTTGATGGAAAATATCAATTGAGGGAAATTATATAGATAATTACATTTAAAGGACATATATTTTATTATTCTCCTAATATTTATGTAGTTTTTATTTATTAGTACAATGTTCCACTCTTTTATTTATGAATTTTCTTTTAAATAATTCAAATGTTATAAAAATGACATTTTCACTATCATTAACTTTTGTTACAAATGTGTAAAAGGGAGTAGTTTTTAAAATAAATATTTTACAAAGATGTATTTTTAAAAAAATTTAAAATAGTGTGCAATGAATATTTTTTTACATTGTATATATTAAATAGATATTATATTATATTTAGGGAAGTTCTTTGATTTTATGATTCTATTAAAAGTTTCCTTGTTTATTTTCTAGAAAAGAGATTTTTATTAATATAATATGAATTTTTAGCTTAAGTTTTATCAAAATTAAATAATATTTTTATAATGTCTTTAAAAAAGGTTTGAATAATCGATTAAAATTATTTTCTATCTAGGTCATATCATTTATTGGTTTTTATACTTCACTAGGTTTTTGATCTTTTAATGTGATTTAAATTAATTAATAATAAATATTACGATGATGCTGATTTATGGTAAAATCTAAAAAAACTATTTTATTCCAATAGGTTAATTATATTATGATCAATCTTTTATGAAACTTACCTTTTTCCATTCGTAATTCTATAAATAAATATATAAATGTTTTGTAAACTCACTCCAATTCTATGTGTAATGTTATGATAATATGATGATTTTTTCTGACAATATGAAACACATATATATGATTTTAATTACATTACAGGTAGAACCATAATTATTTATATATTTAATGAATTGGAAAATGATGGATATATCTTGAGATAAAAACTTCTAGAATGGGTAATTAACCCAATTATGTAATGAACTCTTACCACTCTGATATTCTTGGGAGTGAACATAGACTAATGAAAAGATAGAACGAGGTTTGAACCCAATCTAATATAGTAGCCTCACTAGTGAGACATAACTAAAGAAAATATATTCTATGATTATTTATGTGTAAAAAATTATTTTTTAGCATTATAACATGTTATCATGATTTTCTATTGATTATTAATGATTCATCATAGTTATAACTTATGACATTTTTATAAAAAAATTATTATGATTTGATTTATAAATAAAGATCTCTGACTGATTGAATTTGATTAATGTATGTTTTTATCATACTCTCATACACTTATTGCTTTCTATGTACACATATATCCATTGATTGATATCTATTGTGTTTACAAATACATCAAATCTAAGTGCGCTATTTAGAATGTTTCCTTTCCCCATGTAATGAATAATGGGATTCAGTATGGTATTTCTAAGAATTTTACTATGTGAGAAGAAATTTCCAGAGATTCAAAAATTATTTAGGAAATATAATGATTATGTATCTATTCCCCAAATACTGAAAACCTTTATGGTAATAGGGTATGTTTTGTTATGATATTTAATAAATATGAATCTAAAATTATTTAATATAAATGTATAAAAATATCAGGCCTCAACATAGCAAGTGGTCGAGGAAGAATTATTTCAATCCATACAGGCACACAAACTAAGCAGTGCTAGTCACCAGCTAGCCGGTGGTGGCCAAATATTTCCATTATTAATGGTGTTTTCATCATTTTAAACTAATATTATTATTCTACTAACGATCATCCTAATTTTGTAGAAATTAAACTAAATCCTAATAGAGAGCTCTACATTGGTGCTCTATGTTTCTAAAGCCTCTCCCCTGTAGAACATAAGGTATAAAATGGCATATAGGAACTTATTAAGGTAATATTTATCTATTATATGTCTACTTTTATTTAATTATCTAGAAGTTATCATGGAACCATGCCCTATTTTCTCGATCAAATAATATATTCCTTAATATAATTGAGACTTCATGCTTAATTGACAGATCAGAGTTGAATTATGAGATTTTGTGACATCTATTTGATCTGTCTTAGATAAATTATTGGCAATGGAACCCTATTGTTAATATTTTTTCAGATCTGATATCTTTGTATGATATCATCCTTGAATTAAAATTTTATATAATATTTTATAATGGACAGGGTATTGTTATAGTTAATATTAGTTTATGATCATGATCTAGGTGTAATCCCTCAACAGATCTTGGAAATTAGCATCAATTATATAATGGTAGAAAATCCTTACCATTAGGGGTCTTTTTTATATAGTTGTTTGAAATTCATTGATTTTGTTTATATTTCTAGTGTATAGACCCATACATGATATGGTATGTTCGGAGGTTGTTGGTAGCCCATGAGAAATTTTCTTGGAATGACTTGTCTGTCACCTACTATATCTCACCGTATATGTAGTTATTTCATAGTCATGGAATATTTGATATTTCATTACCATTTCCCTATGTTATTATGAAAATTAGTATTATTTAATGTCTTATGGAATATTTATTATGATATATTAATCCTTTTTTATGTGTACAATTACAAATGGATTTTTGCATTGCTGATGAAACCTTTATCTCAGTGTTTTAGATGATCGGTGTCCCTAGTGGATATAGATGTCTCTTTAGATGGGGAGTTTGGATAAAATAACACAATGATCTTGGATATAGATATAGGATTTATAGTTCAATATCATTGAAGGTGTTTATTTGACAGGAGGATAACACTGTACATAATTGGAAGAGGGTCTATAGTCTAAAATGATGTGATAATAGGGAACATCGTTTCATATGTGTAAAACTCCATTGACTATGGAATTTGAAGAATGTTTTTTATTATAGGGAAGAATACAACCACGATTCATGGGATTTAATTTCCATTAAAGATGTGTGAGGATTAGTTCCTTAAAGGAGGAATGGGTATTTTCCTTAAATGTGGAATTAAGTCAGATAACCTTATTTATGCAATGTGATGGATAAAAGGGAAATTATTATGGCATGGAACCAATATAGGTATTGATGGGGTTTGGGGTAGCTTGGTCAGTACATGACCTCTCAATATATGACTCGTTTCTTGAATTCATGTTAATTTATATTTCCATCATTCCATACACCTCTATATACATTTTCATATGTGATAATGATGCATTGATGGTGTGCTACTAGTTTATACTCACTACCTTCATTTAAATATCAGTGGGTATAACAAATTCATGATCATGGACTCAATGAAGGAAAATGTACGAGCAGTATTTTGATGAAGAACTTGGAGTTTGGATATTATAATTGTACCAAGACAAAATATAAATAGTTATCACACCATGTTTTATTTATTTATTTCTAGATGTGTTGAATAAAAATATTACCCTACCACATTTGGGGTCCGTTGGTTTTATATTTTAAGACATAGAATGAAATATGTGATAGTATAATGTTTATGTAATTATCCACTTTATTTTTTTTGTTGGCTTATTTATATGTCATTATATTATGGTTTATTGTTATGATTACTGAGGGTATAGTCTCCCCCAAAAATATATAGACATTTACCACTCATTGGGAACCTATTTCATATGGAGAGGTTTACATGAGGAAATATGGGTATTTTTCTCGGACATGGTGATTTGGGAAAGGGTGTAACACTAAGTATCTAATTTTTCAAAATAATTAAATTTAAAAGTTTCCTAAAGAATCACTCTAGAAAGTATATCCTCAAAATTTGAGACCAAAGAAGAAATAAAAATACAATAATTTATCTAGTTTGGAAGAAGAAGAATATAATAATATAAATAAACCTCTATAAAAAATTATA
Organism: Viscum album; assembly: GCA_963277665.1. NCBI lineage: Eukaryota > Viridiplantae > Streptophyta > Magnoliopsida > Santalales > Viscaceae > Viscum > Viscum album. Next base: position 1,388,411,776 of record OY728162.1, on the reverse strand, counting down.
ATTTAATATAAAAAGGGTAAATTATTACAAGAAAACTTGTAATAATGATCTCAATTTCACTTAATTGTTTTTATGAAATGAACTAGTTCTCTAAAAATTATCATTAGAAAGTCTATTTTCAGGAGTCAATAATATATCTAGACTAAATCCAGTAATAAAAAACTAATATCTAGTAACATAGAGTGTTTTCATGAACCCATAATATTCTATCACCAAAAATCATTATGAACTATATGTAACTTCCCCTAGAATTTTAAAGATCTAATTGAATATTTATTAGACATAGTGTATTTCCTTGTATATTTTTCATCATTTATTGAGTATTGGATTATATATGGATAAAAATATTCACTTTATTAAATTTAGAGGAAGATATTATACCAACATATATTTGGGGTTCATCATTGAATCCTTATGCTTTGATATTTTATGTAGGGTGAGTGTTAGTGGAAGGAAATTTGGTTTTGTTATCATTCTTACCTTAAAACATTAGGGGATCAATAATGGGATAATCACTCATGATCCCATCCCTTGATTAGAAATAAAGGAGTATCTTGAGTAGAGGTTCCCACACAAGTTGACATACCATGAATGACTATATAGTTTAATTATCATTTTATTAGAAATATAAAAAAAACATATGATGAAAGAATAAGATAGATATTCCACATCAGATAAATAAATGTATTTTTAAAAAATAGAGAGACAATATATTATAATTTGAGTGGATTTAAATTACTTTTTCTATTTTTAACCTACTAATGTATTTCAAAATTTATAAATATTTACTCATGATAAAACGCATACCCCATCAAAAATATCAAATGAGAATTTTTTCTCATTAATAAATTATCAAGAATATCTATCATCCAATCTAACATCTATTTAGAGGTAAACTATATTAGAATAAACTATTTCTCATTGGAACATAAAATAAAAACTCCACATGTGTCACCTATTAAATAATATCTACCTAATTCGACAAAAATATTTTAATATTACCATATAATCATTTAAATGAACTCAACCACATTCAACAAATTATAAATAACCTCCGAATAGTGAATTTATAGTATATTGGAAAAGCTAATAAGCATGATTATCTGGGACTTTTGACCACTAGAATATAAATGAATACTAGTTTCTATCATTAAAAAATGAAAAATATTTTCTTCAATGTAATGTTATGGATTCTATAAATTATTGATTTTTTACAAATAAAAGAATACACATGAATAGAATTTTAAATAATAATGGGATCCCTTATAATTAAAAATTGAATAATGGTTCTCAAGGATTCCATGTATGACTTCATGTTGACTTATATAAATAGTGAATTAATAGATATAATTCTAATCACCAAGAAAACTTTTCTACATTATTATTTCATTAAACCAAATATAGATTAATTATTTTTAATAGAAAACTTTAAAAAAATTATATTAATATATTATATGATAAAATATATGGATTTAAGCTCCATGATTTATAGAGAATCAAAGTTATGTGATGTATAATATAAGAAATATGATCATGGATTTGAAAAATAAAGATAAATTTAAATATTTTTCATGTTTATATGTTTTAATTATTTTGTTTTGATAAATTTAATTTATTTCTCATTTTACCAAATTTTAGGTACATTCCATTAACATAAATTTATATTGTACATAACTCTTTTTGAAATTTTAAATTATCACAATGGGGAATAAAACATTCAGGTCATAAAATGTAGAGAAAATGTTCTATAACAGAAATATAAAAAATTTGTAGAATGTAATTATAGAATCCATAAGTTATAAATATAACAAATTTAAATATAAAAATAAGATGGTTTTTTTGATATAATATTAAATATCTCATTAAAACATTTAAAATATTATTGGCATGTAATATTAATATATTATATCATGTAATTATCCAATGGGGAAGATAGTTTGAAAATTCATTAAATAAAAACATATAGATATTTGGTTTTTATTAATCAAAATTTATATTTTCATATAGCTAATATTTTTCATAGATAATTTTCACCAATGTTAAAAAATATAAAAATATTTTATGAGTTAGATTTCAATAAGATTCTATGAGTATATATATTTTTTCATTAACTATAATACATGCATATTATATTGTATAAATGATTATTTCAATATGTTTTATATTATTAATGAATTTAGAGTGTATAAAAATCATGAAAGACGACTGAAGATACTATCGAAGAAAAATATTTTAAATAACATATGGAAAATTATTTTAAAATTTATAGTGAAGTGAATAATCTATTTTATACAAAATAATGAATCAATATAGATATTCACACAAAAAGTCTTCAATATCTAATTGAATAAATTTAGGAATCAAATATATAAAAAGTCATAATATGTCTAATATTGTGAAAAAACTACAATCATCAACATTTAAAAAACATTGAGGTATTTTTTTATAATCATATTTTAGTATCCCATAGAAAATATTATCAACTCAGAACAAGATTGTCAAATACATTCTTTATAAATGAAAAATTCATCGAACATGAGGACTCTTTTTTATGAAACTAGTTGATAAAAATGATAATATGGAATATTCATTCTATCAGCCATTAAAAAATATTGTTTTATTTTTTTCTTTTATATTAAAATTTTATTTATATATATTTCATTACATTAAATGATGTAAATTAGTTAACTCAATTTTATATTCAATGTTTTTATTTAAAAAATATTAGATTAGAAAAATAATTTCAAACATTTTATTTATTCTATGAATCTATTTTATATTAATTTTATTTGCACTACTAAAAACTTTTCCAAGGTAGAGCATAAGTTATAAATTTTTTGCGAAAATTAGTTTCATTTTGAAGATAAATTTAATAAAATTATTTTCACTATTCTATACAGTAATTATTTAATAAAATATATTTGGGGAAAAATACTATTTATGGGATACTCACATATTATATCGGTTAAATGGGTGACGATGTATTAATGAAAACAAATCATTTCAATTTATGAAATAATTATCAACCTCTACCATATGTTAGAGAGGTTTATTACATTCACACGACACATATATACCAAATGAATGAAATAAAAAATATAGCACACAATATAAAAGAATAAATATTCAAAAAAAATTTCTATATCCTTAGAATGATCTAGAGTCATCCACATCTATATATACTACTAGAATAAACATTTTGAACATTATGATAACTAATTATATGTGTACATGAAAAAAAATAACAAATAAGAAAATTTCTTAACCCAATACGATAATGATTCCAATGTAAATCTATTTTATTTAAATGTTATTTATTTACTTCAAATGAAGTAGAGATATTTGACTCTGCAATTATTATTCAATTATATATTGACTATTTATACTATTTCCTCTACTTCCAGTTTTCATTAAATCATTATTTAATAAATATCAATAAATTTATTTAACAAATATTAAAAAGTAAGTCGATTCTATCAATAAACATATACAACTAGTGTGTACACATTCTCTCTCATGTCCTATTTTTTATTCTATTTATGTTATCTAGACTCATATATTCGATTTTCATAAGCATAGAAATTTGTGTAACACTCAAATTTTCATTTATCAATAATTATCCAAGTTTAACATTGAAATTAAAATTAAACAAAATCAGTTCTATATTACCTTTTATAACCTTTTAGTATAACATCAATAATTAAATCAAATTAAATATCCGTAAAATATTAGATATGATAAAAGGATTTTAGGGGTTATGTTTGAGTAAAAATTTATGAAATATATGAATATTTTTTTTTGAAACCATTCAAATATAAAATCCATAAAACATTATAGTGTAATAGTCCTCATTATGGGGTGATTCTTCCATTTAAAAAATTGTTGACCTCAAATTATTTTGAAAATAAGACACCAACATAAACCAATGATTTTAAATATTTTTAACTATAGAGTTTTTTATTCTTCTCATCTTTTGGGCATTCACATAATGATGAAATGAATTATAAACAAAGACACTCAAAACTGTTCATTAACAAAAATATTTTTGTATTGAGAAATCCTTGGACATAATTCCAAACATCCTCATCCTATGAAAATAAAAATTTCATCATGTGGTATAATATAAAACATTAGAATTATACCAACCCATTTCATGACTCGTTGACCTAAAAACAACAACCAATAAGAAAAAATTAAAATCCTTACATCCTTTATTATGGAGTGCACAATAATTTATGAAAAAATAATAGAATATTTACCTATGATAACCGCATCACGGTGCAATATGTTATCAATATGGTATGTTTTTTTGGCATACCGTTTACTATGTATATCCATAAAAATATTACTTAATTAGTAATAATTGCATGTTTCTATTTAATTTATAGAATGTATTTTTCAAAAAAAATCAACTTTACCACTATTATTCTATCCAAAAATTATATAAGTCCACATATTACAAACACATCATAAAATAAAATCACCTCACAAAATATAAATCACATGTATTATGTGCTATAAAAACCCATCAATAAAACATTAAATTAGATCCATAATAACTTATTTCAACAAACCACCTTTAAACATTTTATTAAGTCCCAAAGTCACACCATACCCCTTATAAAATTATTTATTTTTATATATATAGTTATTTATCATTTTCATAGAGTTTTGGATCAATGTTTATATATTTTTTACTAAAATTTTATGGTTCTTGGTGAGGCATATGTTTTGATGATCATTATTACAAAACATGTGGCCTTCCCATATAAAACTAGAAACATGTTTCTAAAATATCACTTGGTTGGAACATGGTTTCCCTAACTATGTTGAAACATATCTGTAGTTTCTACCAAGTGTATCCCATTATAGGACTACTATTCACATATAGTCTAATAAACCATGCATCCAAACCATGGGATGTTCCTACTTTATGTTTGTGTTGTATTTTTTTATAAATATATTGTTGAGAGATTAAACACTAAATTTCAATATGTATTAGAATATAATAACAAATTATAAGTGTATTGAAGGTCTTAATAATGTTGTTGATTATGAGACCCATCCATGACGAGTTCAAAATTCAGAAATTAATTTTTTGGATAAAGTAGATTTGAAGTATGATGGTTGTTGACCAGATATTAAGATCAATGAAATGTGATAAGGGAGTTTTAGAAGTAATATAATTTTTTTTATAAGTGAAGGAAAACAATGATGAATAAATTAAAAGAATTTATTTTTTATGGCCATAAAAAAATTTAAATACATATATTATTTTGCAAGAAGAATCATTATGAATAAGTGTGTGCATATAATTTTCATAATTTTTAATTTAAATGTATATATATATATATGTGATTTATTTTTAAAAAACTAGGACATACATAATACTAATAAGGAAAACCTCTACTACATGTGGGACCAAGGTGGTAAACCAAGGGGATGTAGTCAACCTAGCTATCCAATGGAAGTAGGTGTCTGAGACTAGCCCTACTTGGTTCCCATAGGTGTCAAACAGTAGGGTGAACATGGTGAAATATGATCACACATGGAGGTCCCAAAGCCACAATGAAAGTTCATGGTGTGGTGTCATGTCATTGGCTATATGTGTGGTGTGGTTGTAGGATCAGATCTTGGGCTAATCAAAATAGCTGATTCAATGGAATGCTAAATATTTTATTGTGAAGGGATATCAAATATGAGATTAACGTGGGATATAAATTGTTCATGGAAATATTACTCTCAATTAAATTAATAGGATGAAACATTTAATTCTTGATCAATTTTATCTAAACCTTCCAATCATTTAGTCCACATGATTCTAAATCATCACTTCTTCTACCCTTATATCGGCTACCCTTACGTGGGAAATGAAAGAAAAGATGGTAGACTTACACAATATTTTATATATAATCCAACATTTGATTATTATTAATTTGGACATATCCACAAATCAAAATGGTGAAATGAAAATAAGACATGATTTATATAATGCGTGCAATATGCATATTTCTGGAATTTGATTATTCAATGTTAGTGATAATTCTAATAAAAAAACTAATGAAAATCATTTATTATGTGAATATGTATCATGTAAGACAATTTATTCAAAACACTTTCTTCATATAAATCCTTCATCACAAAAATTCATCTATAGTTTCATTTTTATGTCCACCAAGGTGTCCCGTGATCATGTGAAACTATTCATGAAACTGTGAAACAACTTTAGCATAGCATGAAAAAGCATAAAAATTCAACGTATGATATCCATGAGATATATTGAGATATTTGAATGTTGTAATGAGCCTTGAATCCCTATTAAAAAAACAAGATTAATTAGATCATCCTCTATAAATACCAAGGTATGGATTATGAAATAAGACTCTACCATTTCAGATATTTTAGATATCTATGAAAATAGAGGCTCTAGGACAATTCCACGTGAGGTTATTCACCTGAAGTATTCTTGCATGATATATTGACAAAATTGAAGGGAACATGTGAACTGAATACTTAATTTTAAGAGATATAAGAATTCATATACAACCTTATTCAATGAAACATGGTCCTATATTCTATTCGAATACACAATGAAGAAGATAGCAGCTCTCATGACCCGTCCCCTAGGGACCATGCTGTGACTACCCCAAGCCCACCTTCCATCGGCCAGGGGATGACGACTAGCACCAAAGGCGTAAATCCCTAAAACACGGATGGAATTGCCTTTATAAACTCAAAACACACACACAACAGAGTACGAGATGGAAGTAAAAGCTATGTAAAGCTGTATACAAAAGAGTGCTAAAAAGTAAAGGGTTTGGAAATACAAGCCCAACTGGAATGTGAAAGTACAACTGTAGAAAAGTAAATCTGTCACTTGGTCATCCTCTGGAGTTCCTACCTGAAGGGTAGGTGTAGATGGCCTCCTCAACACTCCACTTCTGAAAGTCTCCTCCATGCACCAACTCAGCATAAAGTCCCCCTCCGGGTATTGTCCAGTCCTCCTACTCAGCCTCAGTTAGTGTTGTTCAGCATATTCATCCAACACATCGTGGTGCAGGCATATCCCATGCAGGGGTGAGTATAAAAATATTCATTAGGGACCCAGATACCCTCAAGGTCTCACAAAATTCAGCAAGGATAAATCACAAAGTATGAAATCAACTTATAACCCCACTTAGGTATATGCCCATACGTATACCTAAGTTATCAAGTAATCCATCTCAATCATGAGGAAACACAAGATTTACTGACTCAGCTCACACAGGTAAACAAATTATTTAGATAGATAAATATGATCAGATATAGCCACTGAATCATCAGAGCTGTCGGACCAACACATGATCCAGGACCACCTATTCTGTTGGACCAACACATGATTCAGGAACGGAAGTCAGAACTATCAGACCAACACGTGATCTAGAAATATTCTTCAGAGCTGTTGGAACAACACATGATCTAGTACTAGATATTATTTCAGACCAACACCAGATCCATGAACAAAAATCAAAACTGTCGGACCAACACACGATCCAGGAACACTCATCAGTTCACAACCATCCACAGGGTTTCCACAAAGCGTGCTTGATTCCGGCAGGGTCCTCTCCTCCAACTAAGTATATATAAATCAATTTCCATGAAGTCCCAAGTTTATGTATACATAATATCTGTCATTCCATTAGAAAATCAACACGATAGACAATGCATCAATCGAACGCTCGGTCTGAGAGTTATTGACATTTTTATTTCGAGGGCCCAGTTGGATTTAGGTTTAATCCAACCTGACCATACCCAAATTGCATCTAATTATTATGTGGATTAATCTAAAAGATCCATCTCTCTCCAAGAATTCAATCACTGCAGACGGTTCTTCAATCTGATACCATTAGCCCATGTTATGAGCGAAAAGGTGAAAATAGGCCAAAAACGGGTTCGGGTCAGTTCTGACCCAGTCGGACCGACCTGGCCCGACCCAGGTCTGGAATGGGGTCTCACCTGGTATGTGGGGGTAGCCTATCCTATAGGGGTGGGTGGCCTAGACCCCACGTTTTCTGGCCCAGCGGCCCGCGCTAACGGCTCATGCAGCTGGCGGCCCAGCTGCCCGTAGGGTCCACCCTTGCCGCGTCCAGGGGAGGCCACGGGCCCCCTAGTAACCCGAATGACATAGACATTCGGGTGAGAGGAAAAATGGCTCTAGGTGGCTCCATACCGCGTCACGCGGAACCAGCGGTGGTTCCCACTCCTCACAGTTGGTCGAGCGGCTAGCTGATTCCCTCGTGGCGCTTGATGTGTCGCACCTCCTCTGGCGACCCGGCGGCTCGGGCCGTCGGACTTCTTTGCAGCTGGGCTTGAGCCGGCAAGTGCTGCACCACCGCGACATGGGGTCGCGTACCTTCTTCGGCCACCGCACGGTGCCAGTTGTGCCACGCCTTCTCCGACATCCCGGTGGCTCAGGCCTCCATCTTCCTTCATGGTCGGCCTTGCGCCAACCACCACTGCACCTTCGCGGTCTATCGGTCATGACCTTATCCTCCAGTAGTTTGGTTGCGCCGTCTCCATCCATGCTGTGACGATCGTAACAACAACCATCGGTGAACTGTCCTCGGGTCACTAGACATGTTCTTGTGGCCCGATTCTGGCTCTAGAAGAATTCGCGCATTTCTAGGGTCTTCTCCATCGATCTGCAACCATTGTTGATGGGTAACGCTCTACCTGAACTCATGCAGTGTTGAGTGTCAAAATCCACAAAGAATGCGGAGGGGTCAGGCCATGTTTTTTCTTCCTGCACCCTCCTCATTAGGGTGATATCAAATGTCTTATAATATTAATCAACGAAGGAAGATGAAGAACACACAATAATATAACAAAGCTCGAATCCCCTAAATTTGTTAGTCGTTCGTCGTTCGTTGACGGAGTTGCAGGCAGAAGACAAAGTGGATCATCATTCGTCGTGTCTTCGAGGCACTTGCAAACCCGAGTTGTGTCGCCTCGGGGAAGATACTCCACGTCGGTAGGTGTCCGGGGAAGAAGTCAAAGAAAGATCATCGTCGGCGTTCTTCATTGGAAGAACGCGTTCTTCATTCTTCGTTTGGAGGAGCTTTCTTCATTGGGAGAATTATAATTCTCCCAAGCTCTCATCCCAAAAGATCCTCCATGTTTGAAATTCCAAGCCAAAATAATATTATATGTATTATTATTTTAGATGTTGGCAAAAATTAAAAAATGGAGATTTCAATTAAGATGTTTCAACTAATTAATTCACGTGTGTTGGCACGAATTAATTAGGGAAGGTCAAGAGGTTCTCCCTCATTAATAAGGCATAGTTGGGAGGTTATACCCTCCTCCCATTAATAGGGCTCGGGTGGTCCCCTCCCTAATTATTCAAATGGGAGTTCAAGGTCTTGTGTGGTCCCCACACCGTAACCTCTTGTAGGAGGTTATGTTTGGGTGGGCCCCACCACCACAACCTCTCAAGGGAGGTTAAGGTGTGGTGGTCCCACCTCCAACTCCCTTGAGGAAGTTTTAACCACCCAACCTCTTCATAGTGGCTAAAATAAAATAATGTGTTAGATTACATTATTTTAATAAAATTTTTATTAAAACCCAAAAACTAACTTCTACTCTCGACCTTCTACCATCGAGGTGAAAGTCTTCGTATGCGAATACTGGCACTGCGAGTTCAATGGTGCCCTCATATTTCAATTTCGAGAAACAATTCAAAAGTTATAAAATTTCACTCGTACGTTTACAGAGTGTACCCAAACAAAACTTCAGAAATTGATTTTGGTCACACTGGGCCTCAGAATCATGCACCGTCAGTTTTCACAGACTCGTAAAATTCCAATGTATTTAAGAAAGAAAAAATTTTCGACGGAATTTCCAGGTCTTTACATTCTCCTCATCTCAAGGCTTTACATCCCCATAAGCTACAACTCAATATATCGGAACAAAAGGGGTATTGAGCACACATCTAAGCCTCCCTCTCCCATGTGCTCTCTTGGAGGTTATCGTGTTTCCAGAGAATGTGCACCAGAGCTATCGACCATCCATGTAGGACCCGCTCCTATAGATCATCAATCTCTATTGGAACCTTCATGAAGGTCTCCCCATCATCGACGTCCATCTCTCCATGGTCGATGATGTGTGAAGGGTTGTGCACGTATCTCCTCAGCTGGGATCCGTGGAGGACATCATGTACCCAGTGCAAGTGAGGTGAAAGATATAAGCAGTAAGCCACCTCGCAAACTCTTGTGAGGATCGGAAAAGGTCCGATGAATCTCGGAGATAACTTCCCTCCTCTGAAAAATCTCCGTAGACCTCTTCGGGGTGTTACCCATAGAAAGACATGGTCGCCATCATCAATCTCTAGAGGTCTCCATATCCTGTCAGCATATGACTTCTGCCTGCTATGTGCAATCTTCATCAGCTCATGGATGATCTGCACCTTCTCTATTGTAGCCCTTCTTCATACTCTATTTAGTCTTCATCCAATCCTAAATGATCTGCAGCTTCTCTGTGGTAACCCATACCATCTCTAATCCCACTAATGCTAAATCTATTGGTTCTGTCGAGCATAGTGGTGATCTGCAAGGTCGACCATACTTAGCCTCAAAATTTTCCATTCCTATGGTGGAGTGACTAATGTTGTTGTATGAAAACTCCACCAAAGGTATGTTATCCTCCCAGATACGATCAAAGTCGAGGAAACATGCAATGAGCATGTCCTCGAGGGTCTAAACGGTCCGATCAGTCTGACCATCTGTCTGAGGATGGAAGGCGATGCTCAGAGGAAGATGTATCCCAAAATCCTCTTGAAACCCCTTCAATAACCGAGAAGTAAACCGTGAATCATGGTCGGAGACAATAGAAGAAGGTACTCTATGTAGCCGCTCAACCTCATAAACATAGTGGCGTCCCAAACTCTCTACTGAACCATGCTCTCTAATCGGTAGGAAGTGGGCCAACTTGGTGAGTCGGTCGATGATCACCCAAATCAAGTCATTACCCCCACATGTACGTGGAAGAATCGTAACAAAGTCCATGGATATTGATGTGGCCTTATTTTTTCATAGTTTTCCACATCATTTTTATTAATTTTTAATGATTTATTTAATTAGTTTTACACTTTTTATTAAAAAAATTCACTTTTGTATTTTTTTTAATAAAATTGGTCAAATAATCATTTTTTATAACAATTTATGTAATTATGAACCTTTAAATAATTTATTTATTCCTTATTTGTGTTTAATATAATTAATTTTTAATCTATTTACATAGTTTTTATTTGTTTATTTTATTAAAAATTTTCATTATTAATAATTATTGAGTTTTATAATTAATTTAATTTTAATTTTAAATTTTACTCATCCGGTAACATAGTTACCGCTTGTCAGACTATCGGTAGCTAAGTTACCGATAGTAGAGTTACATTTACTCTACCGCTAGCCAGGTTACCGGTACTGTCAAACGGTGACCTGGATTCCTTTTTTCTTACTAGTAGCCTATTTTGAGATGTAACAGTGACCTTGTTAATACCGGTATCCTTTGTCAGTGTTACTCTTTCCTACCGGTATCTCTTATTTAACTATAACGGTAGCCTTTAATTTCTACTAGTGAGCACTTTAAATTTTTCAGTAGCATTTAGTATTTAATCTACATAATCCTTTTTAATTAACTTAGACTTTTTTTAACAATTAATCTTTTAACTTAGTTACTTCAGAATAAGTTAACTTTGTTAATTTATTTATTTAGTCATCTTTCTAGTCATTAAATATATAATTTGTGTTTGAAATTAAATAAAATGGGTCGTCCTTATTTTTATTAGTTCAATTTGTTAATTAATTAATTAATTAAGAGTTTTTAGACTTTAATTATATTATTTTATGTATGCAGATTGGTTATTAATTTTTTTTTATTTTTTTTAGTCTACCGGTGAGGTAGATGATCTCTTGCAGTGACTTATTGGGTCACCAATGCTTGTTATTTTTATTTGATGCTATTCTTTATTTAACATGTTATGTTTTCTTTTAAATTTAAGTCTCTTGTTAATTTAGTTTAACAGTTATCATGTTTATTAATTTAATTTTATTCAATTAGTTATTTTTAATTAATAATTTTAATGTTTTAAAGGTTTATAAATATCTTGTTTTTAATTAATGCTATTTAAAATTATTTTAATTTATTATTTTAAGTCTTTCTATTTAATTTATTTAAGTTTTAATTATATGTTTAATTTGTGTAAAAGGTCACTGATTGTGTAACGGTGAGATTTGATTTTGTCTACTAGTAACCATAATATTCTGCCTACCAGTAACTTTTTCTTTGTTGTGTAACGGTGACCTCTGTATTATTTTTAATGGTAGCCCTTATTCTTTTTATTTTTTAACAGTGACCCACAATACCCATTTTCTACCAGTAGACTTTTCTTTTATTAATTTGCAGCACCTCACTGATACCACAACCTCACTGATATCCCTTTTTCACCCTACAGTTACTGTCTTTGTTTTTTTAACCTCACTGTTACCCTATAATTCCCAAACCACACCGATAGACTTTCACTATTCTCACTGTTCTGCTTCTATCTCCTCGCTCTGTGGTAGAAAATCATCTCCCACTTCACACATTGTGGTGCCTCCATTCATTCACAGCACTAGAAAAACCATGTTTCCATTATTGTCCACCGTTTTGAGAAGCTACCACCGCTATTGGAGAAGAGGAGTCGTAGTGGAGCCACGACGCCGTCGGTGTGGGAGTCAGAGGATCCATCGCGGGTCTTCCCACCGCAACCCTTGTTGTTTGTTACTGAAGGAGAGTCCTGCCACTACTGGGCCGCATGAGGAGGGTATGGCCGCCGCTGGAGCTGAAGTCGCGACATCATGAGGAGCAGGAGGTCTGCTGCACTGGTGCTTTCCATTTTTTTTAAGAGCCAAATACTACCTAGAACCCGAGCCGAGGACGAAGGCGCTGCAACAGAGGAGGTGGTTCTCCAGTGCTGGTGGAGGCCGCGGAGCCGCTGGAGAGGAAGGGTATGGCTGTCGCTGGTGAAAGGCTACTGCGCCACCTGCTTGGAAGGCTGAAACCCTCCCCCCCCACCCCCCCTTGCATGGAAATTTGGGAAGGAAGAAGATAGAAGATTAAAAAATTAAATAAAAAAATAATAGATAAATAATATAATAAATAAAGTAAAGTAAAAAGAAAAAGAATAAAAAAACTAAAGGAAAAGTAAAAAGTAAAAAAAATAAACTTTACAAAGGTCAAATAAATGTAAAATAATGTGCAAAAGTAATAAATTTTAAACAATTATAATTTTAATATATATATTATAAATTAAATTATAAAACTAAATTAATAATAAATGTAAATAATAAATTAGTACACAATTAATAGTATAAATATACAATTAAGAATAATTATAAATAAACTATATAATATACTTATTAACTTAAATATATTTAGAACTTAAATTTTAATTCTAATTACTTAATTAAAATTAACTAAATAATATATTAATCTAACAACTTAATTACTATAATTGTAAAAATTAAATTATTAATATAATCTTAACATAATTATTTATTTATTTATATTGTAATTTTTAATAACTTAGTTAAAAATAAAAAAATTAATAAATTAGTAATTATTAACATAGTTAAATTAATCACTTTTTAATAACTTATGTTTTACCATATTTTATTTAAGTAATTATCAATTTACTAAAGTTAATTTGTAACGACTAATATAACATTTTACATAAAAAAATAATTAATTTCCTTTGTATCACATTTATTTATTCTATTTTATCTTTGAAGGTTCATTCAAGGGACTTAAATGCATCTAGGTGAATCCAACTAACTCAACGGGAGTTAGTTAGGAGGGAAAAATTAGAGCGACGTGCTTGTCGCGAAAAAACCCACCTTTTGTAGTATGTGGGTGAAGAACTCTTGAATTTGGTGGAAGTTGTGGCAGTGATGTGTAGTAGATGACATATGATACTTAAGCAGAGCAGGAAACATATTTAGGGGGGAGACATAGACATTTATACACGTACTCGGAGACGATCGAGAGCAACAAAGACGATCCTGAGCAGTGTAGTCCTAGAACTCAGGAGCATAGTATCCTTAGAGAGGTCTTTCTCCCTCACGTCTTAAATTTTAGTACTCTTCTTCTTTAATGTTTCCTATTACTATAGTGATAATTAATAGTATAGTTAGCTAAGTCTTATAGTTTGGGGAGAGTTCTAGCCCTACTGGTATCTTTTTCATCCTTTTCATTTATCATTTTAATGTGTTTATAATTGATCGGTGAGATCACTTCTAAATAATACATCTAATTTTCACAACAATACTGAATTTCATGCACCTACAATCTTTCAGCAAGTTTTATTGTATAACCTTTTTCTAAAAACATTAAACTCCAATTGAAAACTTCAGTACTCACGGCGAGTGTGTACTGTCGATTTTTAAAATCATTTCTATGAAGTTGTACTTTGTGGAGTGGCAAACTCTGAGTTGTTTAACATTGAGACTTAACTCTAGGAAAGGGAAGTTAGTCACATAATTGCAATGGTACAAAGCAATACATCTCATTATTAGGAGATAAATTTAAAACTAGTATACTAGAATAATCATCGAGCATTCTTCTCTTATGTTTGTCATTTTTCACTGTTTTATTTTCTTTGTTACATCTTAATTTCTAATGTTTTCTTTTGCAGTATAGACTAGATTAGATTCATAATAGATGTGTGGTTTAATTTACCGTTTTTAAAAAAATTAAAAAAAAAATTAAAAATATATAAAAATCTACCTCACTGGTGACAATAGTGAGATTTTTAGGAAAGATTTTGTTAAAAATTCACCTTCCCTGTGGGTTCGACCCTGCTCACCACAAATACAGTAGTAAGTAGGAGATATAAACAATTAATTTTTACCAACTTTAACGATGATTTAGGTCAATTTTTTGGTGTCGTTTCCAGGGAAGGAACGAGCTATTTCTTACTAAAAAAATTTAAAAAAAACTTATATAAAATTTAAAAAAATTGAAAAATTTTAAAAATTGTAAAAATTTGCTTTTTCACTGTTAAATCATTATCACTGTTAGTGCTTAATCCTCAAAACTCACATATTTCACGAGCACTAGGTCCACCATTAAAAAATTAGAGCCATTGAATCCTGAGTTACATAAAAATCTCACTTCTCTTAGGATAACAAAAATCTAATCTGGAATGGAAAACATAGAAAATAGATTTAATGTACATCAAGACATCCAAACCAACATGAACTCTTAGAGAATGAACAAACTAGGATGAGGAAGTTTCAACTTCCTCATGTGTCATGTAACCCATCATCAATTAGGCTTAGTCCTAGAGCTCGAAACTATGAACTAAAACAGTCACACATTTCACTGCTTCCTGCTTTCAATGGGCTATCTAATGAGGACTCTTTAGCCTTAATTAGATATTTCTACAACACTGTGCATCAACTTCCCTTGATAGGACTTACATAGGATGAGATTAGGATGAGATTTTTTTCCTTTTTACTTAAAGGGAATCCGAGAAATTGGTTTTTGAGCTTAGATGAGATCATTTTTGAGAATTGGGATCAAGTTTACAACTCTTTTGTTGTGAAATTTTATCCCCAAAGATTAAAAGGTGAATTGAGAACTAATATTAGTAGTTTTTACCAAGAGGATGGAGAAGCCTTCCATGAAGCATGGGATAGATTTAGGGACATACTTAGGCAGTCTCCACATCATCAACACCCATATCATATTCTTATGGACACCTTCTATGAAGGGCATTCCTCCTCTGGTCAGAACTTAGTGGATCAAGATTCTAGGGGTAATTACAATGATAAGACTGATGAGGAGTTGAGACAAATTTTTAATAATCTGGCCCATAATTCTCAACATAAGAATTCAAGAAGAAATAGATTCAATAGGAATGTTAATACTGGTTCAGGAGCTGATACTCAAAGTAAACTGGCTTAAATCACCAACCAACTTCAAACCTTAATAAACCATAATTCAAAAAAAACTCTTAATCAAGTTAAAAACCAGAACCAGTATTAGTCACTTAGACAACAATGTATTCAATGTGGTATGTGTGGGCACTCTGAAATTTTTTTCCCAATGTTGATTTAATTACCCAACAACCTGAAAACTCAAACTCTGTTAATTTTGGTCCTAGGATGCCTCAAAAAGAATATCCATTTTCAAATAATTACAACCAAGGCTATAGGAACCATCCAAATCTGTCCTGGAAAGATCAAGGTATAATCAAACAATTAACTACCCCTAATTATCAGAACCAATCAAGACCAAACATTCAAAATCAACAACGGGGTGAGATTTCAAATGTTCAAGGAAGTAATGATAATCAAATGTCTTCTAAATTGGATCAGATCTTGAATAAAATAAATTCACCAGTGGAAAGGTACATGAATCAAATTAATAAATAGAAAAATCAATATGAGTCAGACAAGATGAAAAATGATGTGAGAATGCAGAACATGGAAACACATTTATGCCAACTTGCTAGAGATTTTTCATCTAGGAAAAAAGGTAGACTTCCAAGTACAACTGAACTTATCCCTAGAGAAAATTCCATGGATTTTGTCACTAGAAGTGACCTTAACACTCAAACTGTTATTGAAAAACTGTAAAAAATTCCAAAAATGGGAAAGTGTTTGAATCTGGAACTGAAAATCTGCTTTGTTCACAATTCAGAAATTCATAGAAAAATGTTGAAAAATATGAGAATCTGAACCTGTCACCTGGATCTCAAATTGAAACTTCTCTTAAAAATCAAAAGAATAAAGGAAAAGAAAAAGTTTAGGAAGAGGTGAGGGACATGGCTGCTGTTCTGAAAAATGTTTCCCCACCCATCCCTTTCCCTGATAAACTAAAACCTCAAAGTAACACCAGGGCTGAACTTCTTCATTTCCTTGGTCTCCTTTCCAAACTTCATGTGAACATTCCATTTATCCATGATTTAATTCAAATCCCATCTTATCTGAAATCCTTAAAGAAAATTGTTTCAAATAAAAATACCCTTGAAGAATTTGCTACCTACAGCCTCACTGAAGAGTGATGTGCTGTACTTAAATAGAAAATCCCACCTAAATTGAAATATCCAGGTATCTTTGTCATCCCTTGTACTCTAGGAAATTCTGGTAAGCTGATCTATCTCTGTGATCTAGGTGCTAGCATTAACCTACTCCCATACTCACTGTTTCGACAGTTGAGGTTGGGTGATCTTCATCCCACCATAGTCATTATGCAGTTAGCAGATAGATCATTCACTCATCCTATGGGTAGGGTAGATGACCTGTTAGTTGGAGTTGGGAAGTTATTTTTGCTTGCTGACTTTCTTATTCTGGATATGGATTGTGATCAAGAGGTACCTATCATCTTGGGTAGGCCCTTCTTGGCCACAGGAGGTACTGACAATGATGTCTCAAATGGTCAACTGATATTCAAAATTGGTGAACAATAAGAAGAGTTCAATGTTTTTAAAAATAGTAAGGAACCAACTTATTCTTAAAACTGCTCAAAAATTGAGTTCCTGGAAGCTGAATGTTCTTATAAAAATCAACTTGAAGTCATTGTAGTATCTAAAAAATAATCCTCTGTTGAAGAAGATAATTGTGAAGCCAAAATCTTGTTGAATCTGTTTAAGAAACTAAAAATTTTGTTATAACAACCAATCTGGAAAATCTTCCAGAACTGGACAACTGTCTAGTTTCTACTATACGAGAGTACTCTGTTTCTAATCTTAGGACCTTTCTGAGTGATTTTGAGGGCTTTTCTATCAACACCAACCTTGCTGAGCACTTTGATGATACTGAGGGAGAACTTATAAGACAACTTACTGCCCACCTTGGACAGTAGGACTATTACTTCTGAATCTGAGCATGAAAGTAAAAATATTTCATCTTTTAATACTCATTACAAAAAATATGTTGAATACCTTGGATATCCTAGGCCTAAGAGTCTTCCATCTAGTGTTGAACCACCTGTTCTTGAACTTAAACCACTCCCTGGTCATCTAAAATATTCATTCTTGGGTGAGAATTCTACATTGCAAGTCATCATTTCTGCTGAACATAAAGATTACCCAGAATAAAAATGGTTGGAAGTTTTGAAAGTGTTTAAATCTGCCATAGGATTGACCATAGCTGACATAAAAAGAATTAGTCTTTCATTCTGTATACACAAGATTCCTATGGAGACTCAACATAAGCCTAGAGTAGAGTGTCAAAGAAGATTAAATCCAAACATGAAAGAAGTTGTTAGAGAGGAAGTGATCAAACTGCTGGACACTAGAATGATTTATCCTATTTCTGATAGTGCTTGGGTCAGCCCTGTCCAGTTTGTCCCCAAGAAGGGAGGTTTCATAGTAGTTAGAAATGAAAATAATGAAGAAATCCAAGTTAGGAATGCCACAAAATGGAGAGTCTGTATTGATTATAGGAAGCTTAATGCATCCACTAGGAAGGACCATTTTCCAATTCCCTTCTTGGATCAAATTCTTGAGAGGATAGATATAAATGAATTCTTCTTTTTCTTGGATGGGTATTATGGTTACAACCTGATCCCTATTGCTCTAGAGGATCATCAGAAGACCACTTTCACATGACCATTTGGGACATTTGCTTACCGGTGGATGCCCTTTGGGTTGTGTGGAGCTCTAGCCACCTTTCAAAGGTGTGTGATGGCTATTTTTTCATATATTATTGAGAGAATCAATGAAGTCTTCATGGATTACTTTTCTATAGTGGGGAGTAATTTTGATACTTCTTTAGGAAATCTTGAGCTAGTTTTGGAGATATGCATTGAAACCAACCATGTGCTTAATTGGTTGAAATGTCAATTCATGGTTACAGAGGGTATTTTCCTAGGTCATAAAGTGTCAAAGAGAGGTTTGGAAGGTGATACTCTTAAGATTGAAGTTATTCAGAAAATCTCACCTCCTGAAAATGTTAAAGGTGTTAAAAGTTTATTAGGGCATGCCGGTTTTTACCAGAGATTCATAAAATATTTTTCTAAAATCACAAAGCCCTTGTGTTCCTTACTAGTAAAGGATGCACCTTTTATCTTTTATGAAAAAAATTTGAAATCATTTAATCTGATGAAGGAAAAACTCACTTCATCAGACATCATTATTGCTCATTATTGGAAGTTTCCTTTTTGAACTTATGTGTGATGCTAGTGACATGGCTGTAGGTTTTGTCCTTGGACAGATGAGGTATAAGAAGTTGTGTGTGGTTTATTATGCTAGAATATTGCTAGATGAAGCTCAAATAAATTATACCACTACTGAAAAATAATTGTTAGCTGTTGTGTTTACTCTTTAGAAGTTTAGACAGTATCAATTAGGCTCAAAAGTCATCATTTTCACTGACCATTCTAATTTGAAATACTTGATGAATAAAAAGGAAAAAAATCCAAGATGATTAAATGGATTCTACTATTACAGGAGTTTGATTTAGAGATTAGGGACAAACAGGGAGATGGTAACTTATTTGCCGACCATTTGCCTAGATTACATTACACCCAATCGGTTTATCCAAGGTAGATCAATTCTTCCCTTCCTGATGAAAAACTGCAATCTGTTTCTATTAGGCAGCCTTCTTGGTTTGCAGATTTTTCCAATTTTCTAGCAGTACGAGTCCTTCCCAAAGATCTATCCAACAATCAAAGGAAGAAATTTATTTCTGAACATAAATTCTATCTTTGGGATGGCCCTTGATTATTTAGGAGATGTGATGATTGTATCCTTAGGAGGTGTGTGCCTGAGGAAGATATGCTTCCAATTCTTGAGATTCGTCACTCATCACCTTGGGGAGGTCACCATGGCGGTGAAAGGACAGCTCAGAAATTTCTTCAATCTGGTTTCTATTGGCCTTCTCTTTTTAAGGATACTATAAGTTTTGTGGTTGGTTGTGATAGGTGTCAGAGGCTGGGAAATGTTGGTATAAATCATGAGTTACCCAAAAAGGGTATTTTGGAGGTATAAATCTTTGATGTATGGGGTTTATATTTCTTGGGTCCATTTCCATCATCTCATGGGAATGTTTATATTCTTGTTTCTATGGATTATGTATCTAAGTGGGTTGAGGCGGTATCTCTTCCCAACAATCAAGCAAATAGTGTGATAAAATTTTTGAAAAAGAATAACTTTACAAGATTTGGAGTCCCAAAGGCTTTTATTATTGATAGTGGAACACATTTTAAGAATTAAAAGTTTAAGGCCTTGATGGAAAATTATGGTTGTGTTCATAAAACTGGAAGTCCTTATCATCCACAGTCCAGTGGACAAGTGGAAATTTGAAACAGAGAACTGAAACAAATACATGAAAAACCTATGTCAAATTCTAGGAAAGACTGGTCTCTTAAACTGGATGAAGCTTTATGGGCATAAAGAACTTCTTTCATGACCCCAATAGGTATGTCTCCTTACAGGCTATTGTTTGGTAAATGCAGTCATTTACCTTTGGAGTTGCATCACATGTGTTATTGGGCAGTTAGAGCTTTGAAATTTTATTTTATGAGTGTTGTTGAGAGGAGATTACTTTATCTGAGTGAACTTAATGAGATTAGGAGGGATAGTTATGATAATTCAAGGATTTATAAATATAGGACTAATATCTTTCATGATTCTATCATTCAAACCAAAGAATTAAAACCTGGATAGAAGGTCCTCCTCTTTAGCTCTAGACTCAAACTCATTCCTGGAAAGCTTAATTCCAAGTGGTCTGGACCTTTTACTGTAGTGAGAGTTCTGAAAAATAGAGCTGTGGAAATTGTTGGCGAAGAGAATACACCCATGTTAGTTAATGGGTAGAGACTGAAACTTTATTTTGAAGGACAGCCAAAGGGCTTGGCTGCCTTAACTATGCTAGAAAAATGTTCTTTAATGAAGTCTAGCTTGGGACTTTAAACCTAGCGATTCATGGGAGGGAACCCACGGTTTTGTTTTGTTAATAAATAAAATTTTATAATTAAATAATGTCTAACTGAAGTCTTTAAATTCAGTGCTTCATGGGAGTCAACCCATGTTCTTTATTTTGTTTTTACATATATTTCTATTCTTATTTTACTTTGAATAAATTCATGTTGTGTTGCCTCCGGCATGCACTGTCTCTACTGGATTTTTGTTTCTGGTTCTCATGCTCTGTGTTTTTAGGATGCTGCTGCTGTCATCTAAGGAGTGGAATTACAATGCTGGAGGTGTAAAGTCATCATATATTCAGGGAAGTTCTCAAATCTGAATTGTTTCATTTTTTTTTTCTTCTCCTTAATGCTTTAGAAAAAAATTCTTCTCCTGTTTTTGCTAAATAAAATTCTGTTCACTAAAAATTCTGCTTGTTTTTTAAAAAAATTCTGCGACATTTTTTCTGAAAAATTGCTTCATAAATTGAATATTTTAAAAAACCTTTTGCTGCATGTCACTAGCTTGAATTAAAATTATGAATGTGCCTCCTCTCTGAATAATTGAATCTCACTATAGTTAAAACCATTTTACTTCTTGAAATTAAGTGTGGGGGTACATGTTTACTAGTAGTTTTGTTCTTCATTAGAACTAATTATTTTATAGGGTGTTTAGCATGTATTTTCTTTCTGCTTTATTGAAAATCTTTTTGAATAAGTTTTTCTAAACTTGCTGACACCCAATTCATTGTGCTTCCACACCTGATATACTTCTTTTGAGCCATGTTGAAAATCCATGTCATTTTATTGTGTGTGTTTGGATCTGAACCTGCTAATTATTTATTTATTGTAGAAAACTATTTTTTTAACTTCATTGAGACCCTTTTTACATGTCATCTATCTACTTAATTGAAAATCTCTTTTTTAAGCTTAGTTGTTTAATTGTTCTTCTCCATATTTAGAAGTAAACTTTGGGGACAACGTTGGTTTTTAAGTGTGGGGGGAGGGGGTTAATTCTTGACTTTTCTTAACTATGCTTATTTGAGAGCTCATCAATTCCCACTACTTTTAAACTTGTTACATAAAAATGGTCAAAGTTTTACAAAATCCTTTCATAATTTTAGGCTTACACTGAACTCAAATGAGTATTGCCTTAGGATGATGCTTGATTGGAAGTTAAGTCATGCTTTGAGTCTGAAATGGGTGTTGGTGGATGATTGTTGAGTGAAGCTGCTTAGTGATTAAATGAAATTTTGGTCTAGGTACTGTTTTTTAGAGTGATTTGGTTACCTGTTAGTGGAGTTTTGATCATAACCTTTGGAACATGAAATTTGAATTTTATATGAAGGTCCTCATTTTTCTTTCTTTTTATAAAAATGATCACCTTAATGAGCCAATGTAAATGGTTTTTATATAAATATTTTGTAACTAGAGTAATACTGGGCATCTGGGATCCCACGGTGAATCTCTGAGACCCTTGATGCTGGGTGTGTTTCTGTTTACTATAAGCCCTCTGTAAATCTTGAATAAGTGCATTGCATAGTGATTAGCACAATGTACATGGATTGGGAAAAATAAATATGGTTTCTATGGTCAAAAATGAGTTCATTAAGGTGAGGTGAATGATGAACTTCAGATGAAGAAGGGGACAACTAGTTTATATGGAAGTTATTTGGGTTGTATCAATAAGGTGGTTCAATATATATATATATATATATATATATTTATTTATTTATTTATTTATTTATTTATTTATTTTGGAACCAAGGTTATGAGTCATTTTACAAAGTTCCTTTTGTTAAGGTCTTCATTCCACATATATTTTACCTTTTATTACCCTTGAATTTAGAACTTACGCTTTAATTGTAGTGAGTTTCTAGGTAGAGACACATATGAGGAAGGACACTACCATTGATGGATGATTCATAGATACTTGATTACTCTTTTAGTAGTTGTTCTAGGAAAGATCTTATTTGATGTTATCTTTTTAAAATCCTAATCATACATCTTGAGTTCTCTGTTTGAAACTATTCTAGTTATGTTACACTGTGATCTTAATCATAAATACATTTTACTATTTTTCAAAGATAATAAAGCATGGGACTGTTTGAGGGAAAAAAATGCTTAAGTGTGGGGGAATTTTGATGTGGACTTATTTTTTCATAGTTTTCCACATCCTTTTTATAAATTTTTAATGATTTATTTAATTATTTTTACACTTTTTATTAAATAAATTCACTTTTGTATTTTTATAGTTAAATTTGTCAAATTATCATTTTTTATTACAATTTATGTAATTATGGACCTTTAAATAATTGACATATTGCTTCTATGTGTTTAATATAATTAATTTTTAATCTATTTACATAGTTTTTATTTGTTTATTTTATTAAAAAAATTTATTATTAATAATTATTGAGTTTTCTAATTAATTTACTTTTAATTTTAATGTTTACTCATTCGGTAACTTAGTTACCGCTTTCTAGACTACCAGTAGCTAAGCTACCGATAGCAGGGTTACATTTACTCTACTGATAGCCAGGTTACTGGTACAGTCTAACGGTAACCTTATTTCCTCTTTGCTTAACAGTAGCTTGTTTTGAGATGTAACGGTGACCTTGTTTATATTGGTAACCTTTGTCACCGTTACTCTTTCTTATCGGTAGCTCTTATTTAACTATAATGGTAGCCTTTAATTTCAACCGGTGAGCTCTTTAAATTTATCACTAGTTGTGAGTATTTAATCTATATAATCCTTTTTAATTAACTTAGACTTTGTTTTAATAATTAATCTTTTAACTTTGTTACTTCATAATAAGTTAACTTTTTTAATTTAATTATTTAGTCATCTAT
Source organism: Viscum album (assembly GCA_963277665.1). NCBI lineage: Eukaryota > Viridiplantae > Streptophyta > Magnoliopsida > Santalales > Viscaceae > Viscum > Viscum album. The sequence goes on along the minus strand of OY728162.1, from coordinate 1,388,387,995 downwards.
CTAGTCATGAAAGTATATAATTTGTGTTTTAAATTAAATAAAATGGTTCGCCCTTAACTTTATTAGTTCAATTAGTTAATTAATTAATTAATTAAGAGTTTTTAGTATTTAATTATATTATTTTATGTATACAGATTGGTTATTAATTCATTTTTATTTTGTTTTAGTCTACCGGTGAGGTAGACGAGCTCTTGCGGTGACTTATTGGGTCACCAATGCTTTTTATTTTTATTTTCTGTTATTCTTAATTTAACTTGTTTATTTTTCTTTTAAATTTAAGTCGCTTATTATTTTAGTTTAACATTTATCAAGTTTATTAATTTAATTTTTTTCAATTAGTTCTATTTAATTAATAATTTTAATGTTTTAAAGGTTAATAAATATCATGTTTTTAATTAATGCTATTTAGCATTATTTTAATTAATTATTTTAAGACTTTCTATTTAATTTATTTATGTTTTCATTCTATGTTTAATTTGTGTAAAAGGTCACTGATTGCGTAACAGTGAGCTTTTATTTTGTCTGCCAGTAACCTTAATATTCTACCTACCAGTAACTTTTTCTTTGTTGCGTAACGGTGACCTCTTTTTTATTTGTAACGGTAGCCCTTATTATCTTTATTTTTTAACAGTGTCCACAAATACCCCTTTTCTATTGGTAGACTTTTATTTTATCAATTAGCGGAACCTCACTGATACCCCAACCTTACTGATATCCCTTTTGCACCCTGCCGTTACTGCCTTTGTTTTTTTTAACCTCACCGTTACCCTCTATTTCTCAAACCTCACTGTTACCCTCTATTTCCCAAACCTCACCGATAGACTTCCACTATTCTCACTATTCTGCTTCTGTCACCTCGCTCCACAGCAGCAAATCATCTCCCTCTTTACACAGTGCGATGCCTCCATTCATTCACAGTACAAGTAAAACCATGTTGTCGTTGTTGTCCGCCGTTTTGAGAATATACCACCAGTGCTAGACAAGAGGAGTCGCAGTGGAGCCATGATGTCATCGGTGTGGGAGTCAGAGGATCCTTCGTGGGTCTTCCCATCATAACCCTTTCTGTTTGTTTCTGAAGGAGAGTCTTGCCACTGCTGGGCCGCATGAGGAGGGTCTGGCTGCCGCTAGAGCTGAAGTCGCGATGTCATGAGGAGCAGGAGGTCTGCTGCGCTAGTGTTTTCCGCTGTTTTGAAGAGCTGACTACTACCTAGAACCCGAGTCGAGGCTGAAGGCACCACAACAGAGGAGGTGGTTCGCCGGTGCTGGTGGTGGTTGTGGAGCCGCTAGAGAGGAAGGGTCTGGCCGCCGTTGGAGAACAGCTGCTGCGCTGCCTGCTTAGAAGGCTGAAACCCTCCCCCTTGCATGGAAATTGGGGGAGGAAGAAGATAGAAGATTAAAAAATAAAATAAAAAGATAATAGATAAAGAATATAATAAATAAAGTAAAATAAAAAATAAAAAGAAGGAAAAAAAAGGAAAAGTAAAAAGTAAAAAAATAAACTTTACAAAGATCAAATAAATGTAAAATAATGTGAAAAAGGTATAAATTTTAAACAATTATAATTTTAATAGATAAATTATAAATTAAATTATAAAAATAAATTAATAATAAATTTAAATAATAAATTTATACACAATTAATAGTATAAATATAAAATTAATAATAATTATAAATAAACTATAAAATATACTTATTAACTTAAATATATTTAGAACTTAAATTTTAATTCTAATAACTTAATTAAAATTATATAAAAAATAGATTAATCTAGCAACTTAATTTATATAATAGTAAAAATTAAATTATTAATTTAATCTTAAATATTAATATATTTATTTATTTATTTATATTGTAATTTTTGAAAACATAGTTAAAAATAATAAAATTAATAACTTAGTAATTATTAACTTAGTTAAATTAATAACTTTTTAATAACTTATGTTTTACCATAGTTTGTTTAAGTAAGTACTTATCAATTAACTAAAGTTAATTTGTAGCGACTAATATAACAATTTACTTAAAAAGAATAAATAATTTCCTTTGCATCGCATTTATTTATTCTATTTTATCTTTGCAGGTTCATTCAAGGGACTTAAACGCATCTAGGTGCATTCAAATAACTCAATGAGAGTTAGTTAGGAGGGAAAAATTAGTGTGACGTGCTTGTCGTGAAAAACCGAACCTTTTGCAGTACGTGGGTGAAGAACTCTTGAAGTCGGTGGAAGTTGTGGTAGTGACGTGTGGAAGATGACAGATGATACTTAAGTAGAGAAAGAATCATATTTAGGGGGGGAGACAGAGACATTCATACACTTACCCGGAGATGATCGAGAGCAGCAGAGACGATCCTGAGCAGTCCAGTCCTGGAACTTAGGAGCAGAGCATCCATAGAGAGTTCTTTCTCCCTCACGTTTTAAATTTTAGTACTATGTTTCTGTAATGTTTCCTATTATTATAGTGATAATGAATAGTATGGTTAGCTAAGTCTTCTATTTCGGGGCGATTTCTATCCCTACTGGTATCTTTTTCATCCTTTTCATTTATCATTTTAATGTGTTTAGAATTGATTGGTGAGATCAGTTCTAAATACATACATCTGTTTTGCACCACAATTCTGAATTTCATGCACATACAATCATTCGGAGAGTTTGATATTAGAACCTTTTTCTAAAAAAATTAAACTCAAATTGAAAACTTCAGTACTCACGGTGAGTGTGTACTGTCGATTTTTAAAATCATTTTTATAAAGTTGTACTTCTTGGAGTGGCGAACTCCGAGTTGTTCAACTTTACGACTTAACTCCTGGAGAGGGAAGTTAGTCGCATAATTACAATGGTACAAAGCAATACATCTCATGATTATGAGATACATTTAAAACCAGTAGACTAGAATAGTCCCCGAGAATTCTTCTCTTCTGTTTGTCATTTTTAACCGTTATATTTTCATTGTTACATCTTATTTTCTGTTGTTTTCATTTGCAGTATAGACTAGATTAGATTCATAAGAGATGTTTGGTTTATTTTACAGTTTATAAAAACATAAAAAAATTAAAAATATATAAAAAACTACGTCATTGTTGACAATAGTGAGGTTTTTAGGAAATATTTGGTTAAAAATTCACCTTCCCTGTGGGTTCGACCCTGCTCACCAAAAATACAGTAGTAAGTATGAGATATAAATAATTAAATTTGACCAACTTCAACGACGGTTTAGGTCATATATCACATCCCACTTCCACTCTGGAACCATTAATGGATGAACCAAGCCTGTTGGTACCTGGTGCTCCACCTTTATTTGCTGACAAGTTATCCATCGAGAGACAAACTCTACTACCGACTTCTTCATACCTGGCCAATAGTGCTATCATCGAAGGCCCTGATACATCTTAACCACTTCTGGATGTACCGCTAGAGGGGACGTGTGGAACTCCCTCAACACTTCCTCTTGAAGTGACACTGGTACCATAGTGCATCCTCTGAAAAGGATGATGTGCTCCCCACCTTCAGAAAATCCATAAGGTGCCTACCCTGTGGATATCTGAGCATGTCATGTATCATAGTAAGCATCCTCATGCCATGCTTCCCTGACTCGCTGAAGGAGTGGGAGAGTGACTTTAAGAGACTATAGAAAGTATGCTCTATCTTTATCCACAATGGATATCTACAAAGAGGCTAGCTGGTCCATCGCCTCTCCTAGTAGTTGTATACCAGATCTCTTACTGAGTGAATCTGCAACAAAGTTCATATTCCCAGGAGTATATACTATCTTGAATTCGTAGTCCTGGAGTAACTCAAGCCATCAGCGCTGTCTCAGATTCAGGTCCTTCTAAGAGAAGATATACTTGAGACTCTTGTGATCAGAGTGCATGGTAAAACGTTCACCCATCAAATATTGTCTCCACATCTTCATGGGAAGACCATTACTGCTAACTCCATCTCATGGGTAGTATAGTTCTTCTCATGTTGTCTCAGCTACCAAGAACCATACACGATCATTACTCACTCCTTCATCAGGACACACCCGAGTCCGGTCCCTGATGCGTCGTAGTAGACTACATACCCTACGCCTTCTTCTGTAAGCCTCAAGATGGGGGTACTAGTCATCATCTGCCTCATCTCCTAAAAGCTCTGCTGGAATCTCTCAGACCATACGAAGGGTTACCCTTTCTTCATCAAGGATGATAGTGGTGCTGCAACTTTGGATATTTCTGGTACGAACCTCCGGTAGAATCCAGTGAAAATCAGGAAACTTTGTTCCTCCGTCACACTCCTGGGTGGCTCCCAAGCACATATTGCTTAAATCATTGCTGGATCCACTGCAACTCTAGCCTCCGAGATGACATAAACCAATAATTGAACCTCTTGAATCCAAAACTGGCACTTCAAGAGCTTAATATAATGTTGGTGCTCTCGAAGTGTGTCCAGTACTACCCACAAATGGTAGGCATTCTCTTCCTCATTAGTCAAGTAGATCAGAATGTCTTCAATAAAGACTACAAAAAAGTGATTGAGGTAAGGCTGGAAGATCTTGTTCATGAGTCCCATGAACACTGCTGGAGCATTGGTTACAACAAAAGGCATAACCAAGAACTCATAGTGTCCATACTGACATCTGAAGGCCGTCTTCTGTATATCCTTATCTCGAACTCTGAGCTGGTGATAACCTGATCTGAAGTCTAACTTCAAGAACCATTGTGCTCCCTTCAGCTGATCAAAGGGGTGGTCAATCCTTAGGAGTGGGTACTTTTTCTTCACGTTCACCTGATTCCAGCGACGATAGTCAACAAAAATCCTCAATCCCTCATATTCCTTCTTTCTGAACAGAATCAGGGCTGCCCAGGGTGAAACAGTAGGACATATGTATCCCTTACCCTGCAAATCCTCTAGCGGTGCCCTCATCTTGTGATGCTCAGTGGGATAAATACGATATGCTGGTGTAGATATCGGTGTTGTCCCAAGGTATATATCAATGTAGAATTTCACCTCTCTACGAGGATGTAGTCTTGGTACATCTTCAGGGAAACAATCTGTGTATTAGTCCACCACTATAGGATAGCTCGGACACTCCACATCAACTGCTCCTAGGGTAAGGTAGGCCAACTGATGAGTGATCAGCTGCACCCTCCTCCAAGTAAGTCCATCCCATGCTGCAAAGGCTCCCTTATCACTAGTGAAGGTGAACCTGGTCCCATACGTGCAGACACACCGCACATTGTGCCTAATATAGTCAATCTGAGCATGGACTGTAGATAACTAGTCCATACCCAAGATGATGTCATAAGGCCTCGACGCCACTACGAGGAGATCCCAGCTGAAGCTCTCACCGCCTAGAGTAATCTCACACTTCCAGCACCAGTGAGTAATAATCGAGTCTTCTCCCTTAGGAGTTTGTAGCTGTATGGATTGATCCAATGACTCTACCAGAATCCCTGAGCTCCGAATAAGGGCAGTGGCAATGAAAGAGTGACTCACACCTGTGTCTATAAGAACTGCATCTAAGGTATAGTTGACACAGATTATACCTCGAATCTTCTTCGGAGAGACATGACCGTATGCCTCAGCTGCCTGGAGCTGAGCTCACCCACGTCATCCAACTCCTTGTAGCCTGGGTGGACCTCTTGGTGGTGGTGGTGGTAACACCTTGAATCGTCATCCACCACCAGTTGCACGGCCAGCTCCTCTGCCATGCCCGCTTGCTCCCTATGGTCTACCTTGATCGAACCTCTAACTCTTCCTAGGTGGTCCCTCAACTATCTTCTAATCATCAGTACGGTGATTCAGATAGACACGAGCCATGTGACCCCACCCGCATCAAGAATAAAATTGCCTACTCCTGGCAAGACTAGCTTTGTCTCGTGTGCCCCTAACAACTGAACCATTATCCTGAGGTCATCCACCGGATGATCTGGTTTTCTTGGAACTCTGCGACATCTGTCTACTACCAGTTTAAGAAGACTCAGTTGTATGTCGGGTAGTGATGGGTATCACTACTAGTGACTACTCTACAAGGAAAATCTCCACTATGAGGGCTCTCTCTAACACCCCCACCTACATCGGGATGCTAATGATGATTATCAAAGCTCTTATCTCTCTCCTGAGCCCCTTCTTGAAGGTTCGGGCCCCGAATAATGGGTCACGTACCATATCTGTAGAGTAGCGCGAGAGGACGGTGAACCTCGTTGAGTACCGTGCCACCGTCATGGTACACTGTTGTAGAAGCAGCAGCTCCTGTATCGGCACCGCACGTTGGGTGGCTAGGACAAACTCCACCAGAAACAGGCTCTTGATGTCTGCCCAGAGTACTGTCACCTCGTTAAGCACCTAGAACATCAGGCACCACCATCTTCCTGCTACTTTCTGAAAGAGAATCACTATAAGGATCACCATAAGGTCGGCTGGGGTACCTACAAATCTAAAGACTCTCACCACAGCCTCCATCCAATCCTTAGTTGCATGAGGGTCCATCTCACCCCTAAACCTAGGAAACCTCTGGTGCTGGAACTCCTACAATGTGCTCAAGTGGCATGCACTCTCTGCAGCAGGGGCTGGTGGCATCGGTGGCCCAATGGGTAGTGGTACGGCTGGTGCGTCCGCTGTGATAGGTCCCTGTACTAAGGCCCCATCGCTCGGTGGGCTGTCATCTCGTACAACTCTCAGAACGCTGGCTGACTGTATGTGTGAAGGCATCCTAAAAAGAAATAGGTGCACCATGGTCAATAAGTTATAAATTGTGATCTGACTCAAAGAGATCACAAAGAACTCTATTGAAACATATATGCAACCAGTTTTTTCATGAACTCATTCAGAAATCAGAAGTTAGGGTCCTGGTGTATGGATACGTCGGCCACCGCACCAACACTGGACTCCCTGGACTGAAAACCACACTCAGTACTCTTAACACTATTTCTTCACATTAAAGAAAGCTCATAGTCCTATTTTCTATGGTAGAACCGACTCATTTGATACCAATTTTTCACGACCCGTCCCCTGGGGCCCCTACCCGGACTACCCCAAGCCCGTCTTCCATAGGCTAGGGGATGACGACTAGCATCAAAAGCGCACATCCCTAAAAATGGGAAGGCATTGCCTTTATAAACTTAAAACACATGCACAATAGAGTACAAGTTGGAATTAAATGCTAAGTAAAGCTGTATACAAAAGAGTGCTGAAAAGTAAAGGGGCTAGAAATAAAAGCCCAATTGGAATGTGCAAGTACAACTGAAGAAAATTAAAGAAGCCACAAGGTCATCCTCCAGAGTTCCTACCTGAAGGGTAGGTACAACTGGCCTCCTTAGCACTCCATGTCCATCAGTCTCCTCCATGCACCGACTCATTGTAAGGTGCACCTCCAGGTACCATCCAGTCCTGCTACTCAGCCTTAGTCAGCGCTGTCTGTCATCTACATCCAAGAAAATGTGGTGTGGGCATAACCCGTGTAGGGGTGAGTATAAAAATACTCAGTAGGGACCCCGAGACCCTCAAGGTCTCACAAAATATAACAAGGATAAAACACAAAGTATGAAATAAACATATAACCCCACATAGGTATATGCCCATACATATACCTGAGTTATCAAGTAATCCATCTCAATCACGAGGAAACACAAGAGTTACTGACTCAGCTCACGCATATATAAAACTTATGTAGAGAGATATATATGATCAGATATATCCACTGAATCATCAGACCTATCAAACCAACACATGATCCATGACGAGCTATTCTGTCGGACCAACACATGATCCAGGTACACAAGTCAGAACTGTCGGACAAACACATGATCCAGGAACAGTCGTCAGAGCTATCGGACCAACACATGATCTAGGAACAACTATTTTTTGGACCAACACATGATCCAGGAATAGAAATCAGAACTATCAGACCAACACATGATCCAGGAATAGTCGTCAGTACACAGCCAGCCACAGGGTTTCCGCAAAGCACGCTTGATTTTGGGAGGGTCACCTCCTCAAGATAAGTGTCAATACATAAATTTCTACGAAGTCCCAAGTTGATGTATCCAAAATATCTATCTTTCCAAAAAAAACTCATCGCGGTAGACGACGCGTCAATCGAACGCTCGTTCTGAGAGTTATTGACGTGTCGTTCTGAGGGCCTGGTTTGATTTAGGTTCAATCCAACATGAACATACTCCAAATATGAACAAACATGAAGTGGTGTATTCCAAAAGCGTCGTCTCTCTTAAATATTTCCATCGCCGAAGATGGTTAGTAAATCAGACACCTGTAGCCCATGTTATGGGTGAAAAGGTGAAAACAGGCCAAAAATGGGTACGGGTTCGGTCCGACATAGTCGGACCAACCCGGGCTGACCCGGTTCTGGAAAAGGGTCCAACCCAGTCCGTGGGGGGGCACGGGGGGGCCAGAATGTGGGGGGGAATCCCGTGGGGGTGGCCCGGCCCGACGGCCCGCGCTGGGTCCGGCCTGGCGGCCCGCTCTGGCGGCCAAGCGGCTGGCAGGCTGACGGCCCCCGGGGTCCTCCCTATTCGCATCCACGAGGGAGGCCGCATGCTCTCTAGTAACCCGAATGGAATAGAAATTCGGGTGGGAGGAAAATCGGCGCCAGGTGGCGCCGGTCCGCGCCACCTGGGACCCGAAGTGGGTCCCACTCTTCCTGGCTGGCTGAGCGGCAAACCGATTTCTGCGTGGCGCTGAATGCGTCGCGCCTCCTCCGGAGTCCTGGCGGCTCGGGCTGCCGGACCTCTTCACGACCAGACTCGATCCGGCCGGTGCTGCACCGTCAATTCCCTTCTTCGGCCACTGCATGACGTTGGTTACGTTGCGCCTTCTCCGGCGTCCCGAAAGCTTGGTCCACCGGCTTCCTTCGTAGTCGGACTTACACCGGCTACCACTGCACCTCCGTGGTCCATTGGCTGCGACTGACTCCTCCAGTAGCGCAGTTTCATTTCCATCCATGCGGCAACGATCGTTGCACTAACCATCGGTTAACATTCAGCAGGTCACCGGACGAGTTCCGGTGACCCAATTCTCGATCCGGAAGAAGTCGCGCATTCCTCTGGTCATGTCCTTTGATCCTCAACCATTGTTGATGGGTAATACTCACCATGGACTCATTCCTTGTATAGAGTCAAAATCCAAAAAGAATACGGAGGGGTCGGGTCGTGATTGTTCGTCCCACACCCTCCACGTTAGGGTGATATCAAGTGGCTTTGAATTCTAAACCATGATGGAAGATGAAGAACACACAATAATATAACAAAGCTCGAATCCCCTAAGTTTGTTGGCCGTTCCTCATGCGTTGACAGATTTTTGGAAAGAATACAAAGTAGATTGTCATTCGGCATGTCTACAAGGCACTTCCAATCTCGAGTTGCGTCGGCTCATGGAAGACGCTCCACGTCGGTAGGTTTCTGGGGAAGAAGTCGAAGATGGATCGTCGCCAACGTTCTCTGTTGGAAGAACGCGTTCTTCGTTATTTGTTGGGAGGAGCGTTCTTCGTTGGGAGAGTTCTAATTCTCCCAACATCTCCTCTCAAAACTCCTCCAAGTGTGAAATTCCAATCCAAAATAATATTAGATGTCTTATTATTTTAGATGTTGTAAAAATTCAAAAATGGAGAATTCAATTAAGAGGCTCCACCTAATTTATTCATTTTTGTTGGCACGAATTAATTAAGGGAGGTCAAGAGGCTCTCCCTCATTAATGATGTAGATTTGGGAGGTTATACCCTCCTCCCATTAATAGGGGTTGGCTGGTCCCCTCCCCTATTCTTGAAATGGGAGGTCAATGTCTCGGGTGGTCCCCATGTCGTAACCTCTTGCGGGAGGTTATGTTTGGGTGGGCCACAACACCATAACCTCTCAAGGGAGGTTAAGGTGTGGTGGTCCCACCTCCAACTCCCATGAGGATGTTTTAACCACCCAACCTCCTCATAGAAGCTAAAATTTAATATAGTGGTAGCTCAGTTTATTTTATTAAAAAAATTATTAAAACCCAAAAACTAACTTCAACTCTCGACCATCTGACATTGAGGTGAAAGTATTCTTAAGAGAATATCGGCACTGCGAGTTCAATGATGCCATCAGATTTTAATTCTGAGCACCGGTTCAAACGTTATAAAATCCCGCTCATACCATTATTGAACGTACTCGAAAAAAACTTTAGAAATTGATTCTGGGCACACCGGGCCTTAGAATCACATGGAGTCAGTTTTCGCAGACTCGTAAAATTCCCATGTATTTAAGAAAAAAATTCCACGGAATTTATGGGTCTTTACAGTAGCGTGAATTTTTCTCATGAAGAAGAAAAAAGAGTAACCCTTGGGATCTTTTAGTAACATTAAGGGAATGAGAATAACCTAAAATCTATACATAGATTTTTTATAGAGAAGAAATCCCATGTACATTATTCTTGTGAAATATTAGGTACTTTCACGATATATTCAGATAAAAGAAAATTAAGTCTATGCGTACTTATTGATATCATAAAAAGAATAAAATATTGTGTTATTCTATATATGAAATAATGTGTATTTGTGAAGGATTTTGTTTTTTCTTTATCTAATATAACATTTTCATTCATTTAAATACAAAAATTATAATAATATCAGCAATAAAATATTTTTTAAACCATGAAAAAATATATTGAAAATAATATAGAGAAATATTGTTCATAGGATAATTTTATACAAGTTACACATGCTTGTATGAAATGACATGGGATGTTTAGTGTAGTGTAACTAGTGTTTTTATATAATAAATATAAATAATAATAGACCCATACTTCATTAATTATTGATATTTTATATGGAATATTCATAATCTAATACTATAATTAGACATATTATAATACGTGTTGATGATCTAGAAATGAATAAGAGAGTGGCCAATATTCTTTTTAGTAAAATATCAGTTTGGCCAGGATAAAGTTATGAGTTATGCAGTTGAAAATATATTCATATTATTTTTACTAAATAAGAGTAAGAGGAATTCTAAAATATTGTCTCATTTCTGATACAACCAAGTTATTTTGTGAAATATAAGAAGAAAGTTTATTGTTTTATTTAGAATAAGTTGACCAAAATCATTGGTTCTTTTGTATAATACTTGTTATAAATTTTCGATCACTTCATAAGGGACACGTTGAAATCCTATATTTTTTGCTTCAATTTTATATCTTAAATTTTTCATTATTTCATTATAAAATAATGTGTCTAAGGATACCTACTTTCATTTTATTTATTTTGAAATAAATAGGATTTGATATGTCATTAGGAGAATTACCACTATACAATGGGGATGTAATCATCAAAATTTTAGGAAAATATCATTAACAAATCAAAGTGTTATTTGTAATTTATTTTTTTATATGCTTACTTTCAAATTACATGTAAATAATAAATAGAATCATTCACTGAATTAGTAAATGATGTATAATGATAGATAAATGTTATAAATTGACAAGAAATAATCCCTCACCAATTCACCCTTGATCTCAAAGTGGTAATTCGAATGTGATCTTAATAAATTATATCATAGATACATATCAAACATTTTATTGGATTATATGATTTTATGATTGTTTAATAATTGAATTCTCTCCTCAATTATTATTAAAGTGTAAACTTAGAGGGTCTAAATTGAATGAAAATAAAAACTCAATATCGTCCAAGAACATTAAAAATGAAAATAGGAAATAATTTATATTGATGAAGAATATATTAACATTGTTCAAAGATGATGACAAATAAATTTCCCCCAGTTTAAATTCTAATAACATCGTGTCTAATGTGGAAACAAAAGATCTGGTATTTTTTTTCTATTACCAAAGAGAATGAAACAACTTCTACATTATGTAGTGCTTCATCCCTTCCTGAAGGTAGTAAAACAAAAATGTATTTTTTCAAAATTTTCTTCCAGAGTATGTAAACCTTATTTGGAATGATCACATGTTATAATAATTCAATGTTTAATTAGCTTATACATTGAAAGACATACTTAACAATTATCCCAAGGAAAAAGATACTTTCTTATAATGATCATTCAAAGTAATTTAAAAATTGATCACTAATATTGATTAAAACTTATAGAACATAGAGTGATATTTTGAGAAAATAATTCAATAAAATATTAATCTCTCAAAAAATGCTAGAGCCTTGGAAGTAGAGAATGGTTAACATAAATAACGGTGCTCCTATTTTGAATATTAGTGGATAAATACACATCATGAGAAATATTATTCCACTATGAAATTAATAGATACATATTGTGAATTAGAGGAAAAGTAGAAGGTTATCATAGATGTCATGAATTCTTAACATGAGATCAAATAAAAGAAGAACAAGGAGAATTACACCATTCTATATGAGAAACATAAAATTCATGATGAGGAATTTATAAAGATTAATAAAGAATGTAATGATTTTATAAAGATAATGAAGGATGTGAAATTAATCGTTATTATGAAATGCATTGAACATGGAGTAAAAATTGAATATATTGAAAATGTTAAATCCCTAACATCACAAAGAGATATAATAATATATATTACCCCTAGATCCAAAACTAAACAAACTTATATTGATGACTCTTTTACTAAAGGACCTATATAAAGTGGATTGAACAAATTTTAATCATATAATTTTCAATATTATTTAGTATCTAAGAAAAATGTATCATCCATCTATGTTAATAAAGTTAGTCATTAAGTGGTAATATGAATAATGACAGTTCAAAATAAAAACCTATGAAAATATGGATGATGAAAAAGGATTAAGTGACCAAAAACCATTTTTGGTAAATAAATATATGTGTAAAAGAATATTTTCCATTAAATGATTTAAACTGAAGAGTGAGATAACATTGGAGGAACACACATGTGAATCAGGATATAATTTTACTCAAAATAAAGGATATTTTTGGTGCTATAAATGACTCAAGGAAATCAAATAGGATAGATAGTATAATATTTTAGTATCTGAGCATAAAAAAACTCCTTCATCAAGGGAGACCAAATAATAATTAAGGAAATGTCAACAGAATCAAAGGATGAATATAACTATTGTAAAAATATTTAAATATTTATGAACCACTGTAATATTTTTAATTAACATGGTCACATTGAAGAGGTATGAATGTATAAACTTTTTAAGGACCCCACTAAAAAAATTCAATAATAAAATACCATTGATCCTGAAGTCTAGAGGTATGTCAACCATGGGTGAAAATAAGAATAAGACTGATGCTCAACACAGAATATATAATAATAAATAGTTTTTTACAACAAAGAAAACGACCTGGTCCATTTTTTGAAAAATAGGCCACACCATAGATCACTGTAATCAATCCTTGTAAAACAAAATGAATGGAAAAAAGATTAGAAAAAAAAATGTGAAACTGATATAAGATAAAAATGAAATTACTAAAGTGGTAAAGAACACACATGGGATTCTAAGTGTATCTTCCAATAATTATTTACATATTTCTAATGACATACTGGTAATTGTATTGGATTATATAAATATAGTATATAAAATTAACTTAGTGAAAGATAAAAATATTCCAATGGAAAGAAGATAATCTATATAGTGAAACAAAATATTATTAGAGGTTTCTTATAGATGATAACAATTGAATTTCAGATGTATCGTGAAGAATGTTCTATAAGGTTAGATGCATCTTAGTTGATTGTTAGTTCATAACACTAGATCATAAAGAGACACTGAAGAAGAATCCGAAATTACCCAATGATGAATGTTATCTGATGGATTGTGTTAATAATAAAATTCGACAAAAATTTGTTAGAAAAGAAAGTATATATTCCATGATACCCAAAATATCCATGAAATTATGAAAAGGTATAATGAAGAGTTCACACTCGCATGGAGTAAAAAATAAAGGAATCACTTGTTTGTGAAATAATTCACATCCTTGTTTCATTCAATATAAATAAATGGAAATCGACCGTATTCTCATAAACATTGTGTTTGTTCATTACTTATATGGAATTGAATGATATGAGGATACTAAGGAGGAAACAATGTAAAAGAAATTATATTGATATAGTAGCATGACAGAATATTCAATCCAAGTTTAATGAAATTCAACATCATGGATTGATCATTCAATTGATATCATAAAGATTATTTCATTCTAATGAATAGAGATCAACCCTAACAAAGAATATTATGTTTTTATAACAAATCAAAAAAATTATAATTCACTATCAAGGAAGAGATTAGAAAAATTGAAACTCACAAAATTTGGAATTCAGAAGAATAAATAATGAAAAAAATCAATATTGATGAAGTAAAAGTGGATGTCATATCTTGAGGGGGGTATTTAAATATTTTCCCAGAGCACAGTATTTCATTTAAAATTGATATCTATGGAAGGTAATTTTTCAAGAACACATTGATGAGGTATGTTGGAATACTCTCCCATCCTTATAAATGACCCAAATAAATGAGTCAATAGAAAAATTGTGTTATTTATTACACAAATATTAACTTACTATTACAATAAAACATTTTTAAATTATGTTTTGTGATTAGTTGATGAATTTTTAGTAGAATGTATCTTGAGAATTTTTCATTATAAGTGGTATCAATCAACTTTCACATGAATATTGTCAAATTCTATTGACTGGTTACTATAAAATGTTAAATAATGTAATTTTCATTAATAAATGAATCACATTTTTATATAATCTGTTATCTTATTCCAAATTTTGAATGGATATCATGGATGTATAAATTAGACTCCCTTGTTTCCTACATCGGGTTAGCCTAAATAGACTTAGAGGTGAATAATTAATTGAACATTTTTATTTATAGAAATAATACCAACCTCACTTGGTTATTTTTCATTATTTATTAATAGGGGGTTGAGATGAAAAGAAGAAAGGGTTTAAAGAATGAAGAGAACATATTGAAATCCCATTTTCTTCATCTTTATTGAAAAAAATACAATGGTGGAGACTCATTATCATAATATTTGTTTGTTTATTATTTTTTATCAATAGTACATAAATAGTGGAATCACTTGATGTCAATGTGTATTCAAAAAGAAAAATAGAATAGAAGTGTAATGTATATCCTAATAATGTTTTTGAATATGAGATATATCCATGAGGACTTCAATGGTTACTTATTATATTTTAAATGAATTATATTTTAAGTATGATGGTTGTCAACCATGCGTTAAGTTCAAATAAATTTGTCGATGGAGTTGTATTAATAGAATTATTATTATAAGTGAAGAATATATTTGAATAAGAAATTATTTCTAGGTATTTTTAAGGTCGTGGAATAATATAAATACATATAAATTCTTTCATGATGAAAATTTTAAATGAAGAGTTAGTATTGAAATGTCATATTTTATAATTACTAAATATATATATGGTTCCTTAATAAATAATTTGTCCAGTCATCATCCGTACAAGGTCTATATCAACCATTAATGGGGCCTAGATGGTTAACCATAATGGATGAAGTTCACTAGACTATCCCATGCTGGCAGGTGTGTTTTATTGTGCATTCATAGCACCCACAGGGAGCGTGGTGCACAGGACACATGCTAAACACACATGTTGAACACACATTAATGTTCCAAATTCACCACACAAGGGACTTTAATAGTGGAATATATGTGGGTGTATGTGTGAAGTGGATTTAAGATTAGATCCCCACCTACTAGTATCTTCTAAGTCCATAGAACGACCAATATTATATTTTTAAGGCCAACAAAAGGAATGATCGTTGTGGGACACACTCAGCATGTGACACTATTACTATATCCTAAATAATATAGATAAAACAAGGACTTTGTAATTTCTTAAATATGGACCATTTAATATTCCAAGACATTAATGTACAATTTATCATTTAATTTACCCTTACACATGTTACACATACACGCATAATAGAGGTCACACTGGTACCCTTACACAAAGTTTGATGAGGAATACAATGTTCATAGATAACTCTAAAAGTCAAGAATAATTATTATGGGAATATAAATAGAACAAAATGATGAAAATAAAATATGACATGCTTGACATAATGAATGGAATCAATATATTTCTTGAATGCAATTATTCAATGTTAGTGATACCACCAAATGAAAAATGTGAATGAAAACATTGATTACATGAATCCATCTCATGAGAAACATCATATGCTTGAATATTTTATCATGATTATACATTATTTCATGAATCAATCATCATTTTAATTCTTATTTACATCGAGGTGTTGTGTGTTAAATTAAATTTGACCAGTAAATCACATATCCACTCCAGCATCACATAAAGAAGCTTCGACATTTGACATATGAGGTCCTTGAGATAGAATAATAAATTTGGATGTTTTAATGATCCTTGATACACTATGAAAAATGAACCAGAGTTGGTGTATCATCATTTATAAATATAGAGTCATGGGATGGGAAGAAATATACCACCATTTGAGATATTTTGGATATAATTGAAAAAAATGTTATGTGACAGATCTGTGCTTACATGTTCACATGATGTGTTCTCATGAGATCCCTTCACTCAATGGAAGAGAACCAATGAAACTCCTAGATTAAATGGAGAGGAAAACAAATCAACTAACTATCTTATGCGATAAATAGAGGATTGTAAAGATATTTTACTTTGTGATAAAGAAGAAAACATTTATCATTGCTCTATATTGAAGAAGAAGAAGAAGGAACCCATGAGATATTTTTATAACACAAAGTGTAGGTGAAGAACAAGTGACCCCTACATAGTTTTAAAAAATTATAGTGCACCTGTGTTCATTGTCTATGTAGATGACGTGTTACTCACAATACCCCTTTGTGCGATGGAGAATAATGTAGTATAATACCTACAAATACAATAATAATACAAGTAGATTGAGTTAACCCATGCAAGAAATAGTTTGTATACATGATGGATTTTGAGTGTGATTTCATCATTCTAGTATTTTCAGGAATTTTAATGAGAACATGATAGTGAATTCATGAAGGAAATATGTGTTAACCCAAAATCACTAAAATGTATTGATAATAAAAGGGAAAAATAATGTTCACATGATAACTCTATGCCTGATTCAAATACATGGATGAGATGATGTGAGAATTTTAGTGTAGTGTAATTAGAGTTTAAAAATAATCAGTTTCGCTAAGAAGATACTGATAATATATTAAATGTTTATAATTTGTATCAAATATTGATAATATGATCCTATTATTTGATATCTTATATTTATTTTTGATGATATAAATAAGAGGAAGACAGCAGCCAACTTACTTTTCATTTGATTATCATTTTGGTCAAGAAAATGTTTATAGATATATAGTTTACATTATATTCATATTATTATAACTATTAACTAAAAAGAGGGATCCTTCTATATTGTTTCATTAATGATACATCCAATTTAGTTTTTTGATATATATGAATCTAATTTATTACTATAGTAAGAGAAATTTGATTATAATAACTGGTTTCTATTAATAATGAATTATTCTATATTATTGATCACATAAAACATGATATGCCAAAATCCATCATTTTTATGGTTGAAAGTTAAATATTTAATATTACACAGTCGGTTCAAGGACATTAGGTCAAAGTCTATTCCCTTTCCCATTATTTCATTGATAATATAAAATAAGTTTTCTATAAGTGGGATAATAACCATTGTACATCGATGACATAGTCATCCACATTAGAGGTGGACCTCATTAAGGAATCTTGTGGTTCTTTATGATTAATTCTGTTATGTGCATTATTTTTATTTAAATGTAAATAAAAAGGATAAAATAAACTATACAAGTGATAAATATTTAAAAATGCTTCAATTTATTAACGTGATAACTAGTCTTACCACAACGATTCACCCCTCACCTCTTAGTGTGGTCACCCCAAGTGATCCTAACAGCAAAAAATCTTCCCAAAATTAAAATACTTGAATTTTTCTATTAATTACCGTATATTTTAACCACCATCACCACTTATACCCCTATTATATATTACACCCAATGATGGTATCCCTATGAATGAACCCCTCTCTTTCATATATGTTTTTATTTATTTGTCCTTTGAATTATGTCAATTTCTTCTAGGTTTGAGCTTCCCTTATCACTTTATTCTTATTTATTTCATTTTTCATAATCCTTATATTATTATATTATAGTTTAATATAAACATTTGGTGTAATAGTTTTCCAAAATATTTTTGGTTTTGTTTCATAGGTTACATGTTTTCCTCCTCAGATATTTCCATCTTCATATTCAAAGGGGTTTCATCATCGATGTTTGACGTATATGGGTGTTTACATGGATTTTTGTTTTTAGTTACAATATATTACATGATAGAGTTTTCTAAAATAATTTTAGGGTATTATTTTCAAGTTATTAATATGGTTTGTCAAACTAATTTTTATTTTTAATGGGATATTTTAAATTTATATTGGTTTTACATTATAAAATAATTGGGTTTTGTATGGTTTCTATTTGAAACATAACTTCCAAGAGAACTTAATATGTGGTTGAATTATTTAATATGTTTTTATTTATTAAAATCTTTTTTTATAATGATTTACCAATGTGACCCCACGATGTTTTTTTGGGGTTTTTAATTTGATGGTATTATTTTTGGGTTTTTCCCTTTGTATCAAATTTTGAATTAAATACAAATTGGTCATTAAAGTTCAAAAATATGTTTTAAATTATGTGTGGTTTTCAATGTTTTTAATAGTGGCATTTCATGGGAGATTTTAAAAACGTTTAATGAATAACTCTTCAATTCCTTTGAATAAAATTTATAAACCTAATCGACCTTGAGAAGGTTTTGATGGATGTTTTTAAAAGGGTGATCACAAATTATTGAACTAAAACCCTAGTTGTATATTTATAAAATTGGTTCACTTTTACAAAATGAGATACACCCTTAACATAATCCATATGGATTTTTTTTAATATGTATTATTTTGATAATGGTATTTACTATATATACTTATGTGGTTTAAAATTGGGGATTCATTTTGAATGGTTTATAAGGGTGGGTTGAGGTTTTCTATTGGAACTGATTTCCTTATACTTTATTATTTGGTTTTGTTTGATTGAAACACATCCTTCCTCAACCCTATGAACTTGTACCATTGGTATCCTATATATAATAGTGAGATGATTTTAGAAGATTTTATATTTTTCCCAATGATATAAACATAAATACTATAGTATCAGTCCATTAAAATATAGTGTAGTTATCTTAGTGAGATGAGTTGAACATATGTTATGATGTTATTTATTTAGAAAATTATCAATTTATTGACAGATTGTTGCACCATAGTACACCTATAATCATCTCACTGTACGTTTAATAGATTCTCATGAATATATAATCAAAATTTACTACATTTTTTTGTTCATTATCTACCATGTTTTCTATAATTTTACTATTATTATTTCCCCTTGGTGTATTTATTTTGTTTTTCAATTTTTTATGATACTATTATTATTTCAAAATATTGGTGACCTTATTTCCACATGGGTTTCTATTAATGATAATTATTTTCATTTCATGTTTTTTGTATTTTTATATGGGTTGGTAGTGTAATTACTATTTATGGATTTCATATCTGTTTGTGTTCCAAATCATCCGTTACATTTATTTTTCTTGATTCCTAAATTATGTTATCTTATGTTTCTATTAAAGGTAAAGGGGGATTTCATAGGAATAATTTATGTTTAAATATTTAAGGAATGTTTGTAGGGAATCTTAATACTTGTTTTGGGTTTTTAATTAGATTTGGAAATGGTTATTAGGTGTCTCTTTTAAAAAATATAAAATATTATTTTAAATAATTATTTTCAAACTATTGTTTCTTTAATGTCATGAAAAAGGAAAAGAATAGAATCATCCGTGAAATACTACTTGGTTGTTAGCTCACACATAACTTATACCACATATAGGTTGTATACTGAAAGGATATTTTCATTTTCATGTTCATGATCTCAGGGAAGTTATGGATTATAAAATTATTTGGTCTTGGTTTTTTATGGATCTTATAGTGTTTATATGGTTTGATGGTGACACCAAGTTCATGTATAGACTATGTTGGTTATTTTTTAGTTATATGGTTTTTGTTTTTTTAGTATCATCAAACAAAATACTACCAATATATATTTAGACATAGATCAGTATATATTAATTTTGAGTTGAAGTATATTTCTTTTTATTATGCCCAATTTTTATTTGATTATTTATAAACTATTTATTTTTTTTGGGTATAGAAATTTAACAAATGCATCTCATTCAAAACATATATATTTTGAATACCTAGCACTATTTTACATCTCATGGGGATCAGGAATGTATTTCGATCCTCAGCATGGGATTACTCGACTTCTCGAATCTGTAGTGTCCTAAATTGGTTCCTGAATTTTTTTTATCAGATATCCATTGATATTTACTGAGTATGATAGATGATACATAGTATCTTCATAACATAATAGGTAATTTTTTAGTTGGCTCATGATCACCACCTCCCAAGATGATACCTAGGTTTATTTTGAAGACCATATTTTATGTATTGTATTCTAATATATTTTTTACTTATTTATATTGTATTATAATTTTTTATTAATTATGTATTTATTAAAATTTTAATAATTGGGGGTTTTATATATTATTTTCTTTGGACCAAAATTGGGAGTTAGATTATCGACACAATATTGGAACATACTGTCTTATAAATCCTTTGAAGCCCATGTGCATGGTTTTGAGAGTATCTTAGTGGTGATTCCATGGTTGGTGCATTTTCTACCAATCCATGTGTCCTGAACATTCATAACCAAAAACTGTTTTGAATTTTAATATATTTATTGCATTTTCTTTCCGATTATTTTTAGTTATGTATTAAAATAGTTTGGTAAGATTTTATTGATTTTTTTTATATTTTTTTCAATGATATTTACACAGTTATTAATATATAAAAAGATTTTTTCTTGAGAAAATGTTATTTCATATTTAATTTTTTGAAAAATAGAATAAATTATACAATTATTATGTTATTTAAATTCTTTTTTAGAATGTATTTTTTGGAACAAAGGTATAAATGTGGAATTTTCAAGTTGGGTGAGATTGTTTCTATTTCTAATGGGTGATTATAATTTTATTATGTGGATTATTTTAAATGAATTCAGTTGGAATTTAGATGTTTTAGTTGTTTCTTATGTTCTTTCCATTTATACCCTGATTCTAATTGAAATAATAACAAATCAAAGGTACTCTATATCATGCGGTGATCCTTAGCCTAATGTATCTTAGGACACAAACATTTTTTTCCCAACTGTAAACCCTACAAAAATTATAGGTAGATTAGTAGAGATAATCCCTTATTAATTTTCCCTCATTTTCCTCAGTGATCAAGGTTATTAAGAAGTTATGGAGTGGCTAGAAAAAATTAAACGAGTAGTTAATTAATTAATAACTCTATAAAAAGCATTGGTTGGAACCAATTTAGATTAGTTCAATGGTCCAAGTTTATAATGGTAGAGGATCATATATAGACTTTAACTACAGAGTATAATGTCTTATGAATTATTTAAGTGCACATTCAATTAGTGTCATTCTCCTATGATGATTAATGTTTCTCGTTGATGAATCATTTTAATCTCCTATAAGTCAATCATATGGTAAAGAAACATGTTACCAATATTGATCATTTGATACCATTATCTCCAGATTTTATGTTTGAAAACTTTATGGGGATTTCTCCATTTTTGAAGAGTCTTCATCTATAAAAAAATTCATAAATAACTCCATTTCATAAATATTCCATTGATTATGTGATTAATAGTTCCATGATAGTGGAGATAATCTTCATGGAAATCCAAACATAGGTAGTGAACCAATTCATTTTAGCATATATGGGGGTTTAAATGTTTTAAATAAGTGGATGTAATATGAACCTGATTATGAAATAAGAAATACCTGTGACATTCTTTATTATTTCCCTACATTCTATTTGGTGAAGAAGTGGCGTCTTTTGAAATACCAATGGGGTAAAATTAATCATTACAAGCATTTATATTCTATATTACTGATGACCAACCATATTTGTTGTAATTTGGGCCATCTAAGTATTTTTTTTTGTTCAGCAATCGGTGGAAGAAGTAATCTTTAACTTATCTTAAATCTTAGTAGTAGTCCAACAAATAATTTTTATAGGTAAATGTGTTTCATTATGTTTTTATTTGGAGATCTATTTGATTCTTTATTTTTATTTATTCCTTGGATTATTCATGAATTTTTTCAATTTTAATAGTTTTTTATTTGTTTCATGGATTATAGATTAATTTTCATTTTTAGGGGTCATTTGTGTGTTTCTTTAGTTAATAGAATGGATAGTGCTTTGAGTTTTATTATCTGGATCTGCATTTCCCATTTGAAACACCACATTAATTTAATGTATTATATAGTGGGGAGACCTATATAAGGAATAAAATATTTGATTCTTCCTTTTAAATAATTTCACATAGTTTTATTTTTATATTTCCATGGTCAGGTTGTGGTTCCAACTATGATTTTAGTATTTGGGTTATCCTTTTTAATCTAGAGTGATCTCTTGTATCATAGACTTTAATTATATGTGTAATTCAATGGGAAATTGGTGAAATTATTTGGTAAAACATTGTTATGGTCGGGAGAATTATCACAAAACATTCCTTATTTTAATAATTATTTTATCCATCAATTTATTTCCACCCTTTCACTTTATTTTTAGGTTAGTTTTCTTTGAAATTTTTTATATTTTTAATGATATGGTTTAAGAACATGGTTTTCACATATCTAGTTCATACCATGTGACCAAAATATAATAAAAATTAACACATTTCAGTCAAGATTACATGGTTAATGAAAAGTTTCTGAAACCATGCGGCCAATCTATTTAGTGTATCCTTGGTGTGTCAAATGAGAGTCAAACTATTGATGTATGATTTGTAAAATCATGTTGATGAACCATGTGACCGACCAAGAAATTTCAAAATTTTGAAATTACGATCCCAAATTTCTTGATTCTAACATGCCTAATCCCTACATTCTCTCTTCTAAGAAACACACAACCTAGGGATCCCATGGGAAAACCCATACTCTCCCCCTTCATTTTTCTGTCTTTCTCATATTATTTATAGATTCTTATTATAGGTTATTTTATCCTTTCTCACTTAAATTTTCCATATTACTTGTTTCTTATGCTTTATCTTATAATATGATGTTATTGGTTGAACCATTTATTATTTATTATTCTTAAATAAATGATTTTTTATGTTATGGGGCATTCTAATTCCTTCGGGGAACTTATTCTCTAAATAGTATAATGTTTCCTATAATATATTCTTATTCTTGGTAGAAGAATCCATGATATTATATTTTTTACTATAAATAATTTTATGACTTTCTTTTCTTAATTTTTATTAACATTATATTTGTCATGTTTTTGTTCAGGTGAGTAATATGTACTTTCAAATTAACTAAAATCTTAAAATAATTTTTTAAATTTATGTTTTCTTACATAAGAAATTGTATGGCTTTTTAGGGTTATATATTTGGGATTTCACTTCTAATAGACAAATGTGGGAATTTTTTATATTTTCTATTGCACTCATTTATTAGAGTTTTATAATAGTTTAGAAATTTTATGCCAAGATGTTTTTAGTGGGTTAGGAATTTAATAGTTGTAAAGTAGGGATTTCAGTTTATTTCAAATAATATTTGAAATATAAAATTTCCATTATATTTGAAATATATTTCTCAAGTTATTTATGGTTTATATAATGTTTTTCAAAAAGTGATTTCAATTGGAAATTTTAAAATGTCTTGTGATGATAAATTTGTTGATTTTAATGATATAATAAAAATAAAAATTATTTTTTGATTGGTTTTATCAATGTTTTTGAAAGGCCTATTATTAAATAAAAGAACTTAAATCCCAATAAGTAAATTATAAAAATGGTTTCCTCTTCATAAATGAGCTACACAAAAACCTTATGCTTTGCATGAAGGTGATTGTAATTTATTCTTATATTATTTAAAGTGAGGGATTTAGATTTAAGCATCTGTGACTGTTAGTTGAGGTATTTTATTAGTGTGGTTCACCTTATGTTTATTATTGGTTAGTATATGACACTGCATGCATCCTTCCTCATCATATTTTACTAGTATCATGTGAATAATATTAATCAAAGAAAGATATTGAAAGAAAATTTATATTCTTAGTTTCAATACAAATATATATATCCTATTACTTAAGACAAATACCAGGAATAGGGGTGCTCCATGTGAGGATATTTAAGGGTACTACATTAGGTTATTGACTAAGAAATTAATTTATATATTGATAAATGGTTCCAACTAAGTATAAATATGACTATCTCTCAATATGTATTGAAGTTCGTCATGAATATATATTCCTTATTTATATTTTTTACTATACAATATCATTCATTTCCTCTTTAATTTTAATATTATTATTTCCCCTTGGAATATTGTTTAGTCTTCCCCTTTATCAATATACTACTATTTCTTCTTACAATTGGTTAACTTTTTCTGACTTAAGATTCTACTATTTATGATAATTTTAATTTATTGTAGTGGTGTTTATATATGGGGTGGTTTCTTACTTATTAATTATGGGATTCTAATATATGTTAATTTCATATATTTAGTTTTATTTATCAAACATATTTTCAAAATATATTCGTTAATTTTTTTTACTTTAAAATGAAAAGGATTATTTTAATGGAATTCTTTATGTGGAAATATATAAGGGAAGTTTTTAATGACTCTTAATTATTGTTCTAGGTTTTAAAAAGGATTTAAAAATTGTTACAAGATTCTGTTTTGGAAAATGAAAAAATTTAAGTTTAAATAATTTATTTCAAACTACTGAATCTATAATTTTTGTTTGAAGGAAATTTATAGACTCATTGGTTAAATATATTTGGTCTATTTGAAATAAAATGATATAGACCACTCAAATCTATAAATTGAGTGGATATTTTTCAAGATCACGTTCATGGATATTGTGATTTTTTTGTAATAATTATCCTTTAAAAGTTATTATTTTTTCTTATTACTTATATGGTTGTATGCTGATTTTAGGTACTCATGATATTTTTTTATTTTTTTTATTTTGTATCATTTATGTTTCGTACAATTTTACTCACACGATTTATCATTTTTTTTAGATCGTTATTTATTTAATTAAATATTATTATTTTTTTACATTTTATTTTCCCCTATAATTAGTTTACTTTTATACATTGATATTGTTCTTCTTGAAGGAAATCTAATGTACCGACACACCATTCAATTTCCAAAAATAATTATATAGCTTATTTAATGATATTATTATGGGATAGTCATTCCCATTGTGTATGTTTTGATTCCATACAAATATTTTCCAACCCACGTGAATCAATAACAACACTCAATCCTTTCCATTAGATTTGTCGAGTTCTCAGATTAAGTGTAGATCATGTTGATTAGGGACACACAGTAGTCTCCTCAATACATCAAACTCCTTCATTGGTCACAATTGTTAATTCATAGTGTATGTTCCATGTTGAATTTATTTTTATTGATATATTATATTACATCTAGTAGAAATAATTTAGGATTGATATAATTAACTATCAATAGAAGAATAATTATTTATTCTGTATATTATGATTATATATCCATGTCTTATAAAATATATATTTAAATATGCATTTTGAAACTATGATAATTCTAATAGATAATCTTGAATATAGTAAATTTCATTTAGTATCTATGAATTCAGATAAGGATACCCAACTTTATATGATATATGAAATTTAATATTATATATTATTCACTCATAAAGTGTATTGTTAAAAAAATACAATATTTTTTAAATGATCAATATTTACAAGATAAGATTTATCAAATCATGATCATCTGAGTTTCATAGAGTAAACATATTTTTAGTAGCTCAATAATATTTTTTATAGCAAAATTATTCATTGTGTAAAACATATAAACAATATAAGATCCTTGAATATTCACTAATTGAGTTGGATATACTTATTAGTCTTGACTGGATTCATTCGTTTATTTATGTTTTTGTCATAGAATCTCGCATTTTTTACATAACCTTTTCATTACATAGAACAAAACAACGTATATATTATGATTTATTTTCTTAAAAATTAGGAACATTATATATGAAAAAACAAAACTTTACTCTAATCCATTTGAATGGAAACTTCTTGGTTTCACCCTATATTAGTTTTAGAACATCTCAAACCCTGGGGATATATATCAAAGGAATAGGGTGCGCATGAAGACCTTTTAGGGAACAAGCATAAAAGAAATTTATCATGTGACCATGGGGAATATAAATAAGAAATGAGGAATTACAATATATCATGATCAAGGGAATATGATGAGTGTAATAATAATTAAACATTAATTATAACATGTAAATGAGGCTACAACATTTAAATTAGATATTAAAAACCATATCACTAAGGTCTATACCCATGGTGTCAAAAATCAAAATAACAATGGATATTCACATAGTATCATAAAAAAAGTCATATCAATAGACTATATTCTTTAACCAATGAATTGGAGAGATATAAGAGACCACCCTTTATATATATTAATTTCATGTGTTCCACATTGATCATATTTAATACCTTAATTAATTACATGAGGATAATAGAGTACGAGTTTAATAAACATTGAGTATGTTGTTGCATAAAGGATTTACCATAATATCATTTTTATCCATGGAAAGGAAATATGGGATTAATATATGTAAATACCCAGAATGATAAATTATATTAACATATAGGGATGTTTCTATATATAATTAAATGGTTTGGGTATCTACAATATAATAATTCCTCAGGGAAAAGAAAGAAATTTGAGATGTAAATCTGGGATCATGATGGGTTTAAAATATAGATATTGAAAAGTGTTAAATGAGAGTAAAAGAAGGTATCCAATTAGAGAGTAATTTTTATAGAAGTTTACGAGAAAATTAAAAATAATAGGAAGTAACAAAACTTTTTGAATACCTACACACAAATAATTAATTGAACAGAAAAAAAAGATGAGGATAATTCATTTACCTTGAAAATATACTCCTAAAAAATTAGGATAGAGACTTGGGGGCTTGAAGCCACCTTGGGGGATAGTTAATGAGTCGAAATAACAATAAAATATTTAATTAGGGATTTGGAGTAAAGGGGAAGGGTGAAATGCATTGGTATTTGTAGAAAAAGTGGAGGAATTGTTTAATAATTTTTAAATATTGGTCGTGGAAATCTAGGTTTTGGAAAATGACAAACTATTGGATTAACCATGGGGTTTTCCCTTTTCTTTTCAAATTTTAGTCACATTTTATGATATTTTAATCCATAATAACTGGGAACCATTTTTAATACTTCTTTATGCATAGGGAAGTAATTTTTTCCCAATTTAATGTTTTTAAAATCAAATTTTCCATTTTAGAATTTGAAATGTCACTTATATGTTTAAACAATGGTTAAAATCTATTAAAGTACTAAATATTAATAAAATAAAACAATTTAGTTCATTTATTGTGGTTAACTATTTATTAAATTATTATTAAGTTAATATTAATACATAAGACATATCAACGACACAAAAAATATATTTTTACTATTCACTAAAAACAAATTATTTTATAAAATTCTCACAAATTCACATGTTCCTAATTTAGACACGATGTTAAAAAATATAATTTTTTATTTAAACAATATAATATTCTAAAAATTTTTATTTAATATTTTAAATATAAAAATCCATATTTATTGAATAAAGAGTAGTTTTTATGACATAGTAATATTTCTAAAAATTATTATATTTTCATATAATGTTATAAAATTATTTTATCATTTTTATTTAAATAATTGTGATTTAAATTTATATTTCATTAATAAAAATATTATTTATAATGCATAAGTTTATAATAATATATTATAAATTTTCTAATAAATATAGTTCTGTTTTATTTGTGTCCAAATATAATTTTTTCAAATTATTCATATATTTTATTAAATAAAATTAATATCTAAATGGAAGTGATGAAATAAAAAGTTTATTTTTTAAAAGAAATTTCATTTTAAGAAACTAATTTAGGGACATGATACCACTTATTACATGGATGTACTCCCTTAAGATATGGCGTGTGATGATGGTAGTTTCATAGGGTGTCTAGGCTAATATTGAATGAGTGGTAATATAAAATAAAATGAACTTATCCTATAAGAGATTTCTCTCAAGCTCCTATTATTAAATCTCATCTTGTAATAGGCCAAGGGATAAAGTAATTTATGCTAACTCCCTTAAAATATCAGACATATGGTCTTTTAATGACATGACACTACTTGTAGAGGTTGTTGTTTCTCCTTTCATAATTAATTATACTTTTTAATTAATACATATAAACCCTAATTATAATTGTAAAATAATTACCAATTTTTATATATCATAATGTAATATTTAACAATGGTTATTTAATTGTCAAATTATAATGGTCACATTTTCCTTTATTCCCTATCAAAACCACTTCATTTATTTACTCAATATTCACTACAATTCCTCATATGTTTATATCTTATTTTCCAATATTTTTATTTGTTTTTTTAATATTTGTTTTCTTTTGTATAGTTTTTTTCATATGAGGTATGATTCAATAATATTGGAGTGATCCATATTTTCCCATTTTATCTTTTCTATTTCATATTTTTATGCAGTTGCAATATTTTTAATTTTTATTAGTTTTATAGTAAACTAATGTAATGGTTTTTATTAATGATATATGGGTTTTTATGTTCTTATATATTTTTAAATGTATTATATAATATAATAACACACATTTGATCAAGAAATAAATATCATTTTAAAATATCTGTTCATTATATTGTACCTTACTTTAGAAATTTCATCCATTAAATTTCAAATCATATTATCAGTTGAGAATAGGTGGGGGTAATTCAATTTCATTGATTCCTATGGTTCCCAAGTTGCGTATTCATATATATGGGTTTTCCACAACACATTGAAAAAGTGATTTCACTTATTGCATTGAACATTGTTTCTATGGTTTAAGATCTATAGTAGGAGCTCCTCACAAGAGAGATCATTTTTCAGTTGTAACACATCGATATTTCATACATGTGAGGGATGAGATATTTAATTACTCAAGAGATATTAATGAAATACATCATGAACTAATGCCATATTTAGTGGAAGAGCTAGCTGATAGGCCACTTCTCCTATACCATCAAAGATTTAAAATAGTCTAATATACATGGGGCTAATCACCCAATTATTTCTATATCTCTTGACTCACTACCATGGTGATATTCAAGGGAAAACATTTTCTCAAACAACAAACTCTATCTCTCTTCATTATTTATTATCATATATTTTGTCCTACTCTAAGCATATTTTTTATATTTTTAGTTCTATGAATCATTTCTTTCTCTATTCCACATGATCTATCCCAAGCAGCCTTATCTCATAAACATCATCCAAAAGATTTGGTTTTCTATAATTCATCACATATAGATCTTGTTATAGTGAAATGTTCAACATAAAGTGGATGTTTTTGTTGTATGTAAACTCAATAATGAGAATTGTTGATACCATCCACTATTAAATTTCATTAAGCATGTTCTCAACATGTCCTCAAGTGTTTGAATAGTCCTTTTCATGTTGTCCATCATTTTTGGGGTGATAGGCCATAGAAAAATTCAATCTAGTATTCAACACATGTTTAATACTAATCCATAATTTAGATGTGAACCTTGGATCATGATCAAAAATGATTAAATGTGGATACCCATGTAGCATCACCCCTTCCTTAACATATATCTTTGAATGTTGGTCAAGAGATAAATCTTCTTAAATAGTGATGAAATGGTCAATCACGGTGAGTCGATCCACTATAACCCATATTTCATTGTTTATTCTTGGTTTTATTTAGAGTATATTGATAATGTCCATATTGATATTGTACCACTTCAATGCTTGTAGGACTAGTGGTTACAATACCCATTTGGGATGTTATCACTCAACCTTCACTTGTTGACACCCTCATCACCTTTCGATATAGTATAAAATATCCCTTTTCATATTATCCCACCAATAATGATCATGAAGGTCCTTATTCATTTTAGAGTTTTTAGAATTTCTAGATAATAGAGAGATATGAGCATCATCCAATAGATCCATTATATCTATAATATATTTGACACATATTCTTGTATAAAATTTCATTACATCTTCTTGAATAACTTTAAGCATAGGAAACGTCCAATTATCAAAATACTCTATGTTAATTTGTATTAAAGGATACTCTCTTTGAGATCTCTTGATATTTTATAGTAATGATTAATGAGAACTTATTTGGGATAGGTTTGCTGATGTCTTATCCCTTATGATTCCCATGTCCAATAGTACTAGGTCATTGATCAATGTATATCATTAAATCCCCATCATTTCCTTTACAACAACATCATTCCTACATAAAGATAAGAGACATTGATGGATCTTCTTTGGTGATAAGTAATTTGAAAGTCATAGCCTTAAAGAAGCTCCACCCATATAAATTGACTCATTTTCAATTCTTATTGGGTGAATAAATACTTCAAACACTAGTAGTTCTGGAATAAATTAAATTTCTCATGATAAAGTTAGTGTCTTTATATCTTCATAGAAAAAATAAGTATATCTTACTTCAAGTCATGCGTAGTAAAATTATTCTCATGAGGATTTTATTTTCATGATTCATAGGTGGACACATTTTAATTATTCATGATGATACACCCATGAACATCCTATGATTAATCCAAATAAATAAAAACTTATTATCAGATGGAGGGTAGAGTTAACATAGGTGAAATAACCAATATATTATTCTATTTTAGTAAAATTTCATCACACTATTTTTTCTAGATGAACATAGATAATTTTTAAGTTATCATGGTTAGTGACATAGAATGTTATGAAATAATTATTAGAAAACATCCTATAATATATAAATATTCCAAGCAAACTATGAATCTCAGTTTATTTTTAGGGTGAGTCCACCCAACTGGTGCCTTTTTATTTAAAGGGACAATTGAGATTAATTCATTGGTTACACTATGCCCAAATAATGCATCTTATTGTAATCAAGATTCACATTTGAGGAATTTTTCCAATATTTCCTCATTCCAAATAGTTTTCAATCTAACCATTAGATGATCTTCAATATCCTAAATACATTTTTAATTTATCATAATATCTTAAAAACTACCAAAATTTTATCATGGTAGTCCTTAATAACAATATTCATCAAATCCCTAAATTTCGAAGGATCATTAGTTAAGTTGTAGGTAACAACAAAAAAATAATAATTATCATGTATATTTTAGAGGGTAGTCTTTAGAATAATATTATTCGTTACCCTTAATTGGTGGTACCCAGATCAGAGGTAAATCATGAAGATGAATTAAACCCCATGAAGCTGGTTAAATAAATCATCAATCCTTGGTGGAGCATACTTAATCTTTAATGTGATCCCAAAAATCATTATATAATAAATATAAAAAAATTGATCGATCCTTATTTGTTAAAATGAGAGAATGTTATCCCCAATGAGGAACAAATTGTCAGAAACCCCCTTATCCAAAAGATTGTGATGTTTATTGAATTCATTTAAATCCACATTTTCCATTCAATACAGGGTCTTCGATGTCATCTAGAATCCAGGTATGAGTTGAATAGAAAACTCTGTCTCTAATGAAATATTCAATTTATTCCAAAATTATGGGATCATTTCTAGCATTATACATTAATTACATTAACCTTCTTCAACAATCACATCCAAAAATATGATTTTGGTGATGATTATAGACTATGATCACATTGGGATATCTATCCTTTAAAAATAACTGTGGGTTATCCAATCAAGACTACTAAAATTTTCTTACTTTTGAAGTTCAACATATAATTATACTTTTATATATAGATAATCCATTTACAGTGTTCAATTACAACATGGGAAAGACTACATGATTATGGAAGATATTTTAGACAAAAAACATTATAGAGTTTATATACACTATTAATGCTAGGATAATACCTCAAGGATTCTTGACTGATAACTCAACTTCTAGAATATTATGTATTGATTCAATATTAATTGAATCATAGAGTAAATAATGGAATGCGTAGAACTATAATCAAATAATGAACAATTTATCATTGATAGAATAATGAGTGTAAATTCCACCACATCATTTAGATCATATACATAAAATTATTGACCTTACTCTCTTGAAATTTTCTATGGTCAATGGTAGTTTCCCCATTTTATCTTCTGATTTGGACATTGATATTAAATGTTTTCATGATTTACACACTTAAATCATTGATCTTTGGGCTGGTCCAAAAGCATTATCCCTTTTTCATCACTGTTAAGAAAATAAATATGAGTTATATTACCATCTCTTCTATATGTTTAAATAATTCCACTCCCATGAAAAAAATTCCTAGAATTATTATTTCCACATTTTTATAGTGTGAGAAGTTTCAATTTAATTACCCCTATTCTGTGAGAAACATTCTTCCCTATATTTTTCTCTATTTACCTCATCCTTTTGTTTTATATATTTTACATCAACATATCACTAAACTCTGATTATACCGTCACAGTACTCTGCACTATCTGATCATAGATTTTATAGTATTGATGTGCTAAATTACTCCCTATATTGGGTCTGACTCCACTAAATATTCTATCAATATTTATCATATAATACATAATAATGCTAGAGGTGTGTTGAGCATGTCTTGAAAAGTTCATTTCATATCATCCCGCTGATTCATTTTCCATTTTATCTAGATATAGGAATTTTTTATCCATTTTTTTATCATTGAATAGAGAATGAATTTATCGAAAAAGAATAACCTTAACTCTTCCCATTCTATAAAATAAATCTCCCTTATTTTATTAGTGGTTTTAATAAGTGTTCACCACTGATCATATTCTCTTTCTAATTGACATACAACCAGGGTGACATTATCTAGATCTGAAAAAAAGTGTACAAAAAATATATTTCCTATAGATGTAATGCATCCTTCAGAAATTAATGGGTTTATACATCCACTAAAATAAGGTGTTTGTCGATGCATTAAGGAATCAACATCTTTTTGTTCCTTTCAAGGTGAATGTAGTTGCACAAATCGATTCATGTTTTTATAATAACTCAAGATAGTTGATTTATAATCATTATGATGTTTTCTATTCTAGCTTCCATAATATTAGGAAGTCCATTAGTGCAAAATTGTTTGCACTCATTACTTATAGAATTCTTCCTATTTACCTCTATTTTTAAAATAATTAATTCCTTGGAGAAAAACATGTTAATTTTAGGAATCTCATAATTCTAAAGGGAGTATATGTTTTAAAAAATAATACATAAAAAAAATTTCATTAATAACAAATAAATTTTCTATATATCCTTCATTATTGTTCATAAATGGTTTGTGGTTAACCAAACATATTCCTCAGGGTATCAAACCTGGTGTTTATCAAGGTCCATTATCATGCACTAGGTTTTGATCAATTATAGCTCAATACGGTGTTTTCAAGTGTTACATATTGGTAATTTTTCCTATAACCACGTCCACTTGTAGTATCTAATTAGAGATGTAATTTCTTAGAAACCACTTAATTTATAATCACCAAAATACGAGGTTGTTTTCCTTTATTTAGACTTTTACCTAGGGTTATTAATAATTTTTTTATGTCTTTATTTCCGAAAATATGTAAACAACTATATGATACCAACTATGGAAGCCAACCTTTTTACAAAATAAAATTTTTATTAGATGTAAAAAACAAAATATCTATTAATGTTTAGTTTTGTGAAAATTAGAATAAAAATGGAAGAAAAAATAAAACATTATTCTAATATACATGAAATAATTATTCTTGTATTCATCCTATGTTACTTTTACTATATATCATATCATGTGGACACACGTTAAAGGAATGGGGTCTTTGTGAAGCCCAAAAAGAGAATAGGTAATGGAGACATTTATCATGTGATCGTGAGGAATATCAACAAGAACATGAGGGATACCAATATAGAATTATCCTCAGAATAAGAGGCATATAAAAATATAAACAACATGAATAAAAACATAGAAATGTGGTGATAATATTTAAAGCATAAAATCATAATCATATCATCTTATTCTATCATAAAATTTTCGTAAATCAAAATTACTGTGGTTATTAACCTATGTATCGTAATCCATGTCCTACCTAGAGATTATATTATTTACCCAATATATTGGAGTTCAGTTAGGGCACACCCTTCATATTTATTAAAATTGATCATATATTTAAAAAAACAATATTATCCTCTAATTTGTATTAAAGGAATAAAAATTTAATATTAACTAATGAAATTATTGTTTAAAAAAACTAGTTCTTGGACACATAACCCCTTATTACACCTGAATTCACCATAATGGTAAGGTTTGTGATGATGATAGGTTCATTAGATGCCTCAACTAACAATGATCGGGTGTTACTTCACCCTAAATTGAACATCTCCAATAGGAGATTTTGTTAAAGAATCAATTATTGAAACTCATATTTGGATTAGTCAAGGGGAAAACCTAGTGACCTTACATACCTCCCTTATTTTGAAAAATGGGATTCAGACGACATAACATTACTGGTTGAGCTTATTGTTTCGCCTTTGTACATCTATTATACCCATTCATTACTACTTATAAACATCTATTATAAAATTCATATTATTATTAATGGGTATAGTTCCCAATGGTGAAATTCACTAATGGTAATATTGATCAATATTCATATAACAGGTGAATCCCAATGGTCGTATTTCCCATTATACCCTGTAAACTCCACTTCATTCTTCTACTCAATATTCACTACAAGTCACCCTACGGCTATATTTTAATTTTATAATATTTAAATTGGCTAAATAATTTTTTATTTATTTTATATAGTGTTATTTTTTGGGAGGGATAAATATATAAGATTAGAGTGATCCATATTTTCCCATTTTTTGCATTCTTATTTTATATTTTTTAAACACATCTAATGTTGGACATTTTCAAAGGGTTTTATAACTGAATAATGTAATGGTATTTATTAATTAGATAATGTTTTATTGGTTCCTGTATATTTTATACGTTATTAAAATTATATATTATGACACTTGATGGACCAGGTAACAAATATCATTTAAAAATAAAGATTCTTTATATTGATAATTCCAAATTCCTCACTCTTAGTTTATTCAATTTTATTCTACATTATATTTAGGCCATGTAACATGTAAAAATGAATGCCTGAAGTTACTAATATATACCCGAAAATCCAGGATCCGGTGTAAGCCGGTCCTAATAAAATAAAATAAAGAAAGGGAGTGAAAAGAGTCAAGCATACATGGGAATATTACAAAAGCGAGTGTGCACCACCCCACACCTATCTGCCTCCACCAGTGGAGCGCAATAGTCTGGGGTCATAAAAGACCACATCTCTCCTGCATCCGTGAGCACCCTCTTTGCCAGTGCATCCGCCACCTGATTCGCCTCTCGGTAGGCATGTGATACCTCCACCCGCATCCGCGCAATATCATTAAGACAGCCCACCCATTGCGGCAGTACACGCCACGGAACCTGGCGCGTCTTGGTGCTCAAGGCATGGACCGCGACCTGAGAGTCAGATTCAATCCATATATGTTCCTAGTTAAAGCGGACAGCGTACCTGATGGCATATACCATGGCCCAAAGTTTCTCTTCAAACGCGGTGCCAATTCCAATGGCGTGATGAAAGCATCCTTTCATGAACCCACGGTAGGTGCGAAACACGCCTCCGCATCCCGATGTGCCAGGAGCACCCACCGCAGCCCCATCAACATTAACCTTTAGGCAGGGTCTGATGGGTGGGATCCATCAGAATATACTTCAGCATCCGAGGCAAGGGAGGCCGCCACGAGACACCAAGAGTACGAAGGATTTGCAGATCTGCAACTGTGTTAGACATTGTCACATCCTGCACACAAGATACTGCATAGACATCCCTATGTATCGCCCTCACCCCTTGCTGAACAGTGGGGCGCAGATCAGTGAAAGTTTCCGCATTGTGGGCTTCCCAAATGACAGCAATAGTCGCCGCAATTGCAGCCAAAACCAGATTAAAAATCTGTTCGCTGAACCTGCCATGAAAAGCAGCAGACAGCACTTGACAAATCGGCCTGTAGGTGTCAACATTCACCCCAAAAACAAGCCCGATGTAAACCCAAAATTGCTTTGCATGATGGCATCCCACAAAAACATGCTGAACCATTTCCTCATCAGCTTTACACATGGAACATATGGAATCCATTTGGAGCCCAGCCTTCCTGAGAGCATCCGATGTAGGCAGACGATTTTTTCAGATCCTCCATATCATAGAAAACCGATTAGGTTTGATGTAGCGTGCTCTATATTTCTGCAACCATGATGGTGCAGGGGAATGATCCCCACATGTAGTCATGTAAAAGTTTCTGCTATTGAATTTCCCGGTTCTGCTATGCATCCAAATCAGAGTATCCTACTCCATGAAGACGTAACTAGTTACTTCATGCTCAACCTGCACAGGAGCACTAATAGAAGAAGATTGTAGCTGTGAGAGAAAGCTGGAAATTGTCAACTTGGCTTCCTCAGGTGGCACATTAGAATCACAAAGAGGCTGTGTGAGCCCTCTTGTGTTCCAGAAGTTAAGGGTAGAATCCCTGCAAACTAACTAGTGGGTATCATGCATGATTCTGACATATGCCTGCTTGATAGAAGTCCAAACCGACAAGGAAAGGTGCCATTTGTGTCCATTTAAGAGCCTCCTTGTTATCCTGATTGAGGGAAAATCATCATCAGCTTCATGAGTAATCAAGTTCCAAGTGAACTTCCCAATCAACCCATCATTAAACGTCCAGAGGTCCTTTATTCCTAGGCCCCCCATCTCCATCGGTTTAATGCATTCCTTCCAAGCCACTGTAACCAGCTTTCTTTCATGTGGGGACCCCATCTATATGAAATTCTGTACCATACTCTGAAGTTCCTTGAGAAGACCCCTCGGCCATTGATAAATGGAGAATGAGTATACAAATTTTGATGTGATAACTGAATTCACAAGACAAACCCTTCCGGCCATGGACATAGCTTTCCCCTTCCAGCTGGCCATCTGATGAACAATTCCAGCAGAGATTCCTTCAAGGTGTTGTCTTTTCACTTTCCCCCAAAATAGTGGGACTCCAAGATATTTTAAGGGTAAGGATCCCCTCCTCACCCCAAGAAGTCTGACAATTCTATTCTGTTTCCCAACTGAAATTCCATTTCCAAAAACAATGGACGATTTGTCCTAACTAATGGCTTTCCCAGAAACCTCCTCATAATGACTGAAGAGGGCTTTAATAGAGGAGATAGTTTTCCTTGACGCCTGACCAAGGAGCAAGATGTCATCGGCATACAATAAGTGCGACAGGGCATACTCACTCACACCATCCCTAATCCTTTTATAAAGACCCAGATGTGAAAGGTCATTGATACACCTACTCAGGTAGTCCTCTGCCATAGCAAAAAGCAGGCCAGATAGTGGATCACCTTGCCGCACCCCCCTGGTGCAAGGAAAGAAGCCCCTAGAGGCACCGTTGACAAGAACTGATAACCTGGATGACTCCAGAATGGTACGGATCAGATTCACAAAGTCATTTGAGAATCCATATCTTCTAAGAACATCAAGAATAAATCTCCACTTAAGAGTGTCAAAGGCCTTGGAAATATCAATTTTGATGGAAAAATTTCCTTCCTTTGTGTTCCGTCTCATAAGATTTACACTCTCCGAGGCCATAAAAAGACACTTTTGAATGTTCCTCCCAGGGATGAGACCGAATTGATTCACAGTGATAATGTCATTAACCACCCCACCCATCCTGTTCACCAAAACCTTGCTAATGATTTAGGGTATCGTGTTCCCAAGAGGAACCGGTCTGAAGTCCTTAATGTCAAGGGAATTCTCTTTCTTGGGGATGAGAGTAATGAAACAGGAATTCATTCCATGAGGCATATATGAGTGCGTGAAGAAGTCCTTAATTCCATTCACAATGTCATTCTGCAAGATATCCCAATAGAACATAAAGAATTTATTCGTGAACCCATCCGGACCTGGGGTGCTCTCAAGATTAAGAGATAGAAGAGCAGCTCTGATCTCTTATTTGCATGGGGAAGCAAGTAAAAGCTGATTCTTGTGATCATCAATGCAGGGGCTTATGTTCTCAACCATGCGATGGATGTTGGACTGCCCATTATCCGAATAAATGCCCTTTAAGTATTCAGCAATAGCATGTGATACCTCATTTTCTTCACTGTACAAGTGCCCATCAATGCTGATCACCCTGGTCCCTGCCCACACCCTCTTTTCCTTATGTAACCTGTTGAAGAACTTGGAATTTCTATCCCTATCCGTTAACCATTTGACATTCAGTTGATTTCTAACCAGCCTTTCCTTTAACATTAAGAGGTCATCCATCCTATTGTGGGCCATTATTTCCTCTCTGGATATAGTTGACTGCTGATCATGATAGACTTGAGTCCTGGCCAGCTCCTCCTCTGCCTTCTTGATGTCCTCATCAATTTTCGAAAATGAACTTTTAATCCATTTTCTTAGGAGCCCCTTAAGGTGCTTTACCTTTGTGGCAAGTCGGTGAAGAGGACTCCCAATGACTTCTTTATTCCATGCCTCCAAGATAATCTCCCTACAACCTGGAGTCAAAATCCATCCATTGTTGAATTTGATGGGGATGGGAACCGACCTTGTGCGCTGTGTATTAACCTCAATAACCATCGGATTGTGGTCAGAATGATGCTTCGGGAGCGTGAAACCAGAAACCCCATGATCCGTATCATGATCACCAATGCAGAAAAAACATCTATCAAGCTTGCTTGCTTGTTTCCCCTCTCTCGTATACCTACACCATGTAAAATATGCACCAGCTATGTTGACTTGTTCCAGATTACAATAATCAATGCATTCCGAAAACTTTTACAAGGTATAAATGAGTTAAATCTATTTCAGAATAATTTCCACATATTTTGATGGGTTCTATTACATTATAATAGAATTCCATGAGTTTTACATCAAGTATGATTATTTATACTATAGTATAAGGATATAATAAATATTATCTTCTAATTTTAGAATTATGTGTGTCTATTTATTTTTAAATATATGATTTATAAAAAATCATTCGCCTCTATCCTCAATTTTTGTTTCCCCATGAAAACTTTTTCAAGGTATAAGATGAGGTTACAATAATACCAAAAGTATCATTATGGAATATAAAAGATATAATTTCAGTGAAACAAAATTATCACTGAGATACTCTATTTAATTATTATTTTCATACTCTAATATTCCATAGATTATTCAAAAAATTTACGTGGTTTTATAGTTTTTTATTCATTTCTAATTTCCAATTGTGTTATTCGGAGTTGTTTTAATTTTTTTAACATTTGATTAAATCAGATTATGGATTAAATTATTTATCATTGTATTTGAAT
This sequence comes from Viscum album, assembly GCA_963277665.1. NCBI lineage: Eukaryota > Viridiplantae > Streptophyta > Magnoliopsida > Santalales > Viscaceae > Viscum > Viscum album. Next base: position 1,388,348,324 of record OY728162.1, on the reverse strand, counting down.
ATCATATTACATAATAATGTTTGGTCAAAAAATTATTATTTTTATATGAATTGAGACACTATGTTACATAAATAGACTATAGAGAGTAAAATAAACATACTAACCAATACCTATTTAATATCATGGAATGAAGATCAAGATGATGTTAAAGTTCTAAATATGATTATTTAGAGAAGATTAAGACTAAATTTTATGGTTAAAAATTTTATATAGGAACACTATATTGTTATTTCAAGGACATAAGGTATTATTAAGTACCTTTGTTATATTATATTTAATGAAAATATAATATCACATTATTATGGACATTATATTTACTTGTTATTTTATCTTAAATACTAGGATTAAAAAAATTAAATAAAAAAATTTGAGATATATTTAAGATGTTCATAAAAATTAGATCTCCTTACTTTAATTTTTATAATATTGAGATTACAGTCCATCTGGTGAATTAAATAAATAATCATATAAAAATAACAATTATTAATGAGAATAATGTTTCTGGAATTCAAAATGAAGCTATCATTAATTTATGTTTATAGATATAAATGATAACACAAAAAATAGTAGGCTATAATTTATATTCAAGTTTTAGATGTTTTGTTAATCTAGATTGTATAATAAATATACTCACTGAATATATAATTTCTTGAGGCATTTCTGGTTTTCATAAATATGATTCGTTATTCATTATTTATGGTGGGATAATGGTAACATGTTCAATACTAGATCCTAATTTTAAATTTCAAGTGGGTTAATTAATCTGATTCATTTTCTTTTGTTTTCATCACTCTTTAGTAATTGAAACTTGATTATACCCCAATTAATAAGTAAATTCCATGGTTTTCCCCCAAAAATATTACACATTTCATTAGTTCATCATATAAATTATGAAATACATAGGTTATGAATATTCCACGAATGTATGGATTAAATATACTCTAGTGAAAAGGATGGGTTCTTTCTATACTCGTAAAAATATAATTTTGATTTGGTATTAAACTTGGTTAAAGGATATATAGTCGTAGATACCCATGCTCTAATGTTTGTGAGTATAAAGAGTAGAAGTTGAATTATTTTTATTTTTACAACAATAAATCTCTTGTACTATCTTACTTATTTCTTTAAATATTACACTCATCACAAATTTATTTAACTCATAGATTATTTTAAAATTATTTAATATTTTTATCCAACAGAATACTAATTATTTATTAAGTTTCTTTCATTATGTTGTTATAAAAAATTCTTTCCCATTTTTTTCCTTTAATTTATTTTGGGGGACTTTAAAATTTGTATCAAATCCAACTATTCTTTGGGATATTTTTCCCTATTTTATTATATATTAGTGAATGTTATATATTTTGAGCTAATATATATTTAATCCCTTACCATTTTAAGGGAAATATCTCTTTTCAATTATGTATATTGAGGAGAAAATATATAATTTAAATCAAATAATACCACAAAATTTATATGTAAAAGACATTGGATATTGGAAGGATAGTGTGAAGGCGTTTTGCGGAATATATTTATTGGGTACTATAATAATGTATCTATAACTTTTAAATTTCATAAAGGCGATCATGATATATTAGTAATTGAAAATTGTTATAAGTATTTTTTGAATTATAAAGTTCATAGTTAATATTATTTTTTAATATATTTTTTGTAGACATAGTTATACATGAAATTTTACTTCAATGATTTGAAGGATATTAAATTTTACACAACAATTAAATGATTAATTTAAGAGATCTAAAGATAGTAGAGACCTATAATAATTTAAAAAATTAAATTTTTTTCCAAGATGGTTTTAGTGAAATTAATTGCATTTATAATGTGATTTTGAACATCATGATAACACTTGATGATATAAATAACAATGAAGTAATGATAAAAATAATAAAATGGAATCTACTTAAAATGTGGAATTTCACTAATTATATAATTGTAGAATGCATGGAATTTTCTAAACATACCATTAAAGATATTATTTTATCATTATTATAGTAAGGGTTTGAATTATAGAATAATTTTAATGACTCTAATATTTAGAACAATTTTACTACTTTTTTATTTATTAAAGTTGTATCTTTTGATTATTCTAATGATTATGAAAGTTATTTAAGTAGTGACTGTGATTATGATTTTTGTAATTTTATGATATTTATACAAGGAAAATATGAATATTTTTTTTTGTTTTGATAAAGTGGAGGAAGAATAAAATCATTGACTTTTCATGTAAATGTTGAAAAGTAAATCCTAGTTTCTATGTTAGATGATATCAATACAAGAAGATTGGGAATATCAAATATGAATGCCCTTGTATGAAAAATTAAATTTATTGAAAAAATAATATTAAAATATATATAGGAAAAATGGTTTCATGGTATCAAACTAAAGAGTTTGACTCACGTAATGAATCGTGATGTGATATGGGAACTGAAAATATTTGTTTCATATATGAAAATAATTAATTTCTCAGCAATGGGTTTGATTTTGATTTTGATTAAAAAAGTGATTATGATTGTGACAATATGATTGATGAGGAGTTATTTTATATTTTCTATAAATATAATCATGTAATTTAGAAAAATATGGAAAAAAATATGTTGATAATTGAAAATGAGTCATTTGTAATGTAAAATAAGAAAATTATTTATATGAATAAAACTTTGAATGATATGGTTTCCTATAATTGTAAATAAGATATCTTAAATTTCAGTTTAATGATGGATTATATGTTTAAGATGATAATCGATAATGATAAAAGGAAAAATATTATTTAAGAACTATGGAAATGGTAATTGATTGTTTAAAGGTCGTACATATGGATAATGAGAAGCATAAGAATAATTTAGATATTTTAAAAGTATGATTTTATAAGTGAACTGATGTATGAGAAATTATTTTAGAACTTATGAGATTTTAATTCATGATAATAATAAGGAACAAAAGAATTTATATTGGCTATATTGGTAATGAACCAAAATTTTAAAATTTATATATTATCAATGGTAAAAATTTAGGTATTTCTATTTTTATGTGTGAATATTTTTTTCATTACACTCATTACTATTTGTTATAGTTTGTTTACTCTTTTTTACAAGAATTATTTTATAAACATGTTTTATTTGAATATTAAAATGAGATATCCTTGTATATCGTGGATTCATAAGATATATTTTATGTGTCCAAGTAGACCTATGATTCTATACATTCCCTTGTATTGTTTTATTTTTATATCCAACAAGAATTAATATTATCATTTAAACAACTTATATGCTATCATGAAATTAACTGTGAGTTATGATATTGGTTAGGGAGAATGTATTTCCAATTTTATGATTTTTTTCTAACATTTTACTAATTTTAAATTTATTTTAACATATTTTATAATTCATTGAATATCATTAATTGGTTTCATGGATCTAGACTATGTACTATTTTTTAATAGGTGTTCACATGATTTCTATTCATTGTTTATCTTGTTATGTTGAATAATATTTGTTTTAGAGGGAGATTTAATAGTTATAATAATTTATTATTTTCTTAAATAGTGTAATTCCTTAATATTTTGGAAAATTTTAGGGGGGGTTTCATATATCATTTATTTTATGGTTTATTCTATATTTTATGTGTTTATTTCTATTAAAAAACATTGTCTACTTATTTAATTTTTATTGTTCAAAATTATTTTAGTTTATGACATAGGGTAGATTCTGAATCAATATATCTCATTCCATTAAATATTTTTATTTTTGTTATTTATTATTTGTTTAGTTTATTCTTGATGTTTAATAAAATTTATTTACTTTTAGATTTTAGAAAATTATTGATAGGTGTTTTGGTTTTAGAATTATCAAAAGGGTGAGAATGTCAAGTGGATACATTCCTTTGGGTAACCAAAATGATTTTTAAAAGAGTGTTTTATTTTTTTCAACAAATATGGAGAAGAAATCACTGATGGGTTTTCTTGATTTTGAGTTAGATTAAACTTTCTTTGGTGGGTTTTATGATGCTGGTGTACAGTTCCAAAAATCTATAATTATATACTATTTGAAATCATTATATATATACGATGTATAATATATTATCTAGATTAAATGAAATGGAAAAGAATGAGGAGAAAAAAATACTTCTCAGGATGTAAATTCATAAAAGTTACAATGGTGTTAATTTGGAACATGTGACTCTATATTAAGATACACTTTAGAGAATAATATTAGCTCCATTTCTTTCATAGGATTCAATCAGAAGATCCAAAATGAGAATTTATAATTCTAAATTGTGTAAGAGTTACTTAAGTATTTTATAAGAGTTATCTAGAATTTTTTTAAAGGTCAATGAGATTTGATAAGATTCATATGACATTTCAAAATATTCATTCTAGGTATACACTATAATATGTAATAGTAAGTTCACTCTTTTAGAAGATTCATTCTAGTAATACACATTAAAATTTAATGGTGATTGGATAAAATGTAATATTTTCATTTTATAAGGGTTAATAATTGATGATAATTAGAAAAGGTAGAATCAAATACATTGATAACACAAGGGTCATAATATTTAATCATATTTTTCATTATTAGACAATGTATGGGTCACTAGTTAGCCAAATCATTAGTGACATCTTAGGGTGAAGATGTTGTTTTGGAATATAGTTTAAAGATATCATAATATATTTGTTTATATGTGATTAAATACATGAATTTTCAATAATTTAATTGGAATAATATTGTATATTATTTTTGAAAATTTTATATTTAAATATTTTAAATTAATTATCATGATCAAATCGTGAATATTTTTTTAGAAGTAGTTGATCAGTTAAAAAAATGATAAATTATGAGGAGATCATGTGGCTAAATTTAAAGGAGGTTTTTTTAAATATAGAAATTATTTCAATGTGATTTGGAATTGAAATAAATATTATCAAACCATATAAATTAGGTTGTCAATTAATGAAAGGGTACTAAAATCTTACAAAATAGAATGCGTTTTATTGAAGAAATATAATGTGAAATATAATGATATATGGTTTTAAGCTTCTTCAATTATAAATTTTAAAGAAATAAAATATTGTAAAGATAATATAGTGTATTTATTTTAAGGAGGAATGTGAATGTGGTGTCGATGAGTGCTCTAATATACATTTCGATCATTCTGAATGCTTAATGAGAAAAGAAAATATGCATGCCACTATATTGATGTTCATCAGGAACTCGAACACAAGAAAAAAAGTGGATATTATATGGTGATAGGAAGACATGATATGGTTCACATATTATCATTTTCACACTAAAGTGTAGAGAATATTATATGATATTTCCAGTTAAAGTGTATAAAAATATAATATTTCAATCAGAAGACAGTTCTTGGGAAGTGGATGATTCCTTCCAAAATAATAACAGGAAGTGAATGAAGAACTCATAATCATTTTGTGTGTCAAATAATGGATGATAATATCAATTTTATGTAATATTACTATAAATTAAATAGTGATATAATTTTAGTCTGTATAAAAAATTATATACATCATATAGTAGGTACCCACCTTGGGACAAATCATAGTAAAAATTCACGTGTTCACTAATTTTTTATATTAAAATTAAATTCTGGTGAGGGAGATATTAATGAAGATTTGATCAAGAAAACGAAATTTAATAAATGTTATTTTTTAAAAGATAAATTATAAAAAAAATATAACATTTATTCACCCCTTATTTGTGGTACATTAACTGACCTAGACTATTCATGTTGTATCAATGCTAATCAAGTTCCCTTTGAGAACTATCACCTTTTAAAGATAAATTATAGGTAATATAAATTATTTAAATTGTAAAGGTGTTCCAAACATTGATATGAAGAACATTCGTGGATATAATAAAATTATTCATCCCCATATTATTTCACAAGGGCTTAAATTTAGTGATGTTGTGATAGTGCATTTCTTACACTTGGTAGAGGTTCTTCTATGGAATTTGTAGATAAAATAAATATGGAAGTGCATAGCAATGAAAAAAATTATTCCATTGATTCCTTAGGTAATAAAAAATATAAAAATGGTTGGAAACGTTTTATAGAAATGGAGATGTGGGACAAGATTGAGAATATTAAATACAGAAATATAAATTTTAATGAAACTAGAGTATATAAGGATATATAACAATTTGAATACATTTGAATAAAAGGTGATGAGATAGTTGATGATTATTTCACTAGAGTAAAATAAATACCCAATCATATAATTGTTCTTTGTGATTTTATGGATGATTGAACCATTTTAATGAAGTTATTTAATAATTTTATAGAGAGGTTTGACCCAATAATATCTTTCTTAGAAGAAAAAGGAGACATATCCAATGTTGATTTTCTAATATATTCATTATGTTTGAAATTTCAATGGATGTTAGATTCAAAAAAGGCCCAAATTGAAAAATCCATTAAAATCTATGAACAAACTAAAAATCAAGGATGAGGAAGATTAATATTTTGTTTAATTAGAATAAGATGAAGAAAAACATGAATATTATAAATGAATAATGGCCGTTACCTCCAAAAACCTATAACAACACCAATCATTGATATATATTTTAATGTTTATAATTTAAGAAATATTTTATATATTATACATGAAACTATATTCATGTTTTATAAATTTATATCTTAATAAAAGTTTTTTTTATTATATGAGATACCTGAATAATAACTACATATATTTTGGAGTTGATAGAATTTATTAATAAATATAAAAATATATATAATTAAGATATTAATTTGAAATAAAAATATATTTTTATGTATAATTTTAGATATTTCATTATATTATTTATAAGAGGAAATATTCAATTATAATTTAAATGGTTTTATGTATAAAAACATATAAGTTTTATGTGAAATGTGAATTTCAAGTAAAAATATTTAATTATGATTATAAAATTTAACAGTAAAAAGATATTTGATAAGGAAAGATATCATATGTAGATTACTGTAATGAGTACTTTTAATGAAAAAATTTCAAAGTAATATAATAATTATAGAAAAATCTATATTTAATTCAAATTAATACAATGAAAATATATAATTTGTATGGTATATAAACAAGTGATCAGTACAATGAAAACGATTAAAAATAAAAAAGAATAATTATAATATGAATGATATTAAATATATTTTAATATTGTATATATACACACACATATAGTTAAATTATAGAAAATTTAATTGTCAATAGTAGAAAATAAATTTTCAATAATTATGGGATTATAAGAATAATAATATTTATATATATAATATATGAATTAGTGACTTTATATATAATTGATTATAAATTACAAGAATAAGTTTATTAATAGAATTTGGTTATAAAATGATTATATATATATTCTTATAACCAGTGTACATATACATATATATTTTAGTCTATTAATATATATACATATAATAATGTAAATAATATATATATTTATATATAACAAAAGAAAAAATGGAGGTTGGGTTATCTTCTTTCTGATGACACATCAGCACTAGTTGACCACAACAAATATACTACACCACCCCATCATCCCTTTCCCAACAAGTTACGCAAACTCTACAATGAACCCAAATCAAAATTATATCTAGCCATCACTTTCATACCCCATTCCCCCCCATCACCCATTGTCATCCCCAAACTACCCCTGATGTCATTACTATATATCCAAAACACACACACACATATGAATTCACATTGAAGGAATCACATGATAAAATATGAATGACTAAGCATAGAATAAAAAACATGGGTAATGTTTTTTTCCTTTATCATTTTCCACATTTGTGGGGAAAAATAGAAGATTTATATATAAAACACACACACACACATGAGGATAATAGATCTAGAAAATCAATATGTATCTATAGACTGAATAAAACCTAAAACCGACAATACATTAAGTTCACATCGACATTCAAAAATTCATGTGAAGGAAAAAAATATAAAAAGATGAATAATTTACAAAGAACTAATGACAAAATGGTTGATGTTTTTAGGCCACAGACTTAACATCTACATCACGAAACATTCTGTCAAATGATTTTTGGATGTCAAACAAAGTGGATATGAGCTTATAGATAGAGTTCCATCTCCTTAAATGTTCAAAATAATAAGGGATAATAAACTCAAGTTGTTTATTTATGGAGGGAGACAATGAGGAGGGAGTGATATTTTTGAAAATATTCATGTAAGGATTGAGAGTTATATAATTATGTAGTTGGATAAATTAGTAGTTTAAGTTAAGCCTAATTTTTTATTTCAAATTCTGATTTTTCTTTCCAAACCCTCTTTTGTTTAAAAATAATGTTCATTTGTTAGTTTTTCAAGACCAATTTATATGGGAAATATTAATTTTAATATATAATTTTATATTTATTTTATGAACATAAATTTTTTCCAAAATATCCATTATAAATTTCAAAAAACACTTTAATGGGGAACCCACATTTTAAAATTATAAATTTATATTTTAAAATATTTATTTAATTGAAGGGAAAGTTATTTAAAAAAGTTAGATTTTAAATTTTTCAATAACCATTCATTTTTTCATAAGGGGAATGGTATTTCAAAAATGTACATTTCATGGGATAATGAATCTAAACATTATTTCTTAAAAATTAAAAATCCATATTAGGGTAATTATGATTTATTGAAAATTAAATGCGATTTTAATTTTTTAAAAGTTTCATTTTATTTTTTACATAATGATTATGGTATTAATGTTTTTTAGATATTAAAGTATCATTTAAATTATCAAAATAAAATCTATATGTCCTAAAATTATATATTGTTTTGAGGATATTTTTATGGATTTTAATCATAACATTTATGTGTAGTTCTTTGTTTATATTTATCATTTTAAGCACCAAATATTTCTATTAATAAATGATATCTTAAAAATGTAAATTTTCCATGGATTATTATCTCTCATGGATCTAATTTCGGTTTGAATTATTGTATGATCATTAATTATTTTAATATTATCGGTGTTCAATGTTATTTAAAAGCATTACTCATGTGTAAATGTTAATTTATGTTGTGTATATTTATTTATAATGTCTAAATGTATATAAATATCATTTTATTTAAATGTATATAAGTGTTTATATGTTAATATAAACATGATTAATATTTTAAATATATTTTTTGATTGAAAACTATAGTGAAAAAAGTAAATCTACATATGTTTTATTAATATCAATACTTGGATTTTATAAACATGAAGGGGGATTGAAAATGAACCCAAACCAATAGGGATTATGTCCATAATGCGACTTGTTGGCCCAATATAGACTTCAATTTTCCAGGTTAACACATGGGGTTTTTTCCATGCATTTGAAGTGTTTATCTAAAAAATCACTGGATTATTTTGAATAATAATTTTTTTAAATTACAATTATTAATAATTAATTATTTCTATGAATTTTCATAGTTTTATTCAGGTATTAGTTTTAAATAGAATTCGTTTTAGTATTTAATATTTATTTTTTATAAATGTGGTTGAAATTTATTTTCATTTCAAAGAAAACTTTTTGGATTTCATGATAAATGAGTATTTTATGTTTATATAATTTATAATTTAAAAGAATGTTTCTAGTTGTTGAAGGTTATTTATTCAAAGAATTTTTTTATGTATTATAAAAAATAGATAATTTGATTTTAAAACCACATACTAAGCAATTTTATAACCACAATTTTTAAAATTTATAAAAATGGATAACAATTAGTAGATGTGGTTTTAGATTCGATACATGATTATTTCTTTTGGTTGGAGTGAGGCCAAACTTGAAAGGTAAGTATTTATATTATAAATTAATGTATATTTATGTTAGATAGTTTCGGTTTAAATTTTCCCAATCCTCTAAAACTATAGAAGTAAAGGTTTATCATAAATGTAATGGTTGAATATTTTTCCATGATGTTCAATATATAGTATAGAAAAAATGCATCAGTTTTAGAAGAATATTTGAACATGCGGATCAAAGGCACATCAAAACCTAAAAAGGGTAAATGTTAAGTACAACGGTAAACTTCCCCTCAATTGATTTTAATTTTTGGGCATTAGAATATTTATAGTATAATTTTTTAATAAATATTATATAGAGGATGGAGAGGAAGATGATATTTAAAGGACCCTAATAATGAAATGGCAATGTGGTTTTAAATATTCCCATAAATTTACTAACAATAGAGAAAAGGATCAAAGAATAAAAAGTCGAAGTATTTTACACAAGTCATATAATTCCTTTTGTACCTAAATTTTTATCTGATGTGGCCTTAAAAACACATGTTTTGGAACATATTTTTGATTAACTTTATTCAATTTAATTACATATTTTAGAACATTTTAATAAATAATGTAACTTTTTTATTTTTATTATTAGAGCTATTATTTAATAAATTTTTATAATTAATAGTGTATTTTAAGATTTAAATTAGTTAATTTATTTCTTATATTAATTTTATGGTCTAATTACTTTTGAATTAGTTTATTTTTTTTGTTGCATATTTAATAATTTAATACTTATTAATTAATTAATTAATTTTTTTTCACTTTTAACAAAAATAATGTAGTTTAAATTTATCATTACTTGTATTAAATATTTATTAATCAATGTTACATTATATATATATTAGTCATCTTTTAAAAATTCATCTTTTATAAATTTAAGATTATAAACTTTCTACATTAATTAAATCTATTTAAATTAATTTCATCAAGTAACATAATTTTATAATAATATAATAATTAACTTATTTACATTAATTAATTTAATTTTAAATAGTAACTATTTTAAATAATTTCAATTTTTATAAATGTTTAAATTTTATATTTACTTTTAATAGGTTAGCTGCCTTTTAATTTTAGATATATTTTAGTTCAATTTATGTTTTATAAATTGAAGTTAATAATAATTTAACTTAAGGATAATTGGTTTTATAAGTGTATTTAAATTTATGAGTACCTATATTTTCAATTGTTTTAATTAATTTTTAGTTGTAAGAAATTATTTTATTCAGATTTTATTTATGTTTTAATTTATTTTAATCATCTATTTATTTTGTAGCATTGTGATGCCACCGTAACCATTTCTTACAGTCTCAACCCTTCACGGTGCCACCCAACTACATCTGGAACCTTTTCCCATTTTTTTATCATGGTCTCACTATGTCTCTACCACTATTTATTCTTTTTAACATCTCTTTGGTGGCACTGTATTACCTTGGCACTGTATCGTCTTCTCTCATAATGGTGCCACAATATCATCCTGCCACGTAACTCCTCACACTCTGTATCTTCCGCAATCATTTATTCATCCTCCTTTCACACCATTTCCACCCCAACACTGGTTATCCCATGCGTCACACTGGTCCCTTGTACAAGATCTGTAACCCCCATCACCGTCACAAACTAATCAGTATTTTCACAGAAGAAAACAACACTAAATTTAGATCTAGAGAAATTATAATCCATGATGAGGCCAAGCCACATTAGAAGAAGAATCATGATCCAAGCCTGTAAAAATCCAATGCCTTTGGAATTACCCAAATGAAGGTTGTGCCACTACCATTGTGAAGGAGCACCTCTTTCACTACAGAACCAGGCCTTTTCATGACCTGTAGAAACATCGTGAGCTTCCTTGAACTCCACCGAACTGCCACCCGAGACCTATTCGCCACTGCTGGAGGGGGTGATCCATGAGGGATGGGAGCTGTGTTGTTTCTGAGGCCAGTTTGAAGGAGACGAAGCTAAGAAAGATTGTCCACTGCTGAGGAGGTGTCCACCCGCTGAAGCTTCACTGCACTTCTTCTATGTTGAAGAGGCCTTTGCACCACTGTTGTGATCCACTGCATTTGTGTCGTGCCTGAGGAGAAGGATCCAGTGGATTCAATGCCATACTTTGGAGATATGAAGCCATCATTTGATAACGCATCGACCATTTCTACTTGAGAATTAATAGTGTGTCGCCGCAGCGGCTTGATTACAGCGTCGAAAAAACCCCTCCCCCCCCATTAGCGTAGTGTGGATTTGGGGGTGGGGAGGGGTTAAATGAAATTAAAAAAACTTAAAAAAGAAACTAATCTAAAACTAAACTAATAATAAATAACTATTATGAATAAATATAGTATTAATAATATAATTAAATTAATAATAATTGAATAAAATATACAACTAATAAAATAAAATAAATTCCAATGTTTAACATATTGGAAAAATTAAAATCAAAATTAAATACATTAATGACTATAATAATTTCCAATTATCTTCTTTATGAATAAAATAATTATAAATTATAATAACTATATATAATTTTATTTATTATGAAAAACTTATGTAATAATCTAAGAAACGTAATTATTCAAAGACTAAACTCTAATAATTTAAAAAACACTAAACATTTAATTTAATCTATTTTTTATATAATCACATTCATAGTTAAATAAATATAAATAATAACAAAAAACAATCGTAAATAAATTATGTTATCATATAAATTAATAGAAAATATTTATAAATTTAAATTTAACAACATTTAAGCATTCTTTAATGGAACCTTTTTTTATTTATAAAAAGGTAACATTTAAACATTGATTCATATTATTTTTCTATTCTAACATTGTAGGTTCATCCAAGAGATTCGATTAACTAACTCGCCAGGAGTAAGTTACATGGGAAAAGATAGTGTGGCGTGCATTGCACAAAAAAATTCACATGTGCGGTGCACATGTGAAGGAGGCTTTAAGTCTGTGGAAAAATGCATTGATGAGCCGAAGGCGATATTTGATATATAAAGTAGAGAAGAAGTGAAATTAAATTTGTTTTTGGATGAAATTCATTTGATTCATTGGATCTTTAAATTCCAAGCATAGGACAGCCAAGGTGCGAATCTTGGCGTGCCACTCGGAGAACAACTTCCTGGAGACCCAAGGGCCAAGAGCAATAACAATTTGAGCTATGAGAGGGAGAGAACGTCCATTGTATTCATTCAATTTCCTTTCTTGTAAGATAATATTTTTTGCTTACATAATAGGGATAATGTAATGCTAATTATTCCAGTTCTAATTTAAAAAAAAAATTATATGGGTTATCTTTCTTATTCCTTCTCACTATCATTTAGAATGTGATCAGAATTGATCGGCAAGATCATCTCTGATTAAATTCAATTGCAATGTACCACTAGTAATTAATCTCAGAATTCTGCCACAATTCGAGGAGTCTAATTCTGGGATAATTTTCTTAATCATTTTAATTGAAACAAAAATTACCGAACTAATGGTGAGTTTGTTCTGTCACAATTTTCAAATCAAAATTCTCACAGTAGATTAATCTTGTAGTGGAGAACTCCAGGATTTTTCATCTTGCGTGTTGTATCTCATGGTGATGGAAATAAATAAATCATTTTCAATGGTAATATTTGTAGTCACTATTGTGAGAAGGAATATTTTCAAAATCAGTATAATTTAGAAATTTCCCCAGATGTATTTCTTTTTATTGTTCACTTATCATCATTTTATATCTCTGTTACTTGTCGTTTTATGTTTGTTTATGTTTTTTAATAGTTTAAAACAAAAACTCAAAAATATTATTGTGTTTATTTGTGATTTTTAAAAAACACAATTAAAAAAGAGAATGTTTTTAAAAAATAGAAAATTTACCCCACTAATGACAATAATGGGATCTTTTGAAAGTTTTTAGAAGAATAATGGTCAAAATTACCTTCCAGGCGGGTTCAACCCTGCCAGTTACATATACATTAGTTGGTAGGATTATAAATTTTAAGCATTGACAGACTTCAATGATAGTTCAGATCATGTTTTTGGCGTCGTTTCTGGGGAATTCATGAGAAAATTTTTCTCTAAATAAACTAAAAAAATCATATGTAAAAAAACGCTAAAACATTTAAAAGTGTTTAAAATATGATTCATTCCTTATTGAATTGTTTTTGTTTTTTTACTACTGAATACTATGTACTATTGTTTGTATTGGAAGAATAACTTCTGGTGTTAGATTAGAGCCCATGAACCCTGAATTAGATAAACACTTAACTGTTATAAGAATGAAAAACGGATTTGAATTGGAAAATATAGATGAGTGTGTTCCTTCACCTGATAAATTCAAAAATCAAAGAGAACTCTTAGATGAAGTTGAATGACCTAGGGTGAGGGAGTTCCAACTCCCTCATGTTTAAAGTAATCAATCATCTATTAGGTTATCGTTTAGATCCCAAAATTAAGATCTAAAACAGTCACACATTTCACTACTACCAGCATTTAATGGACTATCTATTGAGGAATCTCTAGAATTCATTAGAGAATTCTACAATACAATGCAATAACCACTTCTTCTAGGACTCACATTGAATGATCTAAAAATGAAAGTCTTTCCCTTTTTCCTTAAAGCAAATGATAGGAATTTGTTTTTGAGTCTAGTTGAGAACATATTTAGAAACTGGGATTAAGTACATAACTATTTTATTACGAAACTATTTCCCCAAAGACTGAAAGGTGAACTGAGAAAAAAAATAACAAGTTATTATCTAGATAATATAGAAGCTTTTCATGAATTTTTGGATATATTCGAAGACCTTCTAAGGTAGTTTCCCCATAATCAACTCCCATATCACCTTCTCATGGACACCTTTTATGAAGGGTTTCCATCCTCTAGAAATAATCTAGTTGATCTGGCTACTGGGGGTAATTACTATGATAAAATAAATAAATAATTGATACAAAATTTTAATAATCTTTCCCTGAAATCACAACAATAAAATTCAATAATTCAATGAGTCAATAGAAATGTCAATGTTAACTCTATTTCAACCAATGAAACTCAAGATCAACTCGTTGAAATCATCAATTAATGTCAATCATTAATGAACCTGAATCCAAAACAAACTGTTAACCAACTTGGAAATCATAACCCCAACAAATCTTTAGGGGAACAATGTTTTAGTGTGATATGTAGGGGCATACTGAAAACGTTTTTCCTAATTTTGATATTACATCCCAACAATAGGTGAATTAAAAATTTGTTTACTATGGTAGTAGAGTGCCACTTAAAGAATATCCATTTTCAAATAATTACTACCAATTCTAAAGGAACTATCCAAATCTATCTTGGAAAGATCAAGGCCTAATTAAACTATCCACTGCCCCTATATATCTGAATCAACCACGAGTAAACATTCAAAATCAAGAATTTGGTGAGTCTTTAAATAAAAAAGGAAACAATGAAAATCATATGTATTCTAAACATGATATAATATCGAAAAAATTAACTCACAAGAGTAAAGATACATGACTCATCAAACCAAACATCAAAATCAATATGAGTCAAATAAAATGAAAACTGATGTGAGAATGATAAACATAGAAACCCAACTTGGCCAACATGCTAGGGATTTTTTATCTAGGGAATAGGTAGAATTTAAAGTACCATTGAGCAAAACCCTAGATAGAATTCCATGGATATTATCACTAGAAGTGGGATGAATACTCAAATTGTTCCTAAAAAAGACCACGAAAATTCCCAAAATAAAAATCTACTTCAATCTGGTAACAATAATCTTCTTTTTTCACATGATATAAGTTCAAATAAAAGACTTAAAATTAATAAAAATCACAATTTATAAATTTAATTACAAGCTATAAATTAATCTAAAAATAAAAAGAATAAAGAAAAATAAAAATATGATGAAGAGGTGAGGGATATACATACTACCCTTAAAAAATTTTCCCCACATATCCCTTTCCCTGATATGTTGAAACCATAATGTAACAACAAGGATGAACTTCTTCAGTTCATTGGTCTCCTTTATAAACATCAACTAAACATTCCATTAATTCAATCCTTAATTCAAATCCCATCTTACTTAAAATATCATAAAAATTCATTTCCAACAAAAATACCCTAGACGAATTTTCTACATATAACATCACTAAGGAGTTCAGTGATGTGATTCAAAAGAAAATCCCACCTAAACTAAAATAACCAGGTAGCTTTGTTATCCAATGTACCTTAAGAAATTATGATCAGCTCAGCTGTTTGTGTGATTTAGGTGATAGCATTAATCTGCTTCCATAATAACTATTTCAACAGTTGAGGTTGGGCAACCATTAACCCACCACAATCATACTGCAGTTAGCAGATAGATCCTTCATTCATCCTATGGGTTGGGTAGATGATTTTCTAGTTTGGGTAGGGAAGTTGTTTCTCCCTGCATACTTTCGAGTCTTAGACATGGAGAGTGATCAAGAGGTTCCCATCATCTTGGGTAGGACCTTATTTTCCCCATGTGGTGCTGCTATTGTTGTTTCAAAGGGCCATCATATTTTTAAAATTTGAGAACAACAAGAATAGTTCAATGTAATTAAAAATGTTAAAGGTCATACTTTTTCTGAAATATATTCAATGGTAGAGTCCTTAGAATATAAGAAATAAATTGGAAACCCTGAAGAATTTGAAAATCAATCTTTGGCTGAAGAAAATAATTTAAAAGATAAAAATCTTGTTGAATTTGTCTTAAAAGATGAATATTATACTCAAACACTAAATCTAGTAAATATCCCAGAAGTGCAAAACTGTTTAGTTTCTCCTATAAAAGATTCCTCTCTTTCGAATCTTAGGAGATTTTTGAGTGAATTTGAGGGTGTTTCTATTAACATCAACCATTCTGATCACTTTGATGATGTTGAGGGAGAAATTATAATACAACATAATGATTCTTCTTTGACTAAATTGTTAAATTCTAATATGGGATGATTGGACAATGTGATGTCTATTTTGGATAGTAACACAATTAATTCTGAATCTAAGCCTGAAATTGAAAATCATTCATCATTAAATACTCCATAAAAATATGTGTTGAGAATCTTGGTCCTTCTAGGCCTAACAGTCTTCCATCAAGTATGGAACCATCCACTCATGAACTAAAACCAATCCCTGCTCATTTAAAATATTCATTTCTAGGTGATAATTCCACTCTGCCTGTGATAATTTCTACTAAGCTTAATGAGAATCAAGAGGAATGATTGTTATGTGTTTTGAAGAAATTTAAATCTTCTATAGTCTAGACCATATCTTATATCACGGGTATTAGTCCCATATTTCAAATACATAAAATATCTATGGAGACTGGCCATAAGCCTTGGGTAAAGTGTCAATGAAGATTAAATCCATACATGAAAGAAGTTGTGAGAGATGATGTGAAAAAACAGCTGGATACTGGAATGATATATCCCATTTAAGATAGTTCTTGGGTCAGCCCTGTCTAGGTTTTCCTCATGAAGGGAGGTTTCTCTATAGTGAAAAATGAAAATAATGAAGAAATACAAGTTAGAAATGCTACAAAATGGAGAGTTTTTATTTATTAATAGAATCTTAATGAAACCACTCAGAAGGGTCACTTCCAATTCCCTTCCTTGATAAAATGCTTGAGAGGATTTCTAGAAATGAATGTTTCTGTTTCTTAGATGGGTATTCTGGTTATGACTAGATTGTTGTTTCTCCATAGGATCAGGAAAAGACCACATTCACATGCCTATTTGGGACATTTTCCTACAAAAGGATGCCCTTTGGGTTTTTTGGAGATCCAGACACCTTTCAAAGGTTTGTGATGGCTATCTTTTCAGATATGATTAAGAGAATAATTGAGGTTTTCATGGATGATTTCTCTATACTATGTAGTACCATCGATACTTGTCTTGTAAATATTGAGTTAGTTTTTGTGAGATGCATTGAAACCAAACCTATTCTTAATTGGGAGAAGTGTCAATTCATGGTTCCAGAGGGTATTGCTCGAGGTCATAAGGTGTCCAAGAGAGGTTTGGAAGTTGATACTACTAATGTAGAAGTAATTCAAAAACTACCATCACCTGAAAATTTAAAAGGTGATAAATGTTTTCTAGGGCTTTCCAGTTTCTACATGAGATTCATAAAATAAATTTCAAAAATAACTAAGCCCTTATGTTCTATGCTTTTTAAGGATGCACCTTTTAATGTTGATGAAAACTGTTTGAAATCATTTGATCTGCTAACAGAAAAACTCCCTACATCACCCATTATCACTACACCTGAATGAAAGTTACCTTTTTATCTTATGGGTGATTCTAGTAACATGGCTGTAGGTGTTTTCCTTGGACAAAGGAGAGATAAAAAATGCATATGGTGTATTATGCTAGTAGACTGTTAGATGAGGCCCAAAATAATTATTCCTCCACTGAAAAATAATTTCTAGATGTTGTGTTTTCTCTATAGAAGTTTAGACAGTACATGTTAGGTTCAAAAGTCTTTATTTTTAATGATCATTCTACCTTAATGTACTTGTTGTCTAAGAAGGAAACAAAACCCAGACTGATTGGATGGATTTGTTTGCTACAAGAGTTTGATAAAGGGATTAGGGATAATAAGGGATATGAAAATTTAGTTAAAGGACACTTATCTAGGCTTCTTCATACTAAATTCGAATCTGAATATCCTAGGGAAATAATCTCATCCTTTCCTGATGAGAAGCTGCTCACTGTTTCTATTATACAATCTGCATGGTATGCATATTTTTCCAACTTCATGGATGCATGTGTCTTACCCATGAATTTGTCAAATAACCAAAGAATGCAATTCATTTCTGAGCTTAAATACTAGCTTTGGAATGACCCCTGCTGTTTAGAAGATGTGTTGATGGTATTATTAGGAGATGTGTGCTTGAGGAAGAGATGATTCATGTCTTAGAGAGTTGTCACTTCTTACCTTGTAGAGGCCACCATGGTGGTGAAAGAACTACTCGAAATTTTTTACAATCAGGTTTATATTGGGCCACTTGTTTTAAGGATTCCATGATTTATATTTTTGGATGTGATAGATGTCAAAGGCTCAAAAACGTTGATAAGAAACAGGACTTACCCATGAAAGGAATTCTAAAAGTATAGATTTTTTATGTATCGGGTTTAGATTTTATGGGTCCATTTCCCTTATCTCATAGAAATGAGTATATTCTTGTTACTGTAGATTATGTGTCAAAATGGGATGAGGAAGTTGCACTACCCAAAAATCAAGCCAACTCTATAATAAAGTTTTTTCAAAAGAAAAACTTTTCTAGATTTAGAGTTCCCAAAGCCTTTATCATTAATAATGGAACACACTTTAAGAACTCAAAATTAAATACTTTGATGGAAAAATATGGTTGTATTCATAAAATTGGTACTTATTATCATCCATTGTCCATTGGACTAGTGTAAATCTCAAATAGAAAACTGAAATAGATACTTGAGAAAATTGTGTCAACCTTTAGGAAAGATTCATCCCTTAAATAGGATGAAGCTTTATGGGAATATAGAACTTCTTTCAAGACCCCAATAAGTATGTCTCCTTATAGACTGTTGTTTGGGAAATTTAATCATTTACCTATGGAGTGAAAATAATAGTCTTATTGGGAAGTTAAGGCTATAACTTTTGATTTTATTTCTGCTGGTGAGAGGAGATTACTTCAGCTGAGTGAGCTGGATGAGATTATGAAAGAGTGTTATGCTAATTAAAGAATTTATAAAGAGAGGAATAAAACCTTTCATGATCCTATCATTCAAATCAATGAATTCAAACCTAGACAGAAGGTCCTTCTCTTTAACTATAGACTTAAATTCTTTCCTGGAAAACATAAGTCCAATTGGTATGGACCATTTACTGTAGTGACAGTGCTATAGAATAGAGCTTTTGAAATTTTATGTGATGATAACAAACCCATGTTAGTTAATGGGCAGAGAGTGAATCATTATTTTGTGGGTCAGTCCAAGGGCTTGGCTGCCTTTACTATGCTTGAAAACTGATCATGAATAATGTCTGGATGAAGTCCATTAAACATAGTGCTACATGGGAGTCATCCCTTGGTTTTGTTTTTTTTAAATAAAAAACTAAAAAAGTTATTAAATAAATTCTATCAAAAGACTTTAAACTCAGTGCTTCATGGGAGTCAACCCATGCTCTTTCTTTGTTATCCCTTTTGTATTGTTTTGTTTTGAATAATTTGTTTCTTTACTGCCTTATGTTTGTTATGTCTTTGCTATAAATTTATGTCTCTTTCTTCATGCCTTGTGATTTTTTATATATTGCTGCTAGTGTCATCTAAGGAGTGCAATTCCCGAGTTGAGGATTAACGACAAAAATAGTCAGGGAAGTACTTCAATTTTCTGCATTTATTTCATCCCCCATTTATTTCTAATAAAATTTTTCTCACTTTGAAATATTTTTTCATACTAATAAATTCTGTTGTCTAGGAGTACTATTTTTTAAAAATCTTCAGGTAGAAAATTCTACTACACGTGTACAAAAAATTCTGTTACATGACTTGAACTGTATTAAATTCTACAGCATTCCTTTATACTGAAATTTAAAAAATTCTACATATGTTAAAAATTATTCTTGTTTTGGAATAAATGTCTGTGGTATGTCACTATGTAAATAAAAATTCTTCATTTACTTCACTATTGAAAACTGAATTTCACTGCTAATATAATCTTTTCATTGCTTGAAACAATGTGTGGGGGGGTACATGCAGGCTGAGAAATATTGTGGAATCTACTTTTCTAAGGGGTGTTAGGGATGCTTTCATTATACATAAATTAAAAACCATTTTAATCCTACTTTGTTAAATTGATCACCCCAATAGACACTACACTTACACAGCACTTGTTACTTTTGAGCTGTATTGAATATTATTCTTTGGATTGGATATTAATGTGTGTACTTTCTTTTGAACCTGCTAATAAGTTTTTCATTGTGGTGAACAATATTTTTTAACATTTATGCGACCTTAAAACATGTCATAAATCAACTCAATTGAAAGTCTGTGTTGAACTTTAACTGTCAAATTTTCCATCTCTACTTTAGAAGTCAAATTTGGAGACAAATTTGGGTTCTATGTGTGGGGGTGGGTTCAATTATTGGTGATGCAAAATTGTTCTTAATTACAAGCCCATCAATTCCCACTGGAACATTAATATTTTTTTAAAAAAATGGTTACGTTTTTTGAATCTTATTTAATAATTTTAGGCTTTACATTGTACCCAATGAAGTCTGGCCTAAGGAAATTTCCTTTCAATGTAGTTAAGAACTTCTCAGAAACTGAAATTAATGTGGGTGGATGATTGTAGAGTGATCCTGCTTAGTGATTTAATGGAAATTTGATTTAGGAAATATTTCTGAGAGTGATTTGGGTAACCATTTAATGGAATTACGATCATAACCCTTGGAACTGAAAGTTTTATTTGAACCTAGGGGAAACACTTTTTTATGTTATTTAATAAAGTAATTACCTTAATGAGCCAACGTAAATGATTTTTATATAAAACATTTGAAACTGGAGTAATTTGGGCATCTAGGATCCCAAGTTGATTCACTGAGTCCCTAGATGCTGAGTGTGTTTCTATTTACTATAAGCCCTTTGTACACTTTGAATATATGCATTGAACAGTGCTTAGAACATGATACATGGATTGAAAAAAAGTAAAGAAAGTGGTTAGGGTCAAAAATGAGTTCATTAATATGAGGGGAATGATGAACACTAAATGAAGAAGGGGTCAATTGTTTTATATGGGTGTCATTTAGGCTGTATCGATAAGGTGATTCAAAAAAATATATTTAATTTTGGGACCTAGGTGAAAAGTCAAAGTATAAAGTTCCTCAGTTATGTTTTTAATTCCACTGATATTTTACCATTTGTCACTCTTTGACTTTGACCCTGATCCTGGACTGAAATTAGTCGTTATGTAGTACCACTTATGAGGCAGGACATCTTATTTGATAGATGAATCATTGCTGTCTTGATTACCCTTGAGAGATTTTTAAGGTAAGATTTGTTTGAAACAATTCACTTTCAAAAAGCCTACATCAATTTTCAGTCCTCTATTTTAAAAGTGCAGGACATGTTTCATTTTGTGCAGAATAACAAATAAACTCACATATGTTTATTCAGATTTTATTTAAGTTTTAATTTATTTAACTCATCTGTTTGTTTTGTAGCATTGTGGTGCCACAGGAAACCTTTCATACGGTCTCAACCCTTCACGGTGTCACCCAACTGCTGCCTCTGGGGCCATTTCCCATATTTTTTTTATCACGGTCTCACTATGTCTCTACCACCATTTAATCTTTTTAACGTCACTTTTGTGGCACCGTATTACCTTGGCATTGTATCCTCTTCTCTCCTACAGTGCCACAACATCATCCCGCACCGTAACTCATCACACACAATGTATCCTTATCCACCATTTCGTCATCCTCCTTTCACACCATTTCCACCTCATCATCGGTTGTCCCATGCGTCACACCAGTGCCTTGTACACGATCCGTAACCCACCATCACCGTCATAAACTAATCAGGATTTTCACAAAAGAAAACAACACTCAATTCGGATATGGAGAAATTAGAATCCACGACAAGGCCAAGCCAAATCCGAATAAGAATCACGAACCAAGACTGTGCAGATCCGACACCTTTAAAATGACTAGAGGGAAGGTCGCGCCACTTCCTCTGTAAAGAAGCACCAAGGCTGGGACTCATTCGCAGTAGAACCAAGCCTTCTCATCACCTGGAGAAACACCGCGAGCAACTTATAACTCCTCCAAACTACCACCTGAGACCTATTCACCACTGCAGGAGGGGGTGAGCTTCAAGGTAGGGGATATGTGTTTTTTTCGAGGCCAATTTGAAGGATACAAATCTTATAAATATGTTCCTCCACTGAGGAGGTGTCTTCTAGCTGAAGCTTCGTCGTGATACTGCTGTTTTGAAGAGGCATTTGCGTCGATGTTGTGATTCGCTGCAACTGAACTGCGCCAGAGGAGGAGGATCCGGTTGAGTCAAAGCTGTGTTGTGGAGATCTGAATCCATCTGTTGAAGCCGGGTCGGCCATTGCTGGTGGATAAGGAGTTGTGCACTACCGCAGTGGCCAGATTGCAGCACCGAAAAAAAACTCTGCTACCCACCCCCTTTAGGGCAGTGTGGATTTGGGGGGTGGGGACCGGTTAAATGAAATTAAAAAAAAAAAAAAAAACTAAAAAAACCCAACTAAACAAAAAATACAATAATAATAAATAAAAATAATAAAAAAATATAGTATTATTAATATAAATAAATTAATAATAATAGAATACAATAAAAATATAATTAATTAAATAAATTCCAATTTTTAACATATTAACATAACTAAAATAAATATTAAATACAATGATAAATATAATAATTTTAAATTAACTTCTTTATGAATAAAATAATTATAAATTCTAATAAGTATATATAATTTTATTTATTATGATGAACATAATTAATAATTTTAAAAAAATTAAATATTCAAAAACTAAACTCAAATAATTTAATAGATACTAAACTTTTGATTTAATTTAATTTTTAATTAATCACCATTATAATTAAATAAATATAAATAATAACATGAATAAACATTAAATAAATTTAGTTAACAAATAAATTAATAACTATTAATTATTAATTTAAATTTAACAACATTTATGTATTCTTTAATTAAACCTTTATTAATTTATTAAAAGATATCATTTAATTATTGATTCATTTATTCATTTTTCTCTTCTAACATTGCAGGTTCATTCAAGATATGATCTTAACATACTCCCTAGAAGTTAGTTACATGAGAGAAGATAGCACGATGTGCATTGGATAAAAAAATGCACCTGTGTGTTGTATAAATAAAGGACTCTTTAAGTCGGTGGAAAGATGCGGTGATGAGTAGCAGGGGACAATTGACATATAAAGCAGAGCAACAGTAAAATTAAATATTTTTGGATGAAATCCATTCGAATCATTGGATCATTCACTTCCATAGAGAGGAGAACCTAGGGGAGAATCTTGGAGTGCCTCTTAAAGAACCACTTCCAGGAGACCTGAGGGCCAAGAGCATCAGCAATTCGAGCTAGGAGAGGGAGATCCCTTCCTCAGTTTTCTTCCAAATTTTTTTCTTATAATCGAATAATTTTTTCTTACGTAATAAAGATAATGTTAGGCTAATTATTCCAATCTGGGATTAAAAACTAGTCTGCTGGTTATCTTTCTTCTTCCTTCTCACTATAATATAGATTGTGATCAAAATTTATCAGCGATATCAGCTCTGATTGCATTCAATTACATCGTACCACAGGCACTTAATCTGAGAATTCTGAAATCATTCGATGAGTCTAATTGTTGATTAAATTTCTTAAACATTTTAATTGAAATGAAAACTATAGAACTAATAGTGAGTTCATTCTTTTGTCTTTTTCATATCAAAATTATTGCAGTAGCTTAATCTTGGAGTAGCGAACTCCAAGATTTGTCGTCTTCAGTGATTAATCTCCTGGTGATGGAAGTAAACCACTCCTTTTCAGTGTTACTAGTTTTAGTCACTATCATGAGAAGGAATGTTTTCAAAACTAGTAGAATTGAGAATTTTCCCTCGATGCATTACTTTTGATAATTCTCTTATTAGCTTTATATATCTCTGCTACTTAATATTTTTAGTATATAGAAACTCAAATAGATTGTGGTGGTTTATTTGTTCATTTTAATGAACAAAATTAAAAAATTGGAAGTTTTGAAAAAATAGAAAATTTACCCCACTGCTGACAACAGTGGGATTATTAGAATGTTTATTGAAGAATAGTGGACATAATCACATTCCCTATGGGTTCGACCCTGCTTGGAACATATACATTGGATAGTAGGATTATAAATTTTAAACTTTGACCAACTTAATCGATAGTTCATGTCAGTATGTATAATGAATATTGTGCTCGAAAAGTAAATAACTTGAAGTATTATATTAAATCATAATAAGAAAGTAAAAGTATTGGGGGATCATGTTAAGGAAGATACATGTTAAACATAAAAACTGACTTGAAGTGTATCTAGATAAGAAGACACAACATAAGAGGGAAATAAAATCATAAAATAAATACATTTTAAATGATTAACTAAATTTCAATAAATAAGAATAGTTTTAAGAAATTAAAATAACTAAGTAAAAGAATATACAGAAATATTAAGAGAAGAATGCAATTTCAAAGGAAGAATATTTTAAGAAGACATAAAAAAGGTGTCCAATTGTTATGAAGAAAATATGAAAAAAATATATAACTATGATAAATATATAGACACAATGTTTGGTTCATGATATATTTTATAGAAATGGTTTAAATATACATAGGTAAAAACGTCCACAAAAATAAACAAGAAATATAAATTTACTTCATATAATAATGAATATTCAGAGAGAAAATCTATGAAATATTGGTTAAAAAACATTGGATAAGGTTAATCGTACATCAATGGAAGTTGAAGATAGATTGAGAATGAGTAGTTCCTCAAAACATGTCAAAAATTTAGGAATGAAATATACAAAGGCAACATGATATAATTCAAATATAAAATCGTTAATTTCATGGAAGAACTAATTTTAAAGACAACTATTTTCTAGTGGATTATTTTCACCTAAATATTTTTCTTTCTATTATAATATGTTTTTCTCATGGAGTATTGTAAGGTCGATATTTAGGGGAAAATATCTATTGATTTGTGGGATAAATTATAATATTTAGTTTGAAGTGAATATAAATTTATTTTAGATATTGATCTACAAATAATTTGATTATATGGAGGATTTCTATGAAAGTTGTGGAAAGAATGGTCACTATTTGATGAATATATGACTATGATTGAAGGATATACTGAATAAGATGTGTAAAATAATAAGACTTATAATTTAATAATAATAGAAATTTTTCTTCTTATTGAGGTTGATATTAATTATATAAAGAGGAATGAAACTTGGATCTCTGAGAATGTTTCCCTTCACAAATGACTGAGGATACTAAGATCTTAAAGAAAGAATAAAAAATTGATATTCTTTATCTTTTGGGATTGATGGTTCCAAGAAAATCAATGAAATGAGTTTAATTGAAATCTAATGAAAAAAATTGAAATCCTAATATGTATTATATATCACTGTTATTAATCATAACCTTTTGAGTCTAAGTCAAATAGGTGATGAAGGCAATGATATTTTTGGAAAATAATATCTTTCATTATTGATAAAAAAGAACAAAGAAGATCATAACTAATGGAGTAATAAGAAGATATAATAATTTTTATATTATTTCTCAATGATATTATTGATACCTTAATACAATAAAGGAAAATAATATTTTTTATAGGAGACTTATCCATACATGTTAGAAATGTTTGAGAATTTTTTTAAGATATAATAATTTGAGAGATCTACCCCAATTAAGAAAAGATAGAATTATTGTTTTTTGTAGCATATAAAATTGGAAGAGTATAAATCTTATATACATGGGAAAAAAATTAATTCTCTATTATTTATTTGCAATTATAAGACATAAATTCATTTGAGGTCCTTTAAAAATCAACACATTTACTTATGATTTTACAATAATGACCAATAATCTATTAATAATGTATATGCGAGAGGTATATGAGATATTAAAAATTATTAGAATTCATGTCAAGAGAGGGATATGGATTTATATTAAAATTTTAGAATAGAGAATATATCCGAGTTTTCCCAGAATTCATGTCAAAGATATTTTTATAAATATAGAATTATGTATCAATAAAATACTCCATATATTCTGAAACAAAATGGAATTATTTAATGAATGAAAAAAATCTATTTATGAAATTAGAAGAATAATGATTATTCATTTAATTAAGACTATGTTTTTTAGAAGGATGTTTTATGAAAAATTATTAACATTAAAACAATGTGTAAGTTGATATATAATTTAAACCTAATGTTTTATGAAATTTGGTAGAAAATGAAACCAAATATGAACTATTGTTTAGTTTTGGTTGTCTATATTTGATGAATATTAAGATCATGAGTTTTTTTGGATATTCTATGAGAAGGATTTTTCTAGGGTACATATAAAACAGAAAAGGATAATGAAATTTCAAAAAAACTGTTAATAATATTATTTGACTATTATTATATAATGGTCATTGGAATTAATGTCATTATTAATGTTCAAAATGATGTTGGTCTTGAATACAAGGATGAATATTGAGAGTGGTTTTCAAGGAATTTAATTATTGAATAAGTAGGAAATTAACTACATGCTCCAGATATTAACTTCATTCTGACCTGAGATGTAGAAGAGGCCACTATAGTTTAAGAATATAAGTATAAGAAGCTAATTAAGTATTTATAATTTTATAACATAATGGGAGACTGTAATTTTCTAGTATAGAATAGAATGATATTCTGACTAAGAAACAAAATATCTATTATATGTTAAATTAAGACTATAAAATATAAATATAGTATTGATGATATGAATGTGGATTCATATCTGATTGAATATAATGACACATTGGATAATGTCCCTAGATAAAAGGTATTTTTTGATTGGGACCATGTACATTTTTATAAACAAATTAGTTGATATTGGGGACGTAGTATTGATAAGGGAAAATGATGTATAAAAATGATATTTATTAGTTGAGGGAGTTAATTTAAAGAAAACCATTACTCTTTTTTCTAAACATTAATCTATAAGAATGTTCTTAAATATTGAATCTCACATGTAGTACAATTTTTTTAAATATATGTGAAATATACCTTCTCAAATAAGTAGTTGAGGAGGAAGTCTATATTAAGAAGCTTGATGGGTTTATTTTTTATAGTTATGGAACTATGATATACATGCTAGAATTGTCAATATAACGGCTAAAATATGCATCCAGTTCAACCTATTAAAACCTAGATAGCTGCATTAAGGAGATGAAATTCATTAATGGAAAAGTATTCCACAACCTTTATGGGAAGGGAATAAAGGAAAAAAATATATTACATTTTTATGTTTTCAAGATATTATTTTTTAGGTGACAATGATAGTTATGGTAAATAATTTTCTAAAAAATGAATAATCATTTTTCATTTATTTTCTTATATAAACGAGGGAATTTATTATAGTTCATGCTATATAAAAGTAAGAATTAATTTTTTTTCCCACGAAAATAATACCTGATAGTTATTGAATATTTTTATTATAAAATAATCTAAACAAGTTTTCACAAGAATATATGTTATGGTGCCATGTGGAAATGTTGATGAAGGATATATTATAAATAAAAAATAGATTAGAAGACATACCAGAATAATAAATTATCTTAGTTCATGAATACTTGTTATTTCATCTACAATAATATTGTGTTAAGGGTTTATATTTCATCCTAAAGAAAATTAATTTAGAGATTAAAATATATTAATAATGTACGAAAAATTATGATTTAATTTTAATATGATTTATAAAATATGTGATAACTTAAATCAGACTGAATTAACTAACATTTTTTAGGAAGGTGATTGTGATGAAAGAATAGAAAATTCAACGGATGAATTTATTTGGGTAGGAAGAAGTGTTACCTAGACCTAAATGAAATATTAATCAATTAAATTATGTACTAAAGAGGTATAATATATAGGTACTTTAAATTTTTGGGCCCCAATTATTTGGAAAAAATAGATATTGGGGGATATGAGGGTGATGATTGAAAAACACCTCATAATTTCATGCATGAATCAAAGTGGAATATATATCTTTAAAAATCATGTGGAACAATATAATTACAATAAAATAGTAATAATATTTAATTTCATTGTATATAAATATACTAATTCAAAAATAATAATGTAATTTATTCATTGAAGATTTCAACTTGGTCATACATTTACTGAAGAAATACCTGAGGAAAAATTTTAATGTATGAGGATGAATATGATATTTATTTGTTCCCTCTATCTTATGAAACTTTGGGAGTTACCCCATATTTTAATAGATTATAATTTTAAAGGTGGAGAATGATACAAAACTCATGTTTACTGTAGGATTGAATTAGAATAAGATATTCTTGAAAAAAGGGGGAGTATTAAGAGTATTATTTGAGGGGGAGAGTATCAAATTCATATAGGGAAAATTTTCATGTCACATGGGCATGTGATTATATAAAAAACATAAATTATCTATATGTGTTATAAAATGATTAGTTTTTAGAAGAATACAATTCTTGATATGTTTATAAACATTCAATAATAGGAATTAATTGAATCGATATATACCATAAAAATATTATTATCAAAATATGACCATTATAAACTAGGAACATAATTGGACTGTATGAATTTTATTGAATGAATTATGTAGTATATATATTTTCCCTAATAAATAAAAAATTATTGATAAATCCTTCTTAAATAATCACTCATTTTTTATTGAACTCTTTTTTTTCTTTTAAAATAGGGTTTCCTAAAATTTGGATTTTATTTATTTTCATGAGAAAATATAATAATAAATTTATGGAATATTTAAGATCTCGTTTATAAAATTAATCTCAATTTTTATATCATATTATTAAAATTATATTTCGGTGAAATTCTACGATTTTTCTGAAAAGTTCAAATTTTCAATGAATAGTGAAAATAATGTTTTTATATGAAATTATATTTTATTTTCTAATATTGAAGTGTAAAATATTAATTGTGATTATTTTTAAAATTAAATTACGTTAGTTTTATTAAAATTAAAAAAATTATGTCATTTTTAATAAATTTTTGACATTTCGATATAGTAATATAACATATAACATTTAAAAGGAATTTTCTCTTAAAAAATCCTATTATTTTCTAAATAATTATTTTAAATATATGTGATGTTTTTAGATAAATATATTTTATTTTATATTAATATTAATGAAATAATTTCCCTTAATTATTACAAAATGATGGCACATTATTTATTTATTTAATAAAAAATAAAAAATGATTTTAAAATTACTAATATTATGAAAAATTGAAGTAATTGTTGGGTTACATGATTTTTTAGATAAATAATACATGTTAGTGATGTGTGAAAGGATTACATTCGAATTTAATTTTTTTCATGTTGTTTTCTAAGTCAGAATAAATTAATAGTTTCAAAAATTACATTATTGAAATTTTATAAAAAAAATATGCTATTAAAAGATTTTAAAATATTAAATATAAAATATTATGTCCAGTCATAGTAGATGAAGTATTTTCCATAAGAGAAGGAGTCTTTTTTAGAAAAAAATTCGAGATTAAAATATTATAATGATATAAAATTTACACATTTCCATCTGAATAAGATGAAGAAGATCATCATGAATTTTATTAGAATGTGCCGGCTCATTGATATTAGAACCTTGTGGGTAACACCATCGGTGAGTGAGTTGACCTCTTTGTTAACATGAGTAACAATGTAATCAATGGATGCGAGATAATCTAACAAAATGATCCATCATAAAGTAAGCTTCAATAAGAGATAATTAGATCCTTCTCCAATGGATTGAACAATGATAGAAGAATCTCATTAGATCTAATAATTGTTCACACTAAAGATTCTAGAATGATCAATTTCATGGATAACACCAAACATTTCAACCTTAAGTGAAGTGAAAAAAATAATAGAAGCCATAAAGACAACCTAAATCATCACCATGTTGGTCTTTAAAGATATTTCCATATCCTGAAGTACTTATATTTACTCTAGATGAACCATTAGTATTGATTTTTATCTTTCCAACAAAAGGGGATTTCTAAAAAAACATCAAATTTACCATAGGGAGGATGGAAGTTAGTAGAAATTCCAAGGCTCCAATGGACTGAAAGTTCATGAAAAGAATTTTTAATTTTATTTTGAATGGAATTAACTTCTCTAAACAAAACATATCATTGGGTTAAAGTATCTTGAGGTAAAAACATAATTTGTTCATGAATAAATTTTTTGTGGGCAATCCATAAAATTAAAATAAAAATCTCTAGCATCTACCAAGATGTGATCTAAAAGATGATGGTAAAGGGAGAAACCCAACCAAATTTTGATAAATTATCAGATGAAAGAAATATATGTCATGTGAGTTTTTAAGAAGACAAACAGGTCATGAAACTTTAATGAATCCATGAAAAAACTCAAAAAATGATACTTGATTTCATCCCTATGCTGATGAGATAGAGTACATGAAGAACATACAGAAATACAACAACTCTGAAAAAAGTGATCAAATGGGAGTTTACCATGATACAACTATCAATCCTATAAATAAAGTGATGGATATATGATGATATTGTGAAAAATGTGAAGGCACTAAAGTTAGGATTTGAGCCAACAAGGTGAGAACAAAAAAAATTTCAAGTGAGCATGCCACGAGTTATAGGTTCCCACACCTAATATTTCGAATAAGGGAGAAAATAGTGGTTGTTCACAACATCAGTAATATACAAATTTGAATATTCTAGGTTATTAAAATCCTCATAAATCAATATCACGAATTATTGATTAATTTAGTTATCTAATTAGCAGTCCATAAATCGGGTGCCCATCCAATTTTTAGTGCAAAACTTGAGGAGGAGTGTTAAGAGAACCACCATCTTGAGTAGAGATCAATATAAGAGTAGATAAATTTAAAAGTAAACCATATAGAAGAGTTAATATGTAGTATCATTAATTATGGAGATTTTATATAAATCAAGCTCAATTAAAATCAAGATAATCTATTTAACCATTAACAAGTATCCACGAAAATTTTATTACGATGACTAGTTGAATGAACGGATGTTTTAATGCGGAATCATCCAGATTCATAAGGTGGGAAGAAAGTAGTCCAAGCAACGGTATTTGAAATCCTTTACATAATAATCCCACTCCAATCAAAATTCTGAATGGAGGTACTAATATCCTTGATAAGAGAAATATGGTAATCATAGTTAATTATGGAATATACAAACTTTGAAGTGATAAAATATTTAACCAATCAAATATGACCTACAATAGTGAGAGATTTACCCTTCCATGAAGCGATCATCCTTATTATCAGACCAAAAATACCAAAAACATATCATGCCTTTTGTAATCCCAAAAACAAAGGAACATCAAGGTATATAAATGTCAAAACACGCTCCTTGATTCCTAATTGTATTATAATTCCAATTTTCATTACATCTGAAAGAAACTTGCCAATGTAAACAAATGTTTTTCTCCAACTAAAAACTTATCCAGAGGCCTCCAAATAATGAAAACGGGATTTATTGATATTTCTGATATTTTTCTTATGCCCATGAGTAA
This sequence comes from Viscum album, assembly GCA_963277665.1. Lineage (NCBI taxonomy): Eukaryota > Viridiplantae > Streptophyta > Magnoliopsida > Santalales > Viscaceae > Viscum > Viscum album. The sequence continues at coordinate 1,388,316,120 of OY728162.1, read as the reverse complement.
GGAGGACAATATTACCTACATAAAAGAGATGTGAAGGTGTAGAAAGACCCCTTCCAGCACTAATGGATTTTAATTTCCCATTTTCAACCATAATGGAAAGAAGCCTGCTAAGATAATCCTTAGGAATGAATAATAGAATATATGATAGGAATTCACCCTATCTAAAACCTATGGAGAAAACAATATAAGTGTGAAGGGATCCATTAATGATAACATATATACAAGAAGAGATAAAATTGGGTTTTACCTAGTTGATGAAAACACCATCGAAGCCAAACAAGAAAGGATCTTACTGACAATGTTCTAATCCATGGTATCAAAATCTTTCTTAATATCACGTTTTAGAGAAATGTTACCCCCTATAATGGGATTCGTAAGGATATTAAAAAATTATAAGGTATTAATAAGGAAATATTGAATAGTGCTACCCATAATGAAACCAAACAGATAACTGGAAAAACATTACTTGAAAAAGAATCCAACAGGTTTGGAAGAACATTAATTATATTATTGTAAATGTTGTTGACTAAAGAAACCATCTTAAAGAACATAATTTCATGAGAAATCTCCACATTATGAATAAGAGAGAGAAATAGAGTATTCAATCCGCAAGGAAGGAGTACCCATTTATTGTAATAAAGCGCAAGCTTGCAAACATTCACTTGATTAATATCCCAACAGGTTTGAATGAAGAAATTACCAACCCATATTGGCCAGGGGAACCTTATGAGTTATGTCTAAAAACTACTTCCTTAATTTTTGAGTCTCATGGGATTGAAGTGATTTAATAATTTTCATCCTAATTGAAAAGGTTTGGGATGATACCATCCACAAGCTCATAGATAATAGAGTATCCATTAGAAAAAATATTTATAATATGAGACCACTTGGTCAGAATGATCTAGACTATTGTATTGATATGATCACCATTTTCTGTGATTGGATAAATTCATGAATATTTTTATACCCCATTGTATGGAATTAATAAATTTATAATTTCTATCACCATATTTTATCTATTTGTCTTTTAATAATTCTCAATGCATAATATACTTAAATTATGAAGGTTTTTGAGTGTACATGAAACATCAGCTTCTTTAATAATGCCATTAGAGTAATGATTACAAGTACTCTATTCTTGAATAAGTTGTAGGGAGGATACAATAGATTAAATTTCTACTTCAAGAGTGTTAATATAATATTTTCTCCAATATTTAATATTTTCCTTAACTAATTTTAATATAAGAATACAAGAAAAAGAATCATTTCCACAATTAAAATAATTCTATGCATCATGATTTTTTTTTCAACAATATGAATGAGTCACCCACGTATTATTAAATATAAAAGTAAAATAGTTTTAATTTCTTTGATTTTAAAATCAACTAAAATTTGATTATGATTAGATCTAATAATTGACAAGGTGGTGCATGAGATAAAATCCCAATGATTCATACCCATCTCACTAACAAAACTCCAACAAAGCTTAATAAAAATCATTCCATTCAGATTCTTCCTATATCAAGATTATTTTGATCCTACCAAATTAATTACAATCAAACCATTCAAATCAAAACAAGATTTAAAATCTCTAAAAAATTTGGATGAGTCATTGCAACCAATTTCATATCCGGGTTCAAAATTGAGTTAAAATCAAATTTAATGAACCCAGAACACAACATGATGCTTTTAAGAGATTCAATACCCAAACAGAGACTATTTAGATCTTGATATCTATTATGAGAATAAATAAAGTAACAATATTTTTGAATACCATTAAGTGTGAATGAGTATGTGACATGCATATCACTTGAGGAAACAATAGAGGGATAGACCAAAGTTGAATGATCCAAGACCCAAAAACACTTAACATCACAGAAACACCTATTAGTTTCAAATAATTTTAACTGAAATTATCAAGACATTAAATTATATAGAATAAAATTATTTTAGGTTCAATCAATCTATTAAGGATGGGTTTGTGATTTTGAATGTAAAGCCTATGTGATATAGATGTCTTATTGTTAGTTTACCCTTGGCAATTCCCAAAAATGTTCTTTATTTTGATTAAGATTTCGGGTTAATCCACTATATATATTTATCAAATACTTCCACATTGAAGGAAATGGGGGATTTTTATACCTTTATTTTAGGAATTGGGGTAGTTTTAATTAAAAGATGATGTCACAAACAGTCATGTCCCATCCCCCGGGGCCCTCATCGTGACTACCCCAAGCCCACCTTCCATAGGCCAGGGGCTGGCGACTAGAACTAAAGGCGTAATTCCCGAAAAACTAAGAAGACATTTCCTTTATAAAATGTAACAGACACAACCAGAGTACAAGCAGAATCAAACACTATGTAAAAGTTGTATAACAAGTGTACTGAAGGTAAAGGGGCCAGAATACAAGCCTAACTGTAAAGTACAAATAAAACTAAAAGCAAGTACAACTAAAAGGGACAAACAACTAAAAGGTGTAAGCAGCTCCTGGAACATCCTCTGGGATTCCTACATGAAGGGTAAGTACAGATCGTCTCCTCAGCACTTCACATCCGTCAAAATACACTATGAACCGACACATCATAAGGTCCTCCTCTAGATACAGTCCAGTTCTGGCTCTCTTGGCCTCCGTTAGCGCTGTCCATCATCTGCATCTAACACAACGAGGTTTGGGCATAGCCCATGCAGGGGTGAGTATAACGATACTCATTAAGGACCCTGATAACCTCAAGGTCGCACAAAAATCAACAAGGATAACCACAAAGTATGATTTCAACGGATAACCATTACTTATGTATATGCCCATACATATACCAAAGTTATCAAGTAACCCATCTCAAAAATGAGGAAAACACAAAGGTTATTGACTCAGCTCAAACCAGTATTTTATTCATGATGTCGAAACCATGGCTGTTGGAGAACTCCTCCTCTATCGAGCACAGTAGTCCTGTCATGACCCTGAGGTGCTACTCACTAACCTTAGACTGCCGGGGTACTCCTCCGGTCGAGTACCGCGGGTCTGCCGCCTTAGAAAGTAGCGCTCCCCGCCATGGTTCTGCCACCACAAACAGTATCTCTCCCCCTGATAGCCAACAGAGCTACTCCTCCTATTGAGTACCGCGGGTCTACCACCTCACATAGTAGCACTCATCCACCCTGGGTCTGCCACCTCACACAGTAGTTCTCCCCACTGGGCTAGTCAAGTAACTCTGAAATGAATAGGACAAGTAGTCATCAGGTCTTATCCAGCTACTACGTCTTCGTAATCCGTATTCTCGTCTCCGGGAGGATCCACTCCATGAGCTACTGGTCGATACTCCATGATTCACAAAGTCCCAAGAAGAGGTATCTCAAAGGTCCTCCACGTCATAGGGTTCTCAACGCAATAGACAATGCATTAATCGGATGCCCGGTCTGTGAGTTATTTGCCTTTTTGTCTCGGGGGCCTGATTGGTTTCATTTATGAACCAACCCGACTGTATCTCAATTGTACCCCAAACTCTCATGGTGTATACTCAATGAAACCCTTTCTCAATTAAATTACCAACGTCGCCGATGGTTCGCCAAACAGACGTCTAGTCTGAGTGTTATTGCCTTTTCAGTTCGAGGTCCCCGGTTGGTTTTTAAGCTAAAACCAACCCAACCATACTCAAAATGCGTCCAAACCTCAATTGGATTCTTCCAAAAGAACCGTCTCATTAAAAGGAATCCAACGTAGTTGACGACACGTCATTCAGACATCCGGTCCTTAAGTTATAAGCGTTTCCGCTCCGAGGGCCCGATTGGATTCGGGTTCGAACCAACCCGGACGTACACAAACTTCTCCAAAAGCTTGATTGTAATATACCAAAACAACCGTCTCGATCCGAGGAATCATTCCCAACTGACGGTGTGTCGATTGGAGGTCCTTAGTTTAAGTTATAGTTGATTAACCGAAAATGGTCCGAAGAGGGGGGTCTGGGCCCGGTCCGACCTGGCCCAACCCACCCTGGGTCGGCCTGAATCGGGTTAAGCCGACCCAGGTCCGAGTCCGGCCCGGTAGTGCATGGCCTAGCCAGGCGGCTGAGGCCTAGCACACACGAGGGTGGCCCGGCCCACGTGGCAGACAGCGCGGCCCGTGCGCAAGAGGCTCGGCTCGGTGGCCGGCCGCTGCTGCCAGCTGGTTGAGTGGGGGGGGGGGGTATTCGTAATGGCAGTGCCAGGCTGGCACCGCCGCGCCGGTGACCCGCATCTCCACGATCTTCTGCGGGCCACCAGACTCATTCTGGTGGTCCGTTTTGCCTCCTGTCTGCTCCTGTGGCCCTCTCGGGTTTTTCTCTACACTACGACGACCTCAAAAATACGTTGCCCTTCTGTTCACACGTCACCCAAAAAATCGCACATCACGAACAAGTTGGAAGTGGGTACGGACTTGTTCGTTAGCTCGTACCCACCACGTTAGTGGTTCAAACAACCACCCAACAAATAATTTCCCAAGTTCGAGGGTATAAATCACAAATATTCAATTATACAATATCCCCTACCTCGAAATTGACGTCGCACGTCAACGAGCCGCGGAAGATGAGCGTCGTAGTAGTCGGGCGTTGCAGAATATCGGTGTCGTCCCGTCAAAGTTGGTGGAAGAGTCATTGTCGTGATGTGGAAAGAGAATCCGAAGATGACGTAGATTCCTTGACGTCGGGGTGCGTCCAAAGGGAAGCGTCGTTGGAGAAGTCTTTTGCGTTCTTCGTCAGAGATGTTCTTCGTTGAAGAATGGTGTTCTTCGTTAGAGAGGAACTCCTTTCTTCTAATTATCTAGAGCCTCCTACATTGAATATTTTCTAACGCATATATAATAAAAGCCGCCCAACTTAATAATTCCAAGCACTTCAAATTATTTCAAAATGAACCAATTAATTAAGGGTGATCATTTAATTAAAAAGATGATGTTGGCACACTTAATAGAGGGAGGTGGAGAGTTAAGATATGGGGTTAAAAGAAGTTAAAGAGGGGAGTTCAAGGGTTAGGTGCTTGTGTAGGCCCCACCACCATTATCCTCCCATGGGAGGTTATGTGGGGTGTGGGCCCCACCTCCAACTCCTCTTTGTAGGAATTAACCACCATCAATTAAAAAAAATTTGTACACATATTTTTATTATTTTTTAATGCATCTCCAAAAATTAACTTCTCCTCCTGAGAAAATGCAACTACGAAAAAGGTCACCTTAGGTGAATATCGGCACTATGAGTTCATCGTTGCCCTTAAATTTCAATTTCGAGCACCGGTTTAAAAGATAAAAAAACACGCACGTATGTTTACTGAATGTACCTGACCAAAACTTCAGAAATTGATTCCGGGAACACTGGGCCTCGGAATCAGGTGCCTTCAGAAGCTGCGGACTCGTAAAATTCCAATGAATTTATGAAAAAAATATCCATGAAATTTACGGGTATTTTCATTCCCCCCACCTCAGGGCTTTACGTCCTCATAAAGATACAACACACACTAGGGAAAACAAAAGAAGTACTGAGCACACATATGATCCTACCACTCCCATGAGCTCTCCTAGAGGTTCCCATGCTGCCAGTGAATGCGCACCAGAGAAATTGACCATCCATGAAGGACCCACTCCTGTCGATGCTCAATCTCCACTAGAACCTCTGTGAATGTCGCCCCATCATCGATGTCCGGCTCCCTATGGTCGATGTTGTGGGACGGATCGTGCACTTATCTCCTGAGCTGAGAAACATGGAAGACGTCGTGCACCCAGGGAAACTGAGGTGGGAGGTCCAGGTGGTAAGCCACCTCGCCTAATCTACTAAAGAAGTGTAGGAGTGACTGTAATAGACTGTATATAGGCAGCACCATCTCTATCCAGAAATGATATATGTAAGGCATCCAGCTGCTCTGTCACCTCTCCTAACAGTTGAATACAAGTCCTCTCGCTGAGCACATCTGCAACAACGTTCCCCTTCCCTGGAGTATATACTACCTCGAAGTCATAATCCGAGAGGAACTCAAGTGATCGCCGCTGTCTCAGGTTAAGATTCTTCTAAAAGAAGACACACCTAAGACTATTGATATTGGAGTGAACCGTAAACTGTTCGCACAATGAACAATGGGTGAGACTAGCCAATTGTAAGAACTCAACTTCACCATTCTTCTCCTACGTTCTACAAGAGCTGCTATGATTTCTCCTTTTCCAAAAATGGAAATCCGATCTTATCCCCTGGATGAACCACATCCTTTTCCTAATACAGTCAATCCTGATATGAATGATACTAATTCATGTCATGGACGACGTCGTAAGTCCTTGATGCTACTACCAAGAGATCCAACCGTTACTCTCGCCTCCAAGGGTTGAGTCACACTATTGGCATCAGTGTGTGTTTGTTGGGTCTCCTCTAGTAGAAATCTCAAAAGTGACGGTCAAGTCAACTGTTTAAACCAGAACCTATTAGTATTAACCACACAAATAGGAATGAAAGAAAACGTCATAAGGACAAGTGCCTTTTATTACCAAAGCTCAAGGTACAAATGCACAAAGAAACCACAAACAATGACATTAAAAAAGCTAGAATCATCATGAAAAAAGGCCTATATGCCTGGAACATGTCCCGCTCCTGTCCACCTGCTTCTAGAGATCCATATAGGTATTCTTAAGCTGCCTGAAGCTGTGCTCTCCCCTGTCCACCTGTTCCCTATCATCGGGGTAGACCTCTTGGTTGTGGTGGTGGCAACACCTTGAAGTGTCGTCCACCACCTGCTGCACAACCAGCTCCTCTTCCATGGTCTCTTACTCCTTATGGTCCGTCATGATCGAACCTTTGCCTCTGCTTGAGTGGTACTTCATCTATCTGTTAATCGGCTGAGAGGTTGGTCAGACAGTCACGAGCCATGCGACCCAGTCCACCACATGAGTAACTCTGCCGGGCAGGTTTGGCTCTATCTCCACCATGGGTTCCCCACACTACTGACCCTGAGTCGTGATGTCGACCTCCTGTAGTACTGGTCCTCTTGGACCTCTGCCTCATTTATCTTCTGACAACTGTAGAAGACTCCAATGCATGCCGGCTAGTGGTGGGTCCCACTGCTGGAGACTACTCAGCAAAGAAAATCTCCACTAACAGGGATCGCTCCAACACCCCTGTCTGCGTCGGGATGTTGTGAGAGATAACGGAGGCTCTGATCTCTCTCCTGAGTCCCTTCTCAAGGGTCCAGGCCCTGAAGAAAGGGTCCCATACCATATCAGTGGAGTAGTGCAAGAGGTCAGTGTACTTCGTTGAGTACTATTCCCCCGTCATTCTACCCTGCTGTAGATGCAGTAGCTCCTATATCTGCATAGCTCAAAGAGTGGCTGGCACACAATCTGCTCGGAACAGGCTCTCAAAGACTACCCATAAAAGTGTCGCCTCATCATGCATCTAGAGCATTAGGCTCCACCATATACCTGCTGCTTCATGAAGGATGATAGCACCAAGGATCACCATGAAGTCTAATGGTGTCCCTACTAGCCTGAAAACTATCACCACAGCCTCCATCCAATCCTCAGTCACCTTTGGGTCCGTCTCTCCCAGGAACCTGGGTGGCCTCTGGCGCTTGAACTTGTGCAGTGCGCTCAAGCGGCATTCATCGCCTACTGCTAGGGTTGGTGGAATCAGTGGAAAAATGGGTGGTAGTACTGCTGGTGCCTCCGCTAGTGCCTCAAATGGATGAGGGCCCTGTATTGAGTCCTTGTTGCTCGGAAGGCTGTCAGTACATACAACTCTCAGGTCCCTAGCTGGTCGTCCGTGGGGAGGCATCCTGAAAGAAACAGATGCACCATAGTCAAAGATTATACCTGGTGATCTGACCTGGTTTGATCTGACATAAAGAAAACTTTTGAAAACACACATGCAATCAGTGTTTTTGTGCAATGAGTTGGAAATCAGAAGTCAGGGTCCTAGTGTATGGATACGTCAGCCGCCCGCACCAACATTGGACTCCCTGAACTGAAAACCACACTTCGTACCCTTAACACTATTTCTTCATAGAAAGAAAATATCAGAGTCCTAATTAGGTGGTAGAACCTCAATCTCATACCAATTTTTCATGACCCATCCCCCGGGGCCTGCATTGTGACTACCCCAAGCCTGCCTTCCATAGGCCAGGGGCTGAAACTAGCACCACAGGCGTAATTCCCAAAAAATGGGAAGGCATTGCCTTTATAAAAGGTAATACACACAACCAGAGAACAAGAGGAAGAAAACACTAAGTAAAATCTATATAACAAGTGTACGGAAAGTAAAGGGGCCAGAATACAAGCCCAACTATAAGTACAAATACAACTGAAAGCAACTACAACTAAAAGGGACAAACAACTGAAATGTGGAAGCAGCTCCTGGAATGTCGTCCTGGATTCCTACCTGAAGGGTAGGTGCAGATGGCCTCCTCAGTACTCTATGTCTGTAAAACTCCACCATGTACCGACACATCGTAAGGTCCTCCTCTAGATACCGTCTAGTACTGGTGCTCTTGGCCTCCGTCAGTGCTGTCTGTCATCTGCATCCAACACAACGAGATACTAGCAAAGCCCATGTAGGGGTGAGTATATTAATACTTGGTAAGGACCCTGAGACCCTCAAGGTCTCACCAAAACCTACAAGGATAACCAAAATGTATGATTTCAATGGATAACCATTACTTAGGTATATGCCCATACATATACCTAAGTTATTCAGTAACCCATCTCAATCATGAGGAAAACACAAAGGTTATTGACTCAGCTCAAACCAAGATTTTATTCATGATGTAGAAACCATGACTACTAGACAATTCCTCCTCTGTCGATCATAGTAGTCCTATCACAACCCTGAGGTGCTAACTCACTAACCATAGACTGCTGAGGTACTCCTCCTGTCGAGTATCGCGGGTCTGCCGCCTCACACAGTAGCACTCCCCTCCATGGGTCTGATGCCTCACAGAGTATCGCTCCCCCTGATAGCCTACAGAGGTACTCCTCCTATTGAGTACCATGGTTCTTCCACCTCACATATCAATACTCATCATCCATGGTTCTAGAACCTCACACAGTAGTACTCCCCACTGGGGTAGTCAAGTCACTCCGAAACGAATCAGACAAGCAGTCATCAGGTCTCAGCCAGCTACTAGGTCTCTGTACTTCGTATGCTCGTCTCTTGGAGGATCCGCTCCACGAGCTACTGGTCAATACTCCAAGTGTCATTATGTCCCATGAATAAGTATCTCAAAGGTCTACCATGTCATAGGGGTCTCAATGCAATAGACGTAGCATCAATCAGACGCTCGGTCTGTGAGTTATTAGCATTTTTGTCATAGGGGCCCCGTTGGTTTCCTGTACGAACCAACTCGACCGTATCTCAACAGTTCCCTGAAATCACATGGGGTATACTCAACGTAACCATTTCTCAATGAAATTACTAACACCACCAACGGTTCGCCAAACAGACATCTGGTCTGAGAGTTATTGGATTTTCTGTTCCAAGGGACCGATTGGTTTTTAAGCTAAAATAAAACTGACCGTACTCAAACTGCATACAAACCTCAAGTGTAGTATTCCAAAAGAACCGTATCATCAAAAGGAATCCAACGTAGTTGACGACATATCAATTGGATGTCTGGTCCTTATGTTATAAGCATTCCCGCTCCGAGGACCGAGTTGGTTTCGAGTTCAAAACAACCCGCCCATACCAAACCTTCGCCAAAAACTTGAGTGTAATATACCAAAACGACTGTCTCAATCCGAGGAATCCTACACAAATGATGGTTCATCGAATGGATGTCCATATCTCATGTTATGGGTGATTAACCGAAAATTGTCCAAAGAGGGGGGTCTGGGCCCGGTCCGACCCGACCCAACCCACGCTGGGTCGGCCCGAATCGGGCGACCCGACCCGAATTAGGGTCCGACCCAGAAGGGAATGGCCCGGCCCGGCAGCTGAGGCTCGACCCATGCAAGGGAAGCCCGACCCGCACGCAAGCGGCCCGACTCGGTGGCAGACTGCGGCCGCTAGTTTGTCAGGCATGGGGGGGGGGGCAGCTTCTTCGTAACGGCTGTGCCAGGCCGGTGCCACCCGACCTCCCTGGAACCCGCGATGTGGGTTCCGCTCCATCGCCACGGCTGGTGCCGCGGCAGTATTCCACAGCTGCCGCGCTAGGGTGCCACTACTTCCAGGAGGCCGGACAGGGCCATCCGTAGCCTCCGGTCACTGTCGCCACTACACCGGCAACCCGCGCCTGCAACCCGCACCACTGTGATCTTCTATGGGCCACCAGAGTTGTTCCAGTGGTCCATTTTTCCTCCTGTCTACGCCTGCGTCCCTCTCGGGTTTTTCTCTACACTGCGACGGCCTGAAAATGTCGTTTCCCTTCTGTTCACCCATCGCCCTACAAATCACACATCACGAACAAGTTGGCGGTGGGTCCAGACTTCTTCGTTAGCCCGTACCCACCGCATTATTGGTTCTAACAACCACCCAAAAAATAATCGCCAAACGTCAAGGGTATAAATCACATACATAAAATTATACAATATCCCCCACCTTGTAATTGAAGTCACATGTCGACGAGCCACGGAAGATGAGCCTTGTGGTATTCGGGCATCGTGGAAGACCGGTGTCATCCCGTAAAAGTTGGAGGAAGAGTTGTTGTCATTATGAAGAAAGATAATCAGAAGGTGACATAGATTTCTTGACTTCAGGGTTCATCTGAAGGGAAGTGTCGTTGGATAAGTCTTTCGTATTCTTCGTCAGAGTAGTTCTTCGTTGGATAACGATGTTCTTCGTTGGACAAGAACACCATTCTTCTAATTCTCCAGAGCCTCCTCCATCGAATATTTGCAAATAGAAATATAATAAAAGCCACCCAACTTAATAATTCCAAGCAATTCAAATTAATTATAAATGAACCAATTAATTAAGGGTGCCCAATTAATTAAAAATATGAAGTTGGAACACTTCATGGAGGGAGGTGGAGAGTTAAGAGAGGGGGTAAAGGGAGTTAAAGAGGGGAGTTGAAGGGTTAGGGGAACGTGTGGGACCCATGACCATTGTCCTCCCATGAGAGGTTATGTGGGGTGTGGGCCCCACCTACAAATCCTTTTTGAGGAATTAACCATCATCAAATAAAACAATTATGTACACATAATTTTTATTATTATTTTAATGAATCTCTATAAATTAACTTCTCCTCCTGAGCAAATGCAACTACGGAAAAGGTCCCCTTATGCGAATAACGACGCTACGAGTTCATCGGTGCCCTCATATTTCAATTCCGAGCACTGGTTTAAAAGATATATAAACCCGCATGTACTTTTACTGGACATACCCAAACAAAACTTCGGAAATTGAATCTGGGCACACCGGGCCTCGGAATCAGGTGCCGTTAGAAACTGCAGACTCATAAAATTTCAAAGAATTTAAGAAAAAAAATTTCCTTTAATTTTTTGGGACTTTACACAAACCATTTTGAAACTATCATAGGTTTCATTTTTCTATTAGAGAATTATAAATATAATTTTATATAGATAAAGTGGCATTGGTCGAATCCAAGTTTGTAGTCAAACCAAATTCTTTATGCATGAATCTTTATAAATGATATTATCCTTATTTGGGGCTACATATATAGAAAAATCTCTATCCTAAGGTTCTGGTGATGCTGAGGGAACAATGTTGTCCCTATTAGTGTCCATGAGAGGCACATTATAATTGTACGAAAATTCCCTATGTGATGAAATGAACACATCATTTTCAAGATGAATTATATCATTAGATAAGTATGGTAATTAGGGTCTAATTTTAGATTATATTCAAGGTCAATGATTTTTTAGGAATATACAAATGTATCCCCTCCGAATTAGGGAGATTAGGGTGTGAATCCTCATCCTCTATAATGTTATCCCATGATTTTTTGAATTTGGATGATGGTAGAGCAGGTCCGGTAATATGGGAACCCATCGGAGGAATAGAGGTGTCACCTATCTAAATTAAAAATCCATTTCTCTAATGGTTTATAGTGGTTTCATTACACTCATAAGGCTTAGGACCCAATTTTATTTTCCTTTAAACAATTATGTAATTCTTAATCGAGTGCCCCACCATCATAAAATAATCACAGAATGGAGGTACTTGATCATATTTCATCTTGACCTCAATTTTACAGACATTGGATAGAAAAGTAATAGATTTATTATAATCAGATGAAAAATTTGCATATATAAGAATATGAAAACAGAATCCAAGTTCACAATCAATTGTGTGATGGTCCATCATGATTGGTGTACAAATGTAGGTGGCTAGATCTTTGAGTAATTTTGGATGAAAATAAGCTTGATTTAAACCATGTGATCTGATCCAAAATTGGGAATTAGATTAAATTTGGTAGAAAAGAATAAAATTATAATCCCATTAAGAGATTCAAAAATTTCTAGTTTGAGATGCAAGTTTCCAATGTTTCAGGAAGCATTCAAATCTCCATAGTTATAGAAGATCAAATGAAAGAACCATCTTCTAAAAGAAATAAGATTCCATGAATGATTGGACCTCGAATTAAAGACCTGATTATTTAGATCAGGATATGAACAATGATGATCTCCATTTGAGTAAATAATTGGACCGAGAAGAAATGTTTTGAATATATTATAACATTGTTGGAGGGCCTCAGGGTCCACCACAATAGAGAAGCCACCATCATCAAGATGATTGATTTTAGAGGATCTGGAAGTATCCCACTTGATCACACCAAGAGATATACACAATATATCAGTTAACGAGATACCTAACTTTATTAGGATATGGAATCCAGATGCATCCATGATTTGAGAAGTGGATTGAGAATCCTTTAACAAAAATTCCTGTTCGGGTTGGAATAAACCCATGGTCACGAACCCTAGAACTAGAACTCTTCAAAGACATGGATAGAATCCCTATAATCACATACTAGTAAAAAACATTAGTCTGGTGACTAGGATCTTTTATGGAATATAAACCATGGTCCTTTTATTACCCAATGTTCCTTTTATTGCAATGATCTAGACCCCTAAATATGTAAAAACATTGTTATCATGGTAATTGTCAAACATGTTTATAACTTGTTGACAAAAAGAGTTAAGAATGACAACCTATTATTGATATATACAAATTATATTCTACGATATCATTTTGAACCATACTCTTCCATTATTTTAATTAAAATTTTTTGTGTCCATTTAAATATTGTAATTAGTTTATATTAATTTAATACATTAAGAAATTAAAAAGTTCCCCTCCCCTCACTTATTGAAGAGAAAACTATTCTCCTCTTTTAATCACTATTAAAAATCATTTTGGTTATGAAAATCCATACCAAAATATATCACTAACATCCCTTCCCACACTCTATATACCTTTTTTTGATTATCATACCATCTTAAAAATTATTTATTTGTAATTATAATGTGGGTTTCTAAAGAGATTGAATCATTCTTAACCGGTAACATTTTTCATTTATTATTCCTTAAACCTATATTCATAAATGAAAATATAATAACATAAATATATAACATATACAAATATGTTATTATATTAATGGAATAACCTTTATTTATACCCTCTTCTATCAAACTGGAAAAAAACCATAGTTGACGTGTATGGTGGACTAACGCCTCAAAAACCGATGTAATTATTTTTTCACAATCAGGTATCATAACTATTTATGATGAAAATTATTATATATATAAATATATGACATTCATGAAATGTTTATCATTCAGGAAATGTGATATATTAGATACTTTCTTAAATTACCAACCATTGATGAAATTTTATGTTTTTTCTTCGTACCTATGGACTACAATATCCATGAAGTGATGTGATTATTTTTCTATTACCACATAACATGGATTATATTTAAATGTTTTTTTAAAAACTATTTTTTTTGTGATATAAGAATCAGTCTATAAATAAAATGTATTATGTACATTCTTTCCACCGTGATCATTGAAAAATGGAAACATTACCGATGCGTTACGTATGACTTTCCATCTCCATGATTGAAACATAGTTTATTTTTAATAACCATGTTTCATAGTTGGTTTTAAAAGTATAATAGAGTTATAAATATGATTATTATGTCATTATTATTATTTCAGATATTATTTAATAAGGAACACTTTTAAAATAGTCAACCTACAGAAGTCATTTTGGTGATATGGATCGAATATCCTCAAAATGACTAATGCGAGAAATGTTGATTGAGAAATTATAATATAACATGGGAATATATAAAATAAAATAAATAATAAACATTAATTTTTTTACAAATAATGAAACTAATTAATATATGTTTATTATCCATAAGATGAAGAATGTATGTGATGATTTAGACCCGAGGTACGCCATCACGTATCAATTTCTACCACTGAGGCATATTTAAGTGTTATGAACCAATTTATTTTATTTAGTGTATAGAAATCCTTTAAAAATGTTATATCACGATTCCTTCACAATTAATGATATTTCAGTTATGAAATTTAATTATTTCATCAAAGGTAATTTTACTTGTATGTTACTAAGTGGTAATGAGTTTCATAAATCAATATCCATTCATTAGGCTATGGTAATAATTCATTAACTATGTGATTACATGACTATATGTAAAATGACCATTAATTTAATTATTTTTATTCAATATTTTTGTGTGTGTATTTGATTTGTTTACACAAGATCAATTCACTAATTAATTATCACTCTAATGATATGATCTTCAGAAGGGTTTCTCATATCAATTTTGTTTCAGTGAGAGAAATGCCTTATTCCCCACCAATTTCCTAAATATGGTGTAAAAAAATCCCCTTTTATATAATATGTCTTTAATTACTTTACCATCTTGGAAATATATTTTTAAAATTTATTTATTTTACTTGGTTTATGATTTGAATGTTAACAAAGTAGAATGTATTTGTTTCAACATCTCATTTTAAAAAGGATTGTTTATTCTTGAATTTGTATTGAAAGAAATTATTTTATAATTTTATAACTAACCCATTTATTTTTCTTATCTTATTTTTATTCATTAAATTATCAAGTAATTGCAATGTTTTATTTCTTTAGTACATATAATTATTGATATAGTTTTTTTCTCAAAAAATCCATTTTTATTTATGTTTTCGTTTGGATTTTTTTATTCCATATCCATGTTTTCTAAATATGTTATCAATAAAGAATTTAATATTATCATATGATTATTTAATGTTATTTTGACCCAATATTGAATTTTAGAAGAATTTTTTAAAAGTAATGTTCTTGTTATTTTAAAAAAGAGGAAATCATAACATTTTACAGAAAATATGAAAGGATTTTTGTTTTTACAAACATTAATTGAATAGAATTTACCATCATCATAATAGATGATTTATTTTAATCTTCCATTAAACGTTTCCATGGTTATTTTAAATGAATATTTATTTCCTAAAATTATAGAAATTTTTAGTTTTAAAAAGCGGGGTCAATGTGAAAAGTGTATTTTCTTCATGATGGTTTTTAAAGATATCATTACGATATTTATATTCATCATCATCAACAAAAAAATTATTATCTACTGATAATATATTTTAATTATAACATCCTTATTCTTTATCTGGATGTTTTATAATATGGAAGAGTGGGGAAAGTATTAACATTCATTATTCTAGTTCTCACTATACAGAAAATTCTTGAATAAGTCTTCATGATTAAGATTTATTGTTTATTTTTATAACAAAGGAATTGGACTTATTATGTTATATGTGGGACCCAAAATAATATATCCCTTGATTCATTTACACTCTCATGAGATGAACTAGATGTCTTGACTTACTAAATTGGTTTTTTGTGTATACTTACCTATATTTTAAACTAACATCGAATAAATCCTCAAAATAAAAAATTCATATGTTCGTAATTATGCATTCAATAACTATGAAATAATTTATTAATTCCCTTGTGATAATTTTTAATAATATCCAAATATTAGTTTCGCAATCATGTGATTTGTAATATGGGTTAATTTGATCTTCATTTACTCCAACCATATTATTATTTATGCCTATGTATTTGATTAAATGGGATGTGTTTTATGGTATTTACCTTTCAACATTGGTTATACCATATTTATTTATGATATATTCTATTATAAATTACCTTTACTAATAACATAATACCACCTTTATTTTTTCATTCCCCATGAATTAAAGTAGGAATATTTGAATGAGTTCAAGGATGTAGAATCCTTAATTTCATTGTGTTTTTATTTTACATTTTCAAATATTTGTGAGATTATGTGTGTATCTAGTTTACCAATTTAGTAAACTATTTATTTCTGCAAGATGTGATTCCATGAATATAAATCCAATATGATAAAGTAACTACCGACTTTGGGATACTAGGATAAGGATCATTAATGTTGGTATAAACGATAGATTTGTTCAAACCATAGTGACAATATATAGGAAAATATAGGTTATGGAATATAACCCTTATGACTAACATTGAGTATATATCTATGTATATGAGTACATCCTAGATATATTTTAAGATATATATTATGTGGTTTTACTAGAAATATACCCATGTCCGGATACTACATGTGTATATCATTTTGGTATAGATGAATCTAAGGGTAATAACACCAAATGTAGTTGGGTGGGTATATATTGGACATCATTCTAGTTAAAGGGATTGTGTTCCCTTACTACACACCTGGTTTGACACTCGTAGGGGATACTCTTAGGATAATTAACATTTTCTCCATATTCAATTATGATGAACTAAATATCATTACCGATGGTAACCTATGACATTCCATAGTGACATGGGATAAAAAAATGCATGTTTGGATTATAAGTCTAACTTTAATCATTTATTTAATATTATAAATACTCATTTTTAAGTCTTATATGATGGGATTTCAATTATTATGGATATTTTTTGATTCATTTATCGTTAAACAACCATGATTTAGAATGTGTTTTTGTGAAAAAGTTATACAAGGAATGATACTTTAATATTTTATGGACATAATTTTAATAGTATTGATATCCTTTATGGTTTATATGATCTTGGATGATTAAGTTTAATTTTAAGGTTTTTCCTCATAATTTCAAGTATTTTATATTATTTTAGTAAAAAAGAATAACCTATCACATACGGCACAACTGTGAGGGATGAACCTGCGACTGAATGACGACATGATAACATACCCTTCCACTTGAATATGTATGATACTGGTTTGTATTATATTTTTATATTTTAATTATTTGATATGTAAATATAATTTTATTTTTTGGAAACATATTATAGCATAAAATATTTTTGAATTTTATTTATTTTGATGTAATAAATGATATTTTGGGATATGTTTAATTGGGTTAAAGTATATATAAACCGTTGGTATAAAATTTCATTTAACATGTAAGATTATTTTTGAGAAAAATAACTAAATTTGCAAATATTGAGGTTATTTGGGGTGTAGGGTTATTTTATTATGTAATTATTTAAGATGAGATTTGAATTTTGAGACTAAAATAATGGTATATTCATTTTTGGAATATTTCTACCTTATGCAAACCATATTTGGATTTGGTTACTGTCTAAATACTGGAGGAATATATTTTTAAAATTTTGTTGAATCATTTTATCTATTAGAATTTTATTTTAGAGATTTATGCATTATATAAATCAATATTAATACTTATTGTTCAGAGAAGATGATGATAATGTGTTGGAAATTGACTAAAGTATGTAATTCTATATATATAGTAAGTTTATTTCCCAACATTCAAAGTCTATTTGTTATAGGAATTCCATTACCCTAAGAAAATATCATAAAATAAAAAAATGTTTTCTATTACATTAATTTTTGATGAAACAATCGGTTTTTTCACATCCCACCAGTTTATGGTTTTGTGGTCCTTAATGTTCTCTTGATCATTAATTTTCCTCTTATAAATGATCTTTATCACTCTTATTAATCATTTAACTTATAATTTTTTTTATCAATGTATATATTTTAAAATTTACACCAATGTTCTCCTATTTGGAAACAATTATTATTTGATGACCTTTATAGTTCATTTTCTCACTTTTTAAGAGGAAGTTTAATTAACCCATTTTATAATTTAGGATTTCTACAATGGTGTTTTGAAATGTGAAATCCTTATTCACTAATAATGAGTTCAAATTTGGAGGATTTAATTTCTTGAAGTTTGGAATAATGTAACACGCCATGTTCTTACACTAATATTATGATCGATAGGTTTCAAAACACACAACATCATTTTTCAAGCGAATTGATATATAATACTTAAAGAATATTATTTAAATAAAACTATTATAACATTTCTATATAATTTATGGACTGGAATGAGATTAAGCAAATTAATAATCATTTATAAATTTCATAATAAATATTAGTTTAGCAATAAATTATTAGTAAATTATCACTCCATTTTGAGTAGATATATTATTCCAAAAAATCAATAAAAATGGAATTTAATGTTTTTAATTAGGAAAAATTATAATTTAATTCTGAAAAATTTATATGTTTTATTTTATAAAAATTATATCAATTTTTAAATCATCATTTGAAAATTTGTTATAGTAAATTATTTATATTTTTTCTAAAATTTTTATTTTTTCCATTAATAGTGAAAAATACTATATTTATAGACAATTATATTTCTTTTTGAAATATTTAAAAAGTAAAATTTTATTTAGAATTAGTGGTAAAATTAAATTTATTCCTTATTTTTAAAAATAACTAAATTTTAACTTTTTAATATATTCTATATATATTTCGATACAGCATAACAACCTGTTACATATAAATATTCATTTTTTTAAAAATTGTATTATGACACATCTCACATGATTAACATTAATTTAAATTATTCCACTTTTTTAAATATAATATTATGAAATTGGTTCTATAATTTTAATTAGAAGGTCCAAATTTGGTAAATAGGCCCCTTTTATTTAAAGTCATTGTGAATAATTACTATAGTAAATAATTATCACCACAGTAAGGGTAAATCAGGTAATTATGGTTAAAAATAATAAGTAAGGACTAAATATTGACACTAACACTTTACTTTATCCTATTTTATGATTACAATATGGAAATTTCTATCCATGTCTTGAATATTTGTCAAATATTATCCAATTTATTAGATTATTTCCTTTATAGTAATTATGTTAAAGGTGATGAAAAAATGCAACATTCTTTATTTTGAAATCTAAAATATTTTTTGATAGTGATAAAAGAACTTATGTATGGATACATATAGTCATTTTAAGGATATATAATTTTTATCATGTTATTTTATTTCTAATTTATTTAAATTAAATAATTTTCTTAAATACTTATGCAACGCCGAAAAAGTGTATATTCAATTAACATAAAATTAAAATAAATGATTTAATAATTATTAAAATTAATTTAAATTAAATGAATTATTTTGTTCAATGATTTTTTCTGAAAAATATTACATGTTAGTGATGTTTTATATTAATATGTTTGAATTCCATTTCTATCTTGTTATTTTGAAAATCAACTTTAGTGAATAGTTTCTTAAATGACATTATTTTTATTTTATAATTAATAATATTTTATTAAATTATTTAAAATTAAAAATTACCCTATAATTGGATATGATATTGGGATGTGTTTAGAGATATCAAACATGGAAAATTTATTTTAATGTGGTCCTTTTATTGTAACTTCATTTACCCCTAATGAAGTAAAAACCTTATTATAACAATAATGTTAAAAAAGGATTAATGTTGGTTAAAACAATGAGTTATGTGTAAATAAATAATAAATAATTTTCAAATGTAATTTATATCAGGATTTCAAAAATTTTGGATCCATTTAATTATGAAAAGTAATTAATATTAATTTAACACTTTAGGAATGTAAAAAACTACCCCTCACCACAATTATAAATTAGAACATCCTCCCCTATTTTCTTCACTCTTAATTTTTTTGACCAACCTCTACTTTAATCCCTCCCTTATTTCCCTTACCAATTATTAGAGACTGTTTTATTACAAAACCATCCTATTATGCATATTTGTGTAATCCTAAAGAGGATGTCTGAAGAAGGGGTATCATTCTGAACCGAGTATTTTTTTTATTTCTTCTAGAACCTCCATGAAATATTTTTCATCCTTGTAAATATAATAAAATCAGTATATTCCATATAAAAAGATGTTATTATTTTGATGGTATAACCTACATCCATATCCACATCCATTAAATGGGAAAATAAACCTTCATTCATGTGTATAGTAAACCACCGCACCACAAACTGATATAATTATTTTTTCAGCTCTAACTCTCACATATATTTATGAAGATCAATTTAATATATATAAATGATATTCATGAAATATTTATCATTAAATAAAATTAATATATCATATATTTTCATAACTTTCATTCTACTGAAAAATGATAACAACATTTGTGCGTAGGTGTGGACTACTTCCTCTACCAAGCTATGTGATTAATTTCCTATTACCTTATCACATGGTTGATATATAAAAGATTATTTGACAAAAAAATATGGTATTTATTATATAGTTATCATTATAGGATGTATAAATAAAACATATTTTCTTTTAATCATGAAATTTAAGAAAATTAAATTTTTACTCATTAATATGTACGAATTACTTTCTTTTTGGTTGAAGCATTGTTCATTTTTCAAAACCATATTTCATGGTTTGATTTAAAAGTCTATGTGATTTGTAAAAATATTAATATGTCTTTATTATTATTCAAGTTATGGCGTAACATGGACCAATTTTAACATATTTATCCTAACAAGTTCATTATAGACATGAAATGAATATAATCAAAATATATGAAAAGAACTTAATTGATTTAGTAATTAAATTCATCATGGTAATAAAGAGAGAATAAATAAAAAATTAAAATCTTATAAAGAACTTAAATAATTAACTTATGATTATTTTCTATAAATATAAAAATCTACGTGACTAGCTGGACCTTAGGTAAGGGGTTTTGTCTCAATTTACATCAACGAGGTATATTTAAATGTTATGAAAAAAATTATGTTATATTTTATATGTAATTGATTTTAAAGTAATATATAATAAATACATCATATATCATTATTATTTATATTTAAATTTGAATAATTTCTTCAAAGGGGATATTCATGAATGTGACCATGTTTTAAAGGGTTTATAAGCTCAATTTCTAGTAATTTGTTTATACTACAACTTTATTGACTTTTTTAAGCCATCATATTTTATGAAATGAACTAAAATATTATTATTTTTTCTTTCCAATTATGTTTTTTAGATTTAAATTTTTACACAAAATAAATTCATTGATTGATTCTCACTTCAATGAAACAATATTTTTATTGTTTTATCTTCTCACTTTTATTTATATGAGACATATAATATATTCAACACTATTTTTTTATGTGGTGAATATAATACCAATTTTATATAATATATCATGATTCGATTTTTATTAATTGTATTTAAATATATATTAAAGTAACTTCTTCCATGGGGGATATTTTTTTAATGTTACCAAATAGGTAAGGGTATATTTTACGATATCATTTTAATGAATATTATTTATACTTGATTTTATTTGGAATTAAATTATTTGATATTTTTTTCATAAAACCACTAAATTTTATTCTCATATGTTTATTCAAAAAAATATTATGTAATAGTAAAATATTACTCTCTTTGGTAAGTAAAATTATTGAGAAATTTGTTTTATGAAAATATGACATTATTTCTATTATCTGTTCAGAATGAATTTTCTTTTCAGTTATGAATTCATTTTATTCTATATCCCTGTTTAAAAAAAATTATCAATAATGTTTTTTATATCATCCTATTAATATTTAATGTAATTTTTACAAATTATATAATTTTTAAACAATGATTTAAAAGGAATCTTATTTTAATTTTCTGAATGTAATACACTTTCACTAGTATATAAACCTTTTTTTATGTTGGTTTTTTTTCTTTTTAACGTCAGTTTGTAGGAAACATTATTACGAACGATGTTACAAACCCCATTTTTTAAGTCGGTTATTTAATAAACGATGTAAAAAATGGGGTTTTATGGTTTTAAATGTTGGTTTTTGAAAAAAAAAATGACATCAAATACATTCTGGAAATGGTGTTACGAATCCATTTTTTATGTCTGTTTTTGAAAAAACAGACGTTAAAACCCTATTTTTACGTCGGTTATTTAATAATCGCCGTTAAAAGTTATTTTTAATGTCGGATATTATATTATCGATGTAAAAACTGTTTACCATCTTGTAGAAAATTTCTTAAGCTTTCATTTAATCGGTCATAGAGATGAAACGATGTTTCGGATCAAAAGTTATGAGCATCATAAGTTTGATATTTTTTTGAGGAAAGATTGAATGAGCCAACCGTAGCTTTATCTTAGAAATAATTTTTCAATCTGTAGGGGGATTCATAGTTTTACCATGATATAAAGAATCATCCATCATTTAAAAAATTATTTATTGTTAAATGGTATATCAATTAAGAAAATTACTCATAGAAAATATAAATCATGGGAAAATAATTACAAATACAATGACGAGGTCGCGGAAATAAGAAATCATTGATTCAAGTGGAAGATAAAACAAGTTTATTTGGTGGAACGATTATGGTTGAATGAAATGATCATAAAATGGTATATCAATTAATAAAACAAATCATAGAAACCCTAAATCATGGATATATGATTAAACATACCTTGACGAGATCGCGGAAAGAAGAAATAATTCATTTACGTTGAAGATCAAAAGTGTCAATTTGGGGGAACAATAATGGTTGAAATAAATGATCATTAAATTATGATATGTTTATAATGGAAACATATAATAGAGATGCTATGAGAAAACGCGATATTAAACATTTTATGCGGTAACTCAAAATTTGGATTACGCGATGTAAAAAAATTGAAATTTCGCGTTCGTGGGATATTAAAATTATCTTTCACGTCGGTTTTATGATAACTGACGTGAAAGGTTATTAAATTTTTTTTTCTTATTTTTCATGTTGGTTATCATAAAAATAACGTGAAAAATCATTCTTCATCACCTTTTCAGGTCGGTTATTATAAAACCGACGTGAAAAATCGATTTTCTTGACTTTTTCACATCGATTATTTAACAACCGACGTTAAATGGTATTTTTCACGTAGGTTATTTAATAACTGACGTGAAAAAAGTTTAAACAAATGTGGTTCATTTCCAAATCTTTAAATTTATAGGTCACGGAGCTCAAAGGGAATTATGGATTAAATGTTATGGCCTTCAGAAGTTGATAATCTCTAAACGATGTCTTAGGGAAGACCAACAACTGAAGGCCATAACTTTTAGTCCATAACTCTGTTTGAGCTCTGTGACCTGTCAAATTAAATCCTGGGAAATTAAATACATTTATGTAAACGTTTTTATGTCGGTTATTAAATAACCGACTTGAAAAATAACTTTTAACATCAGTTATTAAATAACTGATGTGAAAAAGTCATGAAAATCGATTTTCCTCGTCAGTTTTATAATTACCGACGTGAAAAATAAGAAAATGTTTTAATATATTTACATGTAAATGGATTTTTCACGTTGGTTATTAAATAACCGACATGGAAAAGTGATATACATTGATTTTTCACGTCGGTTATTATATAACCGATATGAAAAATCAGATTAAATGGATTTTTCACGTCGGTTCTTATATAACTGACGTGAATAATCTGTGAAAATATTTTTTATGTTGGTTATATAATAACCTAGGTAAAAAAATTATTTTCAGATATTTTCACGTCGGTTCTCAAAAACCAATGTGAAAAAGTGTGACGTAAAAAAAGGTTTTTGTACTAGTGTTGACGTTTAATCGAAAATGTGAAAGGAATCCTTATTTCAATGTACATGGCATGAACATAATTTATTTACATCAGGATCAATCTATACATTTAATATTACCTTAAATGTTTACATGGATATACTAATAGAAAATGTATCTCTTAATATTATATAAATTTATATTTTTTTAATGTGGAATTTAATTTGAAATGTTTTGTTTCCTTATGAATGTTTCTAATGATCACTTTATGTTATATATAATAATAAATAATAAAAACAAATTTATTTTCTACTGAGGATATGATGTAATGATACCACTCTTTCTTATTTATTTTTATGGTTTATAAAAATATTTACTGTGGAAAGTGGTGACATTCAGTAAGCTAGTTCTTCTTATACAGACTGTTCTTATATAATTCTTATCTATTATGTTGTAATGTTTATTCATATGACAAATAAATTTGAAATATTTAGTGACATATGAGGCCCAAAAAAACAGAACCCATGAATTCCTTGATATAATCCTAAGATTAAAAAGATTTATAGATTTATAAAATAAGTTTTTGGTGTATACCTACCCATAGTTTAGACTACTTTGCCACATAATCTCAATTATATATTTTCAATGTCTTATGTATTCCGTCATTATGAAATTAGTTATTAATTTCCATGATATTATTTTCAATAATATCCATGTATATGTTTCAAGATCATGTTGTTATTAATATGGAATCATTTGATCTTCAATTACTCCAACTGTATTATTCTTCTCACTCAAGTTAATAACAAATTGGATTGCGTTCTTAGTTATTTATGATGACATATTGAATTTTTTTATTTACTCATTAAATTTTTTATTGTAAGTAACTTTTTATAATACATTTAGATCACCTATATTTTTTTCATTCCTTATGATACGATGATGATATATTTTAATGAGATCATGGATGTATAATATTTACTTTGACTAGGATTTTTAGTTTATGTTTTCAAATATTTGTGGGACTCGAGTATGTATCTAGTTTACCAAGACTATTAAACTATTCATTAATTCAAGATTTGATTCATTATATCTTGTATCTATTTAATAATTTTACTATATTCTTAGGGATATTAGCGTCGTGGCCTGTACCTGACTGTTATCAAGATAATTATATTTGGGAATGGTTGGAATTTGATGTTTCTTAGAGTAAGTTTTTATATTGGAAAAATACAAAGGTTAATATTAATGAAAATAATAGAATATTTGAATATTATTTTCAATTTTAACCCATGAGTAAGAAATATATCACTATGATTATGTATCATTTGAGTTGAAAATAACATTTTTGAGTTAGTTTGAGGATATGGTTGTAGAGGTTTTTAATTATAGAGTAGTATACTATTTTTAATATTCTTAATTATATGAAAAAAACTTTATTTAGATATAAAGAAGTGGAAAGGAAAAAAGGATCATGAAATATGTATAAGATAGTTAATTTATGAATTAAAACCTTGAGGTGACAATACGAAGGTAGCTATGTCTTTTGTCACACTATAGATAATAAAGTAAACTCTATTTCTTTTATAAGAGTCATATACAAGTTTAGATAGAAAAATATTAAAATATTAAACTCATAAATACAACTTCACACTTCAATATTTATTAATATTGAATTTTTATAATGGTTATTGAGATTATTTTTGATTCAAATGACTTATCACAACAGTTTTTATATCCATACAATAAGAAATGTAACAGTAACGTCATTTTATTATAAAATTAATATTTGGAATACACATTAAATTTTAATGGTGATTTAATGGAACAGAAGAGTAGTTATATTATTTTATAAGGCTTAATATTTAATGATAATTTAATAATGTAGAAAAAATGAATATAAGATCATTAGATTCATTTATTGAAATAGTAAGTGAAATTCCTTGATTTTTTATTGGTCAACGGTCTCAAAATAATTGGTGTCATCCAGGTGTTATATTTTTTGCATGATTTGGGTTTAAAAATATATCAAGCTATGAGAGAAGACACTATTCAAGATAATAAGTATTTATAATCTAATTTGAAAAAAATAACATGATATTTTATGCAATTTGAAGTAAAAATGATATACAATAATTATCAAAGTCAATGATGGAGCATTTATTGAAAATTTATTGATGATAAAAAAATGAAAAAAATAATTGTAAGTGCATAAGAAAAAAATAAAGGAGGTTACATTTTTTCAAAATATAGAAATTATTATTATTTTATTTAGAATGAAAATAAATTTTTAAAAGGAGGAAGACATTGTTTCATAATTAAATAAGTTAATCCTTCAATATTATTAATGGGAAACCATTGTATTGATGAATGCAGATGAGAAAGAGACCATCCATGGGATTAGAGGTACCATTATCATTTATGTAAAGGAATAAAAATTTATTATTGATAATCTTGTGGATATATTTGAGGTGGATGAATTTTATGTTGAGTGTGTATGTGATCATTCACATTTTTTTCATTCTAAAATCCTAATAAAGTAGTCCAACATTCATGATTATTTTATAATAATATTATGGTAGTTGGAGACCTAGTAATTGAAATACATATCTTAAAGTAATGTTTAAAAATATTGAGTTTAACTTAAGATCATGTTTACATGGAAGTGTAAAATAAATTATTAGAGACTTATGGTTCTACTATAAATCATTCTGAGCATTGGATAATATCATTGTTCTTAAAAAGTGGGTGATACATGTCTATATCGAAACTAGAATAGGATGATTCCTTCTTTATCATTTTTTTCATTCTAGAGACAATTATACCATCTCTTACACTTTTAACTAATAAAAATTCTATAGTGATATAATATTTGTTTTGATAAACATTTAATAGATAAATAAGAGGGTTCCCACATTGGGATTGTGAAATGAAAAACTTTTTATGTGATATGCCTCTTCATAATAACATTACATGAATGTGAGGCAAAGTTTAAATTAGAGTATATCAGGATTATAAAATTAAATAGAGGTTATTTTATAAAGGATAATGTTTAATTACTACCCCAATTATTCCCCACCTCTAGGTGGAAACACAACTAACTTGAACTCTTTAGATTTTTTATTTATTTTATATAATCCAAAATATTCATCTAGTAGTTGATTTTTTATTTTTTCACATGTAATTATATTATATGATTTATAATATTACTATAAAATAAATACAAATAATTTATTAATGATCTATTTCAGGTTAAGATGTTTTGTTGTGAAAGAATGAACTCATAAACATATAACTGTTGAAAAATATATTTTTACACACACGAATTATTTTTAGCTAAATATGAATAATTGAGAACCATGTAATTTTAAGGGTTCAATTTCATTAAAAAGTATTATGAGTTTGATTTTAATTTTGAATCTTTCTACAACTATGTAACATTATGATAAAATTACATTAAGACTTTCATAATATTAGGCTGTGACATTAAATTAATAACATATAATCTATAGAACATAAGCTATGTCAATCCACAACATGTAATCGCCTATATAACACACTCCTAAATTGAAAATAAATTTTATTATTCTAGAAATGGAATCTAGAGGAGTAAGTATGACATAATGTCATGGAAATATAATTGGAATTTTGATACTCTATTTCATAATTTTTTACATTATAACTCAATTAAGAATATTTTGATTTTTTTATGGTTTACCAGTTCATTAATAAATCATAAGTACTAATAATGGCATTTAATGTTGATTAAAATTGTTTAGTTCCTGATTGAATGAGATAATGGTAGGAAGTATTCATTATTTTATTCAACTCTGGGAAACATAAAAATAAGACATATAAATATCATATTTTTGAGATGTATTTTCACTGTATGTTACATCAAAAAATTATTTATTGTTGAGAAAAAGATGAAATAATTCAAAAATAATATCATAGAGTGAAGGTTGATACTACATCAAAGGATCAAACACATTACTAAGAGAATTCTGAGAATATATTGCATAGAAAATACTATATATAGAACCATTATGATGTTATACTATGATCAAATCTTTTTATTTTATACAATTGTTAGGTTATTATAAATAAAACCTAATTTATGAAAATTAACAAAATTTCCCTTTCACAAGAACACATAATAGATATATAGAAAATAAGAATATGATAATTATAATCCACATTATATTCCATTAAAAGGTAATATTTATATTTATTTATTGAAATGTTTATAAAAATAATGATTAATTACATTAGTGATAATGAATGAGACATACAAATAAATATAATAGTGATAATTAATAATAATGATCATAGAGTTTAAAATGAATATATTATCCATTGTATATATATATAGGTCAATATAGATATAATGTTATAAGGATTCCATATTTGTGTTAAATAATTTACTCTAATATAGAATAAATGAATTTTCTACTCATTTCTAACTAACTTTATAGTGGCATTGATGGTTTTCTGTAAGAAAAATCATACGAATAAATATATTAAGGGATCATTGTTTATAGACTAACCCCAAATATTCAAAATTCAATATTTTATATGGTTTATTATTTTAAATTGTATTATATAATTTTCATTATAATGTTGTTCATATTGGGTTGTGTGACTTTATAAAGGTACCATATTCTTTTTTTCCATATGAATAAAAGAAAATGTACATGTTTTTCTAGAACTAGATAAAATAGAATGGTCTGAAGTAATACTAGAATGTTTGGGTTTGGTCTTCTCTTGTGAAAATGATGGATTTTTATGTATTTATAAAGGGTAGTGTTAGATTTTTTCTAGACCCATATTGATGACTACATCCTTGGGTATATCCATACACATAGGGTTGAGAGTGTAAAGAGTATATGTTAATTGAAATGTATTTTATCTAATATAAATCCATTGATATATCTTAAATATTTTATTATATCTTACACTTCTCATATATCAACTTCAGTAACTATTCATAATAGAATTTTTTTAGTTAAATTATCTACACAATTTCTCATTATTTTTTATTTTGATAGTTTTATGATAAGTAATTCACCCTACTATTTTCTATTTATCTCTATCATGTTGGACCTACAAAAAATATTTATGCCCAAAACGTTTATATTATATATATTTATGAAAAATAAAATATCTATATGTGTGTTGTAGATTCAAAACCAAATTACAACTATAAGTAAAAAACTAATTTTTTTTATATAAAACTAGTATTTTTTAGTATAACATTTAAAACATTTCATTAATATATTATAATTCTATTTTACATTACATATGATGTACATTAAAAAATTATTAATATTTCTCCATATTCAAATATCATCTAGATAAAACTAATTTATATAGAAAAACATGTTTATATAAAGTTTTTTTTGAAAAAATGTAACAATTTACATGAAAAAACAAATTAAGATATAAAGTAGACCATTTAAGATCATGACCAATTTGAACATATCATACAAAATTTTTCTAAAAAAAATAAATTGGCATGGTATTTTCATACAAATAATACCACTATGACTAGTTATATGTAGAAACATGAAAATTAATAATTTATTATTATAACATAGCTTTTATTATTTTGGAATTATGAAAAATATATGAAATTAGATTAAAGATAGTAAAATATTATTTAAAATTATATATTAATAAATTATATTATAATTATAAAATAAAAAATTATATATAAACAAAATTAAAATGGAATTCATTTAAAAAAATTAAAAGAGGGAAAAAGATAAACTATTTGATAACATTTAGTTAAAAAAAATGAGAAATCAGAATAATCATGAAACAAAAATTTCAGGGATGCAACTCGATTCGGTTTTATTGAAATAATAAATATTTTGTAAAAAAAATTATTAAGGATAATTGTTTACTATATATATTCAAATAATTTTTTTCTCTTGGTCTGATGATATAAAAATACATAATTAAAATGTTATCCCTTGGTCTGGTGATTAATTTCTGGAAATATGTTTTAGTTATTTACCCCTAAAAGAGTGGAAAAATTATCTCAAAATGGTTATGGGTTCTCCCATTACATGTCATTTATTTTTCACCATTGGTGTCATTATTGATTTGATAAAACTCCACTAGTGATTATGGTATTTAGACCATTAATGTAATAAGAAGGAAAAACAAAATAAAAACAACACATGAGAGCATGAATTACTAATATCCCATAATTTTTATAACAACATCAGCCTAAGAATCATAGTATCTTAGGACCATGTTCAAGGTTTGTAGGTTGAGAAAAAACCCAACCACTAACATGGATACGAGACTAAAGAAGGGGTAATGATGAATTATAGTAGAAATGAAAATGGTAATGGAAGAGGAAAACTCATACTTGGATTTTGGGGATGATAGAATGGTAGAGAAACAACACCTCCCACTTGGATGTCTATCTCAAAGCGTATAAAAATGCATCTATATTTATAGAAAGTTAATCTACATACTGTACACCCAAATAAACATGTCTTATACCATGTTCAACAAAATTTGGCCCTATTCTCTTTTCTGGTAGGTGATCTACTATGCCGACCATTGAATTTGAATCTTCAATGGTCAATTTTTAAAATAAATGATGTGTTCCACTGCCAAACATGGAATGTAGATTTAGTTTCAACCAAAAATCACTTATGGAGGTTTATATATATTATATTAATGGTGAATACATGGGGTTTTTTCTCTGGTCGGTTAAATGGGAGTGAACTGAGGTTGAAAGAACTATGCCTTGGAAAAGGTACCTAATAAGTGTTTATAAAATACAAGTTGTTTATATTTAATTTTTCATTTTGATCACTCTCATTTTTTAGATTTGGATGGAATCTCATGAAAAATATGAAAGAACACCTTAATAAATCGTTTTATCCTTAGAACAACATGTATTCAGTGAATTTTTTAAACTCAATAAAATTTATGAAAATATTTGAATTAGTTAGGTGCATCTGTATATTTATGGAGTGTCATTTTTGAGCTTAAATTTATGGGAGTTGTGGCAGATATTTCATGAAATAATATGATCACGTATGTATTATGATTTTCGAGAATGTATTTATATGATATGTACTGAATATTCATCTGAAATGATGTAATTTTTTTTGAAATACACAGGTTTCCTCAGTTGGTATCAAAATATGTTTTAGATATTTTTGTTACTAGGGTTATAAAACATTAGTGAGAACCATTAGGATATGCCTATGTATATGATAAGATATTATGTTACGGTAAAGGAAGGGTCTTGGTTTTCCAATAAAATATACCCCCATCAGGATATTAGGAAAAAGATGTGGCCATGAACCATTTCACATTGTCTAAAAAAGCCTAAAAAGATCAGTGGAGTATCAGCCCAATCTTTTCTCAGTGCACGATGAGTGGGACTAAGACTGCACACCCCACTAGAGACTCCTAGGGGCTATTCTTTGGTAACATCAAATTATTTTTATGATCCATTATAATCAATGTGTGAATTGAATATAGAAAAAAACATTTTCAGAAAAAGTGATATGATATATACATAATGTGTCCAGGATAAAAATAAGGTGTCATAATTTATTACACCATAATAATAATTTTCTTTTTTATATTATTATTTCCATCGATTATGGATATTTGGTACTCAAACAATGTTTTTTTATTCACTAGAAAGAATCTGTAGGAATCAAGTGAAAAATAAATGTGATTTCTAATCAAATGAATCTACATAAGAGATACTAAATGAAATTGGATTTGGAACATGAACCCATGTGATTATGACTAACCTACTATATCGATTTATGATTAATAACAAAAACCATGGAAAGTTTACTAACTCGAAAAAAATTGAAAAATGAAATTCATGGGTGTTTATGTAATATTAGACATGAATTAAAGGAGGCTCAACTTGTTACAAGCTAATAATATGGAAATAAGATTACAATGAAATTTAATAAAGGAATGTGAAGATGTTTTACTTTTGGAAAATAAAGGATGAAGAAATTAATTTCTGAATAAAAATGAATTGTTCATAACAGGTAAATGAGGTTCAACTTAAGGTACCACTAAAAGTTAAATGATTTTGTAAGGGATCAAGGGTATTCTTTGAGCCAATGACTCAGTCCAAGGGATAAATCCAAGATCATGGATGGTTATATACTATGTCTATTGCTGATATTTATCATGTTTATTACAGAACACTTATCCTCTAATCCACTATGGGATATTCTATGTTAATGTTTAAAATAATGTTCCCTTTAAAAATCATATTATTATTTCATTAGAGGAACTATATGTTATTTTGAACATTGAATAGATCTCTCCAAATATATTCCATAATAATTTTTATATTCTAGAAGTAAAATTGGATATTTCCAATCAACCTATTATCTTATATGATTACAATAATGAATATGAAAATTTAATTGAAACTAATTCCCTAATATTGGTCTTATTACATATTAATGAGGGCTATTTATTTCAAATAGCTGGGTTTAAACACAATATTGATGATATTAATATTGTGTGTGAATATGAATATATATTTATAGAATATCTTCTTAGTCCTTCCTCAAATAATAAATATGAGTTTTAAATATAATTCAAACATAGTGCTATGTATATTTCATGAACTCCATATAGAATGACCACAATTTTGTTGTAGGAATTGAATAATTAGCTCTAGTTTAATCAAGATACAGGATTATTATGTCTTAGAGGATCACGATATGGTGAAACTATTCTTTTTTATGAATTAATATTGGTTTATGAATCATTTATTTGACTATCGATAAAATAACAATATCACTACCAAGAATAAGTATCCTCTACCTGATATTGATGATTTTTTTGATCAAAAACATATAACTCAATACTTTTTGAAGTTTAAATTTCATTCCAAATATCATTAAAAGAGGGTCACATATAAGGATATGCCTCAAAAAACCCTTAATATCAGAAATTGAATTCATAATATATATTTTTTTTGAATAGACATACCAATTCCCCCGCTATCATCATGAATTTTATGAATAAAAAAATTATTTATTAGTTTGATTAGTTTTTAATTGTCATTACCGATTATTTCTTATATATTCATAGAGAATGGAATATCATGAGTATAATTTCAGGATTTTTTAAAAAAACATGAAGAAATAAAAGATATATGAGAAATTTAGAAATAATTAATTTTTTTCTATAGTATTTTTCATTATTATGATTTATAATCTTGAGAGATGGTAATCGGTGGATCCTTTAAAGATAATTGTAATCTAGGAATGGCCTAGGAAAACCAGGATGTATCTTTCCAAAAGATAATGGCTAATATTGATTCTTTGTTAGATATTTTTCATTTATATCTAGTAAAATAACCCTATATATGAATAAGGGAGTGAAGTTACTATGGAAATACGAATTTGAGTAAAATTTCAAAGAGTAGGAAAATGGGTTTTCAATGCATGTGTGCTTACACTACCGTATAGTACACAATGGTTTGTGATCTGTATTAGTGCATTAAAGAAGTTAATGGTATGCGTCCTCATTCCTAATGACATGATGAGAGTTTATGACTTGTGATAATAGAAAATTAATGAGAAACATAACTTGAATATTGATATGTAACAAGGATTAGTAATATTTGTATTGAAAATATTGAGGCAATATCATTATAGTGAACATTGTGATATATATATGTGGATCATAAAACCATGATTTATATAATCTCATAAATTTTCTTAAATAAGTTCCAAAGGATAGAGTTTTAATCAATTTATTATTTTTATTGCTCAATAAACTGCCACCCTCAGAAGGGAAAAAGGCTAATAATTCTCTTTGATGGACGGATGATGCCATTTTTCATGATGAGGAAGCAATAAGATATAATATTTAATGAATTGAATATGATTGAATATAAAATCATAATGAATGAGAAAAAATCATATCTTTGTCAAATAAATGTTCATCTATCTTTCAATATATATATATATATGTATTAAATTTTTACATAATGATGATGTAAAAATATAGAAGAAGGCATGGAATTCCCTTAAGTTTAACTATTATTTTTTTATGGAATGATAAGGGTTAGTAATATAGTATGTGTCCCATTAAAAATATAATACAATATGTACATTTTCCCTAATGTATCATGGTTTCATTTTTTTTAACATTTCAATATGCTCGAGTAGGAATGTTTTCTAAGAGATGTAGTTTTGAATGTTATTTCCAAGAATAAAGTAACCTAATAAAGTAAAACGTATTTGGTTTGTATTTTTAAAGTATGAAACATATATTTGAAAGAATATATGTAATTTATTCATACTGAGAAATATATTTTATAATATGTGAAGATGAATTCACCTGATATAGTTTTGTAGAAACCTTACTCCATTTAACAGATGGAAATACATTAGAAAGTTTCTATGTGAACTGGATGGAATTTTGTAGAAATATTTCCAAAAACCATTTCAAAAAATATATATTTAGAAGAAAAATTCTCAAGGAAAAATATAGGAAGGACATTTTCAAAAGGACATTTATGGATGATCATCATTAAAAGTTCATTTCTGGAAGAAATTTTAATGAAGAAGATTTATGGCTCCACAAAAAAATAGTTCCAATGAAATATTTCTGGAAGAACCTTTTTAGAATAAAATTTCAAAATATATATAATTTTAAAATGAAATTAAGTTTCATGAATGAGATATTAGATTACAAAAAATGTCTTTAATTGAAGTATAATTTGATGTACAATCAGGTTTTCATTGTAATTTTCCTTGGAAGAATGTTTTTGAGTTAAATTAAAAGAGAAATATCCATAGAGTGAACTTGTGAATATTTATATAATTTTAATGTTGAGTTTTTATGGAATATGAAAACATAATTTACAAGAAATAAAATGTTTCGTTTTTCAAAATATTAAATTTTTGGTATGAATTTGTTTTCTAGAATATTTTTTTATATTAATTGAAAAACATTACAGAGGATCATTTCAAAATAAAATTAATTTTGTTATAATAGGATTATTGTGGAATTTTTTTTTAAATAATTTTATAAAATATGTTCTAGTAGGAATTTTTTCAGTTGAGTATATGGAGTGGATGATTCATAAGTAGTTCAATATGAATTACAAAATTAGGTATACATTGAATAAGTAGAGTTTCATTAGGAGACTTGTAAGATGGGGTTTTGAGAAGATATTTACATAATCATTGTGAAGTCAAATTCATTAGAAATATGATGTGGATTAATTTCAACAATCATAAATCCAGACAACATTTGAGGTAGATTTAAAGAGTTTTTTCATGTTGATATTTATGGAAACATAAATGAAGAATTTTTTATCCTACTATTTAGAATTTTTTCAAGTTGTTAAAACAAAGGATATGTTTCTATATAATTTAAAAAACTGATCATGTGGTTTCCATATAAATTTTTATAGAATCTGAACCTATAAAAATATAGAATAATATTTGATGAAATTTATGTGTGCACTGAAACCTATATCATTTAGAGAATGTGAGATTTAATTTTATAGACTAAAAGGTTGATAAGAAGATAAATTCTCTTTGAAGAAGAACCTAACATATAGATTTTTTGATGAAGAAGAATTGGGGTATAGTGTTCATAAAGAAGAAGAATCAAAATGGCAGTTTTCCATAAGAATAAGTTCTAGAATAATAATTTTCATACAAAATGTTCTAAAAAGTTTATTATTTGTTAGGTCCATATCATCAGGTATTTAGAGGATGTTTTAGGTTCATTATATCTTTATTTTATGCAAGTGATAATAATTATGAAGTTAATGTATCTTCCTAAATCATATGCTGATAAACCTATTCCCCAATCTAGTTTATTATGAGGCCTCAAGCACACCTCCATGTACACCAATGGTTGAAGCTAGTAGTGAGGGACTTGGGTGTCATAATAGAGAGACAATGACATCATATCATAGTAAGGAAAAATGTAAATATCTATGTATCATAAACTATAGTGAGTATATATAGTCTGGATGAAATAAATAAAGAGAAATAGAAAATTATATAATAATAAATAAAAATTCTATAATAGCCCGAACAACTATGCCTTACACACAACACTGGTCACCCACTGGGCCAACCATGAAAATATAGGAATACATAAGAAAATAAAATAAAAGCCCATGGATATACCACTAATTCGAAACCAGTGCACACTCCATTTCACCAAATACGGTCGAACTACACTATCCTGAATAGAAGAACCCACAAGAAGAGCTCCAATCGATCATGAAATAGTAGCCCCTATCCCTATCCACTATCAAATCTAAGCTCATCCAGAAAATTTGACTTAAGTTATACATATAAAATTAGGTTCATGTACCAGGGTGAGAAATAATCTCATCATTCCACAACAATGATTCTATATATTTACATCCAACTCCATGGTAATGATTTAAGCTCATCCTAGCCAATACTCAACTAAAAATACAAGTAAAGCCCGAATTGGGGCCAAATTCAACCCCTGGTTTCATGATCCTAGTCAATAGGGAAAGGTTCTATCATGGATTTCCATACATATATATTCAAATATAAATAGTTATATACATATTCATATATATATATATATATGTGAATATCCATGAGTAAGGTGAAGTAAATAAAAAACCCATCAAAAAATAGATCACTGGGTCCTTAATCTCGATCACTAGATATCCTATGAAAAACATAATATATATGGATGTCCTTCTAGTCAAGACATGTATCATTAAGTTAATCTCTTAGTCCATAATCCCAATCGACATTTACCTTCTTCATCCAACACGTAAAATTTATCTGATCAAGCTACATCACCGTAGGGGGATACTCATCCTAACTATAGGTTCATCGGTACTTACCTCCAATCAATATAATAATGGATTTCCGAGATGTACATATAGAAGTCATGTAAATGGTCATTTATCTAGACACCATGTTCTATATTCCCCGAGAATCCAATCCAATGTGTGATCCCTAGGTTCCGATCTGTAGGTGGTCATGAAATTGTGACTAAGATAAACCTGAAGGGTTTGACCCCTAGCCGATCTATATGAGAGATCACTTTTGTGACACCATGAACACCCCTTGAGATCGATATATTAACATCAATTCCACCATAATTCATATGATTGTGATTCCATTCTCAACCACCCAAATATGAAAAAAGGTCTCATAAAATTAGTCATAGAGAGAATGTGTGGAGACCCTGAAGATATGAAACATCGAGGAGAGCATTGTAATACTCCAAAATAAATAGTTCAAGGATAGAATAATCATCACCCATAATCCACAAGTCATGAAGAGTGTAATCATCCACCAACAACCTTGCACTAAGGAGTTCATAATCATCCTCATTTAACATGTGAGCCTAGGGGAGAATAATAATCCTCCTCAAATAAAACTTGAGGATAGAAGAATCATCTTAAGTAATCGAAAGATATTAATTATCATTTATTATGATAACTAGGGGAATTGTGATCGAAAATCATAACCATAGGCTCAATAGCCGAATCTATGGAACCACACGTGGAAATATGAAAAATATAATAAGTATAAAATTTAGTCTCAATATACAGGTCCTTGATAGTACCTTTGGGTGTACAAGTAAACATAAGAAATTAAATGGATCAGAATCTAGATCCAAGAAAGAACGTCTAAGCATCCCAAAGAGAATAATGACACCTCGTGTCTAGCTCGAAAACTAATAACTAGAAAGAACCTATGGATATCATCAGTTTATAATAATAATAATTGAAGGTAAAAAAATAGAGATGATGTCCAAATTCATAATCCCAACACTACTGCCATATCCCCATGGGATTACACATTTGGAATGATATATTAGCTTACTCCCGCTACCATATCTTCTCAAAACAGATGCACTCGCTCATGTTTGGTCAAATACCATGGCACCCCGTAGGTCCCTCAAGTCAAACAATGAGAGGTATCCTACATGGGATCCTTATCGGAAAATCTAAAGGAGAAATACTACACATGATCCTCAAAGTTCAAGCATAGATTAGGCATCCTACATGAGATCCTCATCTGAAATGTAATAGGATGAATTCTACAAGGGATCCTCAAATGGAAAGTCAACAGAGGCATCCAATAACATATCCTTGAAAAAGTACACAGGTAAAAGGATCCTACAGGGGAATTCCATGGTCTACATGCAAGGAAAGTAATCCCATATTGGAAACCTTTTAACTAGAATAAGATTAAGCCATCCTATATGGGATCCTCTAGGTCGAAACTAATGTAGAGGTATCCCTATGAGATCCTTGAAAAAACTAGTCTCATTGACTATTGTGTAGGATCAAAATAAGAATGTAGATGATCAAATAAAAGAGAGGGCTGAATTCTACTTTTAAAAATTTATTTGGAACATTTAAATATGGTTATGTTTAACAAGGTTAAACAAGATAGTTCACAAAACCTGTAAGTTCTAAACACTTTCTTGATTCAGGAAAGAAATTCCAGAAAAGTGATTATGGAAATGAAACAAAATGAAAGTTTACAAGGATGAAGATTCTAACATAAAGCGTATATAATCTAACTAAATCAGAGTACAAGAGAAAGTAATTATAAGAAAGTTATACATTCCTCAACAATATAAATGCAGCGGAAAACTTGTAACAAAAACAAGTAACAATTAGTAAATCTTTTAACCCAGAGAGAAGGGTATCCAACAACCTTGGATAAAGGTCCCTTCATTTATACATTCATGAAATTATGTCTTACCCACACCAGGGTGAGCCCTTGATATGAAGATCGAAGTCTGTCTTGCTATCCCCGCAATCCCTCAACTATCAGGTAGTCGACACCTTTTTCTTCCTCAGCAAGGAAGACATTAACTTCAAGGTAGTCAGAACCTCTGTCTTCCTATCCCTGAAAGCCCTCGATTGTACACTACAACAATTGGAGTCACACGAAGCAAATCTGCACAAGGAAATGTTTGGACAAGCTGTTCAAACATTCTGCATGAAGCTTGAGAGTTTATAAGAGACTCTATCTCTATAAATCACTTCAACAACATGTAGGCACAATTGTCAAAGTTATTGTGTGTCAACTTTCAAATGAGCTCATATTTATAGGCACAACTCCAATGGTCGGCTCCCTCCTCCAACTGTCATATTTTTCATTTAATTTTAGAGGGACCTGTACACATGTAACTCAAAAAAGAGTTAGTTGATAAATAAAGGCACGACATCGTTTTATAATAGTACAAGTGTAAGTAAAACTAAAATCAGATATTCGAAATGAATAAAATGAATGTTTAGAATGTAAGTAAATGAATTTGGAGTCTATAATACATGAATATTCATATTTTGTTTTGTAGGAATTCAGAACCTGAACATAAAAATTTTAGAGTCGAAGTTCATGAGAATTAGGAGTCATAACTCATAGGAGTTCAGAGTCTGAATTCAGAGTACTCCAGAGTCATAACATATAAATGTTTGTATCCAGAATTCATAATTAGAATTCGGAGTCAAACTTCATGAATGCTCGTATCCAGAATTCAAAGTTGAACTACATGAGATTTTGTGACCATAATTCGGAGTTGAACTTCATGAGAGTTTGTATCCAAAATTCGTAATCAGAATTTGGAGCCGAACTTCATGACTCTTCGTATCCAGAATTCGGAGTTGAACTACATGAGAGTTCGTAATCAGAATTCGGAGTTGAACTTCCTGAATGATCATATCCAGAATTCAGGTTTGAAGAAAATGTGAGTTTGTAACCAGAATTTGGAGTTTAACATGACGAGAGTTCATAACCAGAATTCAGAGTTGAACTTCATGAATGTTCGTATCTAGAATTCTGAGTTAGAACTCAAAAAGTTCGTAACCTGAATTCTAATTCAGAATTCGGAGTCAGAACTCTGTGAAGTTCGTATCCAGAATTCTTAGAATTTAGATCCTAAAACAGAATGTTTCATATTCTAGGTAATTATAAGGTTCCGAGGTTTTTGGTTTCAATCCTAATTTTACACTTAGAAAAATCTAATTGAACAATTAAATCTAGGTAAGAGTAAATTTCCTTGAGGAAGAAAATTTCCCTTATAGAAGTAAAACAGGGGTAAAAAGATATTTTCCTTAATATAAGGTGTTTGTGAATTTCAAAATAATAAGTAATGGTAAAGTCATAAGGACAACCTTAATGACTTTACAATATCCCCCTTTAAATGAAGGAATGGAGAAGTCATAATGATAGCCTTATTGAATCAAAATTATCCCCCTTTTTGGAAAGAAAAAACATCCTTATGAAAAATAATATAAGGACATAGTAAAACTTTTCTTGACATAGAAAATAAAACTTATCTCCCTTTTCACAATGGAAAAGAT
Organism: Viscum album; assembly: GCA_963277665.1. Taxonomy (NCBI): domain Eukaryota; kingdom Viridiplantae; phylum Streptophyta; class Magnoliopsida; order Santalales; family Viscaceae; genus Viscum; species Viscum album. Next base: position 1,388,275,883 of record OY728162.1, on the reverse strand, counting down.
GAATACGACTAACTCCCCCTTAGGCTTTGGAACACTAAGGATTGTATGCTATATTTCTAGAATGAGAAATTTCATTATCTTGGGTTAGGAAATATTCGTAATGAGAACTCCCCCTTAGACAAACTCCCCATTACTTAGGGATGTTTCTTTATAAATATTTTTCCTTCTCCCCTTTATATTTTTCCTTCTCTCCTTTATAATTATTTTTCCTTCTCCACCTTTGTGATTTTCAAAAAACATTTGAGGGAATGGAAAAAAATATTATACCTGAAATATTAGTAAAGACATACAAACATAAACAAGCCAAAAATAATTCCATTATGATTGAATGTATTAGTAAAAGGAAAAAAAATACAACAAAAGTTTGGATTTCTGCTATTTTTCTTCTTTTTCCTTGGGCATCATCTTCATGGCGACTGTCTTCATCTTTTTTCAGCTCATTGGGGTCCTCCTCTGATTTCTTTTATAAGGATATGATTCTATCCTCTTGAGCCTTTAGGGCCTCTACCTGAGCCTTCATCAAGTCCTCTTACTTTAAAATCTTTTCCTCCATCTCGGTCCGGAGATCTCTCTCTGTTTTTAAGCTTTGGAAAACATAACTTAGCTACCCATTCAGATCTTTTACATCCTAAATCCGAGAATTTTGTTCAAGATTTAGATTTTCCTGAAAGCTGTTTGAAATATCTTTGATTTTGACATATTTGGTATCAAAAGACTCCTTAAAATATTATTGAAACTGATTAAGAGCTCCAAAATCTTCATTGATTTTCTTTGACCATAGAGTCATTTTTGTGCAAGATTTTCGCTGGACCTCATAATTGATAAGATTTTTTTTGTTCAGCCTCAATCTTCACACATCTACCCATCACCATGGATACAGATTCTGAGTTTTAATTCATGTTGTGATGAAGAATCTGGCATCTGGAATCGATTGTAGGAAAGATCGGAATGGTATCTACTGATTTCTTCAGGGAATGAATAACAAAATCATGACCTAAGGCTGACGATTCTGAATCTGACAGTTTACTAGGAGATGGTTCTTCCTCTAATTCTAGCAAATTCCTCTTAGAGTATCCTCTGGATTTTTTATTCCTTAGAATATCTTTATTTAGGGTATCGACACCCACTTTTTTACCTTTGTCAATTTTTGGATTAGCCTCTTCATGAAGAGATTCATGATCACTTCTGGTTATCTGGACAATCTTGTCTTCATAAACATTCTCTTTCTCAGCCCCACCTTCAATGTCCTCTGGAATAATGAATTCATGATTATGACTCTCTACCTCAGATAGTGTGTTCACCTCCTCTTCACCCTTATCATCATCTGTAGGTGTATAAAGTCATGAAGATCCGGCTTGAGAAGTCTGGAGTGATGATTTCTCAGAAGCACTTTCATTTTCTTGATACTCTTCAACTTGATTAGTTACATTATCAGAACCACCACTACTCTCACCTTGTTTCACATCTTCTTTAGATTTATTCTCTTCCACAGTCTTCTCTTGTGGTTTTTCTGGAGACATAAACCTCTTACCTGGAGTCTCAGGTAAAGGTTCTACTAAAAAGGTTTTCGGTATGAGAATTTGTTCTGATGCAATTTCTGTGGCCTTCAAAAGATATTGGAAAATATCTGCCTCAGACATCTTCTTCTTCAGCTTCATTTCCTTGGATTTCATTTCTATATCTTCAGCGGTTTTCTCTTTCAATGCCTTTGCCTCTGCTAGGTCCATGCCAAACTATGGCTCCCCTTCCTTTCATGTCTTTTTATCCTCCCTCCATTTTGCAACCTCTTCATCCGAATACGCTTTCAACTTCTTCAGTTTATGAGGTGCAAATTGGACTTCCATAGACTTACGGGTTTTATCTTCAACTTCCAGTTCTTTTAACTTACATTTCTTTCCATCCTTGTTTAGTGGTTCAGATTTTTTTACATTTTATAGAATGGCTTCTACCTCATCCTCTGGAAGATCATAAAATTCTCTTGACTCCATGGAGAAATCAACCTTCACCCTCTTTAGGGTATCATCACTGATCTGCATTACCTTGCAATTTCTAGGCTTGGAACTACAGGGGATCATGAATTATTCGAGACCCCGAACTGTCAGCTTTGAGAGTAAGGCCAGATACATGATAATCTATTCTCTTAAATTCCCATTTTTGATGTTCTGAATCATGATGAGGATGTGCTTCATGAGGTTCACATTCCTTAGGATTACCAAAAAATCCAAAATACACATGTCTCCTTTCTTAAGGGTATCATTATCACCGTTTCTCGGTACGATGAGTCCTTGCACCTAGAGCTGTAGAATCAGATTGTTGGTAGTCATATGGGCAATCATGGCTGTCTTGACATCTTTGAGCCCAAGGCATTCCATAGACTTTGCCTTAACAAAACTTCCTTGAACCTCTGGCAAGTTTTGTGAATAGAATTCGACTTCACCTTCATATGAGATCCCTACCAAGCTCACAGCCTTCATGGAAGAAAGTTTATATGTCATGCCATAACTCTTGAACGAGAATTTTTCTCTACCCTCTTCTTTAAAGAAGAAAACTGATTCATAGAATTCTATAAGAAGATCCAAATAGACTACATCATGAGTCCCTATCATAGAAATAGCTACATCTTCCCATCCATTGAGCTTGATGTTCTTGGATATAATAGAGTCATAATTGTTGAATAAATTTCGGTGTACCAACCTCTCCCTATATATTTTCAACTCCGAGATCAACTTTCCTGAAGACATCTCTTGAGAAGGGACTTCTACAGGCATTCAGATTGGAGAACTTCTGAAGAATTCGTAACGGGCATTTGTAGAGGAGCAGAGCTCCGACACACACATGCTTGATAACCGATGTGGGACAACCATCAGGGGTTCCCTTTATATTGGTGTTGAAGTGACTGTTGATCTATCCATTTGAATCCAATGGTTGAGAATTCTTTAGATTTTATTTGACCGTTGAAATGATAGTCTCAAGGAAAGATTTGATTGAATCCAATCTTTTGAGGTTTTAAAAAAAATTTGGATTTAAGGAAACTTGAATTTGATAAACTTTAAAAAAAAGAAACTAACAACAAGTAAAAGGTGATTATGAAAAACTCAAGAAAGAATCTTACATTTTGGATTTCTTGGAAGATTATTCATATTAAAAATATATTCTTCTTGAAGAACTTCGGTTTCCAAAAAAAACTTGAATACGAAAATGAAAAACTTTACTACTAAAATTTCAAATTTCAAGATTTTCATTATGAATTTTTCCGGTCTAAAGATTTACTCATGAAAACGTTAGTTCCAAATATTTTTAGTATGAAAACTTCAAGTCCAAATAATTTCATTACGAAAACATCAGGTCTGAATAATATCATTTCGAAATTTTTTGAAAAACTTCCTACGAAAATTTTCATTACGAAAAATTTTGGAAAATTTGAAAATTTGAAAAGAAAGCTGAGGAAAAATATAAACAACATCATTACAAATAATTTGAAAAAAATCATTAAAAAAATATGAAAAACAAAAATATGAAAATATGAAAAACATCATTACGAAATATATGAAAAACAACATCACAAAAAATATGAAAAACATCAATATGAAAAATATGAAAAACATCATTACCAAAAATATAAAAAACATCATTAAGAAAAATATGATAAACATCATTACAAAATATTTGAAAAACAACGTTACAAAAAATATGAAAAACATCATTTCGAAATGTAATCACCCTATGAGAAGGAGTTTATTACTATAAGGAGATTGGTTACAAGAGGATGTTAATAAGGAGGATTACCTTATAGTTATCATTCTTAACTTCTGTTTAATGTTTTCAAATCTATTAGAGGGTAAATACTGTGAAAATATAAGCAAGTTGATCTTATGTTCTGATAAATTTATGAATGATATATTCTTTTTGTGTGTGCTCCCAGAGAAAGTGATGTCTAATATCTATGTGCTTTTCACGAGAGTGATGGGCATGGTTTTTACTATGGGAAATGGCACATGTATTGTCAAAAATAATTTGAGTCTTAGTAAAACTCAAGCCACAGTCTGTGAGTGTGTGTTTTATCCAAAACACATGAGCACAACAACTTCCAACTGCTACATATTCAGCTTCACCAGTGGAGAGTGATACTGAGTGTTGCTTCTTGCAAGACCAAGAAACTAATGAAACTTTTAAGAAATGACAAATTCCAGATGTACTTTTTCTTTCCATTCTACATCCTCCAATGTCAGCATCCAAAAATATTTTTAAAACAAAATCATTTCCATAAGTATAAAATAGTCTTGAGTCCATGGTTCCCTTTAAGTAGTGAAAAATTTTCTTCACTGCCTTTAAATGAGATTCCTTAGGATTGGATTGATATCTTGCACAAAGGCATACTAAAAAAATTATGTCTGGACGACTGGCTATCAAGTAACATAAAATTCCAATCATACCTCTAAAAGTTGTATGATCTACTGGTTTCCCAGCTTCATCAAGATCAAGTGTGTTTGAGGTACCAATGGGAGTACTTATATTTTTAGTGTTGTCATATCCATAATTTTTAAGAATATCTTTAATATAATTATGTTAGGATATATATATTCCTTCTGGTTTTTGAGAAATTTGAAAACCAAGGAAAAATGTTAACTCACCCATCATACTCAATTCAAACTCAGATTTCATTAGATCCGTAAAGGAATTGGTTAGAGATTACTGAGTTGAACTAAATATAGTGTAATCAAAATAAATGTAAACAATAAAAACATTTTTCTTATCTTTCTTTATAAAAAGGGTTGGAACTGCATTTACCTTAACATAGTTATTTTGAAGAAAAAATCATGCAAGTCTATCATACCAAGATCTAGGGGCTTGTTTAAGGCCATATAATGCTTTCATAAATCTTAATAAATGATCAGGATGTTTTGTATCTTCAAAGCCCGGAGGTTGTTCAACAAAGAATTCCTCTTGAACCTAACCATTAAGGAAAGCACATTTCACATCCATTTAAAAAAGTTTAAAATTTAATAATGCTATAAAGGAAAGTAAAATATGAACAGATTCATGTATAGCTACTGTAGCATAGGTTTCATCATACTCTATTCGTTCTTGTTGATTATAGTATTTAGCAACTAATCTAGATTTATTTCTTACAATGATTCCATTTTCATCACACTTATTTCTGAAAACCCTTTTTACTCCAATGACAAAAGTTTCCTTAGGAATTTTAACCAAGGTCCAGACTTCATTCCTTTCCAATTTATTTAGTTCATCTTGCATGGATTTAATCCAATCGTCATCACCTAAAGCATCATCAGTGATTTTTGGTTCTAATTGGGAATAGAATGATAAATGTTCTACTTCATTTAATAAGGAACTTCTAGTCCTTACATGTTGATTTACATCACCAATGATGCTATCAATGGGATGATTCTTAAGAAATGACTGATTTGGTTTTTGTAAAACATGTTCATCAGCATAGGGTAGGAAATCTTCTCGGGTAAATTTTTCAGAAGTATCTTCTTGGAAATTTTCCTTATCAGAAGGATATTCTATCAAAGGTTGATAATTAGTTTTTGAAAACACATCTGAGGATGTAGGTTTGGGTTGTTTAAAAACAAAAGGATTTGTTTCATCAAATTTCACATGTATTGTCTCTTAAACAATACAAGTGTTTTTATTGAAAACTCTATATTCCTTAGAAGTTGTTGAGTAGCCTAAGAAAATTCCTTAATCAGATTCTGGTGAGAATTTATGTAAATTATCTTTAGTATTATGAGTTAATACCTTGCAACCAAAAACCTTACAGTAGGAAAGTCTAGGTTTTCTACCATTCCATAACTCATAAGGATTTTTATTAAGAAAAGTTCTAATTAAAACACAATTTATAGTATAACAAGAAGTACTTACAGCTTCTATCCAAAAACTTTTGGCTATATAATACTCACTCAACATGGTTAAATTTATCTCTTGAAGAATTCTACTTCTTATTTCAACAACACCATTTTGTTGGGGTGTTCTGGGTGCTGAAAAGTTGTGATTAATACATTTTCTACTACAAAAAGATTCAAAATCAGAATTTTGAAATTCTCCACCATGATCACAATGAATAGTTTTCAATGAAAGGTTTTTCTCATTTTTGACTTGGGATCTAAAACATTTTAAATAAGAAAAAACATCAAACTTCATTGCTAGAAAATAAACCCACGTAAATCTAGTGTAATCCTCAACCAGAAAAAATACATAATACTTTCCCCCAATGCTTCAAGTTTGCATTGGACCAAAAATATCCATATGGACCGGATATAATGAATCAGTGGTTGAGACTTCACCAATGGATTTAAAACTTGATTTATGTTTCTTTCCATATTGAAAAGTGTCACAGACTTTTGAAGAATCAAATCTAAGCTCTGGTAGATCCTTAATAAATCTTTTCTTAGACAGTTTCAAAAATTTACTATGATTACAGTGTCCTAAACATATATTCCATAACAAAGAATGATCTTCCATTGCACTAAGGAAATGTAATTCCTGGCTCCTAAGGTCTTCAAAGTTATGTGTATAAACATTCTCTTGCCTATGGGAAGAAAAAATTAAATCTTCCTTGGAAATGTGTACTAAGCACTTATCATTCCTAAAATTCACAAGGTAGCCTTCATCACATAATTGACATATGCTGATGAGTTTGTTCTTAAGACCCTTAACAAATAAAACATTGGAAATCAAAGTTTTTCCAAGAAGAATAATGTTACCTATACTAATAATTTGTCCCTGAGCATTATCTTAGAAAGTTATTTTTCCTCCTTTCTTCTTGATAATCTTTAAAAATAGTTTCTATTACCAGTCATATTTTGGGAACATCCACAATCCATGTACTAAGTATTGATGTTGGTACCTTCTATATTTTCTTAGAAATAAATGAGTTAGACTTTCAAAATCCAAAATTTCTTGGATCCAAAAATTTTAGAAAGTAAAAGTTTTGGTACCCATATCTTCTTAGAAAAATATCCCTTAAGAAATCCTAAATATTCGGTTTTGTTTAAGGAACAATTCTTTTCCCAGTGTTCACCTCATTTACACTTAGTACATAATGGAGCGATATGTGGAACAAATTAGTTGTCACTAAAAATCAGTTTAGAACCGGTATAACCAAAACCAGAACTATTCCTTAGAGGACGGATTTGAGAATACATTTTATCAAAATTTTCTTTACCCAACGTAATGTTTGACAAACAATTCCTCAAGGAAAATATTTCAGATTTGGGTTTGATAACCAAGTTCTTGTCATCACAAACATTTGATTTTGAACTAGAGCTAGGCTCAAAAACATTTTTCTTAGAAATTACATTTTCTAGATCTTTAAAATGTTTATTCTTCTCAATATTTAATTCCTCAAGATTTTTTGAAATATTTTCAGAATCATAAATTTTCTTATCACGATCTTTATAGAGATATGATATTTTCTTAGTAAGAATAGTGTTACTAGAATTTTCCTTATCAATTTTTTTTCATGGGTTTTGAATTTACAATCTCAAGAAGTTTGGAAAACCTAGAAACTTATTCATAGGAAGGTAAAGTATCATATTCATCAGAAGAAGATTCTTCATTCGAAGAGTTATAATATTTACTATCATTAGCATTCAAAGAAACATTGGTCATTGATTTAGCATTGTGTACCTTAGCCACTAAAAATGATTGTCAATTGGTAGCCTGACTATTAGAATAAGATTCTTCAGTCTAAAAGATTCATAATCCAATGATGCATCTAAAGAGTCTCTACAACTGGAACTCCAGTTGTCATTATCATTCAAGAATTTCTTAGCATTATCCTTATAATACTTCTTTCTGTTTCTCTCAGAATGACATTCCTTTCTTTCTTTTCTCTTGAGCATTGGAAAATCAGGTCTTATGTGTCCAGCTCTCTTGCATTCATAACATGTGAATTCTGAATCTTTCTTATCTTTCCTTTCCTTTTTCTTGTATCTGGAATGGAAATTACTCTATCCATCTATCTTGTTCAGCCTTTGAGAAAGATTTTCTAATTCATTTTCTAAGGATTCACTTCCACTAGATTTGGATTGGATAACAACTTTCTTAGATTTGGATATATTAACACTATCAAGAGTCTTGGCTTTCATATAATTGGAAGTTGTAGAAAAAGAAACAATTACATTTCCATTCTTCTTCTTTACATTATTAGAATCTCTCTTCATTCTAGTTTCATGCTGAAGAAGAGTTCCAAAAAATTCATCTATGGTGATCTGAGTAACCTTTCTGTTTTCATCTATAACAGTTCTTTTTGATTCCCACTCATTCGGTGTGATGTCTATGATCTTATTAACAAGAGATTCATCATCTAATCCTTTCTCACCCATTGATTTTAAACTGTTCACAATAGTCACGAATCTTTGTTTCACCTTACATATGGGTCCTCCATAAGGAAAGCAGAAACCATGATAATCAGCTCTGAGCATGGCTCTTCTTGTTTCAATTACTTTGGATGTTCTAAAGTGAGTAACTTCTAGTTTCTTCCATATAGAATTTGCTGCTTCACAATATGAAATTTGTATATATATATTTCTAGTCATGGAGAAAAGCAAAGTATTGCGTACCTTATAATTCCAAAGATATTCATTCTTTTCATGATTAGTAAAGGCACTAACTTCTTTATCGAAGATTTTTTATCCACCAGTAAGCATAATAAAATTATCAACACCAGTATTGATAATGAATGTCTTCATACGATCTATCCAATATTCATTTTCATTTCCATCGAAGATAGGTGGTCTAGTTGTATTGACATTGTGTATGGAACCGACATTGATTCCTGTCATCTTTAAGAAAAGTGTTTCCATAAAAAACATGTTAATAGATAAAGTTTGTAAACAAGAAAATAATCCTATGAATGGAAAAAATAAAACAAGTGTATCTCTACGTAAAAATGAATATGATCTTTATGAGTCCGAAAAATATGATTCTGAAAAATATGAATCCGAAAAATTCAATTCCTGAAATTATCTTCTGAATCTAATCGTGAGATTAATTCAGATTGTACCTATTGCTCTAATACCAATTGTTGAATTAGTATTGGGTATGAGGTTTCCAACATCTGATACTAATTGTAGAATCAATATAAGAATGTATATGCTCAAATACAAGAGGGGGGTCAATTGTACTTTTAAAAATCCCTTTGGAACTCTTAAAGATGGTTATGTTTAACAAGTTTAAACAAGATAATTCACAAAACCTCTAAGTTCTAAACACTTGATTGATTCAGGAAAGCAATTCCAGAAAAGTGATTCCAGAAATGAAACTTAATGAACGTTTAGAAGGATGAAGATTGTACATTAAAGTGTATAGAATCTAACTAAATCATAGTACAAGAGTAAGGAATTATAAGAAATTTATACATTCTTCAACAATATAAATGCAGCTGAAAACTTGTAACAAATACAAATAACAAGTAGTAAATCTTTTAACCCAAAAAAGGGTATCTAACAAACTTGGATAAAGGTCCCTTGATTTATACTTTCAGGAAAGTCCGTCTTACCCACACCAGGGTAAGAACTTGATATGAAGATCAGAGTCTGTCTTGATATCCCTGTAACCCCTCAACTATCCGGTAGTCGGCACCTCTATCTTCCTTAGTAAGGAATCCCTCATCTTCAAGGTAGTCGGAACCTCTATCTTCCTATCCCTATAAGCCCTTGATTGTACACAACAACAATCGGAGTCTCACAAAGCAAATTTGAACAAGGGAAAGTTTGAACAAGCCATTTAAACTTTCTACACGAAGCTTGAGAGTTGATAAGAGACTCTATCTCTCTCTAGAAATAACTTCAACAGCATATAGGCATAGTTGTCAAAGTTGTCAATGTTGTTGTGTTTCGACTTTCAAATGAGCACCTATTTATAGGCACAACTCTAACGGTCGGCTCCCTCCTCCAACAGGCATATTTTTCTTTGATTTTCAGAGGGACCTATACACGTGTCACTCAAACAATGGTTAATTGATAACAGAAAGCAAGACATCATTTTATAATAGAAAAAGTGTAAGTAAAACTAAAATAAAATATTTGGAATAAAGAAAATGAATGTTTGGAATGTTCATAAATGAATTCAATGTCTATAATACAAGGATATTCAGATTCTATTTTGTAGGAATTTGGAACCTGGACATACAAAGTTCATAGTTGGAGTTCATGAGAATTCGGAGTTTGAACTCATAGGAGTTCAGAGTATGAATTCAGAGTACTCCGTAGTCAGAACTTAGAGAAGTTCATATCCAGAATTCGTAATTAGAATTCAGAGTCGAACTTCATGAATATTCATATCCAAATTTTTTAGTTCAACTACATGAGATTTTGTAACCAGAATTCGGAGTTAAACTTTATTTGAATTCATATCCAGAATTCGTAATCAGAATTCAGAGTCTAACTTCATGAATGTTCGTATCTCAAATTCGGAGTTGAACTACATGAGAGTTTGGAATCAGAATTTGGAGTTGAACTACACGAATGTTCGTATCCTGAATTCGGAGTTGAACTACATGAGATTTCATAACCAAAATTCGGAGTTGAACTTCATGGGAGTTTCGTAACTAGAATTCCGAGTTGAACTTCATGAATGTTCGTATCCAAAATTTGGAGTTAGAACTCAGAAAGTTCGTAACCAAAATTCTGATTCAGAATTCAGAGTCAGAACTCTGTGAAGTTCATATCCAGAATTCTGAGAATTCGGATCCTAAAATAGAATGTTTCATTTTCTAGGTAGTTATAAGATTCCGTGGATTTTGGTTTCAATCCTAATTTTATAATTAGAAAAATCTGATTGAACGGTGAAATCTAGGTAATGGTAAATTTCCTTGAGGGAGAAAATTTTCTTTATAGAAGTAAAACAGGGGTAAAATGTGATTTTCCTTAATATAAGGTGTTTGTGATTTTCAAAATAAGAAGGAATGGTAAATTCATAAGGATAACCTTAATGACATGACAATCTCCCCCTTTACATGAAGTAATGGAAAATTCATAAGGAAAACCTTATTGAATCAACATCCTGGTCCATAATTTGACATCTCACAATATATAACTATTCAAGGGGGATTTTATAAAGAATTAGTCAAGAGAGATAGTGAATATCTTAGATCAGATCAAGATTCTCACTATAAAGGGAAAACATTATTTGATTACCAGTGGAAGAACCTCTCCATCCAAGAACCACTCAATAAACAACCTAGGACTCCACAAAACACCTCACAAGTCTTACCATCCTGATATAATAAATACTATACTCATAATGTAATACTCCTATGTTCAACTATGAATCATAGATAAAAGATATGAAGACATATCTAAAGGTACAATGGAAGAGTACCTGATATGTACCCTCAAGGCCCTACCTCGACTTGTATTTTTCTTCTTCATGGCCTGTGAAATCCCAAGTATATGGATTTTATAATAGGCATATGTAATTTGACCCACACATGGTACCAAACCATGTACATCACATGGATTTTCTTATTTAATATCTATACCTATACATCTATATGTCGTACCACCCATGTTGGGTGTGGCTATGTAGACTACATGGCATGTGACTATTACAAGGAAAACGAGGATGGTTAATTGACTACACAGCTGAGTCCTAATACATGGAATGTAATTCCAATAAACAATGTGTAATTATAAAAAGACATATTACCCAAATAAGAAGAACATTTGATTTGTGTTCCCTGAACTACACACTATGTAGCCAGGTTTTCTAGGTGTGAAACCTCTAAATAACCACAAATCTAAGTTTTCACCCCAAAAAATGTAGATAGACCCTCAAGGGGTCCTAAATAAATCATATAAGGGAATTAAATTATGAGAAATATTTAACTATGTGTATATATAGTGAAATCATTAAAAGGACCACCTTTGGGAGGAATTTGTCGAATTTTTAACTTCTATCATAGTCTATGGTTTCCAAAAAACAATCTGGTGTATCATGAGCTCTGTGATGGTACCCTTATTCTTCTTCTTCCCATTATATATATATATACACATATATATCATTTTACCTCTTTTCCACAAGAAGAATGAGCCTTATTTTTATGTGCAATAATCCATGAGGAAAATAAGAAAACAAAAATTGAAAAAAAGGAAGAAAGGAAGAAAAGGAAATAGAAAAAGGAAATAAAATAAAAGAAGGGGCGATTGTCTCCCATTCCCAAAATGATTTATGCCCATACCTAGGAACTCTCCCCATTTAGGACTCATTAGTGGAAATATAATCTCAATATTATTGCACATTCAAAATATGTGATTGAACGAACCTCCATGAATATATTAATATTTATTTAATTTAATATTAAATATCAATTACTCCACTAAAATTAAAATAGTTGTTATTATCACCATACCCCTATATTTGGGTATAAACCCTATTCTAGTACCAATAAGGTGTTCCAAAAATATATTCGAGATCATATGTTGGGGTAAAATTATCATTTTACAACTTACAAGAAACTGGTAGAAAAAATTCATATTTCTGCTAAATATTCATATACAAAAAAACATGGGAACTTAAAGTTCAACAAAATAAATTTTATAAAAACTTACAATGGAAGAATTCAATATGAATAATAAAATAATTCAAATTTTTATTAACTCTTAAATAAGATCGAGTGAATCCGGTGTATCACTTGATATAGGAGTCTTTGGGTTGGGGTGTATAACCAATCACTGAAGGTGATTTCAATATGGGTGTATAAATAATTATTTAAGAAATTTTGAGTGTATAACCATTCAATGTGAGGTTATTTTTGGGGTTTGTGACCAATTAATATTGATGTTAGGGTATAATTAATATTATGACATATAAGAAACATATCATAGAGTAGGATTTTATGCTAAACATTACAAATCCTCATGTTATTTTCTAATTCTTAAATTTTCATCCATCGAGGTACGAATATGTTTTTAATGAAGAGAATACTAAGTATTTAAAAACCCATAATTTTTAACATTTATAAATTTATGAAACATCACAAATATAATAGAGATCCGTGATTTACCCCTTCCTTGTAATCGGTCATTCTAGAACTATGTACTTCTATATTAATTAATACATGCTTCCTATATTTATCAACATAGGGAGAGTATAGAAATTTAACTGAGTTAAAAAAGGTATTCCAACCTTTTATGAAAATAATGATCATGCATAAAATAATAATATGATACCGTATATAATTTACCATTCTATATAAGAGTTAGATGTGGACAATACTATATTCCCACATAATGAAAAGGATGAATGAATTATTTTTCTGATAAAAAAATGTATAGGTTGATGTCTACGATAATAAAATATATTCTAATTTCTTTATTCGATACTTTTTATAAAATGTTGATTGGTTTAAAATGATAAATGGTAAATTGTAACAAAAAAGAATAATTTTTAATGGAAATATAATAGAAAAAAATTAATTATTTAGATCAAGATTAGTAATATTTAAGTTCTTAAAATTTCATATGATGAAACTATCTATGAGTACATCATTTGGGTGAATGATATTGTTTAAAATATCAAGGGATTCAGAGATACATTATACAGATTAATTTCTACAAAAATTTTGATGAGGAATTTTATCGATAAATTGGTTTAAAAAATATTAGAAAATGATAAAATTGGGGATTATATTCAAGATAACCAAAAATATATACTCATAACTAATGTGATAAGAAAAAAAATTCCAAAAAATTGAGAAAGTTGATGTGGCCTTTGTTGTTATGATAAATGGAAAAACTAATGATAAAATGTTATTGAGTCATGTTATTTAAAATATGAGGAATGGGATGGTGAGTATAAAAAAAATTTATCTTCTTTAAAAAATGGATGGGAAAGGATAATAGAAGAACAAAAAACCATCCAACTACTTGGGGTCATGACCTGACACACTGGGCCCTGTATGGGATGACAGTGACAAGGGAGTGACACCCCAATCCCATATTAAATAGACTAGGGGTTGGAGAAATATGTTGAGTAGGAATATCATTGAAATGGGAGCCCTTAAAATAATATACCAATGCCCATGAAAACACACCCATATCCATTCATAATTATGGAGATATTACAAAAATGAAACATTTATTGAGTAATTAATTCATGTGACAACATCTAGAAAATATATCAATGTGACACAAGTTAAAAAAAAATTAATGGTAAAAATAATTCTATAACTAGAAAGGGGTCCCAAACTGAAAAGATTGTGTAAATTGAAAAAGGGAAGAGATCCAAGATCACCATATCTATTTCTGACAAATGAAAACCTCAGGTTACTCTAAACTCTACTATTCTTCGTTGATACCATGTCTAATAATGTCACCATTAATACGATTGTCTTTTATATTAGAGAACAAATGTGTGGGTATAGTCCATGCATGTGTGAGTATAAACATTCTCAATATGAATCCCCAAAATGATAAAAAATGTAAAATAACAAAATAGTCAGCTCAACCTATAATCCTTAGAGGGAAAAGAAACCCCAAATTAGATATGATAATTCTAAAATTCTATTAATAAAAGGAAATCAGTCTCAATATCCAATGAGAGATAATAACTACGAGTCTTCCTGCAATTCTAATGGTCTAACATCTGATAGAAAAGTACCACGTGAAACTTAACAAAAATTCAGAGTGGATGGATTTTTCTTCACCATTTTCCTCCATTGTTGATGGATCACTATTTCTAAATGGATTACTTACTCCCTGATGGAGTTCTATGATTGAGGGGAACTCTATAAATATTGGACCATAACCATTTTTAATGTTAGGGTTTATTGAACCTACAAGTTTAGATACTATGGTGGTCCCATTCTATGGTGAATAAGGTGAGTATTGACCCCAACATCTCTCCGATGGCAAATCTCGTTCATTACCATCTTATGAGAATCACTGATGGAAGAACCCCACTAATATCTCTTCTCTTTGTATATAAAATTGCAAAACAAAGGACATCGTTATATAATATGCATTATTCTACTCAATGAGACCTACTAAAGGGCAGTAATCCAAGCATCGAAGAAAGATATATACAAGTTACAAGATTCTAGACAATGAACATGACATGTTCTTTACAGAATAAATCATGTAATGTCACTAGATAACCTGGACATTTTCTTCCTTTGATATATCTTATCCATACATGTTCCACCACATCACATGTCCCTAAAGGAAGACAATATGTATCTTTTTCCTAGGGCCCGGGGTCTATTCTATAGACACATAGTTTATCCACCCATGTAGTATCACATAGAATCTTGGAATATATCTATAGAATGGGATATTGAACTTTAGGTGAAACCTAAAACCATATGACAATCATAGAAAAATAGTGTTTACTCCTCCAAAATACACATAATCAATTTTGGATTTTCACAGATAGGGATGTCTACCCTCCCTATTTTCAAATGCCAACCATATTCACTAAATCAACCACTTTTAATAAAATGTACATAATGAATACCACTCAAATTAAAGGGATAGACCTTAAATAATCAATTCTCATCCACCAATTTCAATAAAATAGGGTTCTCCAATCCTATCATTATTGATCATTCCCCTTGTCACCAAAACGGGTCCATGATACCTATAAAAACCATCATGTGTCCTTTACTCTTCCTTTATCCATCCATATACCATCATTCCCAAGATTTTTCTTAAATCAAAAATAATTCTGGGGGGGGTGTCTGATCATCCTCAAATGAGTCAAAAAAATTCAAATCACTAACCCCAGTGGTCAACTGTCATGAATTAAAAGAACATGGTTGGGAGAGGCATAAAAAAGAAATATTTTCACTGGCCTATTTGATCCCTACCAATGATCAAAATAATAAAATACTATGGAAGTGAAACATATGTGAAATGAAAAAAAGATAAATATGTTTAAGAACAGTAATTAAATTATTTGTTCATATGAAGAATTAAAATCAATGAATTAATTAGATATACAATCCATTATCAAAAAACCAATATAAAAATGTTATAAATCCCAAAAAATAATTTTCCTAGCCTCAATAATGGAACCCTCATTGGAGAAGAATTTTTTTTCCTTGCGATTTTATTAAAGACTCCATTATGTTCATCATTATTCCTCTAAATCTTTTTAATTTTTTCACCTTTAGTCTATTATCAAGAGTTCATCCTTGAAAATAGTTTCAATGATCCTTATCTCTAATATCACAGGGTTATATGGAAAAACTGAGATATTTTTTATAATAGTTTGTTTATAAAACGGTGATATAGGACTATATATTTATTAAATAAAATAAATCATTCATTTTTATGTTATTTGACTTACCCAGAAACAGATTCTATCAAAATAACATGTGACATCGAGCAAAATTATTTGGTAGCTATGGTAAACCCCATGTTCTAGAAATAACCACAAACTCAAATTTTTATTTTGATGTTCTGATCAATGGAAAACCACTTAATCTGAAGAGATGAGGATGTATATTTTAATATAATTATTATATTTTAAAATGTTAATTCTGGTGTCATGTGAAACTCAAATAACAATACTAACTCTGATGAGCAATCCAATGTAACTTAAATAAATATTAAATGGATAAAATTTTGAAAACATTATTGCTAAATTTTCTCCACCTATAAATATCTTCTCCCATTAAAGGACGAGCTACACGAAATTGGTAGGGTGATGAGACCACATGTTGAACTCATGATTACATGAGCTCTTCTACACATTCATGTATTGCCAATGAATATGAACTTGTATAATAATCCACTCATGTTGGATCCTTTCTCGTTGATCATTGATCACAGTTGGGCACTCTAATAAGGTGGCTCCAAACTCAATATAAAACTCGCTAAAGTCAATAACGTGTGTCATGTCATGTTGATATATCCTTTTTATGACTCAAAGAGGGATTCATGATACCATAATAACAACAAATCAATGTCAAATATATAGGAACCTCTAAAACCCTCAATTAGTTTTTGAATGGTTTTATGAACATTAGTGTTGGGTTTCTAATCCAATTAAATCTCCACAATTATCATCATAGGGAGAAATTTAAGAAAAAAAGTATCTATTATTGAAGTATTTTTTCATTCTATGTTGGTATTCATAAGATTTTATTTTCTCTGGTCAATGATCATATGGTAATGGATTACATAATCATTCTCAACCATCAGTTCCACAAATCTAGACCCCACAAGGGATTTCTCTTCAATCATAGTTCTACGTAAGGGAGACTTGCAGGGACTCCCACACAGTTCCTCAAATGAATAAATTATGATATAGGAATGATAATTGTTATTTTAAGTGAACTTTATAAATGTAAAAGGACCCTTGTTACTCAAACCAATCTCAAACACACCTGATCTTAGCATATCCTCTGAAACCTAGACATTCTTCTTAGTCTAACCATATCTATAGGTGTGAAACACAATTCACATCTAAAACTAGGTCCTCAAAGACATACTAAATCTTATAAATAATTATGGAATGAATATATCATCACATTTTGAGATGACAATCATTTATAAACTATGAAACTTAAAAATCTATTTTATGTATAGTTGACCCAAAATCACCAAAAAAACATGATTTAAAGAATGAAAGAATGTGTTTCGACATCGTATTTTGAGGAAAAATAACCTATATATAAACTAAGCATATCATTGTTAGTATAATTTCTATAAAAACATTTATATTTCTTTCCATATGCATTATGGTATCCCATGAGGTAGAGTATGGCCAGGTAGAATATGATGTTTATCATTTACCTTTATACACGTGAGGCTTCAGAACATAAACTCAAAAACAATGTTCCACGTTCCAACCCACAAAAATAGTCATAAAAGTCACTAATTTTTTTTTTGACTATTATAGGTACTTACATGAGGGTTGTATGATTATCCTTCAAAACCTACTGAAGAAACTTCACCGGAACTACTATATGTCCCTAGAAAAATATATTGTGATCCCCACTTTCTGAAAATCCATCTGATGCATCTCTTATGGATATATGGTCATGTAATAGTTCACAATTAATATTTACCATACTGAACCACTTTCACATGATGAATAAGTGAAGGAGTTTCCACAATCTATAGGAGAGAATTTTTATCCCTCTCCCCCATTAGAGAAAATTATAATGAGTCCAAATACTTAAACACATCTTCCCCCTTGTGTGAACAAAGATCATTTCTAAGTGAATATGCCACCAAATTAAAATTAACATAATTGTATATGATATCTAAGTAATTATACTAAATGAAATATAAATAATAATTTATTTTTGGTTGAGGTATTTCTAGGTAATGATGTACAAGATACTCTAGTGTTCTGTGTAGAAAATGAAATTATCACTTAGAAGATAAAGACTCCATAGCATTAAGGGGAAGACTGCTCATAAGATCTACATGACATGTGTTATTTAAATATACTGATGGGTTCTCAAATACCTCAAAACATAATAATCCAATTTCCTCTTCAACATCAACATCGATATGATCCATGCTCCAGATGCATCACAAAAATGAACAAACTTGAAAGCCTCCTTAGGAAGTCTCAACATTGGTGCACTATTCCACCTCAACCTCAGCATCTGAAAGTCCCTCTGAAAATTATCAGTCTAAGAAAATGTATACCCTTTAAACATCATGGATTTTTAATGGGCCAATATAAGAGATATTTAGACAAAAACTTTATATAATATTCTTCCAAACTAAGGAAACTATACACCACTAATTCACTCTTAGGTTTCTCCCAAAAAATGGACAACATCAATATTTATAATGTCCATAGACAAAAAATTCACAGAAATAAAATTTATAATAAAGTGAACCAATTTAATCAAGAAATTTCAATTTGGGAGTTTACCATTTAATGGGTTCTCTAATAGTAACTCTAGGACCATTCCCAAAATCTATGTTTGCTCTGCCTTAGAAATAGAGTAAATGAGAATGCCATTGATAATGATAACCATGAACTCATGAAGGAAATGTTGGAATATCCATTTAATATGTTCTATAAATAGTGTTGGAGAATTCATCACACCAAACAACATCCCCAGGAACTTAAAATGATCATAGTGACATCATAATAGAGTCTTTGGGATATTATCCCTATGAAATCAAAACAAATGGGGTCGTATCTAAGATCACCCATTGGGAACTATCACACACCATAAAATGGATCAAATAGGTTATCTGTCATTGATAAGAGTTTATTCTTCTTGATCATTTCATAATTTAGTTGATGGTATGCAATGAAAATCCTCAAGTTCATATCCTCCTTTTTAATGAATAACATCGGAGCCACCCACTTGGACACACTAGGTTTGATAAAAGTTATCTAAAAAATGTATCTAAATATAAATATTGGATACATATACTCACAATAGTCAATTAGTTATGTTATTAAATATATATTTGATTTCTTACAATGAATGTCGATGTATAATTCAATCTTCTTCATCATAGTTATCCCCAAAACATCTTCATGAAAGATGTCCTTATAATCCCCCACTACCATTTGATGTCTGATGTCATAATACCTTATTTCACCATGTCCCAATCTCACTAAGGGTTGAGTCATTTTATCTTCCTTATCACAAGACCTAATTTCTCTTCCATGAGGTCCTTCCCTAACAATAAAGATATTCATGTCCCATTAATATATATGGATATATCTCTCATATTGTGAAAATAAATCATAACATTAACCAAAGAAAACCTTCCCATTCAAAGGATGATGCCATAAGGTTTCATTGCAATGAATAAGTGTCCCCTAGAGGATATATATTCCCTGATTTATCACTTGAATAGATCGAATATGTGTGACATATGAGAATCATTCCCCGTAGTTACCACTGTACAAAACTAATAGGATAAAGAATCATGATAAATATCATTCTATTGTAAAATGGATATGGATATCAAATAATGACTCATTCATGTGTCAATATTTATAAATATAAAGTTGATATGATATATCTTACACCTTGAATCGTCTTTTATGAGGCCTATTAATACTCTACAATGGCCTAAAACTAACCACACCGTCAACTATTTCCCCTCAGAGCCTCGAGAGGGACATATAGTTTGTTTTTCGAGTTGGTCAAATAATCATCCTCCACTATTAGATCCATCCTTAGGTGCTCCACTATCCCCTCTATGATCCCCACCTCCCATGTGGACACCTTGATCACCCTTATGCGATCCCTGGACCTGATTATTCCTTTTCCAGGGTGGTACATCTGCTATCTATCCCCAATCTACATTAGTAAGTATTAGGCATCACGATCCATGTGACCTCACCCAAAAAAATAAGAACATCATCCATTCCGAGAAATACTTAACCCTCTATAGGATCCTTATGCTGTGGATACCCACATATGATTATAAAGAATGAGTATGCCTCTTATGTTTATAACAAGATGAATGATTCCTTGGATCCACTGCAGATGACTTAGCCCCACAAAGTCCATTTTCTACTCGAACTACATGATGCCCCTCTATGGGAAAACCC
Source organism: Viscum album (assembly GCA_963277665.1). Taxonomy (NCBI): domain Eukaryota; kingdom Viridiplantae; phylum Streptophyta; class Magnoliopsida; order Santalales; family Viscaceae; genus Viscum; species Viscum album. Next base: position 1,388,255,366 of record OY728162.1, on the reverse strand, counting down.
TCATCACTATGAACTCTCTATGACTCAATAATAACTTAGAATTACTAATGATACCATGCTATACATGATGGGTTTGTGGTGTCCCTAATCAGAAATCCATGCCCAAAATTATCCATATCACACTATATCAAGATATTAGTAAATGAGTCTAGTAAGCCTCTTTGCGTACTCAATAATAGGTATATCATTATACCATACTAAAGAAGATCCTAGATCTGGGTAGAATAGATGAATGAAGGATAATACATTCTGATAAAAAACTGTTGAATGCATGACAATGAGAAAATCACATCATCGTAATTTTTAGTAATCATGCCCCAATAGAACCATAATTATATATATATAAGTCTGGTTACAAGTGAAAAAATATGATCATACAGGTTCTGTACAAGTCTAAAAACTCAGACTACTATCTTAAAAAATCGTATGCTACTTAGGGATCTATATCATATTAAAAACTAAGAAGACTAAATTTATGGATGTCAAGAAATATAAAATTTATATATGAATCATATTACTCACTTGATAGAGCTATCAAGTATCCAAACATTTTTATGATCATCCACCCATTCTATCGTAGGCGGATCCATGTGTTAATAATCAGGTGGAAGCACTAATATATGTTTTCATGGAGGGAACACCTCTAGAATGGGTCCCTACACAAGGGCTTATTATTCAACTATTACGTTTCATGAACATATATTAGAATCCAAATAGGAAGCCGCTATAAGGAAATACTGAAAATTAACTAGTCGAACCCCATTTAGAAGCACATATATGGGTAAATTAGTTAACAAAATAGTGGAAGTATAAAGTCCAAATCTTATATAATGCTTGTACCATTGTTACCCCTAAAACGGATGCGTCCATATGATGAGATACCATGAAGGTAATGAGATTTTTAGTGCATGGATTTATCATCCACTACACAATTACATGATTTTTAGACCTAAGATCAACACATGATATATTTCAAAACCATTTCTCTATGTATCTTAAAAATACCCATGATATGACTAAATCCAATCACTAACTTAAGGAAATATCTCCTATGATATTAATCTGTCATGTCCCAATCCCCTAAAGATCCCCTTTTAATAGTTGTATAATCAGTGTGGCATACCAAGGACACCTCAAATAGAACATGGGATGGTAACAATAACCATGAACAAATATCACTGGAATGGGAGTCCTTTGATTAATTTACCTATAACCAAAAACAAAAACCTAGCTCAATGAAAGATAGAAGAGATTTAATAAAAATAATTTCAAAAGAGTAATAAAATAATTTTGGAACCATAAGGATATACATCTAACTCATGAAAGGTTTTCAAAAAAGTAAAAGGGGAAAAATACAAGGCCAACCAGAAAGGTGGTTCCATATAGATGACAATAAAGAAAATAATGAAGTGGAAGAGTGTCTAGATCATAATATATGAGCCTTACAAAAGTGCATGGTTAGCGCCTCCAAAAAATAAAATGATCCTTTAATACTAGGTCCACAAAATTCACCTTCAATCTATATTTCATCTATATAAGACATTACATGTTTTGGTAAAACCCTTGTAGGGTTATCTATAAACACACATTGTAGTAATCCTTGAAAACAAAAAATGATTTAACTAAATAATCCAACCATCGAAACCAATAATCTATAGAGGTAAAATAAATCCAATATGATATATTCCCATAGTGATACCCTAGTCTTAAAAGTAGGGTGGTATCAATCATCACCGATAGATATGCAGAATAAGTTTTCATGTAGCTCTGAATTTTGAACCTCAAAGTGTCAAGAACATCACACAACCTCCAATGAGTTAGGGAGGATGGACCACTCCTCTAGATTGTGATTTACAATGCAGGGAGAACTATGTTGAGTTGAGGAACCGTTTCCTAATAGAGATAGATGATGGAGGATAACCACTCTATATATAGAAGACACATTCCATCTATACTTTGGGGGTGTACTAGCCCTACATGAATAATGATTATAGGGGACATATGCCTTATTGAATCATAGTGAATTGAGAAAATAGCCCCTAATATGGTCAAAACTAGTCGCTACCATATTATGAGGACCACTAGATGAATTACCCACTCATTTAACCCATAATCATATATTAGATATAGAACCAAAGTCCACCATCAAATCATACATAGAATTAAACTTTTTAACAGCTACCTATGGCTCCCAACGCAAGTCCCAAATTCAAGGAGATGTAATGTAGAAGATTCTGAGGAATTTACATGGCCTCTTACTTGGGGAACATGACATGTAATAATCCTTGGGGACCTCGGTGTGATCTACACTAGATACAAATCATCCATCAATGTGCATCAACATGGAATTTCCCTATGGGATGTCATTATGTCAATTTGCCTAAGGCCCGAGGACTGTGCGCTCGATACATATCATATCCAAACCAGTTTTATAAGATAGAGTTTAATATTTATCTTATGAAAAAAAAATATTCCAGGGTAACCTAAGAAACATATGGGTTTTACTCTAGAATACATAGTGTGTAGTCAATATTTTTACAGATATTTTAGGTTGACCTCCGGATCTTTACAAGCATTCTATATTCTCCAAATCCACTTCTTGATAATTTTTGAATTACAAAAACCCGCTAAAATCGATTCTAGGTACCGTTGTTAATATATTCATATCCATTATTGGTCGGAAAACTAATTTCTAATTACATGAGCTTGAATTTTCACGTCTACTTTCACAAAAATGATATCCCGATATTCAAAAGGCACATATGTGATCCTTCGATATACATCATTACATCAATATACAATTGATCCCAACATATTTTAGGTATCTCTCATAGATCCTTATAATATATTATTCTTGAACAGTTCCATCAATGTTGAATATCTAATCTCATAATCCAATGATGAAGAACTTGAATGACAGGGGTTGGAGAGGCACATAAAAATAATATTTTTACAAGATGATGTGATCCCAACCAATACTGAAAACCAATAAATACAATGGGGGTGGAAAATGGGAATAAAAAAAATAATTATGTTCATGAACACAAATTAAATTTATTTCTAATGTAAAGAATAAAAATAAAAAAGGCAAGATGATATATGATTAATTATCAACAAACAAGAACCCTAGGGTATATATCAACAAAAAAATGATCCCTAACTTGAGAAAGGATTTATATTTGGTGAAGAACATTTTTAATATCAATATTGATGAATATTACGCTATGTTCATCATTCATAATATTAATCTACTCAACTAATTCATTATTGGTCTACAATAATAGGATTATTAATTCTAAAAATTACACTCATAATCCTTTCTAATCACTAAGGAATATACAGATAACCCAAAATATTTTCTATAATGGTCCATTTATAGAGGATTAATCTAGGATTATATATTTAATGAATTAAATAAATCAATAATTTAATTTATTTAATGTACTGACCAATGTGTTCTCTCAAAAAATCATTAGTCACCAACCAAAAATATATTGAGCTTATTGTAAACCCCATATTTTGGAAACAAAAAATGTATCATATTTTCCATCCAATATTCTGATCAATATAAACCCGGTAAAATTGAAAATATACATGTTTTTGATTTTATATAAATATTTTTTTAAAAAAATAATTCCCATGTGCTTGGAAACTCAAAACACAATTCAAACTCAATGAAAAAACATGAGATATGAAAATTAATATACCAAGAATCAAAATATTTCCTATAGAGTTGATATATAAGAATTGTGATGATCTTGGAATATTTTCCTATGATATTCTATATTTGAAAATGGATGAATTTAAAAATTACGAGGATTAAGTGAATATTGAAAAAACTCAAATGGATAAATAGAATAATAATCTTTTGACTAGTAAGAAAAGTAATTTAATGAGAAATCATAATGATGTTGATTAATTAACTAGTAGATATTTAGATAATGAAATGATATTAATGGATGTGGTTGAAAAATATTTTGATACACTATGTAGTGTTGATGATAGATAATGTTGAACTGGACTAGAATAGGAAATGAATCATGAGTTAGAAACATGTATAGATATGTTTAAAAAACATATGAATGAATTGAAAAAATTTTCCAGTGTTGAAATTAAGGTTGTTGATGGAAATAAATACTTCTTTAGCTGAGAAAATGATAATTTGTGTAAATTAAATTTCTCAAATTTAAATTGGTTGAGTGAGAAAAGATGTTAAAATATTAAGATAAAAAACATTCTATGAATGAAGATGAACTAACAAAGGATCAATCTAGGTGATTGGATGCTAAAAAGTCCCTAAATAATTAGAATGAATATTTTTACAAAGTAATGAAAGCTAAATTCAACACATACATAATACATAGAGAAACAAGCAATAAAACTATGTAAATTTTTTCAAATATTACAAAATTTCATTCAAATGTTTCCATAGGTTCAATGATTTATAATAATTAAAAGAATGTAAATAGAAAACAAACTCTAGAAATAATAATATCTATTGTAAAAAAAAGAGATAAGATTTAAATTATAAATATAAGTGAACAATTATTTAATATTATAGAACATCGATTTTCCAAAAAAATGGATGGATAATGTGATAATTTTTGAAAGAACTAGAAAAGTATTATGCAAATCAATATTTTTATAGAAGAAAAAAATTAATTATATATCTTTGGTGTTGCTGATCATTCGAGGATGAATCAAATAAAAATTTTCTTAAACATAATTATGAGTTAAGTGGAAAGAAAAAAGGGAGGTTATGGTGAAAAACATGGATTAAATTCTAGAAATAACCAGATTTCAATAGATCTACATAAAATATACCCATAAAAAATAAATTTTATACATTAAAGGAAGATTTTGATAGGTGTGTATTAGTTGTTCAAAAAGATAAGGATTTGATGAGTAGTATTCATGTATAAGTTCCATATTAGGTAAATTAAATTAAAATTTGAAAATATTTAAGGAAAAAGAATGCACTAGTAATTATAACAAGAATGATTATAAGATTTAAAAATAAATAGAGAATCTGAAGAAAGGGTGCTTAGATATTTTTCCTTACCAACTAGTCGAGGTTAAGAAAATAAAAGTGAAAAAACAAGAGAAACGTTATGGAAAGAAATTATGAGAAGGTTATGATTTTTATGGTTTCATCCGAATGCGATTATTGAAAATTTAGAAGATGAATAATGCAGTTACAAGGAAATAATTCGATTGGTTGAGAAAAAATTATCTGCATACTTTTTTATTTTTAAATCAAATATAAGTTCTCCTATTTTTCTAATATATTATGTGTTTCTATACTAACATATAGTGAATTAATGTGATTCTTGATTCTATCATTGGATACAGAATATGAAGAATAAACCCTCATGGGGTTCTACAAACTACAATGAATAGGAAATTTTGAGTGAATTTATTGAGGGGAAGATTATTTGAAGAATGAGCTATCATGATGGTACAATCTCATGAAAAAATAAATACTTCTTGAACATGATTTACTCAATTCAAACTATCATTCCTCATTATTTAATGTATTTATTAAGGGGGAACTTACTTTATAAAAAATGAGATAAATTTATATTTTCATATATGTAACTACAAATTCCTAATGTTCTTATTGAAGTGTATGAAGGGTTTCATGTATCGTTAAATTTGATTTGGTAAAATCCTAAATGATATATTTGAAAGTTCTTGATAATGGAACAACACATAAGTATGTTTAATGAAAACATAGGCAAAATTTGTTATATATTTCTTATTTTATCCACCAGGATGGCTCATGTATAGAAAGAGTTGACTAATTAAAGGATGTTTTCCAAGGAACATGTGATATTAACCCTATAATTATATTTATAAGAAATGTGATGAGATGTTTTTTAGAATCATTTGAAAAAATATTGAGAAGACCCCAATGTTGCGTATTTCATTAGATAGTAAATAAATGGGAGAAATAAATAATCAATTATATCAAACGTGAGGATTTGTGGTGATATTGAAAATAATCATAATTTGGGATATTTTTGTCCCATTTGTTTCATAGTTTCTCTAGTTTCTAATATGTAAATATATGTGTGCATGAAATATTTTAAGCATAATTTGAAGGGAAATTTATTTCATTGAACAATGTAAAAATATGAAACCATATTATACATACTCAGATCATTTAAGGAAGAGAAATCACATTGATTGAAGTTTTAAATGTAATTAAATATGAGAAGGTGACTTTAAATTTTTTAAAGTCAAACCCACGAAATGATTTTTAGTGGAACCACTTTAGATAAATACATTGAAAAATGGGAAAATGTTAGTGATTTTAATGGATAGAAATTCAAAAGAACATTTATAAGAGAAAATATGAAGAATCATTTTGTAAGAACATTTTCCAAAAAAAAAATCCAGTATAAAAGTTTTAAATGAATATTTCTTGGAGATTATATTTTGAAGAAATCTTGAGAACAATTGTTCCAAAAGAATAACTATAACATAAATAGAACAATATTTATAGACAAAAATTTAATAAAAAATCTTCAGAACAAAATCTCAAAAATGATATTATAAAACCTGAAAATTGAGTTTTATGAAATTCATATTAGAATATGAATATTTATTTCACTAGATAGTATTATAGAAAAAATATTTTGGATTTAACCAGAAGGTGTTTCAGAAGAAATTTTGTTAGTTGAACTAGTCAATTAATCTATATAGGGGAATATTTTGAATATTTTAAGAATATGAACATTGTGATTTTATTAAAGATGAAAAGTAAATTTACAAAAAGAATAATGTTTAGTTTTATATATTATTGAAATTTACTTTTTATAATAAGTATTACAGAATAACATTTATGATTTTATTAGAATATATTATAAAAAATAAAAAATAATGATAGTATGTTTTTTGGAAGATCATTTTACTTTAAAATATGATATGGAGATTTCAAAACAACATATTGGAATAAAATTTCCTGAGAAACTTTTAGGAGAAAATTCAAAAGATATGTTTCATATTTTTAAAAACATTTTAAATTCAGAACATGGGGTGGAATATTTGGATGAAGATCCATAAAAATCAAAAAAAAAATTCCACGAGTTTATTGATTAGAATTTTAAAAGTAGTTGTCAAAAAGGATATTTTTTAATCAAGTATTCCTGATGAAATTTACATCAACATTATGATGTAACATTAGATATAATACTACAAATATTCACATTCAATGTTTGTAAATATATCCCTGATTTGAAGAATATTTTAAGAGTTTAATGACACCAATACTGTTAAAGATTTGATGAATAATAAAGAATCTAATTATTGAAGAATTTTAAAAGAAAATAAAATGAGGGAAAATTTGTTTAGGAAGTTTAAACATTGATCATGTTATTTCTTCATTATTTTTGAAGGAATTTGACGATATAAAAATGTCCCAGAACAATCAGAAAATATGATATATGCACTAAAAGGTCTTTTACTATGTGAACATGAGACTGTAATATGGTGAATAAACAGATCCTAAAAGGATTGAAGGTTGAAGAATAATAATCATAATGCAGGATTTTTAGAAGAAGATGAATAAATGAGATGATATATTTCAAGAAGAGGAATAATTTGAAGGTAAATATTTTAGAAGAAAATGAACCAGAAGATGAATTTAAAAAAAAAATGTATTGGATTGTTGAGTTTTGAGTATAGCCTAATCATCCAAAATGCCAAGGAAGATTAATGAGATGAAGATATTTCTCAGAATCTACTAGAGATCATTAGAATTCTATAAAAAATATATGGTGATCCAACATTCTTGTAGAGGAAGAAAATATGAACAAGAAGACATTTATACATTGGAACAACTCTAAAGGACCTTGGGGTAGAGGCTTATAACCAGTTAGGAGAGGATTGGGGTTTGGTTGTATAGTCATTCTCTAAAAGAGTTTTCAATTTGTGTGCATAATTTTTTTTAAATAAATAATGGGGTCTATAACCTATGAAAGAAATATTGTAGTTTGGGAATATTAACAATTATTATTGATGTCACTAGATAATCGATGTAGGGCTCTATAAGAAACATGGAAAGGAGTAGGATTTTATGATAAACAATGTGAATCAATATGTTCCAATTTTGTTACTATATTTTCATATGTTCAAGGTACAAAGTAATGCTAAAATAAGATAGGATCAATGATTTAAATAGTCACAGTGGTATAATTTTATAAAATTGAGTAACATTATAAAAATAAAATTGATCATTAGTTCACCCCTCTACCTTAAAGTGATCTTTCCAAACATGGGTATATCATTGGATTTTCAAGATAACACTCACAATTCATCATTATTTATCCATCCTCAAAGTATGATGATGTATTAATATCTAGAAGAATAATTATAATGGTATTATAAGAAAATAAATATTTCATTGTATGTATCTAGTTTCCCGGTGTGTTAGAATGTTAAGGATGAGAGAGAGAGAGAGAGGTATATGGGATATTATAACCATTAACCACTTCTGAATGGAAATGGGAAACAATTACCATGGATTTTATTGATGGAATCCCAAAAAATATAAATAATGAAAATTAATTTGAGTTGTAGTTAACCACCTTATCAAATTTAGTAAATTTTACTACTATGATAAAATACTTCATTATTGATCAAAATTTTAGGATACACATTCATTAAGTGGTATGTTTAAATAGAGTACCATATTTTATTATATCTTATTTGGATCCAAGGTTTACCTTAAATTTCAAGAGAATACATTAATTTTATCTGAATAAAATATTGGGATTTAACACTACATCTGATCCTCATAATGATGGTCAATATGAAAAGAACCAATCAAATTGTAGAAGATATGTTAATAGTTTTTATGTATTTCTAATGTGGTTTCAATTAGCACCATCATTTAGTTAAATTCTATTAAAATAATATGTTTCACTCAATAATTAAGATATATTATTATGGAACTATATTTGGAAGGAAGTGTATAAATCCGGTGTTCTATGATTATGTTTGATAATGAAATCTATCTATGCCCAGGCTAGATGGTATATACTTTTCATGAATATATTTTTTGATATTTTAATACACTCACATCGGTATATTAATTGATAAAATAAAAGATTTCTAAGGTTTTAAGAAGGATTGTGATTTTTAATATCATACAACAAATATTACAGAACAGAAACAAAATACGAATTTATAGAGGTGAATATAGTTTCATTTGAATCACTTCATGTTACATTGAGACACCTGATGATTGAAGATGGGTTGAATATGGTATGGAATTAAAGTAACTATAAGAGATATTCTGTAACACCCCAATATTTTATGAAAAATATTATTTTTAATTTCATTAATGTCTTATGTTGTACGATACACCAAAAAGAGCTTGCACAACATGCATCCCTGACTTGGCTTGCATTACACGCAATCAGGACCTTCCATGATAGCGTGTGTTGTACGTAATACTGAGTTTCGCTAAACAACGATATGTTATATGAACTACCCGTTATGAATAGTATCAACTACATTTTTAATTTTTTTACATTATTATTCATCTTACACATCTTTTAGAACATGGTATGAGAACAAAATCAATTTTTCGAGTAAAATAATTAATTTTCAAAAAATGTAGTTTTGCCGCCTTTTGATGGCGCACCCACTTTAAATCTTGTTTTTGACTTGTATATAATTTCAATTTTAAAAAATAAAATTCTTCTTTGGAATCAGGATATAAAAATTTACTTTGGATAAATTTTTCATATTATTCTGATAACTTTAATATTTTAATGAATAGTAAAAACACGCTATATTTTAATTAAAAACAACTTTTTTCATCACAATAATTTATATGGATAGATTATCTTTTTAATTGGGTTTAAAGTGTAATTAGAATATATTTTTACCATTTAATCCAATGTTGTTCATTAGAATTAATTTTACTTTAAAATTGGATATAAATAAGTATCAATCTTTTCATTGTTTTTGTTTCTTAAAAACACGCTATTTGTTTTGATAATGGGAATTAAATTTAAAATTAATTAATTCCACCTATATGTTATGAATTTTTAAAAATAGACATCAATTTTGAATTTGGAATATCAAATAATTATTAGGATGAATTTTTGGTATTTTTCTTAAAAACATAAATTTTCGATAAATAGTGAAACCACTTAGTGGTAGTTAAAAAACTGACTTTTTTTAATTTAAATTAAATTTCACCACTTCTGTGAATTGAATTTCAAAAAATCAGAGAGACACGGTTAATATCAAGGACTAAAATGTGGTTTAATGAGATGAAAATAATTTTTGGTGAATAGTAACTTTTAACTTTTATTTACCACGGTTAAAAGTAAATAGGATAATTAAGGGTAAAAATTATATTATTATTACCCTTACACATGTCCTAATTCAATTGGATAAGTGTAATTCGACTAAAAACAACCTTAGGAATAAAATATGACCATTTAGGCCTACTTGGAATAGATTAGGACATTTAATATTAATTTATTTAAAGAAGGGTTAAAATAGTTAAAATCAATGTTTAATAAGTAAATCATTTTTAATATAGGGTAATACATAAGATACATTCGACTATAAATATTCATTAGACAGATAAAAACATTTTCTACATAATGGTATTTTTTTATAATTTTTAGACATTAAATAAGTTAATTTATTTATGACACAAAGATGATGCAGTAATTATCTTATTAATACAATATCGACATAATTGATGTTATAAATACCCAAATAAATGTAATATGAGACTTTTTTTGAATTCCAATAGTTTTATAGGTTAATATGACATCTTATTATTTATTTAAGTAACTGTTTTCGAAATAATCATGCTGTTATGATTTTCACAAAAAACAAGTACCAAATAGTGTCAAAATTGACATAAAATAGTTTTTAAAAAAAATATTATATTATTAATTGTTATTTTATTCCTAAAAATCTAAGGATCGGCCAAATGACTTAGATAAACATATATATATATATTAATAATGAACCACTTGGGGTTGTTTTGGCTTGTTATTGTAAGTTTATTAACCTAATAAGTTAAGAAACCAAGAAGACAAGATAAAAGTAAAATTATTTAACTTAAAGTTAAATCTAAATGATATGGTTAAAATAGGAACCTAAACTTGTCTAAATTCTATTTTATTAGATTATTGAAACCCATAAACACCTTAACTTAGAAATAAATCAATTTGGAGCTATTAAAAACTGAATATGACTTTATAATACAATAATATTTTTAGTTATTCCAAAGGTGCCCCTCTCCTCCCATATAAAAGGGCACCTCCTCCCTCTCTTCCTCACACCACTTTGAGCCTTCATGCTCGTCCAAACTCTGAAAAATTATCTTCTCCACTTCCATAGAAACATCCTAGAGGTTCTGGTCTTCTTCAAAGACCAATTTTAGTGCCCTAAGAGGAGGTCTCAATGAGACGCTTCAAAGAAGAGGTAATGTCCGTTACCGATTCTTTCAACTCTATTTCTTCTTCCACTTATTCTTATTTAGTTGTTTCATTATAAAGTAATAAAATCAGTATAAATCATATATTTATATGTTATTATAAGTATTAAACAACCCTATTTCACCATCTATCCATCCTACGGAAAAAAATCACCACGAGTGCGTACGTACGGAATATCGTCTCCACGCCATGGTGAAATCTGTTTTTCCACCAACACCTTACATGGTTGTGTATAATGGTGTAAAGAATAAATATATATGGTTATTATAACATAATAAAGTTTCTGATATATTATACCATCCAGTCCAATTATATTCAATAATTATGGGAATGATATCATCGCTCGTGCGTACATACGGACTACCGTCTCCATGACGCGATGAGATTCATTCTCCATGTTAACCATACATGAATGATCATAAAGTTTATATAATGAATAATAATGAAATATATTAAATAATAATGCTACTAGATTTATTTATATATATATATGTATGTCATATATTTAGTTTCATTCAATTCAATAAGGAAACGAAAACAACGTTCATGCGTACGTACGACCTACCGTCTCCATGAATGGTGTATTTCATTCCTTTTATCGATCTAAAATATATATATATGTATATGATGAATATTTATTATATATAAATCATGTTTTAAATTATGGAATTATGTAAATCAGGATATAAGTAATAATATCAAGAATGACAAGTTGAAGCACATACGATAAATGAAATGATTTTACCCAAAACGCTTCTTTAACATGTAATTTACAAAAGAACGGGTAATATAAAGTAATAAGTGAAACATATATGATATCATAGCAATGAATATGATTCTGTAAAAAGTAAATGACATTATTTAAATCATTATAGAGGAGGTTTGGATATGTACGAAGCATATCGGACCTAAGGTAAGGGAAAATTTTGCAAATCTCATTTTTATCTGAGATTACTTATTCATAAGCATTTTCTGGGGTTATTGATATCATCAATGTCCATGTTTTATAAAAATGTATTCATGTATGTTTAAAGTCCTTTTTACCCATTTTGACTTTTACCCCTTGGTATGGAAGAAATATTTCTTTTATTTACCATATAAGGTAATTTTTGACTTTTCCGACAAAAGTACGAGAAGAATGTTTTTTTAACGTATACGGAATAAAGGGATTTTTTTGGTTTTATAAAGCCTTATTTTAATAAAGCTTCCTCCAAAATATTTCATGAATATTTTCAACAAAATAATTTTCTTTTAAAATTGAATGACATTTTTTGAAAAGAAAATGATTTTGAAGAAGAAAGGATATTTTCCTCAAGAATTCATTTCAAGTGTTTTGTAAAAACCATTTTCTATATAAGATGAAATTATTTGATATGTTTATGTTTCAAGTTTAATGTCTCTATGATTTACATGGTTCAATTTTCTTATGATGAAATTTCCATTTGTTTATATGGATTATGAAATGATGGAATGATGTTTATGAAACCCATTTTATTATTTGGGTTATGATGATTATTTTAAGTTTATTTTGTGGCACAAGTAAGAATGATTTCATTATAAGATGGGTGGGACCTATATCTCCCTCCAATTCATTGGGTAATGATTTATATCTCATGAGATAGGCATGGCTGGACTGACAAGTTAAACCGGTTCAGTAATACAGGACTGGAACGAGGAGTGAACTCGATTCAGAAAGGGAATTTGTACACTAAGATGGTCTTGGCACTAATGCCTTGATTACTATGGAAATCATATCATGTGCTTAATGGTTTTCCACAATTACATGTTTAATTACCATGCACATTTATCATGATTAATGTTTCTTTATGATCTATGCCTTACGTACTTCCATGATTTATTTCATTGCTCAAGTTTCTGATGTTTAAATATTATGTTCATGTTTTGAAGTTCAAATGTATATGATTTGTTTTATTTTATCCATGCTTAAACTTACTGAGCATTTGAGGTCACCCTTTATATGTTTTCTTTTCCCCAGGATTTAATGAAAGGTTTTAGGTAAGAAAACAAAAAGGGTAAGATCTTATGGGAGATGTTGAAGATCTTTCACCACGATTAGAAGATTATATTCAGAGTTTCCAAAGACACTAAACTATTACGATCCTTGTGTGTCTGTTTTTGTTATGTATTAATAATTCCGCTAAAGTAATGAAATGTCCATGTACATCAAGCTTTGGGTCTCTACAGTTGGTATCAGAGGAAAGGTTTAGTGAACCTTTGGAAATTAGGATGCGAAAATGTTAGTGAGATCCCTAGAGATATTTCTATGGTTTTTCTAGGGATGTCTCTAAGGATAAGTATACGTATAGGATATAGTCCTAGAACTACAATAACGATCATAGAATTTAACCTAAGATGTTAGATATTGAGGGTGATCCCCCTTTACTATGTTGTTTTCCCTAGCATGATTTTTTCCTCTCACACTATTCTTTTTGGGTTTTAGAAAATGGCTGGAAACATGAAGATTCATGATAATGGATGATATGACAGGCAATGGAATGATATTCTTCATGAGAAACCAAATGAAATGGGATTTAGAAGACCAAACATAGTTATTATGCCTAATCAGCAGTCTCATAATATGATCAATAATCTCAACTTTGGTAAGTTTCCCGACTCAGATAATAAGAGAAAGATGGAGTTTCATGATGATCATAGAGGAAAGAAAGTTCAATTTCCCTCATGTGAATCATGTGGGAAGAGGCATCAGGGAGATTGTTTCAAAGGAACTAGAAGATGCTTTGGGTGTGGAAAAGAAGGACACAAATCCAGTAAGTGCAAAGGAAAAGGTTTAATTAACACCATGGATGAGGATAATGGTATTGCTACAACATCAACAATGGTTAAATGTCTTAAATTTGGAATGTATGGGCATTATGCAAAATAATTCCCTAAGGGAAAGTCTCATGAAGAGAATCAGTACGGTCATATGGGTAGTATTTATGTTGATGATGATGAAGAGACTACAAATGATATGTGAGATGAAATAATTGTTGAAGCTCAGTCAATGGTTTTAGAAGGTAGTGGAATGATTACATGTTTATCAATTGTAATGTGGTGTAAGTAATCTCATGGTACTATGGAATAAAGAGACATCTAAGGACTGTTACACTGTTGTCTTTCCTTAATTTTTGAAAGTGTATGATTAATGGTACCAGTAACCATGAAATTTTATTCATATATTTTTGGTAAGTAGATGATATGTGCATAATGAATGGATAAGGAGAAAATTAAATGTTTGATAGTATTCATGAGCTCATGACTGATATAGAGGGAAGGTTATATCATGGTTTGAGTATATAGAATTTTTGGATTTTAGTATGTGGAAAGAGTTAACTTTTGACAGCATTCATGTTTTCACTAAGGTTTAATGGGTATTCATTTTTCAAGAGAATACATGATTAAGGTATTTACATGATTGGAATGTGACCAACAAGACATATGGGGGATAAATGATGGTATTTACATGCTTGTTTGATGAAATTTCAAGTAATCGTTTTCTTTATACTAAGAGCTAGGACCGAAGTATTTTAGATAAGCCTAAAGATTGGAATGGATTATGATGAAGATAAGTTAGTATTGTTTAAGGATAGAACTTTTTTTTCGATATTATTGATGGGATGTTATAGTAATGTAGTTTTAGAAAAAGGACAACCTGCATGACGAGCGACATCCCATCGCGTTGGACAAGGTTGTGGGAATGGAACCCACAACCGAAGTGTGACTGGCCTTTGTCACCTACCACTAGCCTACAGGAAGTCCATGTTTTGTAGAAACTAGTTTTATTATATTAAGCAGTATGATATATGAAGTATAAGTCCATTTTAGGAACCATATATGATTAATTTCACTATAGATGGACTTATGTATTTTTGATAACATTTATAACCTTTTGTTTGAGACAGATGGAATGACCCATCATTCTATCACATGATCTGCTAACACTTCATGAATGAAAAATTCAACTTCATTTCTTTAAGATATGAAGTGGAAATTGTCCAAAGAACGACCAACGATGAGACTGTACCAAAATCACGATAGTATTTATTCTAATTCCAATTTCATCAAATTTAGAGAAATGATCTTGAAAACAAAAAATGTTGTCCTAGTGCCCTTATATCCGATGAATTATATGGTACCTTATATCATCACAAATCTATGGCTTTGTGATTGATGGCTTTTTCATAGCCATGTTCTCTACCACTCTCCATCAGAACTTGATGGTTAGATTTTTCTTCCATATACATATTTTCACCTATGTTCTCCTACGTGGAAACCCAGTGATGAGTTAATTTGGGTAACCGTTACATTTCATACTTTAGTTTTTAAAGATAAGTTTTGGTATTCCTTTTTTCGATGTGGGTTTCTATTAAACTAACTTTTGAGTAGTAAACCATTTATAACCCCGACGAATTTAGAGGGAGAAATTCATTTTAAGGGGGGTAGAATGTAACACTCCGAGATTTTATGAAAAATATTCTTTTTAATTTCATTAATGTCTTGTGTTGTACGCTACACCAAAAGGAGCTTTCACAACATGCATCCCTGACTTGTCTTGCATTACACGCAATCAAGACCTTCCATGATAGCATGTGTTTTACGCAATAATGAGTTTCTCTAAATAAAGATATGTTATATGAACTACCTGTTATGAATAGTATCAACTAAATTTTGAATTTTATTACATTATTATTCATCTTACACATTTTTTACAACATGGTATGAGAACAAACTCAATTTTTCGAGTAAAATAACTAATTTTCAAAAAATGTAGTTTTGACGCCTTTTGATGGCGCACCCACTTTAAATCTTTTTTTTGACTTGTCTATAAGTTCAATTTGACAAAATAAAATTCTTCTATGGAATCAAGATATAGAAATTTACTTTGGATAAAATTTTCATATTATTCTGATAACTTTAATATTTTAATGAATGGTAAAAACACGCTATATTTTAATTAAAAACAACTTTTTTCAACACAATAATTTATATGGTTAGATTATCTTTTTAATTGGGTTTAAAGTGAAATAATAATATATTTTTACCATTTAATTCAATGTTGTTCATTGTAATTAATTTCACTTTGAAATTGGATATAAACAAGTATCAATCTTTTGATTGTTTTTGTTTCTTAAAAACATGCTATTTGTTTTGATAACGAGAATTAAATTTAAAATTAATTAATGCCACTTATATGTTATGAATTTGAAAAAATAGACATAAATTTTGAATTTGTAATATCAAATAATTCTTAGGCTGAATTATTGGTATTTTTCTGAAAAACTTCAATTTTCGATGAATAGTGAAACCACTTAGTGGATTTAAAAAACTGATTTTTTTAATTTAAATTAAATTTTACCACTTCTGTGAATTGAATTTCAAAAATCCGAGAGACACGGTTAATATCAAGGTCTAAAATGGGGTTCAATGAGATGAAAATAATTTTTGGTGAATATTAACTTTTTACTTTTATTTACCACGGTTAAAAGTAAATAGGATAATTAAGGGTAAATATGATATTAGTATTACTCTAACACATGTCCTAATTCTATTGGATAAGTGTAATTCGACCAAAAACAACCTTAGGAATAACATATGACCATTTAGGCCCACTTGGATTAGATTAGGACATTTAATATTAATTTATTTAAAGAAGGGTTAAAATAGTTAAAATTAATGTTTAATAAGTAAATAATTTTTAATATAGGGTTATACGTAATATAAATTAGACTATATATATTCATTAGAAATCTAAAACTCTTTCCTACATATTGGTATTTTATTTATAAATTTTAGACATTAAATAATTTAATATATTTATGACACAAAGATGATGCAGTAATTATCTTATTAATAAAATATTGACATAATTGATGTTATAAATACCCAAATAAATGTAATTTTAGACTTTTTATGAATTAAAATAATTTTAAAGGTTAATATGAAATTTTATTATTGATTTAAGTAACTATTTTTGAACTAATCATGCTGTTATGATTTTCAAAAAGATCAAGTACCAAATAGTGTCAAAATTGACATAAAATAGTTTTTAAAACAAATATTATACTATTAATTGTTATTTTATTCCTAAAAATCTAAGGTTCGTACAAATGAACTAGATAAGGATATATATATATTAATAATGAACCACTTGGGGTTATTGTTCCATTTTATAATAAGTTTATTAACCTTATAGTGTAAGAAAACAAGAAGACATGGTAAAAGTAAAATTATTTAACTTAAAGTTAAATCTAAATGATAAGGTTAAAATAGGAACCTAAACTTGTCTAAATTATATTGGATGAGATTATTTTGACCCCTACCCACCTTAGCTTCGAAATAAATCAATTTGAAGCTATTAAAAACCGAATATGACTTTATAATAAAATAATATTTTTTGTTATTCCAAAGGTGCCCCTCTCCTCCCATATAAAAGGGAACCTCCTACCTCTCTTCATCACACCACTTTGAGCCTTAAAGATCGAAACAACTCTGCCAAATTCTCTTCTCAACTTCCATAGAAACATCCTAGAGGTTTTGGTCTTCTTAAAATACCAATTTTAGTTCCCTAAGAGGAGGTCTCAAAGAGGCACTTCAAAGAAGAGGTAATGTCCGTTACCGATTCTTTCAACTCTATTTCTTCTTCCACTTCTTCTTATTTAGTTGTTTCATTATGAAGTAATAACATCAGTATAAATAATATACTGATATGTTATTATAAGTATGAAACAACCCTATTTCACCATCTATCCATCCTACGAAAAACAAAATCACCACGCGTGCGTACGTACGGAATACCGTCTCCACGCCATGGTGAAATCTTTTTTTCCACCAACACCTTACATGGATGGGTATAATGGTGTCAAGAATAACTATATATGGTTATTATAACATCATAATTATTCTGATATGTTATAACATCCACTCCAATTCTATTCAATAATTATGGGAATGATATCATCGCTCGTGCGTACGTACAGACTACCGTCTCCACAACGCGATGAGATTCATTCTGCATGTTAACCATACATGAATGATCATAAAGTTTATATAATGAATGATAATGAAATATATGAAATAATAATTCTACTGGATTTATGTATATATATATATTTATTTAATCTATTTAGTTTCATTCAATTCAATAAGGAAACGAAAACATCGTTCATGCGTACGTACGGCCTACCGTCTCCATGAACGGTATATTTCATTCCTTTTATCAATCTATAATATATATATGTATATGATGAATATATATTATATATAAATCATTTTTTACATTATTTAATTATTTAAATCAGGATATATTTAATAATATCAAGAACGACAAGTCAAAATACATACGATAAATGAAATGATTTTACCCAAAACGTTGCTTTAACATAGAATTTACAAAAGAATGGGTAATATAAAGTCATAAGTGAAACAAATATGATATCATAACAATGAATATGATTCTGTAATAAGTCAATGAAATTATTTAAATCATTATACAGGAGGTTTGGATACGTACAAATCATATCAGACCTAAGGTAAGGGATAATTTTGTAAATCTCATTTTTATCTGAGATTCCTTATTCGTAAGTATTTACTGGGGTTATTGCTATCATCAATGTCCATGTTTTATAAAAATATATTCATTTATGTTTAAAGTCCTTTTTACCCATCTTGACTTTTACCCCTTGGTATGGAAGGAATCTTTCTTTTATTTACCCAACAAGGTAATTTTTTTACTTTTTCGACAAAAGTACGAGAAAAATGTTTTTTAATATATATGGCATGAAAGGATTTTTTTCGGTTTTATAAAGCCTTATTTTTATGAAGCTTCCTCCAAAATATTTCATGACTATTTTCAAAAAAATCTATTTCTTTTAAAATTGCATGACATTTTGTGAAAATAAAATGATATTGAAGAAGAATGGATATTTTTCTCAAGATTTCATTTCAAGTGTTTTGTCAAAACAATTTTCCGTCTAAGATGACATTATCTGATATGTGTATGATTCAAGTTTAATGTCTCTACGATTTACATGGTTAACTTATATTATAATTAAATGTCCATTTGTTTTATATGGATTATGAAATGATGGGATGATGTTTATGAAACCCATTTTATTCTTTGGGATATGATGAATGTTTTAAGTTTATTTTTGGCACAAGTAAGAATAATTTCATTATGAGATGGGTGGGACCTATATTTCCCACAAATGAATTGGGTAATGATTTATATCTCATGAGATAGACATGGCTAGAACAACAAGTTAAACTGGTTCAGTTATACAGGACTGGAACGAGGAGTGAACTCGATTCAGAAAGGGACTTTGTCCACTAAGATGGTCTTGGCAGCAATGCGTTGGCTACTATGGAAATCATATCATGTGCTTAATGGTTTTACACAATTACATGTTTAATTACCATGCTATTTTATCATGATTAATGTTTCTTTATGATCTATGCCTTACATACTTCCATAATTTATTTCATTGCTCAATATTCTAATGTTTAAATATTATGTTCATATTTTGAAGTTCAAATGTATATGATTTGTTTTATTTTATCCATGATTACCCTTACTGAGCATTTGACCTCACACATTATATGTTTTCTTTTCCCCAGTATTTAAAGAAAGGTTTTAGGTAAGAAAACAAAAAGGGGATGATCTTATGGGAGATGTTGAAGATCTTTCATGACGATCAGAAGATTATATACCGAGTTTCCAAAGACACTAAACTATTACGATACTTGTGTTTCTGTTTTTGTTTTGTATTAAGTATTCCGCTAATGTAATGAAATTTCCATGTACATCATGCTTTGGGTCTCTACATATTCTCTTGTTATAGTAATGGAATAACACCATAAATTCCACTTACTATATATTCTTTTTCAAGACATATGAATTTGATACACACCTTTTATTTGAAAATATAATTTTATAATGTTATATATCCAGGAGAAGAGTAACAGGAAATGGGTATTTTATGGAATAAAAACTACTATTTCCTCAAAATGTTTCTTGAACATACCTTATGATGGTTGTCTATTAGGATTTTTTGATGGAAGACATCACATTTATTGTATGGAATGACTTTGGATGCCTTTAATGGTACAAGAAACGTTAATAATTTATTTAATAGTGTATTTACTCATCATAATAACCTGTAAAAACTATAAATATATGCTCAATAGCATGATTCTAGGAATCAATTTTAAGGCAAAATCCTGGTGTGTTTTTTTTTTGTTTCTACAGAGACCTCCACAAGTATTTTTCTCATATTTTTTATTTTTTTTCTTTTTTACTTATTACTCACTCATTACAAGAATGATGTTTTAATTATTGTGTTGGGATAGGGTAACATAGATGAAGGGGAAGTGTTTTTTTATTTCAAAATAACATATATTTATTATGGTTGCAAAAAATTTAATTAAATTTCCAAACTCTTTATTTTTTTATTTATGAAATTCTTGGATGAATTTGAAAAGAACCAAATTACCTTCACAACTAATTTATCTGTATTATTTATTAATCATTGAATAATCTAGATATATTTGGTTTAAATACAATATCAAAATAAACATAATTAATTAAAACGATAAATTACATGACTATGGGAAAATGTGTATTCTTTTATTAAGGATAAGATACCATGACCATTGGATCCTTCTTATCTAAAATCATACATTAATTACAAGGAATAAAATTAATTTCAAAATCCAAATACACCAGAATAGTAAATATATAAATACACATCACCCTATTATATTCATTATAATCAATTCAAATTTGTTTCTCACTATCTTCATTCATGTTTTGAGAAACTATTTTTAAAACCTACCTCACTTTATTTTATTCTCTATTTCTCCTAAAAAATGTTAAATAAAATTGTTTCATTTTAACAAACCTAAAAAACCTAATGGAATTTTTTCATAGGATTGACATAAACTCACTGTTAACAATATTTATTTAATTATCCACAATTGTTAGAGTTTAAGTAATTTTTTAATTTTAATATCCTTGTGGGGGATTAATGATTACTTGCGGCTGGTCACTATAATTTAGAATGATTGAGAATATTATATCCATTTAATATTACATAAGGAAATATAAATAATGGTTAAGACATTATGCTTACAATATTTGATGTGATATCGAGTTAGATGTTGGTGATAATGTATTCATTTGAATATATTCTTAGAATAATGTAATGAAATTTTTAAATAATGGAATATTGATCCATTGACATATCAATCCATTATAAATTCTTGATTATATCGGGATGGTTATCTATCTCTTGAAGATACCAAAAAAATCAATTACATGGTCATAATGTGTTCTATGTATAACTCATGAGTAAGTACATACCTGATACTTCCCATGTAAATAAATATGTGGTCATACCACTACAACATGATCTATGTTATGGGGAAGTGCAGGAAGAAATATTTTATTAAAGAGAAAAAGTGTAACAGAACCGTACCACTCACATGATCATGGTTTTCTTGGGTGAAACCACAAATTTGAGGAAGATACATGGGATCCCTACGATGTGATGATGTATAAATATCCGTAATTATATTTATTATATTGTTAGAATTTAAAGGGAGGAATTATTATAAGAGTGTAGAATGAAACACCTCATGATTTTAGGAAATATTTCTCCGTAATAAATTTGAATTGTTTGATAGATTTATTTACACACAACATTGTACTTATGAGAGGAATTATTCTACATTATATCATAAAGCACATTATTTGGTTTCTAAAAAATATATAATTACTGAAAATAATTTTTAATTAACTTAGGAAATAAAATTAACATTGAAGAACTATTTTGAAATTTTTTTATAACAATGTTTTATCATACCTATTTTATTCAATGGCTACATTCTCTAATTTGAAAAAACAATTAAATGTATTAAACATATGATTTTTTAAATTTAAAAAATAAATTCATTGGATTCCACTTGGATAGAAATGAAAGTTAATATAAATAAAGGTAAAATGAGTTATTTTTAGATAAATATTTTATCTATGCATAATTGTTTTTTCAAAATAAGTTAAATAAGTCATTTATAATTGATGATGTTAATGAAATTTATATAATATATATACAGGAAAATAATTTGATAATAATATAACATTTTTTAATTTCAAAGGAATTAAGGAAAAATATGTTTTAGATAAATAATTAATTTATCCAAGAAAAGTTTTTCATGTGTCTTTTCACATTGAAAATTTTATTAATTATCAAAATAAAAATTGAAAATAGTAAAAATATATTTCTTGGTTCAGTTTTAAAATTGTATTACTGAGGGGTTAAACTAAGATATAAGGATAAAACATTCCACTTCAACATATCAAACTACCATTAGTTTATTGGATTTATACCTTATCTTATCTTATGAAATATTTATTGTCCATACGGAATCACCTTCACCAGAAAGTGACATTAATTTTTTTAAAATATTTTATGTAATTCCATGGGTGTCCCAACCCCCATATATAAGTGGAATCATATTATGACATAAAACTCTTACCATTTTAGCCCTCTAGGATGACCAAAAATTTCACAAACAATAATTATATTCATTACCTTTATTTACGAACTCCTCTTGTACCATATTACCATCTAATTAAAGCTTAAGGTGTAATTCATTTTAAATATCTCAAAATAAAATATATTGTCTTACTCATATCTTCTAATGATTATTTATTCCTCTAATTCCTCTAAATATGTTGAGTCCATCTGCAAATAATTACACTATTATCATCAATAATCATATATATATTTTCAATTATGGGACAACTATTTGTTATCCCACTTCCATCCATTGTAAAATGATGTGGTCACTCGTGCATATGTGTGGACAACCACATCCATGAAGCGATGAGAATAATTTTTCATTTTATTTAAACCAAGATGGTGATAATAATATATTTATTGAATATATAAGATAATTATGACATTATTTTGATTTATAAAGCTAAAAATTTATATTCCATTCATCCGCCCCATCCATAAAAATGTGATAAAATTACATGTGCGAAATTATTGAATATTGACTCCATGAAGTGATGAAAATAATTTTTATCACTTATTTATATAAATGAATATGAAAACATTATATAATGATTAAATAATATAATTATGTAATTATTAATATTATATAGATAATGTGTCCCCAAAAATCATTCATTAACAGAAACCATCTAATCAAAACAATCTTAGAGAATGGACTAGTTGTCACCCTAATGTTCATTTAATGGATGAAATTGTAAACAAAACTGATTATTTGAAATTATATTGGAGTTATATGCTATAATATTTGTATGTATAGGATTCATTAATATATTTATATTAAATATATATGTATTATACATGAGTTTTTTACCTATATGAATCAAGGTAGGGATCATGGTAAGAGTGTGTGTGATAATATCATTTTCTTGGGATTATTTATAATGAATTTCTATTGAGAGAAATTACATGGATATATTCCTGAAAAATAAATATATTTTAATAATCTACCTAGTCTATAAAATTTAATTTAATAGTATAATGTGTTTCTCTTTGGTACTTAAAATGATCGATATTTTTATAAGGAAAATCGACTTTTTTTAATTTTTAGTCGACAAATATTTTCTTCCATGTATAAGTTATTTAAAATGTTCTCAAGAATGTTATTTTATAAAATCCAATTTTGTATCTAGCCTCCAAATACACTACTCCATTATGATTATGGTGAATTAATATTTATGATGTATATTGAATATTAAACTAAAATGGAATAATATTAATTTATGATATTATTGGGCCACCTTAGTTAATTTTTTTTAATTATCAATGGGTTTTCAAATAATTTAGAGGTATTAAATATGTCTTTCATGGTATTTGATGAGAATTTAGGGAAAAGGATAATTCCTCTCTTCATAATAGTGAGACAAGCACCTTTGTATGGCTCAAAAAAATCAAATGTTAGGTTGTAAAAAAGGTTCATTGTGGTATAAAAATAAATCATAAGGTCTCAAAAGATACATTGTTAATTTAAGATAATAATATCATAAGGTTATTACATGCCATCATAAGAACTCGACATGTCTTTGTATAGTTTAGAATTTCATTGTTGGATTGAGACAACAATGGCATAAGGTTGATACATTCTATCAGGAGGCTTAAAAATCATCTAATGGTTGAGACAAGGTATTGTAAGGTTTATAATATTTCTTAAATGGTTTCGGAAATCATTACAGGAGCTAAAAGGTTGACCACTGAAAATATTTGAGATTTTATTGAATTAAATGATTATTGAATTAATTATTTGGACTGATGATCAATATATTGTTTTAGTTTCCAAATATCATAATGTTTTTTAAACATTATCTAATTTATTATTTAAGGATGATTAGGAGAAAAAATCATGAGAAATCACTAGTCTTTTAAATATGGTATTTTCAAATGGAATAGTTCAAAATCATCAATTTTTTATAAAAATCAAACTATATAATTTTTTTATAGTGAATATTTTTAATTTTTTAATCATCATAACATATTTTAATTCAATATATATTTTTATGAAAATATGAATATTGGAGAATTATGAATTTGTGACCCAACTATTAGGCCTATTTCTAAAATTCAAAATTTATCAAATATGGAAATTAAATGTGATGATGTATATGAAGTAATTAATTATTATAAATATAACAAAACGTTTTGTGAATCATGATAGAGATAAATATTAGTGAGAAAAAATTCTTATCTATAATTCATATTAAAGATAATAGTATTTATTATTCATTGATAGTAAAATGATTTATTCCAAAACACAAATAAAATGGAAAATGTTTTTAATATATCCATGGAAGAATTAATATTCCAATTTCTGTGGAAATATTACAAGATGTGAGGAGTTTATAAGCCTGTAGATAATATCTAATGTTAATTTGATCAAGAAAATTATTAATTAAACTATATTAAATGAAAAGGAACACCTATTAATGTATTAGTGATTTTCAAGTAAGGAAAAATAAATAGCCAAAAAACATGGGGACAGACCAATATGTAAATTCGTGAAAATGGAAATTAGATAATTGGGTATAAATGCATAATACCTATTTTTGAAAGGGAAATATTGCTATATGATATTAATTTTTTCAATATAAAAATATAGATAATATTATTCTTGTGACCTACGTATAAAATAAAATAAAATGTGTCTAAAATTTAGTTTATAGTGGTGATCTAGAATTAGAACACAATTTCTAAGATGATATAGAGGAACTTGGAACCCTCAAAGATGGAATAATAAGAGGTCGTTAAACATCTGATGAAGAATCCTCTTTCTATGGGAATCAATTAATAAAGATGAAGAAAAATTAGTTCTACATTCTTCTATATAGTGATAATTAATATAATGACAAGAACAAAGAATATAATTTGAGTAAGGATGACATATTGGAAATCAAAATATCATCTATTAGAAGTCAATATACCTGAATAATATTGATAATTAATTGGGTTTTAAGATCATAACATCCTAATGAGTTGAGGAATCCAAGTGGAACACGTTTAAATACAATTTGTGTAGTTTTGTTGTTGTAGGTATAGACATTTATATGTCTTATTAAAGTATCATATGAAAATAAAATAATATTCTATTGAGGTAGGATAAAATTTTTTCAACTCTAGTGAAATCCCTAATATGATCAATTATATAATTTAAAAAGGATAATATGACACATGTTTTTATAAAAGGGTGGAAGCTGTGTAATGTTTGGTAGTTTGGGTATGCATGGAATGTAAAGATTGAAGCTATACGTTTTTTGGGGCAGATGGTTGTTTGAATTCAAATGAAAAATAATAAATTTTATATATTTTGAGACTCTTTTTATGTGTGGGACACCCCAAAATCATTACAGTTTGATAATGATAATTAGGGAGAATTATTTATTGAGGAAAATTCACAATCACAAAAATGTAATGTTTCTCATGAAGAGGATGAATCATGTAAAAACAACACATTAATTTTTTTTATTTATTTATATGCCTTAAATTTAGTTGTTTCATATTTGGTAGTAGGTGAAATATATACATCCATACCCTAATAGGTAATAGATGATTATTGTTCCTTAGGGTAAATACATAAATGTGAAATTAGATTTTGGTAGAAAATATGTAGCATATATTTCAGGCCCTCTCTAGTGTCTACATCAAACCCATTGGGAATTTCAATTGGTATAAAAAAGGTTAAATCTAATTGGATATGGAATTTTCTTTCCTTGAAATCTTATTCTAAATCAATGAATTTAAGATTTTTGGATTTTTAAGTAGAATTTCATATTAAGAATTCAGTTTCTATTACTATTAAAACTGAAATGCGATTTTTATTAAAAAAATTTAAATAAAAAAATAATGATTAAATTAAGTTTATCAATGGTCTAAGGAATATATATGAAAAAACTAGTTGAAACTAATCAAATTGGTAAGTGTATGGATGAATATATTGATTATTATTCTTCTAGTGAATCAATTTCATGTTATAGGAAATATCACGAGTATGTCAAAAAAATACCTTGGTGTTTTTTACTCTCAAGTGAAGTATTATCATGAAATAGTCACCATATAAGATTTTTTAGATAATATAACACATTAAGGAAGTTAATGATGATAAATCAAAACTAGAATAAAATGTTAATTCTGAGGAAAATCATTTTCCAAAATGGTTTGGATAAACAACACCCTAAAAAAATATGATAAAATAATGTATCAGTCTTGCTTTTTAATGAGATATTTTTACATGATGATTAATAATTGAAAAGGGTTTAATGTGAAAATGAGTTGTTTACAATGGTTCTCCAGAATGTGATCCTTTAATTATTAAAGTTTAACAATTTTTATATTAGTGTAAAGGATTCACATATACATGTTAAATCCAATATGATAAATGAACATTATAAATCTATAAGTGAAATGAGAAGGAATCATAAGGAACTAAATTGGTAGGTGTGATGTGAATATAAATCTTGGTTGATATCAGGTGAAGATGAAAAAAATACCCCTAAAATGAAACTTCTTGGGCTATAATTAAAACTAACATTACTAAAATAAACTATTGATAAAATATCCATAATTACTGACATGAACCATCATACCACTAAATTTATTGAGATTAATTTTTCCTAAAAAAGAATCATGCTATTGGAAGGAGAGATTAATATCATTTATAGAAGAATCTATCTCATATTAATGGAATAAGGTATCCCACTATCATGTGAAAATGCATATAAAAAATATAATTTTAAAAATAGTACATGACATAAATCATATTCTATCAAAATAAGGGAAACACAATTAATAATAGTCCTATTAATGTGTTAATGGTGGCGGTGAAAAATATTAAGAGGTTTATCCCAAAAATGGATCCCAAATGAGTAGGGTTTCTACCAAAAATCAATATGAAGTATAATCTACAAAATCTAGATAGATTGTTAATAAATGTAAGAGAAAAGGTTTTTTTGCTGATGTTGGTATTATTGGACGTTCAAGAATATGTACATGTATTTTTGGAATAATATTTCAATGAATTATAGTCATATATGGATTAATTACAGGGTATTAGGGACAAAAAAACATGATGGTATGAATAAAAATATAAAAAATAAGAAGAATCCATATTATAAGAAAATTTTTAAACTTCTGAAAATTTATATAATTACTAAAAAAATTTGGTCACTAAAAATAATAATGGTAATATATAATATCCATGAACTAATATATTTACTATGTGATATAGAGAAAAAATAAGATATGAAAAAAAAGTGTGCATTTGTTAAAAAATAGTCAAGTGGATAAATATGAAAGGAATGTTACTCCAAAGAAGATAGTGATGAAATCTAAAAATGATTTCACTCAAATTAGATGAATATTATTATACTATCATTGTAAAGTAAAAATGATGTAATGATTTTAAATTTCTATGAATCTCAAATCAAAATTGAGAAAGGTATAATTAATGAATTATTCAATCAAAGAAAGAAATATAAATATTGGTACGATGAGAGTAATTAAAGAGTAGAAGTCAACTGAGATTCCCTAAAAAGGTAACTCAAAATAAAATAGGGATATTTTTGGAAGGTAAAATAAGGTATGAGACATAGATATAAAGTGTATGAATTGGTTACTTAATAATAAGGTGATAAAAGGATACAATGGGAAATAACTATTGATTGAAAATATATGTAACGTTTTCTATAAAGAAGAAGTATACACATAACAATATTGGGGATCATGTGTCCAAAGAGTGTTTTATTATAAGGATTTTTAGATGGGTTTGTAAAGTTATATGAAACAAGATGAATAAATTAAAAGTTCATTAATATAAAATGTTATTAATGAAATTCCACCTATAGAGAACCATGAAAAATAAAGAAAAAAAATCTCTCCAAGATAACATGTTTCATAAATATAGAATAGAATAAAGAAAACATTTAGGACATTATATAAATTTAAATCAGAGGGTTTTTTTGTTTATAAAAAAATATAATAACATTTATTACCATTATTAAACATAAAAAGACTCACCTTATTCCATAAACTTTTTACATGTATTTATATAGTGGCAATTGAATGTGTAATTTGAAGAAAATAAGACAACATGA
The DNA here is from genome assembly GCA_963277665.1 of Viscum album. Lineage (NCBI taxonomy): Eukaryota > Viridiplantae > Streptophyta > Magnoliopsida > Santalales > Viscaceae > Viscum > Viscum album. The sequence continues at coordinate 1,388,226,215 of OY728162.1, read as the reverse complement.
TAGTTGTAATTAGAAAACATATTTAATAGAAAATTATAATCGAATATCTCAATATGTTTTCATTTTCAATTTGTTTCAATAATAAAGTGGTATTGATAATTATTAGAGTGTATTTTATTGATAATTTGATAATGAGGAATGATTTTTGAGAGAATCCATTAATCAGAGCAACCAAAAAAGAGACTCTTCTAGAGATTTACTTGGATTTCATTCAATTTTTAAATATATAAAAACCTATAAAATTATAATGAAAATGTGTTAATTTCACTTTACATACTATCATTTGAATGATGTTGATTATTTTTATCAATGGGAGTGGGTATGTAACTAATAGGTAATGAAATATACATGAATCATTAATGCGTTTGATATGTCTATTTGATATAGTATTTGTATCTAACGAAATCTAGATATCTATTTGGAAACACCTAAATAAACAAATTATAGTTTGTACTGATTTATTGAATTTATATAAGAATCCATGTTTCTTAAGTAAAATTACTCATTTTTTCTAAATTGGGATAAATTATATAGAAAAGGATTTGACATAACTAAGGATTGTTGATAAGAAGAATGTGGATAAACCATTTTATTATGTGATTAAATGAGTAGAGGTAACTTTTATTAAATTTAGATGGGTTAGGGAAATAAAAAATATATATAAAAATACCTCCCATTTTATCTATGGTATAAACATGGTGGATATAAATTCCTTTTCCTTGTTTTTATTCATTTTCATTTTGGGTTAGAGTAATATTGAACTTCTTATGGAATACTATAAATAATTTATTTTCTTTAGAAGTTCAAATTTTTGTAAACAAATCAAATATGGAGATTAATGTAACCATTGGACTGTAATTTCATTTATTTTCAATAAGCATATCCATATGTTTATTTTCAATAAGAATGTCCAATTGGGTACTGGATTGAGAAACCACCCATCAATGATGATGATGTTGATACCCATAAAAATGTATTGAAAGGGAGAATTAATTGTATTATTTGTATATAACCCAATATATCATGGGACTAATAGATATATTCCTCATAAAAAATAACAATGTTGAGAATTTTAAAAATATTTTTGTAATATAGTTTAAAATAGAAATTGGTTGTTGTGCACAACATTAAGGTCTTTCATTAGCAAAGTCAAAATATAGATAATTGGGGATATTTATGACCCTTAGTGATATAGAATCGATAATTGTGTAGTTAATCATGATGGATAATAAAATCAATGTTATGGATAACATAGTTTATGGATGAAGATAGTTGTGATGAAATTTTAAGGTAGTGAGGTTTCTTGGAATTACTCTAAATTGAGTGATTAATTAGTTTCAAGTCATTGGAAATATTTTTGAAGATGTTTTAGATTATTTTATAAATTCCCAATGAAATATTGAATTTGTTTTAAGGTTGGGAAATGAAATTAATGTGATTTTAATAGAATTAGGAATAACGAATAAATCCTTACTATATAAGGTTGATATAGACCCCAACATAAGGATAAAAACGTTCACCATATAGTTAAGACAACCAGTGACTGTATAGTATATACAAGTGTTTATATGGTTTATATAGGCACCTCATATGGCTCAAAAAAACATCTCGTAAGTCTGAGACATGTCCTTATAAGGTTTTTAGATGCCTTATTATTTTTAATATATTCTTATAAGGTTGAGAAAAGGTTAAAATAAGGTTTATCTAGGTCATAATGAGTTATATAATTTTCATTTTAATGTTGATTGAAGGTAGTGTAAGGTTCATATTAGTCCTTATAAGTTTGAGAGTGAAAAGTTTGTTACTGCTAAAAATCTATCGAAATTTTTATAAATAAATTTATAACGAATAAAATATTTGGGATAATTATTGAGATTATCACACATGTTATAAGCATCCTGAATAACTGGTTATCCCAAATTTAATATATTATTTGGGAAATATGATGAGATAAAATCATAAGATGATCATTACTCTATTCAATTTTGGATTTTAAAAAGGAATATTTGAAAATAAACAATAATTGAAAAATGGAATTAAATCATATGTTTCTATTAATAATATTTAATATCTAAAACATCACAAAATATTTTCATTCAAGACGATAGATTTTAGAAAAGAAGAAGATTATATAATGATTAGATTGCAAGTCATCGATTAATATTGTAAGTGAAATTATATATTTCAAATATTTATTAATTAAATTTGAAGATGATGAATCTGAAATTAAATGTTTATAATTACAAAAATTGTGTTGTGATTTATGATATATTTGAATATGAGGGAGTTTATATATTTTCAGATAATTTATATGAAATCTATTTTTTTTCTAACAACTCATGTGAAAATTAAGTATACCATGCTAAAAAATTAAATACTATATGATTTTCATATGTAGTATCCCCGATTTCAGGTACATAACCCCTTTTCTCACATTTTTATAAATTTGTGTGAAAAAATATACATTTTTCATATAATAGAGAGTTTCCAAAAAATAGAGTTTACATAAAATAGGGAGTTTATATAAAATAAAGAGTTTCCATAAAATAGACAGTTTCAATAAAATAGAGATTTTCCATAAAATAGGGGGTTTCAAAAAATAAATAGTTTCCTTAATATATAGATATTTCATTATGTTGGGTGTTTCAATAATTTTGCTTGTTTCCATAAAGTGGGGTGTTTACATAAAGAGGGTGTTTCCAAAATTTGGGTTGTTTCCCTAATGTGGGGTGTTTCCATAAAGTGGGATGTTTATATAAGAAAATGTGTTTCCATAAAAAGGGTAAAGTAGAAGTGTGGGAGAGTTTGGGGGTTTTATAAGGATTTTTGGGACCAAAATAATGGTCACACGATCAATACACAGTTGGCCCAAACCGTGTTGTCAAACCTTGCACAGAGGTCAAATCTAGATCTTATTTTCTCAGAGCTTACTCGTTTTTGATCTATATATTTCAGTTTGCCTTCAAAACTCCCCTATTTCTAGATTACTCTCACTAGAAGGTAGGAGAACCCTCCCCACATGATTTGGAGCCATCCCAAAGCCTTCCCTTGGTGATTTTGAGTTTGATTGATTATATATGCCACCATTCTTTCTGGATTTTTGTCATGTTTTCTTAGATTTGATTAGATCTACTTCTCTGATCTCATTTATTTATCAGATCAGAACCTATTGTGGGTATGTCTACGTTTTTGGATGCCAAATAATTCATTTTTGAGTCCTTATCATTCTAGGATAAGAGAACTATGTCCATTCTTTGATAATCCACCCACTTTCTTGTGCGTTTTTTGTCTGTTGTCAAAGTTTCATCAAAACCTTCGAGGTAGGTGGATTATCATTCAACTCCTCCAGATAGAATTGTTTGTATTAGATTAAAATTGGTTTATTGATTATGGAATTCATTGAAAAATCTTCATTTGGAATGATTTATGGTTATTTTTAAATTGTATGATATCAGTGAATAGTTTTTCAAAGGGGGTTTAGTTTCATGATTTTAAATTTATGATTTTAAATTAGGGATTTTATTCAACTGCTAAATGGTTTATGGAAAAGATATTTTCAATAGAAATAGTTTTCAATAAAAATGAAGTTTTATTGAAATGGGGTGGAATTAAAATGGTTTGGCATTGAAATGGTTTTGACGAAAATGGTTTTCAATAAAAAGGTATTTTTATTGAAAGGGTAGTTTTGGCATGATTGATGGAAATATTTTGTGTGTGTTCATGTTCCTTATTAGAGGCTTGGTAGAAATATGACCTTGTTCTCAGTGCCAATGTATTAATGGCCCAAGGGAATTTCATACACAGGGATTGGTTGAAATATGACATTGTGCTTGGTGCCAAAGGGTTAATGGAACATGGGAAAATTTATCTTGTGAAGACTTGGTAGTTCAATGAGAATCCACTCATGAGTATGGAACTATCATAATGTAGCATTCATGTTTGGTTTCCTGGGTTTGAAGAATGGTTGTTTATGCCAATAAAGGGATATTTTGGAATGTTTGTAAGGATTTTTTAGTTATTTTTTTTGAAAAAAAATCTGGATGTGAAATATTGGTTTTAATTGAATTTGTATGCATTGGTAATTACAAGTTTTGGAAACTTGATTATATTTTTTTATAAACTGTTTTTGAGAAATTGTTTTATATAAACTATTTTATATAATTTTTTCTAACTCTACTATCATACTAGTGTGAGTAGGGAGGTCATTAGGGAAAACCTTCTGAGTTTTATACTCACCCATGTTTTGGAACTTTGGTTCTTTTTCATATGCTATCTTCCGGGACAAGGGAAAAGGTAATGTTTCAAGTGTGTTTAACACTACCACATCATGTTTGTGATGTTTACAAATTTTCGAGCTTATAGCTTGTGGAGCATGGAGTCTTGAGAGAGCATTGTGCAGTTTTTCTGCTGTGTACTTGGATACTTAGTTATTCTTTTGTTGTTTCTTACTTTGATGTGTTTTTGAAATACATGATGTTTTTGATTTTTCTTTCATTTGTTCATACCTAATATAGTGAGTGTTGGTTATGGTTGGTTTTTTATTGATTTATTTCATAAATGTTAAATTTTCCACCACTTGTATTTAAACCCCTTTTGCATTTATTACCATCCTTTGGTGTCTTGGGATGTCGCTTCAGGCCTAATAATGACTCGTTGTACTCTCATTCCAATGAGAATAGGACGGTCATTACAAATGGTATTTGAGGGAGGTTTGTAAAGAAGGGTTGAATGTGATTTTTGGAACCCATAGTGGTAATGATCTCTTACCAATTCACAGCGTCAACTTTGGTATCAATGGAAGAGATCAAGGAAATTCGTTTTCCATCTATTGAGGATTAAATTTTAAATGTCTTTATCAAGAACTTCTCACAGTTACCACCTTTTAATGGAAGTGGAGTTTAAGAACGATCTCCTTCTAGGGACCAGTCTTATTTACCTTATGTCTTATAGGATGGGACCAATAGAATTATGGGGATTGAATGTACGGTTAGAGGATCTAGAAAGTAAGGGTTTCATTCGACCAAGTACGTCTCCATGGGCAGCACCAATTTTTTTATAAAGAACGCAGATGGAAATCTTTGGTTACGTGTTGATTATCATAATCTTAACCAAGTTATGATAAAGAATAGAAATCCACTTCCACGCATTGATGATATTTGGAATCAATTAAGTGGAGTTTAGTAGTTCTCCAAGATTGACTTGCGATCAGGATATCACCGATTGAGAGTTGGGAAAGAGAATATTCCAAAGACAGCTTTCAGAAGTAGATATGGCCACTATGATTATATAGTAATGCCTTTTGGTCTATCAAATGCACCAGAAGTTTTCATGGAATTAATGAATAAGATATTCCAATAATATCAGCATTCTTTTATTGTGGTGTTTATAGAGGACATTTTGGTCCATTAAAAGACAAGGGATGATCATGTGATACACTTGGAAACAATGTAACAAATCTTGAGAGATCATTGTTTGTCTTCAAAATTTTCAAAGTGTGATTGTAGAGACCCGAAGCTTATCGTACATTGACATTACATTACTTTTGCGGAATACTTAGTACATAACAAAAACACACACACAAGGATCGTAATAGTTTAGTGTCTTTGGAAACTCGAAACGTAATCTTCTAATCGTGGTGAAAGTTCTTCAATATCTCCCATAAAGGTCATCCCTTTTTTCTACCTAAAACCTTTCTTTATATCCTGGGGAAAAGAAAACATAAAATGGTGAGCTAAAATGCTCAGTAAGGGTAAACAAAAGAAAAATCAATCACATCATATACATAGCTTTTGGAAATCTTAACCTGCAAAAGAGCTCATAATATCATAACATGGGATATATCATAGAAGTGAAATGTAATCCCAATAATCATAACTTAAAACATGAAACTTTGTGGCATACACACATAATCATAGAAAATCATTTCTTGTTAGTCAAGACTCATTGCCAAGACTATCTTAGTGGACAAAGTCCCTTTCTGAATCGAGTAACCCTCGTTTCAGTCCTGTTTCACTGAACCGGTATAACCTACCATTTCAGCCATGTCTATCTCATGAGATATAAAATCTTTACCCAATGCATTGGAGGGAGATATAGGTCCCACCCATCTCATAATGATACCATTCTTATGTGTGCCACAAAATCATAAATCATACATCATTTCATAACCCATGTAATAAAAATGGGATTCTTAAAACAACATGACATCATAAAACCATTCATATAAGATAAAGGAATTCATAAACATAATTCCATCACAACATAGTCAAATCAATGTAAAAATATGGATAGAAACAGAACCCTTTATTATCTTAGATGGAAAATAATTTTGATAAAACACTTGAAATGAATTCTTGAGGAAAATATCCTTTCTTCTTCAAAATCAATTTCTTTTCAAAAAACATCATGAAATTTTAAAAGAAAGAGATTTTATTAAAAATAGTCATGAAATCTTTTGGAGGAATCTTCATGAAAATAAGGCTTTATAAAACCGTAAAAATCCGTTCATTCCGTTTAAGTTAAAAAAAACATTCTTCGTACTTTTGTCGGAAAAGTCAAAAAGTACCTCGTATGAAAAAGCGACAAAAGATTCCTTTCATATTCTTTACTAAAAACTCACCGAAGAGTAAAATTGGATTTAAACTATTGTAAGTGGATGGAAACAATATTACATATTGAAGGAACATGGATGTGGATGATAAAATACACCCCAGTAAATACTTACGAATAAACAATCTCGGATAAAAATGAGATTGTGATATTTCCCTTACCTTAGGTCCAATTTGCTTCGTATGTGTCCGAACCTCCTGTATAATGATTTAAATAATGTCATTGACTTATTACAGAATCATATTCATTGTTATGATATCATATATGGTTCACTTATGACATTATATTACCCGTTCTTTTGGAAATTCCATGTTAAAGAAGCGTTTTGGGTAAAATCGTTTCATTTATCGTAGGTGTTTTGACTTGTTGTTCTTGACATCATTATTACTTATATCATGATTTACTTACTTCCAGAATATAAAATATGATTTATATATCATATATATTCAGTATATATATATATATATAATAGATAGATAAATAAAATGAAAAACACCGTTCATGGAGACGGTAGTCCGTACGTACGCATGAACGCTGTTTTTCTTTCCTTATTGTCTTGAAATGGAAGTAAGTAGATGACATACATATGTATATATATACATAAATCCAGTAGCATTATAATGTCATATATTTCATTATTATTTCTTATATATACATTATAATCATTCTTAAATGGTAAACATGGAGAATGAATCTCATCGCGTCGTGGAGACGGTAGTCTGTACGTACGCACGAGCGATGATATCATTTCTATAAATATTGAATTGAATTGGAGTGGATTATACAATATATCAGAATCAATATGATGTTGTAATAACTATGTATAGTTATTCTTTACACCATTATACCCATCCATTTAAGGTGGTGGTGGAAAATAGATTACACCACGGCGTGGAGACGGTATTCCGTACGTACGCACGCGCGGTGATTTCTTTTTCCGTAGGATGGATAGATGGTGAAATAGGGTTGTTTCATACTTATAATAATATATCAGTATATTAGTGATACTGATGTTATTACTTCATAATGAAACAACCTAATAAGAAGAAGTGGAAGAAGAAATAAAGATGAAAGAATTGGTAACGGTAATTACCTCTTCTTTGAAGTGCCTCTTTGAGACCTCCTCTTAGGGCACTAGAATTGGTCTTTGAGGAAGACCAGAACCTATAGGATGTTTCTAGGGAAGTGGAGAAGGGATTTTGGCAGGGTTTGGCCGAGATTGAGTGCTCAAATTGGTGTGAGGAGGAGGGGGAGGAGGTGTCCTTTTATAAGGGAGGAGAGGGGCACCTTAGGAATATCTCAAAATATTATTTTATATTAAAGTCAAAATCGGTTTATAATGGTTCCAAAGGGTATTATTTCGAAGCTAAGATGGGGAGGGGTCTAAATCCTATCAACCAATATAATTTAGACAAGTTTAGGATATTATTTTAACCTTATCAATTAAATTTAACTCTAAGTTAAATAATTTAACTTTTACCATGTCTTTTTGTTTTCTTTCACTACATGGTTAATAAACTTACTATAACATGCCAAACGAACCCCAAATTGTTTATTATTAATATATATATCCTTATCTAAGTCATTAGGCCGAACCTTATATTTTTAGGAATACAATAACAATTAATAATATAATATTTGATTTAAAAACTATTTTGTGTCAATTTTGAAACTATTTGATATATGATTTTTTTGAAAGTCATAACAGAATTATATGTTCGAACCAAGTTGATTAAATCAACACTAATATATCATAGTAACCTAGAAAATTAGTGGAATTAATAAAAAGTCTTAAATTACATTTATTTTGGTATTTATATTATCAATTATGTCAATATTTCATTAATAAGATAATTACTGCATCATCTTTGTGTCATAAATAAATTATATTATTTGATGTCTAACAATTACAAATAAAATACCATCATGTAGGAAATCTTTTTATCTTTCTAATTAATATTTATAGTTGAATTTATCGTATGTATAACCCCATATTAAAAATGATTTACTTATTAAACTTTGATTTTAACTATTTTAACCCTTCTTTAAATAAATTAATAATAAATGTCCAAATCTAATCCAAGTGGGCCTAAATGGTCATATTTTATTCCTAAGTTTGTTTTTGGTCGAATTACACTTGTCCAATAGAATTAGGACATGTGTTAGGGTAATATTAATATCATATTTACCCTTAGTTACCCTATTTACTATTAACCGCGGTAAAAAAAAGGTAAAAAGTTACTATTCACCAAAAATTATTTTCATCTCATTGAACCACATTTTAGTCCTTGATATTAACCTTGTCTCTCGGATTTTCGAAATTCCATTCACAGAAGCGGTAAAATTAAGTTTTATGCAAAATTCAGTTTTTAACCTACCACTTAGTGGTTTCACTATTCATCAAAAATTGAAGTTTTTCAGAAAAATGCCAAAATTTTACCCTAAGCTATAATTGATATTCCGAATTCAAAAATGATTTATATTTTACAAAATTCCCAACATATAAGTTGCATTAATTAATTTTATAATTAAATCCCGCTGTTAAAACAAATAGCGTGTTTTTTTAAGAAACAAAATCTATCAAAAGATTGACACTTGTTTATGTCTAGTTTAAATGTGAAATTACATCTAATGACCAACATTGTATTAAATTGTAAAAATATATTCTAAATATACTTTAAAACCACTCAAATTAATGTTTTATCACTATTAATTATTTCGATTAAAAAAAAGTTGTTTTTAATTATAATTTAGTAATTTTCACTATTCATCAGAATATGAAAGTTATCTGAAAAGTACCAAAATTTCACCTTAGGCTAAATTCGATACTCCGAATCCAAAAATGAAGTTCATTTTGAAAAATAAGATTTACAGAATTTCAAAAAGGGGTTATTACTATTCATAACGACTAGTTTTAATAATATTTTAATAGAATATCGTTGTTTAGTGAAACTCAGTATTGCGTACTACACACGCTATCGAGGAAGGTTGTGATTGCGTGTAATGCAAGGCAAGTCAAGGATGCGTGTTGTGCAAGCTCCTTTTGGTGTAGTGTAAAACACAAGACATTAGTGAAATAAAAAGAATATTTTTCATAAAATCTCGAGCTGTTACATTCTACCCCCCTTAAAATGAATTTCGCCCTCGAAATTCGTCGGGGTTATAAATGGTTTACTATTGGAATGTTTCTTTAATAGAAACCCACATCGTAAAACGGAATATCAAAACCAATCTTTAAAAACAAAAGTATGAAACGTAACGGTTACCCAAATAAACTAATCATTGGGTTTCCACATAGGTGAAAATATGGATATGGAAGAGAAATATAACCATCATGTTCTGATGGAGAGTGGTAGAGAACATGGCTATGGAAAAGCCAGTAATCACAAATCCATAGATTTGTGATGATATAAGGTACCATCTGATTCATCAGGTATAAGATCACTAGGACAACATTTTTGGTTTTCAAGATCATTTCCCCTAAAGTTGGAAATTTGAATTAGAATAAATACTTACTTTATTTTGGTACAATCTCACTGTTGTTCGTGCTTTGAACAATTTCCACTTCATCTCTTAAATAAATGAAGTTGAATTTGTTATTCGTGAAGTGTTAGCAGATCATGTGATAGAATGACAGGTCATTCCATCTGTCTCAAACAAAAGGTTAGCAAAACTTATATACATAAGTCGATCTATAGTGAGATTAATCATATATGGTTCCTAAAATGGACTTATACTTCATATATCATACTGCTTAATATAATAAAACTAGTTTCTACTAAACAGGGACTTCCTGTAGGCCAGTGGTAGGCGATAAAGGCCAGTCACACTTCGGTTGTGGGTTCGATTCCCATAGCCTTGTCCGACGCGATGGGCTGTCGCCCGTCCTGCAGGTTGTCCTTTTTCTAAAACTACATTACTATAACATCCTATCAATAATATCAAAAAAAATAACTTCTTTAGGCTTATCCATAATACTGCAGTCCACTTTCATAACATAGTGAAAATGATTACCAGAGATTTAATACCATCGTTGATCCCCATATATCATAAGATATGTCTTGTTGGTCACATTCTAAACATTCAAAGTCCTTAATCATGTATTCTCTTGAATACCCATTGAACCTTAGTGAAAACATGAATGAAGTTAAACGTTAACACTTTCCACATACCAAAATCCTCAAAATTCTTTATAATCAAACCATGATATCACTTAGTCCTTATATCAATCATGAGCTCATGAATACTATAAAACATTTAATTTTCTCCTTATCCCTTCATTATGCGCATATCATCTACATTCCAAAAATATCTGAATAGCCTTTCATGGATACTGGTAACATTAATCATACACTTTCAAAACACAAGGAAAGACAACAGTGTAACAATCCATAGATGTCTCTTTATTCCAAAATTACACATGATAAACATGTAATCATTCCACTACATTCTCAATCCATTGACCGAGCTTCAAAAATTCATTTCATCTCACATATCATTTGTAGTCTCTTCATCATCATCCACATAAATACTACCCATATGACCATACTGATTTTCTTCATGAGTCTTTCCCTTGGGGCATTTGTTTTCATAATGCCCATACATTCCACATTTAAAACACTTAACCATTTTTGATGTCGTAGCAATACCATTATCCTCATCCATGGTGTTAACCGACCCTTTTCCTTTGCACTTACTTGCTTTGTGTCCTTATTTTCCACACCCAAAGAATCTTCCAGTTCCCTTGAAACATTCTCCTTGATGCCTCTTCCCACATGATTTACATAGGGGAAATTGAACTTTCTTTCCTCTATGATCATCATGGAACTCCATTCTTTCTCTTATTAGTCGAGTCAGGAAACTTACCAAATTTTACTTTATTGATCATGTTGTGAGATTGCGGATTCGGCATAATAATGATGTTTGGACATCCAAATCCCATTTCATTTGGTTGCTCATGAAGAATATCATTCCATTGTCCATCATATCCTCCATTATTGTGAATCATCTTGTTTCCAGCCATTTTCTAAAACCCAAACAGAATAGTGTTAGATGCAAAAATCGTAATAAAGGGGGAGTAACTTAAATATCTATCATCTTTGGTTTAATCTAATATCGTTACCATAGTTCTATAACTATATCCTATACGTATACTTATCCTTAGGGGCATCCCGAGACATACCTTAGAAATATCTCTAGGGATCTCACTAACGTTTTCGCATCCTAGTTTCCAAAGGTTGACTAAACCTTTCCTCTGATACCAACTGTAGAGACCCGAAGCTTATCGTACGTTGACATTACATTACTTTTGCGGAATACTTAGTACATAACAAAAACACACACACAAGGATCGTAATAGTTTAGTGTCTTTGGAAACTCGAAACGTAATCTTCTAATCGTGGTGAAAGTTCTTCAATATCTCCCATAAAGGTCATCCCATTTTTCTACCTAAAACCTTCTTTATATCCTGGGGAAAAGAAAACATAAAATGGTGAGCTCAAATGCTCAGTAAGGGTAAACAAAAGAAAAATCAATCACATCATATACATAGCTTTTGGAAATCTTAACCTGCAAAAGAGCTCATAATATCATAACATGGGATATATCATAGAAGTGAAATGTAATCCCAATAATCATAACTTAAAACATGAAACTTTGTGGCATACACACATAATCATAGAAAATCATTTCTTGTTAGTCAAGACTCATTGCCAAGACTATCTTAGTGGACAAAGTCCCTTTCTGAATCGAGTAACCCTCGTTTCAGTCCTGTTTCACTGAACCGGTATAACCTACCATTTCAGCCATGTCTATCTCATGAGATATAAAATCTTTACCCAATGCATTGGAGGGAGATATAGGTCCCACCCATCTCATAATGATACCATTCTTATGTGTGCCACAAAATCATAAATCATACATCATTTCATAACCCATGTAATAAAAATGGGATTCTTAAAACAACATGACATCATAAAACCATTCATATAAGATAAAGGAATTCATAAACATAATTCCATCACAACATAGTCAAATCAATGTAAAAATATGGATAGAAACAGAACCCTTTATTATCATAGATGGAAAATAATTTTGATAAAACACTTGAAATGAATTCTTGAGGAAAATATCCTTTCTTCTTCAAAATCAATTTCTTTTCACAAAACATCATGCAATTTTAAAAGAAAGAGATTTTATTAAAAATAGTCATGAAATCTTTTGGAGGAATCTTCATGAAAATAAGGCTTTATAAAACCGTAAAAATCCGTTCATGCCGTTTAAGTTAAAAAAAACATTCTTCGTACTTTTGTCGAAAAAGTCAAAAAGTACCTCGTATGAAAAAGCGACAAAAGATTCCTTTCATATTCTTTACTAAAAACTCACCGAAGAGTAAAATTGGATTTAAACTATTGTAAGTGGATGGAAACAATATTACATATTGAAGGAACAAGGATGTGGATGATAAAATACACCCCAGTAAATACTTACGAATAAACAATCTCGGATAAAAATGAGATTGTGATATTTCCCTTACCTTAGGTCCAATTTGCTTCGTATGTGTCCGAACCTCCTGTATAATGATTTAAATAATGTCATTGACTTATTACAGAATCATATTCATTGTTATGATATCATATATGGTTCACTTATGACATTATATTACCCGTTCTTTTGGAAATTCCATGTTAAAGAAGCGTTTTGGGTAAAATCGTTTCATTTATCGTAGGTGTTTTGACTTGTTGTTCTTGACATCATTATTACTTATATCATGATTTACTTACTTACAGAATATAAAATATGATTTATATATCATATATATTCAGTATATATATATATATATAATAGATAGATAAATAAAATGAAAAACACCGTTCATGGAGACGGTAGTCCGTACGTACGCATGAACGCTGTTTTTATTTCCTTATTGTCTTGAAATGGAAGTAAGTAGATGACATACATATGTATATATATACATAAATCCAGTAGCATTATAATGTCATATATTTCATTATTATTTCTTATATATACATTATAATCATTCTTAAATGGTAAACATGGAGAATGAATCTCATCGCGTCGTGGAGACGGTAGTCTGTACGTACGCACGAGCGATGATATCATTTCTATAAATATTGAATTGAATTGGAGTGGATTATACAATATATCAGAATCAATATGATGTTGTAATAACTATGTATAGTTATTCTTTACACCATTATACCCATCCATTTAAGGTGGTGGTGGAAAATAGATTACACCACGGCGTGGAGACGGTATTCCGTACGTACGCACGCGCGGTGATTTCTTTTTCCGTAGGATGGATAGATGGTGAAATAGGGTTGTTTCATACTTATAATAATATATCAGTATATTAGTGATACTGATGTTATTACTTCATAATGAAACAACCTAATAAGAAGAAGTGGAAGAAGAAATAAAGATGAAAGAATTGGTAACGGTAATTACCTCTTCTTTGAAGTGCCTCTTTGAGACCTCCTCTTAGGGCACTAGAATTGGTCTTTGAGGAAGACCAGAACCTATAGGATGTTTCTAGGGAAGTGGAGAAGGGATTTTGGCAGGGTTTGGCCGAGATTGAGTTCTCAAATTGGTGTGAGGAGGAGGGGGAGGAGGTGTCCTTTTATAAGGGAGGAGAGGGGCACCTTAGGAATATCTCAAAATATTATTTTATATTAAAGTCAAAATCGGTTTATAATGGTTCCAAAGGGTCTTATTTCGAAGATAAGGTGGGGAGGGGTCTAAATCCTATCAACCAATAGAATTTAGACAAGTTTAGGATATTATTTTAACCTTATCAATTAAATTTAACTCTAAGTTAAATAATTTAACTTTTACCATGTCTTTTTGTTTTCTTTCACTATATGGTTAATAAACTTACTATAACATGCCAAACGAACCCCAAATTGTTTATTATTAATATATATATCCTTATCTAAGTCATTTGGCCGAACCTTATATTTTTAGGAATACAATAACAATTAATAATATAATATTTGATTTAACAACTATTTTGTGTCAATTTTGACACTATTTGATATATGATTTTTTTGAAAGTCATAACAGAATTATATGTTCGAACCAAGTTGATTAAATCAACACTAATATATCATAGTAACCTAGAAAATTAGTGGAATTAATAAAAAGTCTTAAATTACATTTATTTTGGTATTTATATTATCAATTATGTCAATATTTCATTAATAAGATAATTACTGCATCATCTTTGTGTCATAAATAAATTATATTATTTGATGTCTAACAATTACAAATAAAATACCATCATGTAGGAAATCGTTTTATCTTTCTAATGAATATTTATAGTCGAATTTATCTTATGTATAACCCCATATTAAAAATGATTTACTTATTAAACTTTGATTTTAACTATTTTAACCCTTCTTTAAATAAATTAATAATAAATGTCCAAATCTAATCCAAGTGGGCCTAAATGGTCATATTTTATTCCTAAGTTTGTTTTTGGTCGAATTACACTTGTCCAATAGAATTAGGACATGTGTTAGGGTAATATTAATATCATATTTACCCTTAGTTACCCTATTTACTATTAACCGCGGTAAAAAAAAGGTAAAAAGTTACTATTCACCAAAAATTATTTTCATCTCATTGAACCACATTTTAGTCCTTGATATTAACCGTGTCTCTCGGATTTTCGAAATTCCATTCACAGAAGCGGTAAAATTATGTTTTATGCAAAATTCAGTTTTTAACCTACCACTTAGTGGTTTCACTATTCATCAAAAATTGAAGTTTTTCAGAAAAATGCCAAAATTTCACCCTAAGCTATAATTGATATTCCGAATTCAAAAATGATTTCTATTTTACAAAATTCCCAACATATAAGTTGCATTAATTAATTTTATAATTAAATCCCGCTGTTAAAACAAATAGCGTGTTTTTTTAAGAAACAAAATCTATCAAAAGATTGACACTTGTTTATGTCTAGTTTAAATGTGAAATTACATCTAATGACCAACATTGTATTAAATTGTAAAAATATATTCTAAATATACTTTAAAACCACTCAAATTAATGTTTTATCACTATTAATTATTTCGATTAAAAAAAGTTGTTTTTAATTATAATTTAGTAATTTTCACTATTCATCAGAATATGAAAGTTATCTGAAAAGTACCAAAATTTCACCTTAGGCTAAATTCGATACTCCGAATCCAAAAAATGAAGTTCATTTTGAAAAATAAGATTTACAGAATTTCAAAAAGGGGTTATTACTATTCATAACGACTAGTTTTAATAATATTTTAATAGAATATCGTTGTTTAGTGAAACTCAGTATTGCGTACTACACACGCTATCGAGGAAGGTTGTGATTGCGTGTAATGCAAGGCAAGTCAAGGATGCATGTTGTGCAAGCTCCTTTTGGTGTAGCGTAAAACACAAGACATTAGTGAAATAAAAAGAATATTTTTCATAAAATCTCGGGCTGTTACAGTGATTTTTGGATATAGGAATTACGTTTTCTTGGCCATGTCATTATTGCGAAAGGCGTTTCTATTGATCCTGAAAAGAGAGAAGTTGTAATCTCTTAGTATCCACCGAAGAATGTTTTTGAGATACAAAGTTTTATTGGTCTATATGGTTACTAATGACGCTTTGTGTGTGATTTTTAGAAACTAGATTCACCAATGACTGCCCTAACAAAGAATAATGCTTCATTACAATAGAGATAAAAATTTTAGAAGACTTTATAGGAACTGATATTTTAGCTTACATCGGCACCTATCATGACCTTTCTAGAATTAGGATAGGGGTATGTGGTGTATTACGATGCATCGTGATCAGGGTTGGGATGTGTTCTCATGACAAAAGATCATGTGGTTAATTAAGGATTAAGACATTTGAGGTTGCATGAGAATAATTACCCAACACAAGATTTGGAGTTACATGTAGTCGCCTATGCTTTGAAAACATGGAGACATTATCTCTTTGGTGAAAAATTTACTGTGTTTACGGATCAAAAAATCTTGCAACAGATTTTCTCATAGTGAAATTTGAATCTGAGGAAAAACAAATGGATGGAGTGTCTCCATATGTTTGAATTTGACTTGATGTACACACTTGGGAAATAAAATTTCGTGGAAGATGCATTGAGTAGAAATTCATATGCTCAGTTATCGAAAGAAGCTTCAGAAGAATGGTAGTTGATGTCAGTCTTAGCTGATATGCATGGGGAATGTAAATATTGGGGGTGATATTGTGGGTTTATTATTATCTACACTTGTTCCTAATTTAGTAAAAATGATCAAAGAGGCACAAATATCTGATGATGAATGTCTTGTTTTAAGTTCAAAACTCAATTGTGTAGACCATTTAGGGATGAAAACTTGATGGGGGTTCAGTTTTATGTTTCATAGATCAGATGGTTGTACATCTAGTTTTTCAAGAACAAATCCTTCATGATTACCACCATTTGAGATGGGTTGTACATCCAAGTACACAAAATATGTATAAGGAATTGAAGGAACAGTTTTGGTGGACCAGCATGAAAAGAAAGGTGGACGAGTTCATCTCACGGTGCTTAACTTGTTAGCAGGATAAAGCAGAGCATTAGAGACTAGCTGGTATGTTACAATATTTTACTATCCAAGTGTGGAAATAGGATTAGATAGCAATGGATTTTGTTACAGTTCTTCCAAGAACGGTGTAGAAACGTGATTCCATTTGGGTGATAGTGGATCGTCAAACTAATTCGGACTAATTCATCCCTATTCATGAAACTCATACAGTAGAGGATCTTTCAAAAATATATATCTGAGAAGTGGTAAAGAGGCATGGTGTTCCAGTGTTAATATTCAAAAATAGATATCTGCAGTTCATATTTCATTTCTAGAAAACCTTATAGCAATCCCTTGGGACTCAGTTGACCATGAGTACTGTGAATCATCCTCAGACATATGGGAAATCCGAGAAGACAATACAAATGTTGAAAGGCATTTTTAAGGCATGTGTAATGGATTTTGGTGGCTCATGGGAGGAACATATACCTATAGTGGAGTTCCCTTGCAACAACATCTATCAATCCTCGATACACATGGCCCTTCTTGAAACATTGTGTGGGAGTCCTTATCATTCTCCACTATGATGGGTGGATATATGAAAAATATCACTAGTCTGGCCCGACCTTGCCTATGAAACAATAGAGAAGATCCAGCTGATTAGAAAGGGGATGGACATGACTCTGAGTCGTTAATAATCTTATACAGATCACCGTCGAAGACCGTTGTCATTCACTGTGGGTGATCATGTCTTCATGAGGATCTCTCCAAGGGTTGGATATCATCGCTTCATGAAGCAGGGCACATTATCTCATGATACATTGGCCATTTTGAGATACTAGAATGTGTTGGAGAGGTGAAATATTGGTTTGCATTACCACTATAGATTAGTTCGGTGTATAATGTGTTCCATGTTTCCCAGTTGAAAAAGTATCACCCTTATCCTAACCATGGGATCAGATGGGATCATGTTGAGCTATAACTGGATGCATCCCTTGTACATATCCAAGTGCATATCATGGATAGAAAAGATAATGTATTGCATGGGAAAAGCATTGGCCTAGTGCAGGTTTTATGGAAACATGGTCAGATTCAGGAATAGACTTGGGAACATGAGAAGGAAATAAATGACCAGTGGCCATAACTCATTTTGTCCAGTGAGGATTTTCTACTTTCCAGGGATGGAAAGACCAATGGTGGGGTGAATTTAGTACTCCCGATTTCGGGTATATAACCCCTTTCCTCACATTTTTTTAAATTTGTGGGCATAAAATATTGATTTCCATCAAATAGAGAGTTCCCAAAAAATAGGGAGTTTCCAAAAAATAGGTAATTTATATAAAATAGAGTGTTTCCATAAAATAGAGAGATTCCATAAAATAGAGAGTTTCCAAAAAATAGGTAGTTTCCATAAAATAGAGAGTTTCCATAATATAGAGAGTTTTCATTAAGTTGGGTGTTTCCATAATGTTTTTTGTTTCCTTAAATTGAGGTGTTTCCATAAAGTGGGTGTTTCTATAAAGTGGGTTGTTTCCATAAAGTAGGGTGTTTCCATAAAGTGGTATGTTTCCATAAAAAATATGTTTCCCTAAAAAGGGTAATTGTGAAGGATCAGAGAAATTTGGGGTTTTATAAGGAGTGTTGGGACCAAAAGGAAGATCACACAATCCATACACAGTTGGCCCAAACCTTGTGGTCAAAGCTTTTGCATAGGTAAAATCTAGATCCTATTTTCTACGCGTTTACTCATTTTTTTCTATATATTTTTGTTTGGATTCACAATGCATATATTTTAGGATTACTCTCCCGAGAAGGTTTTAGAACCCTCCCCACATGTGTTAGAGCCAACCCAGAGCCTTCCCATGGTGATTTCTAGTTCGATTCTTGATGTATGCCACTATTCTTTCCGGATTTTTCATGTTTTCTTATATCTTCTTAGATCTAATTCTATGATATCCTTTATTTCTCAGATATGAACGTAATTTTGGTAGTTCTACATTTTTGGTTTCCAAATAAATCAGTGTTGAATTGTGATCTTTCTAGAATAAGAGAACTAATTTCGTTCTTAGAGAATCGACCCATTTCTTGTGCGTTTTTCGTCAGTTATCAAATTTTCATTAAAACCATCAAGATACATGGATTCCCTTTCAAATCCTCTTGATATAATTGTTTGTATTAGATTCAAATTGGTTTATTGACTCTGAAATGAATGAAAAAAAATCTTTTTTTGGGATGATTTATGGTTTTTGTGATGTTTCCTGATCTTGGTGAATAGTTGTGGAATGGGAGTTTAGTTTCATGAATTTAAAATAATGATTTTAAAATATGGCATTTACAGAATTTCTAAATGGTTGATGGAAAATATATTTTCAATAGAAATGGGTTATAATAAAAAATGCAGTTTTACTTAATTGGTTTGGAATTGAAATGGTTTGGCATTGAAATGGTTTTGATTGAAATGGGTTTCAATAAAAAGATGTTTTTATTAAAATGGCTATTTTGGCATGATTGTTGGGAATTTGTGGTGTGTGTTCATGTTTCTTATACATGGCTTGGTTTAAATATGACCTTGTGCTCAGTGCCAAAGGTTTAATGGAATGTGAGAATTTCATACACGAGGTGTTGTTAAAATATGACATTGTGCACGATGATAAAGGGTTAATGGAACGTGGGAAACAATTGCCTTGTGACGACATGGTAGATTGACGAGAAACAACTCAGGAGTATGGAACTGTCATAACGTTGCATGAATGGTTAGTTGCACGGGTTTGAGGAATGGATGGGTATGCTGATAAAAGGATATTATGGAATGGTTGAAAATATTGTTTAGTTATTTTTCTGGAAAAATATCTTGATGGGAATAATTGGTTTCAATTTCACTTGTATGTATTGGTAATGAATGGTTTTTGAAACTTGTTTATATTTAGTTATAATTTCTTTTGAGAAATTGTTATATATAAACTATTTTATATAATTGTTTCTAACTCTTTTATGCTAGTGGCGTGATTAGGGAAGTCATTGGGTAAAACCTACTGAGTTTTATACTCACCCCCAACTTTGGCATTTTGGTACTTTTGTAGATTCTATATTTTAGGACTAGGGAATAGGTAATGTTTCACACGTGTTTAGCACTACCTCGTGATGTTTTGGTTGTTCGGAGATTTTGGAGCTTGGTTCTTGTGGAGCATGGAGTCTTGAAACAGTTGTGTGTAATATTTCATCTGTGTACTTTGATACTTGGGTTTTCTTCTTTTGTTGCTTATTTTGATGTGGTTTTGAAATACATGAAGTTGTTGAGTTTTCTTTCATTTGTTCATGCATCATATAGTGAATGTTCATTATGGTTGTTAGGTTAATTGGTTTATTTATTTAAGGGTAAATGATCCCCCACTTGTATTTGAAATGCTTCAGCATTTATTGCCAGCCTTTGGAATCTTGGGGATGTCGCTTAAGGCCAAGTAATGACTCATTGTACTATCAAGACAATGATATTTAGAGGGTCGTTACATCATACAACATTAGAAAATTAAAATCAGAAGATTTATATGGATGTGTGAAAATATGATAAGATTATTTATGCCAATAAATGAACCAACAACACATATTGTCCAATAAAAATGAGAAAGTGAAATTGAATAAAATAAATCCATCTCTTTGAAATGGATAGGATAAAACCTAGTAAGGCATAAACAATAACACAAAACATGGTGATAGAGTCACATATATATGGAAGAAAATGGAAATGATATTACGAGAGTAATTATTCTGTAAACTGTAGGGAATATATTTGTATCATGCAACACCCCAAGATTTTATGGAATGTCTCTTTTTTATTTAACACATTCGATATCATTTGATGCACACAACTCTGAGTTTAAAACCATGATATAAAATTTGAAATGTGGCCTTTATAAACTTAATGTTAAATTTCTAAGAATTAATAATGTTAACAAAATTATGAAATTTATATTTTTAAATTGATCCAAATTATTTTTATAGGCATAAGATAATATTAAAAGGAATTTTATGTATAAAAGACTATTTTTTCTAAATAAGTTTTACCACCTTTTGATGGCGTACTTATTTCAAAATTAAATTTTGAGAGTTATATAAATTTTAATGAAGAAAATATTCTTTATTATGAATATCATAGTGTCCAAATTATCTTAGGGTGAAATTTTGGTATTTTTTTGGAAAATATTTATTTTCTAATGAATAGTGGAAGGCACCAATTTGTATAAAACTATCAGTTTATTTATTAAAAAAGTTATATTTATGATTTGAATTTCAAATCACCAATGAAAGTAAAAAATTAAATTTCCTCTTATCATAAATGAATATTTGATATATTTATATCATGTTATAAGTAAATAAATGTATTAAAAATGATAAATTAAGTATTAAGATTTCTGTTTAATGTAAATGTTTATTTAATATTATTTAATTAATATAAGGATTGAATATAAAATTTATTTTCAACAAATAGATTCATAAATTAATATTTTCCCATTATATGATAATAAGAAATATTAATGAGACCTTAATTGATTTTTCAAAGTTTCATAAAATCAATTATAATTTTAAAATATGTATTGTTTTGAATAAATGATGATATTTATTAAAAAATATAATTATAATATTGGGAAAGTAATTTTCATAACATGGAGTTTCTTTTTAAATTATAAATGTCAATAAATTGTTTAGGATAATATTTGATGGTTTTTTAATATAAGTGAATTGTTAGTGAATAGTGAAATATAGTAATCTATGGTATTAATTAAATAAATTAATTGTGATGATGTATTGATGCTTTCAGAACCATTATTTCTAATTATCCTGTACTATTTACTACATAATGTCATTGGAATCATAAATATTGGTAATCTGGATCAAAAATAATAAATCAATGTATATAATAATCAACTGACACCCATCTCCTCCACTATAAAGACCACCCATCCCCACCTCTTCTTCTCACACCATCCAAGACTTGAATCTTGTCCAAATTATACCCAATATTCTTCCCAATCATTCCATACACATCTAAGAGACCTTTTTCTAAAAAAAGACAAAATCCAATTTCCCTAAGGAGGTACTCAAGGTGAAGAAGTTCGGGATGTATAATCCTCTTTTGTTTTCTGTAATGGCCCGGACCCTCCTGGCCCATTACTTTTCCAAAAGTGAGGCTCCACCCAAACAGTGGCACTGTGAGGGTGAGACCATGACGATGAAACAATGATGGTGGAACCGTGACGGTGGCACCATGAGGGTGACACCGTGAGGGTGGCACCGTGAGGGTGGCATCGTGAGGGTGACACCGTGAGGGTGGCACCGTGGGGGTGACACCGTGAGGGTGCCACCTTGACGGTGGCACCGTGTCCCCTCACCGAGCCTTTCATTTCTTTTTTTCCAGTACCTGACTTTTCTGCGCCAACAATGTATGTTTTGATGTAAATTAATTCTTTTACTCTTTTTAAAACAACTTAAATCCCATAATTAATTCTTGAAAATCTCGAGAAACCTCCCCAATGGTGGATATTAAATAACACCTTAATATCATCGTGTGTAACTACCCAACCGCGTGGTCAACCCACGACCCCCACTCACGCGGTTTCACATTCTTATCTCAACCATCCGCGGACCCTATAACTAAAGGGTTCTCCCAGGGTTTTTTCTTTTCTCAATCACCCTCGGCATGGAGTACTTTCGTCCAGATGAGCTGATTTTCGTACATCGGGCGAGCCAAATCTTTATGCGTGAAGTTCCTCCCCTGGCCTAAGCGTCGATCGTCGATCAACAAGTAGGGAATTTCTCCTTCGCCTCTCTCTTTCGTGTATCATACGGGGTGGGCGTGATTTTGATTCTGTAGAATTGGATAAACGAGACTCAAATAACGATAATGAATGAATTATATAAAGAATGAAGGGGGGGGCTATGATCGTTGATGTTGTGTATTTTCTTTTTATGATCATGGATTATGCCTTCTGAAAATCGAGGTCATTGGTTGTCGTTGTCTATGTACTAATGAACCCCTCGTATTGTTTTAAATGGCTTGTTTTGTAATTCTAAACTACTGCTATGAAAGGTAAATTGGATAATCATGTATACCCAGATGAATAAATTGAAAGCACCAGGATCAAACCTTCTATGATAACTCCTGGTTAAAACACACAGAAATTGAAATCATGGATCATGTAAAATCTTTTAAATCTGAAAATACCCACATGGGCCTGTTTTTCTTGATGGTAGTGGTTTGATTGTTCTTCTTCCATGGGCCAGTTGCTGGAGATGTGGGAGGGAATGGGATCCCTTGTTTTTATACTCTCGGTGGTTGTGCAATTGTGAATGGGATTCCCTGTTGTTACGGAATCAGTGGTTTGAGTTTTGTGGCCGGGTGGTTACCTCGTTTATATCACGAATAGGGGTGGGATCCTCTATTGATGAAAAACCTTTTTGGGGGAGGGGACATGGGGCAGTGTCTCGAGGTTGTCTTTGGTTCCAGTACTTCGGGGGATTTCACTTATTCCTTTATTGTTGTGACTTTACAAGAGAACCGGGTGTGGATACTTAAATTGACATTTGGATGGTTTCTTTTCCTTGGTTATGCTTATGGTTTTAGTTTCCCAGTAGTGCATAAAATTATTTGAACATTATTACTGAACATGAAAATAAGAATGGGAGAAACATGTTTTGTTGGTGAGAGTCGTGACTCGGACTTGAGTGCTATTGTGATTTGTAGGCTGTCTGAAGAAAAACCAAATTTTGGGTGAGTGCTTGTTACCTATGTATATACTTTTAGTTTTGTGCTTCTTATTCGTTCCCCACCCAAGTTGAGTACTTATTGCCGAACACCCCAATTTTAGGGGGGGGTGTTTTTCACAACACTATTCTTAGTGGCTGGTTTTTAGCTCCTTTTCTTCTCCCTTTCCCAGATAGCCCAAGTACCATCGGGCAGGCTGTGATGGCCTGAGGTCCATTATTAGCCCAAGAATCTTCGAGCAGGGTAGTTTGGTGGTTATGGACCAGGTGTGTGCGGGCAGGTGGTTTCCCAAGTATCTTCGGGATGAGGCCCAGGTGTCTTAGGGTGTGGCAGTGGATCTTCTAGCCCAGGTGTCTTTGGGTGTGGTGGTGGTTTTTCTGACCTAGGTGTTTGCATGTGTGGTTACGTGTGACAGTTGTGGCCCAGGTGTTTGCGGGCGGGTTTCAGCAGTGGGAATGTGTGCGGTTGTGGCCCAGGTGTGTGCGGGCGGGTGTGGCAGTGGGACTGCAGTGAGAATGGTGGGATTGGTTCGATGCGTATGATGTATCAATAACCAGTGGGAAAGTGGCGTGGGGTACCCAAATATCGATGTGCACTTATTATATATATTAATTGACTTGTGTTATTTGGTGAGTGTAGCCGGTGAGTGGGATGGGTGAACTCCTTGATAGTGTTGGTTGTCTGCTTCTCATGGAACATTAGTATGTTCCCCCACTTGTTCATGAGAGTCTTTGGTTTTTCCTACTAAGTGTACTTGTATGCTCACCCTACGTATATAAAAAAGCTGCTTTATGTTTTCCAGGAGGACTTCAGGGATCGCGCAGGACCATACTAGCTCAGATCTTGGGGCAGTCACAGTTGATGTTTTCTTTCTTTGGTACTTACCCTTGTAGTCACTTCTGTACCTTGTGGCTTTTACTTTTGGAACATTCATGTGGGAATGGTGTACTTTTGGCATTACTTTTCTTTTACTCTTCGTGTTGTTGGGTTTCATCATCTTATCTACCGATCCGATAAAACAAAAAGGGTAATCCCTTCCACTTGTGTGTAATTTCCATACCCTTGGTGCTAGTCGCCACTCCGGGACCTATAGAAGGTGGGTTTTGGGGGTCATTATCTCTCCTTCAACTTAAAGTAGGAAGGGCTTGGCAACCTTCTGACCCTTCCCTCCTTTTGGTGAAGGCGGGTCGTGACAGAATGGTATCAGAGCCTGGTTGAGAGGTAGGATGGAGTACGGAGTTAGGCATAGTGAGGATTGCATGGGATGGTAAGGAAACAGTGTTGGGTGACCTTGGTGCGTGAATTAGGCCAGGGAAGACCGGCTAGATCATGAGATTTTAGGGCCCCCTGTGATCCGATGCAAGGACTCTAGACCTATCGAACTACCAAGCGAGGCCACGCTAATTGCAGGGTAGAAACCCTAGGAAAGGTACATGCATCATAATGACTTGTGTTCTCATGTTTATGGGGTGTCTTGGTAATTAAGAATAAATAAAAATTTAAGATGTTTTTAGAACAGTATTCTACACTACTTGGGCTTAGGCATTCCTTGTTTACCTTGCAGCTATGGCACCTGGGAGATGACCATGTGTGGTACAGGCGATCGAGGCCCCAGGGACTACTTTGGCCAATCGACAGAGAGCTGATCGAGAAGAAGAGGATGACTAGTGGAAGAAGACTCTTCAGGCCTTCCAGTGATAGACCCTCGAGAAGTATGAGGGCAACACCTCTGACATGAAGACGAAAGGATGGCTAGAGGAGCTAGTTATAGCCTTTAGCCTGATTCGGGCCCCGACAGAGTACCGGGTTCCTATGGCAATCAGCCAGATGCGGGGAGCGGCGCGTCAGTGGTGGATGCTTTACCTGGGGGAGAGGAGAGAGGCTGAGGTGGCATGGGCTGTTTTTGACAGGGAGTTCTGGGCATAATTCATCTCTTTGACAATGAAGACAGAAAAGAGACAGGAGCTACTCTCCCTCCAACAGGGGAGTATGTCCGTGAGGGATCTAGGGATCAAGTTCAAGGGCCTCCTATGTTTTTCTCTGGACCTCTTTCCCGACGAGGAGTCTCGGGCAAGGCGTTTGGAGGAGGCGCTCTGACCCTCCCTCCAGTATGTTGTTACCCCCTTTACCCTGCCGACATACTTGGAGGTCCAGAAGAAGGCCGAAGTGGTGGAGAGGATGCATGATCTAGGAGGTGTGTCATGAGAGGGGATCCAGCTAGGACCAGCAAAGGGGAAGTCTGTCAGCACTAGGCATCCAGCGTCAGGACCCTCCAGGTTCCGACCCACAGGGAGTAGGCCGCAACAGTTTCAGTTTCGATCCCCTGGTCCTCGCCCCTTTTCCTTGGCCTAGGGCCAAGGTGCTTCGTCTGTGGGAGCCCTGGACATCTCCAGAGTCAGTGCCCAGAACAGTTACAGTACGGTGGTGGAAGACAGCCCCAGAACCCGCCCTAGCTGTAGCTTCCAGCCAGGCCTTTCCAGCAGCAGCTGCAGGGACAGTGAGCTCCCGCTCCTGTGAGGGCAGACATAGGAGGAGGAGGCCGACCTCAGGGTGCTCCTTAGGGACCTCTACCAGGGCGTGGTTGGGGAGGTGGCCGACAGCCGAGGGGCAGAGGATCCAGGAGTGGATAGCTACACGCCGCAGAGGCAATAGTTCTTGTAGGGACAGAGGTTGTTCAAGGTAAGATCAGTTTGTTTAGAACTCTTGCTTATTCCTTGTTCGATACCAGAGATTTGCACTCCTTTGTTGCACCTAGTCTAGCCCGTGCCTTGGGTCTAGATGCCGAGAGACTTCCAGCGCCCCTGGTGTTGAGTACATCAGTCAGAGGTCAGACCGACTTGTTGATTGTTTTTCGAGGATGTAGACTGATGATAGGGCCACACCAGTCGGTTAGGGATCTTCTTCTGCTACAGATATAGCCATAAGATGTCATCCTAGGAATCGACTGGTTATTTTATGTGTGTGCCATCATCGACTATTTCCTAGGGAGGGTCGTGTTCTCAGACTTGGGTGGCCAGTGTGTTACCTTCACCGGCGAGTGGAGCGGTCAGAAGGGCATCAGGTGAGAGGAACCCCTCCTCTCCTTGTTAGACAAGCTATCAGTAGAGTAGGTAAGTGCTAAGATGGTGGAGGTGCCAGAGGTTGTCTGTGAGTTTATGGACATCTTTCCTAAGGAGGTGACGACTCTACCCCTTCAACATGATATCGAGTTCGGGATAGAATTGCAGCCCGACGCTTGTCCGATCTTGATGGCTCCCTACCGGATGGCACCTTCAGAGCTACGGGAGTTGCAGATCCAGATTGACAATCTGATGAAGAGGGGTTATGTTTGGCGGATTGAATCACCATGGGCTGCTCCAGTCTTACTCTAAAAGAAGGTAGATGGTGGTCTCAGGTTGTGCATAGACTACAGGAGGCTGAATCATGTGATGATCAAGAATCACTACCCTCTTCCGAGGATAGATGATATTTTCGACCAGCTGAAAGGGGCAGGATGGTTCTCGAAGATCGACCTACGGTTTGGGTACCACCAGTTGAGAGTGAAGGAGGGAGACATCCTGAAGACGGTGTTCAGGTGAAAATATGGACACTTCGAGTTCGTAGTCATGCCCTTCGGTGTTACGAACTCCCCGACTGTGTTCATGGGGCTTATAAACTCCATCTTCCGGGAGTACCTAGATCGGTTCGCAGTTGTGTTCATCGATGACATCCTAGTCTACTCAAGATCAAAGGAGGACCATGAAGAGCACCTGAGGACGGTTCTGGAGGTCCTCCGACATCATCAGATCTATGGGAAGTTGTCGAAATGCAAGTTCTGGACACGAGAAGTGCACTTCCTTGGGCACGTGGTGTCTGAGCAGAGGGTAGCGGTGGACCCATCAAAGGTTGAGGTAGTCGTTTCTTGGACATCAGCCAAGAGTTTGGAAGAGGTACGTAGTTTCCTCAGGATGGTGGGTTACTATCGGAGGTTCATACCCAACTTCTCTCGAGTAGCAGCCCCTTTGATAGCCCTGACCAAGAAAGACCAGGTTTTCGTGTGGAGTGAGCAGTGCGAGTCAGCCTTCAGCTATCTGAAGGAGAAGTTGGTTAGTGCCCCAGTGATGAGATTACCAGAACAAGGGGCAGCTTATAAGGTGTTTTTCGATTCTTCAGGACAGGGCCTGGGATGTGTGTTGATGCAGCATCAAGGGGTGATATCTTATGGGTCCAGGCAGCTACTCCCCCATGAGTGTAATTACTTCACCCACAACCTGGAGCATGCAGCGGTCGTTTTTGCGCTAAAGTTATGGTGACACTACCTCATCGAATAACGCTTTGTGGTCTTCACAGATCACAAAATCTTGAGGTATATCTTCTTTCCAGAGGGACTTAAACATGCGAGAGCAGAGATGGGTGGAGTTCCTCCAGGATTACGACTTCGAGATCTCTTATACCGAGGGCAAGGGCAATGTAGTGGCTATTTCCTTTAGCAGGAAGACGTAGAAGGATGCGGTCCGAGAGTCGGCGGACGCCTGGAAAGCGATGGAAGAGTTGGCTACCTTACACCTGGATGCGATGATGGATGGTGGTAGAGGTTACCTATATCAGATAACAGTGCAGTCTTCTCTATTGCAGCAAGTGGAGGAGTCTCAGTGGGGAGACCCAGAGTGAAAAGTGATGCGTGACCGATTTTACCAGGGCAATGCTCTAGAAGGATGGACAGAGGATGGTTAGAACTAGATGCTTTTCTAGGTAAGGTCGTTTGTTCCAGGAGTGATGCGCGACAAGGTTCTCAGTGAGTTCCAAAACTCACCCCTGGCGGTACACCCAGGAGTTTCCAAGATGTACCAAGGAATGAAGAGACAGTTTTGGTGGCCCGGAGTGAAGCGAGCAGTGGCAGAGTTTGTGTCCAAGTGCTTAGTGTGTCAGCAAGTGAAGGGTGAACACCGAGTTCCAGGTGGCCTACTGCATTCTCTAGATGTCCCTGAGTGGAAGTGGGGCGACATCTCGATGGATTTAATCACGTTAATTCCCAAGGTCCGAGGGTCATACAACGCCATCTGGGTTATAGTGGACCGGTTAAGGAAATCAGACCACATTCTGGCAATCATGGAGTTGATTACTGTGGATGCTTTGGCACGAAATTACGTGGATGAGGTGGTGCGGTTGCATGGAGTTCTGAGGTATATAGTCTTGGATAGGGATGCATGGTTTACCTCACGGGTCTGGAAAGGATTGAAACATGCTTTTGGAACACAGTTACGCCTTAGAACTGCTTTCCATCCCCAGATAGATGGACAAACAGAGAGCACCATCCAGACCATGGAGCATATGTTGTGGGTATGTGTTCTGGACTCAAGGGGATCATGGGTGTGACACTTACCCCTGGTAGAGTTTACCTATATTAATATCTATCACTCTGCAATCGGTATGGCCCCGTTTGATGCCTTGTACGGGAGGCCCTTCCATTCACCTATGTGTTGGGCCGAAGTAGGAGAGGCATGCATCCTTGGCCCGAAGGTGGTGTAGAGCATGACAGAGAAGGTTCAGCTCATACAGGAAAGGATGAAGGCGGCCCAGGACTGGCATAAGTCGTATGCTGATACCCGGAAGAGGCCCTTGGAGTTTGAGGTTGGAGACCATGTGTTCTTGAAGGTCTCCCCTCGGCGTGGGAAGTGGAGGTTCGGAAAGGGGAGTATGCTTTCTCCCAGATTCATTGGACCCTTTGAAGTGTTGTGGAGGATCAGAAAAGTGGCTTATCAGCTAGCATTACCACCACAACTACAGAGGATACATGATGTATTTCATGTGTCCCAGCTCTGTCGGTATCTGCACGACGATTCACATGTCCTTGATTGGGGTGAGATGGACATCAAGGATGACGTGACTTTTGTGGAGAGACCAGTGATGATCAAGGATCGCAAGGAGAAGGTGCTTCATTGGAGAACCATTCCCTTGGTTTGTGTGTTGTGGAGACATGGTGGTCTTGAGGAGAGTATGTGGGAGAGGGAAGCACAGATGCGTACCCAGTACCTACGGTTATTTTGAGTTTTGTTCCTTGTGGTACCTATTGTGGTAGAACGTTTTGTCTTTTTTGCTATGAAATGTACTGCTTTTCTTTCCTCTGAATGTGTGTTAAAAGACCTATCTATTGGGGAGGAGAGAACCCAACCCCTAATCAAGACGCATTAAGGTGGATGTGATTAAACCCGCGCAGGCAGGTCAGTGCCGCCCAAAGCGGATAATATCTTGACATGGGGGAGGAGACTCCCCAACCCACATGCCTGGGTAGTTTTGCATGGTATGTTTCTTGGTTCTTTTCAGGGAAGTGTTTTTAGTTAGCATGGGTTCACTTCTAAGAGGTATATTTCAAGGTGGTTGTTCAGACCCTCTATTTCCTTCTGGGTTTGTTTTAATTCTCAAGGACGAGAATCACTTAAGAGGTATCTAATGTAATGGACCAGACCCTCCTGGACCATTAATTTTCCAAAAGTTAGGCTCCACCAAAACAGTGGCACCGTGAGGGTGAGACCGTGACGGTGACACCGTGATGGTGGAACCGTGACGGTGGCACCGTGAGGGTGACACTGTGATGGTGGCACCGTGAGGGTGACACTGTGAGGGTTCCACTGTGAGGGTGGCACCGTGAGGGTGCCACCGTGAGGGTGACACCGTAACAGTGGCATCGTGTCCCTTCGCTGAGCCTTTCATTCTTTTTTTTTTCAGTACCTGACTTTTCCGCTCCCGCAACGTAGGTTTTTACGTAAATTAATTCTTTTACTCCTTTTAAAACCACTTAAAGCCCATAAATAATTCTTAAAAATTTCGAGAAACCTCCCCGATGGGGGATATTAAATAACACTTTAATATCATCATGTGTAACTGCCCAACCGCGTGGTCAACCCACGACCCCCGCTCACGCGGTTTCACATTCTTATCTCAACTGTCCGCGACCCCTATAACTAAAGGGTTCACCCTGGGTTTCTTCTTTTCTCTATCACCCTCGGCGAGGAGTAATTTCATCCAGATGAGATGATTTTCGTGCATCGGGCGAGCTGCATCTTTATTCCTGAAGTTCCGCCCCTGGCCTAAGCGTCGATCGTCGATCAACAAGTAGGGAATTTCTCCTTCGCCTCTCTCTTTCGTTTATCATGAGGGGTGGGCGTGCTTTTGATTCTATAGAATTGGATAAACGAGACTCAAATAAAGATAATCAATGAATTCTATAAAGAATTAAGGGGGGGGGGTGTGATCGTTGATGTTAATTTTTTTTATCATGGCTTACACCTTGGGAAAATCGAGGCCATTGGTGGTCGTTGTATATGCACTAATGAACCCCTCGTAGTGTTTTAAATGGATTGTTTTGTAATTGTAAACTTTTGCTGTGAAGGGTAAATTGGTTAATCATGTATACCCGACTGAATAAATTGAAAGCACCAGGATCAAACCTTATGTGATAACCCCTAGTTAAAACACACGGAAATTGAAATCATGGAGTGTGTAAAATATTTTAAATCAGAAAATACCCACATGGGCCTATTTTTCTTGATGGTAGTGGATTGATTGTTCTTCTTCCATAGGCCGGTTGCTAGAGATGTGGGAGGGGATGGGATCCCATATTTTTTTATACTCTCAGTGGTTGTAAAATTGGGAATGGGATTCCCTATTGTTACGGATTTAGTGGTTGTGAGTTTTGTGGCCAGGTGGTTACCTTGTTTATATCACGAATAGGGGTGGGATACTCTGTTGATGAAAAACCTTTTTGGGGGAGGGGACACGGGGCAGTGTCTCGGGGTTGTCTTTGGTTCCAGTACTTCAAGGGATCTCTCTTATTCCTTTGTTGTTGTGACTTTACAAGAGAACCGGGTGTGGATACTTAAATTGACGATTGGCTGGTTTCTTTTCATTGGTTATTCTTATGGTGTTAGTTTCCCAGTAGTGCATAACATTATTTGAACATTATTACTGAATATGAAAATAAGAATGGGACAAATGTGTTTTGTTGGCGAGAGTCGTGACTCGGACTTGAGTGTTGTTGTGATCTGTAGGCTGTTTGAAGAAACACATAATTTTGGGTGAGTTCTTGTTACCTATGTATATACTTGTAGTTTTTTTCTTCTTATTCACGCCCCGCCCAAGTGGAGTACTTAGTGCCGAACACCCCCATTTCATGGGGGGGTGTTTTTCCTAACACTATTCTTAGTGGCTGGTTATTAGATCATTTTCTGCTCCCTTTCCCGGATAGCCCAAGTACCTTTGGGTAGGTTGTGATGGCCTAAGGTCCATTATTACCCCAAGAATCTTCGGGTGGGGTAGTGTGGTGGTTATAGACCAGGTGTGTGCGGGAAGTTGGTTTCCCAAGTATATTCGGGATTAGGCCTAGGTGACTTCGGGCGTGGCAGTGGATCTTCTAGCCTAGGTGTCTTCGGACGTGGTGGTGTTTGTTCTGGCCTAGGTGTTTGTAGGCGTGGTTAAATGTGACAGTTGTGGCCCAGGTGATTGTGGGTGGGTTTCGGTGCTAGGACTGCATGTGGTTTTGGCCCAGGTGTGTGCGGGCGGGTGTAGCAGTGGGACTGCGGTGAGAATGGTGGGATTGGTTCAATGCGTAGGATGTCTCAATAACTAGTGGGAAAGTGGCGCGGGGTACCCAAACATCGATGTGCTCTTATTATATATATTACTTGACTTGCGTTATTTGGTGAGTGTAGCCGGTGAGTGGGATGGGTGAACTCCTTGATAGTGTTGGTTATATGCTTCTCATGGAACTTTAGTACGTTCCCCCACTTGTGCACGAGAGTCTTTGGTTTTCCTTACTGAGTGTACTTGTATGCTCACCCTACGTATATAAAAAAACTGCTTTCAGGTTTCTAGGAGGACTTCTGGGATCGCACAGGACCGTACTAGCTCGGATCATGGGGCAGTCGCAATTGCTGTTTTCTTTCTTTGGTAGTTAACCTTGTAGTCACTTTTGTACCCTGTGGATTTTACTTTTGGAACATGCATGTGGGAATGGTTCACTTTTGGCTTTACTTTTCTTTTACTCTTGGTGTTGTTGGGTTTCATCATCTTATCTCCCGATCCTATAAAACAAAAAGGGTAATGCCTTCCACTTGTGTGTAATTTCCATACCCTTGGTGCTAGTCGCCACTCCGGGACCTATAGAAGGCGGGTTTCGGGGGTCATTATCTCTCCTTAAACTTAAAGAAGGAAGGGCTTGGCAACCTGCTGACCCTTGCCTCCTTTTGGTGAGGGCGGGTCCTGACATTTTCCATTATTTTTCATTTCAAATTATTTTCCTTTCTTATACACGTTACATCTCCCATCATCCATGTGTAATGGTAACTCTAGTATATTATATATACTAAAATTTTATTTTTAAATTTTAGGATCCATCATCAAACCCATTAACCTCTCCCTTTTATTTTGAAAATGAAAAAATTGTTCGAGTGTTTTTTATTAACCACCTTCATGGGTAATGGTTTTTCATTTTTTAATGCCGCCCCCAAGTCTGGTAATAAAACCATTATAATGGTCAAAACAGACAATATAATTTATATTAAATAGTTTTTAGTGTTCTAGAACCATTATAAATATATAAAATTAATTAATAAACCAAAAGTAGTTCACGATGATGGAAAAAATGAGAAAATAATTGAAACTGTCATTATTAACATTTTATATAATGAATCATCCACATAACATAAAAAAGATATTAAAGACCATTTAATATTCTGGATGTTCATTAATAACATATAAATTCAATTATGAATAACTATTACCATTTTTCATAATCTTTAATACATGTATATAAGTGAACTAGTCATGAAATCCAAGGAGACGAACCCTCCTGAATGACGAAATCATCTTATATCTTGCCAAACATGTCATAAGTAAATGTTATAAAATTATAAAAAATCAAATACGTGTGGAATAGTTTTTTAATTAAATTATTAATTTTTATAATTAAATTATCTATGAATGTACGTTCTATTATAGAAAATATTTTTACATAAAGTAAGGGTTTTCTCATCTCACTTTTATTTTCATGAGATATGCCTTATTCACCACTTATTATTTGTGTGTGGTGTAAGTATTCTTCCATTTTATATAACATATCATTAATCCTTATCTCATTTTGGAAGTGTATGTATTATTCTATTTTATATATCATATATTTAATTCTTATATCATTTTGGTATTCAATATTTCATTTTATGATTAATAATTTTATAGGGAATACTATTCTAATGATGAAAAAGTGGTAAGGGATTATCTTTAAGTTCTAATTTTCCATTGATTATGCTTTATCTCTCTTTACCCAAATTTAAATATTATTTAATTATATATAATTATAATAAAATATAGTTATATGTTCCAAAATTATGTATCTATATCAATTATTCATTATTTGATGATAAATACATGTTTTTGAAAATGTTCACTTTTTAATTGCTCATGATATGTTGGCCTGATTAAAGAGACCTTCTCATTTTTTTTCTCATTTTCATATACAGTCCATTAAATATTTTAAGACCAAATTTTTTTCATAAAATCAAAAATTTCCTCATTAAATACGACCATAGTCCATTTCAGGGTTAATGAAAAAAATTATGCTTTTTCCCTATATTAATGTCTCTTATATTTTCCCTTTAACAGCACTGAAATGGAACATTTCTAAACATTCTTGAAACACTCTTGTCAAATGTTTTCATTTTAGTTGGAAATAATTCATCCCAAATCATGAAAATTTCATAGTTTTAATCCATTAGTTCATGTATATTATTATTTTATAATCCATATACCTATTTTAGACAAATAATTTACCATGATTGTCATTTAATTAACATGGGACGTACTTTTAAATATTTATATTTTATTTAATATTGATATTTGATAATAAGTTAGATCATTTATTAATTAAATCAATTATTTGATCTATGATGTATGTTTTGACTAGTTTGAGTTTGGGTGGGTACTATTTAATGCAATGCCTATGGGTTGGGGACAGTTAATGAAAGCCTAATGGGTGTGTCACGATTATATATATCTCATCAAAGTGTCAGCACTCACATAAGATGAAATAAGTTGGAAAAAAACCCTTTTCATTTTTTCATGAAGAATCAGACATGGTTATTCCTACAATAATAAAGAGTATTGACTATAGTGGTTTATACTCCAGATAAATGATTTCCAATAACTATGCATTCCCTTCATTCAGTGTTAAATCTTTACCATCTATGAGATTTTCACAATTAACAAATATGTGAATTCATTGTCATTATCAGTTTATTTGTTTTCATGTGTTTTCAGTTAGTTATCATACCGTATTGATTATACTTATTGATTAAAGTTATATTTCAAGTACCTAACCCTTACTGAGCATTATGGATCTCAATTTTATTTATTTTCCTTACCCAGGTTATGAAGATGAAATATTTCATTAAGTATTAAAGAAGCATTTTATTTTCATTGTTATGTTCTATGGTCAGTTAACAACATAATAATAGTACCATGTATGTATATAATTCTTCAATACTATTAAAATGATCAATCGTTGGTGATGCGATCTCTCATATCGTTGAAATTGTAATAAAATAACAGCATACTCTGGGATTCATGGGCCAGGGTTATTAAAGTTGGTATCCGAAAATGTTTAGTATAAATCTAGGGAACTAGATTTAGGAAATCTTATATTTCGTAACATAACCCTAATATAGACATTGAGGATACCTTTATAATAAAATCCCTAAAAAAACATGTTTATAAAATTATTTACACATAATGTTTTCATTTTGAGTTAAATATTTCACTAGTTTTGAGATTAAACATTATTTATCATAATGGTATGATCAGATCTAGTGTATATCATCATCTCGAAATGGAACCTCAAAAAAGGAATGGGAACCTCTCCAATGTATATGATCCAAATATTAATTAGGGTCAAATATTTTGTGGTCTTATTCCAATATTTTGAATGGAACAAGACTCCCAATCATTTTCATCATATGATGATATAGTATCATGTGCTATCGAGATAAGGAAAACAATTCCTAATGTATTATGACTTCAAAGGGAACCCAATAAAAAGTGTAATGATGTAAAAACATTAGATAGTGGAATCAACATATGATAATTATGGAAAGAAACATCATGGTACATACTTAAATAGAATGAAAGTTTTATAAAAGTGTTGACTGAAATTTCACCGTGTTTGTGATTTAAAGGGTAAGAAAAAGGTTTCCAATGTACAAAGATTCAATTTAAATGAGATGAGAAACAATGAAAATCAATGCCTCAAGAATCAAATAAATATACTAAAAGGGGGAATTATTAATATGTATATTTTCAGGGGCCATTATTATGTTATTTTATAATTTTATAAATAACGATCTAGTTATAAGAATTATTAGATATAAAAAAAGTTTACTACAATACTTTTTTTAAGGAATTGGATGCATATGATGAATATCCAATGCAATAAAGATAAATTATTCTATTATATATTGTTGACTTGCGAAATATATCAATAAATATGTTCTAGATATTAACATATTAATAAATATATATCTATCAGATAATATTGGTGACCATGAAGGTGGCCCGTGATCTAATGGTCTATGTTATATTAGAATTATGAGATATTAGTTTTTTAAAATATATTAGACCAATAAGAGACATTGTTATTGGAAGCATTCATGTTTCAAAAAGGTTTAATGGATTTTAAGGAGTTCATATATTAGGTATTTGACAATCAAAGCAATATTATTTGGGGAAATAATTTTTAAATTTTATTTTGGAAATTTTGTAGCCATCATTTTTTCATTGAATTTGAAAGTATATATTTTGGATGAGTCTTATAGTTAACTACTTATGGGAGGGATTAATGAAATCATTCATCATAAATATCCCTCTCTTTGTGTATGAAATGAAGTATAAATAGCTCAAAGCACAACCAAAGTATGTTATAAATCTTATGGCATGGAAATAAATCAACAAATTTTCTTTCACGAGTGCATATATATATAGTAAAAGAATCCCTAAACATGAGGATATGTATTTTGGAACAAATACATTATCTATTAACGTTTTTGTGTGAGAATTCAATAGTCTTTTAACCAGTCATAGATTTATGGTTGTTTCATAATCATATTTTTGATAACCATGTTCTCTACCACTCTCCATTAGGACATAAATATTTTATTTATTTTCCATTCCCATGTTTTCACTTCATACTAATTCTCCATTATATGGAAACATGTTTTTGTTGTGACCATCAAATTTTACATTCCCTATTTTTTAGAGGTTGTATTAATCCTTTTTTCTATGTGGGATTTCTGCAAGGGTACACTAAAATTAAAATAGTATTATTACCAATCACATGGTTAATTAGTGAGTAAAAAATTTATTTAATGAGGGTAGAATGAAATACCTAAATATTTTTTATTATATATCTTTTAGATTTTAAAACTTCAATACCTTATGTTTCACGTAACATGGAGTTTAAAACCATGAAATACTATTTAAAATGTAAAAATTATATCTATTCCAATTAATTGGTTGGAATGAATAATATTATCCAAAACCTGAAATTTATATATTTAAATTCATCAAATTTTTTTATATGAATAAGATAATAATATGTCAAATGTTACACATAAAAGATAATTTTTTTGTTAAGGGACCATTACCTCCTTTTAATGGTGTACTATTTTAATATTAAATGTTTATACTTAAATAAATTATATTTTACAAAACAATATTAATTTTTAAAATATTAAGGTCAAAATTAACTTGGGTTTAATTGTTTTTATTTTTCAAAAAATATTTATTTTTCAATTAATAGTTAAAATACATATTATTATAAAACTATGAATTTCATTATATTAAATTTATATCTATGATTTTAATTTTATATCTCATATAAAATTATATGTAAAATTTAGTTGTCCCATAAATCAAATTATTTTATATTTAAATCATGGAAAATATTTATTAATGTATTAAAAAATATAAATTATGATTTGGAATTTCTGTGAAACATCATTGATTATTTAAAATTTTATATTTCATATAATGATAAAAAAATATTTTCAAAACAATATATTCATAAATAAATACATTGTTTTCTTAGGACTATAATATAAATTTATATTAC
Source organism: Viscum album (assembly GCA_963277665.1). NCBI lineage: Eukaryota > Viridiplantae > Streptophyta > Magnoliopsida > Santalales > Viscaceae > Viscum > Viscum album. The sequence continues at coordinate 1,388,188,159 of OY728162.1, read as the reverse complement.
CTTTATTGATTTCTCAAAGTGACATAAAACAATTATAATTTTAAATCGAATTTTTGATGAATAATTAATGATTTGAATAAAAAATCGATTTATCATATTTATAAACATATTTTTATTAAAATGGTGTTTATTTTTTGAATTCATAAAGTCAAAATGTGTTTAATAATAATTTTGTTATTTTCTTAATATAGTTAAATTTTTGTGAATAGTGAAATAATATAATTTAATGTACTAATAGTATACCTAAATTATTTAGTCATTAATGAGGTATGGATGAGTAGGCATCATTATCTTGAAATAACCTTATCTATTTACTTTATTTCTTCATGGTAATCATATGTATTGATAGTCTTGGTCCAAAATAATAAATTAACAAATAAAAGAATCCAAAAAAGTCATGTCCTATAATATAAATACCTCCCCTCACAATATCTTATACCTTCACCACTCAAGCCTTGAAGCTTGTCAATATTCTACTCACTACTCCTTCTAATACTCTCCCCCACTTATAGGATCATTTTTCTCAAAGAAAAGCTAAATCTAATTCCCATATTGAGGATCACAAGGATAAAAAAACTCAAAATGTAAAATAATCTTTTGTTTTCCTTTAATTTTATTTTTAATTTCTTTTCATTTATTATACTCTCATAACCTACCCTAATAAATTATAATTATAAAAAAATTCTTCTATATACTTGAATTTAATTATTTTAATGGAATATCCATCATTTACCTCTTCTCCTCTACCAATTATTGTACAAATTAAAACATCCTCTAAGAGTAGTCGATTCACTACCATTGTGGATGATGGTTTCTCATTTTCTGAACCACATAATGTGATGAAAAAAAAATTATAATGGTTAAAAAGGATTTTTAAATTTAATCAACATCTTATTTAGTTCTTTGGAACTACTATATACACATAATATTATTTAATAAAACCAAATAAGTCCATTATGATAAAAAACCGCATAATAATTTAAATGATAATAGTTAATTTTTTATCAAATTAATCATATTAGTATCTGGAAAATATATATAAGAACTTTTTAATCCTATGGAAGTTTATTAATAATATATAATTTCAATTTTATAACATTATTCCCTTTTTAAATGGTCTTTTATACATGTATACAAGTGAACCAATCCTGAAAACCAAGGAGATGAACACTCTTGAATGATGAGACCGAATCTTATAAATCATAAAAAATGAGATAAATGAACATAATAAAATTATATTAAGTAAAATACAAGTTTAATATCGTATGAAATAAATTATTAATGAATATAATTCCATTATCGATGAAAATATGTTAATGTTAACAATACTTTCCGATATAAGGTATTGGTTTTCTCATCTCACTTTTAATTCTGTGAGATATGCATTAATCACCACATATTACTTATATATGGTTTATTTATTAATCCTTGGTGATGTGATCTATAGTATATATTCCATTATAATAAAATACCCACCAAATCTATGATACCAGGGTTGGGGTAGTTACAATCACTATATGATAAGATTTGATATATATTTTCTAAATATAATTTTTTTGAAGGGTGACCATTGTATAAAAAGGGAAAAATGATAAAGAGAGATATATGGTCTATAGTGGTTATTTGGGAATAATAATTGAGAGATAAATCTATTCTTCATGAACATAAACTCTTGATAAAAGAAGAAGAAAATGATTTTGATCCTATTCTAAAGTCTATTCATCTCATGGGAATCAATGTAGAAGGGGGAAGAAGAAATTAACCATGATTTTTCTGCATAAATCTAATCAATGTATTGAGAATAATAATTAATAATATGATTTGATTAACTATAATTTGAATGAGTTCATTGGATCATCTATTTATAGTAGAGATAATTAAATAATATTGATGATCTGTTGAGTTTTCTTATCACACATATCTCATGAGCTTATAAAGCCAGGAAAGTATAGTATGAAGAATATATTTGATGATTTTCTTTTTCAGAGTCAACTCATGTGATTCATATTTGATTATAATCATGAAATCATATAATATAAATTTTATGAAGGATATCATATTGTGGATTCAGTGATATCTTTATAGTGATAAGATATTCACTTTCGATGGTATAAAAGAAAATAATTGTGTATTCATAGTTGGGGGATATGTAATTAGTGATCCATTAGGTATGTAAGAAAAACATAATGTGAATCTATGAATTTAATGGGGTTATGATGGTGTGAATTCCGATTGTATGATAAAAATTTAATTCCAATATGTATCCTTATAGGTGTGGGATTCACCACAACCATTATAATCCAAGATGTTTTATAGTGGAGAATCCCTAATTGGGGTGAAAAGATAATCATGATAAGTAGTATGCTTCTTGGTAAGGGGTTGAACCCTGTTAAAATGAAAATTACATGTTTACATTATTTACATATATTCGAAGTTGTTGATTACTATTGGGTAATATTTAAAATAGATTCATTGATACCCTAATAGGTAATTGAGTTTAATGTAGTAAGGGGATAAATGATTAATGGTGAAATTGGGATTTGGTAAAAAAAAGGCAACAACTGATTCACCCCCTCTTAGACATATACAAAGATCCCTAAGGGAATATTTATTACATTCATTTTTTCATCCTAAAGTCTTACTAATTTATAGACAAGATAAAATAGATATTCTATAGGCATCTATCCTTGGTATATATCCTATAATCAACATTATCTCACCTAGGGTGTTCAATAAGCATATGATCCTTAAGTCACGTCAAATATGTACCTAATCACCTATGTCATAATCGATAAAAAATGATACATCACACAATTTGTTTTGAATAAAAAAATATCTCTACCATTCACGAATAATCCATACAAGTTTATAACTCTTATATTTATCCTATATGTCATCCAATGTTTTCAAAAGAAATTTTCATGATATTTCCCCTTAGGGAAACCCTCCTAGGCCTACAATAAAGATCAAAATAACCCTGGAATCCTAGTTCTAATTGAACAATGGTAGGAAATAATATAAGAGTTTATAAATCATGAAAATTATTTTTATATCCTAATAAAATTCCAATTAGATGTACAACGTTACCACCAATCGACACATTGTCCTAAAAAACTAAAACAAAGAACCCAAAATAAATTTAATGCTTTTAAATCTTATAAAATTAAATATTTTTCTATAAAAATACAAAAATGATACTCTTAGTTAGATACTACAAATACAACCCCATGATCCATGATAGTTCCATGTAGATCAGTACATAATTACCTCCTCAAAATAAGTAAAATAGGTTAACATGTATAGGGGTGAGTATACATGTATAGTTAGTAAGATCCACATAAATAACTATCATTCATATCTAGAAGAGGTATAATAATGATTAAGTGAATAAAATATTGAACGATTAGGCGTATACAATGTAAAATATCACCCAAACACACCATGAATATCTTACCCAACATCACATTAATGTATAATAACATTTTTAATGATGAATATAGAAGGAAGGCACATAAAACAACTTATCTTGTGATTTATCATTCTCACACACCAACAAGAAATGTAGAAGTGAACTGATCCCTCCCAAAGTCATATCACATCACTAAATACAATTTGTTTTACATATTATAGTGGTGAGATAATGGACCCAAATACCCCAACCCATGAGGAACCTAACAATCTCATTAGAACAGACTGAAAATACAACATAACTATAAAAATATCCATAAATAACAAATCCAAATCCCAATTAAACATAACTACATCATCACAAATCCCTCTATGTAAGGTATCATGAAAATAATTAACATAACACCATTCCCACCTCCATCCATGCATGAGCCCCATAAATTATCACAAAATCCACTTAACTAGTCTACTAAGAACCATCATAACACGTACCAAACCTAGAAGGGAGGTAATGGAAGGGGTACTAGTTATATATACATTCTCTTTCCATCCAAGATATTGGGGGAAACCTACCAAACCAAAAAAATTGGGGAATATATAAGAATCCATTGAACATGTGTGATGAGTAACTAAAATGTAAAAAAATGCCAGTATAGTCATAATACACACAAAAAAAATTGAAATTGTTTTAAAAACAAATCTAAACTATCACATCCCACAGTAATAAATACATTATTACCAACACACAATACCATTATTGGAAACTGTCTCACGTGAACCCTAGAGAAAATTCTAAAAATAAAATTCAACATTAACCATTCCCAATTTCTTAACCTGTCTCATCATTTAACCAATTATTATTTATGATTAAATTCTGTAATAAAATAATTATTCCTTTCAATTCGATAATAAAAAAAAATCCATTTAAATCTATCACCCATGTTTAAACCAACTATTATGAATTCATTTAATTTATTCCTCAATTTCATTTATATCCAACGATTAAGTAAAATTTAGACATACCCATTAATTATTCCAAAATTAAAAATTACATTCTTTGTAAAATGAGAAACTATTAAAAAATACATACATCACAATAACATTATTCCATGCCAACCATGGTAAACAAATCATAACCTCACTGCAAAATACCTTTCACAGCAAAACCATCCAAAATAATTCAACATAATAAGTTTAATAAGTGACATAAAATGAAAATTAAAATAATAAAGATAAACTTACAAAACATGATATCCAATTTTAGTAATAATTAACTTCCATAATTTCCTTATTTAAGATACACCATCATATTAATTTCAAAACATATTGTATAAAAAACAACAATTCTATTCCATATCCCACACAACTAGTTGGTTATTGTATCCATATGATTTTACTTTTATAAATAATTATTCCAAAAAAACCACAATAATATCATAGTTAATAGAAAATCATAAAAATCTAAATGTCATTAAAATACAACCAACTGTTTTTTATGAGATAATATTTTAAAAATTATAACTATATGTCAAACATCCCATTCCCCTTAATTTCATTTTGTTAGAATCATTATTCTTATTATTCAAATACAAACACTTATATAAAATAATTAATTATATTTGTATTCTATAATTTACATGTAAATAAAGAGATAACTATAATCCCTTATTTCATTCTTTACTTCACATGCCACTATAAATAAATATGGGAAAGAGACGATTTCATGAAAAAACATGTACAATGTAATCATTTATTATACATTATTACAAAAAAACCATTAAAATTCGATGAACAATATTACCAATAACTGTATCATCATCAATTAACTAAACATATAACATAACAAAATAAATTATTATTATGTTATGAGAAAGAAACATCACTTAAAATCATGAAAAATGGATCACCTTATGTGGAAATTAGGATTGACAAAAAATTGAACAGATTGATATCCCAAAAACTAACATAGGATCCCCAAGGGTCAAGAGAAACAAATATATTAGAATTAGATCATGTGGTTCCTTTAAATTTATTCAATGGATGGAAAATCAACAGACAATGATATAATAGTTTTATTTTATGCCACAATATTGTTAAATAAAACAAATATTTGGACATTAGAACAAGACCCCCCTAATCTCCCCATTTTAAATTTATTCAACATGATTAATTTGATATATTCAATGAAGATCCATGAAAAATTTAATTTCTATTTTTTCATTTATTATAATTCCATATATTATAATAAATACATCATTCTAAACAATTATGAGAAAAATAACTATGGGGAAACACTATAAAATATTTTAAAGCTAAGAAACTGAACTAATGAATCCCTATGAAATATCTTATAAACCAAAACACAGTGACAAAAAAAATATTAGGACCAAATAATCAAAAAATCAAGGATCAATTTCATAATAAATAAAACTATGCCACAAACCCATGGCCTTCACTTTATCTCAATCACCCAAGACCTAAAACATGTAATGACCTAAGGGACATGATACAAGGAATTTTAAAAAGGAAGAATTAAGTAATTTATTTATTTGAAACTATATGGTGTAGGGGACACTCCATGTTGAAACCATGAAATTTAAAAAATGTAAATGCTATGTTCAATTCATGAAATATGATTTTCAAAAAATATCCACCTCCCCCCTCAAGAAACACTCTTTTACAATGGAAACATCTATACTCAAACTCAACCAATTTCTCAACTGGATTATTTTGAATAACCACCAAGGATAAAACACCTACAAAAACACTAGAAATATCTATTCTAACTAGATATCTCAACTGTAACCCCTCATTCCCTCCTCAAACCTCTTCTCATTGCCTCAAACACTCAAATAAATAAATAATAAGATGAATAGTTCAAGGATGTTTCCAAACTATACAATATTAATTCATAAAATGAATTAAAATATAAGAATCGGTATTTTTTTGAACATTTTAAATAGTTAACTTATGAATTTGAATCACATTTTATACTTTTTTTTATCATTTCATCATTTTAAAAATCATTTATCATGCATGATTAGGACTCAATTGGAACATGTTTTTAAATTATTACCCTAAAATATATTTGGTATCACATAATTTACTATAATATATTGGGTGATATCATGATGATATTTCATAATAAAATAGATACCCTCTCCACATTCCGTAATCCAGTACCTTCGTAAATTTTAGAAAAATAAAAATTAATTTTTTCATCTTCATGGATGAAATTAATCTCTAGGGTAATGAATTTTTATTATTATACTTAGTTAATCTATAAAAACCCACCATTAACTTATTTCACTCTTAAAATAATTGTGTGACCATTAATCCTACTTGAATTATATTAAAATTCATTGTAACCACATCATAATCCTAGAGAGCCTTATACCCTTTCATTACTGCTTCTGGAAGAAATGTCGTTATGCATCTACGACTATTTCATTTCATCATGAACATGAAATCATGTATTATTTCCAATGTATTTAATTTTGTATGATTTTTTATAAGTTCTCTTTGTAATTCACATTAGTCGAGTGGGTGGGAGGTCTATCTCATAGGACATTTTTTGTGGGATTCCTTTTTACTTGTAGAATATCTTTTTGATTTAAGATGAATTCCAGAATAATTAAAAAATCATAGTGTGTTTCAAGATAAAACTATGATAATTAACTCATTGAATTAAATAATAGATGTGAACATATGTTTTTATAGATATCCCCAATAATTTTTTTATTAGTTATTTTTTTGTCAATATTTGAATAGTTTTTAACTATAATGTTTTTCGTTTTCAATGTAGATAATAGGTGTTATGAAGATCGGATAATGATCATTTATAGGGATTCCAATTTATCCATATAAGGAAAATAAATCCAATGTAGTTTCGTTCCTGTTAGTGGTACACATCTTATATTTTAATGTCATGTGAAAAGGAAAAATACATGTAGTTTAACATCATTTTGTATGGACTGTTAGGACAGAGGATACTAGAAATGGTTGGTTTGTGACTTACTCATGAGAGGCACTTTTATGATCACATTTTATGTTATTAAATGAATAATAGGTTTCATATATTACGTCTAGATAATCACAATAGTAATTACTATCTTTTTACCAAGGAAGGATGATTACTCATTATCATAAGGAGATCTTATGCATGTCAAATAATATCCAACAAACTTTGTTCGGGGATTAAAAGAAATATGTTTTGAATATATGGGGAAAACAAGGGGTGTGAAAATATGAGGTTATTTGGAAGATAATTGGAGGATCTCAACTCAATGTTTATATTAATGAATTAATATGTGAATCACATCTCATTTTAAATATACGGAATCCAATAGGTGTGTCTTGACACAATGTATACATAAGTCACCATATACCCATCACATAATAGATAAGTTATATATAAATATTTTCCCATTAAACCTAACATAGTATTATTATGTTTCCTAGAACATGAATCAAATCCCACATATTTCAATTGTTATAGTTTAAGGTGATATGTTCAGATGTGTCCATGCATTTTAACTTTGTTCAGTAAGGATGTTTCCAATTTAGTTAAGATTTATGTAGCTAGTAAATAAAAGTTATTCCTATGATATATCTAAATTATTCCTGTAGAATTATAATTTAAACCTCTAACCTCATTTGAGTATTACTTTGGGTGAGTAACAAGTGGTGAAGTAACATTAATATTGCATTAAAACACATAATTGGGGATTGAGTAGGGGTTATACATTTAGATGCCCTTTTTGAAAAATATATCTATCAGTAATTAGATAGAAGAATATTACACTATGGATTTAAATGTATAAGAGTACCATGAAATATTCTTTTTCTATAAAAGGGGTCAAAATAAGGGACTGTGTGGGGCTTATGCATTATCTTCCCTTTTATGTATAGTTAGGGTGTACAACTAGGTGGACAACCATATATGATAACCATATGATTATATAAACTCATGGTGATTTTGTTTGTCATATTCATGTATGGAAAACACAGTTTACTAAATTAGATAGTTAATTGTAATAAATTAATGAGAGTTTGGGATTTACATCAAATAGGATGGTCATGTAGGAAAAATAATAGTATCCAGACACAATGTACTAATGGAAATGAGAATTCTACATCATCTTAATTTTTAAATGATTAAACCAAGAGGATTATCTCAACATGGGGTTTATTAGGAAGCCATAAAAAGTTTATAAACTCATTTAATTATATTGGATCATTGTTTGAGTCACGTTTGTTTCAATGTAAATATACTTCATAACCATCCAGAAAGGTATAAATTTAAATTCTAAATATTTCATTATGTTTAGCAACATAAGTAATTGGGAAAGGTGAAATTACTAGGATAATACCATATAATTGTTGATGACCTTTATTAAAGGCTAATATCATCAATGGTATGCACCCTTTAGTTTTAGTGAATGAGGGATTATTAAAGGAACTCCTCCAAGAAGCCTCTCTGAAATGGGATCAGACTATAGGGGGTACAGTGCGGGTCCTTGAATGTGTGGTGTTAGAAAACCAAGAAGGATTACAGATTTATTAAGAGGTTCAAATTCATTGTGGGTGTGTGAGAAGGATTCTCGTGTGGGAATTTTTAGAATAGGTATTTAATGGTGATGAAACACAAGTGGAAGGTCCATGATATCCAAGGAGGTGTGTGCATGATAGGATAATTTAAGTGGTAGTGGCATAGAAGAGGATTCACATCTTAGGCATGTGAAAACAATATTATCATGGAAGATGAATTGAATAGGATGAGTTTGTTTAGCATGAGGTAGAGTATTCACATTGGAGTTTTCTGGATGAGGCATTACACAGTTCCTCTATAAAGAGGCCTTTGTGAGATTCCTTTATAAAGGACCTCAACTCTCCAAATTTTTGAATATAAGATTACATCCTATGAAATCATTGATTAAATATGGATATTTATCCCCTTTATGTTGAAGTTTAATTTTTATATTTATAAGTAAAATCCCATAACCAAATTCCTAGAAAAGTAAGACAATGAAGAAACAATACCACCATGAATGTTGTTTCTGATTTTTTTGGGGATTTAATTTTATCCTCGATAGTGTATTACCACATAGGGAGAATGAATCCACAAAGAGAGTGAAGAAATTTTTGTAATGTGCGTGATAATATGAGGTGCACTATATTCTATAAACAAAATTAGTGCACAATTAAATGGGGGATTCAATCTTTTGACTATAAAAAAATTACGTGGTTTTTTTGTTAGTGGGTATCCATGAGGTATGTGTGGTTATATGAGGGTATCCATCTTTTAATTGTGAAATAAGAATGAATCCTCATTTTAATTGGGTGTCTATGAGGGTTGTTTCCAATATTTTTCAATTTACACAATTTCATTATGCTTAAATTAATTTTACATTAATATGATCATAAACATCGATATCTAAGTCAGCTTAAAATCCACAAACTTCCATATTGAAGTCTCTGAAGTGAACCCTCCCTTTAACTATATACTATTCCCCATAGAGAGTAATCATTTTGGTAAAAATTCTCTAGAATCCCTTAAAAAAATGGGTTTTTTGTTCTAAAAACCTTTTTTTATAAATGTATAAAATCTATATCCTACTCCTTGGGTAGATTCTTAACATTATATTAGAAAAGAATATATATTTGGGAGGAATTTATACCCCTTGTTGCGAGAGAAATGATGTAGAACATGAATAACCCATTAATTTATTCATTAATAATTGATGTTGTTTTATACCCAAACTACACTAGTGTTATCTTAATGATGACCAAATCATGGTATTTATAAAAAATTGGGTAACATGAATTTAATAATTTTGATAGAAACATAATATATTCATGTATTTAGGTAAACTATAGTTTAACCCTAGGATTTCAGGATGGAATGAAACTCCAAAAAAACATAACCCATCATTAAATATATAAAACTATATGGAAATTAAAAAGAAATTATTCATGGAATGAATCAAAAGAGTGACCATTATTCCATTTAGATTTCATGAAACTTTTGAGTAACCACAATGTTTTCATAATTTATTTAAATTATAATCTAATGATTCACACCATCCAATCCAAATTCAAACAGAATCATAACCGTTATGTTATTCTTGTCGATACGTAACACTTGTGTAACAAATAATCCATATGAGATGATGTTTAATGCCATCATAGTCATTATTCAATCATTCCAATATTAAACCATCAATATAACTTCTCTTAATTTATAATTTACATTAAACACTATCCTAATAAATATTCCTACCCGGATTAAATTATAATCTATTTTAAATATAATGGATTTTAATTTGGATTTAAAGAACGTAAAACCATTCATTACTTGTTATATAAATTAAAACATAGAAATGACCATTTTCCTCCATTGGAAATGTAACTAAGAAAACTATTATAAATAAAATAAACATTTTTTATTTAATTAAATGTCATGTGGATATAGAAAACACATGCACTTATTTTTTATTATATCCAAATGGCTTGAAATGACTATTAAGTATCATCACCCATGAGAATATTTTTATTGAATATTGATCACAAGACTAGTATAAATATTGGGTTTTAAAGAATCCATTTGATACAAACAAATGATGTGATGAACTCCTCTAGTAGGATCATACCCTGTGAAGCCCATTTATCAGAGATTACGAAGGAGATAAAAATTATCAGGCTTTTCCCTATACCAAGACCAAGCTGAGATCAAATAACTTATGGATGAGTGAACCTTTTACTAGAGAAGTAAAAACTCATTGAGATCATGGCCCAAACCGTGTTCACCAAAAAAAACCCATGAAGGCCCCACCTTCACACACCTTACTCATAGGGTGTGGGGTGGTTTATTAATGAGATTTCTATCCAGAAACTAGAAATATGAATATGTATATAATTTTTTATAAAACAATGAATATATTTTCATCATATTATTCCTACTTTGTAAAGTATATTTAAAGCATTAATTGCATTATTAGTTAATATTAAAATTCAATTAATGAATTAATGAATTCAGTGAATTTTGAAATAAATAATTTTTTAATTTAATAATATTATTAAATTATAATTATTAAATTTATATGATTATATACATTTTATGATGTCAAATTTTATTTTTATTTGGGTTTGAAAAATGTTATTATAAAAAACCAATCATTTTCAACAAATGTATCTTCTTGTTTAAAAAGGAAAATATACATATTTAAAAAATTTATTTAAACAAAATGAATATTATATTGGGAATCAGGATGAAAAAATTATCAAATAGATATTTTTTTATAATGTTCTGAGTTAATCAATTTTGTAGATAAAAAATAAATACCATATAAATATACTTTGTGTTTTATGAAATCATAATGACCTAAATGTTAAGAAATATGTAATATAAAAGAGATATATAAAAAAATTTATGTTTTACCTTTAAAATAATTTTATTTGAATTTTATTTTATTTATTTTTTAAATCCTTTATAAAATCCCCAAAGATTATAATATATATTATCATTTTAAAATCATTTCTTTAAGAGTGTGAATCATCTCCACATAAACAAGGGTATTTTTATGAAATGTTCTTCCCTTATACATATAAATTAATGTAAAATTCTCCCATTTGTCATAAACCATGGTAAAAACAATAGGATGTTTTTTGTTTGATGATATTTTATTATAAAGAGTCCAAAACCAAAATAATAATGAATTACCCCTTCTTTCCTTTATAAAACCTCCCAAGATCAATTTTCTATTCACTAAAACTTCTTAGAACACATCCAAACTCTTCTCTAGACTCCCCCTTTTTGTCCAAAGGTTCCACAAAGATTTCATGATTCCCCTCCATTGTATTTGGATTCACACACTCATGTAATAGATTCTCACATTTTTCTTCACCTTTAAAATAAAATCAACAAATTTGAAATTATTACTTGTAATTTCAAATGGTTATATTTTCATTCATTTAATATCATTACATTATTATAAATTAGATGTTATTTAAATTATGGATCATTTTTCCTCCACTATTTTAACCCATATCCAAGCTGTTACTCTATTGAAATTTTGTTAGTGGTCCACATCTTTTGTTCCTTATACATGTTTCATTATGAACATGTAAATAATATTTCCAAATCTATATTTTTGTTATAGGATTTTACATGTCCCTAATACTTTTCAAATGATTAAAAATTAATGAGATAACCCTTTATCTCTCATCAACCATTTTTATGAACTTTTAAATAACTAAGTTATACTGCTGATATTTCACCTAGATTTTTAATGCAAAAATAATTGTGTAGGGAATACAATAAACATTTTTCTATCAACAAAATTAACATTTATTGGGGATATAAATGTATGTATTCAATATTCATTGATTTTTGGAATAAATTATTTTGTTGAATGATTCAATTTTTTTATCTATGTGGCCTACTTAAGCATGATAATGAAATGATTATGATGGGTGTGCCCTTATAGTGCTTTAATTCCTTGGGTAATGTTTATGTTCATGATATATCAAGGTGAAAAAGGGGTGTACCTAATTACTTTTTGGAAATTTTTTCCATTATGCGGTCTTGGTGGAATTATCCTTGACCTATGTTTATGAGTTTGTTTATTAAGATGTAGTGACATTTCCAATGTTTTCATTATCATTCAATATAATTCCTTATTATTCATGTTACTTATATGCTCCATTGATATGCCTATATTCAAACAATGATTATCCACTTCATGTTATGAGTTTGTTCCCATACGAGGCTATATAGATCACCCCTTGCTTATGTATTAACCTAAGATATCCCATTTTGTTTTATGCTTAATGGAGTATTTTTATCCTACTAATGATATTATCAATAAATCATGTTAAGGATGTTCTTAACAATGTTTCTATATATCATGTTTAAAATGTTTTGTTTTGTACCTAATTACCAAATATTCTATACTTATTGATCTTTTAGGATGTATTATGTGTATTTTTATGTAATAAATAATGTAAAAATATTTAATAAATATCAAGGTTGTTATAGTTTGTATTAGAGCAAGAATTTGGTTATTTTTGGATTAGGAATGAAAAATCTATAAAAAGACTTAGATATATGACTATGAAAAAGAAATAATCCCTAAATTTTGGTTAGTATAGATTAAGTGCTTTATCAAGAATATATATACATGCCTGGATACTACAAGTGGGATTGGGTCCTACGTAGATGTACCTAGGTGTAAATACTCTAACATGATGTTATGGTCCTGACTCAGGGTATTCTGGTACACAAAAATGGGCATTACTATGAACTTTGGTTGACACTCGTAGGGGATATACTTTGGTAAATTCATTATCTCCTTACATACAATTATTAAGGGAAAAAATACCATATGAATATAGGTTAGGAAATACATCTTTTATAGCATTGATTGAAGCCTAGAAACAAATAAATTAAGGCGATAAATGTAATTAATAAGTTATTTATTTAATTTTGTTGTATTCCACTGTATATGATTAGTTTTTTTAATATATTCAACCTGAAGTTTCCATTAATTATATAAAATGGCCAGAAATAGGAGACTTCAATTTGAAAACTGATGTGAAGGGAAGTGTAATGACTTCCCCAATGATATCCCATCACCATGGGTGTAGGAATTGAAATATTTGTCTTGATACTCCCTCAACTAACTCAATTTAGGAATAGAAACCCTTGTCAATAAGAGTGCCAAAACCCCCCAAAGAGAGAAAAGGACATAATGAAGAGATTCATGAGGAAAAAATATTCTACATTAAATGGATCATCTGATTCATTAAATTAAGGTACAATGGATCAACTCCATTGAGAAGGCATTCTCAATCCTTTAATTTCATGAACAAGAGAATTTTCATCTGACTGTTAATCATATGGAGGGATAAAATTATTAGTGGTGGACATTGATCAAGAATATGAAGCCTGAGGAATAGATCAAAGTAATTTATCTGAAAGAATTCTCGAACTTTTTTGATAAAAATTTTCCTCACACTCCCCATCTTAAAATGAAAGGTTTTTTTCTTTTTACTCAAGAATAAGTATGATGAATCTCCAAGGGAATATGAGAAAAATATCACAAGATAAGAACGACATGCCTTCTATTTTTTCATCGGCCAATAATTCAAGGTTGACCACATATTTGGATGGATAAAACCTTTTCTACGATAATCCAGAGTGATCCATGAAATTGATAGTTATGAGGAAATTTTATGATGTGCCCCCGAAGACAAAATGGAGATCAGAAAATCCAAAGGGTATAATGATTATATGGAGAGGATATCTGGGTTTAATTCTAGAGGTCTGATATAGAAATATAATGGTGTTAAGAAATTTCAATATCCCACTTGTGAAAGGTGTGGAATGAATAACCTCATAAATTGCCACGAGGGGGGGGGGGGCAGGTAATGAAATGCTTTAGGTGAAGGAAAGAAGGACACCTAGATAATATATTCCAATAATAGAAACCGAAGAATGCGATGGAGGAAAGGAATTCTCTTGTCAACCAGTAACATGTTTTCCATTGCTTCAATTATAGAGAACTAGGGAACTTCCCAGTCAATTCCTTAAGGCAAGGGTTTTTAGAGAAATCAATGACCTCCAATGAAAAAGGGAAATATGTTTCCATCACTATGCTGAAGTGAATCCCAAAAATGAAGTGGTTATAGGTATACTAGTTAATAATTAATGAATAGTTAATATACTTATTAATTCTTATTCTACACATTCCTTCATATCATGAATGTTATGTCGAATTATCCAAACACTAGAAAAAAGCATTGAAGTAGAGATTTAAATGAAAAAAATAAAATAGGGAAATTATTTCATTGAATATATATAAATAATACACTATTAACATTTTTGGGTTGAAATTGCTATAGAATTTCATCATACTTTCTTTGTTGGAATTTGATTCAATTATAGGCATGGTCTGGATTTCATAATATGGAGCTAAGATAAATTTTCATGAGAATGAAATCACCATCTGTATGGTGTATTGACCCCCAATTCCATACATGTTCAAGGAGGAGGATGAATATTCTTTATAACCACAATCTAAAAAATAGGTATTAATTCCCTATTAGAATGTGTATCTTTCACAAATGATTAATTCTACGGAATGATACATCCTCAAATACATGCCAATTTAGATGGAATATGATGATATATTTCTGGAGGAATTGCCCGATCTTCCTCCTAGATGAAAGGTTGAGTTTTCAATCAAGCTTATAACTAGAGAATCTCAAATATAAAAGACACTATATAGGGTGGAAGCTATGGAAAATGAGAAGAAAATGAAATAACTACCTGAGAATCAGGATAAAGTGTTTATACACCCATGGGCTTCACCATGGGGTGCACCAAACCTCTTCATAAGAAAGAAGGATGGGTAAATGTGCCTTTGCATTGATTATCATGATCTCAATAAGATCATGAAAAAAAAGAATAATTTTCCACGTATTGATGGATTTTTTATCATATACAAGGTGAAAGTATTTCTCCAATGTTGATATGTGGTAATTATATTACCATGTTAGTGTGATGGAGGATATCCCCAAGAATTCATTTCAGAAAAGTTATGGGCACTATGAGTTTATATTAATTTTATTTGGACTAAATAATTATCCTACCATCTTCATGGACATAATAAATAGTGTATTTTGATATTACCTAGAAAAAACCCTAGTTGTATTTATAGATTATATTATAATATACTCCAACAATGTGGAGGAGCATGAGAAGCATCTGAGCACTGTTCTACTGACCATCCAAAAAAAGAGAGGATCTATGCAAATTACTACAAGTGTGATTTCTGGTGGAAGGAAGTATCATTCATGGGGAATATAATAACAAGAAATGGTATATCTATGTATCCTTAAAACATAGATAAAATTGAAGGATGGATGAGGAAAATATCTATGAAATATATCTGTAGTTTCTTTGGGTTTGAAGGATATTATTGCCAATTTGTGAGAAATTAATCAGGATTTTCAAACCATCTTACCAAGAGAACTTATAAAGGATTCAAGATTTCATGGAATGATTAATGTGAAAAAAAATTCATGTATTTGAAAAAGAGGCTTATCACTTCCCCAGTGCTCAGACTACATATAAGTGGAGGACATTTTGTAATATTTAACGATGCCTCAAAGAAGGTATTAAAAGGTGTGTTAATGAAGAATGAAAAACTCATAGATTATAATTTAAGGTAGTTTAAATTCATGAAAAAAATGATATAATGCATGGTATAGGGTTGGTAGAGATAATAATTTCATAGAAAATATGGATGAATTATCACTATAAGAAGAATTATGAGATATATATTCATCACAAGAGCATCAAATATATATTCTCATAAAAAGATATTAACATTTTCCAATGAAAATGGTAGGTGATCATGAAGGATTATGAATTCTCGAAACACTACTATCCTGGTAAATAAAATCATGTGGAGGGTGATGTAAGTATAAATCACCTAGCAATTCTATTATTGATGGTAATTAAAAAGGATCTAACCTTATTATGATTAAAGAGGATAGACATGGGAGTCATAATGGAGAAAAAATCATAATCCCTTCCAAAATAACTTCTCAATCATATATTCTTGAAAGGTTAGAGGATGCTCAAAAAGATGATGTAGGGACTTAGAAGAAAGTTATAATTATAAAAAAATTAAATCCTTGGAGTTCAATGTTAATAGAGAAATAATTTTGAGATTTGGGTCAAGACTATGAGTTCTATAAAATAAAAATTTAATGAAGGAACCATTGGAGGAAAAACATAGTTCGAATTTCTAAATTCACCCAGGAAACACAAAGATGTATCAAGATCTTTGAGAGAACTATTCTCCGGAAAACATGAAGATGGAGATTGCTGAATATACATGAAATTTTCGGGTATATCAATAAGAGAAAGCTAAAAGTAAGGAGTCTAAGGGAAGGATGCAACTATTAGCTATACCATTATGGAAATTGGATAAATAATAATATAATTTTCACCATAAATCCATTGAAATACAAAGGAAACAATTCTATCTTGGTTATTGTAGATCATCATAGGTAGAATTCACTCATGACTGTGATTTGAGATGATTTCTAACTGGATAGTATGAAGTACCAATATTTATTGTTTGTGATCAAGATCCAATATTGAAATACAAATTATAGAAAAGTATCCAAAATGATCTATACACTGAGCTAGTCTTTTAGTATGGTGTGTCATCCTTAAACTAATAACCAATGAGAGACAACTATTCATACCCAGGAAGGAATGTTGCGAGAATATTTTATGTGAATCAATGGAAGGTGGGAAAAACATCTTCCTTAGATCGAGTTCTCTTATAAAAGCAATTTCCACTCGAGTATCCAAATGGATCCCTTTGAATCTCTTTATGGGAAGATGTGAAGAGAATGTTCATATTGGGATAAATTTGGGGAATGAAAACTTCAATGTCCTAAAATGGTTGAGGAAATGGTGGAGAAGGTTAAGACCATTCAACAACACATCATGACTCCTCAGAGTTGATAGAATATATTTGATGATAAACATAGATTAGAAATAGAGTTCGATTTTGGAGACATGGTGTTGCTCCAGATATTTCCAAGGAAGTAGGTGATGATATTTGGGAAAAGTGTAATTCTAAGTCCAAGGTAAATCAACTCATATTAGATCCTTGTTCACATTTAATCAAGGGCCTATCCACTACAACACCCCCCAAACCTATCTAAAGTACATGATTTATTCCTCATATCCCTCCTAATACTATACATACCAAACCCCTCGCATGTACTAAATCTATAGGGGGTTTTATTAGAGAATGATCTTTTTTATGATGAGTAGTTGTTGAAGATCGTAGATTTTAGAGAAAAAGTTATACCAAATTTTTAAATTACCCTCGCCAAAGTGTTGTGGAGAATTTTGTTTTTGAAAAAGCATTGTGGGAATTGAAGGAAGCGATGAAATATAGTAAACCTCATCTATTATTATTTGGGAAAATAAATTTTTGAGGGTGAAATTTATAAAGGGAGAAATATTTTAAGGACCTGAATTGTTATGAATAAAATTACACTTTTTGATTTAATTGAAAAACTTATGGTTATAGGAAATAGATGAACATAATTTGTTTTATTATATCCAATTGGATTTAAATTATCCTTAAATATAATTAACCATGATAATATATTTGTTGAATAGTGATAATTAAAATAGTATAAATATAGGTTTTTTTACAAAATCCATTTTACACAGAAAATGGAAGTTATATCCTTAAACAGTTGGATCATACCCAATATAGCCCATTTATCAAAACATCCATGGGAGATATCATTTCTGGGATCTTCCCTAGACCAATCCCAATCCGAGAACCAATAAATTAAGCATGAGTGAAATTATTTATGAGAGAAGTTCAAGCTCATTGATATCATGAACCAAACCATGTTCATCGAACGACCCCATGAATGTCCCCCCATCACGCACCGCACATAGTGAATATGATTGTGTATTAAAGGGATATGTATCAACACCATAGTAGTATAATATTAACATTAAATTGTTTAAAATAATTAAAATATTTTAATCCTATTATTGCAAATTATTAAATAATTTTTGAAGAAAAAATTGTATTTTGGGTTAATATTGAAATTCACACTACTGGAAAAATGATTTTTCCCAACGCTTCTTTACCAACGGTTTGTAAAAACCATTGTTATAGGTACCCTTTCCCAATGGTTTGGCAAAACCATTGGGAAAGCCCATTTTTTGTCCACCTTTCCCAACGGTTTGGCCAAACCATTGGGAAAGGGTGAATTTTGGACCCCCTTTCCCAATGGTTTGGCCAAATCGTTGGGAAAGGTGAGCCTATCCCAACGGTTTGGCCAAACCGTTGGGAAAGGCTGAATTCTGGACCACCTTTCCCAACAGTTTTCCCAAACCGTTGGTAAAGGGGGTCCAGATTTCAACCTTCAGCCAAAACCATGAAAAAAAACCAAGAACTTTCCCAACGGTTTTCAAAACTGTTGGGAAAGGTCCTTTGATTTTTTTTGGACTCTACCTACAGAGAACATTATATAAATCAAAATTTAAAATAATTAGAACAATACATATATATATTTATGAAATTATGTTAACAAAAGTCATGTTAGGTTAGTGGTTAAGTCATTCAGTTATAAACTAGAGGTCCTAGGATCAAATCCCACCGGATATTTCTTTTTTGAAATACATATACCAACGGTTTTGAGAACTGTTGGTATAGATTTTCTAATTACTTATACCAATGGTTTTCCGAACTGTTGGTATAGACACTATACCAACAGTTTTCCCAAAACCATTGGTATAGACCTATTGTCACGACTTACTTGACAACGTCCCTCCAAACCGTTGGTATAGCCTATACTAACAGTTTGGGGATCTATACCAACGGTTACAAACCGTTGGTATAGGGTATTTTTCTAGTAGTGTCAATTAATTAATTCATGAATTAAGAGAGTTTTGAAATAAATAATATCCCCCCTGAATATTATTATTAAATAATATTTTTCAAAAATAAATGATCACATAATTTTTATTAGGTCAAATATAATTTTTATTATCGTTTGAAAAATGTTATTATCATAACCCCTTAATTTGAAATAAATGACCATTTATATTTCAAAAAATAAAATTAACATATTTATAAAATTATATAGATAAAATTAAAAATATTTTTGGAACCAGGATGTCTTAAATATCCAATAGTGAATTTTTTATAATTATTTGAGGCAGTATGATTTTTGGGTTAAAATTAAATACTGTATAAATATACTTTTTGTTTTATGACATAATAATGACACAAATGGGATGTAATATATAATATAAATTAAATCCACATCCCAATATATATTTTACCTTTACAATAATGTGATTTTAAGTTAATTTTATTTATTTTTTAATGACATTATGAATCCTTCATGACTTATAATATATTTTATGATTTAAAAAAAAATTCTTTAAGAGTGTGACACACCTCCACATCACCTAGGGTAATGTTTTAATAATATCGGACATTGGACATATAAAATAATGTAAAACACTCCCAATTCATATAAACCGTGTGCATAAACCTTTTTATTGCTGTTGATTATGGGTATTTAATTTTGTAGACTCCATATCCAAAATAATAAATAAACCCCCTCATTTCCTGTATAAACCCACCTGAGCTCGCATTGAACTTCCCTAAACATAATGGATCTTATATACATCAATAGCTATACTCCCTAGCGTCCACCATATACTCCCCAAATATTTCAATAATCCCTCTGAATCATTAGGAGTCACACACTCAAGTAAGGTATTCCCACCTTCCTCTCCTTTCAAATCCAAGCAACTTATTTGAAATTAGTTCTTGTAATTTAAAATAAATATATAGTAATTAGTTTATAATAATTAATAAACTATTTAATTCATGTTATTTTAATTATTGTTCATTTATCCTCCCCAAATTTTACCCTTACCCAAAATGTTACTATGATGATATTCCATAAAGGATCGTCACCTTCTCTTGTTGATTCATGTTTTTTTATGAATTGATGAATTCTTTTTCAAAATGTATAATGAATGGATATTAATTTAAATTTCCCAATTAAATAATATTTTATTTTCAAATAAATAGATACCCACTTCAATATCATCAACCATTTTATTAAATTTTTAAATAATGTTGTTATTCTGCTGAAATTTCACCGCGAGTTTCCATTCCAAAATAATAGTGTAGTGAATACCATACCCATTTTTCTATAATGGGTATAAAACTTAATAAAAATATACATATTATTTTTGGATTTAAATGTATTTATTAAACATGAATTTATTTTGGAGTCAATTATTATGTCGAATGAATGAATTTTTGGGGATCCATGTTGCACACTTAATCCATAGAATGAAATCATTATGGTGGGTGAGCCCAGATAGCACTCCAATGCATTGGTTTTTATTTAGTATCTTTATAAATCATATTGGGATAGGGGTGTCACTGATTTCTTTATGAGTCATTTTTACACCATGTGGTCTTGGAGGTTTTATCCATGACCCTTGTTTATGATTGGGTTTTTAATGTTGTTTCCACATTTCCAATGTTATTATTATAATGATGTATAATTACTAATTATTCTTGTTCATTCTATGATCCTTTGATATTATGATAGTCCAACTGGTATTGTCATTATCATGTTTTTCAATTTTTCTATTCCCTTACTGGGATTTATATATCACCCCATTAATATGTATTTCCCTGTATGTCCCATGCAGTTTTATATTTGAAGGAGTATTTTAAGCATGTAAAAATGTTTTCAATAAAGCATGTTAACAATGTTTTTAATAATTTTATTATATACCATGTTCAAGATTTATTTTTTGTACCTAATAACCAATGAAACTAGAATTAAGTTTCCTTTGGTTTTTATTATGTTTTTTATGTAATAAATCAATTATTAATGTGTAATGAAGAGTAGGGTTGTTATAGGAAACACTGAAATCTATTATAAAATTTCATTATTTCTAATAAATATTTAATCATTAGTGTGATTTCCTAAACATCATTAACATATAGAATTACAAAAACTTATTCTATAGTAATAATGTCATTTCCCTCACTAGTTTCTTCATTATTAAACTTTTCATATTTTATTTCATTCAGTGATATTACTCAGTTATAACCACCAAAGGTATTCACCTTATTATGGTAGAGAACTATACAATTAATTAGTAATTTTACATGTAAGGATTTCATTAATATATATTAAATGTAAAATGGAGTACTCAACTAAATAAAAACTGATGTAATAGAAAGTTTTTGCTATCGTTTTCTGAATTTCAATTCATGTATCTCAATATAAATTTTTTTCTTAATGGTAATTGAGTGAAATACTTGTAGTTATTAAAATATTTGAAAAAAACTAGTTAACCTATTTTTAAATATTAAATCATTTAATTATGCTGATTAATCATGAATTTTTACAAGTGATATTAAATATGGATATTTTTATATTCCCACCTAAATTCATATAATCAATATTGAGTATAGGAAATGTAGATCCACATTCCCAACAAACAAGGGTATTGAATAATGGTTATATACAACACTTTTATCTAGAACCACTATATGGAAATATCCTAAACATATGTTTACAATATTTTTGTTTTGATTTCTATAGCTCTGGGGGTCTAATGCATGCTCTCCCTGATGTGGTGACTTTATTAATAGATGGTTAATATATTTTATAAGTGTATATAAATTATTTTGTGGAACCAATATTGATATAAACTTTTGAATACCATATAGGTAAAAAGTATCAAAGGATAGTGAAAAGAAAACATGTAATTATATGATAGGAATCTTGAATCAGGAAATTTGTTCAATATTAATGTCTCACAACCATGTGGGAATTAATTCCTAACATACTAATCATAAATATTTTTTTATTTTCATACTTTCATGTGGTTTCATAAGACTCAACCATGAATTCTATAATTAACCATAGATGACTCCACAAACACTCTACCTCAACTTCCTTAGATATTGTTCCAGAATCTCCTGCCAAATTCATTGATGCCCAAGAACTAAAAAAATGAGGTTTTACCACTAAAATATAAGGTTACTAGAGTGGGGGAAGATAATACCCTTATTTATTATAAGATAATTGAAGTCCACCACATCATTTAGAAGATGATTCATGGATAAATGAAGTCCACAAGGAGTTTCGGTAAATGAAATACCTTCAAGAATGCATCAATAACCCCATGAGATATCCTATCCTTGATGAGAGAGTCTAGACTTCAATGAGGTCCACCATGAAATTATGAAATTAAATAAAAGGCTATCCTCACTACCTTATTTTAATAATAAATCTAAACAATGATCCAATAATAAGGAACTAATTAACTGAAATATTGATCATAATCATAATGATTAATGTAGAAATCATATAGGTATTCCTTTTTCTAGATCCAACAAACACATTTTTCGACCTACCCATAATAATAATTAATATCCTAAATAATGATAATTACTAAAATATATATATATACCTATAAAAATAATTATTAGAGAACTATCAATAGTTCCTCAATAGTAAATTTAGATTTTCTTTGAGGTAATTATCTCAATTAAATTCCCTAATAGCTTTAGTAAATATCTCAATGTTCAGGGGGATGATTATACCAAAGGAAGAGACTTATTCTAGATATGCTCAGGAGAGAGTAAACTACCACTGAGTGGGAAGTGGGTGAATCATTAGAAGAAAAAACACCAACTCACAATAAATTCTTGTATGTTATCATTGGTTTTGTATATTCTATCTTTATGGTGATAGTATTGTTATGATATGATGTTTGAGAGAAAAAACAAACAACACATGGGCAAATATAATGGTCACTAACTCTTGTTATCAAGGGGATATCCTTTTCAGGTAATAGTTTTTATCCCACCACAAATCATGCTATTTTATTTTCAATAAGTCTTTGAAAAGGTGTATGGAGATGGCCCCAAACTCCCACATACAATAAATAACTACACGTTTTTACAATTTAATGAGTCATAACTTTCACAGAATCATGTTATTTTATAATTTAGACATGAGTACACCCTTTTTATTCATCACAAATATCAACCAAAACCACTTTTGACCCCACTATAATGATTAATAGGATAAAACAGAATTTAATAATAATATCACACAAATGGAATGTAACAGTCATCAATTATTTATATATAGGGTATCCACATGGAAAGGGGATATTCAAAATATATATTTTGAACAGCGCCTAGATCATTTATGATTCGATATATATCATACAACAATATTCCAAACCTCTAATTATATATAAGATATAACATTAACTCAAAAGTTTTTATTTTATAAATGTTTCACTTTTCCTAATAAAATAGTGTAATGGCCCATATTCCTATATGGAATAGAAATATAGAATATTTACTTTAAATAATATGTTACTCTTAAAATTTTAATGAAATAATTTTACATAGGGATTTTTTTCATCTAAAATGACATCCACAAAATCTATTTTGAATCAGTCTCCCCACTATATATATTATATTCTTCCTAACTACAATAATGTAGAGGACTAATTCCACATACAATTACCTATCTATATGTTCATGATTACTGTGGAATGTGAAACACCAATTTTTTTCCTACCGATGGAATACTGCTGAATATGTAATAGAATATTACAAATGAAATTCCCAAGATACACTGAAATTATAATCATATTTTATTCCTAATAAAAAATATTTCTCTAAATGGTGTGGAAGTGGATTTTTTTATCTCATTCTTATGACATAGTTGTTATTTTACATCTCCGTTAAACTCCAATGGTTATCTAGAAAATCCATGATAATGTTATCAATAAATACAAGAAAAGAGTACATCAATATCAAATTAATTAAATATAATATAAAACTATTTATTAAATTTATCTTATGTTAAGGTAATGAAACATCCAAACCATAGTATGATATTTCCTTTTATTTAGTAATGAAATTATATGTTTATAATAATTTTTGTATTAGCCATGTTTTAATTTATATTAACTCACATGTACACTTTTTTAAATTCAATTTTTGAGGGTCTTCTACAAAATAAAAAATATCCCATGAAGATCTCCCCAAACACCTAAAACATCCCCAATAATCAAGGTTTGTTAAATTTATCTTCAAACTTAATAGGGTCATCTATTTATCCCTTTATATTTATCGGAAACAGATAAATCATCACATATTCTATTCATGCACTAAATATTCATGTATCCCCATTGATTTCAGCTTTAAATTTAATCTAAAGTATATCCTATATTTCATTAATATGTGTATTTATAATGTATCCCATTTATAATATATTAAAAGTAATGAAAAAGGGAACATATATGAAAACCTAGATTGATTTGGGTATAGAATGAACTCAAAATAATAGTCTCACGTGATGAATGAAATCTTTTAGTAAAGGAACTATATTGATTTAAATGAAATTATACATGGATGATACATTCTATAATAAAATATCACTAAATTACATTATCTCTTTACACATGTGTTACATGATGTATTACTTCTTTAAGAAGCACAAGAGCCTCAGCCCAGTTGGTGAGGAATCGCTAGGTGCATCCAAGAGAAAAGAGATTAAATCTGGATGGAGGAATATTTCCTAGTTACTATTGTAGTACTGTAGCAGGCACTGTTCGGTACTATAGCAGCCAGAACTATTCATCCATCTAGGCCTCCAGGCCATCGGTTTGGTCCTCGAGTCCTGCAAGGATTTAGGGCCACCGAAGGCCTTTGGTCCAGTTGATTATCAAGGACTTATAGCTACTTTAAGGCCTTATGGCCACCCCATGGCCTTCGGGCCACTTGAATGCAGGCCCCAGACACACTACAAAAAAGGAGCAGCCCTAGAAGAGGATTCAGAGCAGGTGCACTCACTAGAGAAGAGCCAAATGGATTGTCAGAATGAGAGGGTATGGCTATGCCATCGATACCAGCCTATGATTGCATGGGAAGCCTAGCCAGACTGTCATGCAAAGGTGGAGAGCTACTATCAAGATGCAGATGCTGGGGGGGGGGGCAGTTCCTTGTAGATAGTCTGGTTGAATTCTCTAAGACCTTCGGGTCATGTAATCTCCTAATCCTACGTTCCATGTAATCTTTGAGACTATGGGCCTTATAAGGGTTCCCCCTAATCCCTAGAAATAGGGGTTATCAAAAATCAATAAAAATGAAGGCCTTTGGGCCATTCAGGCAGGTATTACTTCTTTAAGAATTAATATTTTCCAATTTTTTTTGATAATTTGATTTTTGATGTGTTTGTATCACCTAATAATGAACATATATGATATATTCCAAATCCTCTATTTAAAAACCTCTTTCATTGAAATAAATTTTCTAATGTTTTTGGTTGTTTCAATATAATCATCTTGATTTGAATTTAATATGATATAATTTTTCATTGGGGAGCTTTGTACGGAAAATTTTTATTGAATAAATAATTTGCAACTATAACGTGATCTATGATCACCAAGATCACCTAAATTAACAACATAATAATACCCATAATATTGGATAGATATGTTCATGTCATACTTTAAACAAAAATTTAGAGTCCCTTTTATGTAGAGTTTAATCCATTTCTCCACCTAAAAATGGGAATCCAACAGACTTATTTGGAAACATGAATAAAGAGTAATCAAATATATGATGTCTGGATTAGACAATGTCATTATAAATAAGAAACTAATAAGTCTATATATTTCTAATATATATATAATCCTTCATTATTAATCAATGGAAATAATGGTACCCAATACAATAGAAGTAGATATCTACCAATATACTTCAAGATGAAACTTACATCTATAATTTTATTGGTCTAGAAAAATTGAACCAACAATATTTGTGACATGAAATATAAATTTAATATCATATCACTAATAATTGAAATTTTAATATTTCTAGTAAATTCTATAGGATACTCTTACCAATATTCATCTTTATATTCAAAATAACATTAGTGGTCGACAAAAAAAATTACGATGAATTTTTTTTTCATATCCCATAACAATGTTTTTAGACCAAATTAACATTCATGAATTTCATAATCATTGATACATTATATAAATTTTAATACCATGATTCATGCACATGATTGAGCCCATATTATGATATCATCCAATTATAAAGTACATAACCATTATATTCATGGAAAAAAACCCCTTTATGTTCTTTAATGTGGACCCATTTTTACAGTTCTCTATTTAAAAACACTAAATTCACATCAATTTAGAAAATATTTTATTTATGTTGAGAATATATGAAAATAATGATACTTATTATCTCAAGCCATGATTATTTATAAAAAGACACACCAAAACAGAGAGATGAAATTGATGTTTTATTTTACACAACTTATGATCTATAATCTATCCCTTATTTTATTTCTCATTTTGTTTATTCCTGAAAAACGACACCATCCCAATAATGTATTTATATTTTATAAAAGACACAAATTCCCAAGGATTTTTATTAAAATTTGATTAATAAATTCCTCTATAGTTTTTATCCATTTTCCATGGTAGTATGCTTATTGAACAAATTTTGGTTCAAAATGAGAATTAATATTGGTATGATTGGGATTCTCCAAACTCATTTAAGTTAGATAAATAGTATTTTATCCTTATGAATGTTATATTCTTTTTAATTCCTTAGCGATTTAGATAAATTAGTTTTCTTTTATTATCTTTTACCACATCACCATTTATTTTGGAATTTTAATATAAATTTTGGATATCAACATGAATATATCAAATACTACTACGCTATAAAATTCAATTTACAATATATTATTGAGGTTAATCATTAATATATTGTGTTTTATTGTGAATTATATTGATTTCCCATTTTCATGACATAATCTTTTTGATGTATTATTCTTTGTATATTATTATTATTGGATCATTATATATATGAAAAACAGAATAGAGGGGGGTGAATAGTTATTGAAAATTTTAATCACAATTACAAAAAATTATCAATGTTTATAAGAATCAAACCTTGTGGGTGCAGTGTTCTTGTCAATAAATAGATGTAGAAGAATAATAAAGAACACAAACACAGATAATTTTTATAGTGGTTTCAATCTAAAGATCTTACTCCACTAATCAATATCTTCCACTCCTCAAGGAGACTGGTACCCACTAAAACACACACTTAATGGTGTGATAACATATTACAGAATCTTCCTTTTACAATACCTATACGCACAACCGAGTCTTTACTACAAAAGGATACCCTTGTTTTTTACCTTGAATTTTGATTAAGAGTCATATCCCAATCTTCCTTTTGGGTGGTATAATTATGAGAGAATGAGAAAACCTACTTTTTAAAGGTAAAATTATAACCCATACACTAATGAAATACAAATTTATTATTATAGAAATACATGAAGTAATCAAATACAATAAATAGAAACATGTGATACAATAGTATTTTTATTTATGTAGCATTAGATCATTAGTCACTTCAAGAAACTGGTGTAGAATATTCCACCCTTCTTATGATCACAACAAATGGTGGAAATCTCAGATGACCACTAAATGGATTTTGAATGCAGTGGGAGAAATTAAGAAGTATCACACTGTTCATTATGGTATTTGTTTACATCCTCCGGAAGGATCTACATAGACATATATATAGGAGTCCCCTATAATGGATCTCTAGGAACATTTAAACTGAATCCAAAAAAGCACGTATATATATTCAGTCACTATATGGCACTTGTTAAATAATAACAGAAATAATTCAGTTATGAGTAGGGGATTAAAAAACCAGGTGAATTCCAAAAAAACAACCATTCTTTTAAATCAAATTTAAATATTAGAAAAAATCAATTTATATAATAAATAATACACTTTTAATCAAATTATAATTGAAAAAAATAATTAATCAATTGAAATAAATATTTAAAAAATGAAGTAAAATGATTTAAAGTATAGGATTGTATGAAATATTGATATTCTTGTCTAAATTATTATAAATTTTTTTTAACACTTTAAAATAATTATTCCAATCCTTCAATAATAAAACTATAATTAATATCATTATTGTAACATCAAAATAATAAAAAATTATTAAAATAATTTTTGAAAAAGAAATTTAATAGAGTTAATTTTCTTACTGGTGGGTGACCAAGGGTTTCTCTTTCAACATACTATTGTGTGAATCCAATAGTGACTCATTTAAAATATTGTTATCAAATTTATAAAAACTAAATTGAGTTTATCAAAACTAACAACATCATGATTATTTATGATGCAAAAGAAAACAAATTAAAAAACAAAAAATTTACTCACCGTAGGAAGTCCAACTTTGACTTACTGACCTTACATTGTATAAATCCAACAGATGCGGGAAATGATGACTCTAATGAATGATAACTCATTTCAATGGTGACTCATTTCAAAGGGGAAAAAATTCAATAGTGACTCATTTCAATGGTGACTCTTTTTAATGGTGACTTATTTCAATGACAAATTGCTTCAATTATGATTCATTTCTATAGTTACTTGACACAATAACGAATTATTTAAATAGAGAGTCTTTTTATAGGTGACTCATTTCAATGGTTTCTCATTTCAATGGTGACTCATTTAAATGGATAATTATTTCAATGGTGACTCATTTACTTGATTTCTAGATTGCTTTTTTGGAAAATTTAATGAACAAAAATTTATAATGAAATTTCTAAAAGCATTATTTAAAAGAGAGAAAATTAATTTTACAATTTTACATAATTTTAAAGAATAAAAAATATAACAATGGTAATTAATATTATAAGATATGATTCCGTGAAATAGTCCTTCACTATATCTCTCTTGAATCATTCACAAATGATTTTATTTATTCATGATGTAACAAAACACCATCAAGCTACTCATATATAGATTCATAGAAATCCATAACTCATAGGGTTCATTAATTATATATGATCATAGTAGAAACCAAATAATGTTATATATAGTTAGTATTTTTTCTCTTCTTTAGGAGAATTTATAAGTTAAATATTACAAAAACTGGCACTTACAATTTATATAATGATATATTTAATTAAATCTGTTGATTAATTTTATTAGGGTGTTTATGGAGAACTATATTCATTCCTTATACTATACTTCTCATGATATTCCCCCAAATATTAAACTATTAATTTAAACATTTTTTGGATGAAAATATTTTTTTTTATCATATTGAATTCGATTCAAATGAATTCTAAAAAAGTGTTATAATTAATGAAGTTAATTTAATTTACTATATAAAATAATGATATTTATCATATGAGTTAAATAAACATAAAAAACAATTAAATACCTCTATATATTGGTTTACATCAAGTTCATAGGTCTACACACACCTGAGTGTACCATCATAAGAGATTAATTTGTTCTTATCTCTTCAGGATGGTGGCTCTTATTTACAATTTTTCTATTCAAGCAAGATTTGACAAGGATTGATAATTTATTATTGTATCATAAATAGTTTTATCAAAGACTCATATTTTATTAATAGAGTTATTTTATTTTTTTTCCCAAATGTAAAATTATATTAGAGATACAAATTTTTTTCGTCATACTAATTTGGAGAGTATTTTGATTATTGTAAATTTGGAATATCTATTTTATTACACATTATTCCAAAAATAATATTTTTCGGTCCATCGGCAACATTATAGAACACCATCCTTTATGAAGAGTACCACATTTTAGTTTTCATAATTTTGAGGATCACCCAATATAATATTTATTGCATGTTGATAAAGAGAATAATGTTTGATTTTATGTTTATAATTAGTTTGAATCCAAATCCTTTGAAAAAGAGTTATATTTATTGAATAAGGGAAATAAATCCTTCGATATACATTTTATATTTCATTCAAGAGACTTGTATTTTCTTTCATGTATTGAGATAAACAACTATCAACTATCAAAGGATTCCCAAATTTTATATCTTTTAAATAACCATCATACAATAATGAAATTTATTTCTTATTCCACCTCTTAACAGATTCTGATTTTTTCTCTTACATTATAAATTCTAGTTGTATTGTTAGTCTCTTATTGGTACAATTTCTAATATTATCACACCCTATATTATTTTTTGAGACAATTTAATATTGTTTTTAATTATACCTTCTCATTTATATTTTTTCTTAGGTGGCATCTAAGAATTTCTGGTTGATTCCCATTAAAGTACAACATTATCTTGGATTTAGGAATCGAGAAATATAACCTCTCTTGTATTCTTTATATCTATTGATTATATTGTTCCATACCCTTCTATAAACTAAAAATAATTCTAAAAAATAAACTAGTTCTTAAAAATATATAAATATTATGCCTTTTAGTTGAAATTAGAAATTGTTTGGCAATATTCACAAGAAAATGATTATGCCAATTAAACATAAATTTTCCCTTAGTCTTTTCAAATCCCACGCCACACAACTTTTCAATTATTAAATAGAATAACTAGTATTAAAAAATAGAGTGTTCTCAATCAGAAATGATATAATATCCTTCTTTGGTGGTGTACCAACTGTATTTCCTTTCTTATCATAACTACCCTCACTATAATTTTTTTTATGTTTTCTAAAATAGTAGTCCTTGGAACCAATGGATAATGTCCTAGTTTCTTGGAATAATTGAAAATTTTCTTTGTTATTTTTAATGACTCAATGAATCCAATAATAGAATTTTCGAGAAAAATGTTACTTCCCCTCAATGAACATTCAATATCCAAAAATTTAACATCAATATCTTTGATATATTCAATCATATAAATAATATTTTCTATGGTAATATCAATCTTTTTATTGGTGGATTCATAAATAGTATTGAGAACCTTCATTATTTTTCTGGACTCCACTTGAATGTCGATTATATATTTTTCAATTAATTTTTTGAGTTTCATTCTTGTTGAATCGTTCTTATATTTTAATTAATTCATTTATCTCTCAATATTTCTCCTTTAGTTCATGAATACAAAACTATCTATTCATCATTTTAATTCACCTGTTGGACACCTCATGAAAACGATTCAGTGGTTTTGGGTCATTCTTTTTTTGAATAGTGTTTGGAAATTTCTCAAGGACCTTAGATAACATGAATTATTAATTATGATGTTTTATAGAGGATGTAGAATGTGTTGGTATAGATTATTATTTTAGGGTGTGATACTTACCGGTACATTCTAATTATTTTTTTGTATACAAAATTTTCAAACTAGTGAATGGTTTCACAGAAGTGGTATTTTGATATCTCATTTTCCACATTTTTTAGTGCCAATAGATTTTTGAATGCTTTATGAAATTTATGGATAATTGATTTGTGTGAATGCATTGGAGTTGTGTCAAAATAGTAATTTTATATGGGATGTTATCAATGATGGCGAGTTACATGTGAAAATAGAAAATTGACATTACAT
Organism: Viscum album; assembly: GCA_963277665.1. Taxonomy (NCBI): domain Eukaryota; kingdom Viridiplantae; phylum Streptophyta; class Magnoliopsida; order Santalales; family Viscaceae; genus Viscum; species Viscum album. The sequence goes on along the minus strand of OY728162.1, from coordinate 1,388,155,715 downwards.
ATGTTATATACGCAGAATGTTTCACATAATGTTCATCATGGGGTTAAATTTGTGAATAGTTTCTATAATAGCAATAAATTAGCGGCTAAAACCACATATTATAGGTCCAAGACATATGTAATATTAAGTATTTATTTTTTCATTAAACTTAAAGGGACAATCTTATTGAAAAATTATGTTACATGAACACTAGTAATGTGAAGAAATATACTTATTTCTTTTACAATAAAGTGTTTTGAGAAATATTTAATTTTTTATGAAATTTGAATGTTTCAAAAAGAAGTCCAAGTGGCACAAAACTTATTAAGTGGTGTAAATATTGTATGAAAATATAAAGTTTCATCAATTAAAAAATGAACAAAATAAATCGATTAATTAAAATTTATAATATTAATGGAAAAATATTTTAATGAACAAAAAATTATGTTGTAATCAATGGTTTTACTATTCATACAATGAAACATACTAAATGTACAATGAGTACACATCATTGGATTGGGAGGTAATATTTTATATATTTAATGGATTTATACTATGGTATAATGAGTCTTCTTAGAACATCTAACAGTAGTGAAATATAGTGGATTATGGTTCCTTGGTACACTATATTTGTATTCTAATTGAATTAGAGAAGTAAAGGAAAATGAAGTGAAATTGGAGTTTATTGTTCATGCAGTCATTTTAGTAGATACATTGCATCAGGAAATGATAAAAAAATTATTTATTTAATTATCAAATAATATATAAATATACAATTATTTTATCTTAAAAAACGTGAATCACTTAGCTTCTTGGGGTACAAAATATTTTGGGCCCTTTAATTGGAATCAATTATTAAGGTTACAGTTAGTGGTATTCTTATAGTGTATGAAATGACAGTAGTTAAACATTAAAGTGTTCATCTCTTCAATGGAAAACACATTCTTCTATGGATGAATCAGATGTATAAATGATTCTAATATCGAGGTAATGATGTTTTACAATTGCGATACATGGTTTTTTAGGAAGTATGGACAATGGAGTTTTATAATTATTAGTTCATAATAAACTAGATGTCAATATTAGAGGAATAAATGCTTTAGGGGGTATTTATCAAAAACAACCTATGAAAAAGTGATGTACCATATATCATCAAATTCATAACCATAAAAGTTTATTATATTATAGCCACCCATGATTTTAGATAGTTACCATGGATGATGAAATTTATTGAATATATAGGAATTGAAGTAATATATATAATCCGAATCAATTTTTATTATTTTAGTGAAATTAATCATAAAAAAAATCCATTCCATCACTTATGTATAATGCACATAAAAAATTGAGTGAACATTATATAGGAAAAAGTGGATCATTTAATAGTGATCTTAGAGTACGGTCCTATAGAAATTAAAGCTACATGCATTATGAAATAGAGATTACATAAAAATAAATTAGAAGGAATTAACTAGTTCTCAGAGTCCACTCAAACCCCCCCCCCCCCACCACATAGAAATGTTTGGATGTAGAATGCCCACAACCAAAGGTATATTGTACATTTTATAGCGTAATAATAAATAATATTTATATAGTTCAAACTATAATGGTGTGACCTTGATGTTTAAAAAATAGAGATATAATTTAATCCTTTTATATGGGACTATAAATTATTGATTAAGGAGCGATATTTTCTATGTTAAACCAGGGAGGGAAATGATATATGTGGATTTTTAAATCTAGAGGTGATAAAGATATTATATCAATGATGAAAAATCATGAAAATAGTGAAATATGTGTTTGTGATTCATTTAGTTACCATGAGGGCTTTGTGTAGTAGTTTGAAGGATGGATTAACATTCAACATTTGGAATCGATTAAAATTAAAAAAATGTTATTGATAAAATAGTCATTCATAGATGAAATATTTGTGAAACTATTGTTTCTCTTGTCAATATTAAATCATCTGGGATTATACCATTTTTTTATTAAATTTTTTATCACTATATATATTTATATTCTGTTAATTTTTGTTTATGAATAAATGAAAATAAATTCATCAATAATTAAAAAGGTCGATATTGTTGAAAAAACCCCAAAAGAAAATATATTTTCATTCTTAACAAATTATGAATATTGGAAAAGGGTGTTGAATAATTTTTTGTTCCATATATATATTAAATAATTTATGAATTAGGGTAATCAACGCTATAGAAGGTATTTTAGATGTTTAATATTTAATGTGGTGATATTTCTAGGTGGTTTCTAATTTTTTGGTCTAAATGTTTGTGGAAGATCAACATTGATTTCAGGGAAAATGATTTTTTTTTGTATATAATAGTTTTACGATCATTTAAAATGTTTTTAGAAACTTATAAATAGAGGTAACCTCATTAATATATTGAAATTAAATGAATTTCATATAATTTTTTTATTGTATTTCAATGAATATGGAATTTCCAAAATGAGTAGGATTTATGTAAATGAGGAAAATTAATAAAGATATTTTTTTTAAAATGGTGAGTTAGACTTAAAAAGAAATGATGAAGGTTAGATGTATCCTTGGAAAATATATCTCATAAAAGTTCTATGTTCTGGAAAAATGAAGCTCAATGTGTTAAAAACCCATAAATAGTCCACTACCCCATTATTTGATAGGTTAAGGATGTAAGGAACATGAAGGATATATTTTTCATTAGAACCAAAAAAACTAAATTCATGGGAGAAAGAATTTGTGAAAACATTATTTATTCAGGAAAGTGACATATTTTTGAATGAAAAGTTCTGTTTCATGAAAGATCAAATGTTTTATGAAATTCAAAAAATTCAAGAAATGTTCAAGGTTTTTAAATTGTTTTTAAGTTTCATGTAGCATGCAAAATGGCTGTATAAAAATTGAATATTTCTTAAACATAAAGGAATATACCAAAAAATCAATGATAAATATGGATTTATCATTTTAATAAAATAATATATTTTTGTAACAATAATTAAGATATAAATAAAGGTGATATAGTTCCTCGATAGATTTCTTCTAAAATAAAATTATGTACTCTTCAGAAAATTGAGAATTGAGATGTCAAGGAATGAATGGTTATACACTAGTGTGGATAATGACACTTCTCCAAAAATTGTAATTGTAGTTCACTCTTGTAGATTATGGTATGTTGTAAAATTTCTTTTGTATAATATTTTTATTATCCTACATAGAGATAAACTTGAAAAATGTTTTCAGCTAATTTATTCTTTCATTTCAATTCAAATAGTGCTCTAAAAAAATATTGAAGTATGTTTTGTGTAATAGAAAACAAAATCTAAAGTTTGAATTAAATTATCTAACATACTATGATTCCCCCCATATCAACAGACTTATCCTAGTGGGGGTGGCCTTTGGTGTTCATGGATCACTATATTCTTCAATTTCAAAACTACCTTTATACTTTTACACATGAAGGTCCTTTTTGGTAAATTTATTTGGTTATGAAATTAATTTTACATTTGTCACATGATTTATCATAGTCCCATACACTATGTTTATGAAAATATATGGCATCATATGTTTGGATAATGTTATTATTCATCTTAGTCTTGGAATTATCCATGTCTCTTGAATGGCATATTTTAATGTGAACAATAGAAATCCAATTTCTTCATCTTGAGGATCATTTGGTTGGATCATAATTTTCATGTTCATATTTATTCTCAAAGAGATTATATATAATGTTTAATATATATCTACTAAAACATTTAAATATAAATTTTCCATTGTATATTCCTTTTCCTAATTGAGTCCCATTTAATATTAAGGATAAATATTCCAAAAAATAAATTGAAGAATATTGATATTCTAATTTTCCCCATCATACATCATTGGATGAACGTTTTCCAATCATTTTTTAGCATTAAATTAACTTCCATAATATTATTTTCCCTTAATCATTATGGATAACCATTTTCTTAGCTCATAATTAATTAACATTTGGTTGAGTTTATCAATTGTCCACTCATCCAAGTCTTGAAACTCTAGGGATGAAATATTTCAATAAAATATATCTAATATTATTCACATTAATTTCTTCATTATTGTAGAGACTTTAAGAATGTATCTATAAAGTAAAATAATGGTATATTATTTTTTTCACCTGAAATAATAACATCTGTAATATTATTTTTTTCTAATATATATATATATATATATATATTTATCCAAATATTTTTATATTGATGAATCTGTCACTTTATTGTGTTCCTCTTGGATCTTATGAAGAATTATCCAAGAAATATTTATAGGTGTTAACCCAATGAATTATATCAAATCTACATTTTAGAGGTATGAATGTTATGTGTTCCATTATCTCCCATTAGAAAAAATATTATACAAATATATTTGAGTACAATAGCCCCCACAATTGGATGATTTAAACCATTCATGATTATATCAAGTACATATAGTGAAAATAAATGATGATATGGAACAAACCACTCTATCCATTAAAATAATCCATAAAAACTGACTATATGAAAGATTTTATTGATTTTTTTGTTTATATGATAAATAGATCTCATCAGTTTGTGAAACAATAATAGAAATCAAAATTATAATCATAGTATATGTTAAATAGAAGTACATAAAGAAGAAAATTATACAAACTAATATTCATTGGAGAGAGTAAAATAAAATTACGATGGGGGGGGGGGTGGTGGTAGGGTTGAATCAGTGAATGAGACACACAAAAATTATCAAAAAATGTCCATTTCCCATTATCAGTTAAGCTATTTTGATCAATATCATGAAACTAAATTTTATAATGAAAAAATAAAAAAAACACAAGAGACAAGGGGGAATACATGTTTCAGTAATTACTTTAATTAGGATGATAATTATAGGCGTAAAATAGTTGGAATCCTGTTTCTAATATTCTTAATATATTGTCAACCCGAATAAAGAAAATATAAGGGATGTTTACTTGAATTCATAATAATAGGAAACAAATGAAATTATTCAAAAAGTTTATTAATCTAAACTTCCCTAAAATTTATGTGAATTTATAGTTTTAATCAAATGATAAATTTTTTATTATATTAATATATCATCAATTTTATCCTTATATCACTCCCATTAATTTTCAGTAGTTAAATTTAGTGTCTCATCAAATTACTCATAGAATAAATTGTGAATATAATCATTTTTTCCATAAGATCATTAGGATGATGTTGGTGTGTTCAAAAAAATTATTTTAGTAACTTCACATATTTTATCAATGTTGATTAATCTCTAATAAATATTTTTATTAATTTTTTATTAAACTAAAATATAAATTAAACTAAAAATTCCACCTATAATGGCTTTTCAATTAGTTTTGTCCATTATTCCATTAAATGGTATTGTAATGAATATTATTCAAAGATGGTGATTTAATAAAACTATTTTTCTGAAAGATTTTTTCATAGGTATTTAATTTATCTAAAATGATATCCATGATTCAAATATTTAATCTCTATTCCAATGAGGTATCCAATATCTTCCAAAAGGCCTTTATGCTAGAAGCCTAAGTTCTACACCTACTTCACTATGGGCATTTTAGTATAGTGTTTTGAAATTTATAATAATCATTTTGGGACACCCCATGGAATAATGCTATAAATTAAATAGAAAACGCCTATAAAAGATCCCACATTTTATTGAGCTATTTGTAGGATTCCTTAGAATCATAAAATAACCTTAAAGCCACAACATACAATTGGTTTTTGTGAAAAATATAATGATATAATCATTTCCTTTCATCACTACTCAAATTCAATAATAATTCAACGCATCCATTTTGATATTTTAGTAAATTTAATAGGAAACTACTTCCATAACTCTAGGATAAATTTTAATAGGAAACTAGTCATAACACATTTATGATGTTATATTAATAAAAGATGAAAACAGAGGATATAATGATGTCAATGACATTTATCTAAAAATATCTCTAATATTTATTCCATATTAACCATGTATCGATTATGAAAAACTCACATCTCTAGTTGGTATATTCACTTCATGAGTGGCTTCTAAGAATACATTAACAACCCATATAGGGATTCTTAATACTCATAAAACAACCAATTTTATCAAGGGACATTCAATATCACTTAAAATGATTTGGTATCGAAAATACCTCCACTTTTCTCATTATCTAAATCAATTAAATTGAAACCTAGAGGATAATTTAAATAAATTATCTTCTCAGACTATGGAGTCAGGGTGCATCTCATCCCCCTTTTGTTATATGGATATGGTCCCAAATACTATTCAATCCTGGGTAATGAAAAATAAGCCTTAATATATAAAACACATGTTATTGGGAAAGTTTTATCTCAATCAGTTAACATATTAGGAAAATATGCATTATTTATTCCATCATCAGATCATTTGATTTTTTGTGAATAAAAAATTTCAAATGGTGATGTAGTCCTACTTGGAAAATACGTTTAAAACATCCAATTAGTATAAGGAATTAATTAATCCATTTAATGACAATAACACTAACACATATCACCTATAGGTGGATATTTATTGAGAAAAAACTAGTTTTATACTAGCCCCATACCACCCACTGATATATTAATCTAGATCTCAACAAATACATTAATGTATTAGTAATTTAACACAACTTGTGAATTGTTTTCAAATTATATTATCAAGTAAGCATGTTATACTCTAGGTATTAAAATCAACTAACGAAATACATTGAGAAATATTGATATATTGACCTCACCTTTGAAATTATAAAATTCATCCACCCTTATTGTCACCCATATTATAATATATTATAGTGGTAATCAATATTCTATATATGATTTAACCAACAACAATGTTTAGAAGAGGTGTACACATTGATAATGTGTAATTGATATGTTAATTATTAAAATCAATAAATTATGGAATGTGGAATGAAATATAATAATTAACAACCCCCTTAATATTAGGTATACCATTGTAATAATTTTTCAACATCAAATATAATGATCTCTAGTGGAACCTAAAATGATATATTTAACAATTATATCACTTATTAATGTTTGAGAATTAGAAATATTAAATTGTGTAAGTATAATTTTTTTAAAATTGATATCCTCAAACAATAGATTTTGATATTTTTTTCCCACAAATATCTTATATGATGCCACACATGAGAATGGATGAAATGGTGGTTGTTTTAACACCTTTAAAAATGTGGTAATAACTTTAAAAAAATTCACCATTAAGATTTACGTATAGTGATGTCCTAAAATGATAAATCAATCCCAATGAAATATTATATTTCATATATGTGAATGATGATGTGATTATTGTGTGGTTAATATCTATCAATTTCATGGAAGATAGTACCATCAAACAACCCGAATGAGATGTTTATAATCATCTCGATTTGTATTGAAAACCTAAAAAATGTCACTCATGATAAGACCCCTGATTTGGGTGTTGAAACAAAAGGCTATAAAATAGGTCAAATGTTAAGATAATATACCAATCTTATATTTTTTTCATCATCATATAGTATGGTAAATAAAATATGAATTTACACCTTCCCTTCTCATTAACATCGTGAAATTACTGTGATAATTTATACCTCTAATAAGATTTCTCAATTGACATATGAAGTTGATAAATGTTATAAAATCAATGTGGAACACTCTGTGGGAACAAGCCTATCTATGATGTCATTTAACTCAATGATTCACATCATCTATTTCAAATATCTATTGGTCATAATATTTTATTAAATTAGAATTAAATAATCATTCCAAAGGTCTAGATAATTTTCAATGGTATAAAGATTACATTGTCTCCAAAATATGGAATCATATCCCATATTCTCCTTTCAGGAATAGATCTACTCACACTACCCATTTAATATGCATTCCATGTTCTTGGCCCATTCAATATTCCATGTATTTTCCATATTCTCCTCACAAAACTTATTATCCTAAAGTGTTTTATACAAAACACCCTATTAAAGGGAACTATACACCCTAAGTGTTATGAAAATGTATCTGGGAAAAAAACACCCCCATCCTTAATATGGATCCCTAACCTCAAATAATTAGGTCAATAATCCTAAGAAGTATCAGATCACTTGAATTAGTTTTCTTGGTCTTCTGTGTTTTATCATTTTCTTATTTTTTAATTATAACCCATTTTTTTTGGGGAATGGTAGTTGTGTACTTATGTGATGAAGGTAATGGTATGAGGCCACTTTTCCTTGGTAATAATAATTTACAAGGTGAAAGGCCCTTCTCGATTGGTTCTTCCATGTGAAAAGAGAGTGATATCCATGTTCCCTACTTGTTTATAAAGGGTTTAATAGCACTTTTCCCTTAAAGGTCCCCAACCTAGTTTTGAGAGGATTCCTAATTGAGAAAGTATTTAATTAAGTACCCATCTGGGATCCCACTCGACCATTGATATATTATCAACATGGAACCCATGTTTTCACCATTTAATTCATTCAAATTCCAACCAACAGGTCATTGACTTACCTATTTCACCATATTGAGTTCCAATATACCATGATCTCCAAACTGAGAAAATATTTTCCCATGTTCAATATTATGGGTTATTTCTAAATATCACTATCCATTAAATATTATTCCTACCTATTTCTCCATTATCATAGATTCTTTGCACATTAAAATTGAAATTCCCAAAAAACCATTACAACACTCTATGGTATAATCCAAGATATTAAGAAGTCATTTTTATTGAAATAAACTTCATTGATTTTTTACATATAATATTATATTCTGAACATCAACATAATCACTTCGAATCATGTATTACAATTTTAAGTGGAATAGATAATATGACAATAGATACCCATTAATTTTACTCAATAATGAGAAATATTACTATGATAAATTCAAAATTTTAATTACATGAAAATAAAGATTCTCTCATTAGTTATATCAGTGGGGTTATCTTCGTCTAATCCATCTTGTATAACCTAAAACAAGTTATTTAAATTGAATCCATGAAAACTAAGAAGCTTGATGACCATACAATCATTTTTGAGTATAATTATGATCCATTAATATTTATGGGAATCTTACATTTTTAACATCCAACCTACCTTTTCCTCACCCTTCTAGTTTGTTAAACCGGAAATAGACAACCTTGTGTATGTTCATCATAATCCATTTTTTCATTTCATCAATAGTCCATACTTTATTAATATAGGTATTAGTAATATTTAATTAACATGAATGTCACCATGGTCCTTATTATATGAGTTTAAAAGGTGAATCAAGCTCTTGGTTGCATAATCCTAAATGGAACATCGAATTAATGAGAATGAATCCATAAAATAAACATCTTTATACATGATTTAATTATATTCAAGGTTAAAAAGAGTCTTCTTAACATTACCCTAAATTTAATTATGTTCCATATTACATTTCACCAAACATCTTGTCATTTTATTTTCATCATTGGAAAAAGTATGTAGCAATTTTTATGGGTGAAATACCAATTCTATAACCTGAACAAATTCCTTGGATGGTGAAAAAATTTATATAACCTAGTATACTAGAATTAATTCCAAACAATAAAAAAGGTATTGTATATATAACCTCTCAAAAATATATATGAAGAACCTATAACACATTTATTTTCTAACAAAAAAAATAATAGTGATGATTGATCAATTTCATGAAAAGTTTAACCATTATAATTACAAGTATATATTTCAAGCAAAATATTAAATTTATAATAGTGTAAAATACTAATTAATAAAATCCCTAATGATATTATCCATGATCCCATCCTATAAACCAAAATAAAAAAAATAGAATTGGCATTTTCTCTCACTAATGAAAATCTTATTTTATAAATATGCTCTATAGTGGAAATAAATCATGGATGAAAAAACATAGGAGAACAAAAATAGTGGAATAGATGTGATATTATTTAACATTTAAATATTTTTATTTACTATCAACTCTTACTTGTGATTTTTCATTGATAGGTTCCTAATTTTTAGTTTTACCTTTAGGGTATATCATAAAATCCATATTACATCACTAAACATACTATCACATTTAATTTATTATGACCATGCTTTGGGAAATTGAAATACATATCCAATTTCAACAAACCACCAACTATTTTGTAGTTATTACACAACCACAAAAATTATCCAGTTAGAAGCTAAAAATAAATATTACATATGTATTTTTACACTACAATTCTTTAGGATTCATAATTCATCACAATCAATAACATTATTGTATAGTGTACTAGTATATTTTAAATATAATCATATTATTCTATGATATCGTCAACATATCACATAAAATATTTTTCACATTCTACTCTAAGATACATCCTAATAAATAATTTTTTCATAACAAAGGGAATGGCAAATAAGAATGGGTGAGAAAAAATAATTTAAATGGGAATGATTTAATACTTTTTAAAATGGGGTTAGATGTAAATCATAAGGTGACCCATGATCATGGGAGAAATATAAAATTAATTGAACATTGGGAAATAATATATCTCTATAATCATGAAAGATATTAATATAAACAAATATTATTGAATATATACCTTAGTATGTGTAAATATATGCAAAAGGATATAATAAAGATACATGGGAATTTAATAAGAACATTACATATAAATGTGGAATTTCTTAATAATGTAAATCACAACAGAGAAGATCATGAGTCAATTCTGATTTCTTATATTGCATCAGACATCAAACCCTATATCCCATAGCGGATAAGGAAAAACCAACTCTTAAAAATATTGGATCTAATATAGATATATATTTATCATTATCATCTCATGAGATATAAATATTTAGCAACTTAATTATAGGTCTATATAGGCCCAGTATTTCATATAATGAAAAAGTATATATACATGTGACATAATAACACATTATACATATATTGATTAACCCATTAAAATAAATCGGTTTCATGAAAAATAATTTTATGATACATACTAGTAATCCATTCATAGAAACAATTTAAAATTTTAATTAATGGATATTCATTCATTAAACCTAAGAAACAGTAAATGTTGTTTACATTGTTGAAAAATAATTTTATTAGTGTATAAAAATTACTTGGAGAAATATTAAGAAATAATGTTTATGTTTTTTATATATTTTGAGATATAACATTATAAAAAATGAAATATAAATAAATTTTGGATGAAATTAAAAATTTGAGAGAACTTTTTAAAAAAAAATAAATAGAGGAGATATTAAAATGTGGTAGTATGGGAATTATTTAAATTTAATATTTACTTCACAATTTAAAAAATCTAATAATTGGTTGAAAAAATCATGTCGAAATAGGTAAGAGAAGATTAATTCTATAAATTAAGTCACATTAATTGAAAATTATCTTACGAAATCATATATATATATATATATATAAAATTCAATACATAAAAATAAATAATATATACATGGAGTAAACATTTCATGAAAAAAATTAAATGATAATGTTAGTTTCTCTTAAAATAATCCCTTTGAAAGAATTGTGAACCAAAGTGGAATTGAAATGGTAGGAGAACATGAAAACCTAATTAAAAATTAGATTAAAATAAAATAAATATTTTTTGAAGTAAATGTTATATAATATACCAAGAATTGAATTTAGTATAAATAATATGGAATTTAATATGATATTAGAATGTATAACCCATATATTTTACTTCATGACTTCTAAAAATGTTCTCTGCCATACTGTATAATAAAAAACAATATAAATACCCTTTTTAATAGATTTATTTATAAAAATAAACTTTAATAATATTTAATTTTTATCATTGATTATATATTCATTAGATATACATCATTTATTCTCATCATGAGATGTTATCAATTTTGATTAGTTCACAAAAGATTCATATTGGAGATTTTAATCCATATAGAATCACAATAAGTTCATCATTCTAATGTAATTCAATGTACTAGAATAGATGTTTTAAAATGATTTATAATTTTGAAATTTCATTCCATCCGTGTTTTAGTTACAATTCAAAAAGATAAAATCAAAAAAAATTATGTTTCAATAACTTTTAGCATACAAAATGTATTATATTATTTTTTACATTGAATATTAATATTACTGTTAGAAATAATTATATTTTAATAACATATATAATGAGAAATTAAATTTCTATAATCAAAAATGAAAATATTCATATAATTTTACATGTTGGTAGTGGAACAAACCAAACATGAACAAGATAGAATTAATCTATAAGAATGATTCTAGAAAGATTTTATTATAGTATTATCAATAAAAAATATTTTAATTTATAAAATATTATAATTTATAAAATATTTCAAGAATTTATATTTCTTAATGATCCATGATATAATCATAAGAACACTATTTATATTAGTTCAAAAACAGAGACCAATAAGAGCATGTTGTAATTTATGAATGAATAAGAGGGTGTTATTATTTAATGATAATATTACATCAAAATAGTAATAATTATTAGAAAATATGTCAAAATAGTGATAAATAATATAAAATAAGTATCATAATAATTAGAATATGATATAGAAGAATGATTAATGAAAATATAATATTTATATAGAACAATTAAATATCTTTTTGAAAATAATCTTGATTTATATGGGAGTTATTAAATATATATATATACAGAAATAGGTCAAGAAAATGGAATTAATATAGATTAATGGGAGTTATTTATATTTTATAAATATATTTTAAAGGATGGTGGAAGGCTCATTTGATATGTCAATTGAATGTAATTTTTTAAAATACACAATACATAAAATAAAAATATCAACTTTTCAAGAATATGGTGTAATTTTTTACTAAAAATGATGGAAAGGTGGTGGGAATTTAATTAAATATTCCTACATTATTTTAAAATAAATTTTATAAATATATTATAAGTTTTTTCTTTTAATTTAACACATTTACAATCTTTATCCTTAATCCAAGTGATTAATATTTACTAAGGAAATTTAATTTTTTATGCGAGTAAAAATTAAAATTTAATTTTAACCTTACATGAAAATGAGGATTTAAAATTTGAAATATTTTTGACTGATAGAATTCATTAATGAGATAAAAATTAACTATAAAATATTAAATGTATGTTGTGTTTTAAATAATGTTTAGAGAAAATATATTTTTAATAATAAATATTTATCTATAATACAAATAATGAAGTTTACTAATTTAAATTATATTAATTTGTTAATTATTAACCAAATAATAATTATGTTTCTCTTAATAAAATCAAAAACGAAATTATAGATTTTTTATACATAATTAAATGAAAAAGAAGGAAAATTATTTATTACTAGTATACAATATTACTTTTGGTTTCAAAATTCGATTTATATGTTCATAATATCAACATACCTTTTTTAAATGAATTAATCTAATCCTTAAATAATTATTTGTTTAAGAAAAAGGTTCTAAAAATTCTTAATTCATTTTTCAACATCATAAACTTTTAAAATGTATTTTATTAGTAAAAACTATATTTTCACTATTAAGCTAAAAATTAACCATTTCATAACATTCCCAAATATTTAACCTAAGATAAATTGCATTTGATAAATTAAAGAATTATGTTCCATTATCAAAATTGAATTATAAAATTGGATGAAAATAAATTTAATATAAGTATTTATAATGTGGAAATCAAACATATTTCTAAAATGACTTGTAAATTATTAAACATTTTTATTACAACATAATGTTTCAAAATATAAAATTTATTAATAATTATTTGTTAATATTATCTTAAATATTACCTAAATCCCATTTATATCTGATTCCTAATATATATAGTTTAGATAGGTACTTGTTGATGTAATGGTTGGTGGTTCAACTAGAATCGATATCATAGTGATTTCTACAAGATTGATTATCTCTGGTTGAAGATATGAATAATGTAACAATTGTAAAAGTTTCGCATTGTAATAGTCGGGTGAAAACTATAGAAATTATATCAACATTATGAGGTTAGATGAATGAGATTAATAAGTAATAATTGTATTTTTGGATAAAATGTTTTCTATCTTCTATATAAAATTCAAAATCACCCTTTCATTGATATTTGATTAAATAAAGATAGAGGATTTGAAATGATATTTATTTATTAAAAAATTAATTTATTATTAATAAGGGAAAAATAACACATGACCAATATCATATTTAATTCCACATGGGTAATTTAAACTAGATCAATTGGATGTATATTCCCAAAAACCCTAATTGGAGAGTATTTAAATACCATTAATGAAATCAACTGATCACTAATTGTTTTCATGTATAATTCCATATCCATGGTTTTAGGTAATAAATTTTAATTCATATAAAACATGTATGATATGAATAAATTTTAAGAAATTGTATTAAATTAGACATTTAAAGATTAGGAGTACAGATTATGTGAACCATTAACTACTGATTTACCACTATCCACTTTAGTTATACAAATTACTTAAAACATTCTATGTTTCCATGTATTGGGAGGTAATTGATGCCTAAAATCATCATTTTTCCTTGGATTGGGTTATAAATATTCAAAATTTCCAAAATATTTTCACTTAAATAATTGACATTTTGATGGAGCATTGTCAAGGAACTTCTATTCCTTTATTAACTTAATTGTATTATTTGCAAAGTTTTTGAAATCGTTCACATGATATATTAGCACCCTAGAAATTTTGTTATAATATTAAATATATTTTTTTATAAAAAATAATATATTGAAATTTATTGTTTTAATTAATACTTATAATTATAAATAACTATATTTAAAATTTATAGATTTCAAATTATATTTATATTAATTTTTGAAAATAAAATACTATTTTATTTTATTATTTTGTGTTGTAGAATTTTTTAATATGACTATATTAATGTGATTACAATTTTTTAATATAATATTTAATTAAATATTTTATCAATTTTGTATATATTGACTATTATATTTTTTTTTATAAATACTAAATTATGATACGAATTTATTCACTATTAATATGAAATCCCATGATTTTATGGTATCTTTCTTCATTAAGAATTTAAATTCATTAGATAGATTATTTTCACAAAAAATTAAGTCTCTATAAAACAAAACCTTTTTATAGTTATAACCTACCTGTTGAACGTAATATTATGACTTCTGTGATTTGAATTTTTAAAAATAGACATAAGCGGCTATTATTAGAAATATATTTAGAGTTGGATATAATCAGCATAATTTTGGGGGAATAGTAACATACCATTTTGAATATAAATTTACCATTTTTAATAGTAATATTTCCCTTATTAATAGTATCCTCACCCATTAAGTAAAAATAAAATGCATGCACCTTATAAATGACAGTTAATATT
Source organism: Viscum album (assembly GCA_963277665.1). Classification (NCBI taxonomy): domain Eukaryota; kingdom Viridiplantae; phylum Streptophyta; class Magnoliopsida; order Santalales; family Viscaceae; genus Viscum; species Viscum album. The sequence continues at coordinate 1,388,140,334 of OY728162.1, read as the reverse complement.
TAAAAAACTTAATAATTAAGTGTTGGTATTTTTGTGAGTAATGAATATTTATTAACCAATATAAATTAATAAATTGAATTAAAATAAAATTCATTTTCATAAAATGTATTTCTAAATAATTTTTTGGGTTTCCTTTACTTTTAGTATAATTTTACGAGACCTCAGTTAATTTTTTAAGGTAGGATAAAATAAGTGGTAAATTTAAAATTTGTATTTTCAAGGTGAAAATTGATTTTATGTAAAAAATAAAATTCACTTATCAAGAAAAATATTTTGATAAAATAGAGATAAATTATGAATTTTACACATCAAAATTTGTTTTGGGTGATGTTTGAGGATTTTTAAAAAATAATTGAATTTCTAGTGAATATGGTAACACAATAATTTAGGATAAATGTTAAATGCATGATTTATTGAGTCATAAGTGATGTGTGGATGATGTAAGAACACATGGTTCTAAGTCACAAAATATTATTTCTATTTTTCATCACAATAAATAATAACTATTGATTTTATAGAGTAAAATAATAAAATAATGAATAAGATATTCAAAATTCACCCCTATGCTCCACTATAAAACCCACTATTTTCTACCACTTCTCCTCACTTCTCTAAATCTCAAAACATCCCATTTTCTTTAATAAATACTCAAAACTATACTAAAATCACATCCAAGATCTATTATTCTTTCCAAAAGTCCAAAATCAGTCCCCTTATTAAGATTCTTAAGGAGGAGTATCCTTGAAGTAAAATCCTCTTCCTTTTCCCTGTATTTTCTTTTCAATTTCCTTCTTTATTTATTATTAAATCCTCATGTCCTCTATCCAAATGATCATGATTTCACTGGTATCATATATATATGGGATTCATATCTTGTTAATCGAACATAAATCATCAATATCCATACTCTCTCTCTCTCTCTCTCTTTCTTTTATTTTAAAAACGAAATCATCATCTGAGAGGTGCCAATTACCAAACTTCGTGGATGACGAAACTTCATTTTTTAATTTGTAAATAAATTTAAGTCATGGAACCAATTTTATGGTTAAACCAAATTCTAAAATATTTATTATATATTTTTTAATGATTTTGGAACCATCATTTGTACAGGATACATAATAATAGAACAAAATAAGTTCATTGTGATTGGAAACCCTCCATAAAAATATAAACGATTATATCTCAGTGACTTATCTATTGATTCATACTAATACCGAGTGGAAACATGATATATATATCCATTTAGAATTATTTATAGACATTAAAAATATATAAATTCAATCCTATAGAATAATATCCATTCCACATTAAATTCCATACTTAAAATCAGGAGAACTGATTATGAATATCAAGAAATGAACACTCGATAATGAAGAAATTCAATATTATAAGTTGTCTAAAAGGAATATATAAACATAATAAAATTATAATAATTTATATTCATGTATAAAAGGTTATTAATTAATTTATTAAGGGGTAAAATTTCATATTCCAGGACCTTAAGGTTAAGTGCAGAACACATTCAGACATAAGGTAAGGGTTTTCTCAACTCACATTCATTTCCATTAAATATGCCATACTCACCACTCATTCTTGTGAGTGGTGTATATATATATCCCATTGATGTATCATATAATTAATATCTTTATTTTAATGGTATAAAATGAATCATTTTATTATTATTAATTTTGGTTCATCAGATTCGATTAACTACAAAGTGGTAAGGGTTTCCCACCTGAACCTCCATTTTCATTTTGGTTACCCTTATTTTCTACTCACCTCAATGAGATTATTATTTAATCTTGTTAACTCCTCAAAAATTATGTGCTAATTCTATATATATGTGTACCAATAATAATCCTTCCATATTTTAAGGGTATTTTCATTTTTTAAAAGTATTTATAAAAAAAATATTCATCATAAACAAGCATGTTTCAAAAGAACATCTTAAATTATTATATATCATCAAATTCACTCTATAAAAACTTATAAGACTCCATTTTTTTAATAATTTCACTGATATTATTATCATAAAACTACCTTAATTCACTATATATTTTATAAAATTATATTTCCAAAAGAACTCTTCCTTTTAATGTGAAAGATTATTTCTATCGGTAATTAAAAGATGATGTTAGAAGAGTATTTTCATCTATTTTAACACTATTGTGGATTATTATTTTTATTTGGGATTAATATTTTGTGATAAAATCTACAATACATTATTTAATTATTTATGGTTTCTTTGGTGGTGAATCTTCTTTCATGATACCATTCACCATCTACTTTAAAAGGTTAGTAATTATGTTTAATGATTGGCAAAGGTTATTTAAATTTCATATGATAGTTTCAATATGGTTATATAAGTTGATTATATTTCACCCATTAAAATTAAAGAATAATTGGACATATAATGTGTTATAGGGGGCCTTCTATAGCCCCTCAGTGCATTAGTAGGTCTCATGAGACAAACTAGTTTATGATTTTTACCAATTTGTGAATTGTCTTGGCATGAGGCCCTGAAAAAATGTTTATGATTTCCCACATTATGAATTGCATTGTTAATAAAAAAGTGATATTCATTGAAATTATATGAATTTTATAATATCCATGGTTATATTTTATTATCGTATAATTCATTCAGCTTTTATTACAGCAATATTTATTCTCAAGTATATTTTTAAAGGCATGTGTTTTTAGATTCTCACTATGTCTAGTGTTTATGTTTAGTATTACTTACCCTATATTACCTACCATTACAAAGAATCTAATATCACCCATTTATTATGTTTTATTTTTCCCTGTGATACAAATAATTATATAATTAATGACTTATTGGGAAAATATAGCAGTTATGGATGATTCTGATGGAATTTATATGTTGAATTTCATTTCAAATTTTAATGTTGAATTTATGTATGTGTCTTGTTTTCCAATACAACTAAATTATTAATTTATTTTGGGAGAATCATTCTTTTTAATAATAAAATATAATAAAATAATTCACCCAATATAGGTAACTTGTGTCAGGTCATTACAGTATATATTTGAGTGAGGTTTAGTAGAATCCTTGGAAACTATATATAGAAAATGTAGATTAGAGAAAAAAACCTAAGATAGATTTTGTGAATAAGAATAAATAAAAATCTAGAATTTTGGAAAGTTATATATTATTTGGATATTTCCAGAAAATAAATCCATGTCTAGATAATATAATTGGATGTTGTCCTTGAACAGATGTACATAGGAGTAACAACTTTGATAAGATGTTCTTGGCTTGACTCGGTGTAACCTGGTACACGATGATGATCCTTACTACGCACCTGGTTCGACACTCATGGGTTACATTCTTAGGATAATTCAAATTTTATTTTTAAACAAATATGATGAATTTAAAAGTAAGAATTACCCTAAAGTAACCATGGTTATGATTATAAGATTAGCAATGCATAAATAGTTTAATTTATGTTATGAATTTCACTAGTATTAGGATTATATAATATGTTTCATAATGATATGATAAAATCTAGTGAATTAAATGTTTTAGAAATGGATCCTATAAAAATAAATGGGAACTTCATTAGTTTACATAATCCATACAATAATAGTGATCATTTCTTATATAGGTTTAAGCTAGTTTTTTTTAAGGAAACTAGTATCCTAAACATTCTCATAATACGAGGAGATAATATAATGTCCTAAAAAATTAGAAGTATTTTTCTATGTGTTATTAATTTGAATGAGAGAAAGATAATAATAGGAAAAATAGAAAGAAAAATAAATAAAGGAAATACATATTTTCCCCACATTTGATAATTGTGGATGAAACTCCTTGGTATATTCTTAATAGAAAAAACAAGTTTTCTGAAAGTGTGGAGAAAAAGGCCACCATGATCATAATTTAAAGATAAGGATATAATTTTCTCAAATTCAATGTTTCAAATATAAGTATATGGGGAACTACCCGATCAAATGTCACAAGTTTCAAGGAAATGTTGCTCCATAAAGAAAAGGGATCATGGTTATGTTTATGATGTTACTATGGTCAATGTAGAATAATTAATGCCTTTTTTGGATTAAAAATCAATGTTATGATTTTATATTTCTAATAATTATATAGTATATATAGATTTAACTACAGTACTATTTCATTAATGATTTGAGGTCATATGTTGAATGGTTCTAAGGAAAAATGACTATGTAAAACGTTAAACTATTAAAAAAATATGCTAGAGGGAAAGACAGACCTTAATATGTTCTTCATACAAATATGTCAATTTCAAAATAAAGATATGATTGATTTGGATAACGTAAATTGGTTATCACATACTATATTGGATCTAAATAATTGATTGTCGACAAAATAGTAGAGTCAGGAACATTTTGTACATAAGAAATATATCCAAAATTTCATGTGTTACACAAGGAATAAGGAAGCATGAACATATTCATTAAGGATTTATAGTAATTCAAACTTTTACTTTTATTGAATAGAATTTTAGGATAATCTACTAACATGTTTGTATATAGAGAAAATTCATGTTGTTTAATAAGTTAATTATGGAAATTTAGTGGACTTTATTATAAAGTGATCGATCACTGTATCTTTTGTAAAAGATAAAAATTTAACAAATTTGTGAATTTGATATTTAGACATGTTTATAAAAATTATTTTACCCAATGATACAACATGTTCCATGAAATAATTTAGGAATAGTTAAAGGAAAAATCAACGTATAATATTTTGTATGACATAATTTTATTACATTACATTATTGAGTGAAATAATATCTCAACATTAGGGAATGGATCAAGAAAAAACTAATACTAGTACCTTTTTTGGGATGAATCAAATGGTCCTTTATATAATTGAGGATTTATATCTTTGTTAAATTCCTCCTGATCATGTCCTCTATCACTCTCCATTAGAACATTATAGTTATATTATTCTTTATTTTTCATATTTCCACTTTTCACTAATGTATCCTTTTAGAATGCACAATTTTTTGGTAACCTTGGCATTTCTATTTCTCTCTTATTAAAAGGATGTTTTGTTAACATTATTATTGATTTTGGCTTCCCATAAGGGAATTTTCAAGTATCCACCTTTAACAATCAATGTACAATTTCGAATTGCAAGGATGCAATTCTATTGAGGGTGAAATAATGTTACACCCATGTAATTTGTTTTATATTTTCATTTAAATTATGTTATGAAAAATAATAATTTAACATAATGTGTTTTGACTAAAAATAGTACTTATAAATTATTATATTTTAAATTTATAGCATTCAAATTCATTTTTAATTAATGTTCTAAAAAACTATTTTACAATATTATATTGAGTGGAATAATATTTTAAAATGAATATTGTATTTGATTATATTTTCAATATATTATTTAATTAAATATTTTAAGGATAATGTTTATATTGACTATTATAATTATTTTTATAAATACTAAATTATGTTATGAATATATTCACTATTAATATTACACCCCTAGATTATTTGGTATGTTTCTTCATAAATAATATGAATTAATTAGATAGATTATGTGAAAAAACACTATGTATTCATATAAAAACAGTTTGTTATAGTTAAATCATAGCCATAAAATGTAAATTTTCTACTTCTGTTATTTGAATTTAAAAAAAAGGACAAACGTGGTTGAAATTTGTAAGATACTTAGAGTCTTATTGAATCAAATTAATTATTGTTCAATAGTAACATACCCTTGTGAATATAAATTTACCATTATGAATAGTAATATGATCCTTTTGAATAGTAACCTCACTGATGTAAGTATATGAAATAATTAGGCACCATATAAAAGAGAGTGAATATTATAAAATACTAAAAATTAAGTGTTAGTATTTTTTGTGAGTAATAAATATTTATATTGAAATTTAAATTAATAAATTAAATTAAAATAAAAATCAATTTCATAAAATTTATTACTAAATAAATATTTGGTTGTCCTTCGATTTTAGGATAATTTTATAAAACATCAATTAATTTTGGAATGTATTGTAAAATTAGAATAAAATTTTTAATCTCTATTTCTCATGTAAACAAATATTTTATTAAAAAACAAAATTTCCTTGTTTAGAATTTTATTTTGAAAAAATGGAGTTCATTTTTTAATTTAACACTTTGAAAAATTGTTTTTGTCAATTCTTTGGATTTTTCTGAAAAAAAAGAATTTTTAGCAAACAGTAAAATATGATAGTTAATGGTAAATTGTAAATACATGATTTTTTGGGTCATAAGTGATGGGTGACTAATGTAACTAATCATGGTTCAAAATCATGTACCCTTAATACTATTCTGGTCAAAGGATTGAAACACAATTTCTTATCTTGAGAAAAATTATAAAATAATTAATTTGATATTAAAAAATCAACCCTATCCTCTAGTATAGACTCCACTCCTCACTTATCTAAGCCTTGAAGCTTCTCAATGTTCTACCCATATATTCTTCCATTTCCTATATCCGTATCTAAGAGATTTGGGTCTTACCAAGAAAAAAATCAATTTTAAACAAACTCTATAAGATATTTTAAGATACCATCATTTTTTCTAAAATCAATAATTTTTTTATGAGAAAACTAACTTAATTAAATTTTGGTTTTATTCAATGATTCTTCCAAAATAAATATCCTTATCAATGTAAAATAGTATTTCTATTAGGAATTACACAATGATTTAATAAGAATGTTTTCATCTATTTCATGACTCTTATTGATTCTTATGTTTAATTGGGTATAATATTTTATGATATCATATATTATATTTTATTGAATGGTTTATGATTAGTTTGAAAGTAGATTTACCATCCCGATACCATTCACCTTGTTACATCAAATGGTTAGTTTTTATATTTAATTATTGAAAAATGTTATTTAAATTTCATATGTTACTTTCTATATGAATTTATATGTTTTTTATGCTTCATATATTTCATATTAGGAATGTATTGGACATTGTAAGTGTTGGGTGGAGTCCTCTATAGCCCATGGGTTCATCAATAGGTATCATGAGACAAACTATTTTGGGTTTTTACCTATTTTTGTATGGTCTTGGCATGAGGCATTGATAGAATGGTTATGATGCCACACATAATGTATTACCTTGTTTGGAAAAAAGTGATAGTCTATGAGATTATTTAACTAGTATAATATCCATGCATATTCTTTTTCAAGGAATTATTCATTCTGCTTTTATTCCTACAATATTATGCTCAAGTATATGTTTAATGTCTAGCATCTTTAGTGTGTCACCATGCCTAGTGCTTATGTTTATGATTACTTCTACTCTATTAATTTCCCTTACTGATCATTTGATCATAAAACCATTATTATGTTTTATTTTTACCCAATATGCGAGGATGAATATTATTATTTATTTGAGGGATAATCTTGGAGTTGTGGATGATTCTAATGGAATTTATATGTTTTATTTCATTTCATATTGTACTATTGAATTTATGCATGTATCTTATTTCCAAAAACTATTAAATTATTATATCCTTAGAGAAGTTTTTTCATTTTTAATTTATAATGTATAAAATAAGGAATCTAATGTTGGAAAATGGGGTCAGATTTTTACAGAAAGCCTAAAATATCATATTTAAAAAATCTTTTCGATCCTATTAGGTTATTTTTTAGGGGTTTCCATTAATGTTTTTGGTATGTAAGGGGTTAAATTTTCATCCCCCCATGTTTATATTCATATGAGGTTTTATGAGACTCAATTTTCCATTTTTTATTTTAGAAAAATGAATGATTAAATTTTCATTTCAATATTAAGTGCTCATCAATTTTTTAATAGATAAAAAATTCTATTACATATAATTCATTTCAAAGACGTGGTTTTAGGAAATTAAATAATCATTAAAGATTACAATTTTGTTCATTAATGAAACTCTAGGAGTACCTTGGGAGTCCCAAGAAGTAATCTTACTTTGTTCAAATAGATTTATCATCTTCTTGTTTTATCTCAAAGAAATCAAACTCCTTTTTCATGTGAATATTTTAGTGTAAAATATTTGGAGAAGAATATTTTCATCAACACCCTCATCCCATAGAGTCAAATTAATTCATATTTTTTTATTCATAATGATATTACCCCATTGGCCAGTCTTATCTTCCAAATTATAAACAACTAATATACCTTTCACTGGTTTAAACCAATTAGGAACAGAAAATATCTTTTTATGGTATTGTTCCATTACATAGTAATTTCTAATTTGGAAAACCCACTAATGGGGTTAGTTGTTGAATTATAAAAAAATAGATATAAAGTTAATCCTTCTATTTTTAATTATATATATCAACATTCCTTTTATTATTAATTATATATTGGGAAATATTTGTGAGAATATCTTTGATATTTTATATTTCAGAACCCATCTCTTCAGTTTTCTAGTAATAAAACATTCATTATTGTTTATTAGACTGTTTTTTAAATTGATTATTTGGGTAAATTCCCATTTTATTATGTAAAATAAATTTTATATTGGAGAAAATAAAAAATTCATAAATATAAAACCACAAAATTAGAACATGTCCCTTTAAAATTGAACTCATAAAATTAAATTTTAATATTAAGATTCAATCAATGTTATTATTGTAAATTTACACTCAATCTATCTAACCTAATTATATTCCAATCTATAAAAATGGTATAAAATAATAATGTGAATGGCTAATGAATTTCCCCCCCAAGTTCCAATTTAGGAGTTAAGTTAGGCAACTTTATCATGTATCATGTGGATTATAAGTTAATACCAAAAATTCATTTTCACTGGTTGTTACTTATAAGTGCCTCTTTATCACATCTATATCTAGTTTTCTGAATCCAAAAAATGAATTCATTTTTTGAGACCAAACACTCTATAAATTACAAAAAATAAGGATATTTTCTACTTTGAGAATAATCTCTATGGTTCTAACAAAATAATTCCAATCTTAATGAAAAAAATACCTTATAAAATTACAAATGGGAATGTAAAATATAAACATCCATATAAAATATTCCATTTAAAAATATTATTTATTACATATAAAATTAATGTGAATGAAAATCCCAATGGTTTAATAACATTAGATATTAGTAAATAATTATCCTATTCTATGACATCAAAAAATATATCTAATAAAATTATTTTACATGCGATCACTTAAACACATCATACATAAAAGTAATCATTATGAAGTATATATGGAATCATAATAATGGGTGATACCATATTCTTAGAAAGAAAAATCACACCAATGTATCAAGGAGGGTTGGGGGTCAGATCTAAATAATATCATAAAACATGTGAAAGAGAGAAATTTTTATTTAAACAAACATTGAGTAATAATACATTTATATAATAATGGTAGATATAAATATAACCCAAAATAATTGATCATATACCATGGTGTAAGAAAATAAATATGTGAAGTAATAATAAATTAGAATACACATGTCATTGTAAAATAACATAAAATAAGTATAACATTATAATATAATTTACATCAAAGTGTATTAGATATCATTTCATATTTCCCATAGTATATTAGGCATCATAACCTATTTACCAAGGTTTATTAATAACCAGAACAAGTTTTCGTTATTGGATTTAGAATAATTAATAATTTACCATTATTATCTTCTATGATATAAATATTTACCCATTGAATTAGGGCCTATATATGTATAACCCATCATATAATTATAAACCCTTTATACATGTTCCACTAGATATTGTAAATAATCATTATTAATAATATCCTGATAAACATATTCAATGAAACTAGTTTCATTAAAAAACATTCACATGACATAACCAAAATCTATATTGAGAAATAATGTTGATGGATTCATTTAAAAATATTCCCTGTTGAATCATAAGATACATTATAGAATTTTTATATAGATGAAAAACCTTTCTATGTGCATCAAAATTTACATAGTAAATAAAAGAATAACTACTATCTACATTTTTTATATAATTTTAAATTTTTTATGAATCTAATGTAATATTAATTTATTTTTAATAATATAAAAAATGGAGTATATGTTGATTAAATAAAACCAATAAATGTGGAATGATAGTGTGTTAGTAATTATTCTAAAAAACTAAAAATAATTCTTTTTAATTTTGAAAAATTCTAAATTAGTCGAAATTGATAATATTAGAAATATTTAAATAGATTTTTTCTTATAAAATATTCAAGTTAATTAAAAAAATTCCTTTAAAATCATAGAATCATAGATAAATATTTATATACAAAAAATAAATAATATGTACATGGTGGATAAAGTTCACAATCTAAATGAAGAGTCTAGGTTAGTTTAACATAAAATAATCAATTGGAGTTAATTTTCAATAAAATATGAAGTAAAATGGTTCAATGAAATGAAAAACAATGAAAAAATAGAGTAAATAAATTATATTTAGTGATGAAACATGTTAATAAATGGTAATTTAGTCATAATAATCTTAAATTCAAGATTTGGCCAGAATGAGAAAAAATAAATCTTTTTTATAGACATCCACAATAGATCTTTGAACACATATATAATAAAAATTACCATCTTATTAACCGATTTAATAAAATCATATATATATATATAATATTTTATATTAATTAAAAATGAAATTTCATTATACATTAAATAATTTGTAATCATTTCTTCATTGCTGTGTGTTTGAACTTTCAATTATATCACACATATTTTTTAATGAAGACATAAAAACACATCAAATCACTAGAATTTAATCAATAATATATCCTTAAATGAACTATAAAATATGTTTTCTATTTATTTATAATGTTATAACTTCATTCCATGAGTTTTTTAGTTACAATCATTAAGAAAAATATAAAAATTGTTTTTTATTAACATTTATCATTCAAAATATTATTTTAATAATATTGAATACGAATATTAACATTTCCATACATGAGACACAAAAAAATCCAGACATTAATATGATATCATAACTAGAACTATGATTCTATTATGATAAATGAAAAAAATCATAAAATTATTCATGTTTGTTGTTTATCCAACCAAAATGAACATGATAGAATCTATCGAATAAGTATTATTTTGCAATGAATTTTTATATAATATTATCTTTCTAGAATTTTGAAAAAACATATATTTTTTTATTATTAATTTTTTTTACAATATTTATTATTTCTTCGTCATTAATGATATAATCATTATAACACAATTCATTTAGGTAGTAAAATCTATCAAAACATGACTATATTATAATGAAAGAATGAATGAAGGTATATTATTCATTGATGGTAATTTTACATTAAATGAAGCTTAATGATTTAAAAACATCTTATTATTGTGATAAATACTAATTAATAAGACTTAGAAGAAAATGATATGGCTTAATGAATATGGGGAAATAATTCTAACATTAAATAATTTAATTTCTATTTCAAAACTTTGATATAGATGGTATTCAGACAATATATAAGAACTATATGATAAAACAACTGGTAGAAATTGTTTTTGGAAGAAAATAAAAACGAATAATGGGAATTAGTTGAATTATTTTAGTGTTTTGGAAGTGGTTGTGTAAGGTTACTTTAAAATTAAAGTTAATGAAATTTTTGGTAAATAATTAATACATAATATAAAAATTATGTTAACTTTTGATACATATGGATACAAAATTTAATGAAAATTACTGAAATATGAGGGGAATTTGAGAATTTCCTCATAAAAAAATTTGAAGATAACTATTTTAGATATTTTTGGGGTTTTACGCATGATTTTACAGTTTTATTATTTTTAGCCTTTACCGTGGTGATTTACATTTAACAAGGTAAATTTTTTTGTAACTAGAAATGAAACATACTATTTCACCCAACTTTAATGTATTTATTTTAAATGTGAAGTCCAATTAAAATTATTTTGTTTCTAAAAGTGATAAACAATAATTCTTATGTAATAATTATAAAATGAATTAATTTTTTTCAAATATACCATCGTATGAATATAATGAGTTTTGGAAAAAAAATATTAAGGTTACTGAGTTCCATGAAATTAATTGGTTTATTATTAAATAATTTAGAATTATCTCAATTTAAAATCACTCAAAGAATGGATTATACCATGTGAATACTGAATTAAATGAAATTTAGTGAAATTTTTATTATTATTATTATAAAATATTAATTTAATTTAAAAAATGTTAGTCAAATTATTTTAATTAAAATTAAATGTTTTTATATTAAATTTTTATTCCTTAAATATATTTTTGGTAAATAATTTTATTTGTAAATTTTTAAATCCTTCTCACATCATAATAATGGCATAAATTATATTATATTCATAATTATTTTTGTTTTTACTAGTCATATTAAAATTGACTATTTCATAAAATTAGAAAAATATCAAACAAAAAAATTGATATTATGAACCTAAAAATGACATCCATTTTATAAAATCCAAATCTGAAAAGAAACCAAAACAATATTCAATATAAGGACTCTTAATGAGAAAAATGTATTTATAAAATGAATTTCTTATTATTACACTTATATAAAATATCGTAATGGGATAAAATATAATATTATTTTATAATTAAAAATATCCAGAGTCTTAAATCCTTTATAAAAAACCTCTTAAGGCCTCTAAATAATATCTTTGCATAAGATATGAGGTTATGGTAGTAACATGATATAGTTCATCTTGAGTTAATATTATGGTTATTTCCATGATACTTAACTTATATTAGACAATGTTTATAAATACATAATTATAGTACATTAGTTTTGTAGTTTTCAAAATTAATACATAGTGATTCATTCTCATTACCATGATTAGAAATATTTTATTCCTATTAATGACTCATACTTATTGATGTCATTTTTTATTTATTCTTTATAAACTTTGTAATTTAGTAATCACAATTTATACCTACAAATTCAACCACAATTTTATAATGGTCATATTAAATAATTTTCTTTTAATAATATATCATGGTTCATTTTCATTGGTTAGTTCATAAGAGACAAGCCAAAGATCAAATTACATTTACTGTAATATAATTATACAATAAAATTATGGGATTCCATAACCATGACTGTTGTGGACAACCATCCAAAAAGGACCTTCTCCGCTATTATCCACCTTTTTCACTGGGTGTTGATTTATTTTTCATGCAAAATGTCATAGAAATGGAATTATACTATATTTGAATATGGACCGTTCTAGCCTTGGTGAACTCAGACTATGATAACCATCCAGCCAATTATTGTTTTTATGCTAAAAGAGATTATTATCAGTAAATCAATCCATTTCAAAAGTACTTACTTGAATTGATGAAAAAATATATCATCCTAAACAATATAATTATACAATGATTTCTAGTATAAACCTTATTTTAATGGAAAATTACTTTTACAGGATCCCATTAGATGACTTTGTCTCTAAAATCACTCATACCCAACCCACTAAGAATCCATTTGAAAAGATATAGTAGAAGTTCTCAATCCCATGGTTCATTCTTGGATACCAAAAAGGACAACCCAATGAGAATATATAATCAATGAAACCATGGAGTATGTATACAATAATACTAATAATGAAGTCATAAAGGTTAATCTATTATTTCCACAAATAACTACAATGATTACAATTATTTCAAATTTAATGAAATCATATGAATTAACCCAAGGTAATATCTCCACCATTTATGCTATTATCCATCACATAATATTTAAATGTATCACAACAATTACACTAGTATGGTTTTAGATCCTATTTACCATAAATACATAGCTCCAGATAACTACTTTCATTGAACCTTTGATACCCATTAATTAAAATATTCCTTAATAAGGTTATCCTTATAGTAATATAATTTATAACCCTAGAGGACCTACAAAAGGAACCATCTTTGTGGGTCCACTTTGTAATAATTGAAAAATTACTAGTGATGTTCCATATATTGGTATATAATAAGAAATAATCATCAATAAATTTCATCCCAATAGTAAAATAATTTTAATCATCTCTGTGGGTGCTCCGTGAGGCCATCACTGCAGATGCATTAAACAAATTAGAAGTCTGATAAGGGAGGTTCCCCTAAAGATAAAACTTAAAAAAAATCATGGAAAACATCAATATGATACTATCAACTAATATACTCTCTACTCTACAATGACTAATTACTGAGGATGTTCTCTCATTGATAACCATTCTAAAATAAATTAAAATTGAGGGCCTCCTCATAGTGTCCAAATAGTAAACACCCATCTTGGAGGTCTTCATTATGGATGAAAAAATTAATTTTTCAATATAATAATACTACCTATTGTATTGAAATAAATTAAAGAATGGGTCCTTAAAGGATAATATTGTAGATATTGTTTGGTTGAACAATATTTTGAACATATTGGAAATAACACATAAAATGGTTAGTCAAAGATCAAAAAATTTTGTGGTTTTCTCAATGGTTCATATAAAATATTACTATTATAAACAATATTTTATTCATTATAGTCCTGCCAATGTAAAGTTTTAGAAAATTTTCCCTCATAATGATAGCATTATGAAAACCCAATGTTAAATGCCCAAGTAAGTCCTCAATTAACCAGTTGTGTTTGTCCTAACCAATAGTTTAGGTGAGGATATAATCATCACTTGCACCAATCAAATAGTGTATACCCTTTTATATAGATATGAAAAAAAAATATAATCTTGATCCTCCTAATAAAAAATTTTAAAAGAAATATTTATGATCAAATCTATTTAATTAGCTGGTCATATGTAATGATGAAAACTCCAACACCATGTAACGAATGTTGTAAAAGATAAGATATGAACCATTTCATTAACCATTGAAACTTCACAGTATGAAATTCCAATTAAAATGAAATAGGAATACATAATATACTTCTATAATAATTTTTAGAAGATAATATTTCATTAAAAATAAAATTACCTTCACTTTAGGTATTATTTTAACAATCTTACGTTTTATAATGAACATCATTTTCATGTTAGCCTAGACATGTGTTCGGTGGCCTAAAATTATAAATTTAGAAAAAATCATGGTTATCATCAACAATAACACCATAATGGTTTTTAGAAACATTGTAAAACCATAAATAATGTACTGTCTATGAAGAATACCTATGTTTGGAGTGAATAAGGAGATTTTATTATCACTCATCCCCAGGTCGAAAAGGACTCTTCAGGTGAGACAAATTGAAAATTCGTTTGATTTAGATATGTATTAGTTATTAGGTTTGTATATTTCAAATTAATTATACTAAGAAATAAAAGCATCCCTTAATATCATAATATAAGGAATCAACCTGAAGGATATTTTCAAATTATTTTCCTCTCAACATATAGGAACAAGAAATGACTGACCAGTCTATGGAAAATAGAATTTTAATTTGTTGGATTACCTTTGAGGAACATAGACTATTAGATATATTGCCTGATCTATAATGATCAAGATAGAATAAAATAAAGAAAATATATGATTTTTAAAAATTTGGATCTAAAAACAATTGTAACACCCTCAAATTTTAGAATACATTTATCTTTAAATAAATTTAATTTATTTCACAACTTGTGTTACATTCTAGACTGAGTTTAAATAAACTATGATTATAATTAAAATATTATGTCCTATATTTTAAATTAGAGGGTTTGAATATTATTAACCATGTTATGAAATGTTTATATATTTTCTAATCAATAAAAATTTATATATTAATTGATTGGAACTGAGAAGTCAATTTTTAGTAAAGTAATTTTAGGCATTAAAAGTACATTTTCTTCAAAAGGGTTTTTTTGTTTATTTTCATGTCAAAATATAATATATAATTTATAATATAATTATGAATTATTTTATATAAAAATTAAATTATTTTTGAAATATTAATTTCAAAATTATGATAGAGTTAATTTTTAGGAATTATCCAAGAAGATTAATTTTTGGATGAACAGTGAGAAATATAAATTTTTATAGAAAACAAATTTTCGTATAAATTTTTTAAAACAACAAATTTTATTTTAAATTTTATTTTAATGTTATAATTTGTTCAATTTTATTATGAATATTCCAATCCTGATCATTAGAATCCATTTGATGTTGAATTATTGTATAAAAACTTTTTATACATAAGAAAACATTGATTTTTGGAAAACAACTTTCCACCATGTTATGAGAGAATATTATAAAATTAATTTCCTGCCACTTGTAGGGATTTAATTTGGTAAAATAGAATATATATTTGATATCATCATAATTAATTTTAATTAAAATTATCTATATAATTTTTATCCATTATAAATAGGAACTATAGTAAATATATATTTCTACATTGAGGTTAAATCTATTAATTAATTATAAAAATAATTTGATAGGGACTTAAAATTATCCATTAAACACGCATTTATCATATTGTATGAGTTTTGTTCACAAATTTGAATCTATGTATTCAATATAAGTCCATATTATGTCATATTTATTTTATCATTTCCTTTATAATAAATAGGTTAAATTTAAAGAAAACTAAAAACCCTTTATTTTAATATCTATTTTATTTTATAGTGGGGATAAAAATAAATTATTTTTGGTTGTAAATATTTATATTAAATAAAGATTATTTTCTCTATGAAGGTAATTTATTTCTATGTTTTTGAAGAAATATGTACCATAAATTATTTAAGAATGCCAAAATGCCCTAACATTTATTGTTTAGAACAATTAAATAAATTATTTTAAAAAATGTAAATGTATTAGAATTTAAAATTATTATTGAATTAAATGATGTTTTATATAAAAAAATATTTCAGTGATTTTTATGTTGAATTTATAATAATTAAATTCCTATAATGTTGTTTGAAAGCCGCATTAGATGAATAGTTCTAAAAACAATGTAAATGGTATTTTATAATAATTTATATTTTATTAAAGGTTTTACAATTCATGAAAATCCCATTTTTAGAAATTTTATTTCGAAATATTTGAAACAAAAACAATGTTTCATTTATTTTACATCCTTCCAATTATAGTAACTATATTGACCCTTAAGGTGTAAAACAATTCTTATCTCTATAATTATCAAAAAGGGTAAACAAGGGATAGAAAAAAAATGATAAGTGTAAAAAACTAATCTGAAGATATATGAATTTAATAGTATGATATTATTTCAACAAATACACATCCTATATTTTAATTATATTATTTTCCTTTATTTTCCATCAAAATTATTTTTATCATAAAATAATATTTTATAAAATTACAAAAGTGTTTTAATTTATAATTAAACCTCTATATAAGATTCCTAAACTATTATAAAAGAATAGAAAAAATATTCCATATACTGATAATTTATTATGTCCATTAACTAAAATATAACTATCTCCCCTTCCATTAAAAGGGAAAAAACCGATGATCATTTGCATGATGAACTGCCGCCTCACGAACTGATGTAATTCAATTTCCATCACCTCCTCTCATGGATGGATATAATGAGTATATATATATATATATGATAATTATGATACAGTTATACTTTTTTAACTATTACAACAAATATACCTTCTTAAATAACAATAATTTTGAAAATTTAACATTGCTCATGCGTACATTTGAACTACCACCTCCATAAAGCAATGTGGTTTGTTTTTCATTTTCGTTTTATATTAATGGTAAGAAAGAACTATTTTATGAATATATATGAATTTTATGAAATAATAATGGTATTTTAATTGTTAATAGTTAGTTAAATTTATTTCATTCCACCTGTCAAAAATTAAATAAATGTTCATGTGTACGTATGACCTAATATAACAATAAAAATTGAATATTATTTTTCTACATTAATATTTTATGGATATAAATTTATTTAAATTAATATTAATTATATTTTTTCTATTATTAAAATTATGGTTATCATGTAATCATGATCAATGTATTAGGATTGAGATTGTCGAACCGAAACATGCTATAAAAATGAAGCAATTATCACTTAAAAATAATATTTTAATAATAGATTATTAATATATAGAAGATAATATTTCATTAGTAAATAATAAATGGAATTAAACTTATTATTATGTTTCATAAATAAACATAAATTAATTATAAAAGATTTTAAAATATGTACAAATAATGTTGACACATGAGGTAAGAGATTTATTTTTCAGTCATATTTTTATTTTGGATTATTTATTCTTGGAATTACACTAATGAAATTATATGATCCTTATATGAAATAACCAATAAATATATATTATCCTCTATTTATTCATTGAAAATAAATCCTTGTATTTTATGTTTTGAAATATATGTACTCATGATACCAAAATAATATTTTTAATGAAAACTAACTATGTATTAGTATTTAGATGGGAATCATAATATTCATTGTCTATGTTTTCAAAAAGTTTTCACAAGACTATTTTAACAATTATACTAATATTTTGAAAATTGAATTTTACTAATTATTTTTCTTTTAGGAAATGGTATAAAAGGATTATTCTCTTCTTTTTTGAATGACATACTTTTTTCTTTAATTAAAATGTGAGAAGAATGTTTTCTTTTATCTTATACAACATGAAATGAATATACTATCATCATTACCTCTATAATGATTCAAATCAAATATTACTAGTGTCTATATGTATTTTAAATGAAATATAATTCAATAATATTTTGGAAAGATTTAAATTTTAATGAATTAATTTCCCAATGAATGTTTATTTTCTTAAATAGTGTTTTTAGTGATATTTTCATGATATTTTTCTTCATCAATGATATCAAGAATTTGTGTTTATTATGATTTACCTGGGATATAATCCAATGATATAGTACATAATCTTTCAATTAATGTCTTATGACTGCATCGATTATTATTTTTGAAAACCAATTATTTTCCATGGTTTATGTTATGATGGATTGATGAAATATTTACAAAACCCATTGTCTTTTTACGAGTTTTGATATGATGACATGATGTAAGTAAAACAACCATGTGGAACAAATATATATATTTTTAATTACTTGATTAATTTTACCAGAATTATAAATCTATCCTCAGCATTAGTTAATGATTTATATCTAATTAGATAATATTCGAAAGCAAGTTGATTTTTTTGATTCGCTTTGGGGAACATGTCAATGTTCTTGATCCAATATTTGATATAGGTCAAAATTCATGATCTGTTATAGTATAGGAAATTGGTAGGTATGACTGACCAATATTATATTACGGTCTCATTAGTTTTCCTTTAATTAATGTTTTTTATATTTATAATAGTGCCACATAATTATTACACGAACATATGGTTCATGATTTTTTATGACTATTTATCACTCTTATAATATATGTATGTTTAAACGATAATTTTTAATGCAATAAATCACCTTTAAAATCAATTATAGATTGGGAGTGAACTTATTATGTTATATAAATTATATCACACCATTACTATTACCTTATTGTTTCATATGGTTATCAATCGTTATCTCCCTTGTTTACCATTACTAGGATTTTGTTCTCACACTTTCTTTGGTTTCCTAACCCCAAGTTTTTAAAAAAATTTAGGTTTGGTATTCTTATGATTATTACTAAATGGAATTTTATTTTTGGGATATTTTTCATATCATATAATAAATACGAATATTCTATATCTAGTCGCCAATGAAACTAATCGTTTATGGTCCATATATGTGTATTTTTGAAATTTATTGAATATTCTTCTAAAAAGATGTAATATTTATGTATGAAAAGTATAGGTCACTAAAGTAGAAATCAGAGACAGGACTAGTTAGCCTTTTGAATTAAGGATTAGAAAATATTATTGAGAACGTTTTGTATGATATTATGAATAGCATATTTTCCATTGTTATAGTAAAGAACAGATTGTGATTTTCTATATAAATCATCACTATTAGACACTAAAATTGGAAACGGTTTTGGAAAAGATTCATATACATGAAATAAAATTTAAAGGAGTTGGTCGATTAGATCTCATCCATAATTTTGGTTCCTTGTATTCATTATTTGACTACACACTGGTTTGACACCCCAATACATTTTTCATGGACAATTCATATTTTATTTACAAACAATTATAATGGATTTCAATATATTATAACCATAGATGAATGAAGTTAAAACTAATAAAAAAATATATTGCAAATAAGGTTTATTTATTTAGATATATTATAAATGATTTTTCATTATTATGTGGTATCACACTAATATTATTATTTCTGACAATAAACCTTTCGATTCTAGTCAATAGATGGAACCTGAATTATTTTTTGTTAATATTGAATGAAATAGAAAATAAAATTATCATACTCTATAGTAACCAAATTAAAAGGGATATAGAAATAAAAACCATGTTATTATTGATAATCATCTATCTCATTATATGGTTCGTAATTTCAACATTGGTCGGTTTCATAACACACCTAACATGAGAAAAATGGGGTTTTATAAAGACCTTGGAGGAATGAATATTTAGCATCATATATGATTATAATGACAGAATAAAAACACACACATTTATCTTAATTGAATTATAATATATTATATGTGTTTAAAATATGGGAATAATGTGATTTATTAGATAAAAATGAATAGTTTTATTTTTGGATATGAGATTCATACTAATGTACTATTAAATTTTTAAAGTATTTTATGCGGTGAACATGGGAATTGTCGAATTAAATTTCATTATCCAGGAGTTAAATGATTCACCCAGGAAGGAATAATGTTTTATCAATCATTAAAGTGGAATTATAGACGTGTTTATTTATTAGGATTCGATAATAATGTTATATATGTGTTTTATCAATTATATCCAGGTAGTAAGAATCATGAAACATATAATTATTATAATGTGGAAGCTATAAATTATTTATTTACATATATATGTTGAAGGGTAATAATAACCTTTAATATTATTTTAATGGTAAGTTAATGTTTTTTTGGATAACACATGATTAAGGGAATGAAAATAATTAATATGTGCATGATTTTGAGATAATTTTGTTTAATTGTGATAAATAAATGTTTTATTTTAAATATGTAAATGAGATAACATTTATCAGAATGGAACTGATTAGTGATTTGACAAGAAATTGGTTTATATTAAAATTTATGGAGTTTATGTTATCTTTGGTTTTTTGGAATATATTCAATAATTTTTTATTTTATTTAAGGAGTGGGGAGAGATTTAAATTTTTAAAACATGCATGTTTTCATTAAGGTTTTATGGTATATCAGGTTATTATAATTTTTAAGAGAATATATGTTTAATGTTTTCACATATTTTTCATATAACAATAATACCTAATTTATATTTCTTAGGGGATTAATTTAATGTTTATTTAGTAAATTTAGTATCCTTATTTCTATTTTTTTCATTATATTTTTTCTCAGTCATTTTTTGAAGATTTTGAATGTTAACTACTTTTAGAATGAGTTAACATGATTTTTTTTTCTTATTATTAGTTATTTAAAGATTTATGTATGATTTTTCCATATTGATAGCATTTGATAATGATTTTGGTTTTGATGTATTTATATATAGAAATAAAAATATGGACCTTTCATTATTCTATGAATATTATAATCCATTAAAAGTAAATTTTAGTACTTCTGGATTGAAAAATTAATCATTAATATTTTTACTCGTGATCTATATAATGATAGTAAGATAATCCCTCATCCTTTTGAAAATGATTTTGAAATAAAAATTTATACTATTACCTAAATTTTCAATGAATTTATGGTCTTTTATCCTCTCATAGATTTATTTTTATTTTGTTTTAAACTCTCTAATAACAATGTTCTATATCATTATCTATTAATATTTATTCATTATTTTTACTCTACCTTGATATTTGTTAACATCCAAATAATGTTCTCCAGAAATGGGAACCTGATTATGTGTTACTTCGGATAACATTTTGTTTACCACTTTCCTCTTTCAAAAGAAGTCTTCTTATCCCTCTATACGATATGAGTTTTTAATAATTAAATTTAAAAATATTTATCCCTCGATGACCAATATAATATATTGAGGGAGTAATTTATTTAATGTCATAGAATGTAACACTCAATGATTTAATAATATATTCTTCTAGTAATAAATTTTATTTTTATATCTTGTGTTACAAAGAAGACCAATTTCAAATGAACCATGATGTACTATTTTATTATTACAACCTAGATATCAAATTGAAATGTATGAATATAATTATTCAAATTATGAAGAATTTATAAATTTCATATTTAATACAAATATATTGATTATTTCATATGAACTATGTACTTAATTTTCTAGAAAGTCATTTTATACATAAAAAATAGGTCTTCTTAAAAAAAATTAATTCTTTTTTTGAAAAAATATTATTTTGAATTAATGAAATTGATAGAATATTTACTTGATAAAACACATATGATATTATATATTAGCATGTAAAATTAGGATTTTATTTAATTTTTTAGAATAAAATGAAAAGTGTGATTTTATATGATTATTGAAAAATAGTGATTTTTATTGATAATCACCCTATTGATTAAATAATTTTAAATGTTATATATTTTTTCAAAATGATTATAGTGGTATAATAAGTTCAATAATAATATCATTAATCAAATTTCGGTTATTAGAATCAATTTTATGTTGAATTTCGATATATAAACATTTTATACATAATCAAACATTCATTTCTAGAAAACCACTTTTCATCACCATTCACAGAATTATTAGACAATGAATTAATACCATGTTTAAATATTGAAATTAGTAAAATGGATTTGATATTTTTAATTTTTATATAAAATTTTAGGTTATAAGTTCAACATAATGTTTATTCATTAGGAACAATAACTAATAAATATTTATTACCATGGTAAGGGTAAATTTGGAAATTATGGTTAAAACAAATATGATAAGGGAAAAATGTTTTCTCTAACACATTACTTTATCCTATTCTATGAGTGTAATTTGGATTTTTCTATTAAAATTAAAAATATATGGGAACCCAATTCTATATTTATTTAAATTTTTCCTTTATGATAATTATGTAAAAGAGAGACACAAAAATGACACATTCTTGATTTTAATATCTATAATTATTTATTATGAGGATGAAAACAAGTTATGTTTAGATATAATTAGTGACTTTCATCATAATTTTTGTTATTATTTTAATTTCTTTCTTTTTTTAAGTAAGGAAATAATTTCCTTAAATGCTTGCATAATGCTAGAACAATAATTATTTAATGAATAGAAAAATAAATGTAATGTTTTAAAAAACACAAAAAATAATATATTTTCAATGAATTATTTGTTTCTATAATTTTTTATAGAATAATAATATTATTGTGATATTTAAGGTAATAGATTGTAATTTTTTTAATTTATTTTTTTTAAATTCAACTGAAATATACGGTTCAAATGGCATTGATGATATTTTCAAAAAAATAATATTTTAGAAAATGTTTTTTAAATTCCAAAAAATACTATATTTTTAAACTTTATTAGGATATTGTTTAAAATATAAATCATGGACCATTTTTTTGCTAATTAACCTTTTATATAAACTATCTATACTCTTAATGAATACCATCTCTATTATCACGGTAATTTTGAAAAAGTGTTGACATGGGATAAAAAAATATATATCATGGTAAAAAAGTAATATAAACTTGTCCCAATTTTATTGTATGATATAATTTCAACCCAAATTAATCCTATATTCTAATTATATCAATTTGAAGAAATTTTTCTATGAATTTTAATTCATATTAATGAAATATTTTAAGCTATTCCAAAAGTACCCCACACTCATTTTTTAATTTCCAACCCATATCTTATCCCTTAAACATATAAAGAGACATTTGGTTCCACTAATACCATCATAAATCCATTTAAAAAATAAATACAGCAGAATTAGAGTCTCTAGTTTGATTAGAAAATAATCATTGGAAGGCCTAAGGCATCAACCTAAAGTGGTTGTCAGAATAAATGGTATAGTTCTTTACGTGGTATTTTCATTTTATTTATTACTAAATATCCTTGAAATATAATTTAGCGATATATGGATAATGAAAATTTGATCTTCCATATCTGAATAATTTATTATCTTAATGTAATAACCTATATCCATTTCTTATTTCATCAAATAGTTATCGAAATCACCCATTGTGTTAACAACAGACTACCGTATCATGAACTGATGTAATTCATGTTCCATCACTCCCTCTAACAGATTGATAAAATTATTTATTTAATATATATATATATATATATTATTACATAATTATAAATTTTTAATTATAATATATGATCTAAAATCTTACTTTCCAACCAGTTGTAAAATGGTAACGTTGCTCGTGTGCAAGTGTAGACAACCACCTCCACGAAATGAGTCGATTAATTTTTCATTTATGATTTACAAGGATAGTAATAAAGTTGTACTTGATGAATATATATGATGTATTGATATAATAATTATTCAATAAAGGGGTATTAATAATTATTTTTCATTCATTCAATCCATCAAAAAATTAAAATAGCATTCAAGCATATATACAGCCTACCATCTCCATGAATGGTGTAATGTAGTTTTCTATCTATAAATTTTAAGGATAATTTTAAATAATATTTTTAATTAATATATATCATTATTATACCAATGAATAAAATTATTTATATTAAGTAATTAGGATTAATTTACAGGGATCAAGGTTTCTGAAACAAAACCTGTTTCAAAAATGAAAATGTTATCACCCATAACAATGATTTTAATAAAACAATTAATCAATAAGTCACTATATATTATTAGTACATGATAAATGGTATGATATATATAATTATGTATCTATATTACAATTATAATAATTCTATATTTATTACATAGTATTTTCAAACACATACAAATAATTTTAAGACATGAGTTCAGGGATTTATGATTTAATACTATTTTTATCCATGATTATTTATGTTTGAATTTTAATTGTTGGAATTATGTGATATTGGTATGGTAAATTTCTTCCATTTTTCTTATACTATAATTATTTCTTTATAGTACATTTTTCCGTTTTATTTTATAAATTTTATGTTATTATGGTTCTGAAACAATTTTTTTAAGGAAAATTCACTTCATTATACTATTTGATCATGAATCTTTATCATTATTGTATATGTTTTATAAAACTTAATTCAAGAATGGTTTATATATTTATTTAATATTGATTAAATTAATTTTCAACCTTATGTTATCTTTTAATAAACGTTTTAGAAGGTTTATTGTATCCATTTTCAGTATGAGGTATTTTTGGACTTTTAAAAAAATGTTGAATGGATTTCATTTAACTTGTATCAAAATTTAGGTGAAAATGTTTCACCCAAAATATGATTGTGGAGGTTTTAGATTATTGAAATCACTCATATCATGTTAAATATTTTTAATGGTTTCCATTGGGTTTATACGTGGAACCGGAATCACCCAATGAATCAATATCTATAAAAGAAACGTTTTTCGTATTCTAGAGCTTATTTTGTATTTTGGGAAAAGATACATAATAACTGACATTATTTGTGGAGATGAGAGGTCTGGACCATCACAACCATGGGGGGGATTATTGCATACTCTTTGACTCTCTTATAGATTTAATATATTTTTAGGAATACTTCATTATAT
This sequence comes from Viscum album, assembly GCA_963277665.1. NCBI lineage: Eukaryota > Viridiplantae > Streptophyta > Magnoliopsida > Santalales > Viscaceae > Viscum > Viscum album. The sequence goes on along the minus strand of OY728162.1, from coordinate 1,388,114,611 downwards.
CCTATATATGTTTTTTACCACAATGGAATTAATAATCAATTATTTGGATGCATTGAATGTAGAATCATCTATAAGTATATGAGGTTCTTCATTAGTGGAGATTTCATTTTGTATCATAGGATCTCCATCAATTTTATTCTCATATGTTCTGATTATTGTTTTTTAGGTCGTTATTATGATAAAGATGGTTTTCAACTATACAATGGGGTATTATGAAGTGTATCATCATCCAGGGAGAAAATAGTGGTTTTGATGTTTTTATTATCCCTGTGAGAAAAGATTTATATATATCATTATCAAACGAATCAGAACCCCTATAGTTTTCTGCCATTTAAAAGGGAACATCGTACCTTTTAAGGTCACATGATGAGGACCAAAATGTGTAGTTTAGAATCATTCAATATGGACGTTTAGGTAGAAGGTTCCTAGTCATATTTTTGTGTGGGACTAATGTCAAAGTGGCCTGGGTAACCTTGAAGGAACAGAGACTCCCAGGTTGAATAATACCTTATAAGGAATTTCCCCATGATAGAATTAGGGTTGGACTGGAGTGTTGTGTTTGGACAGGAGGGATGCTTCTTTTTATCCCATTTGCATAGGAATCAAATACCATGCATTTTTCTTTTGAGGAGATGTACCTATAGAGTCCCAATAAAAGATTATATCATATTTGAATATGGCCTTTTTATGGGATTTAATTTGGTCGTATTCCTAATTAGAAGGACCTGGTTAGTTGAAATTTGGTTGGGGATATCTCTTAAGTAGTATTACCTAGTTATTTGAGGTTATTTTTTGTGTTAGACCAAAGGAGGATGCCGATTTTTTATTATTATTGGGGTTTATACATAATAGGAGTCCTATTTGGTTGGATTTCGAGGATCGTTCCAAGTAGGGGGTTCCCTTTTATTTTATGGTAGGGATTATACCAATTAAGAGGCCGAAAGTGTCAGTTGGGACTTCAATATGGAATGATGGAAAAATGTTTTAGGATTGTGTGGTTTTCATGATTTCCAATATCCACTAATCCCATGATATTCATGTATAGTTTCAACAATAAAATGAAGAAAATATATGAGAAAACACATGATATTATTTCTCGGAGGGTGGATATTTGACCTAGAGTACCCACACATATTGATTCCCTCTAAAGAAAGGAATGAGTAAGCTTTAAGAGAATATTATCTCCCAAAAATAAACCAGACAATGCTGATTCCAAGATCATAAATAACCACTATTTCCACATGAGTTATTCTTGAATTTGGGAAAGAGGAAACGAAGGATCTAGTAAACCATACTATCCTCCTTCCACTGGTGGAAGATAATGGGGATATGAGAGAAGAAGAAAGGTATTTGAGGTTCCCATCACCTCTCTCATTTTGAATCTAGGATAGTTACATCAAACTACCCATTCGTGTACGACCGAGTAGGGGAAAAGAAGAAGGAGTGAATCCTCTTAAAAGAATGTATCGGTGATTACAATAGGAAGGATACCCTATGAATGTGTTCTAGAGTAGGATCTCCCTCCTTTTAGAATGGAATTTATAGAGTTATCCTCCCCCATAAATCATAGAACCCAAGGTCCATGATATTAGATATAGAGAGGTAAGGACATGGTCCAAACCTTTATTATATGAACATGAATTCACTAACACCACCCAGAGGGTCGGGGTCCTCCTTACCATGGGAATTCATAATAAAATTCAACCTAAGGACACTATCTATTAGGTAGGACATGTATGGTAAACCTCTGAATGGAGGAATGCATATCAAAATGGGAGACACATTGGTGGACTAATTTTCATGGGGTTTCAAGTCTAAAGGCATTTTTGAACGTTTTAATATGGTCCCTCTAATAGAAGGGATCCAAAGGAAGAGCAGCTATGCCATTGGTGGCATGTAAGAAGACATGTGAAGTTTCTCTCTCAAGGCGAGGGTCCGTGGAGTCAATGGGTTCTTGCATAGGGTATATATGTACATCCTATAAGATATTCACATATGTATACATACATGGGATGATGGTATTTTGATAGAAGAAACACCTAAAAAAACAACACATGCGAGATGATTTACTCAAGGATTCAAGGGTCTCCATAGGTGTTCCCAGAAGTGTCACACGCATGTCCCTGGTCATGGAAGTGGACCTCACACTATTGTTTTTCAACCACCGGGGAAAGGGTTCCTCAGGCATGAGATTTGTATTTTAGAATGTGGGAGGAATTTGGTTCCATTATACCACTTAATTCCATTTTTTCAGGTTTTGTAGGGAAACAATGATGGTCTCTAAAGGTCTGGGTGATTGACTACGTTGAGCAGAGCATCGAGAGATCATCAAGACTTTTCATCCATAATCAAAAAGAGACAAAGGGTCCAATTTATAAGCTAATATGGGACCCTATGGTATGGATTTGAATCACATAGGTCAGTCTCATAGGTTAGTCATGCATATTTATGCACATGTTGGTCACATATGATTATGTGTATGCCCATTTCAAAAGACAATGTGTAGTTACCCCATGCACTGATGCTTATTATTGGTACATATGCAGAAGGGCTTTGATAAATGGGTGTGTCATTTGGAATTATTTTATTATATTATTTTCGTTTCTATAAGGTATTACTCATTAACACCTTTTTATTCATCTGACCAAATGAAGTGTCAACAAAATGCCCCTAGGATTGGATCTGATTAAAAAACGATGGTCAGATCTTAAGGTAAAGGGTTGAAAAAGGCATGTGGTTCGTAACGTTCATCAGTATAGGTCACCAATGTGGGTCATCCATATAGGTGGGATGTGAACACACATCATGCACAAGGGATCACACATCTATAAATAGGATGGTCAGTTTCGGTGGACTATCCGTACGCTTCTATACCTATAGTATCGGGATCATATCATTCCGCATAGTACTTCCTCTAATGATTCTTTGATAAAGCACTATCAGAGATGATATGCAATGAAACTACCTACTCAATATGTACATATGGGCGAGTATCTTGTTCAAACCCTCTTGGGTGAGGGACTGGTGTGAGTTCACTTTCGTGGGTACCCTATGTGAGCTCATCCCTTTTCCAAATTTCTACATTATGCGGCTCTTCTGAAATTAAAAATTGTTTTAATAAAAATTTTGGGGATTCTTTTTAGTTTCAATGGATACTCAAAATAATAGAGTTTCTGATGAAAAAATAGAAATCACATTGAGGATATGGTATAAGAATTATGTCCTTACTACTATAAAATGTGTGATACAACTCTACAAGATCTAACAGGTCTTTTGAAGAATTTCATCGGGAGTACCGTGAAATTAAATATCCTACCATCTATATATATACTTACTTAAAGAAGGTATTCATACATGATTCGAATAATTACACTCCAATGTTCTAATTTCAATAATATGGTTCTTCAGAAATGTCAATGTTTTAGGCATGGGTTCAAAAATTAATGTTAAGACATCATCCACAACTTGTGCCATGTATCACAGCGAATGTTCTATGTATTTGAAGTTGCAAATTATTGAGTTAAGGAATCACTATTTCCCATCAATATTCCATGATTTCATGACAGTCCTATTGAAGGGTTGGTGTAATTATGGGGATCTCTTCTCAATAAGGTGTATTATGCCTAAGTGGATGTGGGAAATCTGGGTGTGCTGGACTATTGCCAACATGAAGATCAAGCTAAAATATGTGGGCATTAATGAATATATTTTGGGTATCCCAGACATAAATATATAAGAACTATGAATTCATCCTTATTCTACTAATTTAAGGGAGCCACAAAACTAAATATTTCCACCTGATGCATGTAGAAGCTTTTATCAGCGTATGGTATGTCTGTAAGTTCTTCGGGGCATCGATCCTTGGAGATATGTTCCATGATTCTATCCCACCAAGAGTAACATGGGATGATGTTGAAAGGATGAAAATTTTGGAAAAAGAAAATTTTAAGATAGCATGATACAGTAAGAATGAATTCCAAAAAATTAGTTGGTTTATCAATCCTAAATCAATGATGATGGGTTTTATAGAGCTATAGGGGACATCCTCCAGTTGAAAAATATCTAACAGGGTGTCCTAGGATTGAAATCCATTGTGCTCAAGGTAAATCCTGACCCACTTCAGAAAAGATGGAGTACAACAAATAGGGGTAAAAACCCAATTCCATCATACCTATAATGACTTGCCTGGTTTGATTATTTCTTATTTTTTTATGCTTCTACTTGCTACCTATTAGTGAACCCAACAGATATGTGAGTCGAGTGAAATTATTCAATGTAGGAATTCTGGAAGAGATGATTAATATAGGAATAGAAATTCCTATACATGAAAATAATCACTAATTCCTGAATCATATTTACATAAGGAAGTCCCATTCCATAATTCCATTTCCCTTCTAGGTATTATTGGGATCGGTCTCATAAAACAAAAGATCTTATGCCCTATTAACTAGGATTGACAATCTTGAAAGCTAGATTTCTCCATTTCATCACCCTATTTCAAGTATTCATCCCTTTTCCATAAAGCTCAGTGAAACCCTAATGAGGATGAACCCATTCAAGGAGTTCAATTTCTTTCCCTAAGGATACCAACATACTGGAAGATTTACTAATGAAAGGAAGGTTAGATATGGGATGAGATCGTGCATGATTTCCTATAGGTATGGCGTGCTGGGGACCCATATTAATGGAGGGGTTATATGTGTGGCCTATTCTCGATGTATGTTTCAATGAAAATTCATGTTCATATAACATATAAAAATATATCCTCTGTTTCATATCTGATCAAAAAAGAACTCAATGTTAGCCCAATAATTTTGGATTCTTAAAGTAGTGAAGCTAACTCGAGTGTTAATCGATCTACCTATAGTGTGTGCATCCACTGGATTAAACTCTTGAAATTAAAATGAATTGATTGTAACATATCTTTAGGGAGTGCTATGAATCTTAGACCTTCCATTCTAGGATATAACAACTATTGGGAATGAATATTGGGGTAGAATGGATCCTCGCACAGTATAAGGTGTTTTGCCTCCCCCAGATGGTGGTTCATCCCCATCAGAGAGTGTTGATGATGAGGTCCCATGTTTTTTCAAATGACCTCATACACGCTTTAATTTTCAAACCAGAATAAAAATTTATATGTAAACTAAGGTGGATACCATATAGTCTAGTCATAATTGACCAAAAATAACTCATACACTATTTTTACATCTTTAAAATGTGATAGATAGATCTTGAAAGCCTTTGAAACCAAAGATTATCAAATCGGCTTCCGAAAAGTTTGGGACCATATCTAAATATTTGTGAATATTGGTTTTCCAATTTTGGCTACTCATACCTTTGGTTGGTGAAATCATATGGACACTTCTTCAAGATAGGTTGTGGATTCCATAAATAAGAGATGCTCGAGCCCCACTAAACATTTTCTTGGATGATGATTCCACAAAGGAGGTCATTTATATCTAGAAACTAGATAAGAGCATTTATGAAACAGGTGAATGAATCCCTTCCATGAGATGGGTAGAGGGAACATCAAGATGTGGAACTACTGAAGTGGTTTACAACCTATCTTCTAAGGAATGGATTGATTGTGTCCATCACAAGGATTTTAGTTCCCTTTTTTACTGTCTCCCCCATTTTTTCATCCATTATTTGATCTTAAACAAAGTGAGATTTCATAGGGGATGTTCATATTGGTTTTTAGTGGGTGTTGGATAAATCAGCTAAATTTCCATCACTAAAATATGGACCTAATGGTTCTATACTTGGAACTACATAATAATATCATGAACTCAGATATCAATCCTTGGGACAGTAGACAATTGAGGTTGAGAAGAAGGGGGAAACTCTTTTTCCTTCTCTGATACCTATTTTTTTGAGGTGGTTGTTTTAGCCATCGTCTATTGAAAAATAATGAATGTTATAGAATAAAATCTTTGTCAAAGTATGTAATCAATAATTGTAAGTCTCCATGGTATCATTAACCACAAACATATTCTAAAAATGTCTAACCCTCATTGTGGTTGTAGAATATCTTTTTAACTATTATCTCAAGAGTATTCAAAACAAGCCTCCATGAATTGGGGATTATACTCCGAACCATGTATATATTCTTACTTCCGAGTCATCTCCCCGGACATAAGAAGTGTCGAGGGTTAAAGATACATCATTTCCTCCTTCCACCACCCCTACCGCAGTATGGAGGATAAGATTTAGTAATTTCAAAGGTATTTAATTATATGTCAAATTTTAACTACTTAATTTTATTCATTATGAAACTTAAGGTTCATCGCATGCACCCAATAACCCTTCCATGATTGATGTTGACCCGATGATTATCTCTAGTGATCTTTTTCAGGGGCGCAAGTCATTAGAATATAGCTCTGTATTGGGTCCCAAGACAAATGTTTTAGGTGTACCCAAGGGTGAGAATACCATGGGGCTTGAGACATTAATCAAAATTGTATAAATCAAGCCATATATATTAATATTTCCGCCTATTTAGAACATTTTAAGGAATTTATTTAGTAATTGGATGGATGGGAGTTTTTATTATTGTGAAACCAATTTTTATGCCAAATCATTTGAGAAATTTATGAAGAGTTTGAGGAATGTTTTTCATCATTTATGATCCTTATTCTACATAAAATTTTGTATCGATGGTTCATGGACAAGGTGTCATGTCCATACTACTCCCACTATCAAGGGGTCCATATTTGGTGTATTTTGAAATAGAGATTCAACCTGATCCTCCAAAGGTAATATATTGGAATAACTAAGAGACTGAACCTCATCAAGAGGGTCCAACTAAAATTAATGAAGTCTGGGATTCATGGGAGGAATCCACCCAAGCCACTGACACATATCAGGGTATGTGTCACCAATTTCATTGAATGTCTTCTACTACTCAAATTCATTATCCTCTTGAGACAAACAATCAGTATTATCTATGAATAGTGCCATTATATTCTGCATCTAGGATTCGGGATGAGATTTCATACTAATTCATGAAATTCTATAAATTTAATCGATTACTATCTTGAGGGAGTGGGTAAACATGCCTCATTGAGTTCACTAATATCATAATACACTTATCTCTTTGATAGTGGATCTGAGTTAGTTTTGGAGATACAGAATGCCCTTCACATTACATGTCATGCAACCTGGAGATACATTTGGAAGATAATATCCAAGAATCATTTTTAAGACACTCCTTCATGATTCTATCGACTTCCATTCAAATTTGGTATCATAGATAACAGAATATTTGATTACCAAATGATACATGCTGTAGTGAAGGAGAGAATTCATAAATAAGAGAGAGAACAAGAGAATCAACAAAAGCTCATAAAGGTGAAGCTTCTTGAAAATATTAATGATATCTGAGTTATGTTATCCCAAGAGGAGGATAAAAATGTTAATATGTCAGTAGAATTTAGACAATGGATTTATTATGATACAGTTCAAATATCACTAATTCAAAAAGAACTGGATTCCTCCCAAGGGAGATCATATAAAATCACCATTCCCTAGAAGGAATTCAAACCAAAGCGTCAAATGATATAGTCATTGTAGAGGAGGAACGTCACATGGATGAGGAGATAGTGTATAGTCATATGAATGGGCTTCGATAGGCTTATTATGGGGATTCATATTCCATTAAATAAATTAAGATTTAGGTTGATGGACTTCTGTAAAGAATGTAGAGATAATTCATCTTGTGGTTGCTCCTATATTTTTTATGTCTAATAAATGAAAATAATTTTGTTTCTAATCAACTATATATCCATCGATGATTTTATATTGGGATCATAACATGACATTAATGTTGATTTTTATAGAAATACATCATTATGTCAACTATTTGTAACCACAATGAGGGGGATGGGTAGATATTGTAATTTTCCCAAAGACATGGGGCCTAGCAATCATAATTTGATTTTTGGTATGTTTATATGGACAACCCTACAAAAATTGATTTTAATTCGTTTCATTAATTGTTTCATGAACCTAATATGAATAAGAGTTAATGGGAGATTATTGTATTTTTCTTAGACCCCCTTTCTATATTTTTATCCTAATATGTTATGTTCCTATTTCTTTTCACTATTCTAATTATATGAACCACACAGAGTAAAGGTCAATAATGATAAGACACAACTTTTGTCAAAGGTTACTTGTATGAGTTTTTAACCTCATAAGCATTGTGTCTTTTTTTGTAGTTTGTTTAATGGCTTGAAAACTTGAATAATGAGACTGGTGTTTTAGGTTGAACCACTTTGACCCTAATTTTTGAAATGATGACCCAAACAAGGCCATGGGATGAGAATGTTACAACATTATTTAGATATATAAAGGGGAATATTGAGTATTTATTTTGTGATTTATTAATATAAAACATGATATTTGGTAATATAGGGGTTCTCTCTTTAGAAAGATGCTATTAATGGTTTAAAACCCCATTTTGTGGGAAACGTTGTGAAACGCCATATGGGGTGTGTCATTGAACATTCAAATGGTGGCATCATTTTCCTAATAGGGCCAAAATTGTTTTGGGAGACTAATGGAAAGATAATTGTGGTGAGTTACAACATAGTTTGGAAAACAATTCATTATTAATTACAACATTCTATTACTTATGGATGAAGGATATTTATGAAGATTTGGACTTTTCAAAACTACGATGTATGATTTTTCCAAGGGAAGGGTTTTGAGAATGTTGGGAGAATATGCATTAGAAATTTCCCGAGAATGGGACATTGATCCGACATGAATTTAGATTCAATGAAGGATGTTATATATCATTAAATTAATAAATTCTGAGGGGGCTCCTTTCTGACAAGGATTGAAGTGTCACCAATTTTAATGTCGTGCAACTGTGACATTAACCATGTAGTTTAATGGATTAATGTGAGGATATTGTTTTATAGTCTAACAGCTTGAGAATATGACATTATTCGATTTAGATAAATGGAATATATAAAGGACATGATTCAATTTAGTATAATTTCATACAATAATTACATTGGGGGATATAATTTAAGGTCACTATGTATGAATAAAAGGTTAATAATTATCACTTTATAAGGAAATTTGTTCAATAAAGAGACATAACATTTAGTTATGGGGAGGAAAATGATTTAAAATATAATATGAGGATCTACAGATCAGAATAGTAGTACAAGGGAATTGGATTATGGTGATAGAGGAGGTCCATCCTTAGGATGAAATTATTAATGTATGACAAACACATTTTTTGGGACACTTTATGAAAATCCAAATTGGGCATGTTATGAAAAATTCAAATTGTAGCATACTCAGGATGAAAAGACCTACAACGTTGTGGATGTCATATGAAAATAAGACTGGGGAATGTTAAAAAAAATTTAGTTGAATGAATATTTTGGAATTATTATATTCTACTTTAGATGACCGAATGACCTTTATAGAGATTCATATTTACCCAGACACTCTATTTGATTTATGGAAGAAATCTAAGTTAATAATGGAAGAGAATTCTACGTCAAAATTAATCAATAATAGGGAAAATGATCTTATATATGTATAACTCTAAACATAGAAGGGAATGATGCCCATTTATTTGGTTGCATAGATAGGGCCATAGCATTACAGAAATGATATGTTATATATGGCCTATCAGATTACGGTCATTCTGGTATAATTCATACATGAGAGAGGAAATTATAAACAATGTTCTTGGGGGGTTCTTAGATATGGATAAAGGATATTGGACAAATATAAAATGTATAACAAAAGACTGATTCAAATTTCCAATGTTAACATAGTTTCTCCAAATCATACAAGGATAGAAGAGGTTTCTCCTAAGAGTGAAGTTGCCGCTGGTGGAAAAACTAATTTTTTGGGATACTTTAGGAAAATAAAATTGGTGTCTGTTACATCATAGTCAAATGGTTAAATCCTCTTGCTGAAAAACACATTTTATGGGTGACATTATGAATGGAAAATTGGAGCATGTTACAAAATATTCTTAAAATGGAGCACCTAGGTGTTAGAAAATATATAACTAGAAACTGGAGGAAGATTATGAAGATCTAAAACTATTTAGTATTATGAGAATTATGTGTGGAAGGGGGTGTTCATGGATAAAGGAAGAATTTATACCATTTATTTCCATGAATTATATAATCATTTGTATATATATGACTCATATGTAGGATCAAGATATCTCTGTTTCCTTGGTGGAGCCCCCAATGTGGGATCCTAATTTAAGAGATCCTTAATAGAGCACTATGTATATGTAAGATGGGTATTATTTTTCATTAACCCCTGGATAGGACTCAAACATGTTTCTTAGGGGTCACTATATATCTCACTTGAATGATAATCAATCCATACATTATTCTGGAGGTACCATACTATTTAAATACATACAACTAAGACATTAACCGTGCAGTTTAACATAGTGTGGTAAGGACATATTGGCTGAATGTGACCTGATATGGTTGTGTATAGACTAGGGTAAAAGAATAGAGAATCAATATGTATATTGTTGGAGAAACAATCAAGCCACACATTTTTCTGATATAACGACCCCAGGCCCTGATAGAATTAATTTGTAGAGGAAACTTTGTTATCTTGTTTTCATATATGGGCTTATGTATAAGGTGAGAACCCATATTGGATCCCCTCTTATAGATTAGACTCATACATAAGAGAATATGTTATTTCCTATATTGGGTTTTGTCTAGTCCCATGATGGATGATCCAGAAATCACTATGCATCTCATTGTAATGAGAATCAATCCACATGTAGTTTGTAAAAAGTCAATGCAGAATAACATCATGTTTTAAAGGCATCTAGTGTTCTTTAAGGACTTTTATCCATGACGATGATAACCCCAATGTGAGTTTATATGCCTTGATATTGAAGTTACCTTTTTTCCCAAAACTCTTATGACCATGTGATCTATGCTTGGTGTGAGAAAAAAGGAGCGTAAGAGTTTTCTTCCACCACACAATTGAAATAAAAAGGGTGAATAATGAAATTTAGATCTTTTATAGGATGGGCTAAGATGTGAGACCTAAGTGACACTACATATCACATGTGATTGATAATAAATCCATATGTTGTTCTAAAATTCCATATAGTTTAGTGTCATGTTGTGAGGATGAAAATTAAATGATGTGAATGACTGTAAATTTTGTGTCTAAGCCTAAGGATTGAAATTTGTGCATCACAACTTATCCTATAATGGAAGGAACATGGTTTCTGAATGGTTCCCTTTTCAGGTCTGATTTGTACATTAGAAGTGGGGATTTCATTTCATTTTATTGCTAGACCTAGGCATGAAGATCTGGGTGTCACGATGTATATCAATAGAATGAAAATCATGAAAAACCTAGTTCTTAAAAAGTCCATGTAGTTTATCAACCTGAAATGAGGAAATTGGTTCTGTAGTTTTACATCATCGGATAAGGATGTTAGTAACCCAATGTGGAAAGGAATATTACGATTGGACTAGGGGATATGACCTGATCACCACTACGTATCTCTATAAGGAATGAATCAAGACACACATGGTTCTTGATGAATATCCCACATAAATCAGGCCTTGACATGGGGAAATTTTTGCTTTAATAATATCCAAAATTATTGATGGGCCAAAGACATGAATTATATGCATCCCAATGTATATCATTGGAATAAGAATCAAGGAAACATAGTTCTTGAAATGTTCTGAAATGTTCCCACTACATGTCAGATTCATACAAAACAATAGTGGAATCTTTTACTATGGATGGACCTAGAATGAGAGGTCTGACTGTGACTATGTATATCATTGAAATAAAAAACAATCCATAAACATTTCTTATATAAAGGAGTGGTACGGGTACCAATACCACCTATAATAATTCTATAAAATACACATTGAATTTTTGTGTAGTTTTACCACATGAAATAGTGATGTGGACTATGAAATTTAATGTCGTACAGTCAGGATAATATGATATGAAATTTATAGTGTTACAACATAGACTATATAGGTTGCTATAGAATTTAACATCATACATCATTGAAGATTTTCATTCCTTTTAAGGTTATGATAAAATGACCAACTATGAAATTTATGGTCATGAGACTAAGATGAGGTTCATGTTATTACATGAAATATTTCTTCATGAACCATTCATTGGTTGGGGTCATAAGGATCTTTCCATCCATTGGGAAAAAGAACAATCTCTGTTAGTCTAGAAATTGTATATTGGGTAAGTTCCACCCCACTTTGGTTCAACAGTTGGAGGCTTTTTTATGTGTATCATTAGAAACCAATTGACCAATACCATTTCTCATAGGAGGATTGAATAGAGGCATACTTTTTTTTAATCTATCACATTATCCAATTTTGATTGAACTCAACGTGATTCAAGGTGTTTAATATTTTATCATCATGTCATTCTAGTTCATCCAGTCCTTTATGGTATTTCTCATATGTAGATATATGATCACATATAAAACCATTTATCAATCGAAAGTATACATCAATGGGTAGGACTAGTTCTGTTCCATATACTAGTGAGTGCCAGGAAGAACATGTAGGGGTATGATTTGTAGTATGGCAATCCCATATGTAGTGAAATGGATTTCCCAACCAATTTTTTTATCTTTATCCACCATATTATGGAGTTTCATTACCAAGGTTATTTTAAAGGCCTCTAACTATCCATTAGCCACTGCATGCTGGTGGGATGAATTGTGGGGTTTGGTATTATACTCTTAATATAGTCTTTCCACCTTAAAAAACAATAATTGGTTCCATTTTATTCTAGTATTGTATGAGGGAAACCAGATTGGGTATTGATGTTGGCATTCACGAAGATAAACATTATTTTGGCACCAACATCATTGAGGAGTGTTGCCTCACCCCATTTGGTCATGAAATCCGTAGCAGTTCTGATATTTTTTAATTCCTTGGACGTAGATAGAGTGTATAACAGTACATTATTCATTCTTTAAAACAAAAATGGCTTGCATTATTTTGTAGTATATAGAAACTATAAGGGTAAATAAAATAATTTATCATTAACTTGGTAGGAATTCCATTACTTGGTGAATATAGTCTATCTTGTGCCATAGTGGGCTAGTTGTAGCCAGAAATTTACATTTTATGGGAATGAATGATACCTAAATGATGACCATCATATGCTCTAGGTTTCACATAATTTATGATGGTGGTAGTATCTTATACAATGATAAATCTCAGAAAGAATCCACTAAAGCCTCATTTATAGAGAACGTTTTATTGATTTTTTCTATCGAAAAGGGTGAAGTCGATTACTGGTATGTGGATTTTATCTTTTCCACCTTTTTTCAGATAGCGGTATTCCTTCCATATAATTGGTCAATACAACAAGATATTGTACCATAGAAAGTCCAATCCCTATAGTGATTGCATCAAGAACCTGGGCTCAACTACCATCATTTGTTAAGGGGTATTCGTCTTGAGATCATGGAGGGAGAGATAAAATGTGTCAAATGTTGTTTCTAGTCTCCTGATCCATTAAAAAATCTAATACGATGGGTTACCATATTTTACTAGGGGAATAGTTGGATGTACACATTCAGGGTAAGGATTTTATGGTTTTATCTGCATGCTTTATTCCTCTATGGATTTCATTTGAGATTATAGTGACACAATATTAACTTATAACTGTTCTAAAGTATAAATTGTTGAAGTGGATAGAAGTGTTATTTATGGTGGAACTGCTGGTATCTTCCAACGGTAGCCTTTATGGAATACCAGTAATGATGTTCCTGTACCAGTTTTGGTTGTGCAGCTAATAGAGGGAATTTATGATATTTTATTGTGGGATCTATGTATATTGGCGGTTGGTACTCCACATTGAGTGAATGTTCTAGATCCACTTCATTTGTAGTGGAAAAACATTTTTTATGAGTTTTGTCATTTGGGGTGAACGTTGCAGACCTTCTTGACAAATGTATCTAGTAAGAATGATAGATTAGAGTAGTTCTACATTGATTCACCTCAATTCATTTAACTCTTCCTCTTATTGAGTAAATCAACTTTAATAGATAGGGGATCAACCTCTCTATGAGGAAGGAGAGGAACCATCTTAGCCTTATTCATTTCCAATTTGGATGCCTTTTGTGGATGTAATGGTATAGTGATTGAGGGGACTCTTATATTCATGTTGTGTCTCTAGTTTTAAGTAATCATACGTCCTTCAATGGTTTTAGTATGCAACTTATTTTTATGTAAATCTTCTTCCCCCAGTTCCTCCTCAAAATTACCCAAATGTTCTGTAAGGTCTTCAAGGGTTGTATTAATGAAAATCATTGTCTCATAATTCATCATATGTTTTTTATCAGTGTATTTGAAACACTGAATTATTCTACACCAAACATGAGGCATTTTCCCCACATTTATTGATTTATTGGGAGCCATTTGGTGGATGGTAATATAATGGGAATCTCTAGACTTTTCAGTCATGCATGTTCCTAGTGAGTATACAAGATCATGGGATGGGATGGACTAGATGCTCCATTCTGCAACATATTCCCTAATTGTGAGAAGAATGATTTCCATTGAGGAGGATATTGAAGATGTGAAAAATATCATATCCCTATGGGCATGGGCTACTCCCACTCCACATTAAAAACTCTTCATGCTTGGTTTGATGACCTTGGCTATGGTGTCAAAAGTTCACAACCCTACAAGACAGGGTTTCTACATAACTATTGTGGATACTACTCTAGAATCTATCCTTTATATCACTGGGTGTTTTGTTAGAACATGTGTCGGGTACATTATTTGGTATGCACTTGAATCACCCGCTTCAAATTAATGTTTCTATATTTCCAAAATTTCTTCTATCTAATTACTAACATCTCTTATGTGGGAGTCTTTCTTGATATTTTTTATTCTCGATGCAGAAGTCATTCAACATCCTGCTCTCTTCTGGACCAATGTCGGTAGGAGTTAGTATAGGTCCTTTTTTATTGATTATATCATTTTTTTTGTGCCCAGAGTCCATTTTTTTGTGCACAGAGTCCATTTTTTTGAATTCAGACTAAATATATGATGTTGTATGATACCACTTTCTTCGGGATTCACTGGTTGGAGAGCATAGTGGAATTTAATTTTCCATGTTCAACCCACCCTCTAATATGAACACCATATGAGTCATCTATAATCATCTGTAGTATTCTTTTTAAGGCCTTATGGGATGATTATTGATGGCCTCCTTAAAATTTTTCAATCTTTCGATGTAATGTATCTTGGAGAGCAGCGAAATCAATTTGGTGTTTCATCCCTTCTAGATCCATGATGTGACTCCAATACACATCATAGGGTAATAAATTTTTTCGCAATTTAATATTAGTTTTCCCCATATTGAGGTTGGTTTTATCCTTACAACCTTATGAAAATACCACAGTAATGTTGTATTTATTGGTTCCTAATGGACATATCATGATAGGTATGTAATCTTCGACCATCCATTCCATCATGTTATGCATGTCATCTTATTTTTATTTAGAGGAACCTCAACCTGGTCTTACCAAAGTGGATTATTTCCTACCACATTACCATAATAAATAAGATTGGTGGGGACATCCTCTATTATGTTGGATGATAAGAGAACTGTGGATTGTTCAGAGAGTTATCATCACCTTAGTTTGTCTTCCTAGTTTGAATAGGTTTCAGATTTCAATGAGAAGGAGACTAGAATGAGTGCAATTTTTTCCCAAGTGACTTATGGTAATATTTTATTCACATTACAACATTTCCATAGGGAGGACCCTCATGATGATGTGAAATACTACGGTAGAGGTACATTTTGAATAGATTGGAATCATGTGGATGACTACCATGGTGGGTTAGTCCAAGGGGAATAACCAATTGCTATTTGATATTCTGTCCACATTGAGGGCTACCATGACTCCGATCAGGAGATGGGATCTCAGGATCAATTAGCGATTGGACGTGGATCAATCTTGTAATGGTGATGTTTACTAGGATCATATTCAAAATTACTTTTATTGCTCTCATAATTTGGTAATGGGAGAGAAGGATCCTATGTATCATTAGATAAACATATGAGGGCTTCAAGAACTATATATTTATGTAGATAATGGTTGTATTTCAACTCTCCATTTTTTCAGTTGCATTTTGTGAGGCTTATATTGGTATTCGTTCTTGTGACTGACTGGGGAAACATGTTGGGTAAGTTGGTTTCATGTGTGGAATCTTGTTTCAGTAACTCCCATTATGCTGCCTGAATTTTTGGAAATTCTCATAGATATTTTATAGGGTTTTTTCTGGGATAAGAGTGGCCATTGGAATCAGATGATTGCCTCATGTTGGAATGATTTTATGGTCCTGATCTAGTGGAACATATATCTTGTGGGACTTTTCCCCATGCCCCTCCTACATGGGAGTAGAGTTACGTGGCTGCTCTGGGATGACAAGTTGATGATCCACCACATTTTTTAGGAAAAGTTGTGAATTCATCCCTATGAAACTACTTTTTTTGTTGTTATAATGTCCTGGAAGATCTGTAGGATGTGGATAGAAGTTGGACTCTAACCTTTCACCATTTTTAGGATATTAGTGGTGACATAAAGAAAATTAACATGGATATATTCCAGTTTCATATTTGGAGTTGGGTTATATTCATATCCCTTACCTGTATCTAATTTATTAGATACTATAAATAATTAGGTATGGGGATAGGGGTGTGAAGCTTCCCCATATTCATCATCAGGACATTCCAGATGAACTCCCTAGATCCTTTAGACGAAACTTCTAGTAGACATGATTTATGTGGACATGTGTTTATTTATGCTCATTTTGTGCCACAGTACTTGATTGGAAGGACTCTGTGGGTGATATATAATTACTATCATGTCATTATTTATTATGATAGGTTGTTTTATGTTCATTCTCATTTCATTCCACCTTATTTTAGTGGAATTCTTCCTTAGATTCCCCTAGGTGAGTTAGCAAGCAAGCTAAATTTGGGCTACCTTGTGTGTATCCCTACTCATAGTTAGCCACCATTGGTGGGATTCCCTAGAGGGTATATTGGTGTATCCCCACTCCTTGTTGGCTGATTGATTCCCCCCGACATGATTTATGAAACACCAAACTCTAGATGGTCTCGGCAAGACTTTTAAGGATGACACTCTCATCTTGATGATTGTCCATTGCCACAAGTCCTTGGAGGTGGTGACTACTGAGAAGATTAATTTGGAAGGAACATTGTGCCTTATGAATGAGGCCTTTGGTGGAATATTTATCCAACTACCTAAGATAAGGGAGGTAATGATTGTTTTAGTCTAGTGATAAGCTACCAAAAAAATTGAATACAACGGTTGGTGATTTCAAAAGATGGACCACATATAATTGTTGGTTGAATGACTATTAGAGTATTACAAGATTGAGGGGCTATATCGAAGCCTCCACGATAAGGATCATATAGTACTAGTGATACTTATATTCTAGTGCATTTAAGATTCAGTGTTGAAAACAATGGGTTATTGATGGAATCATTTTCTTAGATGAAGTCCTAACATTAACATTAACCATCGAATACATATGTGTGAGTTTGTGTAATTACATTCGAATTGCAGGGAGATGTTTCTAGATGATCCTATAATATAGGAATGAATCAAAAATAAGAAATCCACATCAAATAAGGATCTTTTTATGTGAATACATGTAAGATCAATTGTCTTTCTTAGGACTTTATTAATATCAGAGAGAAAGGGGCATGATATGAACGAGACACTATCATCTTGTATAAGTGTTCATATCGATTCACCAAATATTATTTCAATAGAAAATGTTGTTCCAGATGATTTATTTCAAGGGGATGAGATTTAAGAAGTCACTCACATTGGGCTCACTATTTCCATATGGGTCCAATGGGTTTATATGGGGAATCATTAACAACCAACAGTTCTATATCCATGAAGGACCTACATTCTAAAGGCAGAAAATTATTGGGTAGTATGAAAAATGATACATAAGAACTCACATTGGCTGAGAGGATGAGAGTTTAGGATCATCACACCCTTTTGGGGTTGAATATTTTCCAACTTCGAGTATATCATATAGTTTTAATACATTTTCAAGAATCCTTCAATAAATCCCAAGTATGAATTGGGTCACCCTTGAATTAATAGTCAATTATTAGAAATTATGGAACTAGGAATAATATATGGGTATTTTAGGTTCTTCATATGCTTATATATCTATGTATCTGATTTCCTCTTTCAATGGTACCCTATTATGTACTTATTAGATATTATTTGTCATTATTACACAAATGTTTTTTTTCACCCACATAGTGGGGTGCTCTAGAGCGTATTGTCATATTGGAATACAGGAGTGTTTTTGATATTGGGATCAGACCCATGTGATGGTATTCCTATATATCCTTATGAAAGGAGTCCAAACCAATATGTTCGGTACTACTTAATGGGAAACATCGTACCTTTTTAGGTAATGTGATTTGGTCCAAACCGTGTATTTTGGCGTCCTGCGGTAAGGACATCACTGCAAAATGATCCCGGTCAATGTTTAGGTTGGGATTTTTGTTGATGTGGACAACGGAACTAGATGCAATATGAATTCCTAGGTTTAATAAGACCCTACTGGTAGTGTGACCATTATAGAATTAGGGTAGATTTGGGGTATTTGATTTGGACCTCAGGGAGGCTTCTTATGTATCACAGTTGAATGGGAATCAAATTCCACCTATTTTAGTTAGCAAGGCCCTGGATGTTGGAATCCCTTTGAATGTTTTTATTTTAGAGGAGTATGTCACTTCTAGAGTATTTAATTTGGGTTACTCGTACAAGGTATGAACTAGTTATTTGAGTTTTTTTAGAGAATACTCTTATGTTGTATTCCCTAGTGATTTGAGGTTCGGTCGGGGATTAATTCTGAAGAAGATTCCTTGGTGATTTCTGGTTTGGGTGACGCCTAACCTTGATGAGGATTCCCTAATGGTAGGATTTTATTAGTGATTATACTGAATAGTTTTCACATAAGGTTTAATTTTAGGGATTATACCATGTTGGATGATCTACTTTATTGAGATGTTGGGGATTATACCAAGTAGGAGGCATAAAATTCCCAAAAGATAATTATACATGGAATGATTCCAAAAAGGTTTAGGATTATGGAAATTTTATGATCACCAACAATATATATTCCCACCTGAGCCATACTTGGTATGTGAAATAAGAGGAATCAGAAGATCTAAGAAACCCCATGATATTCTTTTCCAAGAGGTCAGATACATGGCCTTGAGGACCCATGCATATAGAGACCCTCTAACATACGATGAGAAGAAGGTTTGAGAAAAGTGTCTCTTCCAAAACATGCATTAGAAAGTGAAAATGTCATGATTTTAGCTTATCTATTATCCCACACGAGTCATTAATGAATATGGGAAGGAGGAAGCAGAGGATTCTGAAAAACACACAATAATTCCCCCACTAGTGGAAGTGGATGGAGATATGTGAGAAAAATAATGTTCTTTGATGTGCCTGTAACCCCTCCTGTTTCATATCTAGAAATGTCACATCATACTAACCCTCTGGATATGACACAATATTAGAAGTGAAATAAGAGTGAAACCATATTCAAGAGATTATAGTGGAATACTACATGATGGATTCCTTAAAATTGGTTTTTAGGGGAGTATCACATTCCCATTAAAAGGGAAAGGCAAGCGTCATCCTCACCCACCCCACCTAGAACTGAATATTTCTAGTCTTAGATACGATAAGGGAATGACATCATTCAAACCCAAGTATAAAAGACTAAGAATTTCCTAAAACACCCCTTAGGGTTTTGATCCTCATGACTAAGATAATTCTTACTCAAATGCACCCTGATAACCATACCCATTATATATGACATATGTGGAAATCCTTTATACCAAAAGAATGCATTCCCAGATGGAAGACATGAAATAGTGATAATTTCAGGGGATTTTTATGTCTAGTGGATTTGGTAGAGTTTTGAATTTCATCACTCTTAGATAGGGGTGGAAATTGAAAAGAGGCCCTACAATTGGTGGAATGGAATATGTCATGAGAACATGATTTCACATGCTATGGGATGGGTGAGTGATGAGGTTCTTGTGCTAATTATACATGAAAGTCTTGGTAGATCTTCATAGATGTAGACCTTTGTGAGATAAAGTTATATTGATCAATGTTCAAGAAAGGAATCAAAACATGGTTGAGGCTTTTCTCAAGGCATTAAAGGTATCTTTAGGTCTTTCAATAAGTGTCTCATGCAGGTCAACAGTTATAGTAAGTTACCTCACAATAGTGTTCATCAACCACAACGGAAAAGTTTCCTCTTTCATGTTTTATGTATTTTAAAACCCAATTGGTATTTAGTTGCAATACCCCTCTTAATTTTATATTCTATTATATTTTGAGGGCTACATGGAAGGTTTCCATGGGTCAAGGAAAAGTAAAAATTATAGTAGAGCATCGATAGTTATGGGGGGGGGGGGGGTTCCATACAAATAAAGATCCTCATGGTACAATTTGTAATAAAATATAGAACCCTAGGAAAGTTTTCTATATAACATAGGTTGGTTGCATAGGTTGGTCATGTAAGATGATGTGCAGGTCTGTCGCACATGATGATGTGTAGGT
This sequence comes from Viscum album, assembly GCA_963277665.1. NCBI lineage: Eukaryota > Viridiplantae > Streptophyta > Magnoliopsida > Santalales > Viscaceae > Viscum > Viscum album. The sequence continues at coordinate 1,388,093,922 of OY728162.1, read as the reverse complement.
CCATTGCACAGGATAATGTGTTGGTACCCTATAAGCCAAAACTATAAGGGGGTACCTTAGGGACATGTATTTGCATAAGGGGTCTGGGATTTAGACATATATGTTTATCTTATTTCCTTTTCATTAATGTATTTACCTTTAAAACCTTTTTATCCATGTTTCAAAATGAATTGTCAACAGTGGCATGAAAAATATTTCCCACCATCATTTCCCTCCAATACATTGATTTTTCTACTACTAGTCTCCATATTAAATATAAATAGTTTATATTTGATAATATTTTGAAAAAATATAAATTTTAAGGATATTATTTAAAAATAGACAGGTTATTTTCCTCAATAATATTATTATGATATTTTAACACTATTTAAATTAATTAACAAAAAACATCGATGTTTGTTATATTTCAATAAGGATATGATCCAATGGAACAATCCTTCTTTTTTCTTATGATGGATTTTGATTACGATGATATTTTTTTCATGAAACCCATTTATTTTTCTTGTGTTATTTAATTATGGATTTATTAAACTTTTGTGAAGACCCTTTTATTTTCAAGGATAATGATATGATGATATATTTAATGTTTAATGATCATATAAAACACATATGTATGATTTTACTTTTGTGATGGACAAGACCATGATTATATAACCCTCCAATTCAATAAGAATGTATTTATATCTGATGATACAATAATGGGATGCAATAAAATGTTCTTGATCCACTAGGGGAATCAAGTCAACATGCTTGATACAGTATGGGATGTAAGTGGTGATGCATGATTAGAAATGGTATTGGAAATAAGTAATAATTTCTTATCAATAATGATTTTATGATATTATAATTTAATATTGATATACAGAAAAATTTATATACTTATGATTGGGCTACATAATTAGGACATGAAATTACATTTTCTGATTGATTTATGATTATTTATAATTCTTATGATACATTAATTTTCAAATGATAATGTTTTATGTCATGAATCTTGTTCTTGATTGATGATAGTTTGGGTATAAATTTGTAAGTTATATTCATAATCTCATATAATTATTCTTATCTAATTATTTCATCCAGTCATTGATTATTATCTCCATTGTTTATAATTACTGATCATATAAAATCATGCATTCTTATGCTTCCTTTCCGGGGTTATGAAGAATGGTTTACGTAGGGTATGTCTATAATGTGTAATAACGACGAATATATTTATTAGATATATTGGATATTTTTCATGAAATGAGAATAATGTGTATATAGTCTCAAAAGAAACTAAACTTCTATTACCCTCAGCATTGTATTTGATAAATTTATTGAATATTCATAAAAATGAAGGTATATATTTGTATATATGAAAATCCTAGTTGCCTATATCAAAACTAGTGCATCCCCAAGCTAGTTTTTCTTAAGCCTATTTACCCCCACCACTACCAAAAATCCATCAAATATGAGGAAATGAGTATTCACCACAATCATAGAATACAATTAACCCCATATAATCTGGATGAGGTTATTTTTACCTCCCTATCCTCCCAGAATTTCAGACACCTGAATATTAAGAGTAGTATCATAAGAAGAACCCTGTTGGTTTGACTCACTGATTTATCATGACTCTTCTCTTTCAGCTATTCCATTTTTAGTGGATGATTTAGTGGAATTTCATAATCCTACCATCAAAAAACCATTTCCATGGGTGTGTTGAGTGGGAACAGACAAGTTTAAATGTGTTATAAATGATTTTTTATAAAATGTAATATAATTAATAAGATTACTATCTAACCCACAAAGGATAGTCACACCAAAATGAGTCACTCTAGAGTGAGCTAGGAATTTTACCCCAATTATTACATGATTTTCAATCAAACATCTATTAATTACAACCCAATTATCATGAAGTATCATGTATTTGGAAGAGTAGGTTCATAATATATCAATATGAGAATAAAATAAAACAGAAATATTTTATTCTCCATAATGGGACCCTAAATAATTTTAATCCCCTAAAAGATATGGGATAACCCAAGGAAGGCATTGATAGAAACAAGTTAGCTATAAAGGATAGTAAGGTAACAATCATGATAGGAAAACATATCATGTCAGTCAAAGGTATAACATGATACCTTAAAAGAGATGGTTCATGGGTAATCATTTGGAATAATAAAATAAGGAAAGATGTATCAAAATCTCATGGAATAACAATACATGTTGAATAATCATATAACATAAAATAAACATGATCCTATGATTGCTTCCATGACAATATCACAAGGATGGAAATGTCCATTAGTGTATTTGGTTTCTCCTTAATCCCCTATAAAATTCATAATAAGAATAAGGATTTCCCAATGCATTACAGCACTATCTGGGTGCACCCATAATATAATGTTTATGATTTGTGTTTCCCAAAAAAAAAAAATCCTAATGAATAAAATAAAAAACACTCATGGAGTGAAAATGGGTGGAAAAATATTTTCTCATATCTCAGTAAAAATTAAATTTCATAATGAAATATTTTTAGAGATGAACACATGGAATTTATTACCACATAAAAGAATGGGGGTTAATATTATTATATTTTTTGAGAGACATATGCACATAATTTTGAATCATAACGTATAATCCAAGGTTGTCATAATTTTTGATAATGTCATTAAAATATTATAGGGAATATTTATTTATTAAAATAACCTTTTCACTTTTAAATCACTTTTAAAAAAAAATATTTTCAAAAAAATAAAATACAAACTACTTTAATTACTGAGAACTATATAAAATTAAATACAATTTTTCATAGAATTGATTGGTTGTACATGAATTAAATTACATACATGTCTTATGAGTTAAAAAAATCAATTTCATGCTATTTTTATATGGTTAAAAATTAAAGAATTTTTGAAAATTAATGAATGATTCCCTTAAAAATATTTTTTAAAAAATACAATAATTGGAAAAAAAATCATTAATATATCATTTAGATAATGTAAAATGAATTCTGGAAAATATTCTAAGAAAACATGGATATGGAAGAAATGTTATTTGTGACTGAATATAAAAATAAAGTCATCTTTTATTAGAAACATTTTCTAATTAATTTTATATACCATAGATTTTCAAATGATTATAATTATAAAAACATTAATGTGTAATAATAGAATAACAAAATTGATTGTTTTTTTATATAAATATAAATAAATTCTTCAAAGGGAGGTTGTGACATAAATGATCATCAATGATGATGATATTGTGAAATAAACCCTTACAACTTTAAAACAATTTGAATCATAACCCCATGAAATATGTAATTTCAAATAAAATACTAAATATAATGATTATATATGGATTCATTATATAACATTCAAATGGAACATATATAAAACATATATAGAAATTAGTGGTTAATATGATAAATGTAACGTATAAGTAAATGTGAGAAAAATATTCATTACCACAAGAACAGATATAAGGCCCCAACCTTAAAAATTATATATTCTCGAGTATTATTCATGAAATTATGTTTTCCACACTAAGGATATTGTTAGGAGTAATGTTTTCAATAATTAATCCCCAACTCATATATAAAAAACCATAAAATACAAAGTGGAAACTTCTGATTAATATCAATTTTTTCAACCATAAAAAACATTTAAAAATAATGCATGATATCTATTTTGGAAATTAGTTATGAATTTAGACATGATCTCTTTCAATACCTTACTCATTCATAAAACATATGGAAATAATTATAAAAATGGAATGAGAATAAAAATATCATTTAGGGATAGAAAATAATTAATCCATTATACCATTGGTAAAAATTTAATCTCCTGAAACACCCTCTTCTAGAAAATATAACACTTTTCCCAAAAATGAAAATATAATAATTTTAAAAAATATAAATTATTTTACCTTTTTTTAAAATGATTTTCCATTCAATTAATTAGAAAACATATAATATTCTTATAGGTATGTCAGGACATCATCACATAGAACTCTTAAAAATCCATACCAAATGGAATAACCATATGACAAACATCCAATATAATTCTATGGAGAATATAATCATTACCAAATTCATTGGAGTGATATCTAGGTGCACCCATTGTTTAAGCTATAATAAGCTCACATGACACTATATGAGAATTCTCGTTTTTTTATAATGTATAAAAACCAAAACATAAATAAAAAATTACATCTTTTGACAAAATCATTTAAACTAATATTCAAATAACTTTCAGAAAATAAAATACCATTTTCTTTCAAAATCCAATTTCATGAAATTTACCATTACATTGAAAACCAATTTTTAATACCCAATGACCCAAAATTATAAATAGGGTTTCTCATTTGAGGAATCACGATATCATGAAATGGATGTTATAAATAAAAATAATTTCCTTGATAGAGGAAAATTCATTTACATCGTGTATGTTAATAATCGAACATTCCTTTTTTGGTTTCTTAAAATGTTCTATATAAAACACATAAATAGATTCCATTTTAAAAACATTTGAATTAACATCCAAATAGACATGAAAATTCCTTCATAATCCATTTATGCAAATTAACTTATAGAATCATTTCAATAATATTGACATAGAGGAAAATAATTTTAAATTATAACTTAAATTTTATTAAAAGATTGTTTTTTTTTCAAATTATCCCATACCACATTGAAATATTTGAATCCTAAAAATAATAAAATAATAAAATTTAAGAAATAAAATAAAATATCATGATAACATAAAATTTTCCTGATATAACTTGTTAAATGGGTTTTATATACACCTTATAAAAGAATAACTCTTTATAACATTAAGATATGCCTCTATAATCGGGGACTGAGATGAAGTCTCTTAACTTGAGTCTTACTTGTAATGTATGCCTTTATATACCTGAATAAAAATCTTCTGTAAATTATATATATTATTAATAAACTTTATCATGTTTATTATTAATTTTATTCCAATTATTAAAATTTTTTATTCAACAACTTAAAAATTATGTTTACATCGGGTGTTTTGACCAGGGTTGATTTATGAGTCAAAAATGACTTTAGTAGGTTGAATAATGTTTAAGGGGAAATTATATAAAAACATACATTATAAAATTAAAAACATAATTAGAATATTTATACATCAATTTTAATTTTAAAAATAATACCAAAAAATGGTATGAAAAATGGACCTACATTATAATCAGGGAGATGGTAGGCCGAACATGAAAATGATCAACATTCCCATTTTTCAATTATAACTATCGAAAAAGATGATGAAATTTTAACTTTCCTAAAAGATAATTATTTCAAAAATATAATATTATTTAATCATATTTTCATATATATATATAATTATTTTTATGTAAAAGGAATCCCATCGCTTCGAGGATGTGGTAGTGAAGACGTCCAAGAACGACATTATCACTTATTCACTGTGTTAAATAGTGTTAAAAATTATATATTAAACTTCAAGAAATTAAATTAGTTAAATAACATAATATATATGTAATTTATTTAACATAATTTTAATTCAAATCATACTTAATACATTCCATATAAATAGTGAACATATCTTATTGTTTTGAGGAGGTGGTGGTCCACACGTCCACAAATATTGTTATCGTATTCTATCAAACTGGAATGCATGAAAGTATGTGTTATATAAAAATTCCAAAAGTATTAAGACCTCATAAAATTTTATTTATAATAATAAAATAGTATTTCCATCATTATTCTCAACCTTCATAGGAGATAGTGGATGAATAAAAAATATCGATTCGTGAGGCGGTAGTATTCCATACAGACGAATGATGATTGTGTATCCCATTTGATAGAAGTGTGTATAAATGAAGGTATAAACCATAAAATAACATCATATGAATATATTTATCATAATTAGTATATTATATAAAAATTAAATAGGAATAATTAAATTAGTTTGATATGAAATGAAAACAAAATTGATCATTGAAGAATGTTACCTCTTTTTTGGGTAACCACATTTGGTTTCACCAAAGGGGTTCCTTGATTTTATTTCAGGACAAATTTATGTTTCAAGGAAGAGATTAGTAATGTTGGGAGAAGATTTTTTTTAATGTTTCTTATCAGAAAAATAACTTTAGAGGTGTGAAGAAGTGGGGTGTGTGAGTGACTTTTTATAGTGGAGGGGGAGAGGAATTCTTATAAATATAAAAAGGTAAAGAATAATGGAATGTATCCCTTACATAATTAACCTATTATATTTATCTCAATTAAATACATCAAGGGATATGTTTGAATAATATAAATAAAATTTTTCCGGGTAATTCTCTAGGTCATTTTTCCCTTTAATATTAACATTTAACCATTAAGTAGACGCATTATTTACTTTATTTGTTGTAATTAATTTTAATTTCCATCTCTAATATTTTTTGTAAAAAATAAGTTGAAATCAATAGGCATTATAAATTTTCATTATTCAAATAATGGAATTAATTTTTCAAAATTATAATTCTCATAAGTGGTAGAAATTAATTTAGAATTAATCCCCCACACGGTATAAATCAAAGGGTTTTTAAAAAAAAATTGTTCAAAATTTTGAAATGTTTTTATACCCAATTTCAAATTAAAATTGATTAGAGTAACCCTATTGGTTTAAATGATATAAAAATGATTGAATCATTATTTAAAACCAATTAAAATATTTTTTAACTCTATAAATAATTTGGAAAAAATTAGTTTAAAATTAAAATTCGATGTTTTCACTATTCGTCAAAAATGAAACATTTTTTTTAAAAGAATTACCCAAAGTAAATTGTGATATTATGCTTCAAAAATTGTTTTTTATTTTGTCATACAAAAATTATAAAATTATTAACATTTAGTTTTAAAGTATGTATTCCATTAAAAGGTTGAAAATGACAATATTATATAGTAATATTAACAATATATTATTTTTTGGTATAACATAGTCTTACACACAACAAAAGATTTCATGGAAACTTGATATTTTTTTATCAAATATGATATTTAAAATAAAATACATTTTAATTTTAAATTACTATATACTTCATAAATATTAATAAATGTGAAAAAGAATTATTCTATCATTAATTTAGATGTTACATCCTTTCCTCTTTTAGAAATTGTGACCTTATAATTTTACTTTGTTATTAAATATGTGTGGGTATTTTTCCATCCTTAAATTTAAGATTCCCATGTTCCCTCTTCAACCATATGATTTTTCCATAAATCCATAACCTAGGGTGTCTCCTTATTCCACAACAATATTTTCTCTATGGTAATGAACATGAACTGATTGTTCCTTAGAAGTAGGAATATCTTATATTTTAACCACTTGAGGGATGAAAACATGATATAAATCTACTACATAATTCTGTAACATTGAATCCTAAAATACAGTGTGTTCCAATGATAAAATTGGAGGCATGACCACTCATTAGGATAATGATCCAACATTCTCTAGTATTTTATACAGTCTAAAGAACTATGTACTAAAAATTATCTTTTAAAAAATAATAATACTTTTCCAAGGAGAAACATTGAGAAAGACATGATCATCTACCTTGAAAGAAAGATCTTTCCTCCTGTCCACCTCATAACTTTTTTTCCATCTTCGAGATGTCCTCATGTGTTGCTAGATCAACTACTATTTCTTGGTTCTTTCTTAAACAAACATTGGTCACATATATTTCCTTCATCATACATCATACTAAAGAGATTATGCCAAAAACCTCATTCCATATAATTACTCAAATGGTTCCATATTCATTTTGAAATGAAAACTATTATTATAAGAAAACTCAACTAAAAAAATATTTCAATCCCAATTTCTCGGGAATTCCATTGAGAAAGAGTGTATCATATCATCCAAGGCCAAAATTGCTTCTTAGACCATCCATCGGGTTGAGGACAAAGTGATATAGTGAAATTTAATTTAGTCTTCAATGACATCTAATATTAATTGATAAAATTTGTTGTAACCTGGGGTCACAATCTGATACAATAGAGAGATTCAATCCGTGAAACTAGATAATATCATTGATACACATTCAATAAATATGCTCTAAATACCTAATATCTTTTATTGGAAGAAAATGTGATGATTTAGATAATTGATAATAACTAATCCAAATCACATTACTACATTTATGAGTCTTTCATAACGACACCTCAAAACATATTGATATATTCGTCCTAGTTCCACTATGGAACTGTAAAATATTTGAAGGACCCCCTTTGGTAACTATCATTATTCATTAAATTTGTGTCATTTAAAACACGTCATGGTTATGCCTGCAATGTATTTTTTCATTTCATCCCACCAGAAATACCACTGAATGTCTCCATACATGTTACTTCTTCCTAGATGAATAGAAAACTAAGATATATGAGCTTATGTACAGAACTCTTCCCTAAACAATGAATCTTAATGAACGAAATACAATTTTTCAAAATCACAATGTCGGATGCACTAAAAGCTAAAAAAATATGATGTCCAACAGATTTCAGGACATAGTTTAACAAATGTTTGACCAAAGGTTCACATTAAAAACCTAACATGGTGAAATTAGCATTATTATTTTCAACTCAAAGCATCAACCACCCTATATTCTTTTGTAGGATGATAATGAATCTTGAAATCATAATCCCTATTTAGTTCCTGCCATCTTATTCTTCTCATGTTCAACTATTTATGAGTGGATATGTACTTCCAAAATATATGACCAGTATATAATTTACACTTTACTCCTTAAAAATGATTACTCTAAAATTATAAATAAAAACAACTGTAATTATTTCAAAAAAGGTGTAGGTTAATATAACCCATTATGTTTCAACTAATTTAGAGCATAATAAATTAACTGGAATATTTTTCATTAGTACACAAAAAAGTCCTTTCATTATAGAATCATTATAGATTGTAAATTTACAATATTTTGATGGAGGGTCAAAAATATGAGCATTCACAAATAATTATTTTTGTTATTGAAAAAAATCATCCCATTCATTTTTCCAGAAAAAAAAACTCATTTTTGAAGCAACTTAAATGGATGGATAGACAACCATGTAATGATTTCAACGAACAGATGGAAGTAACCTTCTAATCCAAGGGAACTACGAACGACTCTGATTTTTTGGGTCATGTTCATCCATCAACAAAATTCTTTTTTTCAAGATCAATAGTTATGCCTTTTTTCAAAAAATGTTACCAAGGAATGAAATTTTTTGCAACTAAAATTCATACTAGATAAATATAGAATTAATTTTCTCCTCATTTATTATTTGTAAAAAATACTTAGTTTTTTCTTGCACCTCATTACATTTAGAATTTACCATAATCTCATTAATATATCCAAACCCAAACTTATCCAAAAAACCTTGAGAAATTCTATTCATAAGATCCATGAATACATTAGGTACGTTCAATAACCCAAATGACATAACTAACTATACATAGTGGCTATATATAGTTCCAAATTAATTCATTTGAATGTCATATTCCATTAATTTCAACTGATGGTACCCCAAATTAAATTCAAAATTTAGAAAATACAATGTTACCAAGAGATAATAAAATAAATCATTGATATGTAGAAAAGGTACTTTTTATTAAAATTAATTTCATTAAAAAAATATAATCCCTGTAATGTATCATTAATCCTTCATTATTTTTAACAATCAAAACAATATAACCCATAGAGAAGTTCTAGGTTAGATTAAACCATTATCTATTAACTCATGAAAATTATTTTTCAAATATAAATGTTTCACTGTATACATTCAATAAGGGGGTTTGTAAATAAGTTTAGCATCAGGTACTAATTCATTAGTAAAATCAACCCTTTAATAAGGAATAACACATAAAAAATCATCCAAAAAACATCATTTTATTCATTTACTACTAACAAATCACTAATTTGAACCCTTTCATTATTTTCAACAATATAAGCTAGGAAACCTTCATTTCCATATCTAATCCATTTATCAGCTTCTTGGTATGTTATTGATGGTATGAAATCATTGAATAAAACATCCTTAGCGCAGAAATCTATATAGTGGTGATAGAATTAAATCCAATAAGTACGAAGAATTATATAAAATTATGCTATGGCCAATTTAAAAATATTTTCATGAAATGAAATCCCATGGATAATTATGTAAAGATTCCATTAAATCATGGTTTCTTTAGTAATTCGTCCCAAAATTTTCACAAAAAATATATCATACTTTAATTAGGTTATTTTTCCAAAATACTTTTAAATTTCTAATAAATGGATGAATTTGATGTTCTAGAGTCAAACAAGGTATTAGAATAATTCAAATAGACAAGTAAAATTACATTCACCACTTCATTTAATGTCCATAATCAAATTTAGTAGTTGGAAATGACATCTCTACACCATTCTATTTCATATAATGAATATTTCCATCCTTTGAAAATAAATTTGGAATCAAATTATATTAATGAATCATCTCATTGCACATAAAACTTCTTACCTTGGGATATCTAACAGTTACCTCATTATCAATTATTATGTATTATTTTCCATGCACTCAATGTCCATGTGGCCAATATTTCCATATCGGTAACACTTTTTTTCTTCATAATACAATATACATGGTTATTTTTACTTAACTTATTACTAGTTCAAAATATCATTTTCATAATTACTGGTTTATTTTTTTCATTTTACATCATCACCATCCATCCCAAACACTTCTTACTTTCTTTATCTCAAGTAAAATAAGACTCCTAAAACTCAATGAAAACGTTTTTGGCTCAATGAAAAAAATTTCTCCTAGATTTTAAATTTTTATGGGAAAAAATCACTTCATAGACATGGTTTCAATCCTGGGTAAAATTGATTCAATTTTTTCAGTTTCCCAATGAAATAGGACACATTTTTGGAAAATATTGTGTTTTTCCCTTCATATATTGGTAATAAATCAATAAATTAGTATGAAATTCTAATAATTTTTATTCCATTAGTATTTGAGAAACATTATGGAAATATTCCTCAAAGACAATTTCTTTGATGTTTCTAATTCCATTGCATCTAGATTATATTTATCTCTTCATTTCATAACCAACGACCACCATATATCATATTCACCTTCAAAAAGTAATTGGAAATGGTTTCCTTTTGACATTTTGAAAACTCCATGACATGAAATTTCTTTTTCAATGATTTCATCCATCCTTTATTTACCATTGGGTTTGATGATCAACTGAATGATGGGGGACATTGACACATGAAATTCTCCAAAAAATGCATGTTTCAAGGTGAAAAGTCAACTTTCTATCTTTCATGAATACCACCACAATTTATGTAACACCTGAGACTTTTATGAGAAATATTTTGTTTTTATGTTATATAAATCATCAAAGGAATCTTTCGCTGTACGCATTCACGACCTTCCTCGACAGCGTGTGTAGTACGCAATACCGAGTTCCACTAAACAATGATATATTATTATAATATTATAAACTAGCCTTTATGAATAGTATTAACAGAATTTTAAATTTTAAAACATTATTATTCATCTTACACATTTTCTAGAACATGGTAAGAGAACAAAATAAATTTTTTTGGGTAAAATAAGTATTTATCAAAAAATGCAGTTTTGCCGCCTTTTGATGGCGCACCCACATTAAATCTAGTTTTTGAAACATTTATAAATTCAATTTGACAAAATAAAATTCTTCTTTTGAATCAGGATATAAAAATTTACTTTGGATAATTTTTTGATATTTTTCTGATAACTTTCATATTTTGATGAATAGTAAAAATACGCAAATTTTTTATTAAAAAAACGTTTTTTTATTGAGATAATTTATATGGTTAAAATATAATAATGAATGGTTTTAAAGTATAGATAGAATATATTTTTACCATTTAATATAATGTATATCATTAGCATTAATTTCACATTGAATTCATAGGTAAAAACATTTCAATCTTTGGCAATGTATTAACATCTAAAACCCATTTTCTTAACAACGGGATTTTTTTTAAATTAATCACTGCAACTTATATATTTTGAATTTTGAAAAATGGATTCCATATTCATAATCAGTGGGTCCAAATTATGTTAATATGCTACTTTTTATTTTTGGGCATTATGAATAGTAACTATGGTAAATTTTATTTACCATAGTTGAAGGTAAATCGGGTAACTAAGGGTAAATATAAGATTATAAAATTATCCTAACACCTTCCAAAATCCTATTGGATGACTACAAGTAGACCCATATCACCTAAGGGTCGGATTGGATTCATTTAATAGACTTTGTTCCATGAAAATAATTAAATTATTATTAAAACCAAACAATGTGACAACATGTCACTTTCTTAAATCTTATAAGTATAATAATTTTATTTTGGTGATAAACTTAATGAAACTTAGAACATGAATAGTCTAAAGTAAATATAATAAATTTATCTACAACATAGGAATTTATTTAGAATTTTTAGGGATTAAATAATTATCATTAATTATGACTCAATAGTGATGTTGAAATTATTTTATTAATTAAAATATCAAATAAATGGTTTTAAAATATTAAAATAATTATTATATGCACTATTTAATGTGATCCACTAATTTTCTAGATACATATGACATTTTATTAATCTATTAAAGCTTTTAGTTTGAACATATCCTCTGTATATATTTTATTTAAATTCAATTAAATGAATAGTGTCAAAATTGACACTGTTGTTATTTTATAAAAATAACATATTATAAAATTGTTTAAAAATCACAAAAATATTTAAAAATTATAAATTAAAATTTATATGGTCGAAAATGTTATAAATTGTGAAATTATGGAAAATTCACAACACATATGTAATTATTAATAATAACTTAAAATTTAGAATATTATTACCACAAATAAAATTAAATTGATAAATAAGGATAAATCAAGTTGGTAATGTTTAAAATGAATTTCTAACATGTCTAAATTTTATTTTTTGATAAGATTACAACCCTATCTCATCTAATCTTTAGATATGAGTCATTTTGGAAGTTTTTAAGTGGTGTTGGGATTTAATATAATCTAATATTTCTTATATTTCAAAAGGTGCCCCTATCCTCCCTTATAAAAGGGCACCTACTCCCTCTCCTCCTCACACCAATTTGAGCCTTCACTCTCAGACAAAACCTGACCATTTCACTTCCCCACTTCCCTAGAATCATCCTAGAGGTTCTGGTCTTCTTCAAAGACCAACCCTAGTGCCCTAAGAGGAGGTTAAGAAGAGGCGCGTCAAAAAGAGGTAATATCCATTACCGATCCTTTCCAAATTCTTTCTTCTTCAACATCTTCTTCTTTAGTTGTTTCATAATAAAGTAATAATATAATTATCAATCATATACTGATATGTTATTATAAGTATGAAACAACACTATTTCCACATCTATCCATCCTAGGGAAAACAAAATCACCGCACGTGCGTACGTACGGAATAGCGTCTCCACGCCGCGGTGTAATCTATTTTACCCCACAACCTTACTTGGATGGGTATAGTGATGTAAATAATTACTATATATGATTATTTTAAAGTGATATTGATTCTGAAATAACATACATACACTCCAATACAATTCCACGATCATGGGAACGATATCATCGCTCGTGCGTACGTACGGAATACCATCTCCACGATGTGATGCGATTCGTTCTACATGATATTCATTTCATAACGATTATATAAATGAATTGAATGAATAAATATGATATATAGTACATTAATACCATTCTGGAAAAGATGTATCTATAACCTAAAGAGAATAATAAGAATTTATTCGACAAAACACACATAAGAACAAAATGTTATAAACACCCGAATCACAAGTAGCAATGAAATATTACAACTAAGAAGCTAATAATATGACCATATATGATATAATAATTATAATTATGATTCTGGAATAAGTCAATGACATTATTTAAATCATTATACAGGAGGTTTGGACACTTACGAGGCAAATCGGACCTAAGGTAAGGGAAATATCACAATCTCATTTTTATCTGAGATTATTTATACTATAGTATTTAATGGGGTGTATTTTATCATCCACATACATGTTTCCTCAATATGTAATATTATTTACATCCACCTAAAATTTTTTAAATCCAATTATACCCTTCGGTGAGTTTTTAGTAAAGGATATGAAAGGAATCTTTTGTTGTTTTTCATATGAGGTACTTTTTGACTTTTCCGACAAAAGTACAAAGAATATTTTTTTAACTTATACGGCATGAATGGATTTTTAAAACATTATTTTCAAGACGCTTACTTTACAAGTTTTCAAGTTTATTTTTAATCAACTTCTTTTAGTTTAGAATTGTACGACATGTTAAGAAAGGAAAAGTGTTTTTGAAGTAGAAAGGATATTTTCCTTAAGAATGGAGTTCAATTGTTTTATCAAAATTATTTTACATCTAAGATAATAAAGGGTTTTGTTTCTATCCCTATTATTACATTGATTTGATTATGTTGTGATGGAATTATATTTTTATGAATTACTTTATCTTATATGAATTGTTTTATGATGTCACGATGTTTAAGATTCCCATTTTTATTACATGGGTTATGCTATGATGTATGGTTTTTGATTTTGTGGCACACATAAGAATGGTATCATTATGATATGGGTGGGACCTATATCTCAATCCAATGCATTGGGTAATGATTTTATATCTCATGAGATAGACATGGCTGGAAAGGCAGGTTAAACCGGTTCAGTGAAATAGGACTGAAACGAGGAGTGAACTCGGTTCAGAACTGGACTTTGTCCACTAAGATAGTCTTGGCAATGAATATTGACTAACAAGAAATGATTATCTATGATTATGTGTGTATTCCACAAAGTTTCATGTTTTATGTTATGATTATTGGGATTACATTTCACTACTATGATTTATCCCATGTTATGAAATTATGATTTCTTTTGCAGGTTAAGATTTCCAAAAGTTATGTTCTTATGGATATGATGTGATTGATATTTCTTTTGTTTACCCTAACTGAGCATTTGAGATCACCCTTTTCTATGTTTTATTTCCCCAGGTCAGGAAGAAGGTTATTAAGTAGGATATTCCAAAAAGGGACTCCAGATATGATGAAATAAATGGGAGGAAAAGTAGATGCTTTATGAACCAGTTGTTTATGTTTCCCAGTTTCTAAAGACTCTATACCTATACGGTCCTTTCATGGCTTTGTTATATGTTGTAATAAGTGTGCTTAAATTCTGAATTAATGACAATGTATGTAAAGTATGGGTTGTTATAGTTGGTATCAGAGGAAAGGTATAGTCAACCTTTGGAAACTAGGATGTGAAAGCCTTAGTAAGAATCCTAAGGATAAGTCTAAGCATAGAACACAGTCTTAGTGTTTTAGAAATGGCCATGAACAACCTATGATAAGACCTTAAGTGTGAAATTTTATTCTTGATTATATGGTTTTCCTATTATAATTAGTGTTTCTCAAACTATTATTCTTGGTTTTAGTCAATGGCTGGAACCCGAAGGAACCGTGTTAATGCAGAATGCGACGGGCAATGCAATGATTGTCCCCCTGAGCAACCAAACGTTATAGGAGCTGGAATGAAAAATCTTGTAGCCATGCTCACACAACATTCTCAAGCTATGAATCATGCAGGACTTCCAAACGAGCAGAGGAAGGAGCAACATTCTGTTGAATTCTTCATGAGGCAGCGTCCACCTTCTTTCAGCGGGTCTACTGATCCATTAGTTGCTAAAAAATGGATTAGTACTACTGAAAAGATATTTTCAGTTCTTCAATGTTCTGAACATGATAAAGTCATCCTAGTAGTCCATCGTTTGGAAGGATATGCTGATCAATGGTGGAATCTTATTAAGAATATGAGGCAAAGGGATGAAATTGAGTCCATGGAATTGGATGAGTTCAAGAACTTATTTTTCAATAAGTACTTCCCTTGTATTCTCCGAACAAAGATGGAGAAATATTTTCTTGAACTGAAGAAAAAGGATGATGAATCAGTTGGTACTTATGAAGCAAATTTTACAAGAATTGCAAGGTATGCTTCAGGTATTATTATCCAACCTGAGAGTAAGATCGGTCGATTCTTTAGTGGCTTAAAACCAAGTCTTCGAAGGGCGTTAGCCATAAGGGACTTCACTAGCTACGAGGAAATCGTTAGATGTGCTCTCAAAGTCGAGATGGAGATTGGAGCAACCCATCAGTCATATGGGTTTGATAAGAAGAGGAAAATGGAATTCAAAGGAAAATCTAAAGAGCACACTGAAAAGAAGATGAGCTTTCCCTTATGCTCAATGTGTGGAAAGAAACATGGGGGGAGTTGTCTTAAAGGGACAAGTAAATGTTTCAAATGTGGAAAGGAAGGTCATCGGGCATTTGAATGCTGCAATGATGGAAATAGGATGTCTAATGATGCAAAAAAAGGAAGGGACACACAGAATGAACCTACTACACTTCAATGTTTCAAGTGCAAGGAGATGGGGCATTATGCCAATCAATTCCCAAATCCAAGGGTTGATGATGATGGTCGACGTCAACAAACTCTTAAGGCTAAAGACAAAGGAAAGTCACATGCAATTTCTATCAGCGATGTGGAGTATGATAACGATGTGGTGAAAGGTACACTTACCATCCACTCTAAAGTAGCAAATGTTTTATTTGATTCTGGATCCACCCACTCCTTTATTTCTGAAGAATTTTCTAAGGATATCATCGTATTACCTCAACAGTTAGATGTTGAGTTAGCTGTGACAACCCCTAATGGCACAACAGTCGCATCAAAAGTTTATAATTCTTCTACGATTGAAGTTTGTGGGAAAGTTCTTCCTGAAAATATTGTGATCCTTCCAATAGTGGAATTTGATGTGATTCTTGGCATGGATTGGCTTTCTCTACATGGAGATCATATCAATTACCAAAGAAGGGAAGTCACATTTCATATTCCAGATCAATCTATGATCGTCTCTCGATGCAAGGATGAACATAACCTTCCAGTGGAAATTTTGTCCATTTTATGGGTATTGATTCCACTAAATGAAGGTTATTTATCTCAAATGGATGGTGACAAACTCACGATTAAGAATATGCCCATTGTACATGAGTTTGATTATGTCTTTTCGGAGGAATTACCAGGTCTCCCACCAAATCGTGAAGTTGAGTTTTTAATAGAACTCGTACCAGGTGCTTTACCTATTTCAAAGACACCTTATAGAATGGCCCCAATTGAGTTGCAGGAATTGAAGAAGCAACTCCAAGAGAATCTTGATAAGGGGTTCATATGCCCGAGTGCGTCACCTTGGGGAGCACCTGTTCTGTTTGTTAAGAAGAAAGATGGATCAATGAGACTCTGCATTGATTATAGAGAACTTAACAAGATCACTATCAAGAACAAATATCCTCTCCCACGCATTAATGACTTATTTGACCAACTACGAGGAGATCAATACTTTTCCAAGATTGATCTTCATTCAGGGTATCACCAATTAAGGGTCAAAAGGGAGGATATACCAAAGACGGCTTTCCGTACAAGGTATGGACACTATGAATTTATAGTGATGCCATTTGGACTTACTAATTCCCCTGCTATCTTCATGGATCTAATGAATATAGTCTTTAGAGACTATCTTGATCAGTTTGTGATAGTCTTTATAGACAATATTCTTTTATATTCAAAGAGCAAGGAAGAACATGAAGATCACTTGAGAATTATATTGAAGACCCTAAGAAAGGATAAGCTTTATGCCAAATTTACCAAGTGTGAATTTTGTCTTCAAAGAGTTTCATTTTTGGGTTACATAATCTCAAAAGATGGGATATCTATGGATCCAGCAAAAACAGAGGTTATCAAAAGATGGTCGGGACCAACAAAAGTGACTGAGATCTGAAGTTTTATTGGTTTGGATGGATATTATCGATGTTTTGTGAAAGATTTTTCACGATTATCTAATCCACTCACCAAGTTTACTCGGAAAGGAATTAAGTTTGTTTGGACGGAGGAGTGTGAAGAGAATTTCAAGGAGTTGAAAAGAAGGTTATCCAGGGAACCTGTGCTCACACTTCCTTGTAGTGGAGAAATGTTTGTGATCAACAGTGATTCATCCAAGAAGGGTTTGGGGTGTGTTCTTATGAAAAATGATATGGTTATAGCTTATTCCTCACGACAGTTGAAAATACACGAGCAAAATTACCCAACTCATGATTTGGAGATAACTGCGGTAATCTTTGCATTAAAGATTTGGAGGCATTACCTTTATGGTGAAAGGTGTGATATTTATACTGATCATAAAAGTTTAAAGTATATTTTCACACAAAAGGAGTTGAATATGCGCCAAAGAAGATGGTTAGAGCTGATTAAGGATTACGACTGCTCAATTCATTACCACCCTGGGAAAGAAAACAAGGTGGCAGATGCATTAAGTCGACAAGACCATGCCAGTTTATCCATTATGAGGATCACAAAAGAACCAATATTTATGGATTTACAAAGGATGGATCTTGGAATTATAATGAAAGGGGAAAATCGTATCTTTCTCAAATGAATGTTCAACCATCTATACATGTGAAGATTAAAGAGGAACAGAAAGAAGTTGTCGAGTTACAAAAGATGGTGAGAAATGTTCTTGAATTCAACCTTGGTTGTGATGGGATAATAAATTTCAGGAATAAGGTTTTTGTTCCTCCCATCCCCGAATTAAAGAAGGAGCTGCTGGATGAGGCTCATAGTTCTTCATTCTCTATTCATCCTGGAAGCACGAAGATGTATAGGGACCTGAAAGAGTACTTTTGGTGGGATGGCATGAAAAGAGATGTTGCTGAATATGTCTCTCGATGCTTGGTTTGTCGGCAAGTTAAAGCTGAGTGACAGAAGTCTAAGGGGATGTTACAACCATTACCAATACTGGAATGCAAATGGGAAAACATCACTATGGACTTTGTCACAGGACTTCCTAAAACATCCAAAGGCAATAATGCTATCTGGTTCATAGTTGACCGTCTTACAAAGTCTTCACACTTCATCGCTATTAGAGAGGATTTTTCTCTAGATCAGCTTGCCGGGATATATGTGAAGGAAGTGGTAAGATTTCATGGAGTACCACTTTCTATTATATCTGATCGGAAACCGAGGTTTACCTCAAAGTTTTGGCAAAGTATTCAGCATACTCTGGATACAGAATTGTGTTTCAGCACTGCTTATCATCCTCAGATAGACGGTTAGTCTGAGAGAACAATTCAAACTCTAAAAGATATGTTGAGAGCTTGCTCTATGGATTTCAAAGGTGGTTGGGATCAACACCTACCTTTGGTGGAATTTTTTTATAATAATAGCATTCAGTCCAGTATTCAGATGGCTCCTTATGAAGTTCTCTATGGACAGAAATACAGGACTCCAACTTGCTGGGATAATGTTGGGGAGAGAAATCTATTAAGACCTGATATTGTTGATGAGATGGTAAAAAAGTTCCGATCTATTCAACAACACATAAGAGAAGCTCAGAGTCACCAGAAAAGTTATACCGACAACCGAAGAAAAGACCTAGAGTTTGAAGTGGGTGATAAAGTGTTCTTAAAAATATCTCCGTGGAAGAGGGTCATGAGATTTGGAAATAAAGGGAAGTTGAGCCCTAGATATATCGGTCCTTTAGAAATACTGGAGCGTGTTGGGAAGGTAGCTTACCGATTGGCTCTTCCACCAAATCTCTCTCAAGTTCACGATGTGTTCCATGTATCTCTCATGAGAAAGTACATACCTGATCCTTCACATGTACTCAGCTCAGAAGTTGTACCGCTGGAGAAAGATCTTTCTTATGAAGAACAACCGATAGAGATTCTAGATCGTTGTGAAAAATTCCTACGAAACAAGACCACTCGCTTGGTGAACGTTTTATGGAGGAACCACCAATTAGAAGAAGCTTCATGGGATTTTGAGGATATGATGAGGGAGAGGTATCCTCATCTGTTTGTTACAAAGTGACGAATTTCGAGGGAGAAATTCATTTTAAGGGGGGTAGAATGTAACACCCGAGACTTTTATGAGAAATATTTTGTTTTTATGTTATATAAATCATCAAAGGAATCTTTCGCTGCACGCAATCGTGACCTTCCTCGATAGCGTGTGTAGTACGCAATACCGAGTTCCACTAAACAACGATATATTATTATAATATTATAAAATAGCCGTTATGAATAGTATTAACTGAATTTTAAATTTTACAACATTATTATTCATCTTACACATTTTCTAGAACATGGTAAGAGAACAAAATAATTTTTTCTGGTAAAATAAGTACTTATCAAAAAATGCAGTTTTCACTCCTTTTGATGGCGCACCCACATTAAATCTAGTTTTTGACACATTTATAAGTTCAATTTAACAAAATAAAATTCTTCTTTTGAATCAGGATATAAAAATTTACTTTGGATAAATTTTTGATATTTTTCTGATAACTTTCATATTTTGATGCATTGTAAAAATACGCTAATTTTTAATTAAAAAAAACTTTTTTTCATTGAGATAATTTATATGGTTATATTATAAAATTGAATGGTTTTAAAGTATAGATAGAAAATATTTTTACCATTTAATATAATGTATGTCATTAGCATTAATTTCACATTGAATTCATAGGTAAAAACATTTCAATCTTTGCAATGTTTTAACTTCTAAAACCCATTTTCTTAACAACGGGATTTATTTTAAATTAATTACTGCAACTTATATGTTTTGAATTTTGAAAAATGGATTCCATATTCAGAATCAGTGGGTCCAAATTATGTTAATAGGCTACTTTTTATTTTTGGGCATTATGAATAGTAACTACGGTAATTTTTATTTACCATAGTTGAAGGTAAATCGGGTAATTAAGGGTAAATAGAGGATTATAAAATTACCCTAACACCTGCCAAAATCATATTGGATGAATAAAAGTAGACCCATATCACCTAAGGGTCGGATTATATTCATTTAATAAACTTTTGTCCATGAAAATAATTTAATTATTATTAAAACCAAAGAATGCGACAACATGTCACTTTCTTAAATCTTATAAGTATAATAATTTTACTTTAGTGATAAACTTAATGAAACTTTTGAATGTGAATAGTCTACAGAACGCTAATACAATTATCTATATCATAGGAATTTATTTAGAATTTTTAAGGATTAAATATGTATCATTAAATATGACACAATAGTGATGTTGAAATTATTTTATTAATTAAAATATCAAATAAATGGTTTTAAAATATTAAAAAAATTATTATATGCACTATTTAATGTGCTACAATAATTTTCTAGATACATATTAAATTTTATTAATCTATTAAAGATTTTAGTTCGAACATTTCCTCTGTATATATGTTATTTAAATTCAAATAAATGAATAGTGTCAAAATTGATACTATTGTTATTTTATAAAAATAACATATTATAAAATTGATTAAAAATCACAAAAATATTTAAAAATTATAAATTAAAATTTATATGGTCTAAAATTTCATAAAGTGTCAAATTATGGAAAATTCACAAAACATATGTAATTATTAATAATAATTTAAAATTTAGAATATTATTACCACAAATAAAAGTAAATTGATAAATAAGGATAAATCAATTTGGTAATGTTTAAAATAAATTCCTAACATGTATAAATTTTATTTTTTGATGAGATTACAACCCTAGATCATCAAATCTTCTGATATGAGTCATTTTGGAAGTATTTATGTGGGGTTGGGATTTAATATAAACTAATATTCCTTATATTTCCAAAGGTGCCCCTCTCCTCCCTTATAAAAGGGCACCTCCTCCCTCTCCTCCTCACACCAATTTGAGACTTGAAGCTCAGCCAAACCCTGCCCATTTCACTTCACCACTTCCCTAGAATTATCCTAGAGGTCTTGGTCTTCTTCAAAGACCAACCCTAGTGCCCTAAGAGGAGGTTAAGAAGAGGCGCGTCAAAAAGAGGTAATATCCATTACCGATCCTTTCCAAATTATTTATTCTTAAACATATTCTTCATTATTTGTTTTATTATGAAGTAATAACATTAGTATAACTCATATACTGATATGTTATTATAATTATGAAACAACCCTATTTCAACATCTATCCATCCTATGGAAAACGAAATCACGGCGCGTGCGTATGTACGGAATACCGTCTCCATGCCGTGGTGTAATCTATTTCCCCCCACCACCTTACTTGGATGGGTATAATGATGTAAATAATTACTATATATGATTATTTTAAACTGATATTGATTCTGAAATAGTATACATACACTTCAATACAATTCCACGATCATGGGAACGATATCATCGCTCGTGCATACATACGGAATATTGTCTCCACGATGTGATGCGATTCGTTCTACATGATCTTCATTGCATAATGATTATATAAATGAATTGAATGAATAAATGTGATATATAGTACATTAATACCATTATGGAAATTATGTATCTATAACCTAAAGAAAAGAATAAGAATTTATTCGACAAAACACGCATAAGAACAAAAAGTTATAAACACCTGAATAACAAGTAGTAATGAAATATTACTACTAAGAAGCTGAGAATATGCCCATATATGATATCATAACAATAATTATGATTCTGGAATAAGTCAATAACATTATTTAAATCATTATACAGGATTTTCGGACACTTACGAGGCAAATCGGACCTAAGGTAAGGGAAATATCACAATCTCATTTTTATCCGAGATTGTTTATACTTTAGTATTTACTGGGGTGTATTTTATCATTCACATCCATGTTTCATCAATATGTAATATTATTTCCATCCACCTACAATTTTTTAAATCCAATTTTACCCTTCGGTGAGTTTTTAGTAAAGGATATGAAAGGAATCTTTTGTCGTTTTTCGTCCGAGGTACTTTTTGACTTTTCCGACAAAAGTATGAAGAATGTTTTTTTAACTTATACGGAATGAATGGATTTTTAAGACAATATTTCCAAGAAGCTTAATTTTTAAGTTTTCAATTTTATTTTTAATCAACTTCTTTTAGTTTAGAATTTTTTGACATGTTAAGAAACGAAAAGTGTTTTTGAAGCAGAAAGGATATTTTCTTCAAGAATGGAGTTCAAGTGTTTTATCAAAAATTATTTTCCATCTAAGACAATAAAGGGTTCTGTTTATATCCCTATTATTACATTGATTTGATTATGTTGTGAGGGAATTATATTTTTATGAATTCCTTTATCTTATATGAATTGTTTTATGATGTCACGATGTTTAAGATTCCCATTTTTATTACATGGGTTATGCTATGATGTATGGTTTCTGATTTTGTGGAACACATAAGAATGGTATAATTATGAGATGGGTGGGACCTATATCTCCCTCCAATGCATTGGGTAAAGATTTTATATCTCATGAGATAGACATGGATGGAAAGGCAGGTTAAACCGGTTCAGTGAAACAGGACTGAAATGAGGACTGAACTCGGTTCAGAAATGGACTTTGTCCACTAAGATAGTCTTGGAAATGAGTCTTGACTAACAAGAAATGATTATCTATGGTTATGTGTGTATGACACAAAGATTCATGTTTTGAGTTATGATTATTGGGATTACATTTCACTACTATGATTTAACCCATGTTATGAAATTATGATTTCTTTTGCAGGTTAAGATTTCCAAAAGTTATGTTCTTATGTATATGATGTGATTGATATTTCTTTTGTTTACCCTTACTAAGCATTTGAGCTCACCCTTTTGTATGTTTTATTTCCCCAGGCCAGGAAGAGGGTTATTAAGTATGATATGCCAAAAAGGGACTCTAGATATGATGAAATAAATGGGAGGCAAAGTAGATGCTTTATGAACCAGTTGTTTATGTTTCCCAGTTTCTAAAGACTCTATACCTATACGGTCCTTTCCTGGTTTTGTTATATGTTGTAAAAAGTGTGCTCAAATTCTTAAGTAATGACAATGTTTGTAAAGTATGGGATGTTATAATTTATCACCCGAGACAACTAATCCATCACTATAACAAACAATTCTGTTAAAATTTGAACCATCTTGAGATACTCATTTAGAAGGATATCTTCTTCTAGGTTCAATCCAAGTACAACTTCCATGTTTCCTCTATGGAAACTAATTCTGAAAATACATATTTTAAATGAATAAACATGATAATATTCAAATGATATAACATTTGTACTTGAACATAAGGTATAATAATTCAACAGAATGTTATTAATATTATGTTAAGCACTAAATTTATCTAAACATACATTTGATACCAACTATATGAATCCAAACCTTAAAAATATATAAAGTTGTGTATTAGTTAATAAATTAATTTTTCCACATTATGAATAGATATATGTTTAATTTTATATTGAATTAGGTCATAACAAATAAATAAAAATATCATATATTAAAAAGTGGCCACCTCTATTCAGTGTCTTTTTTAATAAAATATAAATCATTTAAAAATAAAGCATGATCCCTTTTCTAAAACCTTTTCATTTATTTAAATGTGACATATTCTAATCCCTTACTCATATTTAAATTCAATGAAAAGAATTTAATATTTAGTCATGGGAATAAAAATATCATTATGTGATATAAAATAAGGAAACCATTAGTCCATTATTAAACATTAAGAACCACTAAAACCCATTTGTTGAAAATATATAATTTTACCCAAAAATGAAAACATCATTATTTTAAAAAGTGACATATATTTTATCTTTTAAGAAAAAATGATTTCAATGAAAAGTCAATAGAAAGAATAATGGAGGTACCATAGGGAATCATCTCATAGATCTCTAATAGAACTGTTACAAAAAAATTAATGATTTGAATAACCAAATTTCCAAATTCTAATATAATTCTATTAGATAATTTAATCATTACCCATTTAATTATAGTGATATCTTGGTGCACACTTAGTTTAAGATATAATGATATCACCCCTCACTATCTAGGTGAAAACATCATTCATAACATTCAAGAACCACAACATGATTAAATAATTTAATCATTTTAAAAAAAAATTCAAACTAATTTTCAAATCACATTCAGATAATAAAATTACATTATCATTCAAAATCTAAAATTTTGACACAAAATTTACCTTATCTTAGAAAAATAATTTCAGTACCAAATTACCCAAAAAGATAAAGAGATGTTTTCATTTACTGAATCTTTAAACATTTAAAGAGAAACCAAAAATAAAACGAAATTCCATGGAGTTGGAGAAGTTATTTTATCAGAGTACGTTAATAATAGTACATTCATTTGATAGTTTGTCAAAACTTTATGTATAAAACATTTAAAAATATTCCTTTTTGAAAAATTTGAAATAAATTAAAAATACACAAATATTTCCATTAAATTATTTTTAAATAAATGACAATATAAAAAAATATTAATAATATTAACATGGAAGAAAAAATTTGGAAATTAAATCATAAAACATTTTATAAGAGATTTTAAAGTAATCTGTCTCATACCACATTGAAAAATTTGAATCGCAAACATCATTAAAGAATAACATTAAAAAGTAATTTAATATCCTTATAATATAAAAAATTGAAGATTTAACTTGTTAAGGGGTATGAATATACACCTTATCATAGAATAATGCTTTAAAACATCAAGATCTTCTTCAATGAAAGGAGATTGAGAAGAAGTCCTCGACCATGAGTCTGACTTGTCACTTGTGGGTTGATATTATTGGATAATAATATTATGTTAATTATTTACATTAATGAGAATGTTTTTCATGTTTATCCTTACATTTATTTTACATAGAAATATTTCTTATACAATTATAGAAATAAACATATTTACATATGGTGCATTGATCACATTCGGTTTATGTTTCAAAAACTACAACGGTAGGGTGAATAATGTCAAAGATAAAATTATATAAACCCTTCCAGAAGTGATGACAATGTATGTAAAGTATGGGTCGGTATAATGAAAGGTTTTTTATTATAATATTTTTAATTTCATAAGGGTTTCATCGACTCAATTTCTAATATATTTGGTCACATTGGTTCTTACCTGAATAGATTTTTTAATCTCTTATTAAACCTATATTTCCACTTATTTATATGTTTTTTCTTTTTTATCTCTATGGAAATTAGTCCAAATCACCATTAACCACTTCATTGAAAATATGTGTTCTGGAATAAAAATTTAACATTGTTATCATTAAGTTCCATTCATACCAATGAATTTTTTTATCGATGTACGAATTTTAATACTCACTAATGATCTCTTATACCTTATTGTTAAGATAATATGTATTATTTCATATGATTTTCATTATTATATTTACCATATTTCAAAAGGAAAATATTATATTTTATCATGATATGGGTTCTGCAACCAAAGCATTTCAGACTGTTAAAAATGTATTTTCTCATCTTTTAAAAAAAATATTTATCATTCACCAAACATTTATATGGATAAAATTTATGTATTTTTAAGGATCAATTGTTCATGTTCAGTTTTAAATGGTATATATTTTCAATATAAAACATTTTAAAATTATTTTTGAAATCAACCTATATATTTTTCTTATTATAATAATGTTACTTTTTTCTAATGTATCTTATGAAGAAATCATTCCATTTTATTTATCTTCTCCATGAAAAATCCTCTCTATGATTTCATGTCTTTCGAAATAAATTGTTATTTCTCATAGTTTTATAGAATATTTCTTTTGAAATGTTTTCATATGATCATTGATATTACATATTTCGAATTAGATTTCTCAAAATCTCAGGACGATTGTTTCTTATCTAAGTCATTTTCTTTGGAAATACCATATTCTTGGATAAGGATATTTTTAAATTTATTCATATACATTCTTTTTATTAGGGATTGCATACCATTATTCTCTAATAAATATATATCCCATCACTTATGTTGTCTTCCCTAACTATTAAACATGAATATATGTAACTTATATTATAATTACTATATATTGGAAATATCAAGTTTTCCATTTCATTAATTAATGTTTTCTCACAAATACTTTATACTATAATTTATTGGGTTAATTATTGATTGAAATATATATCCAATACAGAATACAATTTTATATGGATTGACCCTTATATATAATGTTTTCTATTAATTTATTGGAGAACTATGTAAAATACATATATTTTTATTCTAATACATTTTTCTTGAGTATTTGGGACATTAATATATGTAATATTTCACAATATACCTTATTTACCCCTATTTTCTATGATATTTTTATTCCTTTTATTGAAAAAGGAAAAAATATTGGCATTTCATATATTGTTATTCCTATATGGTTTATTATTGGAAATTTGAATATATATTGTTCAACCATCCCCATTATTTCTCAATATGAGTTATGATCATGTTATCCCATTTATTTAAATGGAAATATGTATTTAAATTCATTATGTTTTTATTTAAGTATAAATGATAATTAAATAATATGTTCATGAAGTATTTATTCATTTTATGAAATGATGAATGCCACTACGGAAAAAAGGCATTTAGCGGTGGTTTTGTTTCCTATTTCACGGCGGTTTAAACCGGCCCCAAATCGATTGGTGGTGGTTTTGAAAAACCGACGCGAAATCGTGCGTCGGGAAACTATTTGTGGTGGTTTCCAAACCGTCACAGAACATTTCGCGGCGGTTTTTTATTTTTTTTATTTTTGTTAATTTTGTTATTTTTGATATTTTGTTATTTTTTTTAATTTTTTTATTGTTAAATTTATATATTTATTTACATATTTATTTATATATTTATTAATTCGTTAATTAATTAATTAATTAATTAATTAATTTATTTATTTATTTATTTATTTATCGTATTTATTTATATATTTATTTCATATTTATTTATTTATTTTTCGTATTTATTTATTTATTTATTTTATATATTTATTTTATTTATTTATTTACTTATTTATTTAGTTTATTTTATTTTATTTTATTTTAATTATTTATTTATTTTACTAATTTTAATTTTTTTTATTTCTTCGTATTTATTTATTTTATTTTATTTTATTTATCTATTTATTCTATTTATTTATTTTATTTATTTTATTTATTTTATTTCATATTTTATTTATTTATTTATTTATTTCGTATTATTTTAT
The DNA here is from genome assembly GCA_963277665.1 of Viscum album. Lineage (NCBI taxonomy): Eukaryota > Viridiplantae > Streptophyta > Magnoliopsida > Santalales > Viscaceae > Viscum > Viscum album. The sequence continues at coordinate 1,388,065,764 of OY728162.1, read as the reverse complement.
TTACTTTATTTATCCCCGCATGCACATCACATGCACATGCAATATAAAGAAATTCTTCCTTTGGTGAGATTTGAACCCCTAACCTCTTGCAAATTTTCCAAAGACTTTACCACTCTAGCAAGCTCGCCATGTCGTTAATAAACAGAATTTAATATACTTATATATATTTATTGAAAAAAATAATACATAAATAATAGATATAAACTCAATAATAATAAATAATAAATAAAAAATAAAAAATAATAAATAAGGAATAATAAATAATAAATAAATAAATATAAATAATAAATTAATATAACTAATAAATAATAAATAATAAATAATAAATAATAAATAAATATAAATAATAAATAATAAATATTAATAATAAATAATAAATAATAAATAAGTATAAATAATAAATAATAAATAAATATAAATAATAAATAAATATAAATAATAAATAATAAATAATAAATAATAAATACATATTAGATATAAATAATAAATAATAAATAATAAATAATAGATATAAATAATAAATAATAAATAATAAATAATAAATAATAAATAAAAAATAATAAATAATAAATAATGAATAATAAATAATAAATAATAAATAATAAATAATAAATAATATATAATAAATAAATAAATATAAATCATAAATCATAAATCATAAATCATAAATATATATAAATAATAAATAATAAATAATAATAAATATAAATAATAAATAATAAATAATAAATAAATATAAATAATAAATAATAAATAAATAATAAATAATAAATAATAAATAATAAATAATAAATAATAAATAATAAATAGTAAATGAATATAAATAATAAATAAATATAAATAATAAATAATAAATAATAAATAATAAATAATAAATAATAAATAATAAATAATAAATAATAAATAATAACTAATAAATAATATGTAACACCCCAAGATTTCATAGTGTGTTATTTCTTCAAAATAATCCAATAACTTGCACTACACGCAACATCGAGTTCAATCGCACCATGACTTACCAAACAAGCCGTTCAAAAGAGGTTATGAATAGTATTAACTAAATTTTAAACTTTATATAATCCATATAATTTTAGAATCCATATTATGAGTTTCTTAGACATAATGTAAGAACAAATTCATTATCAGTATTGCACTTTTATCAACTTTTAATAGTGAACCCTTTTTAAATACAATATTTTAAACTTTTTGACTAAATGGGGACGTCAAAAATTTAAAATGAAACATCCCAAGCTTCCACGGTACGCTTTCCTTTGAATAATACAGTAGCGTGTGTTGTACGCAACATCGAGTTCTAACACACATCACAACCAATCAAACTAGCCGTTATGAATAGTAATACCTAATTTTTGAAATTATATATATTTTATATTTCAAAATGGACTTCTTTTTTGGATTCTGAATATCGAATTTAGCCTAAGGTGAAATTTTTGTACGTTTCAGATAACTTTAATATTTTGATGAATAGTGAAAATTACTAAATTTTAATTAAAAAAAACTTTTTTAATCAAAATAATTAATAGCGATAAATTATGAATTTGAGTGGTTTTAAGTTATATTTAAAATATATTTTTACCATTTAATATAATGTTGGTCATTGTACATAATTTTACAATTAAACCGAACATAAACAAGTGTCAATCTTTTGATAGTTATTATCTCTTAAAAACACGCTTTTTTTTAACAACGGGAATTAATTTTAAATTAATTTTTTCCACTTCTGTGTTTTGAATTTTTGGAAAAATGGATTCCCTATTTGGAATCACGATGATCAAATTGTGTAAATATGTAACTTTTATTTTTAGATATTTTGAATAATTACTGCAGTAAATATTTTATTTACCATGGTTAAGGGTAAATCCGGTAAATAATGGTTACAAATTAATATTATAATAATACTAAATTACCCTAAAAAGTGTCCTAACCTTATTGGTTGATACATGTCCGACCATGGGCATCTTTGGGTCGATTTTGGGACCCCATGGAGCCACTTGTAGGTGATAGGGACACTTTATTTTAATTAAGTTAAAATGAATACAAAAATGACACAAGCATATATCTTTTAGTAAAACAATTTTTACATAGGGTTATATATGTTGTATTTTCGAATATAAATAATCATTAGAAAGATAAAAATCTTTCATACATAATTATATTTTATTTATAATTTTTAGAGATTACATAATTTAATTTATTTATGACACAATGATGATGCAGTAATTACCAAAATAGTGAACTTTTAAAATAATTGATATTATAAATACCCAAATAAATATAATTTGAGACTTTTAATGAATTAAACTTATTTTTTAGGATAATATGACTTATTTGGATTGATTTAATTGACTTTTTTCGAAGTAATAATTCTGTTATAAGTTTCACAAAAATCAACTATTGAATAGTGTCAAAATTGACATAAAAGAGTTTTTGAAACAAATATTATATTATTAATTGATATTAAATTCCTAAAAATCTATGGTTTATCCAAGAGACTTATATCATGATAGGTGTATCATTAGTGGACCACTTGGGGGTCTCTTAGATGTATATAGTAACTTTATTAACCATATTATATAAAAATACAAAGAGACATTGTAAAAGTGAAATTAATTAACTAAGAGTTAATACTTAAAGATAAGGTTAATATAAAGACCCAAACCTGTCTAAATTCTATTGGTTGAGTTGTTTTTGACCCATCGCTACCTTAAAATTTAAATAATCAACTTTTGAGCCATTAGAAACTGAATATGAATTTATTATAAATTAATATTTCTAGCTTTTCCAAAGGTGCCCCTCACCCCTCTTATAAAAGGGAACTCCTCCTTCTCATTTCATCACACATTCAAAGCCTTTTGGTTCGGCCAAACTCTGCCTAGATACTCTTCCAACATCCCTCACTACAACCTAGAGGCCTTAGTTTGATCATAAATCCAACCTAAGTAGCCATTTTGATCAAATCAAAAGGAAGAACCCGAAGAAGAGGTAATGATTTCACCCCCCTTTTCCAAGTTCCTTTCTTCTTCCACTTCTTCTTCCTTTGTTATTACCATTATAAAATAATAACTCCAGTATCATATATATACAGTGATGTTATTATAAATATTGTACAACCATATTCAGTATTCTATCCACCCTTTGAATAATATGTCACCATACGTGCGTACGTACGGCTTACCGTCTCCACGTCGTGGTGTAATTATTATTCAATATATTATTATTTGGATGGGTATAATAATGATGTGTAACTCATGTAAATAATAAATATAACATGATAATGATTCTGTATATATGATATACTATCCAATTATATATTGTTTTAATATAAAAAGAATGATATTGTCGCTCGTGCGTACGTACAGACTACTGTCTCCACGAACGCAATGAGATTCGTTCTCCATCGTATCCATTCAAGTATAATTATCATTTAATGATTTGAAAATTATGTTTAATGACTTTATATCATTCTGGATATGAATAATATACAACCATCCATTACAAACATGGCTTACGTAACAAAACATATAAAAGAAAACGAGTAAGTTAACACCCGAAACAACGATAATACTAAGATATTATTAACAAATCAATGTTAAAAGATCATATATGATATCATATTAATGTATATGATTCTTGTATAATTTAATAAGAATTATTTCACCATTATACAAGAGTTTAACCTACCCCAACCAAGGAAAAGTACAAGGTAAGGGTTATTTTACAATCTCTTCATTATCCGAGGTTGTTTATACGTAATAATCTACTGGGATCTCTTTATCATCCACATCCATGTTTCTTAAAAATGTATTTCAAAACATTTTTACTATTTAAAAGAATATGGGTTAAGGTCATTTATACCCTTGTTTGACTTTTTATATGAGTTTTATAAAGGAATCTTTCCGTCGTTTTCCAAACAAGGTGCTTTTTAACCTTTTCGACAGATTTAAGGTAACAATGTTTTTTAACTTATACGGCGGGTGCAGTTATTTTCCGCCATTATAAAATCGTCGAAGCTTCCCTTACAAGCTTATAAGAATATTTTCAAAGTAAATGTTTTATTTTATAATTATGTTACTTTTAAATGATTTCAAAGAGAATATTTTAAGAATCATTGAAAGGTACTCTTTATCAAGATCATAATTTTAAATGTTTTAATGATTTTTAATTAATGTCCATGTTTTCAAAATGATTTTAAGGACTTATTTATATGGACATGAAGGTTTTGAAATGATATTTATTTTCAAAAGTTTCAAAGTGGTATGGGACACATTGATTCAAAAATATCTTTTAAATTACTTCCTTTATAAATGTGTGAATTTTCAATGATTTCGAGAAAATAGATATTTCTCTCAAATAGTTTTGATTTCATCTATGTCAACATCTTTTTATGGATTTTAAGCTTATTTGAAGTTGATTTATTATGATACAAAACATCTATATTGTATTGAAGGTTTTGTGATATGTTTGACTGTGGATGTGCTATTTTTATACCATTCATGGTTTATGGTGGAAGTATTGACATTTCATATGCTAGTTTTAATATGAATGTTTATGTTATGTTTTAACCTTTTCATTTGGGAATGCATTGGACTTAATATGTGACGGGTGGAGCCCGCTATAGCTCCTCGATGCATCGGTAGGTCTCATGAGACAAACTACTGTCTTGGCACAAGGCCTTGACAAAATCTTATTTGTAGTCTTGGCACGAGGCCTTGGCTATGTGGTTATGATAGTTTGACATTATGCATTCCATCATTATGAAAGTGGTTATTGATATTGCATGTGATTATTCGATTAGTAGAATATCCATGTGAATAAGTAAATGGCATTATTTCATTTTACTTTTTCCATACTATGTTGAAGTTCAAGTTTAAAAGGCTTTTGTTTTAGTAATGCATTTCCTTAAATGTTTATGTTTATTTTTGAAAGTTTCCACTATATTGTTATCCTTACTGGGCATTTGAGCTCACCCCTTTTCTATGTTTTATTTTTCCCAGGATGTGAAGAAGTAAGTTATGAATGACCTGCAGGGATTTTATGTGGGGATATGAGTGTGGAATATGGAGACTATGTTGTTGTAGTAGTTTTTCACTTTATGATGTAATGTAAAACTTTATGAATATATCTAGTGTTTCCAAGGATACTAAACCAATCGGTCTTTCGAGGTTTGATCTTTCTTGTGATCATGCCAATGTTATGTAATAATGCACCGACTCTAGGTAACTAGGGTCGGGGCGTTACATAATAAGTAATAAATAATAAATAACAAATAATAAATAAATATAAATAATAAATAATACATAATAAACAAAAAATAAACATAAATAATTAATAAATATAAATAATAAATAATAAATAAAAAAAATAATAGTTATAAATAATAAATAATAAATAATAAATAATAAATAATAAATAATGAATAATAAATATTAAATAATAAATAATACATAATACAAAATAAATAAATAAATATAAATAATAAATAATAAATAATAAATAAATAATAAATAATAAATAATAAATAAATATAAAAAATAAATAAAAAATAAATATAAATAAATAATAAATATAAATAATAAATAATAAATAAATATAAATAATAAATAATAAATAATAAATAAATTTATATATTAAATATTAAATAATAAATAATAAGTAAATATAAATAATAAATACTAAATAAATAATAAATAATAAATATAAATAATAAATATTAATAATAAATGATAAATAATAAATAATAAATAATAAATAATAAATAATAAATAATAAATAATAAATAATAAATAATAAATAATAAATAATAAATAATAAATAATAATTAATAAATTATAAATAATAATTAATTATAAATAATAAATAATAAATAAATAATAAATAGTAAATAGTAAATAAATATAAATAATAAATAATAGATAAATATAAATAATAAATAATAAATAAAAATAAAAAAAAATAAAAATAAATAATAAATAATAAATAATAAATAAATAATAAATAAATAATAAATACATAATAAATATAAATAATAAATATAAATATTAAATATAAATATTAAATATTAATAATAAATAATAAATAATAAATAATAAATAATAAATAATAAATAATAAATATTATGTAAATATAAATAATAAATAATAAATAATAAATAATAAATAATAAATAATAAATAATAAATAACCAGTTACAAATAATAGATAATAAATAAAATAAAGTATACTATAAATAATAAATAATAAATAATAAATAATAAAGGAAACACATGAAAAAGTATGAAAAGACGTGATAAGGGATGAAAAATCATGAAAACGCATGAAAAATGATGGAGAAGCATATGAAGAATGAGGCATTAGAAAGAATGAGAACGCATGAAAACTCATGACAACTCTGGAAAACTCCTTAATAATTCAACATAATCATCATAATAACCCACAAAAAACTATTGTTAAAGATAACAAGTCATGGAAACCCAAATAAACAGTAATAAATGGAGCAACTGTTAAAACCCGTCAAAACGGCTATAAAGAGACAAAAAAAATTGGACTCACATTAACAGAGATAAATTATGATTCGAGAGTCCGTTTTAGATCCGTGACCTATCAAATCAAAGATCCTGAAACGATCTTCGATCTGAAAGGTGAAAGAGTCCGAATGGACAGGCGGATCGAATGTTACGACCATTTAAAAAGATGCTGACGGGGAACAGGAGCTAGAAACGAGGCATTGAAAAACATAACAAACCCAATACCCACTAAAAAGGCCATAACATGTGATCTATGAGTGTATGTGGGCACCACGACCAGTCAAACTGAAGCTCATGGAACGAGCTATGATCAGGAAGGTGGAGGAGGAGGAACTGACATGCAGATCGAATGTTAGGTCCGTTTGAAGACAAGTTCGATGGGACACCTGTGACGAAAACCGGGTTTTGGAGGCCTTCAGAGGGGTTTTTGGGGTCGAAAAATTGTCGCGTAGCTCTCTTTTCTGGATTCGATTTGATATGTGGTAGAGCCCAAACGGACACCCGGAGCGAAAGTTATGGCCGTTTGAAGTTGAAGAAATTTTTTTAACTTTCTTACAACTCTAATATCTTCCACACCTTAGACCATCTCACGGTTTTGATTATATGTTCCTCTATATCTCTTCATGAGCTTCGATTTGACTGGTGGTGGCGCTTCAACGGATTCCCGGATCAAAAGTTATGCTCGTTTTTGTGATTTTGGATTTTCTCATGTTTTTTTATTTTTTCATTTCATTTCTCAGCGGTTTTTTAAAAAACCGCCGCTAATTCTCAAATAAAATTGAAAAAATAAATTAAAAATAAAAAAAATAATTTGTTTTGGCATTTCGCGGTGGTTTTTTCGCGGCGGTTTAAAAACCGCCGCTAAACGGAAGTTTTCTTGTAGTGTACATTAAATATAAATAAGTGATGGTTGATTCCGGATATTATATCTCCCCTGATGCATCAATTGGACTCACGAGGAGAACTATACTGGGTATTTCGTTTTATGTCTATCTAAAACAAGATATTTCCCACAAACAAGGGTTTGGTTATAACATAATGATGTAAGATATCATGTTTTCTAACCTTTTGGAATGGAATTAGTTGCTTAGTATTATGAATTTCGTCATCATGTAACCATTTATGGATATCCTTATAATATATTTGTTTCCATTGTAATCCATGTATATATTATTCACATATTTTAATTTTATTATGAAATTATTTTATATTATCATATCATACCATATTATTTATTCTTATCTTATTATCACTTTTGGTATTTTATTTTTGTCACGTATGTTTTACATTAATATATATTTGATTTCACCCAATCATATTTATCTATTTCCCCATTCTATAAATAAATTTATTATATATGATATTTTTAATAAAATATTTTTTTATAAAACTTATCAGATATATTTATGAAATATATTGATTAATTAGTTTCTTATAAAGTGGAAAAAATTTATATTTGTTTATAAAGGCTTGGGTATTATTAGATAATGATTTTTTTCATAACAATCTAAAGAACTAAACCTAAATTATCATGGGAATTTACATCATGAAATATTTTATTAATTTCATTTAATTATGGCATAACTATATATGATAAAATATAGTTGGTTTCAAATTTGGAACATAGTTTATCTTTTATGACACAATGTTTAAAACTATGGGTTCGTGCTATTATTGTTCTTATAAAAGAAATCATTACATGAAATTAGGGAGCATGAAAGTTTAGGTTATTGATTTAGATTTCATTTATGTTTGATAGTTTAATATTTATCATAATATAAATGATATAGAAATCCCATTAGGTTGGTTCATGTAATATTTAATATTTTCGGAATTAAGAGAAGTTAAATTTTATGATAACACTACGTATAAGTCTAAATGAGAATTATACATATTGGGTACTTATATAATGTCTTTTTTTAAGTAGAGATTGTATTCTCCTATAAAAAATTTAATCCTTTAAAAAATACTACAATATGATTTTGGATTTGGAACTAATGTAAAAGGGGGTAATTAACTAAAAAATTGTTTAGTTGTTATTAACTAGATTGTCACTTAATTTACGACAAAGAGTCCTAACTTCAAAACTGGGTTGACACTCCAGTGGTATATGATTTGGCTAATGAGATTCAATTTGTATTACATTAAAAATGATTTAGGACCATTATTATATTTGAGTTGGTTACCGAATAAAAAATAACAAAATTCATTTATAAAAATAATGAATCAAATTCATTGCATAAGGGGAAATTCCCTTGAACAAATTAGAAATATAAAGGTTACATATGACAAGGATTAATAAATAATACAAATTAAAGGATACCATATAGCATCTAATGGATACCAAATATCTAGTATACAATTAAATATGATTCAAATTACCAATAATCATCCATAATTTTATTAGGTAACCCTTACACAAGATTCAGTGCACTATTAAAGAACCTATATAAAACATAGTTCTACTTATTCAAGATTCACTTACACTTATTAATAAATTATTGTACACTTTTATAGCCTCTATATAGCCTAGTTACCCATATTAAATATTCAATGTACCCTAACTTAGACTCTATATTTCTAGGTTACCCTAACTTGGGATTTAGTAAAACCACAACCGGCCACTATATATCTAGCTTTCCCTTATACATGATTCATTTTACACTTATATGTCCTCTAAAAAAAATATAACCTTAAACAATAATCAGTATACCATTACATAGCCTCTACATATCTAGGTTACTATTAAAAATAATTATGAGTACCCTTATATATCCGCTTTGATCTAGGTAACCCATACACATGATTTAGTGTACCCTTATGAATCCTCCTTACTTATTTTTTACCCTTACACATGATTCATTATAACCTAATGTAGCATCATAGTCTCCATATTAACGTTATATGTGAGTCATGGTACCTGTATAACGCCCCCATATATCTTTTTAATACATAAACATGATTTAATGGACCATTACATAGCCTCTTAATTGACAAGATACTGTTATTTTTGATTCAATGACCATTTATGTAGCCTTTAAATTGTTTTTTAAACCCTTAAACATGTACTGACCCGAACATTTCTGATTAAAATTACCATTTTTAAATTTATTAAATATTTAATGGTTATAGAAAAAAGATGATCTTTTTTTATTATATCTAATTGAATATAAATGACCATTAAGTATCATTATCATTGATAATATAGTCATTGAACAGTGATCACATGGCTAGTATTAATATAATGTTTTAACTAATCCATCTGACATAGAAAAAGGATGTGAAGGAATCCACCTGTAGGATCATACCCTATAATGAACATTTACTGGAGACTCCTTGGGAGATAGAATTTTTTGGGTTTTACCAATACCAATCCCAAGATTATATATAACAATATAAGCATGGGCTAAACTGTTTATGGTAGAAGTTAAATCTCACCGAGATCAAGTCCCAAACCAGATTCCCCAAATGGCCCCAGGAAAGCACCATCATCATGGACCATACTCTTAGGGCATATGCTAGCGTATTAAAGGTATATGTATCAAGACCCTTGAAATAGAAATATGTACATCATTTTTTATAATATAATGAATTAATTTTCATCCTATCATTGAAATCTTGTAAATGTTTTATAGAACAAATTGTATTTTTGGTTAATATTCAAATTCAATTAATTAATTTATGAATTTATAGATCTTTGAAATAAATAATATTTTAATTTTATATTATTTTTCAATAATTTTTATCCAATATAAATGATCATATAATTTTTATGATGTCAAATATAATTTTTATTAGAATTTGAAAATGCTTAATATAAAAAACAGCAATTTGTATTCAATGTCGTTTTTTATTTTAAAAGTGAATATAAAAATATATAGAAAATTATTCACATAAAATTAATATTAAATTTTTAGTCATGATGTCAAAATTATCCAACAGTTAATTTTTCATAATTTTCTAATATAGTCGATTTTTTGGGTTAAAAATAAATACCATATAAATATACTTTCTCTTTTATGACATCATAATGACCCCAATGGGATGATAAATCAATATAAATGGTATCCAAGAAAAACTCTATTTTCTATATTTAAAATATTATGATTTTAAAATTATTTCTTTTTTTTAAATCCATTATGACTCCTCCAAGACTTGCAAAATATTTTATGATTTTATAATCATTTCCGTAATAGTGTGAATCAGCTCCACATCCCCAAGGGTAATATTTTAACATGTTAGGAACATGGAAATAATGAACAAATTAAACCCTTCCCATTTGTCTAAAACCATGGTCACAAACCATGGGATGGTTTTTGGGTTTGAATATTTTATAATGTATAGTCCAAAACCTAAATAATAAAGAATTCACCCTTTATTCCTATATAAAACCATTAATCTCCCATTTCTATTCACTCAAACTACATGGAGAACGTCCAAAATCTTCCCTAAAATTCATATAGTCTTCCCAATTTTCCCCCAAGTATTCAAGAAGCCCATACCTAGCCTTTGGAGTCACACAATCATGAAAGGGATTCTCACCTTCCTCTCATCCTTTCAAATTCATATAACATCTTTGAAATTTTTTCTTATGATTTTAAATGGTTATATTTTTTTCATTTGAAATCATTATGTCACTATAAATTTGATGTTATATGAATTTGGGACAATTTATTATCCCCCTTTTGAACCCTTAATTAGGATGTTACTATGAAGAAATTTCGCAGGGGATCCCCAAATTCTCTTCATTATTCAAGTTTCTTTATGAGCATATGAATCGTATTTCAAAAATGACAATTATGGGATATAATTTTACTTTTCCCTAATAATTATCATTTTATGTCTAAATAATGAGATATACCATTCACACCCAAATTTTTTTATGACTTTTTAATAATGCAATTATGCTATAGAAATATCACAGAGATTTTTTATGAAAAAAACTGTATTGTAAATACCATATCAATTTTTATATCATGAGTATTCATCTATACACACATATACATATTGATTGTGTATTTAAATGTATTTAATACACATTACATGATTGTTTTCTAATGTATGATGTTATATGAACCCATATTGTATGATCTATGTAGAACACTTAAAAATGAGAATGAAATGATTATGATGAGTTCACCAAGATATCACTCAAATGCATTGGTTAATGTTTATTATCATGATAAATCATGTTGGGATAAGGGTGTTCCTGATTAATTTATTTTAATTTTTTTTACCATGATGTATTAGTGGATTAGTCCTTGAACTATGTTTATGATTCTGTGTATTATGTTGTTGTAACATTTCCCATGTTATTGTTACCTCTTTATATAATGCCTTATTATTCATGTTCCTTTTATCCTAAATTTATATTCCTATATTTTAACATGTGTTATATTCTTCTTGTTATTCCTTGTTTATTACCTTACTGGGCTCTATATCTCACCCCTTTATTATGTTTTCTGAAGGACACCCCATGGAGGTTTATGTTTGAAGGATTATTTTGAGCATATTAAAAAAGTTTTCAAAAAAAGAATGTTAAGGAAGTTGTTAACAATGTTTTTGATACTATGTTCATGATGTTAGGTTTTTTAACTAATTCATAATGATACTAGAAATTGAGAACATTTTTGTTGTATTAGGTGTAGTTATATGTAATAAATCACGTTTTTATTGGAAATAATATGCATGGTTGTTATAGTTTGTTTCCAAGAAAGAGTTCAGTAGTTTTTTGAATTTAGATTAGAAGAGTAAATAAAAATCATAATAGATATGATAAAATATAATAAAACACCCCCAATGTATGGATAGTAATTAATAAGTTTTTTGTCAAGAAAATACATGACTTTATGGATACTACAAGTGGAAATGGTTTAGGAATAGATATACCTAATGATAACATCTTCAACATGATGATCAAGGCCTTACTCGAGGTAATATAGTACACACAAATGGGCATAACTATACATCTGGATTGACTCTACTGGTGGATATGATTCAGAAAATTCATAATTTCTTTATGAACCATTATTAAGGGAAACAATATTCCTTATTAGAATATATGTTAAGAAATAGATCATTGATATCATAGATTGATTCTTAGAATCACATATGTTATGGAGATAAATGTAATTTATAATTTATCCATTATATTCCCCTTTGTATTTTTATTTTTTTATGAAAATCATCCCTAATATTTTTTAATTCTATTCAATGTCCAGAAATAGAAGGAATCAAGTTAATGACTGATGTGAAGGGTACTGTGAGGGGTGCCCCAAAAAGATTCCCAAAATGATGGGAGTAGGAATCACATAATCTTTCATGATAAAAACACAGATAACTATGGTTAGAAATATAAAACTAGCTCAAAGGGAGTGCCCACCCACCCCAATAAAAAAGAAGATGAAATCAAGAATTTCATCTAAAAAAGGCCTCATAGAATCAATTTATCATCTGATCACTTAATCACAGAACAATGGATCAACTCCCTATGAATGATCTTCTACATACTTCAATGTTCTTAACATGATATGGTTCTTCTAAAAAATTTTGAGATGGAGGGACAAGCTGAAAAATGGAGGTAATTGATCTAGAATACCATTTATCTGTAAGATATCAATGAAAGGGATTATAAATAATTTTAGGAAGTAATTTTTGATAAATATTTTCCTTACACTCTCTGAATTAAAATTGAAAAAAATTTCATTGAACTCAAGAAACAAATGACGAACATATTGGGGAATATGTGGAAAATTCACAAGACATTTATAATACTCCTCTAATTTGTTGTTTCCCCCAAATGCAAGGTTGATCTCTTCTTTGGTGGGATTAAACCTAGTCCACTAAAAACCCGTAAAATACATTGATCTAAAAACTATGATGAAATTGTATGATGTGGCCTCAAAGATGAAATGGATATAGGATAATTTAATGGATATTATCATGATAAGTAGTAGAAACTGGACATTAATCCTAGCAGTGTAATGGATAAATTTAATAGTGGTAAGAAATTTCTGCATTCAACTTTTCAATTGTTCTGAATGAAGATCCCAATAAATTTAATAATAGAGATTATGGAAATATTTAGGTTTGGGAGGTAAGGAAACCTAGTTAATATCTACCGATATGAGAAACTTGTTAATGCAATGTTGGAATGGAATGATCCAGTAAAACTTAAATGAATTGTACCTTGCGTCAACTATAATAATCCATGGAAATTTGAGAATCAGTTCCCTAACCCACGTGTTTTTACAGGTAACCATCAACATCCAAGGAAACATGGGAGTGCATTTTCCATCAATACCACTAAATTGAATCTTAAAAATGAGGTGGTGATATGTCTATTATTTAAACAATCATGAATATTGAATGAAATTTTTTATTATGGTTCTGTGTATTCATTAATATCATGAATTATTAGTAGAACTATCCAAACACCAACATAATTCATTAAAGTAGAGATCCTGGTAAAAATTGAACATTGGGAAATTATTGAATCACAAGTACATAACTCTTCCCCTGTCAAAAATTTGTGGGGTGTCATTTTTGATGAATCTCACCGTAATATCATTGATGTAATTTGAAGTCATTCTTGACAAGGATTAGATTTCACTGTATAGAACCAACATAAATTCTGGGATATGTGAAATCTCGTAGCGTATGGAGAATCGAACCCAGATTCTACACAATTACAAGGTGGTGGATGAATTATCTTTAGAACCGTTATCCCAATCATGGATATTACTACCCTACAAGCAAGAAAATCTTTCTCAAATAATAGAGTATTTTTAAAAAACCACCCTTCAAGACAAGATTATAGTGAGGTAATGTACTAATGTGTTTCCCAAGTAATTTCATGGTCTCCCTCTATACCGAGAGGTTTAGTTTTCAATCGAGTTTAGACCTGGGGAGTTTCCAATATCTATAAATTTGTACAAAAGGGATGTTTGTTTTAATTGATGAGGTAAATAAAAAACTACATGATAATCAGTATAGTGCTTTTATACCCCCTAGTGCTACATCATGGGGTACACCCGTCCTCTTTATGAACAAGAAGGATGGGTCAATTTCCTTGGAATTGATTATCGCAAGCTCAATAATACCATGATAAAGAAAAAGAGTACTTTTCAATGGATTTATGAATTTTTGGATCAAATATTTGGAGTACAATACTTATCCATGGTTGATCTATGGTTGGGATATTACCATGTAAGGGTGAAGAAAGAGGATATACCCTATACAACATTTAATATAAGGAATGTGCACTATGACTTCATAGTAATTCCATTAGGAATTTCTAATTCTCTAGAAATCCTCATGGAAATAATTTATATATTCTTTAGAGGTTACTAAAAAATATTTGTTATAGGCATTATAAATTATATTCTAATATAGTACAAAACTAGGTAGGATAGAAATAAGCATATAAGAAATATGTTAAAGACCTTGGGATAAATTATTTTTTTGTAAATATACGGGAAGTTTTAGTAATTTTTGAAGTATGTCTCCTTAATGGGGAATATAATCATGGGAAATGAGATATTGGTTGATCATTAAAAGTCAAATGAAATTAAAGGATGGACGAGGCAAAAATCTGTGACAGAAATCCATAGTTTACATGGGTTAA
Organism: Viscum album; assembly: GCA_963277665.1. Classification (NCBI taxonomy): domain Eukaryota; kingdom Viridiplantae; phylum Streptophyta; class Magnoliopsida; order Santalales; family Viscaceae; genus Viscum; species Viscum album. Next base: position 1,388,050,597 of record OY728162.1, on the reverse strand, counting down.
CTGAACATTATAACTGATTTTTGATAAATTAATTACGATTCTCAAACCCTCTTACATAGATAAATCAAAAGAGAATCAATATTTCTTGGATTGATGAATATAAATAATGATTCATAGAGTGGGAAGGGAGGATTATCACTACTATTGTTCTCATCCTACCCATAAGTGGATAATTTTTTGGAACATTCAGTTATGCCTTGTAGATATTAGGTTTTGTGTTATTTAAGAATGGAAAATTCATAGCCTATTTTTCATGGATTTTGAAAATTCATAAGAAAAACTACCCCACACATGATCTGGAGTTCACAGATATGGTATTTGTGTTGAAAATCTAGTGTTTGTATCCCTATGGGGAGAAGTGTGAGATATATAATGATCAAAATAACATAAAATAAATATTCGCATAGAGAGATAATAATTTGCACCAGTAAAGATGGTTTACGATCATCAAGGATTATTAATTCACAATCCACTATAATACAAGTAATGAATCTAAGGTGGTATATTCTATATGTAGATATAATCCCATAATTCTATCATTAATGATAATTGAAAAGGAGTAGATCTTCTTAGAATTGAAGAGGATGGAAATGGGAGTCATAAAAATTGAACATCATCAATCCTTTCACAAATGATTTATCAATAATATCTTCTTTAATGGTTAATGTATGCTCAAAAGATCATACAAGGACTCAAAAAAAAGTAGTAATTTGAAGAAAATGGAAATTGGCGTAGTTCAATGTTAATGAAGAAGAAATTTTGAAATTTGGGTCAAGACTATGTGTTTCATCAAATAGTGAGATAATAAAGGAACTATTGGATGATGCACATAGGTCAACATTCTCCATTGACATAGGAAACAGGAAGATGTATCAATATATATTATAAACCGATTGGTTGGACAATATGATGAAGGAGATCACTAAATATACATCAAAGTTCCACGTTTTTCAACAAGTGAAGGATAAAAGGATGAACTCTAAGGGGATGATAAAACCATTTTCCATACCAACATGGGAATGGGAAAAACATCAAAATAGAATTGGTTACCAGAATTTCGACGACATCCAAAATAAATAATGTTATCTTTGTTGTTGTGGATCATCTTAAGAAGACTGTACACTTCATTTAAATTCAAGAGGATTTCTCACTAGATCAACTTGCACAGATATATATCAGATAAGTTGTAAGGCTGCATAGAGTACCATCATTTACTTTGTCTGATTGAGATCTGAGAGTCACCTCTAAATTCTGGAAAAGTCTCTAACATGATCTAAAAAATGAGTTGATCTTTAGTATGGAATGTCATCATCAAACTGATGGCCAATATGAGTGGACTATTCAGACACTATAATATATGTTGTTAGCATGTTCTATGGACTTCAAAAGAAAATGTGACTAACACCTTTCATTTTTAGAGTTCTTTTACAACAACAATTAAAAATTGATCATCTAAATGGCTCCATATGAATCCATTTATGGGAAGTGGTGCAGAACCCATGCAAGTTTAGATGATTAGGAGAATGCATACATCGTGGTCCTAAAATGGTTATGGAAATGGTGGATAATTTTGAGAGCATTCATTAATAAAGCAAGGATTCTTAGGTCGATAGAATAGCTATGTTGACAATTGTCGACAAGAACTAAATTTTGATATTGGAGACATTCAATTCCTCTTCTTATCATCATTGAATAATGTGTGGATATTTGGGATGAAAGGAAAGTGTGGTCCAAGGTTCATCTAAAATTTTGAGATCCTTGATCACATTATTGTAGTGTCCTGTTGACTCGATCTCCCCATCAACGTGTCTAAAATACATGCTGTATTACATGTATCCATCTAGAGAATGTACATACTAGACCCCAACATTTACTCAATCAAGTGGTGGTAATATTATAGAATGATATTTTCTTTGAAGAGAAGCCAATGAAGATATTAGATCATATAGAAAAAGTTCTACAAAATAAGGAAATGTGTCTCATCAATGTGTTGGGGAGAAACCACAAGATTGAAGCTGAAATATAGGAATAGAAGGAGGGGATGAAGTAAGGATACCCTATTCTATTTTACTGTGGGAAAAGAAAATTTTGATAGTGAAATATCTAAATGTGGGAAGATTGTAACAACCCAAACTGTTATAAATAAAATTACCCTTTTTATTTAATTAAATGTTTTCTGATTATAGGAAACACATTACGTTATTTTTGTTTTATGTTAAAAAATTTTCTTAAATAAACATGAAGTATAATTTCAATTAATAATTTAGCTATTTAAGAGTGATGACATGACTAGTATAAATATAGGGTTTTAACAAATCCATTTGACATAGACATGGAATGTGATGGCCTCAACTGGTCAAATCATACCATATTAATCCCATTATCAAATCATATTAGGAAGACATATTTTCAAGGATTTTCCTAAGTCCTATCACAAGATGAGATCCAAGATCATATGCATGCCAAAAACTATATACAAGAGAAGATCAAGCGCAACTAAATCCCGACCCAATCCATGTTTGCAGAATGAACCCAAAATAGCCCCACCATCACACAACATACTCTTAGGGAATATGATAGTGTTTTAAATGGCTATGTATTAGGGGAACTAGTAATAATATTATATATATTATTTTTTATAAATTAAAAAATACATTTTCATCTTATTATTGGTATGTTGTAATTTTTTTAACGCACAAACTATATTTTTAGTTCATATACCATTACAATTAACAAATGTATGAATTAAGATATATTTATAATAAATAATAATTTAATGGAAATTTATTATTTTATAATATCTATCAAATTTAATTTTTCATATAATTTTTATTAATCAAATTTTTTTTATTAGGGTTTGAAAACTCTTACTATCAAATAACACATCATTTTCAATAAATGTCTGTTTTTATTTTAAAAGTGAAAATTCATATATTTTTAAAAATATTTTGATAAAATTAATATTAATTTGGGAATCATCATTCCATAATTATCCAATTTTTAGTTTATAATTACTTCAAGAGATAGCTGGCTTTTTGTGTAAAAATTAAATACTTAATAAATATACTTTCGGTTTTATACATTATAATGACCCAATTATGAGGTAATAAGTAATATAAATTGGATCCATGACAGAATATATGTTTTTAAATTAAAATAATGTTAATTTAAGTTTATTTTATTTTTATTTAAAATACATTATGAATCCTCTAAGACATTTTACATATTTTAAAATTTTAAACTTATTTCATTAATATTGTGACCCAACTCTACATAACCAAGGGTAATATTTTAGTAAGTTTGGACCTTGTCATTATAAAATAAATTAATCCTCTACCATTTAGATGAAACCATTGGATGATTTTTTGTTTTTTATATTTTATTATGTAGAGTCAAAAACCTAAATAATAAATAAATCACCCTCCTTTGCTATATAATCTCACCCACACACCCATTTATCTTCACTAAAACTCTATGGGGAACATCCACACATTGAACATAACTACATAGACTCTTCCGAAACTGCCCCTAATATTTCTAGAATCCCCTTTCTCAGCCTTTGGAGTAACACACTCAAGTAAAGGATTATTAACTTCCCCTCCTGCTTCCAAATTCAAGAAATATCTTTGAAATTGGTTATTGTAATTTCAAATGCTTATATTTTAGTTCATTTATAATAATTCCTTTAATATACATTTGATTTTATTTTAATGAGGTATTATTGCCCCACCCCCCATTTAAACCCTAACCCATGTTGTTACAACACCAAAATTCCATAAGGGATCATCACTGTCTCTTATGTATTCATGTTTCTTTATAAACAAATGAATTCTATTTGAAAATTTGTAATTATGGAATATGTATTCCATGCACCTACTAATTCCCATTTTTTGTCCAAATAATTATATACCCATTTCTCTCTCATCTATAATTTTTATGAATTTTTAAATAACATCATTTATGTGCCAAAACATCATTACGATTTTCCATGGGAATATAATTGTGCAATGATTACCATACTCATATTTCTATAATGGGTATTCACATTTCTTAACATATACATATTTATTGTAAATTTACATTTATTTACTCCACAATCCTTGATCATGGAATAAATTATGAGGTTTAATGAATAGATGTTTTATTATCGATGTGGAACACATAAGAATGAGAATGAAATGATTATGATGGTGTAGCCAGATAACACTCTAATGAATTATGTAATGAACTATATCATGATACATAATGTTGGGATAGGGATTACTTGATTCCTTAATGGGAATTTTTTCCATAAGGTTATCATTGTGGATTTATCATTGACTTATTTTTATAATTTAGTGTTTAAAGTTGTATCCACATTTCCCATGTTTAGATTATCATGATATAAAATTCGTTATTGTTTTGTTAATTTTATTGTCTATTGATAAGGCTACTGTATAACTTGTATTATCTTCTTAATTTTATTCCTTATTAAATACACCTATGGTTTCTTCCACCCTTTTGGGGAAAAAAGCTAAATAGCTGTTAAGTACCCTAATAATAAAAAAACCATAAAAAATTATTGTGAAAATAAATAAAGGGAATGTCTTACCCTTAATAAGGCAAGGTGCTTGTACGTTTAATATTTTTATTCTATATAGAGGGTCTAGATTTATCATTCATAGAAAGGAGTATGGTACATCTAATAATACTGTAATGAATTAGTTTTGGGAAGTTTATTTAGGGAATTGGAAGCTAAAATCATAGATAAAGAATATAGAAGTAGGTATGATAAAAATGTTATGATAGTATTCAATGAGTACAAGAAGGATAAAGAAATAATTAATAATAATTTTTTTATATCGGAAAATTAATTACAGATGTTACAGACTAAAATTAAAGATATGAATAGTAAATTTGATGAATATAGTATATTTAATGAGACTCCAAATCTAATTAAACTATTGATTGGAAAGGATATTATAAGGGCTAGATCTTATTTATATAAATACCTACCTCAAGATATTTATTATAGTACATATGCTCAGTTTGGTGAATATACGCTGGAGGCTATCATTATACATGTCCTAGGGGTGTTGTATAATAGTATTAAAAATTCCATGGTTGTGAGGGTATATACATTGGTGGATAAGTTAGATAGCACTGTTCGAACATAGGTTAATATAATCATTAAAAATAAGATAGTAAGTAGTACAACAAAAAGTAATCGAGATGATAGTAGTAAATATGGTGATATCAAGCATAAAAAAAGTAAGAAATATGAAATTGGTAAAAGATTGCCCTAGTTGATGATTGAATGAAAATTGATCCATATTGAGAGCTTTTGAACAGATGATCACAAAGCTGTAGTTAAAGAGAAATGAAAGGGTTGTTTACAATCCTATTTATTCATTGTATGTGATTTTGACTTAAGTCTTATCCCATTGATACTCAATATTCCTATGGTTTTCTAGCCATTAGATTGGGAGCACATATCAGAAAACAAATATTTTTTGAGTTTGAGTTAAGTAATCCTTTTAGGTTATCTTAAATGAGAGGCGATTACTTAAGTAGTTCTACTCTTGATTTATATAATAGTTTTAGTAATAGATCCTATGTAGATAATAGGTTTAGTCTTATATCACCCAACAACTTAAACAATTTCAATATAGAATTAGATGATGATAGGTATAAGGACATGTGAAACATATTGAATGGGCTTCAGAAACAAGGATTTTAGATCTATAAAAATATATTGGGGATAATTAAGAATAATCGTGCTACTTTAGAAAAAGAAGGTCTTCTTATGCCTGGAATTCTAGCACCTATGAATCAGAAAGAATCGTACGATATTATGAGGAATTATTATTACCTGAATAATGAAATACAAATTTTTTTAGTCTTAGTGTTCTATTAAAGGAATTAGATAAGAGGGTGCAGACAGCTAGGTATGAATATTTCATAATCAGGTTAGCGTCCGCATATAAATATTATGTCTTTTATCTGCCTTCCTTCCATGACTTCCGTGGTAGAATCTACCTCTCATGTATCTTTCATTTTCATGAGCATAATTTAGCTAGAATTTTAATAGTATTTTCCTACAATCATCATGAATAAAGAAACCAGTTGACAAAGGATATAGTAACCACTTCAGCTGCCTTTAAGTATCAGATATTATATCTTTATGATGAGGATCTTAAATGGTTTAAGGAAAAACTGTGTGAGATATATGATACTGATGATATTGATAATAATTTAATAACATTTTATAAGAAGACTAGTGATCCATTTCAGTTCATATCAAAGGTACTGTGTAACGAAAAAGATCCAGGATCTAATAGAATTCCAATAATTCAAGATGTTACTGTTAGTTCTTATCATATCATGAGTTATTTCTTGGTTAACAAAGAAATGGTTATGAGAACGAATCTTATTCCCAATCCTAATGGAAAAATAAAAGATGTATATATGTATTTTCTTCCTGATTATAAGGAGTTTTTGCATTATCGAATCAATCATAAATTGAAGATGGAAATCATTGACTCTAAGTTAGATAGAAAGCTCATCAAAACTCTATGCATGCCTTTGATCTATGTGAAGACAATGATAAATATAGAACAAGATATTATGATAAAATATGGTGAATTTCTATGTTGAAAGGATAGATATAACCTCGATAAACATAGAATAAAATTTTGGAACCATAAATATCCAGACATGGTCATTTTTTTGAAGTTGATTACTATCATTAGATTGTTTTGTTCTACAAGGGAGAGAGCTGTTGTTTATAGTATACCATATTTCACTACTAAACAGAATTATATGCCTTTCGTAAAAGAAGAGATAATGGTTTATGAAAGGACTACAAAAAATAAAAGACAGATTACTATAAGTGTACCTATTATGACAAGGGATAAGCGAAAGACTCAATCATCATCATGCACTAACTTTATTCATCAGAAGGATGCATACATTTCCATGAATGTAGTAGAATAATTATTCTAACAAGGAGTACCTATATATATAGTATTGTTGACACTCTTTTTCATCATAGAGTCTAAATATTGGAAAATTGAAATACCTTAGTCCAAATTGATTCATCCTTTGAAGAAACATCAAAAAAATAGACAAAGGGATGAACAAAGAGAACATTGCCCATAGGTCGCGCAAGTTCCCTCATGGTTGCGCAATTCCACTTGCGCGATGCCTAATGGTCACGAAAGTGACTTGAGAGCCCTAAAGGATAACCGCCCGGGTCTTCTTTAGCCTCTAAATAGACCCTGTGGGCCCCCCATTAGTGAGAGGATTTTTTCCAGAAACTCAGATTTAAGCTCCCGACGCCCTAGTCTCTTCTCAAAGCTTCCAAAACACTTATAAAGTAATTTCATACCTAGAACGGAAGATCTAAAGAGGGGGAGGAAGGCCTAAGTGTTGAAACTCATCAACACTTTCACGCCTGAGTGTCCAGCCTTTAAGGGAAATGGCCACACTTGCGCGCCGCCTTACTCCTTCAATAGAACTTGCGCGCCCCTCTTCTAGAAGAACCTCAAGATGTTTCTAAAGGCTTTAACCAAGATTCGCTGAAGTATTACCCTACTGGTTAACCATCGCGCAAGTACCCATATGTCGCGTAGGTATACTTGGGTGACCGAACTTGCGCGCCCACGCAGTACCTGCGCGCCTGCCCGGACTTGCGCGCCCCTGCCTTTTTGGGTGCCCTTCTTGCCCATTTCACCCCTCTTAAGCCATTCCACCTCTCATATTCATGATTCAGTCTTCAAGACACTCTTCAAATCCATTTTTGGCATGATTTCTTGATTTTACTTCCATATCTGAAAAGAATTATGTGGAATATCTCTCAAAACCTAGTGATTTACACATATTTATGTCGCTAAAGATTGAGATTTCATTCATTCATCCTCACCCTTTATGATGATAGAACTCATTAATCTGGGCCTCCCTTTAAGGAGTAAGCCCCAGTCCCCTAATATGGGCATCCTCCTTAGGAGTATGCCCCAACCATAATTCTCTTAACCTGGGCCTCCTTTTCAGGAATAATCCAAAGTCTCAAATATGGGCATCCTCCTTAGGAGTAAGCCCCAAGTCCCCATTAAACATTTCCTCCTTTTCAGGAATAAGCCCCAGTCATAATCATTAACCTGGGCATCCTCCTTAGGAGTAAGCCCCAAGTCCTCATTAACCTGGGCTTCCTTTTCAGGAATAAGCCCCAGTCTCAAATATGGGCATCCTCTTCAGGAGTAAGCCCCTAGTCCCTTAATTTATCAAGTCTCTTAACTTGGGCCTCCTTTTCAGGAGTAAGCCCCAATCTTAATTCCTCTTAACCCATCCTAATTTACCTTTGATCTGGGATTCCTTCTCAGGAGTAAAAATACAATCATAAGTACTCTCCTAATTTGGGACTCCTTTTTAGGAGCAAGCCCCAAGTTAGAGTATTCAAATCTCCGTGAAGCAAATATACCTTTATGGACCTTATTCCTAGATTTCTTCCCTAAAGTAAATCCAAATCATCATTTATCTGGGTATTCATACATACATAAGTCCCACCTTATTTCTTATGATTGAAACTTTCATGGGACAATTGTCTGAATTTTACCAATACCTCTTGTTTCTCAAACCAAGCATGACTCACGTGAGATTAGAGTGTAAATGTAATTATGAAATCCTTCTTTGAGCCATAAATCATAAACATCATACTTCCTAACTTGAACTACGTGGGTTCTGATTCCTTTTTTAAACAAAGGATACGTAGGTAGCCCATCTGTGGGTTCGATCCCAACTCTGAAATAATCCATGTCCTTCTGAATGACAATAAATTTTCAAGTGCCCCACTGAGTGGATTTAAAACTAGTATGGTTATCATAATGACCATGAGCCTTTTACATATCAAAGGATACCATTGACTAAGAATCTCTAACAAATACAGATGATTCTCTATCAATGAAGAACCTCGAATACATATAAAAGATTCTCTACATTTCCTACATATCGATCATTGATTGTTAGATCTAAAGGAAATCTCATTTTATACTTGGTAATGTAATAAGGATTCACGAACATAACTTAAATCTATAAAGATAGTCCTGTAGTAGACAATAATTACCCTCAAAAAGGTGTGATGAGTCTGACCTCCCATCCTCTCGACCAATGCGAATTTCTAATCCTCATCAGTCCATAAACTGATGAGCATCTACCTTTAGAAAGTAGGTCCAAATAGATTTGAAATCACTGGATGTTTCCGGTTCTACAAACAAACCCGTTAGAAACCGATCGGAATGTTTGGACCTCCCATAAAGGAGGTCATCCCCAAAATCCAAGGGAAACAAAAAATGGTGAACCCGACGTGAATCCTTAACCAAGTTAAAAGGATGTTTTACATATTTGTTAGGCCCCTATTTAAAACTCAATGAGAGGGCCAACAAAAACAATCATTGACATATGTGCTCATCAAAAAGATGTAGTGACTGAATTTATGATTATTACATCTTTTATATCAAATAGGAACTCTTTTTCTAATATTTTATGCATTCTATGAAATTGTTGCTCTTAAGTTCACACCTGTGAATACTAATGCTACAAATTCCACTGCTACTACTCCTGCTAGATAGTCGTCCGCTCTGAGGATGACATCACCTACTCAGTGTCTTCAATGATGCGTATCAAATGCGCTAGTTAAAGAGTACCGTCAACACAGTACAATCCCTACTCTGGAGGCTTCCTGACAAGCACTCCAAGTGAACAACTCACACCGGCCGTCCGGACAATGACAACCAGTGATCAAGAAGCAGGGGTGCTGACTACCGTCTCCAACTGTTTCAGTTCGTTATCCTCAGAATGCAATCACCATTCACTCTCATATTCTATGGAGGTGAATGAGAAGGTCCCTCAGGGCATTAATTCAAAGAAGCAAGAGTCCTTCCTGAGGGATCCTACCAACAATCGCCGCCAGAATCGTGTGGAAGTGCACCCTTAACATGATGAGGGTACCGAATCCATGCATTCGGCTCAGGTTCCTCAAACCCGAGTAGGCAAGACGAACCACCAGTGGAGGAATCTGGGCAACAATGAGCAGGTTCTCATATCTTAAATCTTTAGAGAAGTCCACCAACCTAACTTGGTGGCAAGCAATGAGCGGGAACACACACATTCCCGTTTTAATTTTTCTTTCCAGCAGACTCGTCTGGAAGCAGCATGCCAATACAATCAGGCAATTCCAGCTGAGTAATATAGACAAGAACATACACCTGTTTATACATCATCATCTAGTCAGCAGGCTCATCTGACTACATATGATGGATCTCCTCAACCACGTTCGGCGAAGTGCAATCAGCAGGCACATACACCTTCTAGTATTAATGAAGACTACCAACAGTCTCATTTGGTAGCATTCAGAGAAGTTAGTCGGAAAGATCAGGTGAAAAATAGAAGGCAAACTCAACTCTCTGCCCCCACACTTGAGTACTGTCAGGATTCACTGACAGGAAAAGGAGGACAGGAGCAGGCACATACACCTACTCCAAGCACGGAATGGACGTATATCCCCATTCCGACAGTTGAAGTCACCAAGCCTTTTTTATCAATGGTGAAAGAGCAGAAGAAAATCCATGCTCATATTCTGGACGCTTTCTAGGATATTATAACAACATCAGCGGCATCTCAGAGAAAGACACATAAATCTATCCCTACCAGTGGAGTGACACAACAACAATTCACTCCAGAACAAACACACAGATCTGTTCCAGTCCAAGAGGGTTGTGGGGCATACTCCACCATATCATACGGACAACCAAGTCAGGCACATACACCTGATTTGAGTGGATATTGTCAGCCTAACCTGGCTATCTTTCCTGATCAGGCACATACATATACTCAGAGGAGTCACTTTCGTCATGAACTGGTTTCCAAGGGGAGTAAGAAGGCATCTAAGAAAAAGACCTGCCCAACACAGTCAGGAGATCAAGAGCCAATCTATAACAAGGAATTTCTTGATGATGGAGTTCTTGAATCCCTCAGACAGTTATCTATTGAAATTCAAGATTCTACTCCCTCATTTTCCAATAGTGGGAACATTAATTCCGAAGGTCTTCAACAAACACTTCCTCATAAAGGCTTGCTTCATTGAAATTCAGTCGATCTCGATGTTTCGTCTTCAGATGAGAGCCACAGGAACCCTTTATGTGGTGATAAGACCAAGGAGCAAGAGATCTCATCTTTTTATGTAACCCATTATGGTGGTCCTCCCCATTATGATGAATTTTTCTGTGAAAGTCCTCTCCGTATTAGTGATGCACATTGCCCGAAAAATGCTCCAGTGGACAATGTAGTGTCGAGAAAGCCCTCTTATCTTGAGGCTCTTGCAAATGCGAAACCAGTCAAGTCTGATGCTTCATCGCTAGTAGGTGAAATACTTTCTCAATCAGAAGATAGCCCAGGGTGTAGGTCATTCTCCGAACCACCCCTAAGGCATGCATCTTCTAGTTTGATCAATGATTTCTCTAACAATCTTGTTGAATCCGATGAAGCAATAAGGAAACACCAACTCTGGTCAAATCAGGTAGAATAATCTTCATCAAATGATAAAAAAGAAATGTTGAACATGAGAAAACAAGTGGAAAAAGGTGAAGTGCCAGTCATGTTTTGGCCTCTTGCTGACTCTCAGTATGAAATTCTAGAAATGTTGACGGAAGATGGAATTCATGATATTTTTCTCTACATATGGAAAAATATTTGTCAGTTAAAAAATAAAGTATTATCTTATGATAAATATGAACATCATCTTAAGATAATAGAAGGGTTACAACATCAGATTGATTTGGCATCTCTATCGGTCTCTTGATATCCGAAGGCTGAAAATCAACAGAGAGCCCTTCAAGGTTCATGCCTTGGCGCACTAAGAATATTGCATCAGTTAATTTCCAATGCCCCATCTGGTATTCGTGTCAGAGGATGGGGTGTTCATGGAGTACTGCATTTAATAGTGCTCTCCAGTCAGCAAAGCCCGCCGAAAATGGTCTCATGCAATGTTATTTCCCATCGCTGGCAATAGTCAATGGGATTTGTTTTTAATCAAAAGTATTCCCAAGAACAGGCCTCAACTAGTTCCTCTCAAAATCAAGAATACAGAGAACAAGTAGTTGAATTACTCCTGCATCAAGCAAATGAGAATATTGAACATGACTCTCGTATGGAGCAAGCACATCATCAAGTGACAGAAGTGTCGGAAATCATCCAACTTTCTTTTGAACCAGGTGATAAATGTGGATATAGGTTAATGCATCCATTTAATTTCAGGACTAAGGTTCGCAAGATTAGGAGTGATTTTAAGAAAGTCTCAGACATAGTAAGTCAAGAGCCACCACAGCTTTCCAGACTAGGGACTCTTTTAAATCAACCCTTGGAATCAACAAATAGGATTCGAGGAGTTGAGCAGGAATAGAAGGAACAACACCAGTTCTTTAGACTAAGGGCCTTTTCAAATCATCAATCCCCTCCTCAGAGAAAGTCGGTCTTTTCTCGATTGGGGAAGAAACCTCAAGAGGAATGAAGATCCAAATTATCAGGAGATTCCCGCCAAATTACGGTTCGTCAAAAAGTTCCTGAGGGATCGAATCAACAAAAGGAAATGTCTCATCAATGACACATTAGAATAAAATATCACAGAATTGCTGATAGAAGGGATGCAATGCGTTATGCATCAATCAATGTCATCAATGTCGTTGTTGTTGATCCACTAGATGAGGCTCACTCATTGGACTCAGATGAGGAGGTTCCTGCTCAAGAAGATATATGCACCGACACAAATGAAGAAGGTGTGCATACATGAAATCAAAGGGTTACTCAAAACCTAGCTAATCATCCAAGTAACCCACTTCCCCCTCTCTGAAAAGGATCCAAAAAAAGGAGGGGAAAGAATCAGGTTACATATTCTTCCTTTGGAGAAGGCCAATCGCTCTCACTAGAGAAAAGGTTTGCGCAACAAGAGGACGAAATGAAGGAATTAAAAAGGTTGAATGAAGAACTACTTCAGAGTAGTCTTCTTCTTAAGCGTGCTGGAGTCAGTCAGCCAAAGGAATTTGTTGCAGCTGCTGAGATGGATCAAGAATATCATCCTCTATCAGTACAACCTCACATGTCAAATCCTACGGGTCAAGTGCACAACAGTTGGCAGTGCTACCATCAGTTGTAGCACCAACAACCACATCTGTCCAAACTCCAGTCATTGCACCTACCCAAATCCAAGTTCAACCGGATGTCTCTAAAAAGTTAATAACTACCATTGAGTCATTAACAGCTTGGTTAGAAACTATGGAAGGGAAACGTGTGCAGGTTCAACCAGAAAAGAGAGCTTACCCTGAATGGGTAGATTCAGTCTCTCCCCCATCCAGTTTTGGAAACCCTGTATTCCCTATTTTCAATGGATCAAGAGACCCTCAACAACATTTGACGCATTACGTGTCTTGTTGTGATCCTATGATGGGAACTCCGGAGCAGCAAGAAGTAGTGAAACTCAGATGCTTCGTGCGAACCTTGCAAGGACCAGCTTTTGTCTGGTATACAAGCTTAAAATCCCGGTCAATTACTGGATGGGAAGATATCCGTCAATGATTTATTCTTCAATTCAGTTCAACTTTTCCAAAGACAACAGTTTTTTTCATGCAAACTGTAAGCAAAGGGAGAGTGAATGAGTATCAGATTTCATTTCTCGTTGGAAGGGTTTAACATATTCCCTAAGCCTAGCACTCCCTCAAGAGGAACTGTTGCCAATCTGTGTGGAAAATCTGCGTGACGAATTACGCACGCCATTGATCCTTGTGAAATACACAGGAGGGTTTCAAGATCTTACTTCAAACGCTCAGTAGATTTAAGATTCCCTTATATATGCTAAGGCTAAATCTCTTGTAATTCCATCAACTCTAGGAAGGAGAATGGGTAAAGCATAAACTGCTACGGTTATGCTTAAACAAGCACCTGTACCTGTTTCTACCTCAAAACCATCATCTTCTCGAAGGGATCCACCTCGTGAGCACCAAAAACAAAGACCATTTCATCCAGATGACCAAATAGATCAAAGGAAAAAACAATTTGAGGATATGAAGAGAAAAACATTCTCTTTCCGAAATGAAAAAGTTCTTGTTTACTTCATTTCGGCTCAGGAAAATAATCTGGTTCAATTGCCAATGCCCAAGAGGCCAAACAATAAAGGAGATGAAGACCTTCCCAATTATTTCCCCTTTCATCAAATGTTGGGGCATCCCATTCAGGACTGTTTTGTCTTCAAAGACCTCCTGCAAAATATGGTCGACTCGGGACAAGTCAAACTGAAAGGTTCTTCAGCTCAGGTAGCATGTGTTACTAGTACAGTTCCAGAGGTGGAAAGAGAATGAAATGAAGTCAAAAGAAAAAATTCACAGAAGTATGATGATTGGATGGTCAGAAAGACAATCAACCGAACTCATGCTATTTTGTGAACGTAATTAAAGAAACTGATTGTGTATTCTTCCATGAATGTTGCGGCAAAACCCTCTTCATCAGAGGGAATGTCCTCAATGAAACGACATGATTCAAGGAAAGAAAAAGAATCAGAAGAAGATGAGTATGTTTCAAAGCCTAAATTGACTTTGACTCTGGAAAACTTCATGTCATATACTTCAATGCCACGGGAACTGCCCCACCGAACGGCACAACCTAAATAGGCTAATCAGGCAGAGTGTTCATCAGACAAAGGGTTAATCATCGATTCTGTTAATATGATTCAATTAACAGATCCATATTCTAGTAGCAGTTTAGATTTTGATGAGCCTAAATTCCCTGTATCAAATAAGGGAATCAGAGGATGTTCCAGAGGATCAGGATATAGGGGAATAAGTGGATCTTTCAGAAGCCACTACTACAATTCTACCCCTGCTAGAACTGTGTACGCAACAGAAACTCATGGTAGAGCCCTTCAGCGAGCTCAGAAAGAGCAAGAATGTTCTTCTAGAAATAGAAAATTCAGTCCTAGAATAGTTATTTTGGAAGTCCGATTGAAGGTTCCATCTTCTTTTTCTCAGCAAGTAAATGGATCTAATAATTCTAATCTTCCAAAACCAGGGATATTGCCAACTCCTATCCCGATACAAGATGCATCAACTTCCAAAACATCTGCTTTCAAGGTACCTACTAAACCACATATTCCTGTTGGGAAACGCAGACCTCTATATCAAAAATATGATGTTTTGAAAAACTTGTTGCAAGTACCAGCCAAGTTATCAATTTTGGATACTCTGAATCTGTCAAAAGATCTTCGGGAAGCACTCATCGAGGCTTTTTCAAGTCCTCAGGAGTTTGAAACTGAAATTGCTGTAGCTGAAGTCTATCACATAGAGAATAATCCTGCAGAATGTCATACAATAATATATTTTACTGATGAAGATGAAGATGATGTTGTGCATGGGAATATTAGACCTTTGTACTTATCTATCAAGGTCAATGGTGTAGACGTTCGAAGAGCTTTCATTGATAATGGTTCAGGAGTCAACCTCATGTCCATTCGTACACTTCGTCGATTGGGCATCACAGAATCTGATTTATCTCCTTCTACCATGATGTTACAAGGATATGATAGAAATGAACAAGAACCACTGGGCGAAGTTACACTCAGAACTCAGTTTGGAGATCTTGTATCCAATTCAGATTTCATGGTTGTTGATCAAGACTCAGCTTTCAACATCTTGCTTGGAAGACCCTGGTTACATCAGCATGAAACTATCCCTTCATCATACCATCAATGTCTCAAATATTGTTTCGATGGTCAAGTTGGGGCATTTTATGGTGATAATGACCCATTCAAGACATGTTAGTATCAATACATTAAGGTGGAATTCTATCACATGAAGGGAAGGGAAAAATCCACAACAAAAGAGATTACCAAAGTTAATGCTCCATATGGTTTGGGGAAGATTTCAGTAAATCCATTTACACATGTGAGTATAGATTATGTGTTTCCTATTAGTCAAATTGACAAGATAGACCCAAATAAAAATACTCTTATGGAAAGATCAATAATGTCAATTATGGAAATCGAGCCAGACAACATGAGAGAAATTGGTAACCCACCAAACAGTGATGAAAGCCCAAATGGTGAGGTCTTCATTTCATCTGCTGAAATAAAAAAAGTCTATACTTTTCCAATTATGACAGAAGAAGTTATAGAAACATCAGAGGTGAACAATGATATCGATTCTCAATCCATCATCCCCTCTTTATTTCCAAAAGAAGACCCTTCGTTATCAATCGGGTCGGAAATAGATGCTTCTTCTTCAAGATATGCAAATTTTGACATCTCTTCTGATCATGAAAATTCTGATTTATCATCTACTATGCAAGTATAAACGGAAGAAATAATACATGATGAAGAAGAAGAGGAAAATCTCAGAGATGCTCCTCCAGCATTTGAAGATGGTATTTCTACCACTGTGGATGAACTCAGAGAAATAAATCTGGGTTCAAATAAAGATCAACGCCCCGCTTTAATCAGTGCGGCCATGACTATTGAAGAGAAAGAGATGTATATTTCTTTTCTAAAGAAAAATAGAGATATATTTGCTTAGAACTATACAGAAATTCTCGGGCATGATCCTGATTTTTCTACTCATCATTTGGGTTTACTAGAAGAACATCGAGGATTTAAGCAAGCCACAAGAAGAACACAACCAACTTATGCTTCTAAAATTGAGGCTGAAGTAGATAATCTTATCAAAACTAACTTCGTCAAAGAAGTTCAACATCCCAAGTGGTTGGCTAATATTGTCCCTGTAAAGATGAATAACATACAAATTAAAGTTTTCATAGATTTCAGAGATCTTAATCGGCATTGTCCTAAGGATGATTTCCCCGTTCCGATTACAGAACTTTTAATTGATGCAACATCTGGCTATGAAGAACTTTCCTTCAAGGATGGATATTCTGGATATAATCAGATCTGAATGGCCCCAGAAGACGAGGAATCCACTATCCTCAGAGCCCCTAAGGGTGTGTTTTGCTACCGAGTAATGCCCTTTGGCTTAAAGAATGCAGGTGCAACATATCAGCGTGCCATGCATCGTATCTTCAAACCATTCTTAGGGAAATTTGTTGAATACTATGTAGATGATTTGGTGGTTAAATCCAAACAACGTTCTAATCACTTGGCTGATTTGGAAGTCATATTCTGAAATCTTTGACAACATAATTTGAAGATGAACCCCTTAAAATGTGCTTTTGGGGTAAACTCAGGAAAATTTCTCGGCTTTGTTGTATGCCATCGTGGTATTGAAGTAGATCCAGAAGACAAAGTCAATCCTTGGTATGTCACCTCCTCAAAATTTGAAAAAATTAAGAGGACTTCAAGGACACTTAGCCTATATTCGGTGTTTCATCGCTAATTTGGCAGGAAAAATTTTACCCTTCACCAAATTGATGTAGAAGGGAGTCACTTATCAGTGGACTAGAGAATGTCAAGAAGCATTCGATATTCTCAAGAAATACCTCTTGAGTCCACCGATACTCATGCCACCTATTGAAGGAAGACCACTTATCCTCTACATGATAGCTCTAGAGTGATCATTGGGTGCCTTTCTTGCTCAAAAGAATTATGATGGGAATGAAAACAGCCTCTACTATCTCAGTCGAACTATGCTTGAAGCAGAAACCCGGTATTCATGTATTGAGAAGTGCTACATGGCATTAATCTTTGCAGTTCAGAAGATGAGACATTACCTACAACATCATGAGGTCCAATTGGTATCTCGCAATAACCCGCTCAAATTCATCCTTAGTCGTCCAATGCTTACAGGACGTCTGGCAAGGTGGTCAGTTATTTTGCAGCAATTCAACATTTAGTATGTGTCTCAAAAGGCGATAAAGGGCCAAGATCTGGCTGATTTCCTGGTGGAACACCCTTCAGTGGAAGACACATCTTCAGATATTGAACTCCCTGACGAGGAATTCTTCTTTATTCAATAAATTCCTCAGGCATGGGAAATGTATTTTGATGGTGCTTCAAGAAGTCCAACAGGATGGAAAATGGAAAATCCAAAATTCAACAAAGTTGGCATAGGAATTTTTGTCATTACTCCAGAAAAGGAAGTGTTACCTTATTCCTTCTTATTGTGGGAAGGTGGTACCAATAATGAAGCAGAATACCAAGATCTCATCGTAGGTTTGGAATTAGAACTTCAAGCACAAGTGAATCACTTAAAGGTGAAATGTGATTCAGACCTGGTAATCAAACAAGTCAATAGGGATTATGCCATCAGAAAAGAATAATTAATCCCTTTTCATGATTACGTCAGAGAGTTAATGGAGGAATTACCTTCGGAACCGACATTTTCTTATGTCCCAAGATCACAAAATGCTCAAGATGATGCACTGGCTAATATAGCCACAGCTCTGGCAGATCCAAATTGTGAAGAGACATCCATCAGTATTGCCCACCGTTGTGAAATTTCACCTTATGTTCAAATTAAAACAGAGGAAATTAATGAAATTAGTCCCATTCCTGAACCATATGGTCATACTACAGGATGGATGTCACCTATCAGGGAATACCTTCAAAATGGAATACTTCCACCTAATAGATCCTAGAAATAACAAACCCGGCGACGTGTGGTCAATTTTACTCTTTATGATATCCCATACCACCTAGAGAAAATTCTCTACAAACGTGGTTTTGATGGAGTTCTCTTCAGATGCATTGATGATGAAGAGACAATAGTTGTCATGAAAGAAGTGCATGCAAGAGTCTGTGGTGCCCACCAGTCTGGACATAGTCTGTCTGATCAGATTAAAAGGCTTGGATACTTTTGGCCTTCAATGATACAAGATTTTGTTGATTTCACAAAGAAGTGTCATTCATTCCAAGCACATTCCAACTTCATTCATCAACCTAAAGATTTACTTCATACAGCTAAATACTCATGGCCATTTTTCACATGGGGAATGGATGTGGTGGGACCATACCCTTCGGATACGGCCAAGCAGTTTAAGTACATTCTTACTAATACTGACTTCTTTTCCAAATGGGTAGAGGCAATACCTCTCATGGAAGTCAGTTCTAAATGCATTGTTAGCTTCATCATGTCTATCATCCGTACCAGATTTGGTGTCCCTCATACCATATTAATGGAAAATGGAACTAACTTCTGTTCATCCGAGGTGAAGAAGTTGTATCAAAAATACAACATCAAATCCAACCATTCATCTTGGTATCATGCAGCGGCCAATGGCTAGATAGAAGCTTTCAACAAGACTCTGTCAAATATACTGCAAATGATGGTGGATAAAGATAAGAAGTCATGTCCTGATAAACGCTTTCATGATTTATGGTCTTATCGGACTACCACCCGCACCGCAACTCGGTCAACTCCATATTCATTGGTATATGGAATGGAAGCAGTATTGCCAATTGAAATTCAACTACCATGGCTCAGAGTATCCATTTGTGATCAGTCATCTATAGATGAACAATCTCAAAAGCAATTGAATGAATTGGAACGGTTAGATGAGAAACGATTGTGCACTTTTCACCACTTGGAAGTCTATCAGAATCGAATAGCACGAGCTTTTAACAAAAAAGTTCATCTTCATTCATTCACTCAGGGAGAATTGGTATTAGTTCTCATAACTCCAATGATACCAGGAAAGAAACCTCCCATGCTTGATCTAAAATGGGAAGGACCTTACTCAATACATAGGGTCTACTCCAATGGAGCTTATTCATTAATCTCGATGGATGGAGAATTCATCACTACTCCAACCAATGGTAGACTTTTTAAGAAGTATTTTGTATAAACACAAAATACATCAATGGTCCAGTATGACCTTAAACTACAACTAGGTCCTGTATGACCATAAACTACATCAATGGTCTAGTATAACCTTAAACTACAACTAGGTGTTGTATGATCTTAAACTACATCAATGGTCCAGTATGACCATAAACTGCAACTAGGTCCTGTATGACCTTAAACTACATCAATGGTCCAGTATGACCTTAAACTGCAACTAGGTCCTGTATGAACTTAAACTACATCAATGGTCCAGTATGACTTTAAACTGCAACTAGGTCCTGTATGACCTTAAACTACATCAATGGTCCAGTATGACCTTAAACTGCAACTAGGTCCTGTATGACCTTAAACTACACCATGGTCCAGTATGACCTTAAATTGCATCATCAATGGTCCATGCATATGACGCTAAACTATTTTCGAGTCCCTTACATCCAGCAAGACATTAAACTGTGACGTCCTAACTACATGACGTTAAACTGTATAAAAGTCCCTTACGTCTAAAAAGACGTTAAACTACATAATCATCCAAGGTCCTATATGACCTTAAACTACACCACTGTCCAGCAAGACGTTAAACTGCATCGTCAACGTTCCATGCATATGACCTTAAACTACTCGCACTTTCATCCAACATGATGCTAAACTGTGAAAAAGTCCCCAATACATCCAACATGACATTAAATGATGTACTCTTTTGTCCTCACTGCATGACATTAAACTGCACAGTCCCCATTTTTTCCAACATGACGTTAAACTATATTGTCCCCATCGTCCTAACTACATGAGTCTAAACTGTACAAGAAGTCCGTGACACATCCTACATGACATTAAACTATACTTTTTCCCTGCTACATGACATTAAAATGTGCAGCGCCAATAGTCCTAACTGCAAGACATTAAACTACATAATCCCTTCATATGTCCTACATGACATTAAACTGTGCATCGTTAAGGTTGTTGTTACCTCTTGTTTCTAACACCGAGTATGAATCATGTGAGATTAGAGAAATCCTCAACCATAACACTCTCTCTGGGCTACTAACCATGTGGAAGTCCCAATATCATTTTTTAGGTCGTTGTCCCCAAGAACAACTTGATCATTAATTCATTCTTTAATTGAACTATGCAGACTTTGATCCTTGCCTTCTAGGCTGCGTATGTAGGCAACCTCCCAAGGTTCAAGCCCAAAACCAATCTCTTCACATCGGTTCACCTCCATCTCATACGATGTTGATTCGTGGAACTGCCCCTAGAATCAATATGTTTACATTGGTTCACTTTTGTCCTTGTTATATGACATTAAACTATACAAAACTTTTGTCCAGTATGAAAATAAACTACAATATTCTTTGATACCCTCACCTGAGAGGGAATTGTTATTTACATTTATTTTAAATCATGTTTCATTTCAAAGACTACGTGCATACATGACAATGCCCAAAACCTTTTATCTTGGGTTAAACCATCATTGTACTAAAGTCCCCTTTCACCCTTCACATGTACGAACCAAATTTGTACAAAGGGTATTTCTAGAACTACGTGGGATTGATTCCCATCCTTATGGGATATGTAAGAACATTTGAGTGTCCCTCGAATCCAGCCCCAAGTCTTTGGGCCTAACCCCAAATTCCACTTTCAGTCCATTGGCTGAAAAGTCCCCATGAAAACACACAATGTGTATTTCTTACAATGGTCCAATATCTATGACCCTAAACTAAGATCTCTAATCCTTTTGTCCCACATGACATTAAACTATAGTTTAAGAACTATGTATGGCTTGATTTTCATCCTTATGGGATACATAGTTAAGTCCAACATTTCAATTCAGGACCCAGCCACAACATGATTATGGTAATAATTTGTCTGTGTATCTCTGTATACATTGGACAATACCCATATTTATGTGTCATAATCCTAACCTTACATATTTTCAGATCTTTATAACCCTTTTCATGACTTCTAGTCACAAAAATGTCAAACATCTGAGAATTCTTTTGCCTGACTATGCAGCACGTACCCATAGGTGGCCTTGCATAAACAGTCTACATAAATGATTTGTCAGCCAAAAGATACTATTTATTTGACTATGCTGCCAATTCCCTTAGGTGGCCCTGCATAATTCAACCCCCTAACGGGTTTTTCGGATAGTGGTAACTTCATTCTTGGGAAGAATGCCTCTTTTGTCCTTATTTGTCTTAAATGATAGTATGTAGGGATCCACAAAAGCAGAAATCCTTAACATATTTGTCCCATATCCTTTTTCATGATTTGAAAAGTATTCAAGTTAATGGTTTATATTCTCCTTCCCTACATTTGGGTCAGACCTTCGTAGGAGTGTATTCAAGTTAATGGTTTATATTCTCCTTCCCTACATTTGGGTCAGACCTTCGTAGGAGTGATATCCATCCAGTTCTTTGATAATCTTGTTTGGAAATATCTTCTCCATATTCAAGTACCTCTTTCTATACAGAAAACTCTATACTTTGGAAGATTTGAATCTCCATAAACTTTCACTGGCTTTTTGCAGTAGAAAGGTAAATTTCTGAGAGTTCTTTTTCCTGACTATGCAGCACGTGCCCATAGGCGGCCTTGCATAAACAGTCTATATAACAGACTTGTTTGCCAAAAGATATTGTTTATTTAACTATCCAGCCAATGCCCTTAGGTGGCCCTGTATAATTCAACCCCCTAATGGATTTGTTAAATAATGGTAACTTCATTCTTGGGAACTGATTATTCTAATTACTTTTAGCTATTTTTCATATCATTCCTTAGATTCAAATATTCTTAAGTCATAGTTTACATATTATCCCTCATAACTTGAGTATGGTACTGTGTTTTCAGATAAATTGTCAAGTAATTGCGTCAATTCTAATTCATTCGGTCAAATCTATTTCGACCTTAAACATTAACCTCCTTATGTCTGACATGCATGACATTAATCTGCCCACAAAAGACAAGGGAAATCTGAATAAAAGTCAAGTTACAAGCTCACTAAACATATGTTTTGTATGATTTAGTTAATATTGAGCAATTAAAAGATTCAAAGTTTGTAGGGTTATTTATATTAATACTAGTAAAAAAATCAAACTATGATTACTAGGCCCATTGGCTTAAGTAAAATCCAAAGCATATAGAAAAATAATGCAGGTACAAATGATTGAAGGTGAAAGTGTTTTTCATTGATGCACAAGAGTTAGAAAGACATCCACAGACTGTAGTCTCTTCTCTTTTTTTTAGAATTACAAAAGGCTTTCAACATAAGTCTTCACTTGATGTACATCATCTCGAGATTCATCATCAGCTACTTAATGCTCGTGCACTCGACCATCTTCACTCTTCTCAGCTTGATGGTGTTCCTTCTTGGCATCTGCAATGGCTTTCATGCCATTCATTTGAGTTCCCTCTAGTAAATTATTGAGCGGATCAAGTTTCCCAGTAACAGTATCTAACTGTTGCTGGAGCTGTACCTGCTGGACAACTTTTTCTTTGATTATATGCTTCATCTCCTTCATCATGGAAGCATAATAAACCTCATCTCGGGATACCGCAGCCTCAAATTTGTTGATGTTAACTGACAGTTTCACCCTGGTCAGATCTTCAGGACACTTTTGATCTTGCTCCCTCCTGAAGATGACCTGCTTCATCGTGGAATGGATCTTTTCATATTCAAAACCACCAAGTCCTAGCATGAAAAACTGGGATGACAATCGAGGGATCTTCGATGATAGCTCTTCTAAAGGCACCTCATATATGATTTTCCTTATGTTGTTCCATGCCTTTCATTGTGAAAATCTGAACACTTTAAGCACCTCTGGGTCTGATTCAACATCATCATCATAGGGGGGCATGTAATCTGGGATTAATGCACTTAATTAAGTGACATGTTCTGATCTTTCCCCCCTGACCTCTGCTCTTTCGCTTTCAATTCCCGTTGGGGCAGAGGTTGAGGCCTCACCTCCAGATCTAGCCACTGCAGTTGATGGCACTGCGTGATTAATTGAAATCTTTGGTTAGCTTCAAAGGATAACAAAATAATCGATTATCTTGAAAATTAAGTACAATCACAAATATTGTTATCCCTTACCCGAAGGTGGATCAGCAACCTGAGAAGACACCTCCCCATCTTTCCCAGTTTCTACAGCATCTTCAAGATGGGTCTTAGGAGGGTTTACTGGGATTAGCTCTACTTGAGCTAATGTTTCTGCAATGGAAGGGTTGACATCAATGTCCACACCCTCTTCAGGAATTGGTAGTTCAACAGTTTCTATGGATGGAACTGCATATCATTTTCAGTCATGATTAGAAGTGTAAATTATAATAAAATTTACTGGGAAAAGGATAACACTCACTCCCAAGGACTTCTAAGTCACACAACAACTTAGCATGATCATAAAATTCTTCGAAATACATTCCATGATTCATCATTTCATCCAATGATATTTTAGAATCCTGGTTAGTCTCACCAGTGGGAGCGCTTGATATGTCTTCTTGACGACTTACATACTGTGGCCCCTGACCCTGGACATCATCTTCGGGGAAAATCACAGCATCAGTTTCATCAGTTACATCAGTCGCCAGAAGCTCTAATGCAAGATTTGAACTTAAAGTTTCACAGAATGGAAGTTATTATTTTTTTGATTCAACATTTTTATGAAGCATTGTTGACTTATAAGAAACAGGTTCTTCTCTTCCTGCAACAGCAGCAGGAGGGATACTGGGAATAGATTCTAACTCTTATCTATGAGCAGCCAAGTCATCTTGGATATGTGATTGTTCCACATCACCCTCTGTGGTCTTTGAAGGAGGATCAATCCTTTCCCTCAGGGGGAAACTGAATAAGCCCCTGCAATCCACAGAAATATGAGTAACCATGTGGTCATGGGTATAAACTGATGATTAACCAAAGGAATTACCACTGCTAATGAATTGTTTAGCTGTGGACTTCCTCCTTCGTTGCCTTTGATTCTTTGGTTTTTTGGGAGTATTGGTAGTCTCCCTTATTGGAACATGGATTGGCAAATGGAAGGCTATGTCCAACGCCTCATTCATGGCCTACTGGCCTGGAGATATCTCGCCCGGATCAAGAGGAGAATCAGCAGCAGCCCCGATGGAAGTACCACCAGGGCTATACTATGGCGAAGGAATCTCAGTTCCTTTCTTTGCAAGATGAAAGATGAAGAAAATAACTTCCTTAAGTAACAAATCTTTCATTTAAATCACGTTTCAAAGAAAATAGGGAAAGAAAACTTACATCTTCAGGAGCCACAAACTCATGCCACTCCTCATCTGCAGAACCACCAACCCCCTCAGTGGCACCACGATCAATCATTTCCTTCACCCGCCTGGTGATAGGAACAAAATCATCATTGGTGTATATGATCATTTCCAGATCTCTGATTTAATCCCGCACTTCATTGGGGTTATCCTCATATTATAGATTTGTAGAAGCCAGAAGATTCCATATTCCAGGAAGTTGTTGGCCCTCACAAAAATCCAGCCAGGCGGTCTCAGTACCATAGTATAAACTATGCTATAACTGGACAACCTCTGGTCTTAGATATGAAGGCTATGAGGAAGGTCCTACAATCTTTGACTTCAATTTCATCCCAGCTCCTACAACTACAGATAAAGAATAAGAAAATATGACTTATTGCTTTATAATGTAGCAGTGATTGAATTACCACAATGAAGTAACTCACCAAGAGTTGATGGAGTGGGTATTTTAATTCTGGCCGGAGGATTATATCGGGCACGAAACCACTTTACTACTGGTTGTGCCTCATCATCCCCATCATGGGAATCTGGTGAATCAGTTCTAGAGGAGGAGTCTATCAAATCAACTTCAGGTGGGGAAGCATCACCTTCATGAGGAAGGGTTTCTTTCTCTACATTCATTTTCCTTTTCCCCACCTGATAAACTGGGTGATTCAATATCCCTTTGGGTTATGATGCTATCCAATGTTCGTCATAATATGTAGTCAAATTATGTGTCTCTTTTATAACTAGTAGATCAAATAATGCCCCAGTCTTCTCCCTTGACGTCAGCAACCATAGTTTTCAAGCAACCATCAGATGTTGCTCTAACCTGACATATATTGGAGTAGATACAACAATCTGTTGCAGACATTTGAATTGATGTGCAAATCTATATGGAGCATAGGGCTCGCATATAATTTCTCCATAAATCCTGGAAACTAGCACACCATCCCTGCAAGCTAGCATGTATGCCCTGAAATCCAAATGGGTTGTTCCATAATCAACAAACCGCCCGGTTGGCGGACTAACATAGGGAATGAAGTTGAATTCCTTAAACATGCTCAGCCTCACTTTCATGTCATAGGAATTAACATCTAATGGAGGAACTCTAGAGAATGACTACACTGACGGCTTGAAAGAACTTCCAGGAATTTGTAATCCATTTTATACATTGTAAGTCCTAAAGTGAGTGGCAATCCATCCCCATAAAACTTCTTATGGTCCCACTATTCATAAAGAAGATTTACTCAAGAAGACATGAAGTAAACTCCTGTGAATCCTTTCTAAAATGGGGGTATCCAACCCAACCATTTTTCCCTCAGCTAACTTTGGTGCAATGATGAAGGTCCCTAGCCTGACGCCTCCCTTCAAATCCCTGACTGGAAAGAGATAAACGCTGAGCCACATTGCGAAGAAGCCCGCCAAATGAGTCTTCTTTGGGATCCTTTGATTCCCCTTATATGCCCACTTCTCGAACTCTCATGCTTCTAGAGTTGGACAGAATGTGCCAATAGAACCCCTCTTCTCAGGTTTTGGGTAGGTGGTAGGACGTTTGGGCCTCTTATCTTTGGATTTCTTTTTCTTGGATCCTTTTTCTTTCGCCTCCTTCTGCTTTGGATTCCTCTATTTAAGAAATATATTAATCCATTCCTCGGGATGAATATCCTTTCTATAATAAGTTAATGAGGTCTCTGAACTTTTGAGGCTATGGAAGATCCTAAATAATTCTTAAGCTAAAGAAGAAGTCTTCTCTGAATAATTCCAAGTCACCTTCGGTGGAATGAATTCATCATACATGTCACCCAAAATTGGATCCCTTGAGATCTTGTGGACATCCCATAGACTGATGATTACTTCTCCATGATTCAGATGGAAATAATTAGTTGTTGGACTCCAGTGGCTGAGTATCTCCTGCACAAAGTTATCATGTTTGTAAACATATGTTTTCCCAACCCAGACAACTTTGTATATCGCTACTCCTTTCATATCCTCGACAAACTCTACACAGGTTTGTCACACCCAGTATGCCCACATCCAAGTTGGCTTCACGCCTCCCCGAGGACAGAAGTCCCAACTTTTCTTCCAGCCGTTGGATTGATCCATCTTAGCATTTCGGAAGATTTAAGGATGACAATGTGGTTGCAGCTCAGGTGTATGATCTTTCAGATCTGGTGTGCAAGGGCTATGATGCATCATGTGGGCCTTCTCCATTGTTCCAGAATTTAGAAATACACCTCCACCTGAGATATTTACTGAAGCAAAGTTGGTGTAATTCTGAAACCATGAAAATGGAAGATAGTTCTTTGCTTCTGGAATGGTGACTTCTCGCAGATGAACATAGCCATACAAAGGCAGATAAGTGCTATGTGGGAAGTCACGATGATATTTCTTCAAATACTTACCCAAATCAATAAGAGTTCTATCTTTGACAGTATAATAATTATGGACAATTATGTTCATCAGATCATCAATCCGCTTGCTAGCCAGTTCATCAACTATTCCGGGTCTAAGAGCCATTGATTCTGCAAAAAAGTTGAATAAATTAACTTTTAAGTAAGTTGATATTTTTCATAAATTTTTTGAATGAATTCGAAAAAAATGGATAAGGAATTAAGGTGTGCAAGTATGGATGTGTCGCGCAAGTGTTAAATGTGCCGTGCAAGTTTCTGTCGCGCAAGTTTCACCGTGCAAGTCCTATTACCTTTACAGCAGCGTGGCGGAAAAGAAACAGCGTAAAGAAGAGACTTGTGCGGCGAAGGTGACTTGCACGGTGAGAGCTCAATAATCCGAAATCAGATGCTATGCGCGACAAATGAATGTGTATTTATAGGAAAGGCAACCCATCTGCGTGCCTACACCCAGTGCGCTCCAGCCTTGCACGACTCGAACCTGCACGCCCAGTGTTGCGAACGGAAAGACTTGCGCGCCTCCTTTACTTTGGTTTTATTATTTTCCTCAGAGTAAATTCCTCATTTATTTTGGATCCAACTCTGAGGGGGGACTTTTGTTGACACTCCTTTTCATCACAGAGTCTAATGATTGGAAAAGCGAAATACCTTAGTCCAAATTGATTCATCCTTTGAAGAAACATTAAAAAAATTGACAAAGGGATGAACAAAAAGAACATTGCCCATAGGTCGTACAAGTTCCCTCAGGGTCTCACAAGTCCACTTGTGTGAATCCTAATGGTCGCGCAACTGACTTGCGCGCCCTAAAGGATAACCGCCCGGGTCTTCTTCAGCCTATAAATAGACCCTGTGGGCCCCCCATTAGTGAGAGGATTTTTTTTCTAGAAACTCAAATTTAAGCTCCCGGTGCCCTAGTCTCTTATCAAATCTTCCAAAACACTTCTAAGGTAATTTCTTACCTATAATGGAAGATCTAAAGAGGGGGAGGAAGGCCTAAGTGTTGAAACTTATCAACACTTGCGCGCCTGAGTGGTCAGCCCTTAAGGGAAATGTCCACACTTGCGCGCCGCATTACTCCTTCAATAGAACTTGCGCACCCCTCTTCTGGAATAACCTCAAGATGTTTATAATCCTTCTTACCTTTCGTCTTAGAGGTGGTAGGAGATAATTGAACAATCATCATTTCGTGAGGTAGTAGTTCGCCGTCCACAGAAACAGTACGTTCTTCACCCATTAGATGGAGGTGTGTGTAAGTGTAGCTCTAATAATTCTCATAACAAAATCCTAGTATATTTAATATACTGGTGTGGTTACAAATGAGAGGAATAGAAAGTGTTTAAGGGGTTGGAGAAACAAAATAAAACAAAAGAACATAAGAGGAGACATTACCTTTAAATCAGGTAACTCTCCTTGGTTTGAACCAAAAGGGTTTCATGAAGAGCTTTCTGCCTAAGGTAATGCTTCTAGGATGAATAGATGGATTTAGAGAGATAATATGAGCAGGTTTTGGATGATCCAAGGGCTTGGGAGGTGTGTTTAAGGGAGTATAGGTGGGGGAATTTTATAAGAGGGAGGAGGGGCACTCTTGGAAGGTCATAAAATGTTACTTTATTATGAAGTGATTTTCGGATTTTAAAGGTCCCACTAAGATATATATAGAGGATAATGTGATAAGGGTTCTCAATCCACCCAAAAATAGGTTTTTTACAAGTTTATGTCTTTTATTTTACCTTGTATTTTCATTTTATTTTAATCTTTCATTAATGAGGTAATCACTGCATCATCATGGTGTCATAAATAAATTTATTTATTTAATGTATAAAAATTATAAAACAATTACCATGATGTAGGAAATATTTTTATACTTATAATAAATATTTATAGTCAAAACTATGACTTATATAACCCTATGTAAAAATGGTTTTAGTAAAACAATAAATGTTTCTGTCATTTTTATTTTAACTTTAAATAAAAACTTATTAATGTTATTTTCTTACCCAAGTGGATCCATGGGGTCCCCATGATGACCCATGGATATTTTTGGTCTTCCATGACTCATCCAATAATGGTAGGACATGTGTCAAGGTAATTTCATGTTATTAAAACATTATTTTTACCATAAATTACACTAATTACCTCTAATCACGATTAATAAAACTCAAAAGTTACTATTGCGTAAAAAATATTTTCATCCCATTGAAACACATTTTACTTACTAATGAAAACCATTTTTTTTTTGATTTTTTAAATTCAAATCACTTAAGCTGTAAAATTTCAGTTAAACGAAAAATATGTTTTTTAACTACAACTTAGTGGTTTCACTATTCATAAAAAATTGATGATTTTCAGAAAAATACCAAAAATTCATCCAAAGATTTATTTGATATTCAGAATTCAAAAATGATGTCCATTTCACCAAATTTATCACATTGGAGTTGCATTAATTAATTTTAGAATTTATTCACGCTGTCAAAACAAATAGAGTTCTTTTAAGAAACAATATCTATCAAACGATTGACACTTGTTTATATACAATTTCAAAGTTAAATTAATTATAATGACCAACATTTGATTAAATGGTAAAAATATATTTTAATTTAACTTTAAAACAAATTAAAAAGATAATATATCCATATAAATAAATTATACTAAAAGGAGGTTTTGAATTAAAATACAGCATTTTCACTATTAATTAAAATTGAACTTTATCGAAAAATACCAAAAACATACACAAAGTAAATTTTGATGTCCCGATTCTAAAGAGGGATTTTATCTTTTCAAATATAACATATAAATTTTAAAAAAGTGGATTTAAAAAGGGTTCACCATCAAAAGGCGGTTAATCGACCTTTTAAAGAATATTAGAATATTTATGCTTAAAATTGGATTTATTCAGATTTTAAATCTCTAAAATTTATTGTATAAAAGTAAAAATATTTAACAAACATATATAATCATTTTTTAGTAAGTTCCATTCATTACTTCCATTACAATAGTTAGGCGATGACTACCATTTAAAAAAAATATTATTATATTATTTGTGTGCAATGTAAGATTTCAATGAAACTCGTTGTCGCGTATAGGGTACGCCATCGAACATAGAATTCCCTTAACGAATATAGAAATTTCATGTTATTTATTTACCCAGGATGATACATCCTTCCCACCTTTTGGGAATTGGGTCCTCATAATTTTAAAATTGGGCTCCGAAACGTCATTGAAAGTCCCACATCAGAAAAAGAGTCAGTAAAACTATCACTTTAAAAGAAAGAAGGAGAAGTACAAAGGTCACCTAAGTTAAACCATAATATGTTTCCATGTAGGAAAAAATGGATATGGAAGAGAAAAAAAGGGTCATGTTCTGATGGAGAGTGATAGAAAACATGTTTAGGAGAAAGTTAAGCACCAGAAAATTACAAACTTGTGATGGGTTAAACGGTATTTGATTCCCTAGTCGGAAACGTTAACAAACAACATTTTTGTTTTAAGATACTTTTCATTGAGGAATTTATTTATGAGATTAACTAAATCATAAGGAAACATACTTACTTGTCATGTAGACTTTCATCTCTTACTAGATTTCTTACACAAAATCATATTTTCCCCAAAAGGTGAGTATTTAGGATGACTTGTACACATGAAGAGTGCTATAATCAACTTCTAGAGAATCACCTAATCCACAAAAGAGAACTATATATTTCCCATGTCTTTAGACCTTAACCAAAACCAAAATTGTTAGTATAAGATCAGATAATCTCAAAAAAAGAAAATCTTTTACAAAAATAAAAACAACTCTTAATCACCAAAATTTGTCAAACAACCCAACGTTCAACAAAGACCATTCAATAAACATCAATCCATAAAATTATTCAATGTAATCTAAACTAATATTGAAACCCATATATCTGAAGGATTTAATCACATAGTATTCCAAGGAAAATCTTAACATTTATCTTCAAATAATATAAATTACTCTTAAAGTCTCATATTGAAATGTAATTAACCTAATCAAATATCCTCCATGATAGGTTAATAATTTCCATATATAAACCAAAATAAACTTATTACTGATTCATAAAATCGTCTACCTATAAAATAATTAGACATACTAACTAGGGACTTCATGTTGTCCAGTGTTAGGTGATAAATTCCAGTCGCACTTTGGTTTTGGGTTCGATTCACACAGCTTCATCCGACGTGACTGGTTGTCACACGGTCTGTGTGTTGTCCTTATTCCAAAACTATATAATTCTTAAAACATTCCCCAAAAAGAGATAAAATATTCCAAAATAACCATAACATAATTTAACCTCAAGTTTATCTCAGGCATTTCATTTTCCATGACAACATATATTAATCCATAATTACCTCGAAACTAAGGATAATATAAACCTTAATGGTTACCTTTATAATTATTACATGAACATCCACATCGATTTTGTTATATCGTACATGATGCATTTGATAACTCACCAAGGTTCAAGTGGTTAATCATGAATCCTAATATTTGGTTGAGAAAAACCACAAGAGTTCCCATTACATCTCCCATATCATACAATTGTTCATTCAGAAAACCGTCACTGTTTTCTTCATATCCACTGTTACTTTGGTGCATGCTATATCCAGCCATTTACTAAAACCAAAAATGTTAGTGTGAGTATTTCATTAGAATCATCATATAATATCTTATGAGGAGGGTAAATACTAAGATATAATTATTCATGTTATCTTAAACTCATTCACTTTATCTAAAACTATGACTCTATCTGACATCCTAACCATTATGGTAATGTCACTTATGTCTAAAGAATTACCTAACCTCTAATGTTATCTAAACCGACTTTTGATACCAACTATAATGACCCGAACATAAAAAATTACATAACCATGAATTAAATTAATAATTCCCATAGAGGAATTTTTCAGGTTTAGAGTTTTAGAGAATTAGGAAATAACTATTACATCTCAAAAGATTACAAAGTAGAAACTTCTACTAAGTTTTCATAAAATAAAAAATCTTAAAAAGAAACATGTATAGTTCCATGTTTTAGATAGGATGTCTTTCCTTGATCCAATCCTTGACCCTATTCATCTTTAAGTTATGTGGAAAACATTTCGAAAACATGGGATGAGCATAAAAAAGCCCAGTAAATGAAACACAAAGAAGTAAAATTGTTAGTTTTTTAAAATAAAAAGTAAATCATGAATACTTTATCATAAGTAACAATTTTCACATTTATGAATTAGTAAACACTCTTCCCTGAATAAAAGATCATTACTTACCCTTTTGTAACCAAACGGTTAGCATAAAACCCATATAAATAACACTTAACAAATAAAGGTAACTTGGGACATAAACATACATAAATGGAATAACCATACGATCAACTTCCACACATATCACTAAATGTAATAGCTATACGACCGAATTATATACTCAATGCATTGAAGGTTATATTGTAACCTCCCATAATTATATTCACGACACCACCCATCCTATGGTTTATCACGTAACCACCAATAAAATGTCCAAGTACCATTAAAAAATCATAGCACATTAAATATTGAAAATATAAACATTTCACTATTAAAAATTCATTTTAAATCACAATATATCATTTCAAGATATCTAAAAAATCAATGATTTATCAAACTATTTTCAAAACCATTTAATAAAGTGATTTTTGAATCAAAGTGTCTCATACTACATTGAAGCTTTTAAAGGAATAACATTTAATAAAAACTTTATAATATCTTGAGAATAAAGGAATTCGTGATATAATATGCTGAATAATAGTATATACACCATATCTGAGTGAATTGGTGCAAAACAATAATAAAGTCTCAATGGAATATAAATTGAGACGAAATCCCTTATAAAGATGGTATCCTTTGATTAAGGATAAATCAATTACATAATTATGTGTAAAAAATACGAATACACCCAATATAAATGGATATTAAGTGAAAAAAAAACAAATTTCATTCATATATATTCATAGGATGACATATTCAAGATGTAAAAGATTAACCCAATGAATTAAAATTGATTTAAGAAGTCCCCTTGCTAAAATTCCACAGCCTAACGACATCTCTTTAAAAATTCAGAAAATGAGTTGATGAGAGAGAAAATTGTATCTCATCATTTGGAAATAAAATTTACATCAATAAGGATATATAATAACTTATCCCAATATAATAAGATGTAAATTAAAATACCTAACAAAAAGAATTCTTTTAAAAAGAGGAGGGTGAAAGGTTCTCTTACCGATTTGGGTAACTTTCGAAACGTACACCCCATGAAATAAGGGTCATACAATGAAGATGTAAATACCCATAAATTAACTTATATTAGACAAATAATACAATAATGGGAAGTACATACACCAAATAAAAGGAAATAGTGGAAAATGTAGCATGAATCTCATGGGAATAAAAAGTGAGATAAACCCCCCTTACCTCATTGTGATCAATTGAGTCGTATGGCCAAAAGATAATAAACACCAAATGAATCACATAATACCATGAATATAAATATAATAATAATAATATATATGAAATGGAAGTACACAATACACTATATTCAATTAATAAGTGGTGAACATTGGAAATCTCGTGGAATTAAAAATGATATAAGAAATCCCTTACGAAAATTTGGCAGCCTAACGATGCCACTCAAAACATCCAAAAATGGATCGATGATATCAAATAGGGCCTCAAATAATATTAAAAAATAATTTAGAGTTATTGGAATATAAAATAACATTCCCCAACATGTGGAAGAGGATCTTAAAAGAAGTGACATAAAAGAGAGTACTTAAAAAGAAAGAGAGAGGTAGGATCCCTTACCTCAATTCCAACTTGTCTTGTTCGTTTTGTTATATTCATGAATAATAAACTTTGTTCAATTAATAATTTCTTAAATAAACCCTTTAACATTTATTATTTAAATCATATCACATTTTATAATGTTATAATAATTAGTTAATCATGTGAGTTTATATCAGACGTTTTTGTCGATGTTCGGAACATGAGTCAAAAATGAACTTGTTTGAAAATAATTGTCCATGTAGTTATAATTACATCATATAAAGAATATTATTAATGATTTAAATATCATATATATCCATTATATATTCATTTTATACTATTCCATAACATTTGGACAAAAAAATTAAATGCACCGTTCATGGAGACGGTAGACCGTACGTACGCATGAACACTACTTTCATTTCTTTGTCATATTAATGGAATTAAAACTAAATGAGATATATATATAAATATTATAATTCCAGAATGATATTAATCATTTATATTTAATATATATCATATATATAGATATTATATATGTACTTATAATAGTACATAACATTTTAGGATAAGAAAATGAAATGCACCATTCATGGAGACGGTAATCCGTATGTACGCATAAACGCTACTTTCATTTATATTTAATACTTTAATGGAATGAAAACATAATGATACATAGGTATATTATAATTAATGTATTATATATTATATAACGTCATTAACTCCATCCTTTATACATCCCACATATGTCATTAACGATTCATATCACTTTGAGGGGCGGTAGTCCGCACTTCCTAAAATTGAAATTATCACATTTTCACAACATGAAAAGCATAAAAGTATTTTTTAAATACAAAATGCAGAAGAATTTAGAAAACATAAATAACATATATATCTTATATAAAATACAGTGACATCATAATGGACACCATGAGAGATGGTAGGAGATAATTGATCAATCATCGTTTCTTGAGGCAGTAGTTCGCCGTCCACAGAAACAGTATGTTCTTCACCCATTAGATAAAGGTGTTTCTAAGTGTATCTCTAATAATTCTCATAAAAACATCATAGTATATTTAAGATACTGGTTTTGTTAAAAATTAGAGTAATAAAAAGAGTTTAGGGGGTTGGAGATTCAAAATAAAACAAAATAACATAAGAGAAGACATTATCTTTATATCAAGTAACTCCCCTTGGTTTGAACCAAAATGGTATCTTGAAGAGATTTAGGCCTAAGTTAAGGTTTATAGGATTAATAGAGGAATTTTGAGAGATAATATGAGCAGGTTTAGGATGATCCAAGGGCTTGAGAGGTGTGGGTAAGGGAGTAGATGTGGGGGCATTTTATAAGAGGGAGGAGGGGCACTCTTGGAAGGTCACGAAATGTTACCTTATTATGAAATACTTTTCAGATTTTAAAGGTACCAAAAATATATATTTATAGGATAAGGTGATAAGGGTTCTAAATCCACCCATTAATAGGTTTCTTACAAGTGTAAGTCTTAGATTTTACCTTGTATTTTCATTTTTTTTAAATCGTTCATTATTGAGGTAATTGCTGCATCATCATGGTGTCATAAATAAATTTATTTATTTAATGTTTAAAAATTATAAAAAAATTACCATGATGTAGGAAATATTTATACCTTTCTAATGAATATTTATAGTCAAAAGTATGACTTATATAACCTAGGTAATTTGTTTTAGTAAAACATTACATGTTTGTGACATTTTTATTTTAACTTTAAATAAAAATTTATTTATGTCATTGTCTTACCCAAGTGGCTCCATGTGGGCCCCAAGTTGACCCATGGATTTTCTGGGTCGTCCATGACTCATCCAATAAGGGTAGGACATGTGTCAATGTGATTTTAGGTTATTAAAACATTATTTTTACCTTATATTACAGTAATTACCTCTAATCGCGATGAATGAAACTCAAAATTTAATATTCACCAAAAATTATTTTCATCCCATTAAACCACATTTTACTTACTAATGACTACCATGTTTGTTGGATTTTTGAAATTCAAATCACCGATGCAGTAAAATTTCATTTAAATGAAAAGTCTATTTTTTAACTACCACTTTGTGGTTTCACAATTCATCAAAAATTGCTGTTTTCAGAAAAATACAAAAAATTCATCCTAAGATATATTTGATATTACGAATTAAAAAATTATTTCAATTTCACCAAATTCATAACATAGAAGTTGAATTAATTAATTTTATAATTAATTCCCGTTGTCAAAAC
The DNA here is from genome assembly GCA_963277665.1 of Viscum album. Lineage (NCBI taxonomy): Eukaryota > Viridiplantae > Streptophyta > Magnoliopsida > Santalales > Viscaceae > Viscum > Viscum album. Next base: position 1,388,014,058 of record OY728162.1, on the reverse strand, counting down.
AAATAGCATTTTTTAAGAAACAATATCTATCAAAATATTAACAGTTGTTTATGTCCAATATCAATGTGAAATTAATTCCAATGACCACCATTGGATTAAAAGGTAAAAATATATTTTAATTAAAATTTAAAACCAATTAAAATGATAATCTATCCATATAAATAAATTATACTAAAAGGAGGTTTTGAATTAAAATATAGCATTTTCACTATTCATTATAAATGAACTTTATCGGAAAAATAACAAAAACATACACAAAGTAAGTTTTTATGTCTCGATTCAAAAGAAGGATTTTATTTTCTCAAATATAACATATAAAATTTTCAAAAAGTGGATTTTAAAAACGGTTCTCCATGAAAAAGAGGTTAATCGACCTTTTAATGAATATTAGAATATTTATGCTTAAAATTGGATTCATTCGCATTTTAAGCCTCTAACATTTATTGGATAAAAGGAAAAATATTTAACAAACATAAATAATCATTTTTTAGTTAGTTCTGTTCATTCCCTCCATTACAACAGCTATGCGATAACAACCATTTAAAATAATATTATTATATAATTAGTGTGCAATGTAATATTTCAATGAAACTCGTTGTTGCGTATTGGGTACACCATCGAACATAGCATTCCCTTCACAAATATGGAAATTTCATATTCTTTATTTACCCAGGATGTTACAATATATATGTAAAATTATTCCCTCAAAATTCTATAAATTATGGTGCTAAAAATGAGACAGTGTCCTCTTGTATGTGTCTAAATAAATGACCTCCACACCTTGGTGATCTACTGAAACATTCCATTAAATTTCATCCATGTCAACCTAATGGGGATGTTAATATGGTTCTATTTCTATATAAGAAGAAATATTGGTTCTCTTAAATCTAGAATAAGATAATCATTGTTGGTTGAATAATTACATTTTTAATTAATTTTAACTTATTTATCATTTTCTACCAAAACACAAACACATGTGATGAATATCATTTTTCATGATTCTTATATAAGTCTATACCAAGTATGGAAAAAACTTCTCTAATCATCCTTGGTAAACTAGAATTTAATTTCCTCATATCTATGGTGATAATAACATCTAACGTCCTAACTAATATCTGATGATTACAACATTTGTTAAGCATAAATGACATTGTCATCAAATATAATCACACATCCCCACCATTCATATCACCAAAGTCCATCATATCTCTCAAACCGCACCTTCGATTCAATTTTTTTCATAATCCCCTACCTCTAAAGGTATCCTTTCTAGGATAGAGATATGAGGTATAACCTGCCAACAAAAACAATTCATAACCCATATGAAATCAAAATACATGTACTGTCATATGTAAAATATAATTTAAAACTATAATTACAAAATGTATATCTAGACGGTGACAATGACCTCTTTAATTCTCGATAGATGCATAAAAAGACCGCCAATCAAGTGACAAACATATCAATCCACAATATGATACATATTACCTAAATATGAGTCTACATATATATCTGGTCAGAATAATATGTATGCCCAGTATGATTATAAAATCTCTCATGGAAAATATGAAAAATGACATTAAACCCAGTGTATATGAACATTTTGACATACTCATCACATAAATAGGTAATAATAGTCTCATATTCATACCAAGGATCCGAAACTAAGTATAATATAAAAGTAAACAATCCTATAACAAATGATATATATATATATATAATAATGTATCCTGCATCCACATCCCCAATGGTTTTATTCTCTCACACCCCAAAGGTTGTGTCAGGTTCACATCCCTCCTATCGATAATCTTACACCATGTGAAATTGTATCACCACCATTACTACATCTTGTGTATCCTACCATATCATCACCACCGTATCCAAATAGTTACCAAGTATTTCCCTAGAATAAATTATAGTATATCTACATGGATTTTATGACAATTAATAATAGAAAATGAAATCACATATATAGAAAATTGAAAATCCTATGTTTAGAAAAATGTATATAATATATATCTAGTCATTATATCCAACAAAAAAAGTATAATAATCATTTATTCATCTCAACCCTTGTAGTAACCCAACTTATATCATAATAAATTATATACCAAAATACTCATATACATATAAATCTATAAGGAGATCATGTTAGAGGGGAATTCATTCATTCATTCCCTCACTATCTTTGATGTTGGATAAAACACCTCCAAAACATTTGGGTGTTGAATTACTTATCGTAATGGGCATGGTAGCATATAAAATTAGAAAATGTAGAATAATAACATGAAAATACACACTAAAGGGAAACACCTTGACATTGAATCATCAATTTTTATCAATTCACAAGACCCTAGGCTTCCACTTCTAAGGACTTGATATAAAAAAATTAGTAAGTTTATTTCATGCAATAGTTATTAAAAACATAAATTGATAATTTATTTTAATGATTTAAAATTATTTTCATGATATTCCTTATTTTATTTATATAATTACAAGGTGGTTGTAGAATTAAAAAGAAAATTTTTATGGGTAGCGATAAATATGGGATATTAATAATTAACAATAAGATGTTATTATTAATAACATTAGAGGATCAAAGAGTGAGTTCAAGGATTGTAGTGGGGCTGAGAGAAAATGATGTCAGACATCCACAATAACTGTATTGACACACATAACCACAGCATAAGTAGAACAAAAAATTAATGTTGTGAATAACTTGATAATATAAGAAACAATGGGAGTTTAGAATGTTGTTACATGGTGTGACACATATTTTGACCATGTCACATTGGGTCACAAAAATTAAAGTCATATTTTGGTTGAATAATTATTAGATGTAACATTGACTTGATAGGGGACCTACTTGCATGGAAGATATATACATGGATTAAATTAATAGATAAATATGGGTGAATTTAATATCACTTGAGTGATATAATTTTTTATACATTATAAGGGAGGATTCCAATAAGAATCGATATAGAGACTGAAGCATTGGAAATATTGATGTGCTACTATAGAGTCCTTTACTATTCCATATCTAAATATTCAGTATGGATTTCTCTTTATTATTTTTCACCGCTTAATGGACATCATGAGGGAGGGATTTAATTATGGAATGTGTAAAATGTAAAGGTGAATTATACATATTAAATGGTTTGATTATTTATATTTTATGTTTGGTTTTCTTATTTTCTATTAATTCAACTAAATAATTTGTCTTTTTTTTCTATGCATGACCATATTATATCAGTGATAGGGAGAGATAATTGGAATCATATTAATAGAAATATGTCTTATATGTCAACCTTCTATGGAAAAAATTATAATTTTTAATTATTTTTAAATTATATATTTTATTAATTATATGAATTATCATGACTAGTCAGGAAAAAGATGGTAAGCGGGAGGGTGAGTATTCACCTGGAATAGGGGTTTTACATTGATTAAATTATAATGAAAATATAAATGAATAATTGGACTTAACATAATACAAATTACATAAACCTAGATCATCCATAATTTTATATTCTTTATTTTTATGATTTTCTCCATCCCTCCCTCCAAAATCCACCTAATTATTTTTCTAGGTTTTACTTATGTATTCATTCATTATTTATTTATTAATTATTAAAATTGGGAATTACATATATCTTCCTCGTTGGATTGACCAAGGGACTTGAAATATCATATAATACATAATTTTATAGTTAGTGAGTTATAGTTTCATTTTTCATAAGATTCTAAATTAGATATCCTAATTAGAATGAATGATACAATCCGGTGGTATCATAATTTTGAAATAGTTACTTGGTATGATGTTATCTTAATAATGTCATTTTATATTTAGGATATGAAATTCTTCATTTTTTTTGTTTTACATATTTTAGATTGGTTTTCTTAAAAATTATTTGAATTTACATTGTGGAACATGGTTATTTTTTATTGTGAATGAAATAAATTATTTCCAATTGAATAAGTATGAATGGTATACCATAAAAACAATGGATCTCTCACATGAAGTTGATTAACTATATAATATCGGGTTTTCTCAAAATGAATGTTTTAAAAGAAATTATATGTTTTCCTTCCAGATTCCTATAAGGGAATTTTTTTTAATTTTCCCCTAGAATAGGACATTAAATAATTTTAATTACCACTATATAGGATCTAAAATATGGGTTTTACTCTAATACATGGATTTTTTTTAATTCCATGTCATTCAAATATTTATGGAATAATTAATAATTAGTAATTAATCAAATAATTATAATTTATTATTGTAGGTTTTTTAGTTTTTAGATTTTTATGATGAATTAGATTGACATTCCTTCTCCAACATTAAGACTGAAACATGGAATTTGTATAAGGAGATGAATAATCTAATGTTGGCCATCAAGGTAGGGCCCAACCTTATTTTCCTACGTAAAGATAATTTTCTTTTTATTTTTTTCATCATTTCATTCCATTACATATCACATACTTACATAAGATGGTTAATAATTCTAACAACCTATATAGAAAAGGGATAGTGAGATAGAGTGAGATAATAAGAGATCAGGGAAGAGAGGTACCACCTTGGAGCTTAGTAAGAGCTGTATCATCATTTGGAAATCGCGAATCAAGAAAATGAGTGAAGCTTCATAGTATTCCTCCCATGTTCTGTCATTTTTATTTTTTTTCAATAAATCATTTTAGATTTAATTTTTTCAAGTCTTATAGATTAATTATTTCTAATTAAGACACCATAAGGAATATTTATACCTTTTTTGAAGAAAACAAGGGTTTTCTTGGTGATTCATGGGCATCCCCATTTGGAAATCCCAATCACACAGTGTAATGATTTGAAAGACATGTCATTTTTTATTCACGTTTGGGTATGATTAGTTTTTACAATGTACATGCCATTTATGGATATATATAACTTTTACTAAGAATCAGCCATTTAGTCATCTACAAAAAATACAACCTGTTTAGGGGCACATAGTTGTGTTGAGTTCACAACCAGACCTAGGGTGGGTTTCATTCCATTTATAAGTACCATAAAATAGATAATACATGTCCAAGTGTCCCAGGTAGGGTCCATGACCATTCTCTGTATGGGTCAAACACCATTTATAAGTACATGACTTGTGTATGTATATTCAAAGGCCTTATGATGTACATAGGTAGGTTCCCCATGCAGGGAACATTCTTTGTACAAGATCCAAAATCCATGTAATTTGTTTTTTACAACATGACATGATTGGGATTTGGGGGGTTCAATTCATGTACTAACGTTTTCATGTCAGGTAATTCCCCCATTATAGTATTTTTATGGTTTTCATATCCTTCATCCCAGGTGTAATAATCCTACACATAAAGGCCTATTTTTATTTTTCCCAAGTGTATTGTAATAGTGAAACCCTTAATGTTATTATATGACTCCTAGGGGGAGCTTTGGGAATTTTGTTAAAGGGGGAGGTTCTTCTTCTAGTAATAGAATCTAGCTATCTTCTAATAGTTATACAGTTGATATGAGATGGTTTTCCATTCATATATTTAAACCAATATCTAGGGAATTTGTTTTTTAGGACAAGATTCCATATTATCTTCTGTCCTAGAGGATCTTGTGTAGGATTATCAACCTTCATACAGTTATTGAGGGTCCCAAATGGATTGACACCTCTTATATTATAACCTAGGGAATAAAATGGTCGATCCTTCTATTTTATTAATCATCCCATAGATCCCTTGTACTGTGAATCTACATTGTACACTTTTATTGAGGGTCCCATGTAGAATTCCTTTACCTATATACCATCTATGAGGATATTGAGTATAATGCCTCTTCTATGTGTTGAATTGAGGGACCATATTGGTTCCTTGATGTATGTTTGGATTTGAACTATTGTATTTAGGTTATTGGGTAGACATGAAAGTGGGTATCAAGTTTGAACCTGAACTAAATTTATACATTATGACGTTGTGGGTGTGGCGGTGGGAGTATCCATTCAGAAAATGTAACTCTATTTTTTTTCTTTCACATATATACTACTGATTTAGTAATGATTACGAGAGGTATTTCTTAGTTTGTCATGAATAAGGTGGATGTGATGTGAATCTTCATAGGTTTTTAAGGCGTACTTCTTTGGACCCAGATTTTGAGAACTTTTATTCATATCATTGGGATTCCTAGATTTACTTCTTGAGACCCATATCATAAATTTACTCTGATTCATAGACCTACTTCCTATGATTCAAGAATTTATCCATATATTTTTAGATGAAACTCATATCCATTTTTAGATGTAGGAGGGGATGATTCTTCTTTCCTTGATTTAATATTCTATAAGGATGATTCTACTCTCCTTGATCAATTTTATAATGAATTGGATTCCTCTATCATTGACTTGGGGTATAGAAAAAATGATTAGTTTCTTCTCGATTTGGTATATGATGAGGACCTCCATATGAATTTCCTAATATCCATATGATGATACATATATTATCTTGGTGTTTGGAATATATTTTTCTTGTTTATGACAGACTTTTTCCATGATGTTCAAAATTAGAGACCATGAGGGGTGGGCATGACATCTCACAGACGATCTCTCCTTTTTCATCACCTATTGGTCAGACTCTTGGAGACTATTCAAGTTAAAATGTTGTGACTACCAACTAACTTGGATATATGGATAAGACATTGTAAAACACTTACTTTTCATGACAGACCTGACATCTAGATTTATTACATTTGATTCATTGTCTTTTAGTATGTTACATCCTTCATTTTAGTGATTGGATGTGAGTACAGGTAAACCTAGGGCTAGGACATGTATCCCCCTTTGGTGACATATCTTGCTCAGATACTTTTCTAGAAATGGATGAAGAATGAATGTTTTTTATTAATATTAATGTTATAGTTAATTATATATAGCTAGTGAGTTATGACATCCACCATTATTCCCTTTTCATTAGATATTTGTATGACCTAGATTATAGACCTATGTATTGAATACTATTGATTTTTGTTATTGTTTATCACACTCATGTATATGCATATACATGTATACAGATTTATTGGAATATGTATATACCCATAAAAATATTTATATACCTGATGGAATATTCTTAGTTAATCGGGATTATAGACAAGGGGATCGACTGTGTTTTCATATTACTTACTACCTTTAATATTCTGGATTTTTATTTTCTAGGCTGAGAAACTTTCCTGAGTATGTACTTAAGAAAAGAAGGATTAGAGTTTCTTCTTTAGGGTGGCCTAATATAATTATTTCTCAAACCTGTACATTCACTTCAGTGTACATGTATACCTTATGACTTTTTTTCAGGTTGACCATTGATACATGATATACACATCAAAGTACTAGCATTTCATGAGGGAGTAGAGACACTCATGTGGATTATCTGATTGGGGTGTAGCATATTGGTAGAGTCATGAATATATGTTATGTGGTCTACCTCAGATTAAATAGTTGTTCCTTGTATTTTTTTAATTTTATTTTATATACCCTTGCATGTATAGTCGGTTCAATGGGTGACCAATGTTGTATGTATGACATGACTATTTAGAAATTTAATGAATTTAATTTATCATTAAAAAATATTCTATTTTGGTTATTTGATTCTTTAATAGTCTATTTATTTACTACTTTGGGTGAAATCTCGTAATTTACACATTTGTTCTCTGATATAAGGGGTACTCTTTCAATGGACACACCACTGGCCATCACATACAATCAGTAGCCTCTAGAATATAGAGAGATGAAATTGATGTCTCATTTTAAACTATCTTAGATAACCTATTAGTGTAATACATGTGTAAGTGTTACAAAGTTGAATATCTCCCAATAAGTCCACATATCATAGGGTTTCATCCATGCATCAATCTCAATTGATGGAATATAACACGACTATACACCCTCTCTAAGGGAGGTACGAAACAAAAAAGACCTAATAGTTTCAGAATATTGGTCATTGACTTACCTAGTCCTGGTTTACGGACATTGTGCCCCAATTATGAGATATCATTTATAGGATTATAGGGGATACCCAAAGGTCCTTATTTTTGAATTAGAAAATTTTTGGTTGTTACAAAATTTGATCACGGGGAACCTATAATAGAGGTTGGTCCATGTGTATAGATGACTTTTTAGGTATTGATATTTTTTTATGCATTCATTATGTGACCATTTCATGGTTATTTCTTAGGTATTATGATTTTTTTCATAGGTATTCCTTCTATTTATAAGAAATCACCAATGAATTATTTTTTAAGAATGGATTTTGTAGGAAGGACTTTTTAGGTTCCTGTCTCTATTGAATAGTGTTTCCATGATTTATAATGTAGTTATATTGTGAATATGCACACATGACTAGAACAATTTTTGGGTGATAAAAGTTTGTGGAATAAATTCTGGTAAATGTGAGGTTCCATGTTTTAAAGAGGGGTTCCATGGGAGGTTCTGGGATTAAGAGATTAACATGTCATGTATCATTGTCAACATATCCATATAATGGGGGACTGATGAGTACACAATTCATGTTGCAAATATACAAAACTATTTCATGTGGAATCATTATAATCATAAATCTGTGGGTGGTCATATAAAAATTAAGGGCCAAATTTTTCATGTAATTCCATGGGAATGGATTACTAAGAGATATGGTTAGAATAAAAATATCCCTCTGTGATAGAGGAGACAACATAAATTAATTTGGTAACATATGATAGTTGACCCCTAGAGGTACCTACACACATATTTTGAGGCATCATGATTTCTGTAGTCATATGGTGGAAAGTATATCTTTTTTAGGAGAGTTTACCTCGAGGGATCCATAATATCCTTTTTATGAAATCTTTGATTCCTCTTAGTTTGATATTATCATGATCAATCTTTAAATATTCTTGAATACAAAAAGAGGGAATAAGTTCTATGTAGATCTTCTTTTCTTTTATATTTCCTTCCATGTTTTATGGAGGAGGCTATTAAGGATTTGATCTAGGAGTATTATGTAAAAATCCATGTGGTTGGGAGTACAACATTATCTATTTGAGGGTGGTGACAATCATTTCAATTGAAATTAAACATTTTTAATGGGATTTTGAGGAAAACGATTGGTTGTGAGACAACAATATGTGTATTCCTTTTGTGGATCATACAAGATCAGTAATAGTTATGTGTGTCATGTGTAGGGACGCTGTGGATGTTATAGGACTAGTTGTTGGATATTCACGATTGTTTAAGTGGTGTAGATACCTATGTTGAGAGCATGAATGCTAGTTTTAAAACTGATTCTTATTACGGAAGATAATGTTTATAGTGGATAGGTTATAAGAAGCCTTGTTTTTTGTAATATAAATTTTGTAAAAATGTGTAAATTTTTACTTTCAAATGATTATGAGGGTTAAAATGGGAATTTTAGATCAAAATATGACCTTGGATAATTTTTCAAACCACTGTGTTCCTCATGGGATTTGGTGTATATCCTAAGACAACTGTTTGGTGTAATTTTGAGCTAGTCAAATTTTAATATAATAATCAATAAACAATATATTAATTAATTATTATTAACCTATTTTTTCCGGTTTGTTCAACCATATCATCTGAATGGAGGGTTGTATTTAAATTCTATCTCTACCATTGAGTCCATAATGAGGAGTTTTTTTAGGTTTGGCTTAAATTCAAGTTGTCCATTAGGGCCTAACTCAACCACTATTTTGTGCATTTTTTTCAGTTCATTTCCTTCTTTTATTTTCTTTTATTTTATATTCTTCTTTAAATTCCAGGAATTCTAATGAACATCCCAAAAAGGATTCCTCTTTCATGAGAATGAGTTAAAAGAGGGATATTGTGAGAGAGAGAGAAAGAGATAGAGTGAGAGAGGTATTACCATGGATCTTTGGAATATCTATATCATCGGTGACAACCATGGATCACATAAATATGTGAAACTTAGTCGAATTCCTCATAATGATTATCCATTTTTTATGTTTTTTGTAAATCCCCTTATATTTTCCATTTTCAGGTACTATAGCCTTATAATGACTATATAGGACCCAATGAAGTTCGATCAATATATTTTTAAGAGAAAACATGGGTTTCAAAATGATTTTAGGGGTTTCCCATTTGGAATTGCTAATCCCATGACATGATGTATAAGAAAACAATATTTGTGTTCTTCCTTTTTAGGGAAGATGAATTTTTAATAAGTGAACTCCATGTTTGGGTTAAACACGTAGGGTATTGGGGTATAGACATAAACTCGAGTACTTATCCAAAAAACCCATGTAGGGTCACATGTTCTAATAGAGTATACAACCAGAACAAGAGTGGGATGCACACAATCTATATAAGTTCCGAAAAAAAGATAATCAATAATGAGGTAACTTGGGCAGTGTAGACAATAAAACCCCATGTTGGTCACACATAATTTAGATTTACGTAGATAGGATTTGTACATTTCTTGGCCATGTATGTTACACATGAGGGTACCTCGTTTCATGTACATGATGTGTACCTGATCAAAACTATGTGCATGTTGGTTTTTAAATTCTAGGTCTGGATTGAGTAAACACCCATTCTGGGAATTGGGAGTATATGTTGTGTACTAGGGTATACATTCCATGTACTTTACCTTGAAACACTTTTAATGGTCTTTTGTATCTTATTTCCCATGACGACATGTCTATTTTGTGGGAGTTTATTTATTTCTTTATAGAAGATAAACCTAGTCTTCCACAAAATTATTTCATTGATTTATCAATATAACTCATACCTGGTGTGACAACATTTTCAAATACACTATATAGAATGGGCCTAATTTTTGTGTAATAATCGAAGACGTAAATCAAATAGAATCATAAGAAATGATTTATAAGGGTATTTGTGTCACATTGTGGTGCAATTTTTCATTTTTTAATATTAAATATTGATCAATGTGGCTCTTTATTGATTGTCATGAACATAATTAGATCGTTATCCAAAATATATATCATATGCCTCATATTTATGTGGTTCTTTATCAACTATGAGGATATCACTAATTTTCCAAGATTGATATTCATTATGGGTATCATCAATTAATGTTCAATAGGGATGATATACCTATTACAATATTCCATACAATGTATGGACTATATGAATATATTATGATTCCATTTTTTCTTTTTTATTTCGACCACTATCTTCATAAATTTAACGAATGGATCCTTTAGTAATTACCTTAACTATTTTTTGGTAGTCTTCATTTATCACATTGTTATATATTCAACATTAATGGAATACAATGAAGATAAATTGAGTGTTTTACTAATTAGCATAATGATAGAAAATGTTTTTGAAAAATTTCCAATGTGATATTGTTAGAAATTAAAAGTATCATTTTGGGGGAATATAATCTCATGAAGGTCTATATTATAGGCTCATTCAGAGTCATATACTAATAAATGATTTCATAGACCAACCAATTTTACAGAAATTAATAGTTTTTGGGTTTTATTGATATTATCAATGTATTATGAAACGTTTCTCATGAAAGTATCATCCATTCACAAAATTAACTAAGATGGGATCTAAGATACTTTGGATGAAAGAATGTGAGGTAAATTTTGAGGAAGTGAAGAAATGGTTAATCAGTGAACCTATTCTTATACTACCCTATATCAGAGAAGAGTTTGTAATCTATAGTGATTTATCAAATAAGTGTATGGGTTGTGTTATTTGTTATAATTTTACGGTAATAGATTATACACCAGAAAATTGATATTTAGTGAGAAAGATTACTGAACTCAAGCTTTTGTTATAGCTATATTAATTTTTTCAATAATGATATCAATGAATTTTATTTATCTATAAAATTGTGATATTTAAACTCCTCATAAATTTTTTATGAATATATTTACCCAAAAGACCATAATTTGGACCATGGAAGATTGTAGGTATCGATTATTAATTATTATTTCTCAAAACATTACAACCCTATGAATGAAAAAAAAGGTTGAAGATGGTTTGAGTCAGATAGACCATGCTATATTATGTAGGTTGATTATAAATATAGATCCAATATTTCTAGATTTTCTACTGATAGATATGTAAACCGTAAAAGAAGTAGGGAAATATTATCTTTCTGAAATCAATGTTCTATCATATATCCATGCAAGGATTAATATGGGACAAAAGGAAGTACTAGAGATGAATAAAAATGTTAGAATGTTTCATGATTTTAACCATGATTTTAACGCAATGATAAGTTCATGGAACCAATTATGTGTTCCATCTATACCATATTTGAATAAGGTTCATTTAGATGAGGCTCATAGTTCATAAATTTCTATTCATCCTATATGTACTATAATGTATGTAGATATAGAAGAATATTTATTGTAGGATATCATGAATAGGGATACTTGTATTTATGTATCTTAGATCATGGTATGTTAGAATTTTATGACTAGGATTTATGTGCCTATGAATATGTTACAACCTTTACAAAAACCAAAATATAAATGCGAAAATATCAACATATATTTTTTCAACATTCTACCTGAAACATCTACTGCTCATAATGCTATTTGGGATGTAGTAAGTAAACATAAAAGGTTAGAAAATTCATTAATATTATTTCATATTTCACTCTTAACCTTATTTCTATAATTTATATTAAGAAAGTGGTTAGGTTGCAAGGATTACCTAAATTATTTTTTATGTTATCGGGGCCCAAGCATTACATTGATGTATGCGGGAAGTCTTTAGTAGGCTAAAGACATAGAGTTGAGGTTATGTAGTTCTTATCATACTCAGATATATGTATTGACTAATTCATCCATTAAAACTCTATAGGATTTGGGGGCATCTTAATCTTGGGATTAAATAGGTGGTTAGGGTCAACACCATCATGTAGTCAAGTTTTCGTTCAATGATGTCATTAAATCTAGAATTCAGATGATGAATTATGATTCCCTGTATAGAAAGAAATGAATACCTCTAATATATCGAACGATGTTGAATAATTAAATATATTGGGACCTGAGTAATATGAATAAAATTTTGAGTACATTTTATCAATTCAACAACACATTAAAGAAGATCATATTTGGTAGAAAATTGATGCAGATATTCATCGATGAGATATGGGGATCAAAGCTGAGGAGAAATTGTGTCTCCAAATTTTCACTATAGAAGAAGGTTATAGAATTATAAAATGATCAAATGTCCATTCGTAGGTACATTGTCCACTGTATGATTATTAATCAAGAAGGGATAATAGTTTATCTTCAACACTTTCATTAAACCTCTCTAAGGTAAACAATAACTTCTATATTTATCACATGGGGATGTATATACCTCATGCATTACATGTACTAAAATTATTGGTTATATAATATTTTTAGGATCATTTTAATGAATAACACGTAGTATAAATCATGGGTCATATAGAGAACGTACTATGTAATAATACTGCAGACCTAATTAATGTTCTCTAGAGGATCCGAAAATTCAAAAAAGCAACATGGGAAGCTAAAGATGCGATTACACTATGTTATCCTCATTTTTTTATCAAATTGAAGGGATAAATATTTGTTATACTCATTTAATTTGGGGTACAATGTTCCAAAGGGAATACACATATATATATATATGATTTTTTATATCATTATTTACATGCAACACTTAGTGAAAGGAACCACAATATCTTATTAAAATATTATTATTTAATTTGATGGTTATCTACGAGAAATTGGATCATCCATTATGAATATTTCTGAAAATATTTTTTATAAATATTCTGATCTACATATATATAAAATGCCATTATTATTTCAAAATTAATAAAAAAAGAAAATAAAATTCATTTGAAAGAAAAAGAGTTTTTTCTAACAGAACTATTTTTATGGAGACAATGTGGTTTTATCATAATAAATTAAATTAACCTCTATTGTTGAATGATTTCAATAAAATTTGTATAATATATGCAATCTTATAGATGTCTAGAATGTGATCCACCTTCTAGCTCACTGCCCGAAACTCACAATGCCGAATCCCTAGCGAATGCGGAAGGATGATTCCCCCCCCCTTTCCTGGCAGCAGGAGGGGGGGTGGATGATCCGTTTATACTACCTTTGAAGCCGCAAATCCCCTTTGTTCCTTTTACTAACCCTAACTTTCTTCCCGATTTTCCATCGATTGCGCTAAATCCGCAGGTGCATGATCTTAATCTTGGAAATCCCCATCTCCCGTTCTCGGTGTTGGATTTCTCTGAAGAATCAAAACATCGTGATCTGATCCTGGTGGCACGCTTAAACTCTCGATGACTGTCTATTGATGAATATGATCGGTTTGTCTTTTCCAAATGGTACTTGCGGGACTAAGTAGTGGTTGGTCTTCTTGATAATCATCATATGATGATTTGTTTTTCCTCTGATGCAGACCTTTTTCGTGCATGGTCCAACACTCCACGACGTTGCAATGGCTGTAATATTTTTCTATTTCGGTGGATGATGTACTTCTGTATGAACCGGGACACTACCTTCATTCCAATTTGGGTAAGTCTTCCCAATCTGCCTTTACCGTTTCAAAATCCAGTGATTTTTTGTATGCTTGGGAACATGATAGGTCATTTTTTATGCGCTGATGTGCGTACGTCTACTCTGTTCCACTCGATTAATCCCCGGTGCTTCGTTGAAGTGGATATTTCTAGGCCACCAGTGGAATGGTTCTAGATATCAGTCGAGGAGCAATTTCGATGGAAGCAATCTGTTGTCTATGAATCTAGGTTTGATTATTGCTCTAGATGTAAGAGTTTTGGTCACTCCTATTCGACAAGTCATGCTGGAATCCAGAACAAGAGGTCACCAGAACCGAGCTCACACACAGAGAACATGAGACATGCTGTGGTTGATCCTGTGAAAAACAATTTGGGACCTCGGGGCACATTGCCTTTTGACACTTCCATGGGTGTTCCTGTAAACCCATTGGTGTCTGTTGTTTTCACTCGACTCAGGAAGGATCTAAAGAGAGGGAATGACTTGAAAGGAATTGACCCCAAGGGTGCTGGTGTTGGTGTTGTAGAACTATCTTATGATGAACCAACAGCTGCAACATCTCAGCAGGAGTCCGCTGCCTCTGCTGTACCGGTGAGGGATGTCAGTGTCAATCGGACTGATGATGGTGCAGATAATCAGAGGAAAGGAAGTAGCTGTGATGATGTGTTTAAGGGCGTGCATGGGATTGTTTCAAATCCTGAAATGGACCACATGCAGGGGTTTGCTCCAGCTGTAAATAAAACTGGGTCTGCAGGATGTAAAGGTAACAGAATAGTGGATCTTATTGGCAACTGCAGTGGTTAAGATGATGCTGCTAATGATGTGATGATCACAGTACCCACGGGGAATCGTTTCCAAGAGTTAAGCATGGAAACTGGGGATGAAATTACTCCTTTATGTGGAAGTGGATACAGGCAGAATGAGTCAAAGGAGGATGCAGTAGTGGGTAAAGGTGGGATTGAAGCTGAAATGGTGGAGCAACCTCACTGTTTGGCCATGGTTGATATGAATAAACAGTTTTAGTAAAATCAGTTGGTGAGGTTTCAAGAGATGCAGTGCCATGGGAACTGGGGGGAGCTTGTTGAAAGCGATAAGGAAAATGATGGGGACACGGTTAGGACATCATATAGTGAGATTGTCCAAGTGGGTAACAAGGTGCTTCCGGTGATCCAGGACAAGGTGTTTTCCTCACCGTGAGGAAGGTTGAGGAAAGGCTACTCCCATTTGTCAAAGTCGATGCCTACCTGAACTACTGTCACGAGTATGCAATCTTCCACTAAGTTTCTTAAGCTGGAGCGGTTGATTCTGAGGAGTAAGTATGATAAGGTTTTGAAGCACCATGAGAGTTCGGTGTGGGAAACGATGACTGAGGAAGAGTCTATTTATCATGGAGGCGGTGAGGGGTGTGACTTTGAGGACATGTTTTGACTGTTTTGGGTCTGTAATGCTTGTTTCCTACTTTTTTATTTTATTTTAACAAATTTTCAGGGGTTTCTACCTCTGGCTACGCTTTCCTGGTATTAAATCATATATTTTAAAATTCATATAATTTTTTCTAAGAATGTGCTTTTAATATATATCTATTTTTAATTTTAAAATTTTATTTTTCTAAACTACAACTTTTATCAGGTTTAGTGCACCTAGTTTAAAAAATAATTTTTCCCACTTTTAGAAATTGAATCCTAAAAACTATGTTCCCTATTTTTAATAATTAGGAATATATATTCTAAATAGATCAGTTTATTTTTAGATCAATATGATTGGTATCCATAGTATTTTTTTAACCCGATAATGGTAAAAAATGAAAACTAGGGTACAATCATTAGGATAATGATTTAAATTTATCTACTACTCTCCTTTATCCTATTAGATGGGTGTATTTTGATCATTTCCATTAATTCCTACAAGTTATGGAAACATGGTTACATATTTCTCTATAGCAGATCCTTATATTCTTTTACTTAATGTATAAATGAAAAAAGTCACTCTCTTGATATTAATTAGTCTAAATTTTTATTATAATGATTAATAAAAGATTTGTTTTTTTAAAATTTATTTAATTTCTAATTTTTTTATCATAATAATTTATGTATAATTTTTGGTAATCATTTTTATATATTCAAATTTAATTCAGAGGCTATATTTATCCAATTAAATAAAAAATTAAATCAATGATTTTAAATTTATTAAATGTATTATAAAGGATGAACTATTATGTTAAAAGAATGTTTTCTATAATTATAACATGTTATTTCTGTATGAATTTTTTATATGTTAATTCAATTTCTTCCAAGTTGTTTTGAATGTTGAAATATATAAAAAGTTTAAAAATGACATTACTGTTATTTTATGAAAAAATATTTTATTAAATTATTTAAAGACAATTAATATTAATTATTAGGAGAATTTTGGTGCCATATGGTCTTGAATTTCATCCCTTGTCCTTTGAAGATCCAATTTTTACCTTTTTTCTAGAGAATATAACCCTTTATAATTAGATAATGTGTTTCCATGGTTAAGGTAAAAATCATCATTGAATGGGTTATTAAAAAAGATACTATTTAAAATAACACCTTTATTAGGTGATTATATTTAGGTCATATAATAATATTAAATTGAATCTCTATTCTTATGAAATCATTTTAATTTACAATTACATTATCTTATTTTTATATTTTCATTCATTTCTTATTTAATCGTCCCATACCTAATAATATGACACACCTTCACTCATTACATTAAACCTTATTATTCCATATAGATCTACCAAAACCTATGTAATTATTTTTTAAAAACACTTTTCAAAATTTTAGAGCTACAGGGATTCCCAATATACCAACCCTATTCTCTTTATGAGGATCTAAATGAGATCTTTTAAAGAAGAGTTAATAAGAATAATTGATCACATTATTATTACTTCTAATTCACCTCCTCTAAAACTATGGTATTTATCATAAAATAATAAAATAAGTATCCAAAATATACTGAAATAATTTTTTTATTATGAAATCACTGTTATCCACTCTTTTTCTCATCAAATGGGAAGTGACAGTGTCACTCGTGTGTGTGTGTGACTTATCATCCTCATGTAGAGATATAATTAATTTTCCATGCCTGTATTTCACAGATGTGTATTATGATGATATTATTATTCATATATGATATTTCTGATACAATAATTCATTTTTAATAATAATATCATGTCTACCTTCTTACTTCCAATCAGTTGAAAAATGATAATGTCGTTAATGCATATGCGTGAGTTACCACCTCCACAAAGTGATGTGATTGGTTTTTCCTATCAATTTCACATGGATTATAATAAGGATGTATTTAATGTATAAATTTGATTTATATTATATAATAATGATAATATAATTTTTAATTATAATTTAACATTATTTTTTCATTCAGAAAAAGGAAATAGCATCCATCGCTACGTATAACTTACCTTCTCGATGGATTATATAATTCAATTATTTTTCCACATTTTTTAATGTATATAATTATATATATATTGAATATATATAAAATTATTATCATTGTTAAAATTAAATATTTCAGGTAAATATTATCAAATTATAATAAAAAATATAGTAAAACTGAACATGCATGAAAAATGAAGTCATTATCAGTCTGAATAGTTAATTTAATGATGAATTGCCTATAAAAAGGTGATAATATAAAATATTGAAAGCGCATATAGTAATATTTAGTGTAATAACATTTTGGATTAATTTTATAATAAATACCAATTTTTTATATAGTATTCCCAAACATGTTCAATGAAAGATAATACGTTAGGTAAGGCTTTTATGTTACAATCTCATTATTTATCAAGATTTTTTATGATTATGTTTCTGATGATGAAATTCTATGATCTACCCTTCATGAAACTCATTATATTTCATCTAATCTATTTATTTCTATATAAGGCATTATTTCCTTTAATTATCCTCACTTTAACTACTCAATATACCAAAAGACCAATTTAATGGAAACCCTAATTTAGTTCTCTCTTCGATGGGAAATCAATTTTCATACATATCCATATTTTATAAAAAAAATTCAAGAATATAATTAATATTTCACTATTAATATTTAAAAAATAGTATATTTATGATAAAATATTTAAAAAATATTTTAAAATAAAATATTACTGTAATTTTTTAAAAAAGGTACTTTTTAACTTTTTACAATACTCTGATATGAATACATTCACTTATATTACAAATAAAAAGTGGAATTTCCTTCCCTCTTGACCATTCAATTATTTTAATAATTATATTTTTATTCCAAATGATGTTATCAAGGAAATTGTTTCCTTTAATATTTGAGAAATATTGCTATTTTTAATAAATGATTTCTAATTAAAAAGTTTATTTTATTCATAACATGGTAAATGTGATTAATTAAAAGAATTTTTGTTCTATGATGACAACCATTGATGTTACAGATATTTATAATAGGGATATGATCCATTGATTCTATCCTTATTCTTTATCTAGATGGTTTATTATTAGGTCAACAAGATTTTTGTAAAATTCAATGATCTTATATGGGTTATGTGATGACGAAATTATGAAACAATTATGAAACCCATATCATTTATATGGTTTATGATATAATAAAATTTTAATGAAGCTCATTTATTTTTCATGAGTTATGATATGATAAATGTTTTGTGATCTTGTGGTATAAAAATATATTATTTTCATTATGTGATGGGTGCACACATAATTAAATACCCCCCCCCCCCCAATTTATTAGGTAAATATGGATATCTAATGAGATAAATAGGACTAAAATGGGGAGGGAACCCAATTCAGTAAGGGGATCTATAGAATTTGACAGTCCCTGGAGTGAACCTAGAAAACTATGATTTAATGGGGAGTGAAACCAATCCACATTGATTAATCATGGAAGTGAGCATTTACTTCTAAAGAAGTGATTTTCTATTGTTATTTGTATGTGAAAAATCTAGGTCTTATTATTAATTATTATGCTCACATTGATTATTTTCTTTATTATTTTATGATTCATATATTATTAACTACCATGGTTTATGAAATGACTCCAGAGTATGATATATGATTAGTAGATAATGGATTTCAAATTTCATGATAATGTTCTCACACCCTAATTATCATGTTATGCTGAAGTGTTCATTGATATCTCTCTTATTTACCCATACTAAGCATCTAAGATCACCCTTTATTATGATTTAGTTCACATGGTTATAAATAAATGTATAAATTATGATTTGTCTATGAAGAATTCTAATTATAGATATGTTAGTCGTAGATGATTCAATTCACTTGTGAATATGTTTTCTAACTATCCATGTTTCCAATTTTAACGTACCATTATAGTTCAGGTGGGATAATAATGTTTTATATTAAATATTAATTTAATAAGATTTGATATTTATGTGTGAAAATTATGGTTTTCTAGTTGAATCATTATATTTTACACATAGAAATATATTTTTTCAATATAATTAGAAATATAATACATAATATTGATTATATAGAAGAAAAACATATTTATAATAATCTTATCTTTAAATGAAGTATGTCTATGTGTCATAACTAGAGGTTACTGACATAACCTTATTGGGAATAAATTGTATCTAGGAGTCTTAATTAGAAACTCCCTTAATTAGTTACAAGTAATATATATATATATATATTTAGAAAATAATTAAATATATAAAATAGTGTTATGATCCTAAATTAATTAACTCACAAGAAATATTTAGTCTTATGATCAAAGTACCTGGGACCACATCTTTAGAAACACTAACCTTATTAATAGTAATCAGATATACACGTCCTTATCCCTTTGGCCTCGTCTATATGATATTCTATTAATTCTAGGTTTTTTAGTTAAAAAACTTTTTCATCTATATATAGTTCAAGAACTGGTTAATAGTGGTTCATTTCAATTACTTTATTTAATGAGTGATAGTACCCTTTTCCCTACACCTGAAACAGACTATTATTCTTATTAAGACAGTACTAGGGTGTTTATTTCCAAAACTATAACAAGTTATAATTCTCATATTAACTTTCTTCATCATTGAAACATTTATTTTTTCTATATTTCTTATATGACCACTTCATTTTGTTATTTCCCCTCGGGATATAGGATCTACAAAATAATTTCTCTCTATTTATGGAACTTGATATAGTATCATCATATCATGAATCTATTTGAGAAACCAGTTCTATTTGGAGACTCAAATTAAGAACTTCAAGGAAATGGTCAATATTACATTTTAGATTATATATTTAGTCTATAGAAACCCATGATTATCTTATAAATTTTTCCTCATACTTTATAACACATTATTATTTCTGTTATGTTAAAGTGATGAACATACTCTCTAATATACACATTGTTGTATGGGAAATTATTTCACATGTAATTTCATAGTAAATTATCTCAATTTTATAATCTCTAATTCATCAACATATTCAGTGTTTAAGATCAATTATTATAGTTTTCCAACATATACCTTCAGAAAATACACTATTAGGGTACCCTTTTAAATTTTATTACATCCCAATCCCATGAATATCTTATAAAGGGACATAATCTACTAATCAGGTATTAATAGATATTTTGTTCCATCAAAAGATATAGGTTCATATTTCCTGTAGTGATTTGAAATTGGTGAATCTAATTTTAAAATAATACATTTATCCATATCAAAATTGTTATTCAAAATAACCAGTGTCAAATACCCTACTATTAATATGACATGATCAACTATAATATCCATTTTATTGGTTTTACCAATAGCATAATTTCTATATTAATGTTGATAGATGATTCCATTCCATTATGGTGTTTCCATCTCTAAACAACGTTTCACAAGTAAATAGCTCATAATCTTCATGAATACTGTGAAAAAAAATTAAAATATTTACAATTTTAAAATTTAACAAATAACCTAGGGGATTTTCATAATTTCCATGTACGAAATGTTCATATAAAATATAGTACCCATTCATCAAATGAGGTTTTATCAGACAAAAACTGTAACACCAAGACTCTGGAAACCAAGATCTAATTTATACATTATTACATTGGTAAAAAATAAAAGGGATCTCACTTCATATAATTTATTAGTTAAGTATTATTGGACAACTATATACACACATGATTACCACATTACATTATAAATATAAAAACATTGAATGAACAACATCATTTCATCCAAAAAATCATTTATAATATCCATCTTCTTGTCCTGTTTAAATGAAAAAAAACAAATTATGAACATAGTTCCATAATAATGGTTTTGTAATGTTGAAATTATCATGATAAAATATGGCATAACCAATATGAAATTATGGATAACAAGAGAAAAATATATTCAATCAATAACTAATGATTAATATTACTCTTGGGAAAATATCAACATATACATCACATAGATAATTTAAACACAATTCTCAACAATGGAAATTATATAATCTATACATTTCTGATCATGTCATATCCCCCATGATATCATGAATCGCACCATCAAGCATACTAAACCATGACATCATTCCTAATAAATATTTTGGTGTAAAAAAAGTTAACATCTATTATGGCATGCCTAATATGTTATCTTGAAATAATAGATGATTCATTAAGAAGTTTATATATAATTTTTCACCATCCATCACATTCTTGAATTATTTCTTACATATATCTTAAAATATCAATATAATTCACTCTAAAAATTATTTATATGCAAAAAATTAGCTGTATTTAATCAAGAATACAAAAAATCAATATTTCCAATGATAATAAATAATAAAAAATAATAATTTTCCTTAAAATAATATCATATATAAAAATTGTATATGGTGGAAACATCTTTAATGTAATAGACATGATTTTTAACACTTCTATGATATTAAAGGTATGCACATATAGGAGAGCAATAACATCTAATTAATAAAAAAGTGTGATGGATAATGTGATAAAAATAATGTTAATGATCTTAAAATAAGGTATAATAAAATATCCAAAAATGATAATAAAATACCACTAGTCCATTTAAAATTAATATTTTATTTAGAAATAATTCATTTAGAAAATAAAATAAAGAAAATAAATTTAAAATACATTCCTTGTAATTTCATACTAGAATGATGTAAAAACTAACTTTTCAAAATTACTTTCATTCATTAAAGAAATAATACTCTTTTATTTTGAAGTTAGTTTATATAAAAAGTTCCCAAAATAATGTGAAAAAAATTTCTTTTAAAGTAGCCTTGGAAACGTATAGCAAAAACCTCAAAGAGAAGACTTCTCCTTATAGTGGGAAAAGTTTTTTATGCGATGTATGTTAAAATATTATTAAATTCAATCATTTACTAAAAGTACCTTATTTATTAAAATAATATAATATTATTTTTTTCATTTTTATTGTACATCAATTAGAGGAAAAATAACGTTAAAATATCTATTTAAAATAGTAAAAACATACTTCATATCATTTTGAAGAAAATATGGGCATGGAACATAAAGGGATGGAAGGAGAATAATGAAATAAAAATTTTAAAAAAGTACCTTTCATGTTACATAATTTATTTTCATAACACAACATGATATGAAATGGAATATATACAATTAAACCACAACATACCCATTTGAGAATAAACGTGATATGGTTTGACAGATGAGGATTATATTGACTTTCCTATAGAAATTTGTGCATAAAAATCCCAAAATAAATTTTAAATTCTTATATTAATCCCTTACCATTATTAAATGTTTTGTCATATATGTTTGATATTTATTTATAATGATTTCAAATTTATGAAATACATGATTAAAATAAAATATCTAAAAATGTTTTTATTGTAATAAAATATTTATTATATCTATAAATGTTATATATTTATTAATATTTCAATGATCAATATAATATTTTTATATTAATTATATTACATATTTTTTAAATAATTTCATGAAAAATGTTTCATAAAAATTCTCATTATTATTATATCATTAGACCATTATATATTTTGCAGTGTTATAAAATAAGTATTTTTTCACTCTTCACCAAAGAAATTAAATTGTTTATAAATAATTTCAATAATTCATTATAATAATATTGTAGGATATTTAAATTCAAAATAAAAGTCATTTATTAAAAATAAATTAAAAAAATAGGAATTTACATTCATGAATAATGATATATGCATTAGTAATTGTTTCTTTAGAAATAAATGCTTACTTACAACAATTGAATACCAAATGTTCAAAATGGTGCCATATAATGTGTCATAGGAATTCAATAATTATTTTATTTTATCTTGGGGTTGAGTCATTAGGTTCTATAGATTTGTACTCATTGGAGTTTTCATGTTTTTTCAAAGTGTTTCTAGATATTTTCCCCAAATAGATTACAAAACTCTACCCTTGACATAATATTTTTTCCCATTATAAATGAATTTATTTTCCTCTAAGATCACGATGAATCATTAATATATGACTCCATATGTGGTATGAAGGTTGATTATTCCTATAAATGTTTTCACTATAATGGGTTTCTTCTTTCCCAATGAGTCATTTTAAGGTTAATCATTGTTTTCACCATGATGAAAAAATATATATTTCAATATTTATAGACTTTTTAGGAAGAAATCAGATATAATTAATGTAATGTAATATCCAAAATACTACGGTGTTGTGTTTTTTATGGACACAATATGTTCTATTTTCTATTGTTTTGTGTCACAAATAAGAATGTTGTTTTCCTATAACTCTCAAAATCTAGGTCGAATGAGTTCCAAAATCATTTCATGGTAGTTCTCATTGAATGCACTGTCATCCAATAAAATTTAGAGAGTCAAACCATGATTATATTAGGGGTTTTGAATCATTTTGTACCATTTGTATTAAAGAATAACATAAAATTGTATGCATTCGAAGAATGAGGTTACTTGTCATGCGTATGTTCAATCTCAGAAGGGAGTGATATTTGATTGCATGAAGATTAAGGTGCTCGTGTCAAGGAATGTGTACAAGAATTGAGAAATGTTATATAGTTTCCATGGTCTTTTATGATAGTATCTAAACTTTGGGACATGTTTCAATCTTATTTTATCCCTATTGTCAAACATAATTAGTTTTAACTAGGATATTTTTTCTACTGACTAGTTCAAAATGACTTTAGAACACATAAAATATGCATTAACCAATGATATTATGATCTATTTTATAATTGAAGGAGATATATTCTAGTTTTACAATTGTTTCAACCATCTCAGTTTTTGTTGTGTTATGAGGTAATAGAGAGTGGTGGTCTCATATGGGGAAACATAGTTATTTTCTAAAGAGTATACAAGAACCGATCATGATATCGATTGTGAAGTTGTAGCTATTTCTCTAAAAGTATTCCCATATTATCGCATCAATGAACTCTTTTTGGTATTCACAAATCACAGGATCATAAGGTACATATTCTCTTCATAAAATTTTAATATACTTCAATGAAGGTGTATAAAGTTCTTGAATTACCATGACTTCGATATCAATTATACCATGAGAAATGGAATTTTTTTAGATTACGTGATGAGAATTAAATCAAGAGCATATGTTGTTCATAAGCATTTGGATTCATGGAGAGTGATAGAGAATATTGTAATAATTAACCTAGATGTGGAGTTTCTTAGTAGAAGAATTTTATTATAATATATGTCAATACAACGATTTATTCCATATTAGGTGGGGGAATTAAATTTTAGATACTATTGGTAGATGTATCTCTATATCATTCATGTCTAGGTTATATTCCTAATGGATAGATAGAAGATAATCAACAACTTGGGTAGTTTTAAGGGAGGGTGTTTATTCAAATTATAAAGTGACAGGAGGTTATCTGTGAGTTTAATACCTCACCCCTAGAAATAAATCATGTAATATCCAAGATGTATTATTCCATGATATTTTATTTCTGGTTGAATACGATAATTTGGATCACTGTGGAGTTAATGAAATGAATTTTGGAATATTGGATGGCGATTTTTTGGAATTTTGTTCATAGTAGTTTTTTTGTAGCTAGTAAATCATGTCACATGGTATTGGGAGGGAATTTTGATGGATCTTTTCAATGGATTATCTTGAGAAAAGTGAGGATGTTCCGATATTTGGATTATTATGGTTCATTTTTCAATTTGAAGAATATATTAGTGATAAGGGTGTTGTGTATAGTAGATGTTTCAAAAAAGAATTATGTGGATGAGACAGTGAATCTTAGTGGGGGTACTGATGATAATTATCTCTAATATGTAATTTTGTTTCACCTATCAAGTCTTTGGAGGACTTTATAATTTTTTTGGATTTTATTTATGAATTATCACTAATATCCAAACTATTATAGTTGTCTAAATAGAACCAACCACTCAAGAGGTAATTTTTTGAGCCTGCATTTAAAATTTTGGTGGATCACAGGTTAATTGTTTTCTTTCGGATGAAATTACCTGAAATAATATATACCCCTATTACATATTCATGAAACCATTTGAGTCCTTTTTCCCATGGAATTGAATATCTCTATTACAATATAGTTATATTAGATATTTATCAGTCATTTGATCTGTTTTGGTTCAAAGCATGACCAAGGATGAAAAATATTATTCAATAGAAGAGAAATTAAGCACAAGGCCATTTAATATTCTTATGATATTAAGAGGTGGATATATTATAATTTACATTTAATATATAATGTGTTCAAATTTTTTTATCATCATGATGGTTTATGGATGTTTGGATGATGAATTATCCTTTCACCCAAATCTATAAGTCATTATGAGGTGCTGCAACACATCGTTGAGGTAACATATCAGTTAGAGATCTAATTATAGTTAAATTAGATCAATGATGTTTTCTATATGTCACTAATTCATAAATATCTTCATGATGAAACCCATTTAATTTATTAATATAATTAAATATTGAAGAAGGGATGGAGTTTCTGGAACATTTTTTTGAAATTCAGTAACATCGGGAGAAGGTGTTGTGTGTTTGCATCATTCCCCTTATTTATGTTTGGTAGGGGAAATGTATTATCAATAATTAATATTCAATTGTGAATTATATTTTTTCAATATGTATCAATAGCTATTTCTAACCACCCTCAACTTTGATAATGATATGTATGAGTTGGTGTGTATTTTTTTAGATTTATTTTCATTTGTTATACTATGATTTAGTAATTCCATCATCTAGTTTGAGAGGTATCTTCTTGGGGGTCTTTTCATCTGATGGATGTTTTTCTTTAAGGATTTATTTTTATAATTGATTATGAAAATTATTATAGAGACATATAATGTAATGGTATGAATTTTCTTGTTATATTAATTTACATGTTTTAGGTGATGGAATAGTTAGGGTAATGTTATAGGAATACATATATGGATAAATCATAGATTTAATTTTCATATAGGTATTTATTTAGTAAATTTTTTTGGTCCCCTTAATTTTAATTTTGTTAATTTATAGACATACACTTACTTATTATCTTACAATTATATATCATTATTATGTATAAAGGATGACCTTACATTTCATTATTTTCTAAGACTACATCCCTTTTATATAATTTTTTTGGTTGAGGTTTCCCTTACATTCTTCTCTTTTCATAAAAGTTATCATGATATATCTCTCTTTTTCATAGATTTTTTCCATAAATATAACTTTTTTAGTAGAAGTAACCAGAATATATGAGTTGAATACACCTATTTAGAAAGGATTGATTGGGAATTACATTTATATATTCTATAAATTTCATACATATCAATTTTTAATACTGATAAATTTATTATATATCAAAATTTTATAATGTATTGAATAAAATATGTAATATATCTGTTTTCTCTCTAATGGAATTAACTTACATATTAATTTAAAATATTACATATACAAAATATGGATATTACTTATCACATTATAAACAATTTCTTTTAAGAATTATATATATATTATTGTTTTAATTATGATATGTATGTGTAAATCCATGATAATTTAGAGTATAAAATTATTATATAAGAACAAAACCATGATATATAATTGTAAAAACATTACACGGATGAGAAAGATCATTTGTACAAAATAAATACCTGTTTATAACATAATGTAAAATCATATTTCATTTTGAATAATATATTTTTATCGATATATATATTTTAAATCATAATACATAGTTTGGATTGAATCATATTTCATAAAGGAGTGTGGTATAATCAATGGAAAGCCACAAAAACGAAAACCTTAGTATGTATGAATAATTCCCTTTTCCAAGGAAAGTCAAGTGGATTGGATTTAGGGATTTGAATGTCATAGTGTCATAATAGTCATTATACCATGGACTTCCAAGATTGTATAAAATTAAAAGATTTGATTGGGATTTTAATTCTGAAATTTCAACTATAATCAGACTAAAATTCCATGTATCCATGTATTTAAATTATGGGTATCCCTATATTCAATTAAATCTCCCTTAATTCTTCAAAACAACTAATGTCCTAAGATACACATTTAGAGACATTTTACCAGTTATTTATTATTTTATTCTTTTAGATTCATGTGATTAGCTGAATTGTGATAAAATGTGATTTTATACTCTCTTATCCTTAGTTTCCTCATTTTATTTCTTACTAGATATGATTTTGTATCATTTGATATTTTTTCCCTGTGGGTTTTTCATGTTGGTATTATTGTTCTCAAGGTTAGTTGAGTTTTTCTAATCAATATTTGGATTTGCGATCATCCACCTCTCTTTGTTCTTGGACAGTGAGTTTTAGAGGCTCTGGTAGAGGTTGAGGACTTGAGGCATCTACAATTTCCTATGTGAAAAGGTAGATTTACATTGATTATTTTTTTCCTTGGGTGGATTCTAATAATTAACCTATGTAATATAATAATAATAATACTCTAATTAATGTGGATAAATGTTGGATCAAATTAACATTATGTTAATTATTTTTATTGGTATATAATGATGAATCATGATTGATTTTGTTACTGTGTTATGGTTTTTTTACTATATTTTGCATGATTAGAACACAAATTATAAAATTTCAATCACCTAAAAATGGTAATGATTTTTTTGAAATTTGTAATTGAGGTGTTAATTTTCATGCAAGTGATGTAGAATTAATTTAAAGGCTCGTTGTCAAGGGGAAATTATTAAGGATCACTGTTATATAAACATGATGTTTTTTTACTATATTATTTATTTAAATTTATATTATTATTGTGATCATTGTAGTTTATTTTTTGGATGGAATTTTTTTGTTGATGTTTTTTTACTATAGTGGAGGAATTTAATGGAGTGATCTTACATTCTTGTGGTTAATGGGTATTGTGGTTTTCTATTTGGGATTTTGTGGGGGCTATTTGAATTAGATCACTAAGAATGTATGTGTTAATGGGTTAATTATATGTTTAAATGTGTTATTTTTAACTGAAGGTATGTAGTATGGTTATTAATAATGGATTTGATAAAGGGAATTGTGCTAAAATTCCGTGAATAATGTGTTGTTAATAAAAAGATAATGATTTAAATGAATAGATGTTGGATGAAATAAACAAGGTTGAAGAACAATTAATGTGTAAACATTAAATATGAATGAATGTAATTTGGATAATAAAATAGTAGAAATAAATATGGATATATTATGTTATTAGATTTTAAATCAATGGTGACTTCAATGTTGAAATTTGTGAAAAGGGTTCTCTTGTTTGTGGTAGTGTGATGGAAGTGGTTGATAACTATGGTAACAGTAGTGTGGAAAGAAATGTGGGTATTAGTGGTGTTGTTTGTTATTAACCATTTTGTTGGGCTTGAGTATGGATAAGATACGTGTGCATGTGTGTGTCATATTTTCTTGTGATTTTTTACACACACCACCTAAGGTGGATAACCTTATCGATGCCCTAATGTTTTTTATATTATGGATGTTACCATAAGATCGATATTTTTGGAAGAATGTATTGAAAAATATTGAATCTCGCTAAATTTACCTTCGATGTGAATTTTTTTCTATGATGACCCATAATTATTATATATGTACGAAATATAATGGCTTAATGTTCTAGTATATAATATTTTCACTTATATGGTTATGGATTTGTGATTATAATCTAAGGTTTAGTTCATTCATAGAAATTGGGTTGCATGGGGATAATTTATTTCCTGTTTATGTCATACTACAATGATGATGATATGATGTGAATTTGTGGCTTTGTTGTGGTATGTGGTGGTCGATATGTGATGGTTTTCAGGATGTGGTTTTGGTACATGGTATATTCTTGAGATATTTCATGTGATGTGTGATGACATGATAGTTGAATGGATGGAAGTACATGATGTTAATTGTTGGGGTGTAAGAGGGAGTAGCCAGTGGGGAAGTGGTTATGAGGTACCATCCTGATATATTCCATTAATATTATTTTATTATAGATCTATGTGATATTTGGAGAGAGAGACATACTAATGATGGTTCATTGTTAACATAACATATATTTCTATTATTAATGATGTTTATTCATTAATTCATTAGTATAATTATTCAAAATTTCACTAGAGGTTTTAAGTATGAACCTACTAAGTATTCAATTTTTTTCACCCTAATATATATATAGATTTATTATATTTCAAGGGTTGTGTTGGAGATCTATTGAGAAATTAAATGCTTGTGGATTTGAATTGATGTGAGAGACACTACCATTGGACATTTTGTTTTGTATTTATTTTGGGATTTTGTTTACATATAACATTAATATATATTTTTTGGTATTTATTTTAATTTTACATTATAGTTTTGTAATTTGTTTTTCCATAAATATACATTTCATAATGATAGTTAACGATCGATGTTTTTTGTGGTATAACCATAGTACTTTCTTGAAACTCATTACTGATTGGAGGAAGACTTTTAATGTTACACTTGAAATGAAATAAATTAGGATAACTGATAACATCACTGATCCCATTTCACCAATATGGATGAATTAAATTATTACTACCATCATTTTGAAAACATGTTCCCAGCTCTCTCTAAAATTCAACACTATAAAATATTTCATCCTTATATAAACCTTTAAAATATTCGTAGAAACTATGAAGTATATATAATGATCTATCTAGGATTTGAAAATATTTTAAAAATAACTAAGTATATATAGTAAAGTTTAATAGGTAATATTAAAAAATAAAATGAACATTCGATCAATAAAAATATAAAATTTTATACTTTGAGGAAGATATATAAAATTACAATACATATTAATAATATATAAAAATATTCCTGGATGAATTGGCAATTACGACATCCAAAATTCCAACAAAATAGAATGATAATAGTTATTAAAAATATCCTAATATATCTCAGGTCCACTCACCACAACCCAACACGTCTATAATCAGACAAAAGGAAATCAGCCAATGAGAAAAAATACCAGACACGAAAGAGAAAATATGAGTATTGTGTAGGAAAAAAATACAATCACACCAATGTATATGATGAGTTTCATCAAAGAACTAATAGTATGATGTAAGAAAAGATTCCATTTTAGTTATTTTATAATTAGATCCATAAATTTTATTTTTAATAGAATTTATGGAAAAATATATTCATGATTGAAATCATAAAAAAAATATTAATCTTTATTTCCATTATTCTAAGTCAAGGGGTGAAAATTTAATGAATAAATATATTATCAGGGAAAAAATTATTTTAAAACTAATAAATTAAAAATAAAATTTCATTTAAATTATATTTTGAACAATAAATTTAGGAATTAAAATTCAAATACATATCAATAATGTTTCCCTATTTTCATCAAAATCTATTCCCAAGTGATTTATTTCAAAAAAACAACACTTTTCGTTTCTAACATTAAAACATTCCAAACATTTCATAAATATATTTGAAATTTAACAAATTTCACAATCAACAAAATCATAAATGAAATAGTAACCAGGGTATCTATGGAATAAAATAATAAAACAAAAAACTAATACATGGTCCCATGAAACAAAATAAAATTTAATGGACAAAAAAGTTATATATATCAGGATCGTTTATGTAATACTTAAAAGGATCGTTCATTGTTGTGAAATCAAAATCACTAAAATGAAATATTCTAGTTTTATTTTTTCTAAAACCCTTTTGTATTGAGTTACCCAATTAGAAATTTGAATATCCCTCTCAACACCCTTTTAGTTCACTATGTACAATATAATCTGATAGGAGGGGAAAACAATCCTAGGGTACATGATAACCTATAAAAAATAATATATTATAAAAACCAAAAATTATAATTACTAAAAAAATTATTCTCATGATATAATAAATATGTTATTAAGACAATAAAATTATAATTTTTAAAGATAATAAACATTTAAAACATAACATGTAAATCATGTCTGACCTCCTACTCCCTCTCAAGAAACAACCATGTTCATATTCATCCATGTGTACCAATATAAATAATCCCTCTACTATGTTATAAAAAATATAAATCAATTTATATATTAATGGGAACTACCAAAATTTATGTTACCAAAATTTATAATTAGTTATTTGTAAGAAACATTTAAATTGTACTTTAAAAACATGCTTGGATTTCAAAAAAACATTTTCCTCATTTTGAAATATTACATAAAAAAAATTCATAAGTTCTAAGAACCACTTCAAAATCATCAATTCCCTTAGATGTATCCTTAATTATCCATAATAATAATTTGTCTAAAAATAATTCAATATAGGCCAATACATCACAATTTAAAACATAATAAATTAAAAACACTAAATTTTCCCCTTTAAATTTAGTTGTGGTTAAACATACAATAAAAAATTAATAAATTCAATTAAAATATCTTTTTTTAGTTTTATTGATCAATTTTAATTCATAAACTCCATTACAACTGAAAAACACCATTAAAACTATTTCAATTCATTGTCGAGTAATAGATACAAGAATAATTTTGTACGAATGACATGATTATTCATTCTATAATCACATAGAAATAAATATAAAGTAACAATGTAGAAACACATACTTAGATTAAATTAGAAAAACTCGTAAGGCATCATATTTGATGGTTAATTATCAATAATATAAAGAAACACCCTCCATAACCCATACAAATCATGAAACCAATGACTATATCCATAAAAAATACTAAATTTCAAGCCCAAGGATATTAGGGTACATATATGATATGAAATCCAATTAAGAAAGAGAAAGAGGGATAAATAAGTAGGAATGAGGGTAGATAATTTATGAAAACCACATAAAACACATGGAAAAGGAAAAAAATTGAATGAAAAAGAGAGGGAGGAGATCCCAATAAAGCCCAATCATAGACAGAAATTTAGGAGGGGGAGATAAAGTGTTATTCCTTAAATGGTTTCTATTAAAATCATGAAAATTATCAATAATTTGGTCACTAGAAGGACAATATGGTTTATATACAAAATTTAGTTTATGGTGTTCCAACCATGTAATACATCATTATACGAGACATGGGTACTCATACTGTTTGGCCTCATTATCTCTCTGAACTATGTGTCGGCATGTGGTTCACCCCAAAACATAAAAAATGGTCTACAATTAACCCTACAACCCCATGTGGTTTGAAAACAATTGTTCCCACCATATAACACATCATAATTAAAAATCATAGGACTATGCATGGTAAGTTACATGATTTCACACAATTGAACATAAGTCATAAACTAAAACTCAAAGAAAAAAAGGGATCATGCTGTTTAGACTATATTTCACACTATTTATACATAAATATGCACTTCATGCACTGAATTACATTGAACTTATCATATTATAGTAAAAAAACTTATTTAAGACATCTTGTGTGGTTTTCACATAGCTGTGCAAGATAAGTCATGCACCATAGAGAAATATACAGAAAAATAATATTTTTTTCATCTTGGAAATCATAAAAATTTAATTTACCCTTAATTGTATTTAATATAAAACTACAGTTACATAATAGTATCTCAATTATACCAACCAAGAATATCTTTTCCCCCAGAATGTTCTCAATGATATAAAAATAAACCAATCTATAAAATCCCCACACTGAAAAAATTAAGTTGGAGGGTTTAGGTAAAACCTCGAAATATTATAAAACATTGAAAATAATAAGAATAATTCAGTCCAAAATGGGATATCAAAAATCTCAATAAATATGAATTGGAAACAAGCAGAAACAATACCATAATATTGCAACAAGAATAATTGAAGAACAAAATATCTAAAATATGAATTCCATGAATTGAGAATTTATATAATGTGTTGAAAGAGATGGGTATCTTATTATATAATGAGAAAGTCGTTGAAAAGAAATTATTACCACAAATAAATTAAGTTAATGAAAAATTCCCATCATCCAAAAAACCTATTATGAAATAGATTAAAACTCTATAAATTAAACAATACCAAAGATCAATTCAAAAGACCTAAAAATGGAATAATTCCCAATGATTAAAAAAACCATAACCTACTCATCCCATAATTCCTAAAGAACATATGATACTAAATAAAAATCATCATGAAACTACATAGTTCCAACCTCAGTCTATGAAACTACATCGTAAGATAACATACATCGATGATCCAAGGGTTTTGTCTCATATTGATCAAGACGTAGAATACTAACGTGGTGGTACGTAAGTCCTAACTAGTAATAAACCATAGACTCCAATCTTCCCCATGTTCAAATTATGAAACCAAACCCCATGGAAAATTTTCACACAAAATTTATAATTATAAATCAACCACAGGAGACAACTAAATGAAAATGCATCAGCATCATACTGAAATCACTCCACATAAAAAAGAAACTTAAAATTTATAAAAAGAACACATCAAACAATGGACACATTAAAAACATAACTACAAATAAATGATCGATAATATAACCCCAAAATATATCATAACCCAAAATTGACTATCTATTTGTGACTCCCTAGTCTAATCCAATTCTAAAAATAATCATCTATAAGATCTTTCATGGAGGATAACTATAATTCCCCAGGAAAAATTAACCCAAATATTCCATGTACACAATATTATATAAAATATAAATATCACCAATAAAAGGAAAAACCAAATACCCATTTCACCATAATAAAAAATTCAATTTAAAAAATATTTCCCTTTAACCACTACACAATAAAAATGATATTAAAAATTCATTTCAATGGAAGGAAAATATTTAGAAATCTGTTTTATATAAATTCTTAAATCTATTTGAAAAAAATAAATTAAATAATTTTCATAAATTTAAATAAGAAATAAAAATACCATCTTTATGAACTGAAAATATTGAATCCAATAACTATTTCAGAACCCACCAGTATTAAAAATCCAATAAAACCACAATAGTTTGTTTTGGAAACTACTAAATTTTATTAAAAATAATAACACTTTATATATTTTAATGTTATTATTAATTTTTATAATGCATTCCCATTAACATAATTTAATTTTTTTTTCTAATATGTATTTTAATTGGGTTTCCTCATGAAAACACACTCTAAAAGGATCAATAACTTCTATGAAAATTTTTTTCTATTGGTTTTAAATGATATTTCTTATCAGATTTCATAATGAATTAAACCAATTAATTTAAAATATTTCCTATAATTTAAATTAATTTTATAATCAATACATAAAGTATTTTTTCAAATTTAAATGAGTTTCATGAATTATATTTTTTTGCACAAAAATAATTTCCAAAAAATGAAAAAGTTGAACACAACAATTATTCCTAAAATAAAATTCTTAAATATAAATATATTTTAATTACCTCATTTATTATTTAATAATTACATATATTATCTTGAATTAACCTAATTCTAAAGGTGTATAAATCATAATACTGTGTGGAAAAAACATCATGTTTTGACAACATATATATGTGAACTATATGCCCATGGTGCAAGATGACACTAGACAGGACGTGGAAACACTCATGATTTAGACACATGATTTCTCCTAACCTTGTACTGACCATATATGTCACCTATACACATAACAATAGAAAGAAAATTCCACCTAGAAACCCTATATACTTCTAAAATCCATACACCAAATGTGAAAAACCACACTTGTAAGAGTTATAGAAATGTTCATGGTTAGTCACATTGTTTCCTTTATTGTTAAATAAGTATTCTACCAAATATCTATGAATTAAAATTAATCACATATTTATTTCTCTATTTATCACCATTTATACTTGACCATGAACTCCCTTATAGACGAACCATGTACTGAGGAAATTGAAATGAAAAACTCCTTCACAAGACAAATTGCATGGTTTCCCCTTAACCATGCATGATAAATAATGACAAATAGAAAAATTTAGAGAAATTTTTTTTTTATGAATTTAACATATAAGAATTAAAATAACACAAAATCATGTAATTTATAAAAAATATTGACATATGGGTTTCCAAACAGTAGTCATCACTACTTGACCAAGATGAGAACCTATAAGGGAACGATAATTAAATATTCAAAATGAGAAATTCCTAGATGGATTTTCACTATTGTATACTTAACTAGATCAAAATCTGTGTC
Source organism: Viscum album (assembly GCA_963277665.1). Classification (NCBI taxonomy): domain Eukaryota; kingdom Viridiplantae; phylum Streptophyta; class Magnoliopsida; order Santalales; family Viscaceae; genus Viscum; species Viscum album. Next base: position 1,387,977,880 of record OY728162.1, on the reverse strand, counting down.
ATATTTTGATTCACACTCCATTGCATCTAGAGGTATAACTAGAGTGTTCCCTAATTTTAGAACATCACTAATATTATCCTTGTGTGGATCTACTGGATATCATTTATATGGATTTTTTTAATTACATAAAAAAAATTATCATTCTAAATATAAATAAAATAGAATTTATTATTTGTCACATTAAAATTTAATTACCCAAGGATACATTCCCTATTAGTCTACCCACAAAATATCGATTGATGAAAACCTACATATTTTCAATGAGCTGATCCCATATTACATATAAATGACCATTACACATATTCGTTAATCTGATTTCATTAATAAAGTATTAGGGGAACACCCATTAGATTTTAATCACCATTAAATAGTGTTATTCTTATTTTAATATCAATAAAATATATTTATTCACACTGAGATGCATAATTATGATTCATAAACCCATGTTCCATTCCAAATTCATATAGGATGAAGATACTATAAAACAAAACTGCATAATATCCCTTGCAGAAAAAATATAAACCATAATAAATAGCTAATAAAATAAATCACACTTTATAAAATCCATCCCCCACTATATAGTTGTTCTATAATCAAAATATTTTAATCCCTCCTAATTCTCAACCATCAAATATATATTATACCATTCCCCTAGAATAGATCAATAAAGGGGTTATAATTTCATTTGGTAATAACATCATCTAGATCATTTTATTTAAGCTAGAGCAACACATTACCTCATGTCCACCTCCCTATATTATGGTGCAATTAACTATAAATAAGAGATTAATCTATATAGTTGTGAAACAATTCCCATTATATGAATTAATGAAATTAATAATTTCATCGTGAGTATCAATAAAGGAAAACACAAAATATGATTCAATGTTGTAGGGAACTATAGAAATATCATGAAATACTATAACATAATGTATATAGACCATTTATCAGTTAACTATCTAGTGGGTCCCTATAAACCATTGATCTTACATGCAGTAAAAAAATGAAAATAATAAAGAGGAAAAACTCTAAAATGACCCAACGGTTTGTCTCTACATCACCTCTAACCAAATTAAAATCCAACAATTATATAGCCTATCTTGCATCTGTTTCCCTTTCAAGATCCCAAACAATAATTTTTTTTACCTATATTGGTTTACCCATGCATGGTGTGAGCAATACACCATTTAAGACACTAGAAAAGAATCCTTTGAATTAGTTTATCTAATATATGAATGTTTAAACACTGAGAGAGAATATTATTACCACATGCATACAACGTTATTGGTTGATAGATTGTTGTATATGCCATAATAAACCCCAAATATACATACCTTGGATCCATGTCGAATGAAGGTATCATTAAATGCCATGGATGCATCTTTGAAAATGTCTAATACCTTCTCACCCAAGTCATTGCAATGACTAATATCCCAAATCATTTCCTATTTCTATTGCCTAAGAAAAACCAATAACTCTAATGAGGTTACACATTATGTCATTAACCATACCATATCACTTAGGTTATGTCAAATATAAATTTCCATTCCACGTACTAGACCAAACCCTGTCACTTTATAGATGATACACAATCATTATCCAGATACCAAACTATTGTGGGATATCTTGGGACCACATAACATTGAATATTATATACTATATAAATGAAAAACTATGTATGTCTTTATGTTACCTATCCAAAAACAATAAGTCAATGTTGTTATATGTTTTTAACATATTTATTTGTGTTTTTTTTGTATTTTGGTATAGTATTATAGTTTATAATGATTATAATTTTTTAAAATATTATAAAAATTAAAAAATGTGAAGGGAAAATTAAACTTAATTAAATGAGAAACCATATGGGACAACCAAGTAACATAATCATTATTTAACTAAATTTACCTAACCATAATCCATATTCTTAGATGAATTATATTAGATATGATGGTCCCTTATGAGATCTTAATTTTTGATAATGAGGGAGATTAGGTTTCTTCCATGATTATATAATAAACATATGATTTGGGTTTTGATCCCCACGATATAGGACTCTATCCTAATTTTGATTAACATGATAAATTTTCAAATGGAATAAAGGATGAAAGTTCCCCAATAGGGATGATATTTTAAAAAATGAGGATTTTAATAAAAGATATTTTTATCATTTGAGGGTGTTTCTCTTGAATAGTTCATCTTAAAAGCTATGGAAGATGAGGTTAATTTTAAATAAAAATATATTTTAGGTATATTTAATAGTTTTAACTTTATTATTAATACATTTAAGGTTTTTCATATTGGTGAAAATACATTAAAAGTATAATAAAAAATTAACTTATTATCTATTAGCTAGGTATTTTTATGTTTTTAATGTATTCCAACTAGAAGATATTATTTTCACTTATTATAACCCTCTAAGGATTTTATGTGTCATGCATGGGTATATGGTTCTATTTCACTAAAAAAGGTATACATAATATTCATTAGTTGTATTGTTTTGTTATTTTCCTTTTTCTATTAGAAATAATTGAGTCCCTACATGGAGAAGGATAATTGGAATTAATTTGAAATTGTGGAATCAAAAAAGATTTTCTAATGTAGAATAGTTTTTTTAAACCCCATAAAAATGGATAATAATACAAAAATTTCTAGGTTTGGGTATTATTTAACAATTAATATAGAAATTGATCACAATTACACTTTAAATAATCAGGTTCTGATTTCAAATTCTGAATCCAAAATTAGTTTTTTGAATTTGATATGAGAATATTTCTCATATATGTATGAATATCAAGGTAATTAAATTTTTTTAAGGAAATTGTTTCAGGATCCTGGCATTGTTATTCAATTATATTAAATGGAATAACCATAGTTTCAACAGAAAAACTTATGAAATGGGTATTGCTCAATTGTTTTTAAAGCTGGTGGATGGTAATTAGGCAAGAAGGAAGGTCAGTAGATGGATAGATGATTAGTTTATGATGGTGTTAATTTGAATCATATGAATGGGAATTATTTATCTAATGTGGGTTAGGAGAAGTGTAAGGGGTTTGATGAAAATATTGATTGGTTCATGGGGTTATGAATATAGAAAATGATAATTTTCATTACAATTTTGCAGTAAGATTGGATGATCATATTGTTTAGTTAGTATATCAATTTAGGGATTCAGATAAATCAATTTATCTCCATATGGTTGAGGGATGAACTCCACATCATTTTGGGCATCATAATTCTGATGTTATTGTATATTGATAAAGAATTTATAGCTCCATAAAGAAATTATTAACTAATTTCATTATGGTTTTAAATATAGTAATGTAGTATAGTTTGGACCTAATTAGAGGGATGGTGGGGTATATTTATTTTAGTCTAGTAATTTACTTAAAGGTATTGAATAAGATGATGTAAATTTTTATCTAAAGCACATAGGGAGGATATAAACATTTATGAATGTGAAACTAAATTATCAGCAGGGGATGATATTTTGGAATAATAGAAATAATTAACTGAATTACCCGAACTCTCTCAAATTATGGAAGATATTAATAGGAAAAATAAACTTAACCATATTAAAGTAATTTGGAAAGACATGATAGATGATAACATATCTCAAGTTGTATTTTAATATAATATAATACTTCAAAAATGTAAGGATATTCTAGTTGATGAATAAGGATTTCAAGAAGTAACCTAAGTAATTCAAGTAGATGAAAATGTTATTCCGATATGTAAATATCCATGGTTACATAATCCTAAATGTTATTATTTTTTAAAATAGATTCATATATTTATTTCGATCAAAGGAATTTGTACTTATATAATTATAATCGATGTTATTTATAATTTTTTTTTGTTTTTTTATGTTATTTAAAATATTTTTAGATATTAGACCCCATTATTTTCTTTCATTTCTTATTTTTTTTTATTTTATATTATTGGGTTACTGTATTTTTACTAAAAGATATTTTAGTGTGTATATTAGCATAATTTTACACCATTTCATAAAAAACTACCTTTGATAAATAAAAATGTATTTTTTTCCTCTATATGTGAAGTCACATACATAGGTCAACTATTGTTTCTATAACCTATGTACAACACTTAAACTTCTCTTATTTTGAATAAATAGATAGATCAATGAAGGGAGAATACATTTTTAAACATGTATTTGAACTATAGAGTTGAATATTAAACAAGAGGATTGTAAACTATACTCATCAACCTAATAATCATAAAATTCCAGAGAAAATCAATGTTGATAGATTAAAATACTACATAATAATTTAAAATAAATTACTAATACATAATAAATAAAGAGTAAAATAGACTGATTAAAAATTAAAAGTGAAAATCCCATTACGAAATGTGAGGCACTTTATTCAAACATGGAAAATTGTAATTTATATACATTATAATAGAGAACCCATCAACCTAGTGCTTCTACAAAAATAAAACAAATAAATAATGAGGAGGAAATTAAATCAACTGATATAAATAAAACTAAGATACTATATTAAAATAACGTATGCAATTTAATAAAGTAGAATACAAGAAAAAATAGAACCCTACATCAAATTTTTTAATGGGAGTAAATAAACATGAAATATACACAAGAGAATAAGAATGAGCCTCATCGCCTCCCAGACTAAATCCCCTTGATAGAGTTTTCCTTCATATTTTATAGAATAATTATGTCAAGGTAATCATCTCTGATTACCTATATATCATTTGGCTAGAATTTGGCTAATTTCCATGAATAACCTTTCAGATGATTCTTTATCTCACATGGTTAGCCTCAAAATGATTTATAATCACCTAATAACCACCTCATTATCCATATCATCCCCACCTAGAATCTGTATACCTTTTTCCCATCATGTGAACTAAATATTCATGAGTTGTTGCCAAAATATTTTCATCATAAAGAAGTGTTCCATGTACATATTTATGAATATAAAGATATTTTTCAAGATTCCTAGATTATTTATGGATGACAATGGGGGTATTCATTATATATGTTTAATGGTAGAAGGAAAAGTATGAGAACATTGGACACTAATAGCGGTATCTTGATGTGATCATGAGGATTTAGAGGGGAAATAGGTACAAGAGATCTTAAGTAGTAAAATTAATGCACTTTTCATGTATGAGAAGAGTTTTTGTATTCTCAAATACAACATTGATGAGAAAAACTAATATGGTATAGTTTTATGTTGGTGTTTATCATTGACATCATTGCTTAGTAAAGTGTTGTTTCTTATTTTTTGATGTTGGACACCCTATAGCCAACTTGAGTTTTACTATAAAATTACTATATAATCTATACATAGAATTATACATAATTTATATTTAACACAATAGTGTTGATATTTATATGTATAATATTTTACAATGAAATTCCCATATATTATTTTCATATCAAAAGTTTATATTTTTTCCCATATTTAATGATAACCACAAAATAGACTTATAGTAATATTAAATTTTATTCATATGATATAGATATTTACAAATGATAAAAACGATAATATATTAAAATCCCATTTTAAGGTCTCATCAGAATTAAAACATTTTCTCATGAGTTTCTCACTTGGTGATATGTTGTAGAGGATATGATTAGGACTGACCAACCAATTGGAATACCACATGATTTTGATGTCATTAGTAATTCCAATTTATGAGAACTTGTATTGGCCTTTTGATATGTGATCATTATCATTGTGTATATTTAATTTTCATGATTTGATGAAGGATAAATCACTATATTTATATTGCGGAGAGAAACATTGTTTTGGGAATATAATTGGTGGTATATATATTATTGAATAAAAAAGAAGTATTTTTTACTTCCCTAATAGAAGATATATCTCTATAGAAGATGACTAAGAGGATGTTATATTTATTAAATCATTGTACATAATAGTATGTGAAAACTCAAATTAATTTGTTTGTAAAATAACAAAATAATGGAATGATGATGACACAAAGAGTGCATCCTACTTTATAAGATATAATAATCCAACATGAGTATATTAATTATCATGTATTTATTGGACGTTTTCAGTTTTTATGACAAAAACATAACTCTTTATGGGATATTATTTGTTTTAATAATCTTCTATTTCTCAGAGAGTATGAATATCTATTATCAAGATGAAGGCATATCAGGTCACACATATATCATATTCATATGTATTACCAATTCAATTGAATGAGAGTATTGTACATGATTGGAACCATATTGTGGGATCGTATATGTAATTTTTGAATTATCATAATAAAAAAATAAATTAAATGTTATTCATTTTTATAATAATCAAGGTTGAACTTTTTTGTTCATTTAATTTAAATGTTTTAAAGGAATATGAGAATAAAAATTATATTTCAGGAACATATAATATTTTTTTAAGGTCTCTTAAATATTTTTTGTGAATGATGTGTGGAGTTAATGGAATATATTTTATCAAGTAACATAGAATAAATATTACAAGTGAATGATAAAATATTTTATCATCTTATTGTCTTGTTATCTATGTTTTAAATGACGAATATGAAATAATTTAATAAGTTTCATTTATAGAATGAATTGACTAACATTTTCCAAAATTATAACCACTAATTTAATGAAAATTAGTTCCTTTATTTAGAAATATGATTCATCAAAATATTTTTATATATTCTCTCCCTAAAAACATGATTTAAAGAGTGTCATATGTACAGAGAACCCTGATCCATGTATTATTCACAGATGTAATCTATGGTTCTCCTATTATCATAAATTAATTGAAGGAATTGCTAAATTACAATTTTATTAACTAAAATTGGAATATAAAATTATGTTAAAAACTTATGAGAGTTTGTTGAAATTCAATAGGGATATTTCATTGTTTTACTTATGTAAAGATCATCGATGATGAGAAGAATGAGACATTTTATTCATATCGAATGACGTAACAACTGAATTTTATTTGTGTTCCTGTTATAAATCATAAAGTATACATGGGTGGGTTATATGTATTTTTACACAAGATATTGTTACATTAAATTTGTAGTTGTGAAAAAATGTAAAATTTTAATTATTTCACACTTTCCATATATATGATTTACATTATGAGATAACTGAGTGATCATGTGGTCATTTATTCAGAGAAAATGATTTAGTTTTCTTGAATTTTAGTATAAGGGGAAAAAACTATCATATCACAATGGAATTGTATTTTATTTATGGTCAAATGGATATTTTATAGTTATTCAATGATTGAAATTCATTGTTGGACTTTTATAATTAAAATTATATATATATATATATGTGTGTGTGTGTGTGTGTGTGTTTATTTTGGTGTTTTTTTGTATTATCATACATATATATAATATAAAATATATGTATATATACTATAATAATTGTGTGGGGGTTGATGACAGTGAACCATTGTGTTTTGGATACAGGATATCTAGATGAAAAAATTAAATTTAAGGATATTTATTCTGGTATGGGGGTATTAAACATTCTACATCAAAGTTGAATCTAAAAATATTGAAAAAAATTAATATATAATTAAATTTTAATAAATATTTTTTATAAATAAAATTCCCTGTCGTTCACCTCTAATATGGAAAAATATAAACCTCTTGACTTTAGGAGAGGGGGAGGGAGACAATACCCACAATATATGTGTGTCATCATCATTTAAAATAATATATTTTTTATATGTTGTGGTAGTACCAATAATCCCCTACCAGTTTCCATAATCATCTGCAGTCCATGAGGAATACCACAACCTTATGACCTAATGGGTTTCTCATGTCTCACTCTGCTCGATTCATATCACATAACATGGGCCCTATATTGGGTAATAAGCCTTCAAGAGTATTTGAGGCCCATGACCCCAAAAAATTATATTAAAGAAATTAAAAATAGATATAATTTATTTTGAAGGTTATAATAAAATTTCTCAGACAATGTGGATTATAAATTGTGAAATAAAATTAGAATAATTTATATGAATTAATTATTTAATCCTTTGATTAGAAGTAACTAAATAATTAATTTTATTTAGAAATTTTATTTCTTATCATCTGATTATTAGTGATTCCAGTCACTAAATTTAGTGTATTTTCATTTATTGATTTAAATATTGCATTTAGTGTCATGTTTGTAATAGTCAATATTAAATAATTTTCATCACATCACATATCTCCCTATCAATATATATTTTGTTATATGTGTAGATGAGGTAATATATATACTTGTGTATCCTTAATTTCCAAGATCATTTCATCTATGTGTGGGAAATTCTACATTATAATGTGGAAAATTGAAGACACATTTCATGATATGATTTTCTGACATAGAATTTGAAATTTGAACTTATTAGGTGAGATGATGACTATAAATTGAGACATAAGTTTATTCAAGAGTAACATCAATGGTATTTATTGATATATTATTTTCTCAATGGATCGACCAATAATTATCTCTCATGATAAGCCAATTAATTAATTTATTTATATAGGTTTGTTTTTATTTTGGATTTGTATTTTCCCATGATCATATAAGAAATTAAATTGTAAGATATGTACAAAAAAATAATCTATAATGAATTTTAATATTTAAATATGGTTCATTTATGACAATTATCACATAGATAAAACATGTTAATCAAAAAAGGATTAAAATCATTAAGAAAAACTAAAAAACCCCTAAACGTTATGTCATTTTTTCCTTCCACCATTTCAGTTTCACCAAGACCACACATTTTAGGTTCTCTTCATTACTTATTGAGGATTAAACATACTCTTGAAGAGTTACTATTAAATTAGTGGGACTAATAAAATTATTTTTGAAGAAAAATTACCAATAATTATAATTTTATAGCTTTAGAAAAAAATGTTTTGGAGAATAAATGATATTATTTATAGATGATGATACATCACTAAAGAGATTATGGAGGTTCACGTTAAAGTAGTTGGGTTGCAAAAATACCACCTTAGACACTTATTATTTTAGTGATGGAATATATTTGTATAAAAATATATTTTTAAGGACACATTCCACTTGGATACATAATGTATCATATATTTAAAATGTGTTATTTTATAGAAATTGTGATTTCATGAAATAGTGAGATACACTTAGGACTAATTATACAATAATATTCATTAACCAAAAATCCCTATTAATGATACTAATGTTTCTAACTTTTATTTTTTATAAAAATAAAAAATAATAAAATAAAATATTGTGATGTATACTAGATTATAAAAACCTAATAAAAGTCACTCATTTTCCAGAGTGGTACATGTGACTGTGCATACTACAGTGACATAAAACTAAATTATAAGTGTTAACGTCCCTATGATATGTTTTTCACCTCAGGAAGCAATTAAGGATGAAAATTATTCTAAATGGAGATTTTTGGGTGACACATATGATTTCTACATCATTATAATATAATTAATTTCTGAAGAATTGTGAATGAATGATGAGGAAATGGGTGGTTATACCATAATAAACCATCTTCAAGAAGAATGAATGGATAATGTGAGTAGAAGATTTATGATATAATGATCATTTTTATCAGATATATATTAAAGTATAGAATCATGGATTTTCCCCATAAACTAAAGGTAACATAGTAAATTAAATGACTCGAATAGTTGGTATTCAATTCAAATCATAAAACGTTTGTCAATATCATTATCTCATCTTTATTTCCCAGTTACTCTAGTTTCATTTAGAATTATAAAATTAACAAAATGGTGATACTAATTAATTATCATCAGGATAAGTCTCTCTAAGAAGATAAGAAATTAAATAAATTCATTTTTTATATCTTAATGTGAAAAACAATAATACTAGTTTAAATGACCAATAATAATTGTTGTGTTGAAAGCCATTACGAGTACCATGTTATTATATTTGGTATAACAAGTAATATTTAGTCATTATGGCCAGAATGAATAGTATTTTCCATGAGTATCTTGATATGTTTATGGTAGTCCATGTGGATGAAATTCTGGTTTACCCTTAATCTGAGATGGACCATGTGAATCATTTGATAAAATTACTATAATTATTAATAAGTCACTGAATTTATATCATGATATCAAAATGCGATTTCTAGATTTTGGAAGTGATGTTATTAGTATATCACATCTCATAACATGGTATCTCATTTGATCATGTGAAGGAGAATGATATCATGGCATGGATAAAACTATGTGATGCTTATGAGATTCAGAGGTTCTTGGGTTTAGTTATTTATTATCACTAGTTCTTACTAAATTTCTCAATGATGGAGTCTCAGATGACCTCTCTCAATTGAAAAGGTGTGTTGTTTTCTTTGGATTATAAATTTCAAAGTTCTTTTATTCAGATGGAACATATTTTGAATTTTGTTCTAGTGTAGACTCTTCTAGAGGCTGGGTAGGGATATATGGTATTTCGTGACACATAAGGTTCATTTTTGGTATAAATTCTTATACAGGGTGGTCTGGTGGTACCCTATATCTCTCTAAATCATAGGACATATACAACTAACTATCTTACCAATGTCCTTGAACTCACAGTTTTGAAAAACATTTCTTATGTAATTGCAGTATTACATTTATATAGAAATGTTTACCACGTTTTTATACAACAGTAGCACGAGTTATATCTTCGTTAATTTATATTTTAATATTATATGGAGCTTTTTAGTGGAGTTCTTTCATCCTTTTTATTTTTATATTTCCTATGCACTGGGGATAGGGAATGTTATTACTAGTTCTTTGAGCATGAAACATTCGACCCAGTTAATAAAATAATCATCAGAAAAGTGGAACTTGATGGATCATTTTTCATTGTTACATATAGTAGATTGGGAAATAGAGGATGGGTGTGACATAGTAAGTGTTTAAATGATTTTGTCTCTTCCCAAGATGATTATTCTGTAGTAGCATCTTGATGATTATTTCCAGATCACGATATATAAAACCCCAAGATTTTTTGAATTATTGTTTTCAATAAATTTAATCATTCGATATTTTTTTTCACACAATATTGAATATATTGTTTTTATATGAAACCAATATCAGTGGATTTTGTTATATGTTATACCATGTTAATCATTTACTACATGCAACAATCACGTGGCATGTGTTCCATGCAACACTCACATGGCATGTGTTCCATGCAACACTAAATTTCAATGAAACAAAATTTTATTATTATAATTATTTCAATTGGATAGTAACAACATAGATGTTAAAAAAAGTAATATGAATAATAATAAGTAATATATATATAATTTATAATATAATTATATATATAAGTCATATTAATAATAAGACACATAATTTTTAGTGAAGTATTATTACATTTGAAAATATAATTTTCTTAAAAGAATTGATTTTTTGTACATATAAGAATACTAATATAATTAATTTTTTAATATATTAGAAATTGAAATTGATAAATTTAAATTTATTTTTGAATTTAGAATGTAAAAATATCTTTGGGTGAAATTTTGGGATTTTTTTGAGAAACATCTGTTTGGGATGAATAGTGAAAATAAAAAATTTTATTTCAAAACTACTTTTTCATCATGTTTATTTATATCGTAAAATTATATTTCATGTTTTTTATAATAAAAATAAATCAATTATAAATAAATTAATCTATTTTAGTTCATTTGAATAATTTAAATATAATGTTTTTATATAAAAGAATAATGAAATTTTGAACAATTTCACAATAAAAAAAACTCTCTCGCCTCATCAAAGTGATTAATAGTAAAATTATTTTTTTCCTTCTGTGAATTGGGTTTTGACATTTTTAAATAATTTTTGTAATAATTATATTATTTATGATGTCATAATAAAAAATTAATCTCTAGTGTGTCCACTCCATTCCTTAAAAAAGGCCACTACCCCCCCCCCATAGACACCTCTAAAACCACATAGGTTTTGACAATATCTACTCAGTTTGCTTCTAAACATCGTTATATTCATCTTTGAAGAATCACATTGGGAATAAATCAATATAAGGGGCCCTTTGATTCAAATTAAATGGAGTTACCCAAAAAAGAGAGAATATCCTTTGTTTTATTTTCATTCTCTACCCCAAAAATGTTATTATCCCCTGATTATATAGTAACCTCTGTATGCTTAATATTATGAGATGTTTTTATTCTATGTTTTTTACCTAAAATTTCACACACATATAAATTTTCATTGATAAACTTGTGATTGTGTTATACGGTGAACTATCTCCTCACGTAATCATGTTGTTCATTTTTCCTTTTCCACCTCACATGGTTGGGAATGATGATCAAAACATTGTTTGTTATATTATATATATGACATATATGATTTATTTTTTACAATGTTATTATTATATAAAACATACCTTCATTCTTCCCATTTTTTGTAAATAAGATAACTTCAGTTGTGAAAATGTGGACTACCACTTTCTCAATGTTATTTGAATCGTTCACACATTAAAAATAATATAATATAGACAGGTTTAGAAAATTTATATGACATATACGACATAATTATTTTAATGGAATGATATTATATTTATATTCACATATATTTCATTTACATTGTTTCATTCACTATGGGAGAAAACCAGAAAAATCGTTCATTCATACGTATGACCTACCATCTCCATGACCAATATATTTCATTTAAGATTTGAATATTTTATATATTACTATGAATACTTATATCTCACATATGTATGATATTTCTATCATGGTTTACACTATGGATATCATGACATAACTTTGAGAAAAAAATACAACAAACTGTTATGCATCATGCTTGGTTCTTCATCTACCAGAACTAGACCCTCAATCTTGGAAATAATGATTTGGGGTGAAACTCCTGGAGCACCCCTTCTCAGGGACTCATGTGGAAAATATTTCAAAAATAGATATGGTGGCTTAAAACGTGGCTTAAAACATAGCTTAAACATTGGTTGAAGGATATTTATATATTATATAGAGAGTTGGAAGATGTTATGTAGGAAGTGAATCACATTGAAAGGCGTATCGAAGACGATTGGGATGAATGACTCTTGGAGGAACTCCCTAGAAAGAAAGAGGCTACCGAAGACAAGACATTGACTTAAGAATGCCATGCCTGGGAAGATTTAAATATTAAGTGGCTCAATATAGGTGATAAGAATACTGCATACTTTCATTCCTTTATTATGGAATGGAGAAGATGGGTTAAATTGAAAATCAAGATGGAGGATGGATCTTACACCGATGACTGGGAGGTGGTAGGGGGATAGATAGCTCATAATTTTATAACTTTATTTCCATCCCTAGTGTTACATTTTTTAATGGATACACGAGGGGTGATGTGGGGATTTTCTATGTTATTTAATCCAACTTTTCTACTAGCGATAATTAAGAACAAGGGGGAATTACTCAAGTGGATTAGATTTTTAAAGCAATGATGAGTCTAAATCTTGATAGAACAGAGTGTCTAGATGGGTTCCCTAGAGCCTTTTACAATGCTTAATGGGATAGACTAATGGTTTATTTAATTGTGGTGATCCATGAAATCTTTTGGGGTGATTCATTACCACGAGTTGCTTGTGCTACCACATTTGTTCTTATTCCCAAGTCAAACTCTCCTACTTTTATTATGTACATTCAACTGATAAGTAACTATAAAGTCCCTTAAAAGATCCTCCCTAAAATTATTAATGATCATATATCCATTTCACTTCACAAATGGATATCCATGGAACAATATAGATTTGTGAGTGAGCACTGTATCTAGGGCGATCTCATTGGCCTTGTAATTGATCAGGGATATCAGATTTCAAACAAGAGGGTATAATATAGTGATCATGGTCTATATGATAAATGAATATGACCATGTGGAGTGGAGACTCGTAAACAAATTACCTGTAGGTATGGACCTTTCTCGGATGAATATTGGTAATATATTGCAATGCTTTAGCTCTTCTTGGATGGCTATCACATTCATGTGAAAATATTTAAGCGCATTCAAATAAATGTAAGGCCTCTAAAATGGGGACCCCATATCTTTGCGTATTTTAATAATTTCCCAAGATATGCTTATCAGACTCATTCATCATAATATTAGCATAGGTGGGATCTCCCTATATTGTAAGAGGATGTTTGTTAAATAAATGCAACACCTCATGTTTGTGGATGACTTTTCCATGTTCAAAAATGCATTGAGTAGGTATGTGCGGGGTTTGAACATAATATTGGAGGTGTATAGCTATTAGAGCGGCCAGGTTATCAATAATGTAAATAATAGTATCTACATATCGAGCGTATGCCCTACCAGCTGGGTCCTTAAGGTGATTCTATCAATGACCATAGATAAAGGTGACTTTTCCATGGTGTACCTCGGAGGACCTCTCTCATTGATGAAGTTGTGTATCCATGATTTTTACACTCTTGTTTTCAGAATATTGGAGATGTTATTAACTGGAAGAATAGGTATTAGTACTCTGGGGGAGGATTTTTCTAGCTAACAATGTAATTTTGGACACCCCGGTTCATTCTTTATATACTGCCAAGGTTCCCAAAAGAAATATCGGCAACAGGTACAGAGCTAATATATATTTTATATGGGACTTGAGGTTTGAGGGAAGAGGGCACTATGAAACAAGATGTAAAGGCATCTTAGTGAAGGTGGTATTAAATCGTGGAATCATAATGATACCCTTACTTGCAAGCGCACCAAACTGGAATGGGTGGTGATAAAGTGACATACCACATAGGGACTGAAAATGAATGAATGCTACCCAGGGTACTGGGATGATTAGGATGGACACCAATCTCCCCTATGAGGTGAGATAGGTCCCCTAGTAACCTCCATCAGACCTCATTGTCGGGCAATCATAGGGATGAATGGTGTATCCATCTGGGATGATAAATTGACTGGGTAGATCAACGGACTCCTCAGATGCCAATCCACTGAAATATCATTTAGAGAGGCTAGCCTTCATCAGTTGATCTCGAATATAGTACTGGATAGGGACCAACTGGTAATGTTCTAGCTCATTGATCTAAACTTGTAATCAGATAAATGTGGGTTCACATCGTCTCCTTCAGGGTATTTCACATACAAGGATTACCATTAGGTCTCTTCCATGCTGGTCACTAGGGATGAGTGGAATGAGTTTAATTGGTGTAGTAACATCCCCACCAAATATTAGTTTCTCTATTGGTGAATTAAGAACAATGAAATCCCACAATATGAGAATATTCAGGGGTGTGGTGGGAGTATGACGTCTAAATGTGTTATTTGTAGCAGGTATAATGAAAAGAGTACGAATCACATGTTCTTTGTGAGTGATTAGTAAGAGGATGTATGTATGTTATTTGGTGAGTTCACTTATTTTTTTCATACCTATAATGGATGAAAAGCCCTTGTTCGTCCACTGTTTCCATGGTGTAGGGAAGGAGGGTCCTGAGAGAAGGGTGTGTACATTAGTAATGCAGGCACGCAATTGGTGTTTGTGGGAGGCATGGGAGAAATGTATTCATGAAGCGGTTGGTTTTTTCAGGTGTGCTATCATTATTAGAACATAAAATAATCTTTCTGATATGGTTAAGGTTCTTAACACATGGAGGGAGGCCCCTACTTTAAATAGGCTCATTCATGCTACCCACAACACGCCATCCGAAGTTAATACATCTAATGGTAAATGAGTTAGATGGAACCACTCACCCCACTAGAGGATTTAAGATGAATGCTGATGGTTCATTCATTTGTGGTCTTCTACAATGTGGGGAGATTGTTCATTGCTGCAATGGAGAAGTGATTCTGGATTTCTCTATATGGCTGGGACAATGATCTTCGTTTAAGGCTGAGGCTATGACTATGTTGATCGGTCCTATGGTCTGTAGACAGAGGGGATTGGAGCTCATTGAATTGTAAACTGAAACAATTATAGTTTATAATTTTCTCCAAGGACTTGTTTTTATCCCTCATTCTATCGAATATATAATTTGGGCGTGTCATGGTATCCTTGGCAACACAACTAGAGTGTCTCAAACATGGTGGGAGGGGAATGAGGCAGTAGATTATCTGGACTCTCTTGACACACCAGGCTCGGATAGCATAGTTTTCGAAAAATTTCATAGTATAAAGCTGATGGGGATTAACATTATTAGAGGGGATTCCATTAATCTTCATTATTTTATACCCCTATAGTTGTGTTTCCCCTAATCAGCTTTTACAGGCATTTTTTATACGAGTTTATTTCGTTTAAAAAAACAACGTATGGTTGTGATGTTTAAAAAAATAAAAAAAAGGAAAAAATGTTATTAGATATAAAAATATATTTCTATGGTAGATGAAAAATAATCCTATATTTATTATACAGATTTTTTTAATGAGTAAGAATATATTTAGGAAATAGGTAAAGCACTTTCTGGTCTTACTTTTATTATCTATGAGACAGAAGCCATGCTCACCTCATATTTCCTATAAGAGTTCTTTATAATTTCCATATATTTATTATAATATTATTATACATATATTTATGGGAATTTTTATTTTTATTTTATGATCATTTTGTCATGGGGTTTATGTTTCAAAAGCTACCAAATTAGTAATGTGATTTTTTCTAAATTTACCTTCTTTGAGACGCAAGCCATGTTATGGACCTATATTTTTATATGAGGCGTATATAATACATTTAACATGTTATATAATGTATATAACTAATTTAATTACATTTTATTCTTTATGTAATGTTATTATTTCTATTTTATTATGATTTAAATTCTCCAATGTTGTAGCAGTTTATTTCTACAATCACGTCATGTATCAGGAGTGTTTAACATTATTCTTCCATTAATAAAATATTATGATCTGCATCTCAAGAAATATCCTAAGGTTTCATACCCAATGATTATTCCTATTATATTCATGTAACATTACCATATTTCTAATCATTATTACATAAGATAAGTAATAAATTTATTTATAAAAATAGGACATTATTTCCTCTTACCGTTAGAAATTTGTGTTATTTCGAAACCATATCTTCTAAAAATGACTTCAACATTTTTTAATATTATCCTATTTTTTTTATAGAAAATTTTTCCCATGTATTACCATTTTAAAAATTATTTTTAAAGTAATATTCTTTTAATTTTCTTAACAAGTCACTTTCCTAAACATTTATAGTTAAATAGGAATATTCGACATGTATGGAATTACTCGATGTCATTACCATAATATCCTAGATAATAACATTGTAAGTATAAACTGTTAATTTTTTAATGAATGGATTTTCCTAATATTATGGAAATGTGTATATTTTATAAAAAAAATCAATAAAGAAGGTTATTCACAAAAAATAGTTTTTAAAAGTGTTTCAAAAAATTTAAGGATTCTATTATATTTTTTCATGTAAAATAGATTTGAACATGTTTTCATGTTATTTTTATATATTTTCAAGGAAAATGATCATCAAAATGTTTTCTGTAATCTTGTCCAATTTATAAATATTGTGTTTAAATTTTATTTGACACCTTATTTTTATGTTTTCAATGTATTTTCACAGATATATGATTTCAAAATTATTTTAAGATTTCATTGGATTTTTTATAGTGTTTTCAAAAAAAAGTTTTTTCATAATAATTTCAGGCATGCTTTATAGGTTTTAAAATCAAATTTAAAGGAAAAATAATAGTATAATTATTTATATTTTAAATAAATTTTTCCAAAGAGGAAAATAAATCTTCCTCATGAAATGTTTTAAATGAAATTGTAAATTTATCTTTACATAAAAAGGGTTTTTGAAATGTTTTTAAGAAAATGATATTCATAAAAAAGATATTTTACTTACGAAATGTTTCATTTTATATTACAAAATCCTTCACCATCTATGATTTCAAACTTTATAATTGTTTAAGCTTTATTTTGGACATGATCCTAGAATTCAATTTATATTATTTATTGAATGAATTATGTTATAATTTCATGATGTTTGTTACACCTGTTTCTCTTCCATGGGTTATATTCTATTGAAACATACTTATTTTATTGGGTTATTCATTAATGAAATGATTATGAAATGTTTATGTTTTCTTTAGGTTAAGATGTAGTGAAATGATTATAGTAACCATTTTTATTCATGGGATATAATTTTATTTTTATGAAACCCGTCTGTTTTTACGGTTCATGATAAGATGAATGTTTTATTATATTAGGATACATATATTAATAATTTTATTATGTGATGGTTGAGACCAATATATCCCTCCAATTCATTGATTAAGGATTTATATCCAATGATATAATGATGAGAATTTGGTATATGGGCCTGATCTACTATGGAAGATGGGGAAACCCGATCCACTATAGGTAGATGGGGAACACTATTCTAGTATGGGAATATGGGGAAACATGATCCAGTATCAGAATATGGGGAAACTAAATCCCCAATTGGAATATGGGGAATCCTATTTCACTATTGGAATATGGAAAAAAATCATCCACTATAAGAACATGGATAAACCTAATCCCCTTGAAGGAAATGCCATGGACTATGGATGGTGGTGTCTCCCGCCCAGTGGTTGAAGTCCCCAGGAAGTTCTCTAATAAGTTCTATCATTTTGTATTGACTTATAAGGATTTATATAACATGATTATGTGTATGAAAAAATTCCATGAATTACTCCAATGCTGTTATTTCATGGCTTATTCTTTTTATTTTTTTATGATTAACTAATTTTTAACTAGTATCCTTTCTTCAATGATTCATTTTAATGATCATTGATATGTAGCCTATGATTTTATAATCACATTCTCATACCCTTATGATAATTTCTATGAATAAATATCTCCCTTTTATATTCTTAATTTGAGATCACCCCATTTTATGTTTTCTTCCCTAGGTTTTTAACATATACATTATGTATAATAAGTTTAATAGGGGTGCTAGTATTGGATATCCTATTCGGAGAAAATGTTTATCACTCATGTACCGGTGTTTACATTTTTATGTTTCCAAATGAAATAAAATAATATAGTCTTTGGGTGTCTATTTTTGTAATGTTTTAGTATTACACAAAAAATGATGTAATTTCCATGTACTTAAAGACTAGATTATTATAATTGATTTCAGAGCAGGGGTTCAGTCAAAAATTGAAAAGTAGGATGAGATCATTTGAGATAAATCTAAGGACATGTCTAAGGATACATATAGGGATAAGGAAAATTATAAGAAAATGTAATAAAATATTGGTAAAGGATATATTGAGTGGTATCCCAGAAATTTATCGTTATCTATTTACTAAATGTGTATTTGGTTCTAGAACAAATGTATATAGGAGTAACAAATATGACAAGGTTCATCTGGCATGACTCGAGTATAACCAGGTACACGAAAACGAGCCTTACTTCACACCTAGTTTGACACTCATGGGGGATATGATTTTTGAATTCACAAACACTTCATGAACCATTATGATGTATTTAAAAATAAGTTTTATGTGAATAAAATATCCTAAACCAAAGGTTTCGTATATTAAATAAGTATTCATAATTTAGACATCCTATTAGTGATATTTATTTATGATTATCTAGTTCCTCACTATGAAGTGTAATTATTGCTCTATATTTTGGGATTAAGAAAATTTCTAGAATCAGAAGGAACATGTTTAATGATGAATGTGTCAGGAAACATTCAGATGAGAAATCAAATAGGAATATCTATATATTAAAGTTTTTCGTAATCCCGTATAATCAATTTTCACAGAACATGATTAACAAATGTGTACCTTGAATAATTCTCAGACTCACCAAAAAATGAGAAGGAAATATTTCTCTGTGTGTTTGGGTAATGGAGAACATGTATAAAAGAAAATTTTGATTCCTAAATTATGAGAATATGGGGAAAATCACACAAGTGAATATCTTAGATGAATGAGAAGATATTTTTACATTGAAAAATAAATCCACAAAGGATTTAACTACAATGAAAAATGAAAATTTAATTCAATGTATTCAATAAAAATATTTAACCCTGTTAAATGTGTTATGTGTGGAATAAATGGTCATTATTCGAATCAATATATCAAGTAGAAATATCAGGATGTGAATAAAAAAGGTGTTATGAGTAATGGTTATATTAGTGGTGA
Organism: Viscum album; assembly: GCA_963277665.1. Lineage (NCBI taxonomy): Eukaryota > Viridiplantae > Streptophyta > Magnoliopsida > Santalales > Viscaceae > Viscum > Viscum album. The sequence goes on along the minus strand of OY728162.1, from coordinate 1,387,957,739 downwards.
TGATGAGTGTACATGAAAAATGTGAACAGAAAGAGTTATAATATAATAGGATGAGGTAACATTGATAATGGGTTATGGATGATGTAGAGTAACCTAGGTGTTTATATAGTTGGATTCATGAATTATGAGTTATAAAAAATATATAAATTGTTCACATTATGTTTTTCGTTAAAGATTTACTAGAATATGTTTAATGGTTTTTATGGACAAAAAAATTTATTTAATGGCAAGGTTATATTGATGGGAAACACAATATAAAGGAAAAAATAACACTTAATATGTTCTTAATATAAAGAAAATAATTTTTGGGTAAAAAAAATGTTGTATACCAATAAGTAAATTGGACGGTATGGATTACCTTTGAATAGATAAGGGATTTGTTTTGAAAAAGTGGTCTATCTTATCATAGATAACGTTTATGATTTCATGGATTCAAAGAAGATATCTAGTAATATTTGGAATAAGTAATCATGCATGTTTTATATAATATCTATGGTAATTAAGATTATTATCATGTTCCATGATAATATATGATGATGGTATATAGATGTTTTGATTATGGAAACCATGTTATAATTTACGATATATGTGGGATAAATGTTAAGATGATATAATGACCTTCTTTCTAAATTTTTGGATTTTGACCTTCTACAAGAGTTATAAGTTTGACCATTTATGAAATAATTAATGTTAAACTGAATATGTGGTTACAATGATTAAATTATTATCTCTCAATATGTGGATTTAGGCATATTGGATGACTTGTTATAAGCTTTTTGTTTTGATAGATGGAATCACCTTTCATTTTATTTTTTGATATCATCATTTTTAAATGAATCTAGAAGGAAACATTCACCTTCATTTATGAAAATATCTTATGATACGTAAATTGATCAAAGAATAACAATGGGTGTGGTTCTCTTGAAATCATGCTAGTATATCATTTCATGAAAAATATTCAACTTTTTGGAAATAATCTAGAAATAAAATGTTGTCATAATACCAAAATTTTTATTGAACCACTGAACTATTAAATCAACATAAGTTTAAAAATATGAGGACCTCATATTTCAATTTTTCATTTAATTTATGGTTATTTATGACATCAATAACCTTTTATAAATATTTTTGATTTTCCTCTAAGTTTATATTTTCACATTCCAAAAATGTTCTCCCCTATGGAAGCATAGTCAAGATTTACTTTGGGTAACCACCTTGTTTCAAAAATTCCATTTTTATAGGACATTTAGTTATTCATTTTTATGATACAGGTTTCATTGAAATGAACTTTCAATTATTAAACCATTAATAACCCATAGTATTTCATGGGTGAAATTCAATTTAAGGGGAGTATAATGTAACACCGCAAGATTTGGTGATTTTTTTTTAAATTTTATTTAATATTATTATTTTTTAATTTCACAAAACACTTCAAATATAAATTATTATAAAAAAACACAATGTTTTTCATTATTTATACTCTATGATAAGTTAATCTTTCACTTCACACAATATTGGTTTGGATTATGTTGCACACAACACATAATTTTTACAAAATAATATTTCATTATTATAATTATTTAATTGGGATGGTCATTATATTTGAATTAAAATTGGTGAAATGAATAGTAATAATTTTTTTAAATATGCATTATAATATTATTATATAGATAAATTATATTTATAATATGACCTAGAATATTTAGTCAAGTATTTATACGATTGAAAATACTATTTCCATAAAAGAACTGCTTTTTATATCCTCTTATGGGTAATAATAAAATTAATTTTAGAAAAATATATATATTAGATTTGAAAAAATAAACATCATTTTTATTCATAATTTTTACATTATCATTGGGTGATTTTTTTGGTAATTGTCTAAAAACATCATTTTTCGACGAACGGTGTCAAATACTGAATTTTAAGTTAAAACCGCATTTTCATCTATTTTATTTACATAGATAATTTATATTTTAAGTTGGTTTTAATGTAAAAACTGATCTATTCTACATATATTAATATAATTTACGTAATTTTAATCAATTTTATATTGAATTAAGATATAAAATTATAATGAACCCATACATATTCTCACATTAAATACCCACTTTCTCTCTTGGTCTACGAGATTAGAATTAAACTTAATATAACATCCCAAGTAAGTAATTAATAATAGATATTTTTATCTATTTATATTAATGAATTAGATAGTGTTTTAGAGGCTTAAAATGAGAATAAATCCAATCTTAAGCATGGAATCCACTAATATTTTTAAAAGATTATTTTACTGCCTTTTGATGGAAAACCATCTTTTAAATCTATATTTTGAAAATTTTATAAGATCTATTTTTCAAAATAAATTTATTCTTTATGATTGGGACATCAAAATTTACTTTGTGTGAATTTTTGGTATTTTTTCGATAAAGTTCATTTTTTAAGGAATAGTGAAAAATGTTGTATTTTAATTCAAAACCTCTTTTTAATCTAATTTATTTATATGCTTATATTATTTTTGAATTGGTTTTAAATATCCATTAGAATATATTTTTACCATTTAATTCAATAGTGGTCGTTGGAATGAATTTCACATTGAAATTGGACTTAAACTATTGTCAATCTTTTGATACTTATTGTTTCATAAAAACACGCTATTTGCTCTGACAGCGGGAATTAATTATTAAATTAATTAATGTAACTTATATGTTTTTAATTTTGTAAAATGGAAATCAATTTTGATTTCGGAATATCAAATATAGCTTAGGGTGAAGTTTTGGTATTTTTCTGAAAAACTTCAATTTTTAATGAATAGTGAAACCACTAAGTGGTACTTAAGAAACTGATTTAACAGTTAAATGAAATTTTACCACCTCTGTGTTTTGAATTTCAAAAATCCGATATACATGGTTTTCATTAAGAAGTAAAATGTGGTTCAATGGGATTAAAATAATTTTTTTGAATAGTAACTTTTATGTTTTTAATCGCGATTAGTGGTAATTAGTGTAGTTTAAGGTAAAAATAATATTTTAATAATATGAGATGAGCTTGAAACATGTACTACCCTCATTGGATGTGTCAAGGAAGACCAAGAAAATCCATGGGTAAACTTGGGGACCCCATGGAGCCACTTTTGTTGGGAAATGACATAAATAACTTTTTATTTAATGTTAAAGTGAAAATGACACAAACATGAGTTGTTTTACTAAAACAATTTTTAAATGGGGTTATAAAAGTCATATTTTTAACTATAAATATTAATTAGAAAGATAAAAATATTTCCAACATAATGATATTTGTTTTATAATTTTTAGACATTAAATAAATTAAATTATTTATGACATCATGATGATGTAGCGATTACCTCATTAATAAAAGATTTAAATAAAATGACAAGATAATGTAAATTCTATGACCTACACATGTCCAAAACCTATTGTATGGGTGGATTTAGAACCCTTATCACCTTACCCTCGAATTATATCAATATGGGACCTTTTGAATACGAAACACATTTTAAAATAAAGTAACATTTCTTTACATTCCAAGAGTGCCCCTCCTCTCCTCTTATAAAAGGCCCCCACCTCTACCTCCTTAAGCACACTTCCAAAGCCTTTGGATCGGCCAAAACCTACCCATTTTGTCTCTCCACATCCCTATATATCTCTTTGAAGCCTCATGTTGGGCAGAAGTCTTCTCAAGGAAGCCTTTGAGCTCAAACCAAAGGGAGTTACCTGATTTTAAGGTAATGTCTTCACTTGTGTCCATTTGTTTTATTTTGCTTCTCCAACCCCCTAAACACTTTTTATTCATTTATTTTGTAACAACAACAGTATCTTCCATATACTAGGATGTTCTTATAATAGGGATTCGAGCTACACTTACACACACCTACATCTAATGGTTAAAGAACATACGTTTTCCGTGGATGGAGAATTTATGCCTCTCGAAACGATGATTGTTCAAAATTATTTTAACACCTTCAAAGGTGGCCATTAAGATGCCACTATATTTATATATGATATATAATATGTTTATGTTTTCCTTAAGCTTATGTATTTTTCATTTTGGGCATACCTTTTTGGTTTCCACTATGGGTAAACGCGATATCTTCATTTAAGGAAGTGCGGACTACCGCCCCTCAAAGTGATTTGATTCGTTAATACCATATGGGGGACATATAAAGGATGGTGTTATAATATTATATATGATATTACACTGGAGTTATAATATACCTTTGTATCATTATAATTCCATTTCATAAAATATGAAATAGAAATGGAAGCAGCGTTCATGCGTATGTACGGCTTACCGTCTCCATGAACGATGCATTTCATTTATTACCTCTAAATGTTATGTAATGTAATAAATGTAGGAATGTATTGGATATATATGATATATATGTTATCTAAATCATGAATAAAATTCCGGATATAATGGATACATGAATAACTTGTAATTATAAAGGGTTTATTTTTGACTCAAGTACCAATGATCGTTAAAACGGCCGTTATTAACTTAAATAATTACAAAGTGTTCATGACATGACAATAAGTGATATAAAAGGAATAATGAAATTGAAAAAGGTTCTTAAACAAGTATAAATTAACTCAAGTTAATTATTCAGTAGATTAAATAACGACCGAGTCAAGTCGGACCCGAGGTATGGGACTTCGTCTTAATCTCCATTCATTGAGGCATATTTTGTTTTATACACAACCTTCTTTTATACCTTGTATAAACCCCTTTGACTTTTATGTTTATTCAAAAGGAATCTTTTTTTATATGAAACATTTACTAAATGACAAAAGGGAATGTTTTTATCATACTTATGCGGCGACAACGACTTCCCCGCCTCCGTGACCATTATTTATGTTTCGGCTTCCACTACAAGCCATACCTTTTTTAAATAAAAATAAATACCATGTTTTAATTTTCATTTATTTTGGTATTGAAAATGGTTTTCATAATGTTTTTATATCAATATGTTGTATTGATATCTTGTGATTGAAAAATGGAAATGTTTTTTTATGCATGTTTATATGTGATACGGTTATGTTATGGTTTTTGGGCATTATTATAAAGATGGGTGGTTCGGTGATAAAATATGGGAGGGTGAGCCCGATATAGCTCTCCAATGCATTGGGTAACTCAAAGGAGTGAAACGTTAAGGTTTCTCCAAAGAGATTCATGGAATATACTACGACGGGTATTCCAAACGTAACCAAAAGGGTTACTGCTTACGTAGGAATGTTATGAATGCCTCAAGTTACCTTTATGTATTATGATTTCTATAATTTATTCATGATTTTATGAGGTATGTTAAAGTGCCTATGTTTTATGGGTAAAGTATGATTTCATTCTTATGTATATATGAACTCATGTTTCCTTTCCATATTTTTATAACCCTTACTGAGCTTTTTATGCTCATCCCATGTTTTTTTGAAATTTTTTTCACAGGAAAAGTGAAAGGTACATGATATGATGATAGTGTCAAGTAAGTGTCAAGAAAGAATCCATGTTTTATTTTAAATATGTTTTTATTTATGGGAAAAATTAATACTATCTTTTATGTAACCACTTTTCTTAAATGTGGAATGTAATATATGTTTTATGATCTAATTCTCTAAAACTCTAAACCTGAAAAGATCCTCAAGGTGTATTCTTGAAATATCTCAAGATTAAGTAATATTTAAGGCCGAGGCCTTATATTTGGTATCAAAGGTCGATTTAGATAACTTTAGAAGTTAGAATTCTATTAAATGATTATCTAAAAATATTTTTTTTATGGTCAAATTGAAATGATATTGCTTTAAAGATTACCATGTTGCTTCAACTAAGGTAATTCGGTTTTCAGAATGGTTTTCCGCAGAGGAAATAGAGAAGCTTTTTTGGGAAGTCATACTGAGGGAAATGACCTTCCAAATCAGAATACTAAGATGGTCAGAATTAGAATTGAGCAGTTTACTACAGTGATGGCTCAGTTGAATCAGGTGATAAATGGTGGTTGTGTTATTGATGATATTTTGGTGTTTTCTAAAATTAAAGAGGAGCTTTAAAGACATTTAAGGGTTATTTTCCAAACCTTGAAAGAAAATAAATTGTATGGGAAATTCAGAAAGTGTGAGTTTTTGTGGCAACAAATTTCTTTCCTTGGTTATATTGTTTCTAAATATGGAATAACTATTGATCCTACAAAAACAAAGGTTGTTGAAGAATGGCCAGGACCCAAAAATGTAACTAAGATTCGTAGTTTTATTTGGTTTGGCCGGCTATTATCAAAGGCTTGTTAGATATTTTTCATGGTTATCTAGTCCAATGACTAAGCTAAATCGGAAGGGTGTTAAGTTTATCTGGACAAAAGAATGTGATGATTGTAATCAGGAATTTAAAAGAAGATTGGTGAATGCTCCAGTTTTGGTACTACCTTCCAGGAATGGGGTGTTTGTTATCTATAGCGATGCTTCATTGAAAGGACTTGGTTGCGTCCTAATGCAGAATGATCAGGTAATTTCTTATGCTTCACGACAGTTGAAAACTCATGAGGTAAATTACCCTACACATGATTTGTAATTAGCTTATGTTGTTTTCACTTTAAAAATTTGGAGGCATCATTTGTATGGAGTAAAGTGTGAAATATATACCGATCACAAAAGTTTAAAGTATATATTCACTCAGAAAGAATTGAACAAGAGACATAGGAAATGGCTAGAATTAATCAAGGATTATGATTGTATATTTCATTACCATTCGGGAAAAAAAATAAAGTGGCTGATGCTTTGAGTCGAAAACGTAATGATTCATTAACAATGTTGTGTTTGGAATGTGAACCTTTTGTTAAGGATTTGATGAACTTTGCATAGAAGTTGTTGGTGCAGGATGTTCTTCTGTTTTGTTTTGGGTATCAGTCAAATCTTTTCTATGAGAAAAAATCAAGCTAGCACAGAAGCAAGATAGTGAGTTTCGGAAAAACGTAGAGATAGTTTAGAAGGGTATGTTTCCTGAATTCAACATTGATAACAATTGTGTTTTGAGATTTGGGAAGAGATTGTGTGTGCCTTGCGATTCACAGTTGAAGAGAGAGTTGTTATGTGAAGCTCATAGTTCTCCGTTTTTAGTTCATCCTGGTAGTAATAAGATGTATAGAGATCTGCGAGAGTATTACTGGTGGGATGGAATGAAAATGGATATTTCTGATTTTACAGTGAAGTGTTTCACTTGTCAACAGGTTAAAGAAGAGCGACAGTTACCGAAAGGGATGCTTCAGCCTTTACCAGTACCAGAATGGAAATGAGAGAATATATCTATTGACTTCGTTGTGGGATTGCCGAAGACACCTCGAGGTAAAAATGCAATCTGGGTTATTGTTGATCGCTTGACTAAATCTCCTCATTTCCTTGCTATACGAGATACATTTTCCCTAGATCAACTTTCCCATTTGTATCTTAAAGAGATAGCCAGGTTAGATGGAGTTCCTCTCTCCATTGTATCTGACCGTGATCCGAGGTTCACTTATAACTTTTGGAAAGGCCTTCAGATGTCGTTGTGTACTGAATTAAATTTTAGTACAGCTTTTTATCCTCAATCAGATGGGAAATCAGAATGAAAAATTCAGACATTGGAGGATATGCAACGTTCTTGTTCGATGGATTATCCAGGAAGTTGGGACCAACATCTTTCTTTGGTTGGATTTTCATATAATAACAGTTTTCATTCTAGTATGCAGATGGCACCATTTGAGGCGTTATATGGGAAGCGGTGTCGAACTCCAGCTTTTTGTGATTGAAGTGGGTGAAAGAAAGCTGATAGGACCAGAATTGGTAGAAGAGTTGGCAGAAAAAGTTCAGCTGATACAGAAACACATGAGAACAGCTTAGAGCGGGCAGAAGAGTTATGTGGACAACAGGAGGAAGGATCTATCTTTTTAGGTAGGTGATCATGTTTTTCTCAAAGTCTCAACATGGAAAAGTGTGATGCGATTTGGTAAGAAAGGAAAGTTGAGTCCAAGTATCATTGGACCATATGAAATTCTGGAGAGAGTGGGATCAATTGCATAACGGGTGGATTTACATCCGAGTTTATCTCAGGTACACAATGTTTTTCATGTTTCGATGTTGAGAAAGTACATGCCAGATCTATCTCATGTTTTGAGTCCAGAGGTAGTTCAGTTGGATGAGAACCTATCTTATAAGGAACAACCGGTCTAGATTCTTGACCACAGGGAGCAAGTGTTACAGAATAAGGTGATTAATCATGGAAAGGTTTTGTGAAAAAACCACATGATGGAAGAGGCAACATGGGAATTTGAAAATGCAATGAGGGATAAGTACCTCCATTTATTCGATAAGTAAATAAATTGCGGGGACACAATTTTCTAAAGGGGTGAAGGATGTAACATCCCATGTAAGTAATGAATAATATATATTTTTATCTATGTCTATTAATAAATTAGATAGTGTTTTAGAGGCTTAAAATGAGAATAAATCCAATCTTAAGCATGGAATACACTAATATTTTTAAAAGATTGTTTTACTGCCTTTTGATGGAAAACCATCTTTTAAATCAATTTTTTGACAATTTTATAAGCCATATTTGTCAATATAAAATTATTCTTTATGATTGGGATATCAAAATTTCCTTTGTGTAAATTTTTGGTATTTTTCCGATAGATTTCATTTTTAAGGAATAGTGAAAAATGTTGTATTTTAATTCAAAACCTCATTTTAATATAATTTATTTATATGATTAGATAATCTTTTGAATTGGTTTTAAAGTTCAATTAGAATATATTTTTACCATTAAATCCAATAGTGGTTGTTGGAATTAATTTCACTTTGAAATTGGACTTAAACTAGTGTCAATCTTTTGATACTTATTGTTTCATAAAAACACGATATTTTCTCAGACAACGAGAATTAATTATTAAATTAATTAATGTAACTTATATGTTTTGAATTTTGTAAAATAGACATCTTTTTTGAATTTGGAAAATCAAATATATCTTAGGGTGAAGTTTTGGTATTTTTATGAAAAACGTCAATTTTTGATGAATAGTGAAACCACTAAGTGGTACTTAAGAAACTGATTTATCGGTTAAATGAAATTTTACCACCTCTGTGTTTTGAATTTCAAAAATCCAACATATATGGTTGTCATTAAGAAGTAAAATGTGGTTCAATGGGATTAAAATAATTTTTGGTGAATAGTAACTTTTATGTTTTTAATCGCCATTTGAGCTAATTAGTGTAGTTTAAGGTAAAAATAATGTTTTAATAATATGAGATGAGCTTGAAACATGTCCTACCCTCTTTAGATGTGTCATTATGACTGAGAAAATCCACGAGTCAACTTGGGGACCCCATGGAGCCACTTTTGTTGGGAAATGACATAAATAAAATTTTATTTAATGTTAAAGTAAAAATGACACAAACATGAGTTGTTTTACTAAAACATTTTTTAAATGGGGTTATACAAGTCAGATTTTTGACTATAAATATTCATTAGAAATATAAAAATCTTTCCTACATCATGATATTTTTTTTATAATTTTTAGACATTAAATAAAGTAAATTATTTATGACATTATGATGATGCTGTGATTACCTCATTTATAAAAGATTTAAATAAAATGAAACGATAATGTAAATTCAATAACCTACACATGTCCAAAACTTATTGGATGGGTGTATTTAGAACCCTTCTCACCTTACCCTCAAATTATATAAATTTGGGACCTTTTTAATCCGAAACGTATTTTACAATAAAGTAACATTTCTTTACATTCCAAGAGTGCCCCTCCTATCCTCTTATAAAAGGCCCCCACCTCTACCTCCTTAACCACACTTACAAAGCCTTTGGCTTGGCCAAACCCTGCCCATTTTGTCTCTCCACATCCCTCTATAACTCCTTTAATCCTCACTTTGGGAAGAAGTATTCCCAAAGAAGCCTTTGAGCTCAAACCAAAGGGAGTTACCTGATTTTAAGGTAATGTCTTCACTTGTGTTCTTTTGTTTTATTTTGCTTCTCCAACCCCCTAAACTATTTTTATTCATTTATTTTGTAAAAACACCAGTATCTTCCATATACTAGGATGTTTTTATAAGAAGGATTCGAGCTACATTTACAAACACCTACATCTAATGGTTAAAGAACATACTGTTTCCGTGGATGGCTAATTTCTGCCTCCCGAAACGATGATTGTTCAAAATTCTTTTAACACCTTCAAAGGTGGCCATTAAGATGACACTATATTTATATATGATATATAATATGTTTATGTTTTCCTTAAGATTCTGTATTTTCCATTTTTGGCATACCTTTATGGTTTCCATTATGGGTAAACGCGATATCTTCATTTAAGGAAGTGCGGACTACCGCCCACTCAAAGTGATTTGATTCGTTAATACCATATGTGGGACGTATAAAGGATGGAGTTATGATATTATATATGATATTAAACTGGAATTATAATATACCTTTATATCATTATGATTCCATTTCATAAAATACGAAATAGAAATGGAAGCAGTGTTCATGCATACGTACGGCTTACCGTCTCCATGAACGGTGCATTTCATTTCTTACCTCTAAATGTTATGTAATATTATAAATGCATGCATGTACTGGATATATATGATATATATTCTATCTACATCATGAATACAATTCTGGATGTAATGGATACATGAACAACTTGTAATTATAAAGGGTTTATTTTTGACTCAAGTACCAATGATCATTAAAACAACCGTTATTAACTTAAATAATTACATAGTGTTCATGACATGGCAATAAGGGATATAAAAGGAATAATGAACTTGAAAAAGGTTCTTAAACAAGTAGAAATTAACTCAAGTTTATTATTCAGGATATTAAAGATCGACTGAGTCAAGTCGGACCTGAGGTATGGGACTTTGTCTCAATCTCCATTCATTGATGCATATTTTTTTATACACAACCTTCTTTTTTACGGTTTATAAACCCCTTTGAATTTTATGTTTATTCAAAAGGAATATTTTTTATACGAAGAATTTACTAAATGACAAAAGGGAATGTTTTTGTCGTACGTATGCTGCGACAACGACTTCTCCGCCGCCGTGACCATTATTTAAGTTTCGGCTTCCTCTACAAGCCATACCTTTTTTTAAAAGAAAAATAAATACCATGTTTTACTTTTCATTTATTTTGGTATTGAAAATGGTTTTCATAATGTTTTTATATCAATGTTTTGTATTGATATCTTGTGATTGAAAATTGGAAATGTTTTGTTCTTTTATGCATGTTTTTATGTGATATGATTATGTTATGGTTATTGGGCATTATTATGAAGACGGGTGGTTCCATGATAAACTATGGGAAGGTGAGCCGGATATAGCTCTCCAATGCATTGGGTAACGTGAAGGAGTGAAATGTTAAGGTTTCTCCGAAGAGATTCATGGAATATACTATGATGGGTATTCCAAACGTAACCAAGAGGGTTACTCCCTATGTAAGAATGTTATGAATGCCTCAAGTTACATTTATGTCTTATGATTTCTATGATTTATTCATGATTTGATGAGGTATGTTAAAGTTCCTATGTTTTATGGGTAAAGTATGATTTCATTCTTATGTATATATGAACTCATGTTTCCTTTCCATATTTTTATAACCCTTACTGGGCTTTTTATTCTCATCCCAAGTTTTTTTGAAATGTTTTTTACAGGACAAGGGAAAGGTACATGATATGATGATAGTGTCAAGGAAGTGTCAAGAAAGAATCCATGTTTTATTTTTAATTTGTTTCCGTTGATGAGAAAAATGAATACTATCTTTTTTGTAACCACTTTTCTTATATGTGGAATGTAATACATGTTTTATGATCTAATTCTCTAAAACTCTATACCTAAAAAGATCCACAAGGTGTATTCTTGAAATATATCAAGATTAAGTAATGTTTATGGATGGGGCTTTATAGTTATTGTTCCCTATTTTTGAAAATTTAATTTAAAAATGACATTAAAGCTGGTAATAAATATAATATTTATCTTCAAATAATATAAACGTAATGTTAAACAATTTGTTTTACTGAAAGTGATTAAAATTAATTACAACAATTATTATACAATTAACCTTACCAATGGAGTAAACTATGAACTTAAAGTCCCAAATAACCTTTATACTATTCAAAACCTTATTTTCTAACCATATATAGGCCATAAAACTTATATTATTTAGTTATTTTTTGTTTTTAATGACATTTTCCAGGTAAAAGTATGTGTACGCCTAACTTTATTTTAAAAAAAATTCCATGATTCTCCCCTCTATCCCTTATAAAAGACCACCAACTTCCCCCAGATAAAAACATCTCATACCAAAAAGGTTCATAAAATATCTACCCAATTTTATAACCAAAATTAATCCCATCATCCTTTAATCCTCTCTTTTGGATGAAATGTATCGAAGGAAGCCCTTTCGTGGAACCAAACGGTGTTTCCCAAAGAAACTGTCATATCCTACATCAAGATCCTATGTTTTATGTTCATTATCCACCACTTAAACTATTATTATTACTTGATTATATAACAAAATAAGCATCCTATATTTTATAATATTTATTAATTCAATTGTTTTTACCTACAGTCACACACACATCCATATAATGTGTAGAGAACTTACCATTCTTGTGTATGGTGAACTACCACCTAACCAAATGATGTTATATGTTTCTCCTTTACCACATATCGTGGTATAGAATAATGATAGAAACTATTTATGATATGATATATATGATATATATTATGTAATTATTCTTCTGGAATTATTATGAAAGTCATTCCTTCATTCGTTTCGTTTTGTGTAAATATGGTAACTTCGTTTCTAGAAGTGTGGACTACCACCTCCTAAAAGTGATGCGATTAATTCAAACATTACAAGGAATTAAATATTGATTGTTTTAGTAAAATTATATTATATATATAAAAAAATAATTACCATGGAATGATATTATACATGTATATTTACATATAATTAATTGCATTTCCTTCTTTCACTATGACAGTAAAACAGAAACATCGTTCATGCGTACATACTACCATCCATATCAATAAACTATGTTTATCATTTACGATTTTTATATTTAATATGTTACAATAAATAATTATATATTAAATATAATTTTTTTTATTTCATGGTTTATATTATAGATATCATTATATAACTATGAAGACTAGAAATATAAAAAACGAAAACTCATGATAAAAAAATTCGATTATTTCCCAAAACCTACCATTATAATTGGATTTTTAATAAACAGGTAATATAAATTAATATTTTGTTTTAGATATAATAATATGGTTCTTTGATATGTTCATAATATAAATATATTAATTATAAATAATTTCTAAATGATAACGAATAGATTGAGTTCTTAAGGTAAGTGTTTAGTCATTTCACCTTTATTTTCTATGTGGAACAAGCCATGTTCACCTCGTATCTCTTATATGTGGTGTGTATAATGACCATAGATGTATGATTTCTTAATGTAATATTTATCGGTAAATAATATAAATTTTATGATCATTATTTCATGGGGTTTATGTTTCAAAAGAAACCAAATTGGTAAAGAAACTATGTCCCAATTTACCTTCTTTGAGACACTTTCCATGTTATGCACTTATATTTTCTTTGGGGTGTATATAATACCATTGAAATTATATATCATTAATCCAAATATATTCAAGATATTTTAAGAATCATTTAATGTTATTCTTTAAATTTTACTATTATTCAACATTACCAATGTTGTAGCATTTTATTTCAAAAATCTCATCGTTTATCGAGATTGTAAATGATTATGCTTCCATTAATGATCATAAGAAAATATTAAATCATTATTCATAGTTTCATGATGGTGTTTTTGTCCATAAATACCCTCCATCGTGGCATAAAATTCCACAAAACATCCTTTGTATGTTTAAATGGTTATATTTGTTAGTGAATTATTTTCATAATATTTTAGAATTTTATTGATTTTAGAATGGTTTTCAAAGAAAAAGGGTATTAAAAACCCACTGCTTTAAATGTATTAAATATTATTTTAAAATATTTAAAAACATTAAATCTTCTTTTATATGTTTACAAGGAAAATTTTTTTCAATATTGTTTCAATATTTTATTAAAACATTTCATCAAAAATCCTTTTTAAAATTGTTTGACACTTTATATTAATGTTTTTAAAGTATTATTAAAGAAAAACGTTTTTACAAATCATTTCTTGATTTTATTATGAATTTTTATTTTTTTTCAATGAAAAATATTATCAAGAATCCATTATAAATTTTGAAATATTTTTTAGAATAAAAATACTTTCAAAATTCATTATGTTATATAAATGTCTCATTCAAAGGGGAAAATATATTTTCTTAAAGAATTGTTTTAAATGAGATTTTAAATAGTTTATTAAGAGAAACGGAATTTAGAAATGGTTTAATCAAAATTATTTTCATATAAAAGATAATTTTTTTATGAAATGTTTCATGTGATATTTTAAAATATTTATCCATCAATGATGAATAATATTTTATAGTATATGCTTTATTGGGGACATGGTCTTAGAATACTGTTCTTATTATTTGTTAAATGATTTATGTTCTAATATAATTAGGTTTATGAGACCGTTTTATCCTCGAATGGTAATTTTATTGTGAAATAAACATACTCTTTGGGGTTATTATATGATGAAATGATCATGAAACATATAACTTTTCTAAATATTATGATGTGTTTAAATTTTTAAAAAACCAATTTCATTTCATTGGTTATGAGATGATGTTTAGAAAAATCATATTTTCTTTGGGTAATGATATGATGAAATTTTAGTAATCCTATAAAACATGTATGAATAGATTTATTATATTATAGGGGAACATATATCTCTGTCTAATGGATTGGGAAAAGATTTATATCTCATGAAATAATGATCGGAATCAGGCTGATGGGCTTGATCAACTATAGAAGTTGTGGAATCCCAATATACTATATGAAGATGGGGAAAATCGGTCTACAATGGGATTATGGGCAAGACCAATCCACTATGGGAATATGGGGAAACCTGATAAACAGTGGGAAGAAGGGTGAACCCGATCGATTGTAATTGAATGACTATTACATGGGATTGTGGTTTTTCCCTCCATATAGGTGTAGTCCTCGTGAAGTACCCTTATATGTTCTAGTAATGTTTCTTGACTTAATGGGAATGATATTAAATGTTTATATGTATGCCACATTTCCTTTTCATACTCCATTATTATGCTTTGATGGATTATTATCATGATTTTCATATGATTCATGCCTTATGAACTACTATCCTTTATGTCTGTATTCATTTTATTGATGTTTTATATATAGGGAAGTATATTTTAATAAGTTCCTCATACCATTATGATCTTGTTTAACTTTACATATCTCTTTAATTTACCCATACTAAGCATTTTATATCACCTTTATTTATGTTTCCTTCCCCAGGTAATAATGAAATATATTATTTATGAGATTTATTAGAGGGATTATATTCATGTAGAACCTAGTTGGAGATAATGTATCTCACTCATGTACCAGTTTTTATGCTTTCATGTTTCTGAAGTAACTATACTAATATGGTCTTTAAGGGTATGTTTTTCCAATGATTTATGTATTCCACCAAATATATAGTTTCAATGTACATTAATACTAGGTTGTCATACTAGAAACTCTCTTTATAGTGGTGGTTCTATTTTTTAGAGTTCATTATCTATAGAGCAAATTATATGTTTTTAGAATCACTTTTATGTAACATTATATACATAGATATTTTTTATGGAAAATTTCTATAATTACAAGAGGGATATGCACCCAAGAACCACCAATATAATTCATGATATGTGTGAAAACATCATGTGGAATGGTATTAATTGAGTCATAACATATTGTTTTTCTCATTTTATATGTGATAGCCGATCAAGGCTATGACTAGAGACCTTTTCTTATTAATCCACTTCTAGTGAAAACTTTGAAGATAGATGAGATATATAACACCCCGAGTTTTTATGGCCCTTTTTTAATAAATTAAATTTATATTTATTTAATTTAATTAAAAAAGTCGAGTGTTTCTTTCACACATCAAATACTTGGTGTCCATTATAATGACCATGAACATGGCGTTTGTTACACGGAACATTGATTTGGCGTACATTACACATAACACTAATGTTTATACGAATCATAATATTATTTATATAGTTTTTTAAATGGGATAACTATAACCCAATAATTAAAAACACTTATATGAATTGTAAAATCAACTTTTAAAATATTTTCTATATTTTATTATATAAATAAAACATATTGATAATGAAATATATGAATTTTGGTGATGTCCTTTTTATGTTTAAAAATACTATTTTCTAGAGTGAACTTCTTTTAAAGCCCTTCTGTGAAAAATAAAAAATTATAATTTTATAAAAAATAAGAAAATAAATTTGATAAAATAAACTTTATTTTTTAATTTTTAATGTCGAAATTATCATAGGCTGAATTGTTGAAATTTTTCGAAGAAACATCATTTCTAGATGAATAGTAAAAAAAGTACCAAATTTTAATTCAAAACTATTTTAACATCTAATTTATTTATAAGGATAAATTATATTTTAGTTTTTTTATGTTTAGTTATATTATAGTTTTATAAATTAATCCAAAATGGTTAATTAGAAAAAATTACAAATTGAAATTGGGTATAAATCTTAGAAAACATTTTATTATTTTATATTATGGAAATATACATTATTGACCCAAATATAGGATTTATTTTAAATTAATTTATAACATTTTTGTGATTATAATTTTAAAAAATGTATTCAATATTTTGTGTTGGAAAAATTTATAATTTCACACATGGTACAATTAGTTTTTTTCCAAAATTATCAATGAATGTAATTAAAATTAATAATACAGATTGAGGTAAATTTATGTTTAAGTAAGGAAAAAACCTTATATTTTAGAACAAAAAAACATAGATTTTTTTAAAAAATAACTAAAGATAACATTTTTGATTTTTTTTCTATTCTTATGTCTTTTTATATTTTAAAATGTGGGTACACCTAACTTTGTTTTAAATAACAAGTGAATTCTTTCCCCTCTCCATCAAAGGCCATTACTTATCCCTCTTTTTAAATCCTATATACCCACTTAGTATAGGACATTAATCCCCCAATACACATCCTAAAATACCTCCCCTACTCTTTTATTTACCCCCTTTGATAGAAATATATTCAAGGTAGCGTTTTGGCACAAACCAAAAGGATTTACCCGGTTATGAGGTAACATCTTCTCTCAAGATACTTTCTTTTTAATTTACTTCTATACCACATCCAAACTAATAAATAAATGATTTTATAAAAAAATAAAGTATTTAAAATATTCTAGGGTTTTTTATTCTATGATTTCATCCTACACATACACACACCCCCAACTAATTGGTAATGAACATACAATTTACATGTACGGTGAACTACTACCTCACTAAATGATGATTGCTCATTTTCCATTACTGCCTCTCATGGTGGAAATTATGATGTAAATAATGCTTATATATGTTAAATATTATAGATATTATGTATTTGATCTTATGCATTAATTTCAAAACACACATATTATTAAATTCTATTTTATGTAAATACAATAATTTCATTTGAAGAAAATGTGGACTACAACCCTCTCAAAGAGACATCATTCATTCACAATGTACAGGGAATGTATTAATGATAGGTTTAGTAAAATTATATTGTATATATAACTTTATAATTCTACTTTAATGATATTATATAAATATATACATATATTTCATTTTCATTCTTTCATTCAATATGACATTAAAAATAAAAACAACGTTCATGAGTACGTACGACTTACCTTCTCCACGAATAGTCTATTCCATTTTGTAATTATATCTAATATAGATTATAATAATAAAAAAATAATTAATATAAATTATATTTATATATTTTTTGAAATTATAGAATAATTATGTAACTATGATGACCAAAGATATAACAAATTATGACACATGTGAAGAATAAATAAAATATTATCAGAATTTAAACCTTAGCATTAGACGACCAATAAGAGTGTAATATAAGGTCATGATTAAACCATATATGGTAATTATTTTTATAATATGTTTCTATAAAATATTTATAATAAATATATATTTAATATACAGGTGTTTTGAATGAGTGTGATGAGAGTCAAGAAATATGGTATTGGGATTTCATATCACTTATTAGTTTCGTGAGATGCATGCTTTATATACAACCCATTTCATTTATATGGTTTACATAAATCCCATTAATGTATTATATATATATTATAATTAAATTTATGGGTATTTAAATATATATTTTATGATATTTATTTAATGGGGGTTTTTATTCAATAGTTACCAAACCGGTAAAATATTGTAGTCTCAATTTGACCTCATTGTGAATCATGTTTTGTTATTCAGTTAAAATATTTTTGAGGAGTATATACTTCAATTTTATATGTTATATAGGAATATACTTCTTTTTGTGATATTTTAAGAATAATTTTATACATTTTTCTTGCATGGAGAATATGATACAATATGACCATGTGGTAAGAGTATATTTAATCAACCTCAACATTTTTTGTGATTATTTATGATTATGATTCATTTATGAAATGTTATTATCCATATCTCAAGTACACTTGAATTTTATTATCCTCTAATTATTCAAGATATCCTCTTGTAATAGTATAGTTTCACACTCTTTTTTACATAAGATAATGTTTTTATTTATAATTTGATAGTCTCACTCTTCTGTCAGAAATCAAATTTATTTAAAAAATATGTATTCAAAAATCATTTCAAAATGTGTTCAAAAGATCATTGAAGAACTTTTTCAGGGAAAAATGATTTTATAACCGTTTTATGGTTTTCAATGCTTCATTTATAAGTTTATAATGATATTTTCAAAGAAAAATTTATAAAAAATGTTATATTTTTCAAAAAGAAATTTCAATGAAGAAATGAAATTTTCACCAAGAAATGTTTTTACACAATATTTCAAAATTAATTCCAATATAAGATAACATCTATTGGTGTTACACATGCCTTTATGAGGAATTTGTTTATTGATTACATTATTATAATATCTCTGACTAGATTATTTTTTATGTGATTATATTGATGAAACTTGTTTATATTTCATGGGTTATATTCTTTTGAAACCCGATTATTTTCACATGATATGTTTATGATGAAGTTATTATAGAAACATATCGTTTTCCACTGGTTATGATATGGTTACATTTTTTTAATGCCTAAATTATTTCATGGGTCATGATATGATTATTTATGATCTTTTACAACATATATGTATGATTTCATTATTAAAAAGGTTGTACTTATATGTCCCTCTATTGCACTGGGTAAAACTTTATATATCTTGTGATATACTATGATGGTATTGGGAATGAACCTTGAATACAATGACAGTCGTGGGAGTGAACCATGCCTACTAATTTGGTATGAGGAGAGAACTCATTCTACTGAAATGGACATGAGATTTAACAATGACAACCATGATTGTATGAGTAGTGAACCTATACTCTCCTGATGGTCTAATAAATGATTTCATCTCTACGAAAAAAATCTTATTATATTATTATGTTCCTATAAAAATTCCATGTTTTATTCCTATGTTATACTTTCATGGCTAATTATCTTTATTTATTTAAGATTTATTTCATATGAACATCCAATATTTATGCCACGATTCATGTATATGATCCTTTATATGCATGATATGATATTCTATTTTTGTGATCATGTTCTCATACCCGTATGATAATGATTATTCTTACGTATCTCAATATTTTACACTTACTGAGCATTTGGGATCACCCATTTGTATTTTAACTTCCGCTTGTTATTAAAATATTTATTATATTGGATGTTTCTAATAAGGTTTATAGTAAAGAATTACATAATGGGAGATAATGGACCTCACCAATGTATGAGGGTTTATGTTTCCATGGATTAAAAGGCAATAGAATAGTACACTCTTTGGGTGTCTATTTTTATATTGTTTAAGGTATTATGAAAATTATATGTAATGTTAATGTATGAAAATAAAGGATTGATATAAGTTATATATCGACTTTGTTGTCGGTTTTCCATTTATATAGTGGAATTTGAAGATGATGCCATCTTTGTAATGGATTGGATTTCTCTTTATAAATCCCACAATAACTGTTGAGGAAGGGATGTTACTTTTGATTCTTCAAAACATCATATGAGCATCCATCTATGTAGTGATATGTATGATATTCCCATGGATATATTATCCAGTGCATGGGTCTTAATTACCATTCAAAAGGGTTTTTATCTCACATGGTTGGGGAGAGAAATGACATCGATTTTTTTTGTTTTTGGAGAGAAATGACATCGATGATATGCCTATTATTATGGATTTTGTGGGTGTTTTTTGGAAAAGATTACCAGCCTTCCTCCAAAACACGTTGTTTCATTATTAATATAACTCTATCCAGGTTCCCCAACAATTTCAATGACTCTATATAGAATTGATGCAATTGAGCTGCATAAATTGAAGAAGCAACTCCAAGATAGCCTTGATAAGGGATTCATTTATACATGTGTTTCACCTTGGGGTGAACCGATTCATTTTGTGAAAAACAATATGGATCAATGCGACTATGTGTTGATTATCGAGATTTGAACATGATCACGATCAAGAATGAGTTCCCTCTACCACCGTATTGATGACTTTTGTGGCCAACTGTGTGATGTTCAGTACATTCCCTAGGTGGACCTTTGTTTTGGATGACATCAATTGAGGGTCTTTAAAGAGGATATATCCTAGAAAATATTTCATACAAGGTATAGACACTATGAATATATAGTTATAACTTTTGGCATTACTAATCCCCCATCTATCTTCATATACTTAATGAATAGATACATTAGATATCACCTCAATCATTTTTTGTAGACTTTATAGATGATATTCTTATTTGTTAAAAGTTAAAGAAAGAGCTTGAAGATAACATGAGAATTGTACGAAAGACCGTAAAGGAAGAGAAGCTGTTTGAAAAATTGAGATGTGAGAATTTTGGCTAAAAAGGTATCATTTTTTGGTTACATATTCTAAAGAGATAGTACATCAATAAATCTATCAAAAGAAGAGGCTATTAAATGTTGGGATAGGAAAACCGTAGTGACTGAGATACATAGCATTCTTGGTTTAGCTGGATATTATCAATATTTTATGGAGTATTTCTCATGACTATATAATCCTATTGCCAAGTTAACAATAAAGGGTTTCATGTTCCCTTAGAAAGATGAATGCGAGTAAAATTTCAAGAAAATAAAGTGAAATTTAATAATTTCACATGTTCTTACACTACCCCATAATGGAGAAGGGTTTTATGTCTTTAAAAATGAATCCATGAAGCGATTAGGATGTGGTCTTATGCATAATAACATTATTGTCACGTATGTCCTCTCATGTTGGATGATTCATGAGAAGAATTTCCCAAATCTTGATTTAAATTTTACAGGGGTAAGGAATTAACTTTATGTAGAATAGTGTGATATACATACTGATCATAAAATTATGAAATATATATTCACATAGATGGATTTTAACATGTCCCATGAAAGATTTTTTTATTTGATAATGGATTATTACTGCTCAATAAATTACCATCATGGGAAAGAGAAAATAGTGGCACATGCTTTATTTCATAGGGATCATGCTATATTATCCATGATGAGGATCACAAAAGATCCAATATGTCGGTATTTTGAAAGAATTGATTTAGAAATACTTGTGGAATTGGAAAAATATTATCTGTCTCAAATGAATGTTCAACCCTCTATCCTATTGAAGATTATGGAGTCGCATAATGATGATAAATATATATAAAATAAATTCATAAATGACCAAGAGTATATCCTTGATCAGGATGGATTAATAAGGTTTAGGAACCATGTATGTGTCCCTGACATACAATATGTGAGGAAGGATTTGATATATTAAGATAATAGTTCATCATTTTATTATCATATTTAATGTACAAATATGTATAGGGGATTGAAAGAATACTTCTGGTGGGATGTAATGAAAAGATATATCACATAGTTTGTATCTTGGAGCGTGGAATGAAATTATTTTAAGGCTGAAAGAAAATGACAATGGGGTTGTTTCATCCATTAGCCATACCCAAATGGAATTCGGAGATAATCAATATGGATTTTTGTCATGGGACAACCCAAAACCTCTATATGGTTTAATTTTATATGTGTGGTAGTCAATCATTTTACAATGTTAGCACAATTCATCACTTTCAGAGAAGTATTATCTTTGGATCAGATTGCTGGGATGTTCAGTAATGAAGTGGTAAGTTCGCATGGAGTACAAAATTATTTTGTATTACATCAGTATCAAAGGATTAACTCAAAGTTATAGAGAAAACATGAGATTGAACTTGATACCGAATTGAGTTTGAACACTTCTTGTCATCCTCAAATAGATGGTTAGTCTCTAAGAACAATTAAATCCCTAAAGGATATGTTGAGATCTTGTTCACTATATTTCAAAGGTGGCTGGGATCAATATCATACCCAAATATTGTTTTCATAAAATAATATATTTAAATAAATAATTCATATGGAAACTTATTAATCCCTCTATGGGACTAAATGTAGATCTCCAACATTTTGGGATGATGTTGGAGAAAAAAATCTATTGGGGCATGAGATCGCTGATGAAATTATCAAGAAGGAAAGAACCATTCAGAAGCATATAAAGGAATCTCAATGTTAGAAAAATAATTAAACTAATAACCATTGGTGTCATCTAGAATTTAACATTGGTGAAATGGTGTTTCTATAAATATTTTCCAGGAAAAATGTTGTGAGATTCAGAGAAAATGTGTCACTATTCCCTAGGTATATTAATCCCTTTGAGACTCTTAAATGAATTGGGATAATTTCATATCTCTTGGATCTTCCTCCAAATAACTCTCAAGTACATGATGTGTTCCATGTATCTCTCCTAAGGAAGTACATACCTAACTGTTCACATGTACTGAAGTCATATGTTATACTGATAGAGCAAGATCATTCATACAACAATGAACTAGATGAAATAATAGAACATACAGATAATGTTCTACAAAACAAGAACATTTAGCTAATATATTTTTTGAGTAAAATTAAAAGCTAGATAAATCTATTTAGGAACTTTATGATATTATAAATCATAATTATCTATATTTTTTTATGTGAGTGATGATGTTTTTTAGAGAAATTTATTTTTAGGGGGTAAAATGTAACACCCCCAATTTTTATGGACCTTTTATTGAATAAATTAAGTTTCCATGTATTTACTTCATTACACTAATTAATATATGCATTTCACACGGCATTTACATGGTGAACATTACAAGAAACAAAAACTTTGCATATGTAACACCTAACATCAACTTGGCATATGTTGCAGGATATATTGATGTCTCTATGAAACATCATTTTATTATTATAATTATTTTAATGACATAATGATAACATAGTCATTAAAATTATTTATATTAATAGTGATAACTACTTTAAAAAAATATAGTTTTTATATAAATAATACATATTTATAAAGAAAGATATGATTTTTGGTAGTCCTATAATATATATAAGAATATTGTATTTGTGAATGAACTACATTTAATGTCCTTTTATGAATATTAATAATAATAAATTTTAAACAAATTTAAAAATTTAATTTGATAAAATAATATTCAATTTTTTAATATATATTTTCTATGTTATATAAGGGTTAATTTTTATGATTTTTGTTAGAAACATCAGTTTTTGATGAATCGTGAAGAATACCATATTTTAGTTCAAAAATTATTTTTCATCATATTTATTAGGAAGGAAAAAATACATTTAAATTTTTATTAAAAGTTTAATTAAATTATGTTATTATAAATTAATCCAACATAGTTAATTGTAACCAATTTTATATTAAAACTTGTAATTAAAAATAGCAATTAGTGGATCATTTTTAATTAAAATACCCGCATTATCGACCCGACTGTGACATTAATTTTAAATTAATTTCTTCCAATTAGTTGATAGGAATTTTGAAAAATGGATATCATATTTTAAGTCATTGTAATTATTAATTTATAATAAGTAAATATTAGGTTTTTTCCAAATATATTAGTGGTAGTCATTTAAATTAATTACATCTATTAAGGTAAAGTTGAGATTAATTAAAGAGTAAACCATATATTTATGACCCAAAATGACTTATAAACATGCCAGAAACCCATTAAATGGCCATTACATGGCCATGAACCTTGCATTATTTAGTTTAGTTGTCCCGGTATGAGTTTTTTTTGGTAAAAAACTGTGTACACCTAACTTGTTTATAAAAATACAAAGTGAGTCCCTCCCCTTCCATGTAAAATTTCACCACCTAACACTATACTTCAGACCTCTCTAACCACCTAGTTTTGGAAAAAAAAAATTCCCAATATACTTCCCAGCATACCTCCCTTCCTAATATAATCCTCCCATTGTGTATATATCTATCCAAGTAAGCCTTTGGCACGAACCAAAAGGAGGTACTGGATTAA
Source organism: Viscum album (assembly GCA_963277665.1). Classification (NCBI taxonomy): domain Eukaryota; kingdom Viridiplantae; phylum Streptophyta; class Magnoliopsida; order Santalales; family Viscaceae; genus Viscum; species Viscum album. The sequence goes on along the minus strand of OY728162.1, from coordinate 1,387,933,046 downwards.
GAGGTAACATATTATCTCAAGACCCGTTAATTTTTTCCCTTACTCACCCCCTCCACTTATTTCCTTCTATGAATTTATAGAAAACCCAATATTTTAAATATTCTAAGAATATTTTATTATATTTTTTCAACATAAACATACACACACCTCCATCTAATGGGTAAAAAAATTACTGTATACATGTATGGTGAACTACCACCTCACTAAACGATGATTGTTCATGATTCCTTTACCATATCTCATGGTTGATATTATGATAGAAAATACATTTATATATGTTATTTATTACATTTATTATATATTTAATCTTATTTATTCAATTTACAATACATATTGTTTAACAATTCATTTAGTGTAAATAGGATATTTTTATTTGATGATCTGTGGACTACTGCCCCTTGAAGCGATGTGATTCATTCACAAACTACATAGAATGAATTAAGGATGTTTTTTTAGAATTTATATGATATTTATAAACTTATATTGATTTTTAATGAGATTATATACATATGTACTTATAAGTCTTTTTAATTATTTCTTCCAATATGAAAATAAAAATGGAATCATCGTTCATGCATACATAAGACATACCGTCTCCTTGAACGATGTATTTTGTTTCATAATTATGTTTTATATAGATTATATTAAAAAAATATACTATATATACATTAAATATATATATTCTTAACATTATCTAATCATCATATATGTATAAGTACCAATTATATAAAAGTTATATCATAAATATACTTATTTTCATGATATTTTAAGCTTCATTTTATTTATTTTTCTTACATGGAGAGTATAGTCCCATGTGACCATGTGGTAAGAGTTTATTAAAACAATCTCAATTTTTTCACGATTTTTAATAATTATGCTTCATTGAGGAAATGTTTTCATCCATCTCTAAAAAACACTCATTAGTTTTCATATACTCTAGTTATTCAAGATATCCTTATCTATTTTTACCATTTTTCAAATCTTTAGTACTTAATGTAATGTTTTTAAGTACAATATGACTGTCTCTCTCCTTAGTCAAAAATCTTTTATATACAAAATCCATGTTTTCAAAAATGGTTTCAAATTATTTTTCGAAAGATATTGGAAGCCAACGTTCTAAGAAAAAGTATTTTAAATTTTTTTATGGTTTTCAATGCTTCAATTATAAGTTTTCAACTATATTTTCAAATGAAATTTCTATCAAACATTTTTATCGTTTTATAAAGTAGTTACAGTTTAGTTTTCGTCAAGAAATTTTTATAAAAGATATTTAAAAATTATTTCCCATATAAGATTATATCCATTGGTGTTACCCATTCCTTTATATGGAAATTATTAAATTATTTCATTCATATTATTTTAGATAATTTGTTATGTTTTCAGATATGAAATTGATGAAACCCTTTTCTATTTCACAAGTTTCGTTCTTCTGAAACCCGCTTCTTTTTATGGGTTATTTTAATGATGAAATGATTATGAAACCTATATTTTTTTCATAGGTTATGATATGAATATAATTTTATAATACCTATTTCATTTAATGTGTCATGATATTATTATTTATGATCATGTGGAACTTTTATGTATGATTTAATTATGAGAACTGTAGGACCTATATCTCGCTATTATGAATTGTGTAATGATTTTATCTCATGATATATACTAAGATGGTATTTGGAATGAAAAATGACTACTAAGATGGCCATGGGAGTGAACCATGACATCCAAGACTGTATGAGTAGTGAACTCTTGCAACCAATATGGCCATGGGATTGAACCATGACTTCCAAGTTGGAATAGAGAGTGAACCCATACTAGTATTATGGTTTTAGAAGTGATTCCTAGGATAATATGGAAATCATATTATATTCTTATGTGTCTTCCACAATTCCATTTTTATTCCCATGTTATTCTTTCATAGATTTAGTTCTTTATTTTTTGTTTATTTGAGTCTTATGAACTACCAATATTTATATCATGATTCATGTATATGATCTTTAATATATAGGGTAAAATATTTTTTTATCCTGCTCATGTTATCATACCCCTATCCTAATGTTTTGATTACATACCCCCTAGTTTACCCTTAATAACCATTTAAGCTCACTCATTATTTTGTTTCCTTGACCATGTTATGAAGATATGAATTATTTTTAAGATAGTTGTTAGTCATGAAGAACCTAGTCGGAGATTATATAGCTCACTTATGTATCAGGGTTTATGTTTCCATGTTTCCACAGACACTATACTAGTATGGTCTATAGGTGTTTGTTGGTATAATATTTTATGTATTCCACAAATGTTATGTAATGTTAAGGTATGAAGAGAGTGGTTCAAAATAAGATAACTATATAATTTTTTGTTGGTTTTCTATCCATATAGATAATATAAAATATGATATGGAATGTGATCAATAGGTTGAAAAAATTGGCTCAATTTACACAATTTAATGATACTACCAAAATTGAGGAGTTGAAAAATATATATCAATAAGATATTTTTTGTTCAAGTGGAGTTATATAAGAAATAGTATCTAATATAGATATCCATTTTTTCTCAATTTTGAAGAGACATCTAGAAGGCACTGGGATCTCAGGTTCATTTGTACTTAAAATACCATCTGTAGATGGATGGACAAATAGAGAGAGTAATAAATATTATTGAGTATATTATTTGTTCCTGAATTTATAAATTTGGGGTATAATGAGATGAAAAATTCATGATTCTTGAGTTTTCTTATAAAAATAGTTACCATTCGACAATAATAATGTCTCTTTTTGTGTCCTTGTGTGGTAAGCTATATAAATCTCCATTGTTCAATTTGGAGATCAATGAGAGTTCCTTGTTTTCACTGACCATTGTTCCTGATTTGATAAAAAATATTATTTTATTATAATTATAATTTTTATGGTGCATGTCTGGTATATATATCATTTTGTTCAACATCATAGATTGTTGGTATTTTCTATTGGCGATTATGTGTTTTTGAAAGATTTACCTTATTTAGTTTATCAATCGATAGTAAGGAAAGGGTTGTTTACTCCACGTTTTTGGGACCATTTTGGTTGTTTATAATTTTGGGAGTGTGTATTACCATTTATATGTTATACAATAGTTTATGTTAATACCTACTATGTGTTCTGGTATCTGTTCTATGAAAATTAGTTTCTGATTCATCTCATGTTTTTAGCAAGGGTGATTTTGATGTCAAGCCTGATTTATCCATGATTGAGCATCGAGTAAGGATATTTTATTTTGAGTAAAAAGTACTTTGTTCAAATATTATACATTCGGTACATGTTCTATAATCATGGTTCTAATATGCATGATAATTTGGAGTGGGGAACTAATGAGAGAGTAGTGGTCTCAACTTTTTTATATGGAAACTTCTTGATATACATTTTGGGGGAAAATGTTTATATGGTTGGGAGGTTTTAACATCATGTTTCTTGTTTGAAAATACTCCATGAACCGTATTTTGATCACTATTTTGAAGTATATTTCCAACAACTCATTCAGGTGAAATTTTGGATCTAATTTTGGGTTTTTGGGTTTTTCAAAGTTAGAACATGGTTTGGTCAAACTGTGCACCCACCCAAATTAAACCATGAAACCTTGTATAGTGGGGGTTTTCATGGATTTGGGCATGGATTACCAAGACATGTTCCCATTTAATAGAATCCATTCTTCACATGGAAGGTGTACTCGGTTAGGTTTCATGTATTGTCTTACTATGCAACCCTTCCTTGGTACCCGTTCACGTGGGATTTTTCAATCCAAAAATTCATTAAAAAATTATTAAACCCCCTTTTAATCCATTTATTAAATAATGATTTACCTTAATCAATTTTATAGTTCTTGTAATTTCTCAATAAACCTTTTTCGATCCTCTAAAACCATTTCTTAGTGTATCGAAGAATGGATCATCTCATTCGATCTCCTCTAATTTAGTGAATCTCCTCCTCTGTGTTCTATCTTGATATCTTATTACCCCCCCATAGAGTGTGAAATATTGAAATTTTTTTATGGATCTAAAATATATATAATTTAATCATGATTCATGGTTTTATTTTTTCCCTTCTTTTCCATAGTAATTCAATTCAAAATCTCATTGTGGAGGATTGGCATAGTGATTCTATGATAATGGTAGGGGGTTCCATTTGAGTTTTCTATATAATTGAACTATAATTTAATTGATTTAATTTAAATTTAATTCAATTGATTTGTGAAAAATCCAATTCAAGATGAATTTGAGTTGGGATTTGAATTTGCATGAAATTTTTAGGAAACCCACCTATTCTATTGGAATTTGCATTAATACATTGTAATTTGGGGGTTATTTTGGATAATAACTCATGGATAATTATTACCAAGTAGTGGATTGAAGAAAAAAAGTCTATAAAGAATAGATTTAGTTAGATATTATCCCTGATGAGATTATGATGAGTCATATTATGTCGGATCCTAGAGATAGTGTGTACAAAAATTTCAATAATCAAAGATTTTAGATTTTTGAGGATCCAATAAGTAGTTTTATCATTCTGTATGCAATATGACCTTGGAGCATGATGAGATTATTTTTAAGTATATATGTTATTGATTATGAATCTGATTTATTCATTCTATTTTCATAATTGAAATTTTTTATATAAATTGTTTTTTAAGACAAGTATGAAATGTTTTCATCACTTTGAATTGAAATCATGTCTTGTTTTTAATATGTTAGTGTATTTCCATACTGGTTTTTAATAAAATTTAAATGATTAATTAGTTTATTGTTATGGAATATTTTTTTATGGAAAACATGTAGAGACCATACTAGGCTTTATATCTCACCCCACCCTTTTCCTTCACACATTTTTATATTTTCATCTACTAGGTCTGAGTAATGAGAATGGGTATCTTGGAGTAGGTGGTGTTTATTGATCCTTTGGACATGGAATGATTCCCCTTTTGGGATGTAATAGTTTATCTTTTTAGATTCTGAGTATTTGGATGATATTCAATTTTGGGTTTTGATATACATGTTTGGTTTTAGATACATTATCTTTATGGTGTTTTTGAAACTAATAACTTTTTTTCTTTATTTTATGCTATTTAAGTGTGAAATTCATCCCCTTTTTTATCTTGAATGATTCCTAGTAATAGTACCCAGCACGTAGGGATTGGGAACACCTTTTAGTCCAAGTTAGTGTTGGATCAAGCATTAGGTTACCAGGGTATCCAATATTTTTCATGACATGTACATAGCTAACCAAATCATGTTCATGCATAATCTTGTAAGTATTTCTCAAAAGTGATCATTCATAGAAATTAAAATCAATATAAATTTATCCACAATAATTTACATTCATATTCCAATGAGAGTAGGTAGATGAAAACATATTCAAGAATAAATATGTGGAAAATGTTTTTCTCAATCACGTCCTCACTCATCTTTGTCATATCATGATATTTCAAAAGCACTTTACCCAATTCATTGGAGGCTTGTGACAGACCCCACCATGAAATAATCATAATTCATTTGTATAAATGTAATACGATCATAAAACATACATTATATTATAATTACATAATTCATATAAAAATGAGTTTTGTAAAAATATCATCATCAAAATACCAGACGTTCCGGATAAATATTAATTATTTAATAATTGGATCATAAACCAATAAAATAGTAATTATTATCAAATATGTTAACATAGATGAAAATTGTATTTGAAATGATCTCCGGACTAATGTTTTTGGAAAATATCATTTTATTTTGAAATAAAATAATTAAACAAAAATTATTTTCGAAATATTAATGAAATGATATTCATAAAAAATACATATAATATTTTAAATTAATATTTAAAACATTAAGCATTCATGGTGAAATAAAATTACAATGGCTTCGTAATAAATAAAAAATTAATGTTTTTGTTCACTCCTTTTGAAAAAATTTCATTATTATGAATATCATAACATGATTTCTTTATATGATTTTATAAAATATATGACATGGGAAAAATGAATTCAATAAAACATTTAATAATAGTTTGAAAACATTTTTAAAATATATTTTGGAAACTATGGATATAGAATAAAAAAATTTCCCATCTAAAAGAGGTGAAATAAATAACATTTACTAAAAAACATTTCTGAACGTTTCTATGTACCAAAGTGATGAAAATGGTGCTGAAATAGAAAGATTACATATATACGAGGTTATGAAAAATTAAAGGTATTAATTGTATAAGTATCATATAATTCCCTTAATATAAATTCAAGCATAATTAACCCTGATCAATATAAGATTGAAATGCAAACCCCTTGTAAATTTAAAAACTTTCACATAAAAATACCATGTAATTGAGAACCTTATATAGATATGTAAATTCGTATAATTTTAATGAGAATATTAAAAAATATAGTTCATGTGCAATATATACATCATATAAATGAGATATGTTCTTAATATATAATGTATCTCACAGACGTAAAAGTGAGATGAAAACTCTTAACCACATGCCTCATCTTTCTTCAGGTGTATTCAATCCTCTTGTGTAATGAGTAGATATTTAATATATATGTTATAAAAATATATCATATATATAACAACATATATTATTTAATAATTATATAATTTCCAATGTTTATTGAAAATTCATTATTAAAATTACCATTTTGGGTAATAATTGCTCCATTTTAAATCAATGATTTGGTTCAGAAGTCAAGTTCATTCTTCATTGAGCGAGATTACATAATCTCCATAATTTTAATATATATATATATATCTTCAATATATATATATATAAATTTATAATAATACATATATTTTATATATAAAAATTTATCTACAATGTTCATGGAGGTGATAAGCTTTACATACACATAAAAATTATTTTCATTTTCTAATGAAAATACGAAAAAAAATATAAATAATATTTTATCATCATATAACCATAAAATTTCACATATATTTTATAGAATCATTGGATATATATTTATAATCGTCCATATAAAAAGGTGATGAAAAAAAAATACACCGCTATGTAGAGATGGTAAGTTGTGTGTACACACGAGCAATGATTTTTTCCGTATGATGGAATGAATAGCGAAAATTGTTTTTTCATCCTCAAAATTACAATTAAGTTTGAATAATACACTTAATTAGTTATTTTATAATGTATAACATATATATTGAGAAGACAATGAAATAAATAAAATTGAACATATTTGATTAAGGGGTATGCATATTTGTTGAAAACCTCTTTTGGATTTCATATTATGTAATGAATGTATGGTATTTTAGAGACAAACGATTCAATACTAAATGGGGATATATCTATGAAGGTATTATGGTATGTATTGTGTGATATATTAGGCTCATGAAGGTTGGGTAAGTGAGGATATATGTTATCATTTTCTAGGGGAGGGAATATGAACACTTTAAATTACATAAGTGATTAAATAACATCTGTGTCACAATCACATAAATTGACACCAATTTACTCCTAATTAAGATATAAGAGGTTTTAATCTCTAAATAATCTCATCCAATCACATTTGTGTATATTATGGATTCATTTTATACAATACCATCAATTCATATGTCATTAAACCCATTTTAGGATCAACTGTGATAACAAACTTTTTTACCATGATAACATAATTATATGAATAAAAATAAGTTGGAAATCATAAATCAATTGGTAAATTATGATTCCAAATTTTTAGCCCATTTTTTCAGATTTAATATCAATTTTTGGAAGAAAATACTTTAAATAAATGAATTCAAAATTCATGGAAAACATTTTTTTAGTGAGAATAACATATCTATGAGTAAATATAATTAAACATTTGTAATAATGTAATTTATTGGATAAATTTAATTTTTTTGTTAAAAAAGAAAAAATGTAATCTTATTATTGTTTTGGTCATAGTTAAAACCAATTTCCATCTTCAATCTATGTCTTTAAATGTAAAGAACCAAAAATAGTTTCTAATTTTAATAAAATAAAAAATACCTTTGAAAAAGTTATTCTGGTGTTAAAATTTTATAATAATGATTTAAAATACATTAATTAACTATATAAAAATTCATTTAGTAAAAAACTCATAAAAATGATAAAGTAAATTTTAGATATATTTTGATTTTTTACAAAATTTTACATCTTTTATAGAGATAAAAAAACTTATTATGGTCACTCATCAAAATAACCAAAAACTATTTTACAAAATTAAAATTATATTAATTATTATGATTCCTAATATGTATATTTTTTTATCATAATGAATTCATATAGGTATAATAATTTAATTTAAAATTAAAAAATCAAAATGTGACAAGAATAATTTTTTCAGAAAAATAATATGTATTTAAGTATAAGAAGATATTACTTTATAGAAAAGCATAAAATTGGTTCCAGTGAACCAAATTTGATTTTTAATAATATAAATTTACTAATTTTTCATTGAAATAATTTTAAAAAGGGAAAAATTGCTAATATTTTAAATGAAAATAGTGTTTTCTAAAAAAAATTATTTTCCACTACTCACTGTAAAATCAATCATTTCAAAAAAAATTCCAAAAAAACACTCTAATATTATTTTCATATTATAATTTAAAATATGATATTATTTTTATCAAATAAAATTTATGATGTTTTATAAATTAATAACCAAATATTTTCCACAAAAATAAATAAAATCCTTTTTTGAAGTGAATATATATTTTAATCATAAAATGATTTCACTAAAAATTGATAAACTATTTATAAATGAATACAGATTATATAAATACCTTATTAGTATATGTCATAATATTATTATTCATGTTTATACTTCCAATTCCAACTATTAGGTTTTAAATAACACTTTTAAATAATAATATTTCAATAGAACATATCATTTCATTTAAGCTCGTTATTGCATGTAAAGAAAGATATTGATGAAATTGAACTTATTTATATAGAACGATATCATAAACTCCCATGATTTTAAAAACTATAGAAAAATAATTTCAAAATTTTCCATTATAATATCTATCATAATATTCAATTCTATAAAATATTTCTATGATTATGTTATATTGCATATGGATGTGAAAACATCTTTCCCTAAAGGAAACTACATAATGATATATATATATATATGAAACCACTAGAGGATTAGGTCAATAAATGATATTTTAATATGTTATTCATGTTATAAATATCCATTTATTGATTAATTCAAGAATATTGGCGCTGGAACACTGCATTTTATGAATCCATAAGTTAATGTGGTTTTATAAAGAATGAATTTAGGACTATATAAATAGTTTCATGGGAGTGAGGTAGTTTTCCTAATTATATATGTTGATGAAATATTAATAATAAGGAATAAGTTTCTAGTCGTAGAGTTAGTAAATACATGGTGGAACACATTACTCTTCATGAAAGACTGAATTTATGTATCCCACAATGAAACAGCTTGGATTTTCGGTGTAATATTTTCAAATATTAAATGAATTATTTATGAGACTAGGGGATGAGACAACGTTTGATTCTGAAGACCAGTGTTCCCAAAAGAAATGTCTGTATTATATTAAATATATTAAGTAGTACACCATCACTATTTTTTTTAAAAGTGGATTGAATTCTAAAGGGGTGTTCGGATCTGAAATCTGAGGGCACCATTTAGTTTAGAATAGCAGTTTTACCCAAGGCATGACTTTTTATTACTCGACAAAGGCCTGGTATATAAAAGTTGTTGCAGGGAATTGAAATGAATATAATAATTTTATTTTATTTTTCTGAGTTTCATTGTTGAAAATCATGTATTTTTATTTAAATATATGATTATACCAAAATCCCAGGGCTCGTCGCATATCCCAGGAGATGCCAATGCACCATAGAATAGAATATTATAGAATCATCTAGGGTGAATGGTGAGGGATTATGGATCAATCGATCAATGCAACCTCAGATTTGACAAACCATACCAATGGATGTGATGACGCATCGTTCTTCCTCAACTATAAAACCGAATCAAGGAAGGATGTTTTTTATGTGGATTTTCCCCATTCCTAATTTTTGTGATGAAAACAATCTATCAAAAAATGCATTGATTTGCGAATCAATCACCTTGTGCGGTGGGAATATATTTGTGAGGTTTATTTGAGAGAATTAATTTGAATATCATTGTTTTTTATCTTACATAAACTAATTTATATCTACAAAAAATCGATTGAGGATCATTCCCCTCATTTCTTTGTTTTATTTTCTCCACCAGTTCCATGATTCAGCACAAAAATTCATTGGTTGGCCCAGTATTTGACTAATCCTGATAAATCAATCATTGTGCACCCATTCCTCGGAAAAATGCTATGGTATCATATATATTGGATCAGCACGATGTGAGGGAGGTGTGGTTGTGGTTGCAACATCGAATTGGACGATCACAGATGCATGATTTTATGTTCTTCAAAGTTCTTTAGCATGAAATGAAGAATGAAACATAGATCCATTCTTCAAATGGATTGATGGTAGAAGATTGGTAATTGATGATGGTAAGACTCGGTTGAGGCTTCCCCATGAGTTTCTCAAAAAGTTGTTGGTGGGAATGACGGATGGAGCAATGGAGAAGATGATAGGACATCAGATCAAGGATTCTAAAATATCCCACATAACACGATATGCAATCTAGAATTAAATGGCCTGTAGGGCCCCATGGATGGGGTGCTGGAGTTTTAGCTAAATTTAATGATTGATATGTGTCCACCATCACACGATGTGTGAACCCTTCCAATGTACATGGATTGTACTTTGAAAGTACCCAATCATGGGTACGAGTATACAGTCACGGACACGTCGTGTACTCCCACACAAACATGAATAGGCATACACATACCAGTAAACATACATGGAATTTGTACACGGGCATAGATAGGTGGAATGGAATGGTTATTTTGTGTCTCTAATTTCCATGTATATCCTTATACACACTGTGTATATAGAGGCTACATTCCTTGTGGGACTCTTCCACACGAACATGACTGGGATAGATTGATATGCCATGCACACCATGTGACACACCATGTAGTCTCATCAAGAGTGTTTGAGGCTCTTAATTTTCATAGTTTATAACTAGTATAGGTTTATTGTTTTCCCATGGTCCTTTCCCACAAGGTTAGAGTGGGACATTTCATCCACCTCATTAGATTATGATACCCTATAGATTCTGAGTTTCAAATAGTGTTGGGGTGCCCCTCCATAAGACAAGAGTGTGATTCTTTATCATCCCTAGTTGTAGTTTGCAGAATTATTATGACAACAATATTATGGGAATTAATCCTCCATATAGAAGGCTATATCATTAGGGTTTGTGGAATCATTGAAGTATGATCCCCTACGCAGTGGGTTGATCTATATTGGGTCTGTGGGGTCCTCTAGTGGTTCTACGCATTATCCACTCTCTATGTATCACAATCCCCTTAGACTAGTAATATTCATCGGGAATGGATTAATGACCTAGACCTCTTCATTGAGAGTCTCCAATAGTTGTATGGATTGTAGAGTGATTTTTTCCTAAACGATCGTTACACCAAGTAGAATCCTATCGATGGAAGTTGCTTATGATCGCATTATGATCTATTATATTTCCTGAGTATATCTGGTAGTTCAGTGTGTATGTTATACATTAATTTTTATATATTTAATTGGTAAACTATTCTTTGTGCTTCGTGTTTAGTGTTTTTGGGTTTTCTTATTGTGTTTTGTTATACTCACCCTTGCACTGGCTTTGCCCGCACATGTCAAGTCTTGTGCTAATGAAAACCCTTTTAACATTGTCTATAGAGGTACGGGAGTGGGTTGAGTGTAGATTGAGCTTTCCAGACTGAGGTGTTTTACGAGATCTTGCATTTGACTTAGTAGTCACCCATGGAGCAGGTTGGACCTTTAGATTTTTTTTGTTGGTCATGAATTTGGCCTCATTTTCCCTTTCAAAACCTTACTTTCATACACTATTTTGGGATATTATATGAGGACATGCTTTTTATTTATGATTTTACATTTCATCATTGATTGGGATTGGAGATGTGTGTGTGTACAAGAACTTTTGGAGAATTACACCCATATTTCATATATACCTACTCAACACTGGTCATTGGAACTTGGAAAATTTGATGTGGGCATGAGGTAGTCACGATTCAGAACACAGCAGGTCCGGTCATGACTGAGTTATATTAGAGGATACTAGTTCTGAATTTGGACCTAGGTCAGGTAGATTGGCCTTAGCAAATAGTGTTTAATTTTTCGAGTTGGGCTTCCAAGTCTGGGAGTCCCGTGTTGGTGCGGCGACCGAAATATCAATACACTAAGACATTGATCACCTTTTTTTTCGACTCGTTAGATGAGAACACCAGTTATAGATTAAACAATGGTGCATTAATCACATATTAATGGTTTTGTCTTCCATGTTCTACTTGATTAATCTTCACATATATACTCTTTTGATTATGGTACATATTGTTTTTTTTTCATGATGTCTCCACGTAGCTATCCAACCAATATTCCACCACAGTATCCCAAGGAAGATCTTCCTAGTGATGAGGAATTGTTATTGGGGCTTGTAGTGGTGATAGAACCTCAGAGTGTTTTACCAGCTATATCAACACACATTGAGTAGTAGTTAAGACTAACACTTCTAGTTGATGATACATGCATACTGAGTGCATATAAAGAGTTTAATAGGTAGATTATCCAAGGATTCAAGGTGAGATAAACCCCAAGGATGATGAGGACTATCTATAGTACGTAACTCTCATTTTCCACCAATTAAGAATGCCTACAGGCCATATGATAGTACTCACGATCATTTTTCTTCCTGAATCTATTGGAAGATGGTGGATCATTGTGACATAGTCACATGATGACTGACCTCTCTCATAGACTAACATCAAGCATATCTTTAGAGATGGATTATATCCTTCCATATTGAGATTAGTAAGCATTCAGAAGCATCTGCACCTTCAAAAATGTAGTATGACCCTAGAAAATTACATAACGAGATTCACTAATCTATTTTGTTACTCTTTGGATATATTGCAGGACCAGTTCTTCAAGGATCTTAATTTCGATAAGGTCTTGCTCTCGGACATTAGGGAGTCTGTGGAATGTCTTCTAATTTCCACCAATGATTGAGTTATGGGCGATCCATGCAGGTTGAATTTTTTTTGGTAGAGAAGAAACTAGTTGTGGGAGATAATTGTGGGAAACCGATAGCTGAGACCTCAAAAAATGGTATCTGAATATAGTCACAGGTATCCAAGTTGGATATAAACTTCATGAGGTGATATAAAGTCTTCGCGTCAGTAGTGCAGGGCTCTTCGGGCAGATCAAATTAGCTGTTGATGGAAGGGAAAATATGGCATGATATTTCCCAACCCATTATATATATGTTCAGGAAACAGTTGAAGGATCACCGAGACATAAGAAAAGGTAGGATAAGGGTGTTTCTCAAGGAAGTAGATGTGGAAGGGGTTCATAAGGGTAAACAAATATAGTTGTAGGTTTGATGTATTACCACCACCGCCCCTGGTAGTCTACCCAAAGCTCAGTGAGCTGGTGGATAGGGGAGTGGCCCACTTCCTGCTATGGAGGCCTATGACCTTATGGCTCATGAGATGGTCTTAAGTATGGCCTTTTTTTCTTATTTATCTAATATATTAATAGACCCATGTTTTATCCATTCCATCATTAACACTTCTATGGTTAAAGACATAAATATTTCAGTTTGGATTTTTGCTTGAACCTAGTTTCTGGAGACTCCTAAGGACATTCACTCAGTAATTTATTAATTCTGACTAATGTGGGTCTTGTCACATGGAGGCAAGAGTATTTTATGGGACCAATTTGTTTCAGAAATGAGGCCTTATGACATTATCTAAGGTATGGAAGGGATATCTACAGTTCATGTCCAGATTTAATATTTTAGATTGAGGATGTGGTGTGTCCATAATGATGGGACCGGGTTTTCCTTAGTCAGTGAGAAGGAAACCTATGATGTGGAAGAAAAATTCATGTGTATCAGGGTGAATTTTATTACTCATCAGTTATCTTAGAAGACCCTGGGTGCATTGGATGTTGTGAGTTTACATTTTATTTCATTGGTGGAGGATTATGAGGATGTCTTCCATAATGATGTACCTTGTTTACCTCCCAAGCTAGAGGTAGATTTATACATCAAATTGAATCCTCAGAAAACACCAATATTTAGAGCATAATATCATATGGCTCTTGTAGAGATTTGATAGATAATCTTGTCGTTGGAGGATTTGAAGAAGAACAGATTTATAAGACCCAATTTTTCCCCAGGATAGCCTCACTATTGTTTTCCAAGATGGTGGATGTATTCTTGAGGTTGTTTGTGGATTATTAGCTATCCAAACTGGTTATTGTGAAGAAAACGTATCCACTACCGATGATTGAAGTCCAATTTGATTATATGAAAGGGGTGCGATGGTTCTCTAAGATTGACCTTAGGCCAGGTTATCACTATTTGTGATTATAGGACAAGGATATATTAAATCCAACATTCTGATGTTCCTATGGTCAGTATTAGTACTAAGTGATTCTTTTTCTCATGAAGAACACCCCATAAGTGTTCATGGGACTCTTGAACCAGATATTTCACCATTTCATATAACTATTTTTTTATAGTCTACATCGATGACATTTGTGTTTCCTCGACATCGAAGAAGAAATATTCAAGACACTTGAGGATGGTCTTCAACACACTCAAAGGGAACACGTATTATGGAAAGTTATCCAAGTATCCATTTTGGATTTGATTGGTTCATTTTTTTAGACACTTCATCCTTGAGTAAAGAGTTGTTGTGTATCATGTAGTTTTTGAAGCAGTTCTTTCTTGGTAGCCACCCATGAGTGTTATTGAGGTTCCGAGTTCTATTTCAATCAGATGGGTACTATTAGAGGTTTTAACTAACTTTTCCAAGGTCAAATAACAGTTGAAATCCTTGACTAGGAAAGGTTATCCATTTGTGTTGATGTCATAATGGAATTAATAGTTTTAGGTAATGAGATATAGGTTGATGAGTGCTCCCATTTTAATGTTATCGGTGGAGAGTTTCATGTATCTAGTGTCGTGCGTTGCATCCAGGACTATACATGGTTTGTTATAATTTATATGAAATAAGTTATTTCATGTGGTTCAAGACAATTGAGACCACAGCCGCAGAACTACACAACAGACAACCTTGAGTTAGAAGAAGTAGTTTTCACATTGAAAATGTCGCGATGCTACCTGACAGTTGTGTGATTAATCATGTACTCTGACCAAAAGATTCTCATTCATGTATTCTATATTAAGTATCCTAACTTGAGGAAGATTCAATGTATAGAGATCCTATAGGACTATATCATTGAGATATTCTATACTCCAAGGAAGGGAAACATTCTAAGAGATTCTCTCAGTAGAAGATATATTTTTCATTTTCTGAATGAGGTGTTACAATAGTTAGACTTATTATAGTTACCCTTTTTTGATGGAGATGGACCAACATACCTCCAGTCGATGGTTTTTATCCATCCACTTTTAATGAAAATTAGGAAGGAACAGTTTTGGGATATCAACTATGAGACCCTAGGTGCTCAGATATCGAACATTCATGCCCATGAAATAATTTCCAAAGGTGGGACCATGTTGTTCTTTTTAGAGGATGGACGATGGTACCAGTGACGTTGTAGGAGTATCTTCTGATAAAATTTTCCACATCACCTTCAAAGGTACATCTATGTGCGAAAAATATTTACTAGGAACTATGATTAATGTTTTGGTGGCCAAGGATGAAGAAATGGGTTACATAGTTTGTCATTATTTTCCTTATGTGTCACTATGTAAATGCACACCACCACATTCAAAAATTACTATCTCAACCCCTTGATGTTCCTGAGTATAAGTGGGATGAGATATATGTCGATTTTATGATAGCCTTACCATGTACATCCATGGGACCTGATTCAATCTGGGTGATCATAGACCTACTCACAAAGTCATTCCCCATCTTATTTATCAGGTATAAATGTTTGGCAGAGATATGGGGATGCCTCTACATGTAAGATATAGTTTTAATACATAGAGTTATATCAATTATAGTATCTGATCATGATGGTCACTTTACATCACTATTGTAAATGGGATTTCAGGAGGTGTTTGAAACCCAGTTATGCTTGTGCATAGTGCATCACCCCTAAACTGATGGTCAGATAGAGCAGACCATCTAGGTCTGAGAGGATATGTTTTGAATATTCATGTTAGACTATCTCTGTATTTGGGTGGACCACCTTCCCCTATTAGAGTATGCGTATAATAATGAATATATTTACACCAACATAATTGAAATATTAAAGGATTTGTTCATGCAACCCTATAGTTCACAACATTGTCGGACTAATCCAGAAATTTCATCACTCATGGTCCCATAGTTAGTGTGAGATACAATAGAGAATTTTAAGAACATCCAAGAGTAGATGAAAACTGCATATAGTCGTCAAAATTATTGTGATGAAAGATGATGGAGACCTTTAGAGTTCGAGTAAGGATACTATGTGTGCCAGAGGGTCTCATATAGATGTGGATTTGAGTGATTTTGAGGTAGTGAAATGTTATATAAGATATTAATTGGTTATTTTTAAATACTTTGTAGAGATTGAAAGGTGTAATACATGTTATATCTACCACCATAGTTGGACAGGGTACATGAACTTTTCCACATATCGCACCTGAGGAGGTACATGCATGAACCATCACACATTATCGACTACGGTGAGTTGGATGTTGAGGATGAATAATATTTTGATATGTACCGACTAGGGATCAAGGATCAACATGAGATGTTCGTTTTAAGGTGATCTATTCCATTGGTGCATGTCTGGTGGCACCATAAGAATCTCTGGGAGAGCACTTTCTAGTATGAGGCTCAGATTCATGTTTTGTACCCTCAATCATTGTGTAGAACTTATTTTGGAATTTTGAGGATGTAAATTCCCATGGTGGGGATAATTTAACATCTTTTATATTTTGTGATTTTGTTTAAATTTATACATATTATCTTGGAGACCAATAGTTGAGATGATATGTGATTCTGAGGCCTATTGATCCTCAAATAAATGATTGTAATATACTAAATATATTATATTTCATGGGCATGCCGTTTTAATAAAAAAATAATAACATCTAATTGGATCCCCCTAATAGAAATATGAGGGCACTATTTACTTCATAATGGCAGTTTTACCCTAGGCATGACTTTAATTTACTCGGCGTGGGCCATTTGTGAAAATATTTTAATAGTTCATTAAAACGGATAAAATTATTTAATAAAATTAATTTTTATATCAATAATTAAAATGGAAACAATTTTTTATTTAAATAAATGATTATTCATAAATCAGCCGGCCAACTGTATAACCCTAGAGAGGCCGTAGGACCGCTAGGGAGAACTATGGAGAATCATCTCAATTGAATGTTGATAGATCAAGGATCGATTGATCGATAAAACCTCATATTTAATAGATCATTAAAATGAACATAATGAAGAATTATTCTTCATAAAACATAGAATCCAATTACGGGAATATGTTCATTTGATGTGGGTTATTCCAAAATCATAATTTCTATGATTAACGCAAATCAATTAAAAAAACAGATTGATTTGCGAATCAAACTACTTGTGGGAAGGGATTTCATTTCTAGGGTTTATTTGGGACAAATAATTCAAATCAATTCATTTTTTATCTTGAATAAAAAAATCTAGATCACCATGAAAATCAATTGATGATTGTTCAACTTGTTTATTCATATGACTTTCTCACCCAGTTCTATGATTCACCATGGGTGTTCTTCATTTGACCTAGGGTTTTATTAATCACAACCAATCCATTGTTGCACTCATGTTCCATGGTACAATGATACGATATGATATATCGGATCTATATGACGTGTTGGAGTTGAGATGGTGGTTGTGGAAGTGAATCAATTGATGAAAAATGCCTAATTTCCCATTCACCAGTGTTATTTGGCACACAATGAATAACACAACTTTCATCCATTCATCAAATATATCAGAGGCCAAAGATTCAAGATTTTAAATGGAGATTCATAAGTTAGACGTCCCAATAAGTTTCCATTTATGTTGTGATCAAGAATAATGGTCAAAGAAATGATGAAGATGTCCATATAGTGGATCTGGGATTCTGGAAAATCCCACAAAACATTGTGTGTAATCTAGGATTACATGGCAGGTGGTCCCCTCTGGATGCGACGCTAGGGGTTTTTTCCAAAGTTAAAGGGTGACAAGACATGTGACCCTAGTCTCATAGCATGTTAACCTCTACATTGGACATAACATGTACTTCATATGTACATAGACATGGGTTTGATTACACGGTCAAAGATGCACCATTTACTCCCACGAGGATACAACTTGGAATTCATGGACCAGTACATAGGCATGGATTTGGTACACAGACATGAACAAGTGACATGGTTTGGATACCATGTGTCTATATAAAACATGTTTATCCATTTACATGTTGCTTACCTAGAGGCTACATGTCATGTGAGAATCTTACAGATATGCAGGAGTTGGGATAGTAGGACCCATATTATACCCCAAGGGACATGCCATGTAGTCACATGAAGAGTGATTCAGGCTATTAGTTTTCTTATTATGGGACCATTATAGTTTGAGTTTATTCCCTTGGTCCTTTTCCTTGAGGGTTCATTGTAAAATTACATCCACATCACTAGATTGTGATCTCCTCTAGAGGTTGAGTCTTAGGTAGAGATGTGGCGTTCCGCTGTGAGACTAGAGTGTGATCCTCTATTATTCCTTGTTGGAGTTTTTGGAATAATCATTCCATAATAGAGAAGGGTGTTGATCCTACATATAGTAGTTCAAATCAGTAGGGTTTGTAGAATCATTGAAAGATAATCCCCTATGTAGCGCATTGATCCAGGCTAAGTTCATGGTGTTCCCTATCAGTTCTGGGTGTGACCCATATCAATGAATAATGGTACCCTTAGTCTAGAAAAAATCATTGGGAATTCATTGAGTGTCTTTGATAGTATCACAGATCATGGATTGTGTTCTCACAAATTGAGAATTTCTTCGATCAAAATCATATGGATAGTTGATGTTTTTGACCCACTTATGGTAGGTTTTCTTTCCTGAGTATATATGGGTTTTATTTGTGTATGTTATAAATTGATTTTCAGGTAATTTATTGAGTTGACTATAATTTTTTCTTCTGGTTTCATATTTTTAGTGTTCCCTAACGAGAATTTTTATAATCACCCTTTTGTGGATTTTCCTACACATGTCGTGTCTTATGAAGATGACACCCATTTTGATAGTGTCCTTGGCAGCATAGGATCGGGTTGGGTGTAACTAGAGAATGTCAGACCAAGGTTTTTTCTAGGAGGATGAAATTGACTTAGTACTCTCCCTTGGAGCAGGTTAGACTTTTTACCATTTTTGGTTAAGCTCAAATTCGGGACCAATTCCCGTTTTAATACATTAATGTCATACTTTATTGTGGGATCTTATATGTATGCATGCATTGTTTCGGTTTTTTTAAATTTCAGCATTGTGTGGTCTTGGAGATGTGTGCATTTATACAAGTAAACTTGGAAAATGCATCCCGTTTGGGGGATATGACTACTCAATGGGATTTTCCATCCCATATCCTATTAGAGGCATGTATGGGGTAGTCACAGGTTGGACCTCAGGATGTCGGGTCATGAAAAACATCTCGGAATAAATATTGTAACTATTAGATATAAGAGGCTACAATTGACTAATCAATGGCACATACATTGAAAATATAATATGAATATTTATAATGAAACAATATAAAAAGGGAATTCTTTTTTATGTCATGTATCATGAATATCTTTTGGGAAATGTTTCATTAGAAATAATATGCTAGAGAGAGGACAACCACGATTACTTATTAATGTATTATAGAATGGTTGTTGTATGACAAACACTATACCAGGACTGATGTTTTCTTTTCCTTGAGCACAATAATCATATTTCAAGTGAATCTTGGAGAGATTCATTAGATTAATGGCAAGACTATCATAATGTATATAAGGTTTAAAAAGGATATGTTATAAGATTATGAAAGGGATGGAGATTTATTCACAATAGGATATAAATATTATAGTTTCTAAATATTTTATGATGATGTAAATCATATTTCTGAAATTTTATTTATTCTCAACAGATTATTTATGGCATTAATGATCTAAAATCAGGTATTGTTTAATGATTCAAATGTATAATCACATTACATTGTGGATTATGGTACATCTAATGAAGAATTTATGATACACATCATTTCCCTAGACCATGTTGTGGTACCTAGAAGTAATGACCTAATGAAATTATATTATTATAATACTGCAGTAGTGGTCATCACCAAGAAGGTAAGGTCACATCACAAGAAAAAGCACATACATCAGACGTATCACCACTTAAATGATTTTTTATAAAAACATTGAGGTCATAGTAAGTTGTGTATCCATATAAGAGAACATGGTAGACCCATTGAATAAAGACACATCCTAGGATTAGTGAAAGATAATGTGAGACATGGAAGAATAAATGTCATTGGGAGTTAACCCATTTCCACGTTAGATTCTATTGGAATTGGTTCCCTAGAAATAACTACATTTTACATTCGATTACCTATATACTACATGAATTAAGTATTACAATTTATTTTATCACAAGATGTATATTATTATATATTACCTTTATATGATGATACCCTCAGATTATAAATCACATTGAATGGATATATAAATTCGATGTTATGATGAGTACATTAATTTTTATGGTGATATTCTTAAATATATGTTTAATAATTGGGTGAAATAATTTGACTGAAAAAAATATTATATAAGATTTCAATGGTTGGAGGATCATGATGCATTAAAATTATTCACATGATGTTCTTCTTTGGTAATAACATGGAGATGATGTTATAAGAATAATACCAATGATAGAAATTGAACATTTTAATATTCAATTGGATATGTATATCTACCAACACATGTATTGTTTTTTATAATTGAGATTATTTTAAAATTACATCTTGCATAACACACCAACATGTATTGAAAAAAATCAATAAGAAATTTTCCATAATGAATTTATATAAGTTGGGTGTGTCATAAGTGACATAACTAGGATGAATAAGACAATAAAAAGGATTTTTGTAACAATGTATAAATTTTAGTATACATATTTCTTCCTTTTATTTGAACATAACATACAAATTAATGACCACATATATAGTGTTTTTATTATAAAATTCATCTTCAAAAGTTAAATATTTATTTATCAAGTATATCTATTAATGAAATTTTTTATTAAACCTACATGATGATATATTAAAATGGAAGGATTGTATTACACAATGAACATTCATAAGATGTTATTATTTTTTGGACATTAATATATATATATATATATATATATCATTCGGTGCCTTGTAGTGTTTCTAGAAACTGTAATTGGTCTTTATGATATTCATCCAAATTTTATTTAGAATGAGGCATAGGGTTCACGCATTAAGTTTATGTAGAACACACATAAATTTATAAATGAATTTAATATTATATTATTAATTATTCTCATATTGTTTTTAATAATTATTTTTAGGTTATACTGATTGCATAAATATTTTTGGCATAAATAATATAGTTATATTTATTTATTTAAATTTATTTAGTCAATATTCAATCATTGATAAAGGATGGGGAGGATTGATGGGTTTAGCAGAATGAATTTATGGTCTATGGGAAAAGATTTGCACTAAATACCATTTAAATAATTATTAATTAATTTATTAATATTTACATTATTAATGAGGACATTGTGTGTTAAATCAATATTAATAATTATAAAATAATTATTTATATGGGGGATTCTCTAATAGTTATGTGATTTAATACACACTAATGTAAAATTTCTAAATTATAACATAGATATATAAACCCATTTATGTCATTTAGTAGGTAAGTTATTATTGCGCATAATAAATACTCTATAGAGAACACGTTTAAACATATAGTGAACCTATTAACTAAAATGTTTTTAAGAATTGGGATCATCCCTTATCTTCCTCCCACTAATAAATATTTTAGAATGTGATAAAATTATTCACACTGAGATGTGATTCATATAGGGATCAACTACAATGGTGCATTGAAATCTATCATTGAAACTCCATACAACTATCAATTGACCACATTTCAGATATTGGATAAAACATGTGACTTACAAATATTTGTATTCTACACTTGGATCCTTCCTCATATGTATTGTACCACCATAGTGTTCACAAGATTCATCAATAATGAATGATTTCAAGAAAAGAAAAAATTATTATTTAAAAAATAATTATAAATGTTATCTGAAAGAACATTTTTAATGGATTTTTATGGTTTTTATTCATAATTTACTCATAAAAGATTATAATTAAACCAACTAGAATACATTTTTGGAATAGTTCAAAGTGGTTTAACTATTCCATAGAACCCTCTATTCAATGATCATATAAATCTTTTATCAGAATATTTGTAAAAAGATCATCATCTCCCTAATGTGCTACATAGATAGAAATATTTTTCTAATCATTGTGGGTGAGAGTAGTTCTTATATTACCCAATTATTTGTTTTAGTAATTATTTTCCCATGAGTTATAGGAAAGAACATAATTAGTAGGAATGTTTCTTATAGACTCATGTATGCTGTAAAATATATTGTCTATTATTTGAATAAGAACATATAGATAATGTATTTTATCTATAAAAAATATTATAATAGGTTGATGTTGATGTGATTATTATGCTTTGTTTTCTATAAATATATAAATAATGTTATAATTTAATATGATTATTTTTAAAATAAGTTATAATGAAATTTAGGTTAGATGAAATTTAATTTTCTAATTATTATGATGAAAGTTAAAAAGGACTCTATTTTGATTATTTAAAATGGATTCGGGTGTCTCGGTATTTCTTGAGAAGGAATTGGTAAATATTTAGTTACATTTTCTACCAATATTAAGGTAATTTTCATATTCAATTACATTTTTAAAAAAATTATCAATGTATCATTGCACACATAATGTTCATTCATGGTCTATTCTTCATGTGTAATGTAAACCTTGAATTATAAAATCTCATTTAAAGGTTATGTATATTTTCACAAGCATAAGGGTTGCACCCGCACAATGTAAAGGATAAAGATAAGGTGAACTGAGTATTTAATAGTAGTCTAGCCACTATGTAAGGGAAACTAAAATTTTCAAGAGGTTGTGTAATGGTATGTTGATATCGTGTAGGGGTAAATGTTACATACGTAATGGATATTCGATACGTGTAAATATTGAATATGGTGATTCATATTATTGAAATCTCAAAAGTTTTATATATCAAAATTAAATTATTGTGATAATTATGAAATGAAAATGTAAAATATAATTAAAAATATATTAAAGATTATAATAAATAGATTTTGGAAGTCTGACTGTGGACTATGTATTATTGGTCTTGTGACTATATGATTCACATGGTAGGTCGAGTGACTATGGTAATTTTACAGTAAATCAAACCCCTTTTAATAATACTCTCATAGTAGGCGAGACATGATCAATCATGATACCACATGAATTTTTTTTGATCATTTAAATGATTGTAAGGTTATATATTAAGTGAAATCATGCCATGTGAAGATCATGTGGCCACAATCCTTGTAGAAAATAAACTAAGTCCTTGACTCATGGTCGATCCATAAACTATTATTGAAAATAATAATAATAATAATACCATGGCATAGCGTTTTTTCATTTTCTATTTGGATTATCATTTTGAATGAGATGACCACTGGTGATAAAACATATTCATTACAATGTTTTGAATATTACCTTCACATATAAAATAATGGATATGGTCTGAGGAGAAAAAAATAATACAAAAAAACATAGTGTTTTTTATGATGGGTTTTTTGAGATGGTTGATTTAAAAAAAATGGTTTTCAAAAGATCTCATGTTGAAAATTTAGCATCATTGATCACTACATGAATGACTTAATATTTATTTATTTATTCACAAAATCATATAAAATAATAATTGAGAGTTTTAATGTTTTATGGTATTTAATGAGGAAAAATTATAAGATTAACTATATGTTATTACATATTTTTATTTAATCAATATATAAGGGATAAGAAACTTGAGATTTGGAAATTTGAGATCTTGTACTTCAGTAGATTTTAAATTCAAGATATCATAATTATATTTTGATAATTAAATTATTATTCTTAAAATTAGTAATGGAATAAAACTATTCACATGGTACTTAGATAATTTATTATCGATTAAGGGAGAAAATGGTTCTTAATAATTTTGTGATGAAAAAATGGAATTAGTTAGCCCCAATATTTTCTAGATAGAGATAGAGAGAGATAGAAAGAAGTTATTGTTATCGTATATATATTCTGAATAACTCTATCATGATAAATATGCATTATATCTATGAAATTATTTCATTCATTATTTTTAAGGTAAAAATAAGTTGATAATATCTCAATTCAACATATGACACGACAATTTTCTAAAAGAGGAATACATATCGATTGTTACATGAACATTTAATGTTAATCTATTGGAACAAAAAACACTAACAAATAGGGTTAAAAACAATTATAAGATTTGTAAAGATATTTTTATCGATTTTATATACTCATAGGGATTCATAATATTTTACTAGTAGATCACATGATAATGGGCTTTATCAAATCATTCCAAGGACCAGCTACTCTCATTGTGTTGTTTGCCCAATAAATCCTCTGATCCCTATTTTTGTGTTATTTTCTTTGATATCATAGAAAATAAATGGGATTCCTTAGTTTTATAGGAATGATATTTATATTTTGAATGATATGATGGTTTCCTATAGCTTATCCATCAGTTATGATATTATGTATGTAAAAACCAATTTATTTGTTACCTATAATAAAGGATCTTCAAATAAATTTATTAGATAAGGAAAATTTTTAAAATTATTTTTTTTCTAATAATTATTGTTATCTTCTATTTTATAGAGATAAATTAGAAATTTTAAAACACTTAAAACTAAAAAATTTATCTAAGGTAAACATAAAAGTATCTATGAAAGAAAAACTGTTGTAATGAAGTATAAGTTATTGTTGTGGAGAATTATGTATGAATATAATCATATACAAGTGATGAGACTATTTAAATCTTCAACATAAAGGATAATTTTGTGCTTATCAAAATTAGATTCTATGAAAATGATTCTAAAGACTATTCTTTTTGTTTTAAAGAAAATTCATATCATCCCTGATTTTTTTTATTTTAATGAATCTACATTTGAATAATGGGATATATATGATATTCCACTTAATTTCATATATATATTTCATATATCTTAGGATATGAGGAGTGATGATTCAGTTAAAAAAAAGGTTATGGATGAAAAACAATATTCGAAATCTTGTAAATCTATGAAAACATAAGAGATTGTTTTTGAGGATGATAAGAATATGTATTTAAATTAATATTTAGATGTGAATTTTATGTTTTATAATATTATTATTCTCATCTATATAAATGTGTGATGAGTCAAGGGAATGTTCAAATAGAATCTAGCATTAAAATGATTCAGTTATGGGGTTGTTGGTCATTTTACAGAGGACTATCCTAACATAAATGTTGAAAAAATAATTGAGGAAGTAGATGGAAGATAATTATGATTTTATTATAAGAATAAATATATGTATAAATTATATTCTAATAGAGATGTAAATAAATTATCAATGAAAAAAAGAAGTCACTTTTTTTATAAGTATTTTTATGATAAAATTAGTGCTGAAGAATAATTAAATTATGAAAATAAAAGTGTTGGTGAAGATATTCTCATTGATAAAGTTAATAATAAAGATCACAATATTGGTGGTGGATATAATTCTAAAATTGACGATGAGAAAAAATAAATGGTGTTCAAGCTTGAGATAGAATTTAATGAATGTCTCTAAAATATCCAATACCTAAAAAGGATAAAATAATGTAGAGAAAGGATGATGAATCTACAAAAAATTTTGAATCAATAGAATAATAATTAAAATAAATATAAATAAAAAATAGAGTATAGATCTAAAAAGTATTATATATGTGTATATGATTTTGGGTATCAATATGTGACCACTTTGTCATGAAACATCAAATTGATTATGTTTTTAAGGTTGATTTATAGTTTAGGGCAAACCCTAGGTCGTCTCTCAAGGATATTTGGGGGATTATAGTGTGTATTTTTAATAAAGACTACTAAAAGAGGGGGGTGATTATGAAAACAGTTTTAAGAAAATAACATAACTTAAAGAGTTTAATAGTTGATATAATAAGGTGGAGTATTAAGAATAATGAGATAAGAAGATCACTTCATGTTCACTACACATCTTGGATAGTTCATTGTTCTAAAAATTTCACATGGTTATGTTTAATTCTTTGGTTGAGAGTTGTTAAGATCTTGATTCCCCTCTTTCCTCTCTAAACATTGTGCAAAGTTCCAACCCTTGAAACAACAGTTGTGTTGTCAAGGTTTGGACTTCAAGAACTTATTAAATGATACCAAAGCATACTAACATCTTTTGTATTTGTGATATAAAGAAGGTACTTGTTTTGCCCAATCAGAACAACTCAAGTTTCCCACTTGAAATTTCAACCCAATAGGTGTTGAAATGAAAAGTGGTTCACTAAATTAAACCCAATAAATGAAGTCAGAAGATAAGAATTAATAGAAAAAACATAAGTGAAATAATCCACACACAAATTACACAAAACCTGTAGAGTATCAAGTGTCGTAACTCCCTCCCAAGTATGTCTAGCTCCCTCAAAATGATCGTCCACCGTTTAGCTCGCCATCGAGAGGAGGAGAAGGCTCTGGTGGAACTCCTTCTTTATTGATGATCCCCCTGTGATGATTGGGCCCTCAATAACTTCAATTATGAGGATAGAACTCATTTGGGCCTCCAAAATACCCGAGATTTGCCTCCTGGCCGAACATACAAATGAGGATCCCAAGGTGCCATTTTATAGAGAAATGGGAAGGTGGTTTTGAGCACCTAGAATTATTAAAACCACTTTTCACATGTGTTTAGACCTTCAGAAAGAATTATCTCGATTTTTAAAAAATAAAAAATTTGTGTCCCCACCTCTTGGATGTCTCCACTGAATGTTTGGCACAATTTGGAAACCTATAGCCCGAGATATGGAAAGATCATAGTACCCCACTTTTGAATCCGTGCAGATTTGGTGTGCTGGACAGATCAGGTCGTCAAGGCCATAAGATGGATGAATAAGGCTTGGGTCTCTTCATAGAAAATTTATCCAAATGGGTTTCGGACCAGACCACAAATGTTCATCCAAATTGGATTCAGGGTCTTGTAGTAGTGTGCAGATTAACCCAGTGGTTTGCTTGGATCCTGCGCAGTTTGGCCCTTTTTTCTTGGACATCATTATGGGCCCTTATAATCACCTTCACCTTCAATGAAATTTTCAAGATAAGAAAAATTGAACTATTTAATATCAATAAACACCAAATAAATGAATCAAACATGAAATTATATTTGTTATTATTTTTGTAATTTATAATACAAATTTAGTTTAATATAATGGTGTAAGGGTGAAAATGACACAGTGAATCGTGGTACGATCACACCCCCACACTTAAACATTTGCACTCTTGGGAAAAGTAACATATACAAATAAAATTATGCATATAAAAATATTCCCAACATCATGAAGCTTTAACATTTGAGGAAATTTTAATTCACTAAAGTAATGTGATCAATGCAAGAACCACACCAAGGAGTTATTCTTAGTGAAAATAGAAAAGGAAGGCTCATAAATCATATCACAATAAAATTCAAAGAGATTCATGAAACCAGCATGAGTAAGGAATTAAAAAGTCAACCATTCCACTATCACTCCATGCGTGTGTGTGAAAACCATTCCAGGATATTCTAACCACTTTCCATCAAATAAATATAGGTTATTTTAACATTATTCATCTTTAATTGATTTTTCAACAAACTCGTCCTACATCCTTTGAAATCATATTTCATGACCCACTCACTTAAGCATTTCAAGAAGTCAAAACATAAGATCCTGACCTAGATATCCCCATATGTTGAACATTTCATCACTCCCCTCATTTATTATATTTTTTTGATGTTACATTTGGAAAAAATATCACACTCATCTATCAACCCTTGTTTGATCTCCTCACAACACTAATTGCAATAGTTATAACAAGATCAAAGGTTTAGGAGGAGTGGTTTTTGAACTACCCAAGATAAAATAATTTTTTTGAGGGCGTACAACAGTCGGATATTAGGTGCACACACATAGGTCAATCCGGTACAGTAATGAAACAAATCGGATAAGGAACGATCGTATGAAAATATCATATAAAGATGATAAATATTAACCTAACATATATATACCTTATATTATGAAAGAAATATTCATACTTCCGGGTTTGGTGTAAAAATGTATGGAGCTATTAGTGACACAGTCTTCCCAAAAACTACTCACACAAGGGGAATCAATAATCTCAAAGTTTTCACATAGATACGACCATTTATATCATTGAAAGAAAACCAATTCACTAAAAAAAGAAAATCACTCCCTGATATTAAATTCATAAAAATATTATAATTAGTCTTCGTTATGGTATTTTTACTTTCCCCCCTTTATGGTCCCCAAATCATCGATCTTCAAAATTGTAGATGGGGAAAAATTAATATACCATAAAGAAGGAAAAAATAGAAGAAAGGACAAAATGATGAAAATTCTTAACTAACCTAGGAATGTATCCTCCCCCCCCCCCACACACACATATAATGTGAAGTTTTCACACTGTAAGAAAAGAGGATGTGGAACATAAGGATAAAACCGGGTGAGTTTCAATCATAGATTGCTTCTTGAGCATGGAGTTCCTCCCTCTGAGACTCTGGAATGGATTCATGGAAGTGCTTCAGCCGCTTCCCAATGACAGCGAATGTTTTCTTGGTTTCTTCATTTGGAACCTGGACAAATAAAATGGAGAGACATTAGTAATAGTGAATGGTCCAATCCAATGGGAATGAAGCTTACTTAGATGCAACTTTATCCATGCATTATAAAGGTGGACCTTCTTCCCAATATGGAACTGACAATGATGGATAAGATGGTTGTGGGTAGCCTTGGTTCTCTCATTATAAATACTAGAGTTTTCATATACATATCTTCTCATTTCCTCTAGCTCCTGAATCTGCAACCTCTTTTGAGAACCTGCACCAGGAGGATTAGAATTCCATTGATTGATGGCCCAGTAGGCCTGGTGCTCAATCTCAACAGGGAGGTGACAACACTTTCTAAACACAAGTTGATAGGGTGACATTACAATGGTTGTTTTGAATGCAGTACAGTATGCCCATAATGAATCATTAAGTCAAAGACTCCAATATTTTCTATTGGGATGAACAGTTTTTTCAAGAATTTGTTTTACCTCTCTATTTGACACCTCAGCTTGACCATTGGTCTGTGGATGATATGCAGTAGAAACTCAATGACTGACCCCATACCGACGAAAAAGTGGTTGCATTGTTAGGTTGTAGAAATGGGAACCCTATTCACTGATGATGAACATAGGTAAGCCAAAACTATAGAAGAATTGGGTTCTCAAAAATTCTACAACTACCTTAGAATCATCCGTACTTGTAGCTCGTGCCTCTACCCATTTTGAAACATAATCAACTACCAAAAGAATGTATAGGCTTCCAAAGGAATTGGGAAATGTCCCCATAATGTTAATACCCCAAACATCAAAATTTTCATGAAAGAGCAACAATTGTTGTGGCATTTCATTTCTTTTAGAGATATTCCCCATTATTTGACAATGAGTACAAGATTTGAAAAAAATAATGGGCATCTAGAAAATGTGTCGGCCAAAAGAGACCAGAATCAAGGAACTTGGGACTAGTCCGTTGGGGACCAATGTGGCCCCCATAAGCAAGAGTGGGGCATAATCTATGGAAGGACTAAAACTCACTACCAGGAACACAAAGCCTAAGTAATTGATCACTATAGGTGTGCCAAAGGTACAGGTCATCCCAAATATACCAACGGGACTCATGTTTTAGACTAATGGCTTTGTTTTTTTTGAAATCGGTAGTAATGCAATATGCTACCAAAAAAATTACAATTTTAGCATACAAAAAAATAACATCTTCCACTCTTTACAATTTCTCATTGGGAAACATTTCATTTATGGGAATATAGGGGTATGAGTCAATGTTTGAGGATGGATGAATCCTACTGATATGGTCAGCCACCACATTCTCTGCTCCTTTTTTATCTCTAATTTCTAGATTGAATTCTTGAAGTAGTAGCATCAGACGAATGACACGTGGTTTGGTTTCCAGTTTCATAAGGTGGTACTGGAGGGCTGCATGGTCTGAGAACACAATGACATTGGTCCCCAAAAGATATGACCTGAATTTTTCCAAGTAAAACACAATGGAAAAGAATTAATTTTCAGTTGTAGTGTAGTTTTCTTGGATAGGGTCCAAATTAAGTGAGGCACATGCAATGACATGTGGAGTTAGGTCGACCCTTTGTGACATAACTTCCCCAACTACATAGTTAGAGGTGTGACACATGATCTCAAATGGTAAATCCCACCGAGGTGGTTGGATTACCGAGGGTGAGGTGATACTACATTTTAACTTATTAAAAGTATCCTCACATTATTTATCAAAAACAAATTCTTTTTCCTTTTGGAGTAATCGGGAGAGGGGGAGTGTAATTTTACTAAAGTCATGAACTAAACGATGGTAAAATCCAGCATGACCTCGGAAATATCGCACATACCGAATATATTTTTGGAATGGAATAGAATAAATGACATCAACTTTTGATTTATCTACTTGGATATCATCCCCAGAAATGGCATGACCCAAAACTATACCTTGTCTCACCATGAAATGGAATTTCTCATAATTTAATAAAACATTCTTTTCAATACAACGATGTAGGACTAAATCGAGACTACTCAAACATTCATAAAAAGAAGAGCCATAAATAGTGAAATAATCCATGAATATATCCATGCAATTCTATAGGTAATCCGAAAAAATACTAACCATGCATCGTTGGAATGTACCTGGATCATTGCACAAACCAAATAGCATCCTTCTATAGGAAAATGTGCCAAAGGGGCAAGTGAAGGTTGTATTTTCATTATATTAAGGGGAAATATGGATCTGAATGAATCCAGAATACCCATAAAGACAATAGTAGTGGGGAATACTTCCTAGAATCTCTAACATTTGGTCATTGAATGGAAAAGGGAAATGTTCCTTCCTCGTGTGTTGGTTTAGTAAGCAATAGTCTATATAGACATGCCAACTATTTTGCACATGAGTTGGAAACCATTCATTGTTTTCATTTTTAATTACTGTAGGGCCAGTCTTTTTAGGAACCAATTGAACAGGACTGACCCATTGGCTGTCAGAGATGGGGTTAATGATTCCAGCAGCCAACAATTTTGTTACCTTATTTTTGAAATATTCTAGGAGGTTTGATTCAGTCGACGTTGTGCCTGCCTCATTGGTTTAGCCTCATCATTTAACAAAATATGATGTGTACAAATTGATGGGCTACGACCCGGAATTTCAGTAATTTCCCACCCCAGAGCTTGTTTATACTCCTTCAAAAGTTCAAGAAGTCGCAATTCATGCTCATGAGGGAGTGAACTAGCAATGATGACGGGCAACTTGTTTCCATTCTCAAGATATGAATATTTTAAATCATGAGGAAGTTGTTTTTGTTCCAATTTAGGTGGATTTTGTATGAATGGGAGTGTGTGTGATAGGTCACCAATCTCATCTATCTTCTCAATGGTTTCAACCTCAGATGAGGAATGATATTCTATAAGCTTAGTAGTATCATCGATGGTCATTGGATCATCAATGTTCAAGAAATCATCAATCAACAAACATGCATGAAACATTTCTAGACCACTACAACAATCAATGCATGAATCATTTCCTAGCATTTCAATCTGTCAACAAAACTCATAAAGGGGATCAATGGAAATAAAAGTTGTTTTTCCAGTGTTAGGGAGTACATCAATTGAATTAACAGAGAGACGAGAATGTTCTTCTGAGGGGTGCTTCATGGCATCTAGGATGTTGAAATGGACTATGTCGCCACCAAATTACAAAGATAATTCACCATTATGAACATTAATTATGGTTTTAAAAGTTTTCAAAAATGGTCTCCCCAATATAATTGGGGCATGTCCATTCATCGTATCATCCTCCATTTTAAGCACATAAAATTAAGTAGGAAAAATTAAATTTTGGACCCTCACAAGAACAACCTCTAACACACAAGAGGGGTGTGCAGTACTCCGGTTAGCTAGTTGAACAATAATTATAGTGGGATTCTATTCCCCGACCTGAAATGTAGAGTAAATAGAGTGAGGCATCACATTAATAGAGGCACCTAAATCAAGCATAGAATTATAAAAATAATAGTCCCCTAGGGTGCATGGAATTGAGAATCTACCATGATCATTTTACTTGGTGGGAAGTGATGACTCTATCAATGATGAAACATTCCTCCCCAAACTCACCTTCTCATCTCCACAAAGTCTCCTTCGATGTGTACACATATCATTTAGAAACAAGGGGTACCGTGGAATTTTGTTCACATTATCAATCAATTGGATGTTAACCTACAATTTCTGGAAAATATCCAATATTTCCTTATCAAGATCAGTTTCCTTTTGTTTTCGTGGTTGGGTGGACCTTTGAGGAAATGGAAGAGGATTAGTTGGGCTAGGTGACTCATCAATGTACACAGTCTTTCATATGGAAGGGATTCTCTCAAGACAAGGTTCATCAACATTTGGAACATTATTAATGGTTGGGATGGAGGTTTCCTTAGGAGGGGATGACTCTAATGGAGGATTCATCTTACTTTCTAGTATTTTTCCACTCCTAAGGGTGATATAACAAACATTTCATTTATCCCTAGGGTTAATAATTGGTCGAGAGGGAAGTATACCTAATTCGTGACAATGAATTTCACCTACTTAGTTATCTAGTTGGCATAATTGGGTTTTTAGGGATTGTATGGCTTCTTGAGTGGTTTTTTGGTATCTAATATTGTTGGAAATTTTTTTTTTCATCATATCTTCTAGGCTATGCTCTAGTTTTGAAGGGGTTTGTTGGAAAGTCCTTTGGGGTGGTTGCGGATTATTGGATGGTGGTGTTGGATGACTACTCCTCTCGGGTTGGTTCCATTGTTGTTAAGGTTGGTTTGAATACCCCTTGCCTATAGGAATGTTTCTCCTTCCACCCAGGGTTGGATGGATAGTAAGGTTATTGCCTAAAGGGTTGGTTATAGGGGCGGCCTGGAAATATTGCCTCAAAACTCTCAGATATTTCTCTCAATTGACGACATTGGTCAGAGTAGTTGCTGTAAGTTGATTATTTACCACAATAGATTGGAGGAGGAGATTGAGATTTCCCTTGGGAAAGAGAAATTGGTCAAAGAAGGGTACTTACCTCTTCAAACGTTGTGTCCACCTTCTTCTCGAATATAGTACATTGTACCTCATGAACACCTCGAATGGGTATGCTAGACCTTGTACCGAATTGTTGAGTGTTTTGTGACATGTTATTGATTAAGGTCATTACAGCAATTAGGGTCTTATATACTAGTGAACCACCTACAACAGCATCAATCAAATTTATATCAATAGGGATTAAACCTTCATAAAAATATTTTATTAAAAGTTGGTCACATAGTTGGTGGTGTGGGAAACATGAACATAATATTTTAAAGAATTACAAATACTCATAAAGTGTTTCCCCTTGAGATTGTCTTATCCCAAAAATTTCATTCCTTATTGTTGCAGTTCGAGAGGCTAGGAAATATTTTCCAAGAAAAAGGAATTTCATGTCCGCCCAGCCTCTTATTGGGGAATCAACATAATATAACAAATATTTTGTAGTGTATTCAAAAGAAAATTAGAATGATCTAATCTTTAATTGTTCCCTATCGACATTTTTAGGTTTTAATGTTGAAAAAACAGTATTAAATTCTTTTATGTGCTTGTATGGATCCTCTCTAGGAATTTCATGGAATCTTGGTAATAGATGAATTAAACCAAATTTTAGTTCAGAATTCATTGCATCTCCTTATAATTGAATGAATGTGGGATGAATATCAACATCAGTTGAGGTTAGTTATTTTATTTTTCGATTGTTTTCAGACATTGTATTCATGTTAATTTCAGTTTTTATGTGGGTTCTAAAAGAAGAAGAAGATGGATCAAGATGAGTGTTGATGTTTTGTGCGTCCTCCATCAAAGTTTTGTCTTGTGTGTCTCAGTTTCATTGACGCAGGGTCCTCTCCGGTTCGGGTTCGAAAGGTTGTAAGTCTCCCAAAGTAGAATGAATCATGTACCAAACCTACACAACAAATATATCCGAATACAAAATGATAGGTATATGAATAAAATAGATAATTATTCACAAAATTTACAAATATTTTTTAAAAACACGCACTAAAAATCAAAGCGCTCCCTGGAAACGGTGCCAAAATTTGACCATGTTGTCATGACACGTCAAATATATTAATTTTTAAGGTTTATTTATAGTTTAGGGCTGATCCTAGGTCATCTTTCAAGTAGCGTTTGTGGATTATAGTGTGTATTTTTAATAAATATTACTAAGTGAGGGGGTGATTTTGAAAATAGTATTAAGAAAATAACTTAGCATAAAGAGTTTAATAGTTGATAAAATAAGGTGGAGGATTAAGAATTATGAGATAAGAAGATCAATTAAATTTCACTACACATCTTGGATAGTTCATTGTTCTGAAAATTTTACATGGTTTTGTTTAATTATTTGGTTGAGAGTTGAAAAGATCTTGATTCCCCTCTTGCCTCTCTAAATGTAGCGCAAAGTACCAACCCTTAACACAAAGATCGTGTTGTCATGGTTTGGACTTCAAGAAAATATTAAAGGATACCAAAGCATACTAATATCTTTTATATGTGTGAGAGAAATTGGATCCTTATGTTGCCCAACCGGAACATCTCAAGTCTCCCACATGAAATTTGAACCTAATCAGCGTTGATATGAATAACGATACACTAAATTAAACCCAAGAAATGAACTCAGAAGAGGAGAATGATTAGATAAAACATAATTGAAATACCCCATACACAAATTACACAACACCAGTAGAGTATAAAGTGCCGGAACTCCCTCCCAAGCATGTGTAGCTCCCTCAAAATGATCATCCACCATTTAGCTCACCATCGAGGGGAGGAGAAGGCTCTGGCTGAACTCCTTCTTCATTGATGATCCCCCTATGATGATAGGGGCCTCCAGAACTTCAAGTATGAGGATAGAAATCTTTTGGCTCTCCAAAATACCAGAGCTTTTCCTCCTGGTCGAACTTACAAATGAGGAGCCCAAGGTGCCATTTTATAGAAAAATGGGAAGGTGGTTTTGAGCACAAAGAATTATTACAACCACATGTCATGGGTGTTTAGAAATCCATAATGAATTATCTCTATTTCTATAATATAAAAAAGTTGTAGCCCCACCACGTGGATTTCTCCACTGAATGTGTGGCACAATTTGGACAACAATAGCCCGAGATATGGACAGATCACAACACACCACTTTTGAATCAGTGTGGATTTGGTGTGCGGGACAGATCCGGAGGCAAGGCCATCAGATGGAAAAATAAGTCTTGGTTTTTTTCATATTAAATGTAGCCCAATGGGTTTCGGACCAGCCCACAAAATATCAGCCCAATTGGATGAACGGTCTAGTATAAGTGTATTGATTAGCCCACTGGTGTACTTGGATCCTGTGCAGTTTGGGCCACACTTCTTGGACATCATCATAGGCCCTCAAAATCACCTTCACCTTCAATGAAATTTTCAATACAGGTAACATTGGAATTTTTAATATCAATAAACACCAAATAAATGATTCTAACATGGAATTAAATTTGTTATTATTTTTTTAATTTACAATAGAAATTTAGTTTAATATAATGGTGTAAGGGTGAAAATGACATAGTGAATCGTGGTACGATCACACCCCCACACCTAAACATTTGCACTCATTGGAAAAGTAACATATCCAAATAAAATGATGAATATATAAATATTCCCAACATCATGAAGATTTAACATTTGAGGAAATTCTAATTCACTAAAGTAATGTGATCAATGCACGAAACACACCAAGGATTTCTTCCTAGTGAAAATAAAAAAGATGTCTCATAAATCATATCACAATAAAATTCAAAGAGATTCATAACACCGACATGAGAAAGGAATTTAAAAGTCAAAAATTCCACTAACACTCCATGCGTGTGTGTGAAAGCCATTCCACACTATTCTAACCACTTTCCATCAAATAAATACAGGTTATTTTAACACTATTCAGCTTTAATTGATTTTTCAACAAACCCGTCCTACATCCTTTGCAATCATATTTCATGAGCCACTCACTTAAGAATTCCCAGAAGTTAATCCATAATATCCTGACCTAGATATCCCTATATGTTGCACATTTTATCACTCCCATCATTTATTATATCTTTTTTGAAGTTGAATTTGGAATAAATCTCACACTCATCTATCAACCCTTGTTTGATCTCCTCAAGACACTAATTTCAATAGTTATAACAAGATCAATGGTTGAGGAGGAGTGGTTTTTTACCTGCCCAAGACAAAAAAAATTTTAGGGCATACAACAGTCGGATATTAGGTACACACACATAGGTTAATCTAGTATAGTAATGAAACAGATCGGATAAAGAACGAATGTATTGAAATATCATTTAAAGATAAAAAATATTAACCTAACATATATTTACCATATATTAAGTAAGAAATATTTATACTTCATGGTTTGGTGCAAATATTTATGGAGATATTAGTGACACAGTCTTCCCAAAAACTACTCACACAAGGGGAATCAATCATCTCAAAGGTTTCACATTGATACGACCATTTATATCATTGAAATAAAACCAATTCACTAAAAAAAGAAAATCACTCCCTGATATTAAATTCATACAAATATTCTAATTATCCTTTGTTATGGTATTTTTACGTTCCCCTCTTTATGGTAACTAAATCATCAATCTTCAAAATTGTTGATGGGGAAAAAAGAAAATACCATAAATAAGTCTAATATGAGAAGAAAGGAGAAAATGATGAAAATTACAAACAAACCCAAGAATGTATCTACCCCCCCCCCACACCTAGAATGTGCAGTGTTCTCACTGTAAGAATAGAGGATGTGGAAAGGAAGGATAAAACCCGGTGAGTTTCATTCATATATTACTTCTGGAACATGGAGTTCCTCCCTCAGGGACTGCGGAATGGATTCATTGATGTGCTTCAGCCACTTCCCATTGACAGTGAATGTTTTCTTGGTTTCTTCATTTGGAACCTGGAAAACACAAAATTGAGAGATTTTAGAAATATTGTATGGTCCAAACCAGTGAGAATGAAGCTTACTTGGATGTATCTTTATCCATGAATTATAAAGGAGGACCTTCTTCCCAATATAGAATTGACGATGATGGATAAGATGGTTGTGGGTAGCCTTGGTTCTCTCCTTATAAATCATGGAGTTTTCATATGCATATCTTCTCATTTCCTCTAGCTCCTGAATCTAAAACATTCTCTGAGAACCTGAACCAGAATAATTATAATTGCATTGTTTTATGGCCCAGTAGGCCCAGTGCTCAATCTCAACATGGAGGTGAAAAAACTTTCCAAACATAAGATGATAGGGTGACATTCCAATGGGAGTTTTGAAAGCAGTACAGTATGCCCATAATGAATCATCATGTCGAAGACTCCAATCTTTTCTATTGGTTTAAACCATTTTTTCAAGAATTTGTTTTACCTCCCTATTTGACACCTTATCTTGACCATTGGTCTGTGGATGATATGTAGTATAAACTCGATGACCGACCCCATATTGACGCAAAAGTGATTTCATTGTTCAGTTGCAGAAATGAGAACCCTGTTTAGTGATGATGATCCAGGAAAGCCAAACCAACAGATGATTTGGGTTCTCAAAAATTCTACAACTACCTTAGAATCATCAGTCCTTGTAGATCGTGCCTCTACCCATTTTGAAATATAATCAACTGCCAGAAGAATGTAGAGGCTTCCAAAGGAATTAGGAAATGGCCCCATAATGTTAAAACCCCAAACATCAAAATTGTCATGAAAGAGAAATGATTATTGTGTAATTTCATTTCTTTTATAGATATTCCCCATTCTTTGACAATGAGTACAATATTTGAAAAAAATAATGGGCATCTGAAAAATGTGTCGTCCAAAACAGACCAGAATCAAGGACCTTGCGAGTAGTCCGTTGGGAACCAAAGTGGCCCAGACAAGCAAGAGTCTGGCAGAATCTATGGATGGAATGAAACTCACTTTCGGGAAGACAATGCCTAAGGACTTGATCACTACAAGTGCGCCAAAGGTAGGGGTCCTCCCAAATATACCAACAGGACTCATGTTTTAGAATAATGTCTAAGTTTTTTTTTGAAATTGGTAGGAATGCAAGATGCTACCAAATAATTTACAATTTCAACATACGAAGGAATAACATCTTGCACTCTTTACAATTTCTCATTAGGAAAATTGTCATTTATGGGAATACAGGGTTATGAGTCAATGTTTGATGATGGATGAATCTTAATAATATGGCCATCCACCACATTCTCTGAAAATTTTTTATCTCTTATTTCTAGATTGAATTCTTGAAGGAGGAGCATCGGATGAATGAGACATGGTTTGGTTTCTAGTTTCAAAAGGTGGTACCGGAGGGCTACGTGGTCTGAGAACACAATGAATTTGGTCCCCAAAAGATATGACCTGAATTTTCTTAAGTAAAACACAACTTCATGGAATTAATTTTCAGTTGTGGTGTACTTTTCTGGGGCATGGTCCAATTAAGTGAGGCATAGGCTATGACATGTGGAGTTCGGACCCTTTGTGACAAAACTGACCCAACTACATAGTTAGAGGTGTCACACATGAGCTAAAATGGTAAATCCCACCGAGGTGGTTGGATTATATTGGGTGAGGTGATACTACATTTTAAATTATTAAAAGCATCCTCACATTCTTTATCAAAACAAATACTTTTTCTTTCTGGAGTAATGAGGAGAGGGGGAGTGCAATTTTACTAAAGTCGTGAATGAAACGACGGTAAAATCCAACATGAACTAGGAAAGATCACACATACCGTATATTTTATAGAATGTATGGGAATAAATGACATCAAATTTTGATTTATCTACTTGGATACCATCCCCATAAATGACATGCCCCAAAACTATACCTTGTCTCACCATTAAATGATATTTCTCATAATTCAATTAAAGATTCTTTTCCATTCAACAACGTAGTACTAAACCGAGACTACTCAAACATTCATCAAAATAAGATTCATAATCAGTGAAATAATCCATGAATACATCTATGCAATTCTATAGGTAATTCGAAAAAATATTAACCATGCATCGTTGGAAAGTACCTGGAGCATTGCACAGACCAAATGGAATCCTTCTATAGGTAAATGTGAAAAAGGGGAAAGTGAAAGTTGTCTTTTTTTGATCCTAAGGGGAAATATGGATAAAAAAGTATCCATAATTCCCATCAAGGAAATATTAGTGGCACATACCTGCTATCCTCTCTATAATTTGTCCAATTAATGGAAAAGAGAAATGGCCCTTCCTCGTGTGTTATTTTAGTTTGCGATAGTCTATATAGACACGCCAACTATTCTACACATGAGTTGGAAACAATTCATTATTTTCATTTTTAATTACTGTAAGGCCAGTCTTTTTAGGAACCACTTGAATAGGACTGACCCATTAGCTTCCCGAG
Organism: Viscum album; assembly: GCA_963277665.1. Taxonomy (NCBI): domain Eukaryota; kingdom Viridiplantae; phylum Streptophyta; class Magnoliopsida; order Santalales; family Viscaceae; genus Viscum; species Viscum album. The sequence goes on along the minus strand of OY728162.1, from coordinate 1,387,892,947 downwards.
ATGGGTTTAATGATTCCAGTAGCCAACAATTTTGTTACCTCGTTTTTGACAACTTCTAGGAGGTTTGGATTCAGTCGACGTTATGTCTTCCTCACTTGTTTAGAATCATCATTTAAAAAAATATGATGTGTAAAAATTGATGGGCTAATACCAGGAATTTAAGTAAGTTTCCACCCCAAAGCTTGTTTATACTCCCTCAAAAGTTCAAGCAGTCTCTATTCATGCTCATGAGGGAGTGAACTAGCAATGATGACAGGAAACTTGTTTCCATTATCAAGATATGAATATTTTAAATCTTGATGAATTTGTTTTTGATCAAATTCCTCAAGATTTTGTATGAATGGGATTTTGTTTGAGAGGGCACTGATCTCATATAAATTCTCAATGGTATCAAACTCGGATGAGGAATGATCTTTTACAAGATTAGCAGTATCATCGATGGTCAGTGGATCATCGATGTTCGAGAAATCATCAATCAACGAACATGCATGACAATTTTCTAAACCACTACAATAATCAATGCATGAATCATTTCCTATAATTTCAATCAGTCAAGAAAACTCAGAAATTTGATCATGGGAATGGAAAGTGGTTTTTTCAGAGTTAGAGAGTATATCAATTGAATTAATAGAGAGACTGGAATGTTCTTCTGAGGGTTCTTCATGGAATCAAGTATGTTGAAATAGAATATGTCACCACCAAATTCCATAGATAATGTACCATTGTGGACATTAAATATGGTTTTTTCAGTTTTCGAGAAAGTTATCCCCATTATAAATGGGGCATGTCCATTTATCCTATCATCCTCCATTTTAATCACAAAAAAGTCAACAGAAAAAATTAAACATTGGACCCTCACAAGAACATCCTCAAACACACCAGAGGGGTGTGCAGTACTACGTTTAGCTAGTTGAACAATAATTCTAGTGGGCTTTAGTTCCCCGACCTATAATGTAGAGTAAATTGAGTGAGTCATCACATTAATAGAGGCACCTAAATCAAGCATAGAATTAGAAAAAGAATACTCCCCTATGGTGCATGTAATTGAGAATGTTCCCTGATCATAGCACTTGGTGGGAAGTGATGGATCTATCAATACTGAAACATTCCTCCCCAAAATCACCTTCTCATCTCCACAAAGTCACCTTCGGTGTGTACACATATCATTTAGAAACTTGGCGTACCATGTAATTTTCTTCCCACCATCAATAAATTGTATGTTAACCTACAATTTCTTGAATATATCCAATATTTCTTTACCAAGATTAGTTTCCTTTGGTTTTCTTGGAGGGGTGTACCTTTGATGAAATGGAAGAGGAATGGTCGGGCTAGGTGACTCATCAATGTACACACTCTTTCCTTTGGATGGTCTTCTCTCAAGACAAGGTTCATCAACATTTGGAACATTTTTAATGGTTGGGATGGAGGTTTCCTTAGGAGGGGATGACTCTAATGGAAAATTAATCTAACTTTCTTGTTGTTTTCCACTCATAAGGGTTATGTAACTAACATATCCTTTATCCCTAGGGTTAACTATTGTTTGAGAGGGAAGTATACCTAATCCGTGAAATTGAATTTCACATACTGAGTTATCTAGTTGGCCTAATTGGGTTTTTGGTATTGTATGGCTTCTTGAGTGTTTTTTTGGTATTGAATATTCTTGTCAACCATTTTTTCATCATATATTCTAGGCTATGCTCGGGTTTTGGAGAGGTTTGTTGGAATGTACTTTGGGGTGGTGGCAGATTATTGGGTGGTGGTGGTGGATGACTAATCTTCCCTGGTTGGTTCCATTGTTGTTGAGGTTTTTTTGAATACCCCCTTGCCTATATGCATGTTTCTCCTTCCACCCAGGGTTGGATTGATAGTATGGTTCTTTCCTAAAGGGTTGGTTATAGGGGTGGCCTAGAAATATTGCCTCACAACTCTCAGATGATTCCCTCAATGGAGGACATTGGTAGAATTAGGGGGTGTCAAAATAATATTTTCCACAATTGATTGGAGGAGGAGATTGATATTTCCCTTTAGAAAGAGAAAGTGGTCAAATAAGGTTACTTACCTCATCGAACTTTGTGTCCACCTTCTTCTCAAATTTAGTACTTTTTACCTCATGAACACCTCGAATGGGTATGCTAGACCTTATACCGAGTTGTTGAGTGTTTTGTGCCATGTTATTGATTAAGGTCCTTGCAGAAATTGCGGTCTTATCTACTAGTGCACCACCTGTATCATTATCAATCATATTTCTATCAATAGAGATTAAACCTTAATAAAAATATTTTATTAAAAGTTGGTCACTTATTTGTTGGTGTGAGAAACTTGAACATAATATTTTAAAGCATTCATAATATTCATGAAGTTTTTCCCCTTGAGATTGTCATATACCACAAATTTCATTCCCAATTAGATGCACGATCTAGTAGAAATGTGCTAATTAACCCACTGGTGTGCTTGGATGTTGCACAGTTTGGCCCATTTTTCTTGGGCATCATCATAGACCCTCCAAACCACCTTCACCTTCAATGAAATTTTAAAGACGAGTAACATTGGGAATTTTAATATAAATGAACAAAAAATAAATGATTCAAACATGGAATTCATTTTGTTATTATTTTGGGAATTTACAAAAAAAATTAAGTTTAATATAACGGTGTAAGGGTGAAAATGACATAGTGAATCGTGGTACGGTCAAACCCACACACCTAAACATTTTCACTCCTGGGAAAAGTAACATATACAAATAAAATGATGCATATATAAATATTCCCAACATCATGAAGATTTAATATTTGGGGAAATTTTAATTCAATAAAGTATTGTGATCAATACACGAACCACACCAAGGAGTTCGACCTAGTAAAAATGAAAAAAGATGTCTCATAAATCATATCACAATAAAATTCAAAGAGATTAATGACACCAACATGAAAAAGGAATTCAAAAGTCAACCATTCCACTAACTCTCCATGTGTTTGTGTGAAAACCATTCCATGTTATTCTTTCCACATTCCATCAAATAAATATAGGTTATTTTAACATTATTCAGCTTTAAATGAATTTTCACCAAACCCATCCTACATCCTTTGCAATCATTTTTCAAGACCCACTCACTTAAGCATTCCCAGATGTCAAACCATAACCTCCTAACCTAGATATTCCCATATGTTGCACATTTCATCACTCCCATCATATATTATATATTTTTTGAAGTTGCATTTGGAAAAAGTCTCACACTCATCTCTCAACCCCTGTTTGATCTCCTCACGACACTAATTGCAATAGTTATAACAAGATAAAAGGATGAGGAGGATTGGTTTTTGACCTGGCCAAGGCAAAAAAAATTTGATGGCATACAATAGTCAGACATTAGGTACACACGCATTGGTCAATCTGGTGCAATAATGAAATAGATCAGATAAATAATGAACGTATGAAAATATCATATAATGATGAAAAATATTAACCTAACATATATTTAACTTATATTAAGTAAGAAATATTCAAACTACTTTGTTTCATGAAAAAAATTTATGGAGATATTATTGACACAATTTTCCCAAAAACTACTCACACAAGGGGAATCAATAATCTCAAAGGTTTCAAATAGATATGACCATTTACATCATTGACAGAAAACCAATTCACTAAAAAAAATAAAATCACTCCCTGATATTAAATTCATAAAAATATTCTTTTTAGCCTTCATTATGGTATTTTTATATTCCCCCCTTTATGGTCACCAAATCATCGAACATCAAAAATTTTGATGGGGAAAAATGAAAATACCATAAAGAAAGATAAAAAGAGAAGAAAAGAGAAAACGAAGAAGATTTCAAACTAACCTAGGAATGTATCCACCCCCCCCCCCACACACACACCTAGAATGTCTGGTGTCCTCACTGTAAGAAAAGATTATGTGGAAGGGAAGGATAAAAACTGGTGAGTTTTCATTCGTAGATTGCTTCTTAAATAAGGAGTTCCTCCCTCAGGGACTCCAGAATGGATTCATAGAAGTGCTTCAGCTGCTTCCCATTGACAGTGAATGTTTTCTTGGTTTCTTCATTTTGAACATAGACAACACCAAATAGAGAGATGTTAGAAATAGTGTATTGTCCAAACCAGCGGGAACGAAGCTTAACTTGATGCAACTCCAGACTTACATTATAAAGGAGGACCTTCTGCCCAATATGGAACCGATGATGAAGGATAAGACGATCGTGGGAAGCCTTGGTTCTCCCTTTATAAATCCTGGAGTTTTCATATACATCTCTTCTCATTTCCTCTAGCTCTTTAATCTAAAAATTTCTTTGAGCACATGAACCAGAATGATTAGAATTGCATTGTTTGATGGCCCAGTAGGCCCGATGCTCAATCTCAACAGGGAGGTGACAACTCTTTCCAAACACAAGATGATAGGGTGAAATTCAAATGGGAGTTTTGAAAGCAGTATGGTAGGCCCATAATGAATCATCAAGTCGAAGAATACAATTTTTTCTATTGGGTTGAACCATTTTTTCAAGAATTTGTTTTTCCTCTCTATTTGAAACCTCAGCTTGACCATTGGTCTGTGGATGATACGCAGTATAAACTCTATGACCGACCCCATACAGACGGAGAAGTGTTTGCATTGTTCTGTTGCATAAATGATAAGCCTGGTCACTGATGATGTACCTATGTAATCCAAACCTACCGATGACTTGGGTTCTCAAAAATTCCACAACTACCTTAGAATCATCAATCCTTATAGCTCGTGCCTCTACCCATTTTGAAACATAATCAATTTCCAGAAGAATGTACAAGTGTAACACCCCAACCCCAATTACCCCAAGTCAGTGCATTATTTTAATAAATTGGCATGATTACAAGGAATCATGTGCCAAAGGACCGATTAGTTTAGTAGTCTTGGAAAATAGATTATATACATTAATGTTAGATTACACTTTATAACATACAAAACAACATAAATAATCCTTTGTGAATGACATTATTCCCTTGTCTTAACCCTGCATATCAATCACAATATACTTCTTGGAATCCTGGGAAAAATAAAACATAGAAAGGGGTGAGATCAAACGCTCCGTAAGAGTTAGAAATTCAATGGAAACTTTTATAAATAAGCATAAACATTTAAGGCAATGTATAACTAAAACAAAATCCTTGTAAACTTAAACTTCAACATAGTATGGCAAAAATAAAATGAAGTAATTCCATTTACTTATTCACATGGATATTCTACAAATCGGATAATCACATGAAATATCAATAACCACTTTCATAATGATGGAATGCATAATGTCAGACTATCAAAACCACATAGCCAAGGCCTCTTTCCAAGACTACAAATAAGATTTTTTCAAGGCCTTGTGCCAAGACACAAGTTTGTATCATTAGACCTACCGATGCATCAAGGAGCTATATCGGGCTCCACCCATCACTTACTAAGTCCAATGCATTCCCATATGAAAAGGTTTAAACATAATATAAACATTCGTATTAAAACTATCATATGAAATGTCAATAGTTATCCATAAACCATGAATGGTATAAAAATAACACATCCATAGTAAAACATATCACAAAACCTTTAATACAATACAAAAGTTTTGTATCATAATAAATCAACTTCAAATAAGCTTAAAATCTATCAAAGGATGTTGACATAGACGAAATCAAAACTATTTGATAGAAATATCTCTTTTCTCTAAATCATTGAAAAGTCACACATTTATAAAGGAAGTAATTTAAAAGAGATTTTTGAATCAAAGTGTCCCATACCACATTGAATCTTTTGAAAATAAATATCATTTCAAAACATTCATGTCCACATAAATAAACCCTTAAAATCAATTTGAAAACATGTACATTAATTAAAACGATTTATAAAGATAAATCTTTAAAACATTTAAAAATATGATCTTGATAAAGAGTACCTTTCAAAAATTCTTAAAATATTCATTTTGAAATCATTTAAGAGTAAAATAATTATAAAATAAAACATTTACTTTGAAAATATTCTTATAATCTTGTAAGGGAAGCTTTAGTGATTTTATAATAGTGGAAAATAACCGCACCCTCCGTATAAGTTTAAAAAGACATTCTTACCTTAAATTTGTCGAAAAGGTTAAAAAGTACCTTATTTGGAAAATGAAAAAAATATTCCTTTAAAAACACATAATGGTATAAATGACTTTAACCCATTGTCTAGTAAATAGTAAAAATGTTTTTAAATACATTCTTAAGGAACATGGATGTGGATGATAAAGAGATCCCAGTAAATTATTATGTATAAACAACCTCGGATAATGAAGAGATTGCAAAATAAACCCTTACCTTGTACTTTTCCTTGGTTGGGGGTAGGATTAACTACTTTATAATGGTGAAATAATTGTTATTAAATTATACAAGAATCATATACATTAATATGATATCATATATGATCTTTTAACATCTCTTTGTTAATAATATCTTTGTATTATCGTCGTTTCGGGTGTTAACTTACTCATTTTATTTTATATGTTTTGTTACGTAAGACATGGTTGTCATGGATAGGTTTTATCTTATTCATATCCATAATGATATAAATTCCTTAAAAATTATTTTTAAATCATCAAATGATAGTTATACTTGAATGGATATGATGGAGAATAAATCTAATCGCATTCGTGGAGACGGTAGTCCGTACGTATGCACGAGCGACAATATCATTCTTTTGATATTAATATAATATAAAATTGGATGTTCTATCATATATAGAGAATAATTATCCTGTTATATGTATTATTTACATGAATTAAAAATCATTATTATATCCATCCAAATAATAATATATTGAATAACAATTACACCACGACGTGGAGATGGTAAGCCGTACGTACGCACGTATGGTGACATGTCATTCAAAGGATGGATAAAATACTGAATATTGTTGTACCATATTTATAATAATATCACAGTATATATAAGATAATGGATTTATTATTTTATAATGGTAATAACAAAGAAAGAAGAAGTGGAAGAAGAAAGGAACTTGAAAAAGGGTGGTGAAAACATTACCTCTTCTTCGGGTTCTTCCTTTTGATTTGATCAAAAGGGCTCCTTAGTTTGGCTTTCTAACTAAAGAAAGGCCTATAGGATTAATTGAGGTAATTTTAGAGAGTATTTTGTCAGGGTTTGGCCGAAACAAAATGCTTTGAAGGTGTGAATTGATGAGAAGGGGGAGTGCCCTTTTTTAAGAGGGGTGAGGTGCACCTTTGGAAAAGTTAGAAATATTATTTTATAATAAATTCATATTCGGTTTCTAATGGATCCAAAGTGGATTATTTAATGGTTAAGGTTGTTATGGGTCTAAAAAAACTCAACTAATAGGATTTAGACTGGTTTGGGTCACTATATTAACATTATCTTTAAGTATTAACTCTTAGTTAATTAGATTCACTTTTACAATGTCTCTTTATATTTTTATATTATATGGTTAATAAACCTAATATATACATCAACGATACCCCCAAGTGTTCCATTAATGATACACCTATCATGATATAAGTCTCTTGTCCGGACCTTAGATTTTTAGGAATTGAATATCAATTAATAATATAAAATTTGTTTTAAAAGCTCTTTTATGTCAATTTTGACACTATTCAATAATTGATTTTTGTGAAAATAATAACAGAATGATTACTTATAAACAAGTTAATTAAGTCAATAATAAAATTTCCTATTAACCTATAAAATTAGTGTAATTCATAAAATGTTTCAAATTATATTTATTTGGATATTTATAATATCAATTATTTTAATTTTTCACTATTATGGTAATTACTGCATCATTATTGTGCCATTAATAAATTAAATTATTTAATATCTAAGAATTATAAATAAAATATCATTATGTAGGAAAGTGTTTTATCTTTATAATGAATATTTATAGTCAAAAATCCAAAATATATATCCCTATGTAAAAATTGTTTTGCTAAAAGATATATGCTTTTGTCATTTTTGTATTTATTTTAACTTAATTAATATAATGTGTCATTATCACTTACAAGTGGCTCCATGGGGTCCAAGAATCGACCCAGAGATTCCCATGGTCAGAACTATATCAAAAAATATATTTAAGACACGTTTTAGTGTACTTTTGTATTATTATAATATTATTTTTTAACCCTTATTTATCGGATTTACCTTTTTACCATGGTAAATAAAATATTTTCCGAAGTAATTATTCCAAATGTCTAAAAATAAAAGTTACCTATTTAAAAAATTTGAACATTATGATTCAAAATATGGAATCCATTTTTACAAATTCAAAACAAAGAAGTGGCTGAAATTAATTTAAAATTAATTCCTGTTGTTAAAACAAAAAAGCAAGTTTTTAAGAGATAATAACTATCAAAAGATTGACACTTGTTTATGTCCCATTTAATTGTAAAATTGTGTACAATGACCAAAATTGTATTAAATGATAAAAATATATTCTAAATATACTTTAAAAACACTCAAATTTATAATTTATCAATATAAATTATTTCTATTAAAGAAGTTGTTTTTAATTAAAATTTAGTAATTTTCACTATTCATCAAAATATAAATGTTATACGAAAAGTTCCAAAATTTCACCCTAGGATAAATTCGATATTCTGAATCCAAAAATGAAGTCCATTTTGAGAGATAAAATTTATAAAATTTTAAAAAGTAGTTATTACTATTCATTACGGCTAGTTTGATTGGTTGTAGTGTGTGTTAGAACTCGAAGTCGCGTACAACACACGCTACTGTATTATTCAAAGGGAAGCATACTGAGGAAGCTTGGGGTGTAAATTTTTGATGTCCCCATTCTAAAAAAAATATTTATTTAGTCAAATATAAGTTTAAAATATTGGATTTAAAAAGGGTTCACTGTTAATGTTGGTAAAAGAGAATTTTTGAAAAATACTTCTTTTATCTGAAAAAAATGAATTTGTTATTACATTATGTCTAAAAAACTCATAATATGGATTATAAAATTATAAGGATTATATAATGTTTAAAATTTAGTTAATACTATTCATAACCTCTTTTGAACAGCTTGTTTGGTAGGTCATGGTGCGCTTGAACTCGGTGTTACGTGTAGTGCAAGTTATTGAATAGTTTTGAAGAAGTACATACTATGAAATCCTGGGGTGTTACATTCTTCCCTCCTTCAATAAATTGTTTCCTCAAAATTTTATATTCTTCTTCGAAAATAAAGGTTGAAAATAGAAAAAATCTTTGTGGGAAAACCCAGTCGGAAATTTGGTTAATAAAATTTAGTCTTAATAAGAGGAAAAGGGAAATTAAAGGGTCACCACCAAATGATGATCTAGATTTAGAGAACATTGGTGGAAATTAGAGACATATAATTGGAGGAAAAACATAAATATTTATATGTGGTGATTGAGTTCATCAATCTTAAACAAGTTTGAAATTTATATCCTTAAATTCAGTAATCTATGAGGATTTAAAATGCCATCGGTTCAACAAAACATAAGGTATTAGGATAACACATTTTTTGTTTTAAGATCCATTCAATAAATTATAAGAATTAATTTCTTCATAGAATATGTGGAGAAGAAAAATATATACTTTAAAAGTAGATTTCCATCTTTTAACTAATTTCTACTAAAAACTCATATTTTACTCTAAAAAATAATAGAACAAAAAAATATATTCTATTTATCCTATTCATTTGGGGTAAAAAAAATGAATTTATAATTCATCTACTAGAACTTATTAAAATAAATGATATTATTTAATCCAGGACATCTCGTGGGCCAGTGGTAGGTGATACACCCTTGTCGCCCTTCGGTTGCTGGTTCAAGTCTCGCGACCTTGATGGTCGCGACGGGTTGCCGCCCAACCTCCAGGTTGTCCTTTTATGGCAATCCAAAATTAATCTCAAACTAGAATTATCTAAAATACTTTTTTCCAAACTCACAGTCCAACATTTATAAGGAAGGTAAACATAATGTAGAAACTTTTTACCCCGTAATAGCATATAAATACCTTCATCATGTATTCTTTTTAAAACACTGAAACATCCTGAATTACCATAATCCTTATTGATTACGTTCATGCTCCCTTATTCCATATAGAATGATGGATATACTTCATCCATCCAAAAATGTTGTAAACTCCAACAATTATGGAATATCCAAATCATTTATCGGTTTCAAGGAAGTCAAGAATATCAAATATAATTTACCCAAATCAACCATATCTTATTCCAAAATAAGTACCTCATCATTAGGACCATATTGAGGTTTATCTTTCCTTCAACCATGTAATTTCCAAAAAGTTTAACTTGTTGTAGAGTCACTTTTCTTAGTACCATAAAATCTCAAATCCTCAATGAAATAGTACTGAATTACAATCCTTATATACTCCATAATTATTATAACAAGTACATTGCTGATACAACACTCAAATGACATAATCAACATAAGAAATATTATCATTCCTCTACATATGTGGTAGTATCATAACTTGATTGTTATCTAATAGAATCATTTGCGGAATAGTATGATGATAGGTTCGCGTAGTGTCCAAACTCCTTGCAAATGAAGCATTGTACATTTGAAACCATTTTCTTACCCTTGCAGTCATGTACTTGGTGCCCTTTTTCCTATACACTTATAACAAACTCTCATTCCTTTCAGGCAAGTTCCAGGGTGTTTCTTTCCACAGTTATCACATATGGGAATATTATTCTTTTCCATCTTCCCTTTATCATTCTTTCTCTTTTCCATCCTTTTCTTCTTTTGCTTCCCTTAAAATCCATAAGACTCAGTAAACTCTTTAGTTATCTTATCCACACATGATACTATTTCTTCATATGATGATAATACGTGGGAGACTATTTCCATTCTAAATGATGGATTAATACCATGAAAGATACTATCCTTCTTACTCTTTGGATCATACGTATTACTGGAGTTCACTTTCCTTCTACTGGGTGCCATTTCTATATAATATCATAAACTAGGTCAGTTTATGAATTGCAATGAATAATTCCAAACTTGTAAAATACCTAATGCAAAGTCAACATTTTATGGATATAATTCATAATCATAAAAATGATTTCTTTGGGTAAGTATATAGTCATGAGCCCTTCATAATGGTTTGTAAAGAAAATGAGAATTATCCTAAGAATATCCCCCGAGAGTGTCATAACCAAGAGTGCAGCAAGGCCCGTTGTTGTGCACCAGTTCCTGTTCAAGTCTAGATCAAAGCGGAGTTTTCGGGTTTTAACCCCTACATACATCTGTGCCAGAGCCACCTCTACATGCTCGTATCTAGATAGGGATATATTTCTCGGAAAACTCACAAAATCTCCACAATACCAAAATTCTAGGAAGTTCTTCTTTACTAATCCTCAAAGTCTATCTTAGGGCTCCATGCTCTAATCAGAGTTTATCTAAATCTAGTTTCAAAGGTTATTTCTAAACTTCCTTTGATACCAACTACAACACCCCGACCCCAGTTACCCAGAGTCAGTGCATTATTTTAATACATTGGCATCATTACAAGGAATGAAGTCCCAAAGTACCGATTAGTTTAGCAGTCTTGGAAAATAGATTACATACATGAATGTTACATTACACTTCATAAAATACAAAATAACATAAATAATACTTTATGAATGCCATTATTCCCTTATCTTAACCCTGCATATCAATCATAATATACTTATTGGAATCCTGGGTAAAATAAAACATAGAAAGCGATGAGCTCAAACGCTCCGTAAGGGTAAGAAATACAGTGGAAACTTTTATAAATAAGCATAAACATTTAAGGCAATGTATAACTAAAACGAAAGCCTTTTAAACTTAAACTTCAACACAGTATGGAAAAAATAAAATGAAATAATTCCATTTACTTATTCACATGGATATTCTACAAATTTAATAATCACATTCAATATCAATAACCACTTTTATAATGATGGAATTCATAATTCCAGACTATCATAACCACATAGTCAAGGCCTCATGCCAAAACTACAAATAAGATTTTGTCAAGGCCTTGTGCCAAGACACTAGTTTGTCTCATGAGACCTACCGATGCATCGAGGAGCTATAGCGGGCTCCACTCGTCACATACTATGTCCAATGCATTCCCATATGAAATGTTTTAAACATAACATAAACATTCGTATTAAAACTAGCATATGAAATGTCAATACTTTCTCCATAACCAATGAATGGTATAAAAATAACACATCCACAGTAAAACATATAACAAAACCTTCAATACAATACAAAAGTTTTGTATCATAATAAATCAACTTCAAATAAGCTTAAAATCCATCAAAGGATGTTGACATAGATGAAATCAAAACTATTTGAGAGAAATATCTCTTTTCTCGAAATCATTGAAAAGTCACACATTTATAAAGGAAGTAATTTAAAAGATATTTTTGAATAAAAGTGTCCCATACCACTTTGAAACTTTGGAAAATAAATATCATTTCAAAACATTCATTTACATATAAATATATCCTTAAAATCATTTTGAAAACATGGTCATTAATTAAAAAGATTTAGAAAGATAAATCTTTAAAACATTTAAAATTATAATCTTGATAAAGAGTACCTTTCATAAATTCTTAATATATTCATTTTGAAATCATTCAAGAGTCACATAATTATAAAATAAAACATTTACTTTGAAAATATTCTTATAATCTTGTATGGTAAGCTTCATCAATTTTATAACGGTGGAAAATAACCACACCCGCCGTATAAGTTTTAAAAGACATTCTTACCTTAAATTTGTCGAAAAGATTAAAAAGTACCATGTTTGAAAAATGACAGAAATATTCATGTAAAACACATAAGGGTATAAATGACTTTAACCCATTGTCTAGTAAATAGTAAAAATGTTTTTAAATACATTTTTAAGGAACATGGATGTGGATGATAAAGAGATCCCCGTATATAATTACGTATAAACAACCTCGAATAATGAGGAGATTGCGAAATAAACCCTTACCTTGTACTTTTCCTTGGTTGGGGGTAGGTTAACCTCCTGTATAATGGTTAAATAATTTTCATTAAATTAAAAAATAATCATATACATTAATATGATTTCATATATGATCTTTTAACATTTCTTTGTTAATAATATCTTAGTATTATCATCGTTTCGGGTGTTAACTTACCCATTTTCTTTTATATGTTTTGATATGTAAGTCATGGTTGTCATGGATAGGTTGTATCTTATTCATAACCATAATGATATCATGTCCTTAAACATTATTTTTAAACCATCAAATGATAATTATACTTGAATGGATATGATGGAGAATGAATCTAATCACGTTCGTGGAGACGGTAGTCCGTACGTACGCACGAGCGACAATATCATTCTTTTGATATTAAAATAATATATAATTGGATGGTATATCATATATACAGAATAATCATCATGTTATAGTTATTATTTACATGAATTACAAATCATTATTATACCCATACAAATAATAATATATTGAATAACAATTACACCACGACGTGGAGACGGTAAGCCGTACATACGCACGTATGGTGACATTTCATTAAAAGGATGGATAGAATACTGAATATGGTTTTAACATATTTATAATAACATCATAGTATATATAAGATACTGGAGTTATTATTTTATAATGGTAATAACAAAGAAATATGAAGTGGAAGAAGAAATGAACTTGAAAAAGGGTGGTGAAAACATTACCTCTTCTTTGAGTTTTTCATTTTGATTTGATCAAAAGGGCTCCTTAGGTTGGATTTATGACTAATGTAAGGCCTCTAGGATTATTTGTGAGAAGCTGTGAGAGTATTTGGGTAGGGTTTTTCTGAACTAAAAGTCTTTGAAGGTGTGAATTAATGAGAAGGGGGAGTGCCCTTTTATAAGAGGGGTGAGGGGCACCTTTGGAAAAGCTAGAAATATTATTTTATAATAAATTTATATTAGGTTTATAACAGATCCAAAGTGGATTATTTATAGTTTAAGGTGGGTATGGGTCAACAAAAACTCAACCAATAGGATTTAGATAGGTTTGGGTCACTATATTAACCTTATCTTTAAGTATTAACTCGTAGTTAATTAGTATCACTTTTACAATGACTCTTTATATTTTTATATTATATGGTTACTAAACATACTATATATATCCAAGAAACCCCCAAGTAGTCCATTAATGATACACCTATGATGATATAATTCTCCTGGCCGAACCATTGATTTTTAGGAATTGAATATCAATTAATAATATAATATTTGTTTTAAAAACTCTTTTATGTCAATTTTGACACTATTCCATAATTGATTTTTGTGAAAATCAAAACAGAATGATTACTTCGAAAAAAATTAATTAATTCAATCCTAACATGTCATAGTAACCTATAAAATTATTTTAATTCATAAAAAGTCTCAAATTATATTTATTTGGGAATTTATAATATCAATTATTTTAATTTTTCACTATTGTGGTATTTACTGCATCATCATTGTGTCATAAATAAATTATATTATTTAATGTCTAAAAATCTTAAATAAAATATCATTATGTAGGAAATAGTTTTATATTTCTAATTAATATTTATAGTCGAATATCCAACATATATATCCCTATGTAAAAATTGTTTTTCTAAAAGATATATGCTTTTGTCATTTTTGTATTTATTTTAACTTAATTAATATAAAGTGTCATTATCACTTACAAGTTGCTCCATGGGGTCCCAAAATCGACCCAAATATGTCCAAGGTCGGAAATGTATCAACCAATAATGTTGGGACATGTTTTAGGGTAATTTGTTATTATTATAATATTATGTTTTAACCCTTATTTACCGGATTTACCCTTTAACCATGGTAAATAAAATATTTACCGAAGTAATTATTCAAAATGTCTGAAAATAAAAGTTAACTATTTACACAATTTAAACATCCTTATTCAAAATATGGAATCCATTTTACCAAATTCAAAACACAGATGTGGCAGAAATTAATTTAAAATTAATTCCCGTTGTTAAAACAAAATGCGTGTTTTTAAGAGATAATAACTATCAAAAGATTGACACTTGTTTATGTCCGGTTTATTTGTAAAATTATGTAAAATGACCAAAATTTTATTAAATGGTAAAACTATTTTCTAAATATACTTTAAAAATATTCAAATTCATAATTTATAAATATAAATTATTTCGATTAAAAAAGATGTTTTTAATTAAAATTTAGTAATTTTCACTATTCATCAAAATATAAATGTTATTCGAAAAGTTCCAAAATTTCTCCCTAGGATAAATTTGATATTCTGAATCCATAAATGAAGTAAATTTTTAGAGATAAAATTTATAAGATTTTAAAAATTAGGTACTACTATTCATTATGGCTAGTTTGATTGGTTGTAGTGTGTGTTAGAACTCGAAGATGCGTACAACAAACACTGCTGTATTATTCAAAGGGAAGCATACCGAGGAAGCTTGGGGTGTAAATATTTGATGCCCCATTCTAAAGAATATATTTATTTAGTCAAATAAAAGTTTAAAATATTGGATTTAAAAAGGGTTCACTGTTAATGTTGGTAAAAGTGCATTTTTGATAAATACTTCTTTTATCTGAAAAAATGAATTTGTTATTACATTATGTATATGAAACTCATAATATGGATTCTAAAATTATAAGGATTATATAAAGTTTAAAATTTAGTTAATACTATTCATATCATCTTTTTAACATCTTGTTTGGTAAGTCATGGTGCGCTTGAACTCGGCGTTACGTGTAGTTCAAGTTATTGAATTGTTTTGAAGAAGTACATACTATGAAATATTGGGGTATTACAACAAGCATCCAAAGGAATTGGTAAATGGCCCCATAAATTCAATACCCCAAACATAAAAAATTTCTTGAAAGAGAAATGGTTGTTGTGTCATTTCATTTCATTTAGAGACATTCCCCATTATTTGACAATGAGTACAAGATTTTAAAAAATTATGGGCATCTAGAAAAAGTGTTGGCCCAAAGAGACCAGAATCAAGGACCTTGCGAGCAGTCCATTGGAGAACAAAGTGGCCCCCACAAGCAAGAGTGGGGAAGAATCTAAAGATGGACTGAAACTCACTATCGAGAACACAACGCCTAAGGACATGATCACTACAGGTGCGCCAAAGGTAGGGGTCATACCAAATATACCAACAAGACTCATGTTTTAGACAACTGGCTTGGTTTTTGTTGAAATTGGTAGGAATTCACGATGCTACCAAATAATTTACAATTTCAGCATACCAAGGAATAACATCTTGCACTTGGTACAAATGCTCATCAGGAAACATTTCATTTATGGGAATACAGGTGTATGAGTCAATGTTTGAGGATGGTTGAATCCTACTGATATGGTCAGACACCACATTCTCTGCCCTTTTTTTATCTCTAATTTCTAGATTGAATTCTTGAAGGAGGAGCATCCAACGAATGAGACGTGGTTTGGTTTCTGGTTTCTTAAGGAGGTACCAGAGGGATGCAAGGTCTGAGAACACAATGACTTTGGACCCCAAAAGATATGACCTGAATTTTACCAAGGAAAAAACAATAGCAAGGAATTCTTTTATAGTTGTGGTGTAGTTTTCTTGGGCAGGGTCCAAATTACATGAGGCATATGCTATGACATGTGGAGTTCGGTCAACCCTTTGTGACAAAACTGCCCCAACTGCCTAGTTAGAGGCGTCACCCATGAGCTCAAATGGTAAATCCCACTGAGGTGGTTGAATTACTGGGGTGAAGTGAGACTCCCTTTTAACTTATTAAAATCATCCTCATATTCTTTATCAAAAACAAATTCCTTTTCATTTTGGAGTAATCGGGAAAGGGGGAGTGCATTTTTACTAATGTCATGAATGAAACGATGGTAAAATCTAGCATGACCTAGGAAATATCACACATCCCCTATATTTTTGTGGAAGGGAAGGGAATAAATGACATCAACTTTTGATTTATATACTTGGATACCATCCCCCGAAATGACATACCCCAAAACAATACCTTTTCGCACCATAAAATGAAATTTCTCATAATTTCATATAAGATTCTTATCAATACAAAGACGTAGGACTGAACCAAGACTACTCAAACATTAATCAAAAGAAGAGACATAAATATTGAAATCATACATGAATACATCCATGCAATTAACTAGGTAATCCGAAAAAATAATAACCATGCATCATTAGAAAGTACTCGAAGCATTGCACAGACCAGATGGCATACTTCTATAGAAAAATGTTCCAAAGGGGCAAGTAAAGGTTGTCTTTTCCTGATCCTCTGGGGAAATATGGATCTGAAAGTATACAGAATACCCATAAAGGAAACAGTAGTTAGACTTACCTGATAGCCTCTCTATCATTTGGTCAATGAATGGAAAATGGAAATGGTACTTCCTCGTATGTTGGTTTAGTTAGCGATAGTCTATATAGAAATGCAAACTATTTTGCAAACAAGTTGGAACCAATTCATTATTTTCATTTTTTAATTACTATAAGGTCAGTCTTTTTTGGAACCACTTGAACGGGACTGGACCATTAGCTGTCAAAGATGGGGTAAATGATTCATGTAGACAATAATTTTGTTACCTCATTTTTCACAAGTTATAGGAGGTTTGGGTTCAGTCGATGTTTTGGCTGCATCAATAGTTTAGCCTCATCATTTAAAAAAATATGATCTATACAAATTGATGGGCTAATACTAGTAATTTCAGCAAGTTTCCACCCCATGTCTTGTTTATACTCCCTCAAAAGATCAATCAGTCTCAATTCATGCTCAGGAGGGAGTGAACTAGAAATGATGGAGGGAAACATGTTTCCATTCTCAAGATATGAATATTTTAAATCTTGAGGCAGTTGTTTTAGTTCCAATTTAGGTGGATTTTGGATTTATGGGAGTGTGTGAGAGAGGTCACTTATCATATCTAATTTCTCAATGGTATCATCCTTAGATGAGGAATGATCTTTTCCATGCTTAGTAGTATCATTGATGGTCAGTGGATCATCAGTGTTCAAGAATCATCAATCAACAAACATGATGACAATTTTCTAGACCACTACAACAATCAATGAATGAATCATTTATTAGCATTTCTATCAGTGAATAATACTCATAACGGTGATCAGGGGAAAGAAAAGTTGTTTTTCCAGGGATAGGAAGTACATCAATTGAATTGATAGAGAGATAGGATTGTTCTTCTTAGGGGTGCTTCATGGAATCAAAGATGTTGAAATAGACTATGTCACCACCAAATTCCATATATAATGTACCATTGTAAATATTAATTGTGGTTTTGGGGGTTTTCAAGAAAGGTCTCCCCAATATAATTGGGGCATTTCCATTCATCCTATCATCCTCCATTTTAAGCACAAAAAAGTCAGTAGGAAAAATTAAATCTTGGACCCTCACAAGAACATTTTCTAACACACCAGAGGGGTGTGAAATAATCCAGTTATCTAGTTGAACAATAATTCTAGTGTTCTTCAGTTCCCTATCCTGCAGTGTAGAGTAAATAGAGTGAGGGATCACAATCAAGAATAGCATTAGAAAAAGAATACTATCCTATGGTGGATGGAATTGAGAATGTTCCAGGATCATTGCACTTGGTGGGAAGTGATGAATCTATCAATGTGGAAACATTACTCCCCAAATTAACGTTCTCAGCTATATGAAGTTGCCTTAGGTGTGTACACATCTCCTTTAGAAACTTGGTGTACCGTGGAATTTTCTTCACAGCATCAATCAATGGGATGTTAACCTGCACTTTCTAGAAAATACCAAATATTTCCTTATCAAGATCACTTTAATTTTATTTTCTTGGTTGGGTGGACCTTTGAGAAAATGGAAGTGGAATGGATGTTCTAGGTGACACATCAATGTACACACTCTTTCCTTTGGAAGGGCTTCTCTCAAGATAAGGCTCATCAACATTTGTAAAACTTTTAATGGTTGGGATGGAGGTTTCCTCAGGAGGAGACGACTCTAATGGAGGATTCATCTTACTTTATAGTTGTTTTCCACTCCTAAGGGTGATGGAACTAACATTTCCTTTATCCCTAGGGTTAACTATTAGTTTACAGGGAAGTTTACCTAATCCCTGACTTTGAATTTCACCTACTCAGTTAGCTAGTTGTCCTAATTGGGTATTTAGGTCTTGTATGACTACTCGAGTGGTTTGTTGGAATTTAATATTGTTGAAAACCATTTGTTTCATCATATCTTATAGGATATTCTTGGGTTTTGGATGGGTTTTTTGGAAAGGCCTTTGGGGTGGTTAAAGATTTCTGGGTGGTGGTGGTGGATGACTACTCTGCCCTGGTTGGTTCCATTATTGTTGAGGTTGGTTTGAATACCCCCTTACATATAGTATTGGTTTTCTTTCCTCCCAGGGATGGATGGATTGTAAGGTTCTTCCCTAAAGGGTTGGTTATAGGGGTGGCCTGGAAATATTTCCTCACAACTCTCTGATGTTTCCCTCAATTGAGAGTGTTGGTCAGAGTAGTGGGTGTCAGAAGAACTTATACCACAATGGATGGTAGGAGGAGATTGGGATTTCCCTTGGGAAAGAGTAAGTTGTTGAAGAAGGGTACTTAACTCTTCAAACATTTTGTCCGCCTTCTTATCGAATTCAGTACTTTGTACCTCATGAACACCTCGAATGGGTATGTTAGACCTTTTATCGAATTGTTGTGTTTTTTTCCATGTTCTCGATTAAGTTCCTTGCAGCAATTGGGGTCTTATCTACCAGTGTACCACCTACATCGGCATCAATAATATTTCTATAAATAGGGATTAAACCTTCATAGAAACATTGTATTAAAATATGGTCACTTATATGGTGGTGTGGGAAACTTGAACATAATATTCTAAAGCATTCCCAATATTCATGAAGTGTTTCCCCTTGAGATTTTATTATCACACAAATTTCATTCCTTGTTGTTGCAGTTCGAGAGGCTAGGAAATATTTTTCATGAGAAATGTGTTTCATGTCCGCCCAGCCTCTTATTGGGGAATTAACATAATATAACCAATATTTCGCAGTGTCTTCCAAAGAAAATGGGAATGATCTAATCTTTACTTGTTCCTCATCCACATTTTTCTGGTTTTAATGTTTAACAAACAATATGAAATTCTTTTATGTGATTGTGTGGATCCTCTCAAAGAAGTCCATGGAATCTTGGTAATAGATGAATTAAACCAGATTTTAGTTCAAAATTGGGTGCCTGGCCTTGTAATTGATTGTATGTGGGATGAATATCAACATCAGGTGAGGATAGTTATTTTAGTTTTCGACTGTTTTCATCCTTTTTATTCAAGTTAATTTCATTTTTTATGTGGGTTCTGGAAGAAGAAGAAGAAGGATCAAGATGTGTGTTGAAGTTTTGTGTGTCCTCCTTCAAAGGGTTGTCTTGTGTGTCTCGGTGTCGTTGATGTAGGGTCCTCTCCGGTTTGGGTTCGAAAGGTTGTAATTATCCTAGATTAGAATGTGTCATGCACCAAACCTACACAATAAATAGATCAGAATACAAAATGATAGGTATAAGTATAAAATAGATAAATATTCACAATATTTAGAAATTGTTTTCAAAAACACGCTCTAAAAATGAAAGTGCTCCCTGGAAACGGTGCTAAAATTTGATCGCGTTGTTGTGACACGTCAAATTGATTATGTTATAAAGGTTGATTTATAGTTTATGGAAAACCATAGGTCATCTCTCAAGGATAATTTGTGGCTTATAGTGTGTATTTTTAATAAATATTACTAAAAGATGGGGTGATTTTGAAAATAGTTTTAAGAAAATAACTTAACTTAAAGTGTTTAATAGTTGATAGAATAAGGTGGAGGATTAAGAATTATGAGATAAGAAGATCACATCATGTTCACTACACATCTTGGATATTTCATTGTTCTGAAAATTTAACAATGTTTTGTTTAATTTTTGGTTGAGTTTTCATGATCTTGATTCCCGTCTTTCCTCTATAAATGTTTCCCAAAGTACCAACCCTTAACAGAACAATCGCGTTATAAAGGTTTGGACTTCGTGAACAGATTAAAGGATACCAAATTATACTAATATCTTTTTTATGTGTAAGAGAATGAGGATCCTTGTGTTTCCCAATCAGAACAAATCAAGTTTCCCACTTTAAATTTCAACCCAATCAATGTTGAAATGAAAAGTGGTTCACTAAATTAAACCCAAGAAATGAACTCAGAAGAGAAGCATGATTAGATAAAACATAATTGAAACAATCCACACAAAAATTAAATAGAACCAGTAGAGTATCATGTTTTGGAACTCCCTCCCAATTATGTGTATCTCCCTCGAAATGATCATCCACCGTTTAGCTCACCATCGAGAGGAGGAGAAGGCTCTGGTGGAACTCCATTATCATTGATGATCCCCCTATGATGATAGGGGCCTCCAGAACATCAAGTATGAGGAGAGAACTCCTTTGGGTCTCTAAAATACCAGAGCTTTTCCTCTAGGTCTAACTTACAAATGGGGTGCCCAAGGATCCATTTTATAGAGAAATGGGATGGTGGTTTTGAGCAAACAGAATTATTAAAACCACTTGTGAAAGGTTTTTATACCTCCATACAACATTATCTCTATTTTTATAAAATAACATGGTTGTATCCCCACCTCTTGTATTTCTCCACTGAATGTTTTTCACCATTTGGACACCTATAGACAGAGATATGGAAAGATCACATCACACCACTTTTGAATCCATGCAGATTTGGTGTGCTGGACAGATCAGGTCAGCAAGGCCATCAGATGGACAAATGATTCTTGGGTATATTCATAGTAAATGTATCCCAATGCGTTTTGGAATAGCCCACAAATGTTCAGCACAATTGGATTCACGTTCTAGTATCAGTGTGCAGATTAACCCACTGGTGTGTTGGATCTTGGGCAGTTTGGCCTATTTTTCTTAGACATCATCATTGGCCCTCCAAATCACCTTCACCTTCAATGACGTTTTCAAGACAAGTAACATTTTCATTTTTAATATCAATAAACACATAATAAATGATTTCAATAGGGAATTAAATTTGTTATTATTATTGTAATTTATAATAAAAATTTATTTTAATATAATGGTGTAAGGGTGAAAATGGCACAGTGAATCGTGCTATGATCAATACGTAGGGAGAGGTTGAAGAGTTATAGATGGAGCATGCTCCTCTTCAACTGAAACTGGATGAGGTGTAACAAGAACTGTTGTTATATAGAATTATTTTTGAAAAAAATATTAAAAAATATGTAGAGAATTGAAAGAATAATTAATATCAATAATGTGAACACAAATCATAATTCCATAATCATACGTATGTATTAAATTTTTTAATGGTTTTTAGAATAAGAATCATGAAAAAATATAAGTATACATGGGAATGACGAAAATGAATATAAAAAATATGACAATTCTATAAATTCAATCCACGATTCAAAATATTCTACATCATGTGAATCTAGAAATATAAAAAATATTTTTCTTTTTGAGGGGAATATATCAAGAGTTTATCTATAATATGATTCAAAAAATGATCCATTATTACTGGTAAAAATATAATGTAATTTAAGAGATACAGTTCAATATAATATATTACATTCACTAGTAAATATGAATTTTGTGGATATTTTTGTAATTTTAGAGGCTTAATGTATATGATGAAAATTAATTGGTTTAGTTATCCTCACTATCATTAGTTTATAATTACCAGAAGAGATAAAGTAAGGGTTAGTCAATATATCGACCCATACATTTCTTATGTATAAATTAAATCTCTGTAGATAAATATTCATAACATTACATTATGATCAATAAAAGAACTATATAGGTTTTTGGTATTTTTAAAGTATGAATCATAATCAAAAATTTCATAAGATATCTAAAAAATCCCCAAAAAAATATCTTCATAAATGTTACCCATATTATATATATATATCACTTAATATATTACTTCATAACCTGAGGAAAAGAAATATAAGGAAGTGTGAGATCAGATTCTATGTTAGGGTAAACAAGGGATATAAAAACTGATGAGTTAAAAAAATATAAGACTACGGTTACGTTAACAGAAGATGAAAATTTGAAAAATATTCCCAAAATATCAATGATTGTTTTCTTTAGTCATGGAATTATGTGTGACCATTCATAACACATGAATCATAAAGGAGTAAATGAATATGATCGACCATGGAATATAATTGGCATAAGATACATGTTTTTGGTGTGTATGATCATTAAAAAACTTTTCCTTTGTCAATAAATACATTTAAGACTATAATTTTGGGTTGGGTTCACATTTTATTACACCATATCCTCAGTTAAGGTTCACTTTTAAGACTATCATAGTAGACATGGTCCCTTACGGAACTGGATTCACTCCCCATTCATGTACTTATTATCCCATGAGATATATGTCTTTTCCCAATTCATTTAAGAGATATATAATCATATTCCTACTAATCAAACAATCATAATCCCTTTATACAGTTCAACAAGATAGTAAATCATACATCATATTACCTAACATGTGTAAATGAAATGAGTCTAATAATTATTGGCACATTTCATCATAACATAACCGATGAAATATAAGAATGTTTCATAAAAACATAATAATCATAATCATAAACCATCTAGAGAAAAATAATTATCGTATCATTGGATTATATCCTCAATAAATCATAATTAATAAAGAATGATATCATTATAAATGAAAATAAAATTTAAAATATCTCTGTAACATTCCATGGTAAAAATCCAATTATCACATTGAAACAAAATTTCTTATATAAAAAACTAAACAATATGATAATAAAAATTATTTATTATACGATACTTGGAAAAATATAATTTAACATTAAAATAAATTAGTAGTTATGCTAGAAGAAAATTTTATCAATTTCGTATATATTAAAGAACAATTCCTTTCACATTTTCTATAAAAATTAAACTATACCTCATTTAGAGAATGAAATTAAAATTCAACATGCAATATTGGTTAAAATTGAGATTATGGAAATAATTACATTAACAAATCATAGAATTTTATTAAAAACATTCTTTAAATCATTTTAAATAAAATATGGATGTAGAATAAAATGGATTCTTAGCAGAAGAGAGAAATAATGTCTTCTTTACTTAAAAAAAATATTTCAGTATCTTGATTTTAATAGATACATGATAATAAATGTAAAAAAATTAATCTATGAAAATAATTTTAGAATTAAATTAATGGGATTTTGGATAGATAATTCATAATATCCCATCATTTGAAACATGATCATAAACAATCCAAATAAACAATGTGATTGTATCATAAATCCCTTACCTCATGAACAACATGTATTAAAATAAATATAAACTCATATATAATGAATTAAAATTATTTTTTACTTCCATATAAGGATAGTTTAAATATTTTTAATATAATATATTATCCTCTATTAACATATTAATATCCATTTATTTATAATTCATTATTTAAATCAACGTTTTCATGGTTCAATTGTTTTATTATTGATGAAAATTCTTTTTCACATGTTATAGTACATATATATTGAACCTTGATCCATATTATAAAGAATTATAATCATTATATAAATATATCGTATATTCATTATATTCATTTTCATAGTCATTTATAAAATTTATAGATTGAAAAATGAATACATTGTTCATGGGGATGGAAGGTCGTATGTACGCAATAACATTGTTTTCCATTTTAGAATGATGGAATGATAAAAAGATAAATAAAAAACCATTAAATAAACATTATTATGTCATTTATATTCATTAAAACTATGTTTTTTTAAAATCTATCTAAAAAGAAGACATAAAATGGATCACATCAATTCATGGAGATGTTAGTCCACACGATTGCAAAAGTGATGTAATCGGTTTCCCATGGATTGGAATACAAGAAGTATGATATTATATTTTAATAATATATTTATAATTATGATATAAATATCATATCAAATATTTAAAAAGATCATAATAATAATTTGTGAAATATGGTAATTGAAGATGAATCATGACACCACATGGAAGTTGTAGTCCACATGTACGCTTGAATGATAAATTTACATAATAATTATATATTAATTGGAAAAATAACGGTGGTTACATTATCATAATAAAATATAATTATTATTATTATACTAAATTTTTTATTTTTTATTACATTCCATAGATATAGAGGAGGTAAAAGAAGATGTAAATTGAAAAATTATGCATGGCACGATTACATGTTCTTCGATAGGCCTCCTTTAGATTCCATATCACGGACTCTTGAAATGTTATTTTAAAATTGTAAATCCACTAATTAATGTATCAATTAGTTTGTAAGAGTATTTCTAGGATTTTATTGAGATAGAAGTATCCATTTTGGGTAATTAAAAGAGATAATGTGTGTCATTTAATAGGATATGGAAATGGAACCCATATAATTAATTAAATTATTTAAATAGAATCAATGATGTTATCATGTTTAATTTTTCAGAATAGAGCCTTTTTTTATTAAAAAGTATCTATTGAAAAAATATCATAAGACTGTAATATTTACCTATATTTTCGTATCATTTTAAAAATTATCTTTTTTTTACCACCTCGTTAATCATTTTTTTCCTCACCTGATGTAATGAATATTTATTCTTAAAGGGTTGTAATTTTAATTATTTGTTGAAAATTATCACATAAAAGACCAAGGGTTTATATTTTCAACCATTTATCATCATCCACATCCTCGTTTATTTTTTATGATATTTTAATGAAATAAATTTTAATAACATATCATTAATGTAATTTTTCACAAGATTCACTTATTTTGACATTAAATACATAAGTATGGTCATGAAATTCTAAATTAAAAATTTTAAACTTCCAAAATATGTTATATTTATCTATCAACATTAATAGGGATTGAAAATCCACCTAAATATGCTACTTTAATATTTTTCATAATCATGTAATTGATTTTTTACTTATTGGCATGCACTATGTCATGGTTGAGCATTTTTATCAATCAAATAAATCACCATTAAAAATTAAAAATTAATTGATATGATAAAAAATTATTTCATTTTTCAAATAAACATTAATATTACAATTTATCCTATTTTTATGTATTTATTAAATAAATTAGAGGTATTAATGCTAAGAGAGTGTTATTCTTAAATTTTTATTACATAAAATAATATAAATCCCATTACTAAGGGTCAATGGAATAAAAATTAAATATATTACAAACATGTGTGGATATTTCCCAAATACGTTTCTTATATATAATAATGTAATGTGTTATATAAAATTTAATGCCTTATCTCAATGTTTTCACCCAGTTTGACCCATTTCAAACATACAGAGATAACAAATATTTACCCTTACTAAATTTTAACATCATGTTTCCAAATATAGAATAAATTTTATATCATTAAACTTATATAACTGGCAGAAAACAATTTTTTAAATAATGATAAAAATGTGAAGAAAACCATTTTTTTTAAAAGTATACTTTTAAACATATTATTGGATTTATCCTTACACCATGAAAAGAAATTTTTTTAATTGAAGGTTAATTTTTTGATTGAATATATAATATATAAATTCAAATAAAATTATTCACCAATATAGATAAATTTAATTTATTAAAACAAAAAAAAACTAGGGATGAATAAAAATAGTTTTTTCATGAATTCATCTCCTTTACTTTCAAATGATTTTTATTTTCATTTGTAATAAATTGATAATTAGTGAATTCATTTCATACATGTGTGAACCATAAAATTTTCACAATTTAGTTATCCATATTTATACATTCCAATAAAATTCATTGGCTATAAAGGTCTTATTAAATAATAATATTTCAATGGAATAACATCATGATTTCAAACTCAGTGTTTTATGTAATGGTTGCTATAAAAGAATAATATTTATTTATAGATAACTATTTTGTAATATATTAGGGTGTTAGATTGTACCCCACATAAAACTAATTTTTACCATAATATACCCTCACTCTAAAACAAAAATTTTTGATATCTATGTTTCATAACATCATCACATTCTCATGAAATGATTCTAATTTATGATTCCTCCAAAAAACATTAACCATTTCAGTAGACTTCTTTTGTATAAAATTTTTTCTATGATGAAATATTTATTAATTTTTTCCCTAATATTATATATCATTTTCCAGTGGTATAACCTCTAAATTCATTATTTGTGAATGATAAGTATTATACTTCTTCAGGAGTGACACAAGAAGCAGATGATGAAATTGATACTAGTTCAGTGGAAGTGCTAACTGATGAGGAACTATACATTCAAAATAAGGTCTCTAAAATATCCCAGTATCCCTAGGGATCAGGTTTGTAAAATCTACGTATTTTAATTTATAAATAATATGTTCAATATCATATAAGGCATACAACACGATGGACCAATGGACCAAAAAATATTATTATTTAAATATGTCCATTATAACCATTACATTTAATCAGTTTGAAAAAATAAGAATAACCACATTATGATTTAAACACACACACACACATATATATATTATGATAAAATATAATAATTTTTTTCATTAGAACATAGGAAACAATAATTTTTTTATTAGTATATTTGTATTACACTTCAAAATCACATTTCCTTTAAACACGGTTTTTTTTAATTTTTGAAAAAAAAACATTATATAAAATTTCGACATGTTTATAAAATTTATTTGATAAAATGACAAAAAATTATGAAATTATATTCTAAACATTGTCTTAGATTAAATGTTTATGAATTAAGTTCAAAATATTGATTTTTTAATAGTAAAAATACAAATTTTTATTAAAAAAACTTATATTTTCAATAATTTAAAACGTTAGTTATTTTTTAAAATAATATAATATGAAATAAGTTGTATTTTATTATTAATAATTAAATTGTGGTCATTTTAATCGATTTTTTATTCAATACTTTATAAAAATATTTTTATACTTGTAAATGTATTCTTTTAGAAAATTGTTTTTTGTTTTGTTATATATATTTTTCGTAAATTAATTTCTACCATTTATTGACATTTCATCTTACATTTAGATAAAATATTTGGAATTCAAATTATTTTTTTAAAAATATGTCCCTTTTATTATTGGTTAATATGAGTAGTAACCATAAAATTATTTTCACCTCTATAATTGTAAAATGGATAAATTAAGGGTAATTATTTTGGATACGAAATTAATATTTCCCTATACCTTTCCTTTCTGTTATAATATGGGAGTATTTCATTAATTACTATTTGTGTATTGAATATATTTCTACTTGGTGCTATATTAATTTTGTTAAAAAATTAATATTTATTTATAAAAATGAGAATGTAAAAAATGACACACTCTTGACTTTAATATCTATAATTTTTTATTATAAGGGTAAAATACGTTATTTTCTTTTCTTGTAATTTCAATTTTACAGTAAATTAACTTTTTTCTATTATACGTAAATGTTTCTTATTTTTAGTGATTGAATAAATATAAAAAATTATTACACAATGATAACACAATATTTATAAATTTATTGTGAAATTAAATAAATTACTTTAAAAATATTTAATGTAATAAAATTTTGATGAATTATTATGTTCTAGGAATTTTATGGATAAAAAATATATAATTTAAATATTTAGATGTTTTATATTTGAATTCATTTGACATAATGTTGTTTTTAAAGTCAAATAAAAGGAATAGTATAAAAATGGAATGAATAATTTTTTATGCACCAAATGATTTATTAAATTATTTAAACATTATATAAATATTTAAATAGGACAAGGTGGGTATTAATTCTTCCTACATTTAATCCCTTTACAATTTTTGATATAATTATAGAAATAAATGTAATATTATAAACAATTAATATTCCAAAATTAGTTAATATTTTTAGGGAAAAAAATTTCTTGCGTAGGTGTTAATAAAAAAGTTAATTTTAAAATGAAATTAAAACCTATCTGAATTTTTTGGTTAATTAAATTTGAACAATATCTTATTTAAAAAAAATATTTGGACATTTTAGTGACTTTTCTTTGAGAATTAAATTATTATATTTTAATTTTTAATATTATCGAAGCATTAAATTCCCCTAATATACAAAATGGAACCCATACTCTATTTGCATTACTCCACATTGTGACTTTTAGCTCAAACAACCCCAACCCTTTTCTATTATCAACAACTGTAGCAATGATTTATTTGGAATTTCCTTCCTAAACAACCATTCAAAGGGTCGTTAATAAAAAATGGATCTAAATGAATATTACAATAGAATTGGAGGTCCAATAACATTAAAAGGAAGTGCTACTTGAGATGGTCAACGAATATTTGAAGTTTGTGAAACTTGAGGTTTGTTTTTATCATCTCGATTTTTATTTTAGAAATATTTTGTATAATGAACCTATAATATTTTAGGTGGTGTATGAAAAACCCATTGAAAATTCATATCATGAATTTTTGTATATTTATGATTTATAATGATTCATTTTATTTTATTATTTAATGGGTATTATGAAAAAAAATACCAAATATGAAAGAGATTTTTATTTCCATCTTATTTTTATCTTGACATTCTGTGGATTAATTGGAATTGAAGTATATATTATGATCCTATTATATTAAATCCCTTTTATATTATTCTTATCTATTTATTATTAAGAATACATGTATTCCTTTCATTTTCATCATATTATGTACTCAAGATAATGAAGACATATTTTTATAGAAACCCAACGTTCTTTCTCTCTTCCATTGAAAGTCATTTCACTTCCATTCCCCTATTTTCCAAAAAAAAGAATGATTTTAACATTCAACAATTATTTTTTAAATTAATTTTAACCCATGTATTATGTTTTATTAAAAAATGTCAAGGAATATTGTTTTCATTATCCAAACAAGGCACGTTATAGTTTTTAATAAAATTGTGAATGTATTATTTCGTTTAATGTATATTTTTGGAACATAATCTATATCCATCATTATCACTTATTGATTTTATTCATAATTTATTTGTTTCCAATTTTATTTTCAATGAAACAAATTTCCATAATATTATAGAAATTTTTATATTTCAATGAAGTGATTTCAAAGTAAAAAGGGTAATTTCTTTAAGAAATATCCCATGTGATATTTTGAAGATGTTTTTATCTATGATAATATCCAATGACGTTAATTTTTATTTAATAGTGATATAATCCATGTATTCCATCATTATACTTTATCTATATGGTTTACGATTTGGCTAATGATATTTTTATGAAGTACATTTATTTTCCACGAGTCATTCAATGATGAATTGTTGAATTATTTATGGAACCAATATCCATTCCCTATGTTATATGATATATGATTTATGATATTGTGGAAAAAATATTATTGGAGTATGGTAATGTGATGGGTGGGCCCAAAATTATATATCTCTCCAATGCATTTTTTTATAGAATGATATCTCAATATTTTTTTATGTTATATGTGAAATGATTTTCATGTTACCAATTTTTTGTGTGGGAATACTTAAATGTACAAAAGTGTATGCATGTACCTGGTTTCATGTTCCTAAGGTTATGTGTAGACATGGTTTCAGGTATATAAGTATATGAGAGGGAATAATTTCATTAGCTTAACTTAATTAAGGGACCTATTTTTATTTCAAAATGTTCAAAATATTATAAGTTTATGTTTTAGCAACATTTATATAACAATTTTATAATCTCATGGATCATATTGAATGATTATTATATTATTCATGTCTTATTAGGTTAAAGGATTTATGAATTGTATCTTGATTAGGATCTTTGATAAGTTGGTTATGGGTTTTCAAATGTAATTTTCATGTTCCCTCACTCTTATGGCTTAGTTATACTTAAGTGATAATTGATATCTCCCTTGTTAACCCTTATTGGTTAGTTGAGCTCATCCATATTATTGACTCCATTTTATATGTTTTTAATAATGCTTTTAATTTGGGAAAATAATTCTATGTTATAAACATTAATGAAAATTGAAGACATAAGAGTACTATATATCTATTCTTCAAAGAATAATAATTTACCGTTTTGTATGGATTTAAATGTTATGAAAAAAATATTTATATAATAATGTTTTATATCAATATATGAAATGTATAGGTCACTATTTTTTTGTATCAGAACATGTCTTAGTTAATCATTGGATTATAGGATTAGAGATATTTATAGAAGACCATAGGTGTAAGTCTATTTATACAATAAAAAACTATATTTTTTATAAAAAGGATATAATGTCATCTTCATATAAATACATCCCTATCTGAATTTTTCAAGTGGAAGTGGTTTTGTCAAAGAAGCATCTTGTTATAATAATCCGGAAAAGAGTTTTTTAGTATATCTCAATAATAATTATTGTGTATAGTGAATGTTCTCTTACTACAAACTTAGTTTGAATTTCTTGGGGAATATTGTTAGGTAAACCAAATTTTCATTATGAACCATCATATGAGATTTTAATAAACTATGACCATAAATGAGCTAAAGTGTCATATATTAAGAATATTGTATCGTGTTTTGAATCCCAATAAGTGAGTTTTCCTAATTAGTTGGTTTCCAAATATGATTATTATTTCTCAATATTTGGGTTTTTAGTTTTATTCAATTTATAGAACAATGATGAAGTGTGTTAAAGATAAATTTATTGGGAAACTGAATAAATTTTCATTATAGGAAACCATGTGAATAATGAGATTGAAGGGGATACCAATTGATTATGTATAATTAGTTATCCTAATTTTTGATTAATGTAATAAGAATATGTGAGATTCATAATCTATAAAATAAGAGAGTGATGGACTTTTATAACTATTCTTGTTTTACTAAAAATAGAAAAAGAATGTTAAATTTACATCATTCCATGAATATGGGAAAAAGCATGTAGTAGAGTGTCTCAATGGAATATAAATGTGATTTGGGTAAAAAATTATAGAGGAAAAATGAAAAAATTAGATAACAAAGTAGACCAGAATAATGGGTTTCCAAAGTTATCATAAATGGTTAAATTATTTAAATATTCAATATGTGGTAATTATTTAAATCAATTTCCCAATTTGAACGAAAAAAAATTTGACCAACACTGTTCTGTGATTAATGGTTTAACTATTAGTGATGGAGATATTTAAAATTATATTTGAAGGGAATAAGTATTTAATGAATAAGATTTAGAATCCTAGTAAACGTTATAAAAATTAAAATGAATGATTTATGTTTTTATGTATTTGAATTAAATTAATATTGATATAAAGGTAATTCTATCAGGAGTATTATGGTTATATGAATAATGAAACATTTAAGGGTTTTATGTAGTGGGTTTTCCATATGGATTTTCATTAATATGTTTAAAAGTAGTCATGGACCTAAAAAGTTATGTAATGGTAAGGAAATTGTTTTTTGAAAAGAACATGATTGATGGAAACATAAACATTTAAACATTCCTGATGTTTAAAAAACACTGTTATGTTGAGACAAAGTGATTTTTGATAATTACAGATTTGATGAAAATGTAGTTTATATAGTCATTGATGGATATTTCATGATTTTATGATTTATGGAATATATTTTTTAATCAATGATTTTATTTTGAGAAGGGAGTTAATATTTGGAATAATCTCTACTTATATTGTGTTTTTATTGTAATTCATGTTATTATAATGTTTTAGGAAAGTATATGATCAAGGAATTCTTATTTTTTGTTTGTGACATATATAGGTACATTATATTCTCTTAGGGATTAATATTAATTTGATTTTTTTAGTTAAGTGACATATATAAAATTTTGGATTTGGAAATTGTTTGGGCATGTTTTGGAAGGGTTTAAAGGGTAACTACTTATGGGAGGGGTGAGCATTGGGTATTATTGCATGAGGTTAAATTTTGGATTATTATGTGGAATAAGTGGGGAAGATATATGAGGAATTAATTATCATTTTTTTGGATATTATTATATATTAAATGTAAGTTCCAAGGATAAAATGTTTCATTATAAATATTAATTAGCTTAAGAAAGGGACGAAGTAGAAATTGATCAAATTTAACCCAATAGATGACATTTCTCTTGTAATATAAAAATAAATAAGGAATTGATATTTTTCATCCATTCAATATTGAACATAATAAAACCATCAACATTAGTAATATGATCATGAATTATTATTTTATACTTTTACCATTATTTACAATGAATATTAGGTCTTTTCACTCATCACGGATTTATGGTTTGGTGGTCCTTAAATATCTCCTCGAAATGTTCAATATCATTATTTCATGGGAATTTTTTTTCATTATCCATATTTTCAAATGAAACTAATATTCTCTAATTTATAAACCTTATATTGTGTTATCCATTATGAACTTCATATTTACCTTTCCAGCTCTTTTAGAGAATATTATATTAACCATTTTAATGATATTCATCACACAGAATTGAATTTCCAAATTCAAGACATTTAATTTTCTAAATTGGTGTTATATTTTGATGAAAAAATTTATTAAGGTTGGTGGGGTGGAGAGTATTTTACCTCTTATTTTTTTAAAATTGATCATTACGTTAAAAAACATATATGAATACCATGTGTAGATTAAATAAACAATGGAATATTATTATATAAATATCACAATTGTAACATAACTGTTGAATTGGTATTTATTAATTGGAATAACCACTTTATGATATATATATATATATATATATATATATGAATATCCTTCTCAATAAAAATGAGTTGATTAGCTCTTTTGAAATATGAATTCAATATGTTTTGTAAAGTCATGTTATGTTTTAGAAATATGTTTCCTTCAAACATGCATTTTATTATTTTTTAATGGAAAATATTATATTAAAATTTTAAAATAAATATAATTCCTATTTTATAAAATAAAATTGACTTTTTTAAATCACCATGTCATACTTTTCATATATTGATTCTTTTAGGAATTTTTAAAAAGATGGGTTTTTGATGAAATATAAAAAATACTTATTTTAAATTAAAAATATATTTTTGTTTCATGAATTTATAATGATTCAATTTAATGTGAATTTATCTAAAATAGAAATAATTTCTATTATATGATGAATAAACAATTTTTTTTCATTGGATTCGATTTTTTGTTAATAAAATCTTGTATAAAAATATAATTATCCTTAAAATGGAATTATTTTTGAAAACTATTTTCATGTACCACCACAAATCAAGTTTTTTTATTAAATGGTGAAAGAAGAACAAAAAACAAAGACCCACAAAGGCAGGATAAAACCTGAACCAGAATCAGGGTGGCCTAATGCGAAAAAGGCCAAGAGCATCACCCCTAATGATATTAACACCATCCACCATTAGACTAACCAAATCCCGAAGGAATAAATTCTCTAAGCCTGTAAAATCCACCGAAGCCAGAAAATCCATAGCTTTATTACCGTCTCGCTGAGTATGGGACACCTTGATATCATGATCAATAATATGCCAACATTTATGAATTATATATATGATGGACCATGGAACATTACCTCTGCCATAAAGTGAACTATACAAGATCATAGAATTAGTTTCAACCACAGATTCGTTGAGCCTCCTCTGAATACATAAAATCCACCCAGTGAATAAAGCTAGTGAATTATACCACATCTATCGTTTTAATATTAAAAATTTCATTTCTTATTTTGAATTTGTAGATATAAATTTATTAAATATTCACCTTTTATTTTTATTCCTTATTTTTTGTAACCATGTTAAATGTTAGTCACATCGATAAAGATAAAATGGGTAAAATGGGGAAAAATATTTAGTATGTGGTTTTAAAATTTATCTAAAATTTCCCTTTATCCTATTTAAAGTGTATATTTTGATACTTTTCAACCATGATCATGTATATGTCCCATTGGTTCCATATTTAATTAATTATGACATTTATATTATTTTAAGTATAAGTTAATTTAAAAAATTTCACACTCTAGACTTTCATATATTGAATATTTTACCATAATAGTAAAAATTGGTTATAATTGGTAATAAATGTTATTTTGGTAGAAAATAAATTTTCTTTACCATAGTAGTTTATTTTTGTGTTTTAGTGACTAAATAATTTCCGTAAATTATAACAAAACACCCAAACCTTATTTATTCAAATAAAATAATAACAAAATAAATGAATATAAATAATATTAAAAGTAAAATAGTTTTCACGAATTATTATGTTACACATATTTTTAGGCAACTATAACATATTATTGATGTCATAAATGTATTTATTTGAATTCCTTTGAATTCATATTGTCTTTATTATCAAATTAAATGAACAGGTTATGAAATGTTATTAGAGATATGTTATCAAAAAATATATTTTATTATATAATTTAAAATTCATAAAAACCATAACTTAGTACACGGTGGATAATAAATGGTAAAAAATAAAATACATTTTATATTTATATTCCAATTGGAACCTTATTTTTAAAATTATAACCCTATAATATTTAAAAATTCATTACCGTTGTTAAGAATAAAATTTAAAAACCATGGGGTTAATAAATAAATATATGGTTTAAAATGACACAAAAACCTATCTATTTAACTTTGGTTGATGATATTTAGACCCTAGATTCTTATTTATTGAATATATATTGATTTTACATTCTTTATATTGACTTGTTTTTAATATTTTAATAATTTCCACGAATTCCCTCCCAATCGCTTATAAATTTATATATGTTCTCTATATTGTTTTTAAATAATTGAACCTTCTATCTCGACCAAACACTACCCATATTACTTTTTGAAAATATGAAGCCACAAAGTATAGGTGTTGGTATCCTTAAGACACAGTTCCAAGGATCTTTAACATATGATTTGAAGGGATCCTACTAAAAAAGAGGAGGATACAATTATTTTATATTAAGGGGGAAATGTGGTGGTTAGAGACCTTTTGTGGTAAGTGGATGATAAGGTCAGGGTTAATAGTCTCAAATTACATTTTTGGAGGAATAAAATTTTTTATGAACCTATCATCTTTTATGATGTGTAATTACTACCGCTCGAATTGTTATATCAATATTTTAATATATTCATGATATTTAATGTTTATGTTTGAGTAATTATTTCATTAGGATTATGATTTAGATGTTTCAAAAGTGGAAAGGTATTTTGGAATCAATGTCAATTAAGTTGGCATTATTTATTCTTGAATTTCCATGGAAATAAATTTTATTATCGTTATCTGATATGTATCATTCATTTTATCATCCTATAATAATTTCTAGAGAAAATATATTTCCCTATCATTTTACATAAAATTTTAACTCAAGATACTGAAGAATCATTTTAATGTTAAATTGAACATGTTTAACTCTTCATTTTAAAATCAATTTTCAGGCATGTGTAAGTTTTGTAAATAGTTTTTTAATAATTATTTATTATCCTATTATAATTTTTTATTATTTTCATCAATGTTTTATTTTTTTCAAAATGTTTTACATAGAATCATATTTTTTTTATGAATGAGTAATTTTTGGTATTTCTCCTAAAATGTTAACAAAATATATTTTTAATGTATATGATAGGAACAAATTTCCTACCATCATGACTACACCAGAATTTCTATATAGGTTTGAATGTTTCCTGTATTATATTAAAATAAATTACTCGAGATAATATTTTCTAAATTTCTAAATTTCAAATAAGTTATTTCAAAACAATAAGGTTATTCTCCTCATGAAATAATCAAAATGATCTTTTAATGGAAATTTAATCTAATATACCATCCTTAGATGTTTCTTAAGAATTTATATGGATATGATCCAATTATGCCATCCTTATTATTTCTTTTTATTGTTTTTTGATATTAATGATGAGATGTTTATGAAGATAATTTATTTTTCTTGAGTTATGATATAATGGTTATTGAAATAAGTAAGAATGCAATTTTATTTCCACACATTCTGATATGTTATGTATGATTTATGATATCAGAAAAGAAATATAATTAGATTATGATTAAATAACTATTCGATGGAAAATTATATTTGCCTCCAAGTCATTGGGTAAAGATGTATAACTCAGAAATTATTTATGTTGAGTAGGAACCAGTTTTCATGTTCAAAATTTTATACTTGGATATTCATACATTCAATTAAATTTATTCATGGAACATCATACATATCAAAAATATTATGTGTGGAACCAATTTCATGTTGATATGTTTTTTAGAGACCATATATAATGTTTGTATGATTATGTGATGGCCTAACTTCATGTCCTTAACTTATTGACTGTACCAATTTATATTTGAACATGTGAAAAATGTAATAAGATTATTCTTTTTCCAAAATCATATGACAATTTTATAATATCATGGTCCATGTTCATTGGTTCCTTTATTATTTATTTCATATGGACTCCCATGATTTATTCCATGACTAATGACTATTATATGAGACATTCCAGGTATGATCTTTCCAATGTTAAGATCGTGTTATCATACCCTTCATCACATGTTATTCTTACATGATCATTGATATCTCCCTTATTTATCATTTCTATGATTCTAAGATCACTCATTCTGATGTATCCTTTCAGTGGGTCCTAAGGAATTTCGTTATCTAAGGATTACATAAAAAAACAGTATATATGGGAAGCGTTGAATATAATTCATGAAATCGGAGGATTGGGTATAAATTATCCAAAGGCACTAACGTTTTATAGATATGGTTTGGGACATAATGTTATATAATTAATATTCATATAATACGAGGAAATATCTATGTATTAAAAGTATACGGCACATAATATTCATTTATTTTTGAATCACATAACCTTTATTCATAGGGAAATTAACCAGAATAACCTTTTACAAAATATTATTTGAAAATTTCACTAATGATTATAATCATAACTTTTTTTGTTGACTCAAAGAAGACTTTATGTGATACTAAATGTCTCTGACATTCTATATCATTTTCTAATACTATTTGGTTTATAATATTTTCAAATATCTAAGATCATCCTAGAATATTTGATTTCTACAGTTCTTTCCATAGAGTGCTTCATAATGATCCATTAACATGATTGAGTGGAAAATATTATTTTATGAATTATGGACTAGATGAAGGTGTTGATACAATATCCTATTCAAATCCAAAGAACAATATTTCAACATATCATATAGGGTTTGAATAGTTCTATCATATGATCCATGTGTATGAGGATGATAAGAAGTACTAAAAGACAACTCTAAATCTTGGGATTTCTGAATAATTATCCATAACATTGAGGAATAAATAAGATCCTTGTATGATATAATTGAATGTCTTACACCATGAATTCTTACCAAATCCTTAGTGTTTGTTCATTAAATGTGGCCGATAGAGATATATTCTCTAAGATCAAAGATGTGCCCTCAGTTCATAAGGCCATTGACTATAAGGCAGATAGAATTATGGCATTTGGACATTTTTTGGAGTTTGAAAACAATATCCATGGTAATGTTTTTACATTCCCATTTGGTAATGGGTAATATATGAATCATCACCTTGGTCTTATAATAAATATTCTTATATTTCTAACATAACAAGAACTATGAAACATAGACTTGAATTTCATTCTTCATGTTGTTCTACCATATATATGATTTCATATCTCTGTACATCTTCATAGTAATATATGGAATAAAAAATAATGAACAAATATATTCATCCAATTTCTCATACTAAAATTCTTGTAACTATGGGACACATGCATTGCTCATGAATCTTATAATCCCAACATAATCAATGTTGAACTGAAGATCATTTCTCTCCATCATTTAAAGCCCCACAGAATCCATTTTCACCAAATTAATCTTTATATAGATGGATAGTTGAACACTAATTTTGGAAGGATAAGATTTCAACTCTTATTTTATGATTTCTAGATAAATCAACTTAAATTATATAAATATTTAACACTTTTTATCCATATAATAGGTAAAATAGAATGATTCTATTAACCTACATCATTTACAATGTTGTTGTGTTTCTATGGTTGGTAATGTATTGATTAGTCATAATAATTAATCAACACCATATATCTACTATAGAACATATTCATATCTTTTTAAGTGAATATATAATTTACACTTTTATTATCATTATTTATATCACACTTTTATCCTCAAAGATAATCCCTCTGTATCTTTAATAAAAAAAATTAATGTTTTTATCTCCAAGTCATTTTTTGGGTACTTTTCTCATTAACATTCAATTTTTAGGAGGTATAAACTATCACAATATAATAATTCATAATGACTGACTGAAAATTATTTTTTATTCAAATAATCCCCCTTTTAAGGGTTGAGGGGAAAACCATCAAGAAATCTAGAATTGAACAAAATAAATGAATCTCTAACTGACCGAACCTAATGATCAAAAGCAACACTAACTGCAATATATAATCTCCCCCTCTCTAAAAAACTCATTAAGACTACATTACATTGTCTCATCATATCACGGATAGCTGTCCCATGCCAGAGAGCACAGGACACGTACTAATGGCCAAATTTTTAACTTCTCAAAACTCTTATTCCAAAGAGCCATAAAAAAATGAATCCTCTTTTCCCTAAACCTCATCCGGAGAACTTTATTATGAGAGAATGACTGTAGAATCATTTGAGCTGCGGCCCATCGAGACTAAAACATCCATAAGAGCATAATTGCCCTCCTTCTGACCAAAATAAATAAACCTTAAAAATAAAAATCAAACAAACACCGTACAAGATTCTACTGCAAATTGAGACTCAACTACCGCATCAATGTTGTGCCAATTTCAAATCCTTTAAGAGACAAGAGAAACTGAATAGCTCATGGAAGCCAGAGATCCCGAAATAAAAAACCACCATTGGAGTAAATAGAGAATCCAATAATCTTACATACTAACTAGGAAATCCTAATCCAAGATGACTGAAAATAAGAAGGATGTATATGAATCACCAAAATGCCGAACAGAGGACAGACCACCCAAATCCCGTCATCACCGACTCGTACGCATGCAAAGACCACAACGACAAGAAAATGATCAATATAATATATAAATAATATATTAATTAAAACCATTAAGATAGTAAGGGAGATTGTAGAACCAAATGGATACACTATAAATTCATAGTATACATACCACATACAAAAGGGGTTTTTCATATACACATTTTGAACCATAAACTTTTTAAATTCATAATGAAATTGAATAATGAATATGTAATGGGATCTATGAAAAAGATAAAATGTTTCATCAATTTGGTATAGAGGATAAAATTTCCAGATAGTGATTCTTTACAATTATTGATAATCATTATTGAATAATAGAATTTCATCATATTTAATAAGAAATAGAAAAGGTGCACCCTATCATGATGCATATGGATGA
Source organism: Viscum album (assembly GCA_963277665.1). Taxonomy (NCBI): domain Eukaryota; kingdom Viridiplantae; phylum Streptophyta; class Magnoliopsida; order Santalales; family Viscaceae; genus Viscum; species Viscum album. The sequence goes on along the minus strand of OY728162.1, from coordinate 1,387,852,447 downwards.
AAGAATCCCCTTTCAATTTTATCATGGAGATGTTTCTCTCCATACATCAACTCAATTTTGTCCACTTTATATGAGTCTTTAATATTGGTGTAACACTTGGTATGAGTTCTATTGAAAAATAACAAGATGATTAGTTCGAAGACTGAGAATTTATAGGATAAATAGATGATAAGTATTCCAAAAAAATTGTATAAATTTGATGTGATGTTTCTCCCTAACCATATCATATTATTTACTATTTTTAATAATAATAATTTATAATACATTAGATATCATCTCCATCATAATTTCATTTTTGTAATCATAATATTACGTGATCATCAGTTTATTTTTAATATAAAAAGTCATTTCCCATCCTTTGAACATGATGTTTGATTTATGTAATGAAGGTCAATCCATGTATCTGTTAAATTAAAAATAAATTAGAGTTAAAATAATGACATATGTAGGATGGAAATTCCTAAGAACATCATATAGGGAAAAATCATAGACATGATATGTGATCATCGTTCCATTATGCATTTCCATAAAAAATTAAACATATAATCTTTTAGGTGGTATTTTTAAACCCTTTTAAAATTATTCATATACAAAATAGTTGGTGGATATAATAGAAAATAATACATTCACAGTTAGAGGGTGGATTGTATGTGTACCCTTCACTACATCATTATCGTACACCTAATCATAAATAATGAAAACATAATATTTCCCTTTTTCAAGATGTGTTACATGTTTCTAACATCTATAATCACCATTAACCTTCATATTTGATAAATGGTTAGTATAATGACCATACAACATGAATTTGTAACATTAGAGTGTGGGTAGTTCATTTTTTATGCTTTATATCCTTTATTAGATAACTTATTGTTCCCATTTCTTTGAAAGTAAAATTTTATAATGACCTTCCTACCCATAAAAAATAATTTACTAGTATTATTAATAAAAATTCCCCCATGTATCCTTTCACAAATTGAGAATAAAATAAAGATAATCTTTTTCATTATATGATTATTATGATAATAATTTTCATTGAATTTGATATTTCTTTTATTATAAAATCCATGAGATTGATGCGTAACTCCAATATCCATTTTCACCTTCATAGAACATTGAGTGATTACATCATAGATGTTGTTGTCTCCCATTGATAACTCTATTTAGATAGATTTTTATAAGACATTGAAAAATCGACAAAGCTTAATTTTAGGTTGGATTATAATACCCTAAGAATACCTCATAAGTATTCTAATGTTTTCCCCATAAAAACTAATGGATTGATCATCCCTCCAACATTGATTAATGAATTAATTATAATTTTTAATATAATGAATCTAAGTAATGTAGTTGTTGATAATTAGTCTCCAAAATTCATCCCACTCTAAAGATTCTATTTACTCTCAATTCATCGTGTTATTTATATGGGACTTATATTGATCATCATTTACTTCCAAATGATAAACAACCAAAATAATGTTTTGATGTTCTAAACAATAAAGAATGAAAAATATAATTTCATTGGTTCCGATCGATTGCTCAAAAAATTGTCAGTCATTAGACCCACCAAAAGTATGTCGTTGTTTTTTCATGAAGGATTTAATAGAAAATTTATTTCAAATTTTCTACTATGTGCCATATTCATGATTCATAGATTTAAAATGTTTTGTATACATGGAAATAATATTTTTCACCCCATTCCAAAAAAATTTGGTTCCTTAAGAGGACAATAATTATGTATCACATCGCATTTTGTATTAATAAGATTAATTATTGTTCTAGCCATTTATAAAAACAAAAATATAAATAGTGTGAAGAATAAAAATCATAGTGGGAAGCCACATAATCTGGTTAAATAATTTATATTATGTCTAAATCATGAAATATTTTCTTAAATATTTTATACCATATATTTAATATAGTTAATCCATGATCAATATCAATTCAAATACTTCAAAATGATTCAAAAATAAAATTTTTGTTTACCATGGAATTTCCCTATAGAGTATGAAACTACATACCCAGTAAGGGTAGATTAACCATTCCCCAGAATGATGGAAAATATATAATTGACCAACTATATTCAAGTTTACTCCCCTTAGATACATATCTTAAAATAAAATCAACTTGTAGTATCCATACATGGATTTTTTATAATAAAAACACACTCCCTTATTTATGATTACATTGGTTATTCTCCAAAATAATATTTTATCATAAAGGGTTATCCTTAAATTTTTTGCATCCTATTTTCCATGGTAACTAATATTTGATGTAATACCTACTATAGAGACAAATAATTTAAAATCCTATATGTTACATCTTAACCGATGAATATTATTTACATTACATTATGAACCACACTAGAATCATATTTCTTTACTATATTTGGTAACTTAGAAATAATAAAAACCGGCTCATTAGATATCTACATCACCTCCCACTAATTCCTTTGTAACTAACAACATTCTATGAAATTTAAAACATTAATCCATTCTTCAAAACTGTTAGAAGAAAACATACTAAAGGGTGATCTTAGATTATATTTATGTTTAAAAAAGTGATAATAGTGATAACATAAACATAAAATGAGCATAATGGAATGAGAATATGAAGTTAATATTTGAGAACCATAACCTTCATATCAAAGATCATAATATTGAGATATAGAATAAATCATAATAGTTCCCAAAACATGAATCATAAAGGAATAAATGATCATGATCTAAGAGATAATGTCATTGGAAAAAAATATAACTTTATGGAATATGAAATAGTATGGAAAATCAATTTTTTAGTCAAGGATCTCTGCAAATATTATTATAGAATTTTTTTGACTTTTAATCCCATTATAGCCTTAGTCAAGGATCACACCCTTCCCTTACTGAATTGGGTTAACTCTAAATTCAATTATTTATTATCTAATTATATATCCATATTTTCCCAATTCATTTGAAGGATATATATTTCTAGGCCTATACATCACATAATCATATTCTTTTATTATGTGTTCCACATTATCATAAATCAATAGTTATATACTATTACTCATAAGAGGGAAATAGGTTTCATAATAATTTCAATATTTCTATGTAATATAACCCATATTAAATCATAATTTAAATTTATTGGTGTTATTATAAATTAATATTTTATTTAAAAGATCTATAAGACATTTCTGGAGGAAAATACCATTTTTTATTTGAATTCAAATGTTAAAAATATAAAAATTTCAAATAAATTATCGAAAATATTTTTCTTTGAAAATAACTGCTGATACTTCTAATTGAATATTCAAATAATTGAGTTGTAATGATGGTGGAATTTTGTTTTTATTCATTATACGTTAAAATAATGATTCTTTTCAAATTTTTGGTAATAGGTCAAAATTTCCTCATTCATTTAATGATAAGAAGATTCTATAGAAACCATTTTTTAATAATAAATAATTGTTAGTAATTAAATTAATTTTTTTTATATTATTAAAAATAATTTTTAATAACATTTAATGAAATCATATACATGGGAAACTATGAATTTTCAACAGAAGAGAAAACTAAAGTCTGTTTTCATTAAAAACATTCATTTGGACTCTTATATTAATTTAATAGAGGGAAATAAATGGAAAAAATTAAATATTAATAAATAACCATAAGAGAATAATATTCATTGTATTTTTATAACTTATGTAACGAAATTACTTTATCAAAAATATAATCATAAATAATCCTAATAAACAATTACATTGTTATATAAAACATTAACATCATTTTTTTCTACATTCGAATGTGCTCTAAAATCCATTATAAATAATTTAAATTTGTAATAAATTTATAAAATAATGAGGTCAAAATTTATAATATTATATATTATCCAATTGTAACATTTCAACACAGTTTGTCAAGATTTCAATATTAAAATTTCCTTTTCAAAGTGTTAACTATTAAAACATTCATTTCTAAGTGTTAAATATTAAAATAATCATTTTCATTCCACGTATGTTGATCATCTTTTAATAAAAAAAATCGATGATTATAATAAAATAAAATATATTAAATATATTTATCTCTAGATTCAACTATAAATGTTATAGATATAATAATTTAATAAATTTTTCAAGGAGGCGGTTGATTGTATGTACACAGAAACGAAGTTTTCACTTTCCAATGGATGGAATGAATGGATGAAAAATAATTTTAAACATTAAAAACCTAATTATATCATATATATATACATACATATATATATATATATATTAATCTATCCATGTGTTTCATCCATGTAATGAAAAAAAATAAAAATATATCACATTTCTTCTTTATAGTGGTGCTTTGTAAGTATACATGAGCGATATTACCATTTTTTAATAGATAGGATGGTAAGAATGTGGATATGGTTTTATAATTAAAAAATTAAAATTATAATTGTTTTATAAATATCATATATGTTATTTAAAGTGATTATCAAAAAATCGATTAACTGGTGTGTTGGAAAATTATTTTTATCGCAATGTGGTAGTGGTAGTCGACACATACACACAAAAATATATTTAAATTATTATTTTATGGAAAATAGGGTGGATAAGGGAGATTTAAATATCACAATAACATTTAATTGTATTTGTGATATTTAGTTGTTAATGTTATTATGAATAACATATATTTTCTGTGGGCATGGGAATAAATTAATTGAATGGGGCCAGTCATAACGATTAACTCTTCTTGGATTGACCTCTATTAAATTATTTCATAAAGACACTAGAAATGGTCATTAAAAGTACCAAAACCTCATATTTAGATCTAATTATAAATTAAAAATAATTTGGTAGAAATTGGGTGAGCTAGAAGGCTTAATTTGGTATGACTAAAATAGATATGCGGGGTCACTTTATATGGGAGGAAATGGACATACACGAGATTACTTATAAGATTTAAATATAATTAATTTATTCATCCTATATAATTCATTAAAATTTATATTAATTCTATTAAAGAGAGTATATTATATAAATATAATAGTCTAATGAAATTTAGATAGGTTTTGATGTTAATTTAGACCTTATAGTTTGATTTAACCCTTAATTTTTTTTTCAATTTTAACCATATATATTTTAATGATTTTTACATTCTTAATTTGTTATTAATTTAATTATAGGGAAAACATTATCTCACAAATGGATAGTGTAATTTAATTATTACCATTTATAATCCAACTTTTCCTCTATTAATATTATTGTGTTAATAGATAATCTAATATAAAATTATTTTTTCTAAAATAATTATAATGTCTTGTTTGACACTATTAACATAATATTACTTTTGATACATAAACATAGTTATATAATTAAATAATATAACTTTAACAAATATATAATATTTTATATTTATCTAAATAATATTTCAGTAAATATAAGTCGCACTAAAAATTTTACGTATTGAGTTTTTAAAATTATTTAAAAGATTTATCTACTAGTTGTGCAATTAGAGTGTTGGGCATTATGTAATAATTGAATATAATTATTTCATCAAAAAAAGTTAAAATATATCACTGTGAAATAAATTTCATAAGTATTTTGAATAAACAATTATAACAGAACTTATAATCTTTTTATCTATGGGTTAAAATTCGATAAATGTTAATGTCAATTGAGTGATATTATAGGATTGTTCTATAAAAACTAATTTAATTTCATTTTTAAGGGAAACTGGAATGAAGATGCCATATTCGAACCATGGATGGAAATGAGTGAAATAAACTCATCTTATAGAATAAATTTTTGTATAAGATAACTTTTATAGTGTTGTCCCAAAATTTTAACCATATTATACTAATGTTACCCTTACCAAGGTGAAAAATATTTTCTATGGTTACTATTAACAGTACAAAAAATAATAGATTACTATTTACCAAATTTGAAAACCCTATTTTAAAAATATGGAATCCATTTTTAGTGGTTCATCATATATATTTCATATGAATTTATTTTAAAATAATAGTTTAAAATTTGTGGAAAATTATTTTACTAAATAGTATATTTTTTAGTAGAATACTCAATTTATTCCCAAATCATTCCTAGAAAAATATTTTTGAAGGTTAAACTTTTTTATTGAATATATAATATTTAAATTTTAGTAAAATAATTCAAAAAATTGATTAATATAATTATTAATATAAAAAACCCAATTCTTTTATAAACATAGGTTTTCATAAAAACAACAATTTTATGTTCAAATAGTAACACTCTGAAATTTTAAGATATGAACATCATATTCAACAGAGTATATATAAGGAGATTGACATAAACATTACATAATCTCGAGTGAAGTCAATAATTTTACTTTATTACACATTTATTTTTTTGCAAGTTTAATGTGTTAAAAAATCAGGCAATAACTATACATATCAACTCAAATATTACAAAGTGGGAACCTTTACTCACTATCCATTTTTTATAAAATAGAAAACGAATTTAAAACAAAACATAATTTTGATTCATCATTAAACATTATAATTATTCCATGATCCCATCCTTGACTCTATTATTCATTAAACCATATGAACAACATTGCAAAACAAAAGATGACCATAAAATTCACAATACGAGATAAAAAAAATGAAAACCGTTAATCTTATGAAAACATGTAAAAATAAACACTTTATAATAATGTTATATTTTACACATTTAAAAAGTAGTAAACCTACTTCAAAGAATGAAATATCATAGAATACCATTTTTGAAGCAAAATATACCCATAAAACACCATATAAATCATCATATAACATATAAAGTTAACTTAAGACATAATCATACTTTAGTGGAATGACTATACAACCACCTTTCACCCACAAACCTTGTAATGACCCAATTTTTTTCAATGGAAAATTTCCTTCTTATATTTATGTCATAAAATAACATGAAAACAAAAAATAATAAACAACTAAGTGATAATTTACCTTTAAACATAAGTTTCTCACAACTATGTTTTGAATTTTGAAAATCTGACATACATGGTTGTGTTCAAGATGATTTTTGGAGTCTAAAGAAATAAAAATAGTTATTGGTGAATAGTAACATACCCTTGGGAATAGTAACATACCCTTATGAATAATAATTTGACCCTTATGAATAGTTAACCATCCAACATAATAGTAACATTACCTATGAATAATAAAATAAAATTTAGACATCTTAAGAAGTGACAATTTGACCTTAGTAAACGTTTTGGTATTTTGTAAGTCATAAATAATTAATTCTTATTAATTAATTAATTTAAAAGAATATTAGTTTCCCTAAAAATTATTCATAAATTATTTAATAAATGTGTTATAGTATTAATATAATTTTATAAGACCCTACGTAATTTTTGAATGCACTATAAAATCGGTTTTAATCTTAAAACATGTTTTTTTAAAACAAATTATGCTTTTAATTAAATTTTAAATTAATAATATTTAGATTTTTTTTAAAAACATGGACTTCATTTTTGAATTCTACACATCAAAAAATGGTTGGGGAAACTTTTTTGGATTTTTCTGAGATACATGAATTCTTGATGAATAGTGGAATACCATAATTTACAAAATAAGCTAAATAAGATAATGATAGGTTCATCTGTGATGTTCTGCTGATGTAAGCCCACATGGTTCGGGATTACATTATAAAATCACTATTCTTGGTCACCCAAGACTCACTATTCCTTGTCTTTTGTGGAAATAAAAAACTAATGAATTTTATATTAAGGAAACCCCTCTCCCCTCCACTATAAAAGCCACCCTTCACACCCTCATCTCCTCACACCTCTCAAGCTCCAAGACTTCACTAAAACTGGCCCATAAACCTTCCCTATATACTTCCCCATGTCCAAGAGCTGTTGGTCTCATAAACATACCAAGGTTAGGCCCTTAAGGAGGTTCCCAAGAGAAGGATTCAAGAGGAAATTTCTCTCCCTCTTCTCCATTAATTTCCTTTCATGTTCAAGTTCATTTCTTGATCTGTCCCCACCTATCGTCATCCAAATTGTATTTTAACTCCATTATTATACATATACTGTACTTTTATGATTCAAATGGTATATTATATCATACACCCCCTTTCCCTCTTCCATTTATTTTATTAAAGAGAATGTTGTTCGTGAGGTGTTAATTTATCACCTTCAAGAATGACATGCATTTTTTCATTTCTACCTTTAGATCTGGTCATGAAACCATTTTTATGGTTGAACAAGAATATTTTATGTGTATTATGTTCTACTCAATGTTCTGTAAATAACCTATGGACATATTACTATGTGATAAGTTAAAAGAAGTTCGTTGTGATCCAAAAACATCCCAAATTGACCAAAATAACCATCATTTAATCTTTATCTAATGATTCATCCACATGGATATAATATAATTCATTAAAAGATCATTAAAAGTCTAGTAATATCATTAATTAAATTTAATATCATTTATATATGTTTACTCATGTTCTACCCAAACTTCAATTTAAGAATACAAGTGAACCACCCAAGAAAAAACATAAAATCGAACACCCCTGAACAATGTTTTTAATCTCTAGAAGTCATCCAAAGGAACATAATATGACATAATGAAACCAGAATTAATGCTATTAATTTAAAAATGGTTCTTTATTTCTAATTAATGAATATAATGTCATTATACAAGACATTAAAGTGAAATAAGCATTCAGGTACAGGGTAAGGGGAAATCTCGAACCCAATTTTCTTCCTTCGGGTTCTCCCTCTTTCACTCCATTTTTGATATGGTTACTCTTTAAAGATAATTTGTTCATAAAGTCCATTAATTTTTGGGATATACATGTTTTTCACTAGTTTTTATGTCTAACAAATGTTTTCTAGAAGAACTCTTCGTTTAAGAACACCCCTTTTTTCTCACTCAAAGTGGACGGTTCTTGTAACTTGTGTGCTATTCCCTCTTTCTATGGGTAACCCAAATCTTATGAATGTGTTATTATGAGATGAAACCCATTCCTTTTCATGGGTTCATTATGTTAATTTATGTTATATGTTCATTATGGCATGAATGATAAATGATAATGTTATGATGTGACGGGATCACCTAGAATTATATAGAACAATATGAATGTTTATATGTGATGGGTGTGCCTGGAATTATATAGTGCTCCAATGAATTGGGTAAAGTGTTGAATCTCAGGAGTAAATGTGAAATGATGTTTGAAAAAGATTCTAGCTTGGTTCACATGTATTTGTGGTAGTTAACCACTATGACATGATATTTCATTTTTATGCATTGACACCTTTCAAGTATTTTATTTATTCTCCTCTCATGTTCATGATCTTTTGCCTGTGTTATGATTATGCTCACCCCATGATATATTTTTCTTATATATCCTCTTACTAGTCTTCTATCTCACCCCTTTTTATGTATATCCTCATGTTTCTATATGTACTAAGGAGATAACAAGAGCCAATAAGAAGCTAGAGAAGAATAAATTAAATAAATGATTATGCTAGATGTTATATTTTGTTATTTATGGTCCCAGTTTTCCCAAGACACTGAACCTTTGGATCCTCTATGTGTAATAATAATATTATTTTTTATTTTAAATGATTTAATAGTAATGTAAAAATTGTTCGGGTCTCTATAGTTGGTATCAGAGGCAAGGTTTAGTTAATTTGGGAATTAGGATTAGTTAACCCTAGAAGAAACCTATAACGTGAGACTATGTACAAATATGTACACAAGAATATTTACCTAGGGATCCCATATGTTATGTTTTTGGTATAAATTGTTTAACTTAATAAGTTATTCGTGACTTGTTTACTTATGTTTCGTTCTAACATTTTCTATTTTTGAAAATGGAGGGAACCAGGTGAAATCAGGCCAGCAACTCATGTGAGGGTCAATGCAACGATTGCTCGAACGACATCCCCAATGATTTGGGAGGTGGAGTTAAAAACATCATGGTGATGGTTACCCAATTATATGAGGTTATGAATAATAACCATAATAAAGGGGAACATCCTCCTTCACCAAAGAGGGGGCAACTGGCTATTGAATGTTTTATGTGGCAATGACCACTAACATTTTGTGGATCTTCTGATCCACTAGTTGCTGAATAGTGGGTCAAATCCATGGATAAGATCTTTTTTGTTCTTCACTCTTCTGAGATGGAGAAGGTGACCCTACCTGTTTATCGTCTAGATGGAGAATCTGATCAATGGTGGGCTTTTATTAAGAACACCTTGCCATGGGAAGAAATTTAAGAGATGGAATGGGAAGACGTTAAGATAATGTTTCATAATAAGTATTTCCCACAAACTCTTCGCAAAATGATGGAGAGAGAATTGATAGAGCTCAAGAAAAAATAATTAGAATCTATCACAACCTATGAAGTTATTTTCACAAGGCTTGCAAGGTATGCTTCGGGTTTTGTTATCAACAATGATAGAAAAATTGATAGATTTTTTAGTGGATTAAAACCACACCTTAGAAAGGCTCTTGCAATTTGAGACATTGGGAGTTATGATGAAGTTGTTCAGTGTGATCTCAAAGTGAAGATTGAGTTTGGAGAATGGTCCCATGGATATGGGGATAAGAATCAAAAGATGGAGTTTCAGGACGGAGGATTTAGTGACAATGGTGGGAAGAAAAATCAACGACCCACATGCCAAAAATGTGGGAAGTTGCACCATGGTAACTGCCTCAAAAGGATGGGGAAATGCTTCAAGTGTGGGAAAGAAGGAAACCATACTCAGGAGATTCGAAAAGACACAAAAAGGAAGGAGAATGTAGCCGATGAAAGGAGATAACCACTCGTGGTTCAATGTTACAACTGTAAGGAGCTAGGGCACTATGCAAACCAGTGCACTAAACCTAGAGTTCTCGAGGGTAATCAGCATCTGCAGCCACCAATGCGAAAAGAACAAGGGAAGGCTCATGCCATCACTATTGAGGAGGTGAATCATGATAATTAAGTCTTACAAGTTACAATTTCTATTCACTCAAGAATGGAAAAAGTATTATTTGATTCTGGTTCTACGCAATCCTTTATATCTTGCAAGTTTTCTAGAACTATTGAATTGAATCCCTGAAACCTTGAAGTAGAGATATATATAGAAACACCAAGTGGTGAAATCATTTTAACCCAAGTGTTTGACTCTTCTCATGTTGGCGTATGTGGGAAGATTCTTCTAGAAAATCTCGTAATACTTCCCTTGGAAGATTTCGACACTATAATGGGGATGGAATGGATCTCGTTATATAGAGCGCATATCAACTATCAGGAAAAGGAAATATATTTTCATATTCTGAACCATCCCATGCTCCTCTAAAAATGAAAGGAAGATTATTAGTCTCTATTGAAAAATCCTTCAATGGTGTGGGTGCTGATTTCCTATGGAGAAGCATACCTCGCCCAAATGGTTGAGTCATAGGAAAGTTCCAACCTTGAGGAAATGACCATCGTGATGGAATACAATGATGTATTTCTCGAAGAGTTATGCGGAATTCCCCTGGATCGTGAGGTAGAATTCTCAATTGAACTCATACCTGGAGCTACTCCTATCTCGAAGTGTCCATATAGGATGTCTCCAATCGAACTGGAGGAGTTAAAGAAGCAGCTGCAAGAGAATCTGGACAAAGAGCTCATATGACCTAGTGCATCACCTTGGGGTGCGCCATTTCTCTTTGTGAAGAAGAAGGATGGAACCATGCGGCTATGTATCTATTATCAGGAACTCAAAAATATCACCATAAAGAACAAGTATCCTCTCCCAAGGATTTATGACTTGTTCGACCAGTTAAGAGGAGCTAAATACTTCTCAAAGGTGTATCTTCGTTCTGTATATCATCAGGTAAAGGTGAAGAAGGAAGATATTTAGAAGACTGCATTCCGTATAAAGTATGGGAACTATGAGTTTTTAGTGAGGCCCTTTGGACTTACTAATTCCCCTGAAATCTTCATGGATTTGAATAATATAGTCTTTAGACATTACCTCGACAAATTTGGGGTACTGTTTATTGATGATATTCTCATCTACTTCAAGAGCAAGGAGGAACTTAATGAACATCTACGACTTCTGTTTGTGATATTGAGAAAGGAGAATTTGTACGCCATGTTCACCTAGTGTGACTTTCTGATGAATCAAGTCTTGTTCTTGGGACATGTGATCAAAAGTGAGGGAATTTCTGTGGATCCTTCAAAGACAAAGGAGATTGAAGAATGGCCTAGGCCTTCTATTGTCAAAGAAATCCATATTTTTCTTGGATTAGCTGGGTACTATCGACGTTTTGTGAGAAAATTATCACAATTTTTATGCCCACTAACATTGTTTACAAGGAAAGGGTTAAAGTATGTCTGTACAGAAGAATGTTAGGGAAGCTTCAAGGAGCTAAAGGGAAGGCTAATCACGACACATGTACTGACACTACCAAAAAGTGGAGAACGTTTTGTGATATATAGTGATGCTTCAAAGAAAGTATTGGGTTGTGTACTCATGCAAAATGATAATGTTAGAGCCTACGTCTCACGACAGTTGATGATCCATGAGAAAAACTACATGACGCATGATCTAGAGCTGGCAGTCGTGATTTTTCATTGAAAATCTAGTGGCACTACCTTAATGGTGAGAAGTGTGACATATACACCAACCACAAGAGCCTAAAGTATATATTCATGCAAAAGGATCTCAATATGCGTCAAAGGAAATAGATGGAGCTAATCAAGGATTACGATTGAACTATTCACTATCATCCTGGAAAGGCAAACAAGGTAGAAAATGCTCTAAGAAGAAAAGAACCTTCTACTCTATCTATGTTACAGATTGAGAAAGACCATAACTTCTTGGATATGCAATGAATGGATTTGGAAATCATAAGGGAAGGGGATACATCCTACCTTGTGCAAATGATTGTGCAACCATCCATCCAGGAGAAGATTAATGAAGCACAAAGGGATTATGTGGATATACAGAAGAGGGTGAATGCAATAAAGGAAGGGAAGCTACAAGAGTTCCATATCGATGATGATGGTGTGATTCGATTTGGAATGCGGCTTTGTGTGCCTTCATCACCTGGGATATAGAAGGAGCTATTGAATAATGCACATAGCTAAACTTTCTCTATCCATCCTGGGAGTACCAAGACGTATCGTGATCTCAGAAGACACTTCTGGTGGGATAACATGAAGAAGGTGATTGTGGAATATATATCAATGTTTTTGGTATGTCAGCAAGTTAAAGCTGAGAAACAAAAGTCCAAATCTATGATGCATCCATTTCCTATATCCATGTGGAAATTGGAAAATATTACTATGGACTTTTTCACAGGTCTCCCAAAGATGTAAAAGGGAAATACTGCGATATGGGTTGTGGTTGACAGACTCACCTAGACTTCTCATTTTATCCCTATTCAGGAAGACCTCTCACTTGAAAAACTTGCAAAGATATATGTGAAGGAAGTGGTGAGATTTCATGGTTTTCCATTCTCAATTGCCTCTGACCGTGATCCACGGATCACATCTAAATTATAGAGGAGACTTCAAGATGCTTTGAGTACTCAATTAAATTTCAGCACAGCCTATCACCCCAAATTGATAGCCAGTCTGAAAGGACTATTCAGACGATTGAAGATATGCTAAGATCATGATATCTAGAATTCAAAGGTGGATGGGATAAGCATCTCCCATTGTTTGAGTTCTCATACAATAATATCTTCCACTTGAGTATTCATATGGATCCATATGAAGATCTTTATGGGAATTGATGTAGAACTCTGACCTGTTGGGATGAAGTTGGAGAAAGAAAGATTCGAGGATCCGTTCTTGTTCATGAGATGACATAGAAGGTTCAATTCATCCAAGAACACATAAAGCTTCTCTAAGATGGCAAAGAGCTATGTTGACAACCTTCTAAGGGACATGTAGTTCGATGTTGGAGATAAAGTCTTCCTTCGAATATCTCCATGGAAGAGAGTCATGCGATTTTGGAAGAAATGGAAGTTAATCCCAAGGTATATTGTCCCCTTTGAGATCCTTGACCTCATAGGAGTCGTGGCCTATCGTCTTGCACTTACACAAAATATGGCTCAAGTCCATGATGTGTTTCATGTATCACTACTGAGGAAGTACATACCAGACCGCTCACATGTACTAAACATAGAGGTGGTGCAGCTGGAAGATGATCTCTCCTATGAGGAACATCCAGTAGAGATTCTGGATCAGAGAGATAAGGTTCTACACAACAAGACAACCGATCTTGTCAGTGTTATGGAGGAACCATAAGTTTGAGGAAGCAACTTGGGAACCAGAATAGGTAATGAAGGAGAAGAACCCCCACCTGTTTGTGTAAAGTGAAATTTTGGGGGCGAAATTCCTTAAGGGGGGAAGAATGTAACGACCGAATGTTTTTCAATGGGAAATTACCTTCCTTTATTTATGTCATAAAATAACATGAAAACACAAAATAATAAACTACTCAGTAATTAGTGACCTTTAAACATAAGTTTGTCACTCCTATGTTTGGAATTTTGATAATCTGACATACACGATTGTGTTCAAGATGATTTTTGGAGTCTAATGAAACAAAAATAATTTTTGGTGAATAGTAACGTGTCCTTAGGAATAGAAACATACTCTTATGAATAGTAATATTACCCTTATTAATAGTAAATCATCCAAAATAAGTGTAACATTACATATGAATAATAAAATAAAATTTAGATATATTAGAAAATGACAATTTGATCTTAGTAAACGTTTCGGTATTTTGTAAGTCATAAATAATTAATTATAATTAATTAATTAACTTAAAGGAATATTTATTTCCATAAAATGTATTCATAAATTATTGAATCAATATCTTATAGTTTTTAGATAATTTTATAAGACCCTACGTAATTTTTGAAAGCACTAGAAAATCAGTTGTAATCTTAAAAAATGTTTTTTAAGTAAATTATGATTTTAATTAAATATTAAATTAATAATATTTAGAAAATTATTTTTGAAAAAATGGAATTCATTTTTGGATTCTACATATCAGAAAATAGTTGGGGTAAATTTTTGGGATTTTTCTGAGATACTTGAATTTTTATGAATAGTGAAATACCGTAATTTACAAAATAAGCTAAATAAGCTAATTATTGGGTCATGTGTGATTTTCTGCTGATGTAAGACCACTTGGTTTGGGATTACATTATAAATTTATTGTTACTAGTTATCCAAGACTCACTATTCCTTATCTTGTGGGGAAATGATAAACTAATGAAATTTATATTAAGGAAACCCCTCTCTCATCCACTATAAAAGCCACCCTTCCCACCCTCATTTCCTCACACCTCTCAAGCTCCAGGACTTCTCTAAACTCTGCCCAAAAACCTTCTCTATCCCCTCCCCCACATCCAAGATCTTTTGTTCTCATCAAAATACCATGCATATGCTCTTAAGGAGGTTCTCAAGAGAAGGATTCAAGAGGTAATTTCCCTCCCTCATCTCCTTTAATTTCCCTTCAAGTTCAAGTTCATTTCTTGATCTCTCTCCACCTATCTTCAACCAAATTGTATTTTAACTCTAGTACTATAAATATAATTTATTTTATGATTCTAATTGTATATTATATCATCCAACCCCTTTCCCTCTCCCTTTTATTTTTTTTAAGAGAACGTTGTTCGTGAGGTATTAATTAACCACCTTCAAGAACAACATGCATTATTCTTCCATTTCTACCTACAGATATGGTCATAAAACCATTTTTATTGTTGCAACAGAATAATTTATGTGTATTATGTTCTATTTAATGTTCTGTAAATAACCTATGGACATATTACTAAGTGATTTTTTAAAACAAGTTCGTTGTGATCCAAAAACCGCCCAAATTGACCCAAATAACCGCCATTTAATTCTTATCTAATGATTCATACACATGGATCTAATATAATTAATTATAAGATAATTAAAACTCCTTTAATATCATTAATTAAATGTAATATCATTTCTGGATGACTACTCATGTTCTACCCAAACATCAATTTAAGAATACAAGTGAACCACCAAAGAAAAACAATTAAAACAAACATCCCCGAACAATGTTTTTAAAATCTATAAGTAATCAAAAGGAACATAATATGAAATAATGAAACCAGAATGAACCCTGTTAATGTAAAAATGGTTCCATATTTCTAATTAATTAATATAATGTCATTATATAGGACATTAAAGAGAAGGACACATTCAGGTACAAGGTAAGGGGAAATCGCGAACCCAATTTTTATTCTTCGGGTTCCCCCTCATTCACTCAATTTTTGATATGGTTACTCATTAAATATCATTTGTTCATCATTGAATTTACTTTTCTGTGATATACATGTTTTTCACTGGTTTTTATTTCCAAAAAATGTTTTCCAAAATAACTCTTCTTTTAAGAACACCCCTTTTACTTCTCACTCAAAGTGGACAGTTCTTGTAACATGTGTGTTATTCCATCTTTATTTTGGGAATCCAATGCTTATGAATGTTTTATTATGAGATGAAAACATTCCTTTTCATGGGTTCATTGTGTTAATTTATGTTATATGTTCATTGTTTCATGCATGATAAATGATAATGTTGTGATGTGACGGGGGCGCTCAGAATTATATAGCGCAATATGAATGTTTAAATGTAACAGGTGCGCCCATAATTATATAGCGCTCCAATGCATTGGGTAAAGTGATGAATCACATGAGTAAATGTTAAATTATGTGTGAAAAATATTATATATTGGTTCACAAGTATTTGTGGTAGTTATCCACTTAGACATGATGTTTAATTTTTATGCAGTGCCACATTTCACGTCTTTTATTTATGCTCCTCTCATGTTAATGATCATTTTCCTATGTTATGATTATACTCACCCCCATGATATATTGTTCTTGTATATCCTCTTACTAGGAATCTAGGTCACCCCTTTTGATGTGTATCCTCAGTTGGCTACATGTACTAAGGAGAGGACAAATGCCAATAAGAAGCTAAAGAAGAATAAATTAAATAAATGCTTATGCTAGATGTTATATTTTGTTATGTATGGTCCCAGTTTTCCCAAGACACTAAAACTTTGGATCCTATATGTGTAATACTATTATGTTGTTTATCTTTTAAATGATGTAATGTTAATGTAAGAAAAGGTCAGGTCGCTATAACCCTCTTACAAATGGAATAACCATACAGCTGAATTCCATACCAAATGAATTGAAGATTATAACATAACCACCGTTCCATGGATTATCATGGAACTAATAGTCTATGGTTTATCACGTAACCACTCATCATTATTTTATCACATTACCACCCATCAAATATAAAAGTTCCATTATATAGTCACAACGCCTAAAAGATTGGAATTTTCTACATTTTACTCATAAAAATCCATTTTCAATCACAATAAATCATTTAAATATATTTCAATAGTCAATCCACATAAAAAATCACTTTCAATAAAAAAAATAAAAAAATATAATAAGGTATTTTCCATTAAAAACATTAATTCTAATAGAGAAACACAAATATCAAATAACATTTATAGTGATGGAGAAGTCATTATCACCATATATGTTAAAAATTTACCTTAAAAGGTTTTTTATAAAAATATTCCTTTTTAAAACACTTTAATTAAATTATAATTCAAGGGGGTTTATAATACACCATATAAATGAAGGTGGTGTATATTATCAAATTTTCCCTCACTGAAAAGAGACTTGGATGAAGTCCCTTACAACTAGAGAAAACATGAATAAAATTAATTAAATAATAATATTAAAAAAATAGAATATCTGTAGAATAAGGATATTCATGATATAATATGTAAATTGTTTGTATATACACCATATAAATGTCAATTGGTTTATAATAATAAATAAGACTCAATTGAATGTAAATTGAGACAAAATCACATTCCTCTAGTGTGAATCTTCTCATAATTTATTTATCTTCTGGAATAATATACTTAGCTTAATTTCTACATTCATGAGTATAGTTTTCATGTTCTTTATTTCTTTTATATTACATATTATAATGTTAAAACATTTATATAATGATTTAAATTCATGTTCGATGTTTTGTCGATATTTGGAACTTGAGTAGAAGATGAACTTGGTATGATTTCAATATTCTATGTGTTCAAAATTACATCATATATAGAACAACATTAATGAAATTATTATCATTTTTAAACACAGATTATACCTTTAAATCAAACCATGAATATTGGTTATAAAAAATGAACAACGTTATAATCAGTGAGATGGTAAGTTCTACAAATGCATGCAGAACCTTTTTCAATTTTCACTGATCATTATTGATAGAAGATAAGTATTATTTTATATTTATGTATTGATAAAAACATAATTAAATGTAATATTTATCATTAAAATATAATTATATATATATATATCATACAATTGATATAGGGAATAAAAATGAGTCACATCACTTCATGGAGGTGATAGTTCACACGCACGCATGAATAATTAGTACCTTTCCCATATAATGGAAGTAGAGATAGATTTATGTGATGACATTATCATTATAACATCTTAGTATATTTATGATACTAGAGTTATTATTTAATCTATGAAGTTGAAGTTTTTAATGATATGGAAGAAGTTATAAAATAGAAATACCTAATGAAAACTATACCTCTTCATCGATTGAACACAATTGAAGGACACCATAACATCTCTATGGAGGGTGTAATTCCTAATCCATGGCCTCAGGAATGTAGGGAGGTGCTCTAGAAAGTGGTTTAGGAAGATCATGTTCTCTTTTTATAGGATATGGGATAGGCACACATAGAAATTATTAAATGTATTAAATTAATATAAATTATAATTACATTCCTAATGGGAAAAAATTCATTTATTTATAATATAGGGTGTGTATGGGTTGAAATATAATCAACCAAAAAAATGAGAAAAGTTTTATTAATTGGTATGTTTTAATACCATTTTACTCATACGATTTTACCATCTAATTTACACTTAGAGGGTTAAAATAATTACCAAATCATACAAAATGACCAATGAATGTGTATTTAATTAATTTTTTAGAGTTATATATATATTTTTACTGAATGTAATATTTTTTAAATTTAATTAATTTAGTTATATATTTTATATTTTAAAATATGAAGTATGTCAATTTTGGAACAACTCATTGCATGACTTTTTTAAAATATCGTAACAACGTGATTCCTTCAAAAAAAACATTAACATAGACCCAACAAGTCATATATATCCATAATATTTGTGTACAAAATCAAATATCATTTATTTGGTTAATTCGTTAATAAATCTATTACTACATCATCTCTGTATCATAATTAAATTTAATTATTTAATTCAAAAAAAATTATAAATAAATTACAATGATATAAGTTATATTTTTATATTTATAAGGACTATTAATATAAAAATATATCACAAACATAACTCTATTTTAAAAAAAATAGTAAGAAGAGATAGATTTATTTTATATATTCCTTTGCATTAAATTAAATGTTATAAATGTCAAAATAGCACCCAAGTTGCTTCCAAAGGACGCAATTTCAGCCTATGGATGTTCATGATCAAAACTAACTCATCCAATAATATTATAACAAGTTTTAGGGTAACTATATAATATTATAATATTAATTTAACCTTTAATTACCATATTTACCATCATGATAAAAAAAATAATAAAAATATTATACAAAAATTATTATTTTGATTCCACTAGACCAAAATTTTCATATTGATTAAAAAAATGTTGATTTTTTTGAATTTTATTTCAAATAAGTGGTTAAATTATGTTTGAAACCAATCGTGTTTATGGATTTAAAAAATAGGATTTTAATGTAAATCATTCAAAAGTTCACATAGTTTTTCTATTTAACTTTTATTTAAAATTACATCCAATGAAATACATTGGATTAATTGATAAAAATAATCTAATTATAAATTAAAATCATGTAAAAGTGTAATCCAAAATTATAATGAAATTATATGAATATCAGTTTTGAATTAAAATACAGAATTTTTAACTACTCATTAAAATATGAATTTTATTAAAAATATTACAAAATTCAACAGAAGTAAATTTTTATTTCCTAGTCCCAAATAAAATGATTATTTTATAAAATAGAACATATCAAGGTGAAAATAAAATAAATAAAAAGGGTTATCTCTCAAAAGGGAAAAATATTTATTAGAAATAATTGATTATTTTACTCATAAATTAGATTTATTCTCATTTTAAGCCTCTAAAATTTATTGGAAGAAAGAAAAAATATTTTATAAAAATCTGTATCCATAGTATTGTTAGTTATATTAATTCGTAATAATAAAAAAAATATGTGATAACTAACATTTAAAATAATAATATTAGAACATATTATTTTTTTCATTATAACTGAGTCCTGTATAAAACCGAGGATTTCAGAGAAACCAATTTTTTTGATTCATGTACGCTATCAAACATGACACCCATTTAAGGTAAAATTATTATCTAATTCATAAATATTTAAAATTATGAAAATGAATTATTCTATTTATATGGGTAATGTTACATCCTCTCCCGCTTTTGTAAATTTCATCATCAAAATTATAATCTTGGGCTTGGTAAATAAGGAATAACTTTTCAAAATTACAGCATTAAAATCCCACATTAGAAAAAGATTCATTAGAACATACACTTTCAAAGAACGAATGTGGATTAAAAAGTTCACTGGGATAACACATACCAAGATTCCATGGAGGAAAGCATCTATATGGAAGAAAAAACTAACAAAACCTTTTTGAAGGAGAGTGATATAAAATAGGATTAGGAGAAAGTTGAAATTCAAAAAACCACAAAATTGTGATGGGTAAGACAGTCATTGATTTCTTAGTAGAAAAAGTAAACATAAATGGTTTTTGTTTTAACATCATTTTAGTAGAGTTTTAGAATTACATTACTACTTATAATAAGAAAACAAGGAAATTTACAAACATGAAATGTAGAGTTTCATCAATTAATCAAATTTCACCACAAAATCATATTTTTCTCCAAACAATGAGTATTTGAGATGATTTTTTCTATCCAGACAAAGTAAAATAGACTTAAATATAATCACATAATCCAAAAAAGATTAAATATTATTTCACTTATATTTAGACATTAATCATTAAAAAGATTTTAATAAAAAAACGAAAAAGAGCTATATAATGAAAAACTACTTCAATATCAAAAATTCAACACCAATATCCAAAGATCAACAAATACCACTTGATAAATAACTATCCTTAAATCCCTCCAAATAATCCAAAAAATATTTGAAACCCGAAATACCTATGAATTTGAAAACATAGTCTTCCAAGTTCAATTTTAATATGTATCTCCAAATAACATCAACCACTCTTAATGACTCATACCAACAAGTAACTAACCAAATCACAAAATATCCAAGATAGGTTAATAATTTCCATAAATAAACTAATTCCCCATAATTCAACAATAAAATTATATATTATTATATAATAAATCTCAACCGTTAGTCATCAAATAAAATACCATAATATTCTATTAACCTTAATAATGAAAAGTTCATAAGACTTTGAACGTCTTGAAAATTAAAATTTATAACTTAATCCCGCAATAATTTTCATATTCCTATGATATTACTTTGATAAAACATAATTTCCCAAAACCATATTATACTTCTTCCATAAAATCATTTAACTAAAAATATAATGATATACTAACCAATGACTTCCCCTAGGCCAGTGATTATCAATAAACCCTTATCACACATCAGTTGTGGGTTCGATTTTTATAGCCTTATCCGATGTGATAGACTACCCCCTTCATTTGGGATGTCTTTTTCCATAAATTATATAATTTTAAATAATTTAAAAAACGGTCTAAAATCAACATAAATTATCATAACATATTTTACCATCAAATTTTACCTCACACAGTTTATTTTGAAACATAAAACATAATGACCCATAATGACCTCAAAACCAACATTAATACAAACCCTAATGGTTATTTATAACCTTGTAATTATTTCTATACAAGAAAAGATAATTGTTCATCAAATATTGTTTTCACATAACAAAAATCAGAGATTACCATAATAGAAAAGAGTCTTCTAATGTAATCCTAGCATCGAAAAGTGCATTAAATGTCATAAGATTCAATAATTTCAAAACATGAGACAAGAAATAATCCATATCGTTCATAGATTATTTTTCATTTCCTCATCATGAATTAGAGTAGAAATACGTATTTATGAACATATACTTTCATGGTAATCTTGATTCCATTCTCAAATATTCATCCTATGACATTAATTTTCATAATGATTATAATCCCAATATTTAAAAAATTCAACAGATAACTCAAAAAGAACTTCTTTCCTTTTATTAAATTAAACTGAATTATTCCATGTTTCCTTGGAAGGTTATTTATTTATGACCTTAATTACCACATCTTTAAAATATTCAGTTACAATTAAAAAAATTTCATAGGTGTTTTATTCCACATCCTCGACACATCTTTCATGGAGTATAATTACCCTTATGATTATTACTTAACCTCTATAGTGATTCATTTCTCAAAATTTAATGCATCAGAAAAATCAAAAAGGTTCAAGTGGTTAATCATTACTCCCACCAGTTGGTTTCAAATGACCATGAGTTTTCTCATTGAATCTCCCATTTCATTAATTTTCTTATTCAAAAAACAACCACATTTTTCTTTGCATCCATTATTACTTTTTTCCTAACTCGATCAATACATTTTCTAATAACAGAATGGTTAGTGTGAGTATATCATTAAAATCATTATATACTATCATATGAGGAATATAAACTCTAGGATATAATTATTCATGTTTTCTAAAACTCATTAAACAATTCTAAAATAATAGTTATTCTCTTTTTATGATAACCATTGTGGTTAAATATAACTTTAAACTTATTCTTAAATATCTCCCTAACCTCTTAAAATTTTCAATCCATCATATGATACCAACTATATGGCCTAATAAATTATATTACATAATATTGAGTTAACATAATTATTTGATTTTCTTTCACATTGGTGGTATTTTCAAGTTTATTTCTTTAAATAATTAGGCCATAACTAATGCATAACAACTCAAATATTAAAATGTAGATAATTCTACTCAATATCCATTTTGTTATAAAATAATAAATGTTTAATAATAAACATGGTTTTTTTTCATGTTTAAACATCATAAATTTTCCTTGATCCCATACAACACACTATTAATCATTAAATTCTATGAAAATAATTTCAAATCATGGGATGATCATTAAAAGCTCACTAAGGGATACCCAAAGAAGGAAAGAGGATAGTCTTGTAAAAACATGTAATCCATGAATACTTTATCATAAATTAATAATCTTCATCATTATAAAGTAGTAAATACATTTAATTGAATATAGGCTCATTTATTTCCCTTTTTGGAATAAACAAAATTACCTTAAAAACCCATAGAAATCAACATATAAAATATAAATGTAACTTTAGACATAATCATACATAAATGGAATTAACATATGTCCGACTTCCATGCATATCACTCTTACAAATGGAATATCCATACGGGTGACTTCCATACCCATTGAATTGGATTTTATTATGTAACCACCTATCCTTGGATTATCATTGAACAACCCATGTTTTGTTTATCATATACCCACACTTATTTTGTTTATCACATAACCGCACGTCAAATATCTAAGTACCATTATACAGTCATAACACATAAAAGATTTAAATTTTCAACATTTCACACATAAAATTTCATTTTCATTCATAAAAAATCATTTCAAGATATTAAAATACTCAATACACATTAAAAATAATTTTCAATACTGAAACACCCATTATAGGGAATAATTGATATATTTTCCCATAAAAATAGTATGGTTTATAGAGGATTGACTGAAAATTAACTTTTTATTATAAACTCACTTTTTAGGAAAATTAAGAAACAAGTCCCAGTTAATCCAGAGGTGAATTATCTGAGGAGAAAGAAAATCCATCAAAGCAGAGCCTTAGACTATTAGTGCTTTCCTATCTATAAAGATTCCTTTTCATAAGCCATTCCTTCGCTGTCGGGTCATTTCCAATAACATCTTCAAGATGCCATACCATTTTATCCCAGGATTGAACATATTCTTCTTTGCTGATTTTCCCATCATTGAAGCCTCTCATCAAGATCATATCATGTTTGTCGATCCAATTCACCTGATCGCTATCGACCACCACTTGAATAGGTCTCCCCAACATCTCCGCCTCTTCCTGTGGTATGTTGACATAAATAAATTCCTCCACTATCTTCACCTTAGAATGGAAGACATGTTATTTAGAATCATTTTTCATTCGACTTAATTTATCATTGTTGATGTTTTCCTAGTCTGAAACCTGAGGCTTCTCCTGAAAAATAACCGTGATGGATGAAGACATATCCTTCTCACATGATTTTGATTTTTTACCTGATCTTGTTTCCATAGGTTTTGGAAAATTGGAGTAGTCCTTGCACCCTTTCCCCTTCTTTTTCCTAGGTGTTTTCTTATCCTCAAGAGCCTTAGTCTCCTCCTCTGACTCCACACCTTCTATAATTCCTCTATCCGGGTCATCGGGTGTATCCTGAAAAGGTTCATTGGTGTCCAAACACTCAAAGTAGTTTTGAGTGTGAACAATACTTTGAACTGTAGCTTTCCACACTATTTGAAAGTTGACCCCAGAAATACTCTACTTTCTTTGAGGTCCTTTTTCCACCCCTTCTGACCAAACCTAAATTTCCTTCCCAGGTAAACTCTTACCTTCAACTTGAGATGCCTGTGGAGGGGATTCAACAGTCCACACTGAAAACCCCAGGTCTTAGTCTCTCAAATCCTCATTAGGTCGATCAAAATTCTCCAATACTGTGGTTTCCTAAACTTGATTTACCATAAGAATATTCTGAATTGTCCTGCCAGCCGAGTGATTGTGCTGTATAGCATCATTCTCCTTCCTCCCCTGCAATTTCACTTTCCCATAATGACCATCTCGTCTGAAAACAATATATGAGTGACCCAATCTTCTGCAAGTCAATCAAAACTCCACCCAATGATAAAAAACAACATGTTGTTTGCACCGTACTTCCTCCACTACTTCGATCCACACTGATTCAACTCAAGGCCTCGACACATTCAGCTCCAAACACATGTGCGGGTTGATCAGATGACAAACCGAAGCAGTACGTGAATCCACACAGAGAAAACGACCCACAATATTTCCTAGCAGACGTAGAATTGAGGAATTATGACATGGTAGAGGAAGTTGGGGAAGACTAACCCAAACTGGAACCGTAGGAGAATCGCGATTCAGGTATAGGTCCTAGATCCACCGAAATAGATAGTAGCCGCATCCACTACACGCGACAGAGAAAATACAAAGTCCTGTAGTGAAGCACATCGCATAATCAAATTCCTTTTATTCAGAAGACCGACAACCTCTCGTTCATTTAGACCCTAATTATCGAAGACAAACCTGTCGAATTCATCCACCGAAGGCCTCTTGTTTTTAAATCGAGCGACCAGTGTTAGATGCAATAAGATCTCCACCTCTGTAAACTCCCGAATAGACAATGGAATCACAGTGTCGCCTTCCCGAATACCAGGTACCTTCGGGTCGAGGTTAATCAGAGGAAATCCGAGAATTGAATCTGGATCGGTGAAGGGATAGAAATCACGACTCCGGCCATGATGAGGAAGTCGGGAATCCTCCCCCCTCACTCCGACAAGAGGTGGAGGGGGAAGCGTCATTGACCCCATTAGGGTTAATCCATCGTCGTGTCGAGCTCCCTCTCCCGATCCAGATCTCGATGTTTCTTTTTATAGAGGATTCAAAATATTAAATAATGGTTACGGTGGTGGATAATTCATTGTCATCATATAAATTAAAACATTTAATTTAATATTTACTAATACTGTTAATATATAAATATTCATTTTTAATCCTTTTAATGATATTATATGTCAAATGGGTTCATTATAAATAGTATAAAATAAGGTGTTGTATATTATCAATATATGCTTCAATGAATGCAGATTGAGATGATGTCCCTTACAACATGAGAACAATTGAATAAAAATAATTAAAGAATAAAAATAAGAAAAACATATAATATGGGGAGAATAAGTAGATTCCTGAAATAATATATCCTAGGGATAGGTATAAAACATATAAATGTGAATTGCTTCATAACAACAAATTATTCTCAATAGAATATTAGTTGAGACGAAATCCCTTACCATGAGTTTGGATCATCTATTATGTTATTTATCTCCCTGAATAAAAAAATAGATTAATTTATACATTATTGAGAAAAAATTTCAGGTTAATTATTAATTCTATATCATTTAATACCATGTTATGACAATTACATAATTATTTATCTTCATGTTCGATGGTTTGTCGATATTTGGTACTTCAGTCAAATCTAAACATGGTATAATGTCAATAGTATTTATAGGCATACATAATTCATCTCAAGAATAATATTCATGAAATTAATGTAATTTTTAAAAATAAATTATACATTTTAATAAAACCATGACGTATGTTTATGAAAAATTAACAATGTTATAATCAAGGAGACATTAAGGCGTGCATACTAATGAATACCATTTTCCATTCATCATTGATCATTATGGATAGATGATAGATATTATTCTATCTTTCTAGAATCATAATAACATCATTATTATCGTATTAATAATTTAAAATTATTATATAACATACAACTGACATAATGAATAAAAATGACTCACATCACTTCTTTGAGGTGATGTTTCACATGTACGTAGGAATGAATAATTCATTCCCATTTAATGGAAGTGAATATGGATTTAGGTGCTGATATTTTTATGTAATCATCTTAGAATATTTAGTATATTGGTTTTATTATTTCATCTTTGATGAATAATATTTGAATGAAGTGTGAGAAGAAATAAAATAGAAACAAGTAAAGGGAATGATACCTCTTCTTTAGTTGATCGCCTTTTAAGAACACCTTAACACCTCTAAAGAGGATGTTATGCCAAAAATAAGGAATAAATAATGTGGGGAGAGATTCCAAGAAGTGGTTTGGGTAGGTATTGGATAATACAAATTTTTTTGTAAGTGTTATTAATAGAGAGTAATGGGTTCTTTTTTATGGTAGAGAAGAGAGACACCATTTTAAATTATTAAAAGTATTAAATTAATAAAAAATCATGTTAGATTCCAAAGGGTCCAACCAAATATAGTTAAAATTTAGGATGAGTATGTGTCAAAATAAAATCATAAAATTAATATTAAAATAGTTTTTGTATTTTTTCCAATCCTTATCATTTTATGACCTTTTAACTCTTACCATTTTATAATGTAATTTAAACATAAAGGGTCAAAATAATTTCCAAGTTAGGCCAAATGACCAAAGACTGAGAAATTAATGCCAATTTTAGAATTAAGTAAACTTTTTTAAAAATCATAGTTTTTTTATTAATTTTATAACATTTAATTAAATATTTTATATATTAAAATTTGAATCATATCAATTTGACACTATTCATTATATGACTTTTTTAAAATATCATTACAACATGATTCCATAAAACAATTTATATTAACTCAATAAAAAAATTTATAGTAATTCATAATGGTTGTGGATGGTATAAAATATTTCAAATCATATTTAATTCAATATTATTAATAACATTTATTTATTATTTCATTATTAAATATTTTACTTCAGCATCTATGTGTCACAATTAAATTCAATTATATAATTCAAAAAAATTATAAATAAATAACCATTATGTAGGTAATATTATTTCATTTATTATTACTACACATATTTGAATATATCACTAACATAACTACACATTAAAGTTTTTTAATAAGAACATACATATTTATGACATATTTTCCTTTATATTAAATTAAATGTTATATATGTCATAATCACACACAAGTGGGTTCCGAAAATCACTATTTCTACCCAACGATGGTCATGGTAGATAATAACACATCCAATATAATAATTATAAGTATTAGTGTTATTTTATAATATTTTTATATTAATTTTACCTTTATTTATCATGTTTACCTTTAACTGTGGTAAATAAAATATAAAATATATTATTCCCCAAAAATTATTTTGATCATATTGGAGTACCATTTTCATACTGAGGACAACCATATATGTCTATTTTTTAAAATTCAATCCACATCAGTGTTTAAATTTTTTTTACTAGAAATACCATTGATGGGTAGAGAAAAAGGGTTTTTAAGTAAAACGTTCAAAAGTTCACATTTTTTCGGTTTAATTTTATTTTTAAATTGAATCCAATGAACTATATTGGACTCATTTATAAAGACAAAATCTGAATATAAATTATAACTATTTATAAGTATTGTCTAACAATATATATAAAAATTATGAAAATATATTTTTGAATTGAAATACATAATTGTTAAGTATTCATTAAAACATGAATTTTATAAGAAAAATATCAAAAATTCAACCAAAATAAATTTTTATTTCCCAATTCAAAATAAGAATATTATTTTTTCAAATATATAATATAAAAGTAAACAAAACATGAGTAAAAAATTGTTCACTCTCAAAAGGTGGTAAAACAACCTTTTAAAATATTATAGTATTTTACCCTTAAAATTGGATTTATTCGCATTTTAAGACTCTATATTTTATTGGAAGAAATTAAATATTTTAAATAAAAATGTGTAATCTTAATATTGTTAGTTATATTTGTTCAAAAAAAATACAAAAACTTGGTGGTAATTACCATATAAAATAATAATATTACAACATGTTATTTTTTTGGTATAACTTAGTCTTGTGTAAAACCTGTGATTTTGGAGAAACACATTGTTGCGTGTAAGGTAAGCTATAAAACATAACACCTATTAAAGTAAAATTATTATACGATTGATAAATATTAATAATATAAAATAGAAAAATTCTATAAATATCTGGGATTTTATTGGATATTACATGAAACAAAATGTTTATAATAGAACATAAGACCGCTATAGTTTAAAATATATTTATTGTTTTAATGATTCAAAAATTTTCAAACCTTTCAATTCATAAAACTCCAAGTATAAAGAAACTTGATACTCTATAAATATATTATTTTTTAAACATGATGAAAATAACTTACTTGTTATGATATAGGGTATGAATATTAATGAATAAATTTTGAAAATAATATTATTTAAACTTGTATAAAATATATTCAACGGTTTATATTTATTATAAATGAAATTAAAATCATTTTTAAGGGAAATAAATGTTTTTTGAAATTCAGTATTTTCCTAAAATATTTTTTATTTAGTTCTTGAAAAAATAATTTAAAATATATCTTTGCCATTTTAGAGAAATTATTTGAAAATTTTAATTTAATTTTTTAAATAATCTTGTCAAAATTATCGTGGAGTGAAATTTGGAGAATTATACAAAAATACAATGTTTTTTATGAATTGATAAAAATAATTAATTTTTTAATAATTTTCATTTCTTTTAAAGCATATAAAAATATTCTACTAAAATTAATATGAACTAAAAATTTAAATTAGTTCAATTAAATATCTATTTTTTAAATTTAATTTATTATAATTAATTTTATTTGGAATTTTTATATAAAAAGAAATTTATCTTTTTAAATATTTCTATTTGGAAACCATTTTTATGTCACATATACATGATTAATTTTTAAATATATTTCTTTAAATATGTGTTTGTAATTTTAATAAATTGATTCAATATTTTGAATCATAATTTTATTGTTAACTAAATTGTTCATCTAAATATTTGACCATAATTAATATTAAATACATAATAATTAAATTAACATAGTTAAGGTAAAAATGAGTCCATTGGGAGTTAAACTAAAATGTTAAGGGATAAATGACCTGTAAATTTGTTCAAACTTGATTTTTAGGCCATATTTTGACCTTATCACCTCTAATTTATTATAATTCTATATTTTGATTCATTTCTCAGTTTCAGAAATGTTATCACACATTTTGATTTTTGAAAATTATAAGTGTGCTACTCACCTCGCTTATAAAAGGTTACCCCCTATCCTCACCTGTTAACACCTCCAAAACCACTTTGTTCACCAAATACCTCTAAATAATTCATCCATTTTTTCCTCCCCAAATATTATAACACAGTTATATATATTAAATTAAATATATAAATTTATTATGATATACATAAGGTGGTTTTTGGAAGAAGTGGTAGAGTTTTTAATTATTTGTTATTGTTTTGGGTCTTCGTCTAAATCCATAAAATATTTGTTAAATATGGTGACAAATAAAAAAATTACCACCAATATAAATATATTTTATTAAGTTAATGGAATACCCTAAATCTGTATTTACTTCCATAAAATGGGATATAAAACAAATATTCTGGTGTACGATAGACTTCCACCTCACAAACCAAGGCTTTTCATTTTCCATCACCACCTCTCAAAGGTGGGTATAATTATGTATTTAATTTTTATATATTATATTTATTTTTTATTATAAAAATTTAATTATAATAACTTATCTATATTATTACCTCCCAAAATGTTTTAAAACAATAACATCACTCTTCTGTACAATGGACTACTGCCTTGCGAACCGATGTGTTGTGTTTTTAATTTAATTTTTAATTATATTATAATAATGATATATTAAATGAATATATATGATATATATGTAACATAATTTTTCTTATGGAATTATTAAATAAAATTTTCATTTTTTACATACCATTCTTAGGGGATGTTTTAAGGTCGTTCATGTGTATGGCAGACTACCACCTCGTGAAACGATGTGATTAATTTTTCACTAACGCTTCGCATGGATAGAAATTAGAGTAGATTTAATGGTTAAATGTGATATATATTAAATAAATATTATTATTAAATGATAATATATTATTTTAGTTTATTTCATTTCATCTACTGATAAAATGGAAAAAAATTTCATGTGTACGTATAACTTACCATCTCCATGAAAAATGTATTTCATTTTCTGTCTATATATTTTATGGATTACTCGAAAAAAATTTATAATGAATATATAGGATATTATTTTTATGGTTCACATTCTGAATATGATGTGATTATTATCAATTTATTATCACTAGAAATACCATTTCAAAACAAACATGAAAAAAAGAGTAATTACCCGAAACCTTAATTTAACAAGGAGTTGTAAATAATTGGAATATAATATGTCATAATTAAAGTATAAAAGGCATGATATATATAATTAATATATATTTATTTATATATAATTAAATTATATTTATTATAAAATATTTTTTAATATGTATGAGTGAATTCAAGACTTATTGTAATAATTTCTCATCTCACTTTTATTTCAATTAAAAATATCGAATATTCACTACTTATTCATTAGTTTAGTCTATATAATTCCCATTCTGATATGTTATTTATATAAAATTTTTATATTCATAGAATTTAATTTTTTATTTACGTTCATTTATTTAATATATATTTGGATTCAAAATTTACCCAAGTGTTATGAGAAAATTTCACAATCTCATAATTATTCGGGACTGTTTTTTATTAACTATCTCTTTGAAGAATTACATGAAATTTATATCTTAAAATAAAGATATTTTCTTAAAATATTTTTAATCATTAATGTTTAATGTAATTTTAAAATATATACAACCTTTGGTAAAAAATATAATTTATAATATGTTTTCTATAAAATCTAACATTATTTATCCTTTATGTCGAAAACCCTTTTTTATAAAAATATATGTTTCATTAAAATGTTATCAAAAATGATTTCAATGTTTTATAATTAATTTATTAAATAAATTATTATACATTCATACTTTTTACAAAATTATTTGAATAAAAACTATATGTTTTTTTCAAATGAAGGATTGTTTTCTTTGTTACCAAAAATGTTAATGAAATCATTGTTTTAACATTTACTGAATGAATAGAGTTTATCAACATCATGGAAACTCAATTTTTAAAACCATTCATTATAATTATAAATGATTATTTCTAAAGAAAATTGTTTCAAATTTTTTTTAACTATTAGTTATAAAAATAATTTCAAAGTGAAATGGTTATTTTCCTAAAATAGATTTTTAATGACACTATTATGGTATTTCTTTTAGCAATAAAATCAACAATGTTTTTGAACTTATGATCCATAGAAAATATTTTTTATTGATATCATCCATATTCTTTAATTGTATGGTTTTTGGTTAGTTTGACTGAGGATTTATTGTTATATTACCACTAAAAATTTTATTATGGGTGGATTATTATTAAGTTTATTTTATTAGCGTATCAATTAAAATTTTTATGTTATTTTTCTCATTAAAAATTTAACGATGATTATGTTGAACCACTTTAATATGAGTAATTCATTATAATTAATAATTGATGGATGAGGGTCATTTATAGATATCCCCTCAATGCATCGATAGGTCTCATGATTCAAATCTATTAGACAATTATGATGTGTTTGTACCTACAAATTTATATATATTGTGAAATGTATTGATATTTTCAGATGTCTGACCTTATCCATTCTATCATTAGGAAATTAGTTACTTACAGGAAATTATTTGAGAATTTTGAATATTTATGGATAATATCTAATATTACCTGGGTATTTATATTTTTTTAATTAATCAAAATTTGTTTCTTCCATATTACCCTATTTTAATTATTTAAATGGAATGTGTTTCAGTTATTTACCATTCCATATTGATTATGATTATTTATTCATGATTGATTCTTTTGTATATATAACCTTACTGAACATCTGATCACACCCCTTTATTATGTTTTATTTTCATCAGGATACTAGGAAGTGTATTTTTATTGATATGAAAGGATATGGAAAGGGGGATAATGGAGTTAACAACAAAAACACTTAGTGTATTATATTTTCAAAATAATTTCTGAATTTTGTGAATGTGACTAGTTTTCCTAGGATACTAAACTATTTGGTCCATTGGGATGTTATACCTTGTATCTAGCATCAATGTAAAAACTTTAACATTAATTCTATTTTAATGTAGTTGGAGTTGTTACATTTGGTATGATAAGAGGTTCAATAGAAACCTTGGGAACTAGATTTGGGAAATATATTTTCGGGAAATTAACCCTAGGATAGAAATTGAGGATAATTATTGAATGACATATTAATGTTTTGGTAAGATTGATATCATGTGGTTTCTCCCCAAAAAAACATCCCTTTCTGGATAGTACAATTGGTCATGGTTCTAGAATTGATATACCCAAGGGTAAAAGCTCTAAAACACGTGTGTCAGGGTTGACTAGAAAATTACCTAGTACAAGAAAACAAGACTTAATATTCACCTAACTTTATAGTTATTGGTGATATTCTTAGGAAAATTCAATTTTTTTATAAACCATTACGAATTTATTAAAATATTCTTATGATTAAAATACTTTCCTAAAGAGAAAATCTTTATGGAAATGAGATTATCCATGCATAATGTTTTCAATTTATATTAATTTTTCACTAGTTTTGGTATTATAAAATATGATATATAATGTTATGGTCTAATCTAGAGTATTCCATTATTCCAAAAATGGAACTTAGTGGATGAAATGGTAACCGTATCAAGTCCCATAATCTAATGAATAAGAATTATTTTTTTCATTGAGGGTAATAAGCATGTATTATGAACCAAAATTGTCACCTAAACATTCTCATCATAAGAGGACACAATATCTTGTAATATGAAGATAGATAAATAATTCAATAAGTACTATGGCTTATAGGGGATGAAATAAATAATGAGGAATGTAGGGAAAAAATGATAAGATAAATAATGGAAAGAATCATTTTCCCACATGTAAAGAACACATTTTTACTTACATAAATAGAATGAAAATTTATTTCATGTGTATAGAGAAAAGCCACCGTACAGTTCATAATTTTAAGTGTAAGAAATAAATAACCAATGTTTAAAGATTAGATTTTAAGGAGATTGTGATATAATAAAATTACTATATATATCAACATGGGAATATACCTCAAATTCCATTAAGGAATGATGGTAAATCTTATGCTATTATGAAATACAAAGTTGGATGATTGATTTTATTTTGTTTTGTTTCAGGAATCCGGAAATCTATGTATTTTATCAATGATATTCTGGTTACAAAAGATATGAAATATATAAAGAATATATTTTAGTATTATTTCATAAAGTATTTGTGTGTATATGTTGAATGTAATTGGTTACTAAGAAATCTGATTCCGGGACAAGTTGAAACTCTTGAAAAACACATTATTAAGGGAAGATAACCCTTTATATGTTCTCGAAGATGATAAAACAATGATATGATTATGGGATATTATTAGTAACCATGAAATTGGTTGTAGGCTTTATGGTTTATGCCATCTTTTTTGTAGTTCAATGTAACTATTGATTTATAAAATTTATACAACAACCTGATATTTTATTTTTAAATTCATATATGTTTTAATTGTGGTTTTATGGGGATAAAGACATTCACATATTTGAAATAATACATTAAAAAGAAATTTATATTTTTTATGGAATATAAATTTAATTTAGTGGCGTTATTTTAAAAAACATTCATTTTGAATTTTGGTAGAAATATTTCTGTTGTTTATTAAGGCCATATATATATATATGAAATTGAATATTTTGAACATTTGGTGTTATTGGATAACATTACCTAAGCATTTTTTTTGATACTATCATGAGTTAAGAGTAATGAATTTTCATTCTTATGATCTATTAAATGTACATCGATCATAACTATATTTTTTGGAAAATCATTTCATTTAGTCCTAAATGTAGTAGAAATTAATTTAATCACAAACAAAGGATGAAATTGTGACTCTAAAATATAAAGATATCATGTATGTATATTTCCATATTTTCTAGGACTAAAAGGTAAAATAATTCCTCAACTCAAGTGAACTAATCACAAAAAAAGAATTATCCAAATACAATCATTTCCGATGAATCAAATAATCCCATGACTCATAAAAAATAATGGGTTTTTGGTTGTGGATCTTATTTTGATCATTGGATTTGTTTTGATAAATGACCTATATTATCCACAATCCCTATTTTGGGATTACACGTTTCTAGAATTTAAATATACTCAATTCCCACCTATGTTCTCCTACGTGAAATCCTATTTATATGATTATTCTAGATGGCCTTCATACAACCCTGTCTATCTTATCCAGATGATTTTTTATTAACCCTTATATTTTTGTGTGATTTCAATATGTTTATTATAAAATGTCATACACATGATTATTATGATCATGATTAAATTCAATGTTCATAATTTATTAGGGGGTGTGAATGTATCACCATGTGATTTTAAAAGATCAATATCAAATTCGATATTATATTTGACATGAAACACACAAAATATAGGATATTGTATAACTCCATGAATTTATAAAATAATTATTTTAAAATAAATTCAATCTCTTTCATAGAATTCAATTAATGGAAAAATCATTTTTAGAATAACACGATAATCTATAAAAATATTATTATTTAAAAAATTCATTTATTGTGTAGCCGTTAAGATAATGGGGATGAATATTAATAAATAAATTAGGAAAAGTATATAGTTTAAAAAATTATAAACTGAATTAAATGTATATTTAATAAATATAAATTCAATAATATCCATTTGAAAGAGAAATAAATATTTTCTAAAACACTATAATTTTCAAAAAGGGAGGTGTATTCACCCTTTATTCACAAAATTACAATTGTTTTTTAACTAATTTAGAAAATTTATTTAAAAATTAAACATAATATTATAAATCATAATGTCAAAATAATATTGGAGTTATTTTTTGATAGTTTTCAGGAAATGTGAATTTCTTGAGGAATTGTTACTAATTCTAGTTCTAATTTTGAATTGTAAATTATTTTCAGGAATATTTAGAAAATAAAAATTACTCCACTTTTTTTAAAGTAAAATTAGTTTAATTATATGTATATATTAATATAAACAAATATTTTTAATGTGAAAAAATTTCATTTTGGAGTTTTATATATTAACTTTTTTACATTGAATAGTTTTTCTTTGAAAGGATGCATTTTCATTTCGTCTACATGATTAGTTTTAAATTAATCTTTTCCTATTATGTTGATGTAATAAAGAAAAATATATTAAATATTTTTAATATAATTTTCTTATATTATATTTTATTTTCATATTAATTATTTTTATAATGGATATTAAAAATAGTAAAAATTAATTATCATAGTTAATGTGAAAGTGGGTTTACCCAGGGGTTAAACAAAATATATATGGTGTAAAATTAAATTGAAAAATTTCCAACCTCCAATTTAAGTCAATATATAAACCTTATAACACATTATATTCTATAATTTTACATTCAAGAGCCATTTTTCATGAGATAAATGTGGTCACATAATTTCCTTTCAAAATTTACATGTCTAATAGCCACCTCATATATAAATTACCACCTCTTCTTCTCTCCTTCTCACACATCCAAAAACAACTGGTTAACAAAACAAATTCCCAAATTTCTTAATCAAATCCATCCATATATTATAAATTACTTGTTGAGATCATAAATATAATTTAGGAAGGATTTTGGTTTCTCCTAAATAGGTCATCTGAAGAAAATACAATGATAAAAGAATGCATTTTTGTTCTATTTATTCATATAAATCATTAAAATATTATAAAACAATGTTATTGTAAAACAATAGAATAAAATATATACTTATATTTTAGTATGTTAATGTAATAACTAATTTACCTATCCACTTTAATCAAATGTGATATGAAATCACCATTCTTGTGAATGGAGGACTACAGCCTCGCAAACCAATGTTATTTTTTTCCAGCACCCGCTATTTCTGTTGGATATAATAATGGATTCAATATTTATATATTATATTTATGATATTATTTTACCTTTTAATGATAATACCACACCAAAATTATTACCTCCCAACCCATTGTAAAAAAATAATGTCACTTGTGTGTAAGATGGACTTCCATCTTGTGAACCGATGTGATTTTCTTTTCAATTATATTTTACGTGGATAACAATAATGGAATATTAAATAAAAATATATGATATATGTAAAATTTTTATATTTACTTAATTATTATATGACATATTACTTGTTATTTTATATTCTTTTGTAGATATGATAACTTCTTTCATGTGTACTGTAGACTACCACCTCACGTAGTGATGTGATTTATTTTTCAATAATGCATTTCATGGAATGTAATACCGATAAATCTAATTAAATATGTTATATAGATGACATGTTATTTATTATTTAATGATAATATATTTTTTAACTTTAATTCATCTAATTAGTTGATAACATTAAAACAGTGTTCATGTGTACAAATGACCTACTGTCTCTATTAACGGTGTCTTCCATTTTTTCTCTATAACATTTATGAATTAGTATAAATAAATATATAATTAATATATAGTAATTTAATATGATTTATTAAATTATATATGTGATTTATTTATGATAAAATAATGATGTACAAAAATACCAAATCAATACCTATAATAGAAACCAATCTATTATGACCTAAAACTGAACATTAACATGGTATTGTTAAAAAAATTGAAATAACATGTTATAAGTTAATAATATATGGTATGATTTATATAATTAGGTTTATATAATATATTCATAATATATTAATAGTTATAATAATATAGGTTCAACAATGTATGAAGGAATTCCAATCTTAAAGTATGTGATTATCAACTCACTTTTACTTCTATGGCACATAAGCCACATTTTTTACTAAATCCATTTTGTGGTGAATATAATTCCCATATTTATTTTCTATATCATGAAAATATTTAAATTTCAAGGTATATAAAATTTCCATTTAATTTATTTCATTCATGAGGCTTATGATTTAGAAGATACCTATGTGGTAAGAGTGTTTCCACAATCTCATCATTATTGAGGATTAATTTTATTTATTTATACCATAGAGAATTATTTATTATTTATATCTTAAAGAAATATATATTTGATCATCTGGTTAATAATTAAAATTTTCAAGTAATTATACCTCCATTCCACTCATTGGTACTTAAAATGATTGAATAAATGTTTTTAAGAAAATATGACATTATTTCTATCTTCAGTCCAAAATAATTTCTCATCAAAGTCCTTATTATATTAAAATGTTTTTAAAATGTTATGAATGTTATATTAAACATATTTTTAGATATTTTTACTTTAAAAATTTCTTTATAGAATCCCAAGTCCATTTTCAAAGCATGACCAGTTTTGATTTTACCAAAAATGTAAACAGAATCATTATTTTATCAGGTATTTCATGAACATAATTTTCTAATTCCATGACCCCAAGGTTTTAAATCATAAATTACAATTTTTAAAAGTTATATTCAAATAAAAACATTTGTAAAATATTATTTTAACATTTTGTTTTAAAATTATTTTCTAGGTGAAAACGTTAATTTCGACAAAATTGTTTTTAATGACATTCAAAAGGTATTTCTCTTCATCGATGACATCAACCCTTTATTATAATTTGACCCATTGTGGATATGTTTTATTTATATCAATCATATTCTAACGCTGTATGGTTAATGATTATTATGACTGAGGATGTATAATTTTACTAACACTGACCATATTATGTTGGATGGTTTCTGATTATGTTTATTTGATTGGGGAGTGTTTTAACATTAATATTTTTTGTATTTAAATACACATGTTTGTTTTGATTCTATTTTACCCCCATTTATATAAGGAGTTCATTTGAATTAGTATGTGTCTAATGAATCCCAATTATAGATTTCCCCTTGATACATCATTAGGTCTCACGAGTGTAATCATTTATTCAAAATTATACGGGATTCTACTCACACATTTAGACTATCTTTTTAAAGGTCATGATAGTTTCCAATGTACAAAATTATGAATCAATCATTATGAGATCAGTAATATCAATTTGATTTTTCTATTATTTATAATATCCATGTATATAAGTCAAATTTATGTGATTATTCTATGTATTTATTTGACCATTATATATTTCTTCCTTATTATTATAATTTTATTTATTAAATTGAATGTGTTTCAGTTATTATCTTTTAATGTTTATTATGTTAATTTATTTATTATTGGATTCACAATAAATATGCCCTTAATAAGTATCTGATATCACCCATTTCTTATATTTTAATTTTCTCAAGATACCAAAAAGTGCTTTCTGATTGATATGTATGGATATCCTAAGGGGAATAATCAAGTTCGAAATGAAAACACATTCCATATTTTATGTTTAAAATATAAGTTAAATTTCTATTATGTGTCCCATTTTTTTAGACTAAAAACAATCTGGTTCATTGGGAAGTGATACCTTGCATCTAGTCATAATGTAACAATTTACACAACGGTTCCAGGTTATTAGAGTCAGACACATTATAAAAATTGATTATTACATTCATTTATAATCAATTTATGACTAATTAAAGTATCTTATATATATAGAAACAATACATTTATCATAATTTAGTTAGATCAATTCATACGTAATAATCCAGAATCTTA
The DNA here is from genome assembly GCA_963277665.1 of Viscum album. Taxonomy (NCBI): domain Eukaryota; kingdom Viridiplantae; phylum Streptophyta; class Magnoliopsida; order Santalales; family Viscaceae; genus Viscum; species Viscum album. The sequence continues at coordinate 1,387,812,746 of OY728162.1, read as the reverse complement.
GAAATTATTGTTACATTAAGTAATACATTTTTATTAGTATAACATGGTTTTTTAAACGTGGTGTTCTTTATAAAGGATGAAATCAAAAGAATTAATTTTATTTATAGAGAACTATATCATAAAAAATTAGGGTGTTGTATTAATTCTTATAAAGGAGAAAGATTCAGAAATGACACTAAAAATGTAATGCCCTCGCCCTAGTTACCTAGAGTCAGTGCATTATTACATAACATTGGCTCGATCAAAAGGGATCAAATCCCGAAAGACTGGTCCATTTAGTAGCCTTGGATGTACTAGATTCATTCATAAGTTTTACATTACATTATGAAATAAAAACACCAATAACATTATTTCCCCATTTTAACACACTTATAACCTTATCCTATACCTATAGTTCTACCATAAAACACAACATCACATCCTAGGAAAAATAAAACATAGAAATGGGTGAGCTGGTATGCTCAGTAAGGATAACAATATATTAGAGTCTTTCACAAATAAGCATAAACATTTAAGGTAATGTATAAGACTAAAACAAAATCCTTTTAAACATAAAACTTACCATAGTATGGCAAATATAAAATAAAATTATTCCATGTACTTATTCACATGGATATTCTACTAGTCTAACAATCACATGAAATATCAATAGCCACATTCAATATGATAGAATTAAAAATGCCAGACTTAATAACCGCATAGTCGAGGCCTTGTGCCAAGACTACAAATAAGATTTTGTCAAGGCCTTGTGCCAAGAAACTAGTTTTTCTCATGATACATACCAATGCATCCTGGAGCCATTGCGGGCTCCACCTATCACTCACTAATTCCAATGCATTCCTTATATGAAAATTATTAAAGAAAACATAAACATTTGTATTAAAACTTGCATATGAAATTTCAATTCCCTAAACATAAACCATGAATGATAGAAAAATAACACATCCATAGTAAAAAATATCACAAAACCTTCAACAAAATATGGATGTTTTATATCATAATAAATAAACATCAAACAAGATTAAAATCCATCAAAGGATGTTGACATAGATGAAATCCGAACATTATTAGACAAATATCTCTTTCTATTTAAAAATAATTTAAAAGTAATATAATTATAAAATAAAACATTTATTTTAAAAATATTATAATATATTTTTATGGGATTCTTCGACTATGTAATAATGGATGAAAATAGCTGCACCCACAGAATAAGTTAAAAAATGACATCCTTAGATTAATTTTGTTGAAAATGACATAAAACACCTTATTTGTACAATGATGGAAGGATTCCTTTCAAAAATATTTATCAGAATTTAGAAAAGGGGATAAATTACTTTAAATCATAGTATAGTAAATAGTAAAAATGTTTTGAAATACATTTTTAAGAAACATGGATGTGGATGCTAAAGAGGTCCCAGTAGATACTTACGTAAAAACAACCTCGGGTAATAAAGAGATTGTGAAATTAACCCTTACGTTGTACTTTTCCATAGTGGAGGGTACTTTAAATTTCTATATAATAGTTAAATTATTGTTATTAAATTAATCAACAACTTTATACATTAATATGATCTCATATATGATCCTCTAATATTGCTTTGTTAATAATATTTTAGTAGTATCATCGTTTCAGGTGTTAACTGATCCACTTTCCTTTATATCCACAGTTACGTTAGCCATGTTTGTTATGGATGGGAAATATATTATTCATATAAATAACGATATTAGGTTTTGAAACATTATTTTTAACTATAAAATGAAAATTATTCCTGAATTATTACGATGGGGAGTGGAACTTATCGCGTTCGTGGAGACGATAATCTATACATACGCACGAGCGACAATATCATTATATTTATGATGCAATCGTATAAAATTTCTTGGAATATCATATATAAAGAACATTAAAATGTTATATTTATTATTTACATCATTTATACACATTATTATACCCATCCAAATAATGAAGTGTTTGAATAACTAACTATACCACGACCTGGAGACGATAAGCCGTACGTACACGCATATGGGGACTTTTTCATTTATATGATGGATAAATTAATGAATATGGTTGTAAAAGTTTTATATTAACAATTAATTATATATAATATACTGCATTTATTATTTTATAATAGAAACAACAAAGAAAGAGAAATTCGAAGAAGAAAAGACACTGAAAGTGGTGATGACATATTTATCTCTTCTTCGGGTTCTTCCTTTTTATTTCAACAAAATGGATTCTTAAGTGGGATTTATAATCAATGGAAGGCTTACAAGATAAAGGGAGGAAGGTTGGTAGGATATATGGGTAGGGTTTGGCCAAGATAAATGGATTTGTAGGTGTGATATTAAGAGAAGGGGAAGTACCCTTTTATAAGAGAGGTGGGGGTCACTTTAGTAAAATCTTGAAATATTATTTTATAATAATATAATTATGGATTTATAGTTGCTAAGAAATGATTTATTTCCATTCTAATGGAAGGATGGGTCAAAAACCGCTCAACCAATATGTTTTAAATAGGTTTAGGTCACCATATTAACCTTATCTTTTAGATTTTACTCTTAGTTAAATAGTTTGACATTTACCACGTCTCTTTGTATTTTTATATTATATGGTTAATAAACTTACTATAACAAACCAAGAAAACCATAAGTGGTTAATTATTAATATATATTACCCTATCTATGTCCTTTGGTAGAACCTTAGATTTTTTATGAATATAATATCAATTAAAAATTTAGTATTTGTTTTAAAAACATAATTATGTCAATTTTGACAATATTTAGTATTGGATTTTTTTTTGAAATCCATAAAAAAATTATCACTTAGAATAATTATTTTTAATAAAACTGAAAATTTCATATTAACATAGAAAATTAGTGGAATTAATCATAATTCTTATTTTAAATTTATTCTGATATTTATAATATCAATAATTTTAATATTTATTTAATAAGGTTATTACTACATCATAATTATGTCATAAATAAATTAATTTATTTAATGTTTAAAATTATAAATAAAATCACATTATGTAGGAAATCGTTTTAATCTTTCTAATGAATATTTATAGTTGAATTTATCTTATATGTAACCACATATTAAAAATGGTTTTGTTTTTAAATATTGAATTTAACACTTTTAACACTCCTTTAAATAAAATAATAATAAATGTCCTAATCCAATCCATGTGGACCAATGATAATCATATATTATTCCTAATGTTGTTTCTGGTCAAATTATACTTATCCCATAAAATTAGGACATGTGTTTGGGTAATTATGATATCATCTTTACCCTTAATTACCCCATTTACTTTTAATCGTGGTAAAAAAAGTCAAAAGTTACTATTCACCAAATATTAGTTTCATATTACTGAACCACATTTTACTTACTCATATTAACCATGTCTCTTAGATTTTTGATACTCAACTCACAGATGCGGTAAAATTATGTTTTATGAAGATTTGTAAATGCTCAAAGAATCTGGGTAAAAGATGGTAAAATGTTCAATAGAATTTTATATATCTAAACTTATTATAAAATGACTCTAATTAATTACATTGAACATATATAGGTATTATGTATCTATTTTGAACTATAATAAATTAAAATAAAATAATTAATTATTTAAATAAAAAGGCAGTTTTTGTAACATCCCAATATTTCATAGTATGTTAGTTCTTCAAAGTAATTCAATAACTTACACTACACACGACATCGAGTACAAGCGCACCACGACATACCAAACTAGTCGTTAAAAAAAGGTTATGAATAGTATTAACATAATTTTGGCATTTATATAACCCTTATAATTTTATAATCCATATTATGAGTTTCTTAGACATAATGTAAGGACAAATTCATTTTTTTTTGATAAAAGAAATATTTTTCAAAATATGCAATTTTATCGCATTTTAATGGAGAACCCTTTTATTAAATCCAGTATTTGATACTTTTATATATTTAATTAGACAAAATAAACTTCTTATTTGGGATCATAACATAAGAATTTATTTTCAATAAATTTTTGGTATTTTTTTGATAACTTTTATATTTGGGTGAATAGTGCAAAATAAGATATTTTAACTGAAAACAACTTTTTTAATCAAAATAATATATAGTGTTCAACTATGCATATGAATGGTTTTGGTGTATAATTATATTATATTTTTACCATTTAATCAAATTTTGGTCATTGGAAATAATTTTACTTTGAAATCATACATAATCAAATGTCAATCTTTTGGTAGTTATTGTTTCATAAAAATAGGCTTTTTGGTTTTGACAACGGGAATTAATTTTAAAATAATAAATTCAATTTATCTGTTTTGAATTTGGTAAAATAGACTTCATTTTTGAATTCATAATATCAAAATTATCTTAGGGTAAATTTTTGGTATGTTTCTGAAAACTTTTAATTTTGGATGAATACTAAAAAACAGTTATTTATAGTTTAAAACTGAATTTTTATTTAAATATTTATTTATTTTATATAAATTTATTATATGAAAAAATAAATATATAATACCTATATAATTTCAAAGTAATTAACTAAATTCAGTTTATAATAATTCTAGATATATAAAAAGTTTATTGAACTTTTCACCGCCTTTAACCCACCTCTTGGGAGAATTTTCAAATTCACATAAAACTGAATTTTACTACTTCTATGAGTTGAATTCAGAAAATTCAAGGGACATGGTTAATATCATGGATTAAAATGTGGTTCAATGAGATAAAAATATTTTTTGGTGAATAATAACTTTTAACTTTTATTTAACCTGGTTAAAATTAAATACGGTAATTAAGGGAAAATTGATATTATTTTTACCCTAACACAAGTCTTAATTCTATTGGATAAGAATAATTCGGCCAAAAAAAACCTTTAGAATAAAATATAAACCTCTTCGGTCCACATGGATTAGATTAGGACACTTATTATTATTTAATTCAAAGAAGAGTTAAAAAAGTTAATATCAAAGTTTAATAACTAAAATATTTTTAGTATAGCGTTATACATATGATAAATTCGACTATAAATATTAATTATAAATATAAAAAGAATTCATAAATAATCGTATTTTATATATATTTTTTTGACACTATATAAATTAATTTATTTACGACATAATGATGATGCATTAATTACCTAATAAATGAAATATTAAATTAATTGATATTATAAATATCCAAATAAATGTAATTTGAGACTTTTTATTAATTCCACTAATTTTATAGGTTAATATGACATATTAGGGTTTCTTGGATGAATTTGTTTTGAAGTAATAATTCTGTTATAAATTTAGCAAAAAACAAATACCAAATAGTGTCAAAATTGAAAAAAAAGAGTGTTTAAAACAAATATTATGTTATTAATTGATATTCTATTCCTAAAAAATTCTACGGTTAGGATAGAGGAATTATATAATAATAGGTGTGTCATTAATTAACCACATGGTATTCTCTTTGATGTACATAGTATGTTTATTATCAATATAATATAAAAATACAATGAGACATAGTAAATGTCAAACTATTTAACTAAGAGTTAAATCTAAAAGATAAAGTTAATATAGTGACCAAAACCTATCTAAAACCTATTGGTTGAATGGTTTTTCACCCATACCCTCCTTAAACTTTAAATAATCCCTTTTGGATCCATTTGAAACTGAAATTTATTTAATTATAAAATAATATTTCTAGTTTTTCATAAGGTGCCCCTCACCCCTCTTATAAAAGGACACTCCCCCATGCCTCCAATTCAATCCTTCAAAGCCTTTTTGCTCAGAAAACCCCTACCCAAATATCCTCTCAACTTCCCTATCTTGATCTTAGAGTCCTTCTTTTAGTCTGAAAGAAATCTTAAGTAGTAATTTTGATCAAATCAAAAGGAAGAACACGAGGAAGAGGTAATAATTTCACCACCCTCTTTCAAGTTCCTTTTTTCATCCACTTTATTTTTCATTGTTGTTTCCATTATAAAATAATAACTCTAGTATGTTCTATATACTATGATTTTATTATAAATATGGTACAACAAAATTCATTATTCTATCCTTCCATTGAATGACATGTCACTATACGTGCCTACGTGCAGCTTACCGTCTCCACATCGTGGGGTAATTTTTATTCAATACATTAATATTTGGTTGGGTATAATAGTGATGTTTAATTCATCTAAATAATAAATATAACATGATAATGATTCTTTATATATTATATACCATCCTATTATATATTATTGTAATATCAAAAGAATGATATTGTCACTCGTGCGTACGTACGAATTACCGTCTCCACAAACGTAATGAGATTTATTCCACATCATATCCATTCAATATGAAATTTCATTTGATGATTAAAAATAATGTTTAGAGACATGATATCATTCTTCATATGAATAAGATACATCCAATCCATAAAAAATTTACTCACATAACAAATAATATAATTGAAAATGAATTTGTTAACACCCGAAATGACTATAATACTAAGATATTATTAACAAAGCATTATTAAAAGATCATATATGGTATCATATTTATGCATATGATTCTTGTATAATTTAATAAAACTTATTTCACCATTACACGGGAGGTTAACCTAACCCCGAGCAAGGAAAAAGTACCAAGTAAGGGGGTTCTTATCTCACTTTTAATTCAGTGAGATTTCCATTGTTCACCACTTATTTATTTCATGTGGTGTGTGTACTTCCCACGGTTGTATTAATTTTTTAATATAATTTAATTTATAGATATTCACATCATCATTATATGATCCTTCTTTAATTGCTGTATGTTTCATAAGTTACCAAATCGATAAGGGAATACGAAATTTCAATTTCCACTCATTCGGCTTTACGCATACTTCATTGATTATTTTACTCCAAGATTATGTGTGTAATCACTATCCAATTTATTATGTCATAATTTCCACTCCCCTTTCTATGGATATACTTATGATACACACAATCACTCCATTTATAAATTCTCAAGTCATCGATATGAACTTGATTAGAGTAATTTTAACTCAATCTCTATTTTTTGAGTTAAATATCCAATTCATTGGTGTTGTTTTTACAAGAATATGTGTGAGTGTCCTCTGGTTGATTTACACTGAATATCCAATCATATTTAGTGTATTTATATTTTTCATACATAATTATGTCATTGATTTATACATAACCTAAGGATACGGTCTTTATAAGAGATTTCATCTCAATTTACATTCCATTGAGACTTCTTTATTGTCATACACTAATTCTCTTTTATATGGTGTATATATAATGTACTTTGACATAGTATGTCATGAATCCATTTATTCTCATGATATTATAATGTTTTTATTACCTTAATTATTTATATTCAAGTGTCCCTCTTTTGGTTAGGAACTCTAACTAAAATATCATTTTCAATGTTTTAAAGATTTATTATTCAAAATCATTCTGATTAATGTCCATGTATTAAAAATGGATTTAAGGTTTTATTTATATGGACATTAAAGTTTTAAAATTAAAATTCTTTTTAAAAGTTTCAAAGTGGTATGGGACACTTTGATTCAAAAATTAATTTTTAAGGGCATCTTGATAATTAGTGTGACTTTTAAATGTTTTCAAGAAAAAGGGTGATATTTCTCTCAAATTGTTTTGATGATTGTCTTCATATATGTAAATATTCATCATTATTATTGATTGAGGTTAATCTATTACAATAAAATCTTGAGTATTGTATCAAATGAGTTATGTTTTAATATGGATGTGATGTTTTTATGCCATTCATGGTTTGTGGATAAAGTATTGACATTTCATATGCTAGTTTTAATACGAATGTTTATGTTATGTTTCAAAATTTTCATATGATGAATGAATTGGACTTAGTAAGTGACGAGTGGAGTCTGCTATAGCTCCTCAATGCATAGGTATGTCTGATGAGGCAAACTATTGTCTTGGCACAAGCCCTTGAGAAAATATTATTTTTAGTCTTGGCACAATACCTTGACTATGTGGTTATGATAGTCTTTCATTAGGCATTCCATCATTTTGAAAGTGGCTATTGATGTTCGATGTGATTATTCAACTAATATAATATCCATGTGAATAAGTAAATGATATTATTTTATTTTATCTTTTCCATATTATGCTGATGTTCTTGTCTAAAAGTCTTTTGTTCTAGTCTTAAAGACTTCCTTAAATGTTTATGCTTATTTATGAAAGTTTCCGCTCTAATGTTATCCTTACTGAGAATCTTATCTCACCCCTTTCTATGTTTTATTTTTTCCAGTATGCAAAGAAGTATATTATGACTGACCTCCAGGGATAGTCTATGGGATCTCAATGTTTTCTATGGAAATAATGTTATTGTAGTTTTCCATTTTATGATGTAATGTAAACCTTATGTATGTATACAGTACTTCCAAGGCTACTAAAATAATTGGTATTTTGAGATTTGATCTTTTATTATCATGCCAATGATACGTAATAATTCTCTAACTCTGGGTAACAGGGGTCGGGGCATTCTAGTTGGTATTAGAGGATATTTAGTACAAACCATGGAAACTAGATTTACATAAACTCTAATTAGAGCACATAGCCCTAAGATAGACTTTGAGGATTCGTATAGAAGAACTTCCTAGAAATTTGATATTGTATAGATTTTGTGTGTTTTCCCAGAAATACATCCCTATCTAGATACAAGATGGTAGAGGCAACTCTGGAATAGATATATCTAAGGGTAAAACCAGAAAACACCGCTTTGAGCTAGACTCGAATGGGAACTGGTGCACGACAATGAGCCTTTCTTCACTCTTGGTTACGACACTTCCAGAGGATATTCTTAAGATAATTTACATTTTCTTTACAAATCATTTTAAAGGATTTTAATATAAGATGACAATAAATGACCTTAGTTAATCCTTAGGTGTTTCAAAATTGAAAATATTGTGTCATGATATTCTCTAAATGATTTTAGGACTACTCTTACTCACAAAATGCATTTAGGTTTTTGTCAATGGATGGATTCCAAGGAAGTCATATTAACTTTGAGAATGATGTATAATGTGGGAACATTGGTGGAAATTTGAAACAAAATGGAATGTTGATAGGCGTAAAAGAGATTGTGTTCATAAAAAATCAGTTTTCCAACAATATTATCAACAACATATATATTATCAAACTCCCGGACTCAACAAAGAAGATAATGGTGATGAATGATAAGAGCTCTAGTAGTGGAGAGCATGGAGAAAATAATCCTCAATTTCCATCATGCTAGAAATATGGAAGGAGACACCCAAGAAAGTGTCTCAATGGAACAAAGAAATGCTTTATGTGTGGGAAATAAATACATAAAGTGAAGAATTGTAGAGGAAAAATGAACAGTACTATGGATGAAAATAAAAAATGGTCCTAAGAGTCCATTTACAGTCATTTGTCGTAAATGTAGGGGAGTTGTCCATTACCTGAGTGAATTCCCAATTCATTAGATATTTTTCTTGGTCAAAGAAGAAGCTATATGGAAATAAATGGTTGGAGAAATGTTTAAAAGTATTAGTGCTCTTTGTTGATGGAATTACATTGGAATAATTTTCACTTGAATTTGTAACCCTATAGTTGTCATCTGAAAATGATATTTAAGGAAGAATTATCTTTTCTCTTGTGGATAGAGTGATAAATAACCATTTGGTTTTATCTGATCATTGGTTTTGAGGCAATTACAAGTTATTATATTTTGGGATGAAAATGAAATGTATGAGAAAAAATTTGTTGCTTAATTATGTTATGGTTATTTTGAGGGATTTATCTCATTTTGGTAATGTCATAAAATATAGTTTTTGAAAATGTAAAACACGCAGACCGTGTGACAACCCGTCGTGTCAGATAAAGCTATGGGAATCGATCTCACAACTAGAGTGCGATTGGGATTTATCACCTACCACTGGACTACGTGAAGTCCATGGTTAGTGTGACTAATTTTTTTTTGTTTAATGATTTTATTGATAAATAATTAGTTTATTTAGGATCTTATGTCTTCTCAAATTAATACCCTTAGTATAGTAAAATTATTTGGTGATTAAGTGATAAATGTTATTTTAGAAGATGTTCGCTTTGTTGGAAATACTATATTCCCCTGGAAAATAGAATATTATGGGATTTCCTTTGAGGAGTAATGGTGGATTTTTATCTATGTTTTTATAATAGATTTATAGTGATTTGGGTTATTTATGGAAATTATTAACCTGTAATAGAGAATATGTGATTAGGTTAATTACTTTTAGGTTTGTGACTTTAAGGGTAGTTGATGTCATTTAGAGATACAATTTATCGTGGAAGACTATATGACCAAATTCTTCTATGTTTTGGGTTTCAATATTAGTTTGGATTATATTGAAGGATTTTAAGGACTATTGTTTACTAAATGGTATTTATTTAACTTTGGCGTATTGTTCATTTAATTTTAGAAATTAAGATTAGTGTTTCTTTCTCTAAAGGAATATCCTTTTGGTGGATCATCAAATCTTTTAATAACCATTTTGGTTTTGATTAATCTCTATAAAAAAGGGAAATATATAGTTTATCCTTAATGGATCATGTGATTATATAGCAGTTTATTCTAGCTCTTCCGGTGTGACCAACTCTTCTTGAAGACTCATAGTTTAAAAAAAATTGAGTTAGTGGAATAAATTTATTAAATAATGAAACTCTACGTAAAAAGTATGTATATATCATTATGTTCATAGTAATTCTCATAAATAAATTCCTCATATTTATGAAATGTAACTTAAAACAAAAAAATGTTGTCTTTTTACTTTTCCTAATGGGAAACTAATGACCATTTGTCCCATCAAATGTTTGTGGTTTTCTTGTTGTCAACTTTATCCTGATAATGTTTTCTATCCCTCTCCATTAGAACTTAACACTTAGTTTATCTTCCATATCCATGTATTACTACATGTAATCCTTGTATGGTTTATCTTGGGTGACCTTCGTACTTCTATTTCATTCTTTTAAACAGATAGTTTTATTGACTAATTTTCTGATGCAGTACTTTCCATTATATTCCCAATCCCAATTTTAAAAATAGCGAGGATGAAATTTATTGAAGGAGGGAAGAATGTAACACCCCAAGATTTCATATTAAGTTAGTTATTCAAAGTAATTCTATAAATTACACTACACGCGACATCGAGTTCAAGCGCATCACGACTAACCAAACCAGTCGTTCAAAAGAAGTTATGAATAGTATTAACAGAATTTTGAACTTTATATAACCCTTATAATTTTATAATCCATATTATATGTTTCTTTGACATAATGTATAGACAAATTCATTTTTTCAGATAAAAGAAGTATTTTTTTAAAAATACAATTTTACAGCCTTTTAATGGTGAACCCTTTTTTTAAATCCAATATTTGAAACATTTATATATTAAATTTGACAAAATAAATGTCTTATTTGGTATCGGGACATAATAATTTAGTTTCAATAAATATTTTGTGTTTTTCTGATAACTTTCATATTTGGGTGAATAGTGATAAATGATATATTTTAACTAAAAATAACTTTTTTAATAAAAATAAATTATAGTGTTCAACTATAAATATGAATGGTTTGTATGTATAATCAGATTATACTTTTACCATTTAATCCACTGTTGGTTATTGAAAGTAATTTAACTTTGAAATTGTAAATAAACAAATGTCAATCTTTTGTTAGTTACTGTTTCAGAAAAATACACCTTTTGGTTTTGACAATGAGAATTAATTTTAAACTAATAAATGAAATTTATATGTTTTGAATTTGGAAAAATAGAATTCATTTTTGAATTCATAATATCAAAAGTAGCTTAGAGTGAGTTTTTGTTATATTTCTGAAAATTTTTAATTTTTTATGAATAGTGAAAAACAATGAGTTATAGTTTATAACCGAATTTTTGTTTAAATAATTATTTATTTTATTAAAATTAATATTAGGTAAAAATAGATATATAATACCTATATAAGTTAAATTTAATTAATTGGAGTCAGTTTATAATAATTTTAAATGTATAAAAATATTATTGGACTTTTCACAACATTTTACCCACCTCCTAGAAGAATTTTCAAATTCCCATAAAACATAATTTTACCACTTTTGTGAGTTGAATTTCAAAATTATAAGAGACACGGTTAATATCAATGAGTAAAATGTGGTTAAATAATATAATTGTTTTGGTGAATAAAATCATTTTACTTTTATTTAACCTGATAAATTGTAAATAGGTTAATTAAGGGTAAAAATGAAATTATTATTACCTTAACACATGTCCTAATTCTATTGGATAAAAATAATTCGACCAAAAACAACATTAGGAATAACATATGAACCTTTTTGTTCCACATGGATTAGATTAGGACACTTATTATTATTTTATTCAAAGAATAGTTGAAAGAGTTAAAATCAATGTTTAATAACTAAAATATTTTTAATATAGGGTTATACATAAGATAAATTTGTCTATAAAAATTCATTAGAAATATAAAAAGGTTTCCTACATAATTGTATTTTATTTATAAATTTTATACATTAAATAATTTAATTTATGTATGACATAATGATTATGCATTAATTAACTAATTAATGAAATATTAAAATAATTGATATTATTAATAACAAAATAAATGTAATTTTAGACTTTTAATAAATTACACTAATTTTATAGGTTAATAGGACCAATTAGGGTTAGTTAGAGGAATTGTTTTTGAAGTAATAATGTTGTTATGAATTTATCAAAAAAAAATACAAAATAGTGTCAAAATTGACATAAAAGAGTTTTTAAAACAAATATTACATTATTAATTGATATTATATTCCTAAAAATCTATGGTTCTGCCAAAGGACTTATATAATGATAGGTGTATCATTAATTAACCACTTTGGTTTCTCTTGGTAGTATATACTATGTTTATTAACCATATAATATAAAAATACAAAGAGACACGGTAAATGTCCACTACGGGAAAAATGAGCAATTGCGACGGGTTATTTGCGATGGGAATAAATCCCGTCGCAAATAGTCATGTTAAAAACTTATTTGCGACGGGGGTATTTCCCCGTCGCAAATAAGGAGGCTTTTGCGACGGGATTGCTTTCCCCGTCGCAAATAGTTTTCCCGCGATGCGCGCCAAATCGCGGGAAACTTATTTGCGACGGGGAAATATTCCCGTCGCAAATAACCGGTGGCGGTAAAAGGTATTTGCGACGGGAATATTCCCCCGTCGCAAATACTATGTCGGCAGAGGATTTTTTACGACGGGACCCGTCGCAAATAACTATTTACCGGTTGACCGTAATAAATGTTGGCTAAGGTATTTGCGACGGGTCCCGTCGTAAATAATACTATTTGCGACGGGAATCCCGTCGCAAATGGTCTCGTCGCAAATAATCTAACCTATAAATACCCCCATCCGTTTTTTTCATTTCATTCTCATTCCTTATCTTCTCTCTCTCTCAGAATCATATTTCTAGAGTTGAGTTTTTCTCCAGTTTAAGTTTTTTCTCTGGAGCTGATATTAAAGTTTTGAAGAACGATCAGAACAGATCAATTTTCAAGGTATTTATCTTCATTTTAATTTTTTATTTATTTTTAATTTCTTATTAGTTTCTATTATTATTAATTAGTTGTAATTTAATTATGTTTACATTGTTTTATTACTTAATTAATTTAAATTATAAGTATTGTTTATATGGTAATTAGGAATAATTAGTAATAATTTTTAGTAATTAAGAATAAATATTAATAACTAGTAATAAATACCAATAATTAGGAATAAGAACATTATTACATTATTAGTTTATTTTATTATTAATATTAAAATAATATAATTTTTTATATATATACAGTACTTTTTTCATCTGTGTGTTTGCTGTCTTCACATGTATTATTTGTATGTGGAGATAGAAAACGCACAGATGAAAAAAGAACTGTATATAAATTAGAAAATTATATTATTTTAATATTAATAATAAAATATATTAATAATGTTATTATTTGTAATTATTGGTAATTATTTCTAATTATTGATAATTATTCATTTAATTACTAATAATTATCAATAATTAAGAATAATTAGTAATAATTACCAATAATTAACAATAATTAGTATTAATTACCTATAATTAGTATTAATTACCAATAATTAGTATTAATTACCAATAATTAGTATTAATTACCAATAATTCGTAATAATTAGGAATAATTAACAATAATTAGTAATAATTAGGAATAATTAACAATAATTAGGAATAATTAACAATAATTAGTAATAATTAGGAATAATTAGGAATAATTAGTATTAATTAGGAATAATTAGTAATAATTACCAATAATTAGTATTAATTATGAATATTTAGTATTAATTACAAATAATTAGTATTAATTAGGAATAATTAGTATTAATTACCAATAATTAGTATTAATTAGAAATAATTAGTATTAATTACCAATAATTAGTATTAATTACCAATAATTAGTATTAATTACCAATAATTAGTATTAATTACCAATAATTAGTATTAATTAGGAATACTTAACAATAATTAGTAATAATTAGGAATAATTAACAATAATTAGTAATAATTAGGAATAATTAGTATTAATTAGGAATAATTAGTAATAATTACCAATAATTAGTATTAATTAGGAATAATTAGTATTAATTAGGAATAATTAGTATTAATTACCAATAATTAGTATTAATTACCAATAATTAGTATTAATTACCCATAATTAGTAATAATTAGGAATAATTAACAATAATTAGTAATAATTAGGAATAATTAACAATAATTAGTAATAATTAGGAATAATTAACAATAATTAGTAATAATTAGGAATAATTAACAATAATTAGGAATAATTAGTATTAATTAGGAATAATTAGTAATAATTACCAATAATTAGTATTAATTAGGAATAATTAGTATTAATTACCAATAATTAGTATTAATTACCAATAATTAGTATTAATTACCAATAATTAGTATTAATTACCAATAATTAGTATTAATTGCCAATAATTAGTATTAATTAGGAATAATTAACAATAATTAGTAATAATTAGGAATAATTAACAATAATTAGTAATAATTAGGAATAATTAGTATTAATTAGAAATAATTAGTATTAATTAGGAATAATTAGTATTAATTAGGAATAATTAGTATTAATTAGGAATAATTAGTATTAATTAGGAATAATTAGTATTAATTACCAATAATTAGTATTAATTACCAATAATTAGTATTAATTAGGAATAATTAACAATAATTAGTAATAATTAGGAATAATTAACAATAATTAGTAATAATTAGGTATAATTAGTATTAATTAGGAATAATTAGTAATAATTACCAATAATTAGTATTAATTAGGAATAATTAGTATTAATTACAAATAATTAGTATTAATTAGGAATAATTAGTATTAATTACAAATAATTAGTATTAATTAGAAATAATTAGTATTAATTACCAATAATTAGTATTAATTACCAATAATTAGTATTAATTACCAATAATTAGTATTAATTACCAATAATTAGTATTAATTACCAATAATTAGTATTAATTACCAATAATTAGTATTAATTAGGAATACTTAACAATAATTAGTAATAATTAGGAATAATTAACAATAATTAGTAATAATTAGGAATAATTAGTATTAATTAGGAATAATTAGTAATAATTACCAATAATTAGTATTAATTAGGAATAATTAGTATTAATTAGGAATAATTAGTATTAATTACCAATAATTAGTATTAATTACCAATAATTAGTATTAATTACCCATAATTAGTATTAATTACCCATAATTAGTAATAATTAGGAATAATTAACAATAATTAGTAATAATTAAGAATAATTAACAATAATTATTAATAATTAGGAATAATTAACAATAATTAGTAATAATTAGGAATAATTAACAATAATTAGGAATAATTAGGAATAATTAGTATTAATTAGGAATAATTAGTAATAATTACCAATAATTAGTATTAATTAGGAATAATTAGTATTAATTACCAATAATTAGTATTAATTACCAATAATTAGCAATAATTACCAATAATTAGCAATAATTACCAATAATTAGTATTAATTACCAATAATTAGCAATAATTACGAATAATTAGAAATAATTACCAATAATTAGCAATAATTACGAATAATTAGAAATAATTAGCAATAATTAGAAATAACTAGCAATAATTAGAAATAATTAGCAATAATTAGAAATAATTAGCAATAATTAGAAATAATTAGCAATAATTAGAAATAATTAGCAATAATTAGTAATAATTAGGAATAATTAGGAATAAGTAGGATTAATTAGGATTAATTAGGAATAATTAGGATTAATTAGGAATAATTAGTAATAATTACCAATAATTAGTAATAATTACAAATAATTAGTAATAATTAGTAATAATGACCAATAATTGCCAATAATTACCAATAATTGCAAATAATTAGGAATAATTAGGAATAATTAGTAATAATTAGGATTACTCAGGAATACTCAGGAATACTCACGAATACTCACGAATACTCACGAATACTCACGAATAATCACGAATACTCACGAATAATCAAGAATACTCACGAATACTCACGAATAATCAGGAATACTCAGGAATACTCAGGAATACTCAAGAACACTTAGCAAAAAAAATTATATTATCAATATTTATGAAAAAAATATTAATATTATTAAAATAATAAAAATTTATAAAATATTAAAATTATCAATATTTACAACAGATTTTGCTCTATTCTTAACATGTTCAAATCTTAAAGGGTCGCTAATTGTCAGGTCATGCGCAATAAAAAGTTTCTGTCAGCCATGTCCAATGTAAACTCTATAATTGTCCTTGCATGGTCGATCACCTCAAAAGTAATGTTGCAATCAGACAAACCAAGTCATTCCCTTCTTATCTATAAGAATCATCTCACATGAACCTTTACATAGATCATTCTTCCTTGAAAATTTAAGGGAAAAATAATGATATCCCCTCAAATTTTTAAGGAAGAATGATCTATGTAAAGGTTCATGTGAGATAATTCTTATAGTTAAGAAGGGAATGACTTGGTTTGTCTGATTGCAACATTACTTGCGAAGTGATCCACCATGCAAGGACAATTATAGAGTTTACATTAGACATGGCTGACACAAACTTTTTATTGCGCATGACCTGACAATTGACGACCCTTTAAGATTTGAACATGTTAATAATAGAACAAAGTTTGTTCTGAATATTGATAATTTTAATATTTTTTAATTTTTTTTATTATTTTAATAAAATTAATATTGTCTTTTCATAAATATTGATAATATTTTTTTTATTACTAATAATTAGTAAACGAAATCTGCTTGGATAATGAAGGGAAAATTTATAACCATCTCCACAACGATGATTATCAAATTTCCTTTCATTATTCAAGAAGTTTTCCTTTTGCTAAGTATTGCTAAGTATTGCTAAGTATTGCTAAATTAGTAATAAATAGTAATAATTAGCAATAAATTGTAATAATTAGTAATAAATTGTAATAATTAGTAATCCTTGCTTGAGTGTTTTTTCTAACAAATTATTCAAAACCAGTAATGCTTTTATATTTTATAGAAAAATATGGAACAACGAGGTCGTCAACAGTCATTATTAGATGACCGCATATGGATAAATCAACGTAGAAATCCAAATGGTTCTGGTTTAAATCCAGTATATATAGAGGGTGTGGAGATTTTTTTATCATTTGCGGCATCAAATTCAGAATTTGTTTCAGAAGGAAAGATAAAATGCCCTTGTAGAAAATGTGCATTGAGAACGTTTGACACGTTTGACAAATTGGGGGAACATCTCTTGCGTTTTGGTTTTCAAGCCGATTATGTTTTTTGGTATCAACACGGTGAACGCAGTTCCAGAGCAGATGATACCAACTTGATTCCGGATCCATCCCAGTTTCAAGATTTAGTACATGATGTTGCAGGTTCATCTGTTCAACATATAGAAACTCCGGCTGATATAGCTTCAAATCCTGAGTTGGGACCGTCTGAATTTTATGAGTTGTTGAAGTCTGCTGGGGATGCATTATATCCTGGCTGCAAGATGAGCAAATTAGAAGCAGTTGCAAAATTTATGGCTATCAAATCAGATAACGGAATGTCAAACACATGTTTTGACCAGATATTTTCTTTGTTGAAAACACTGTTACCCGAAGGAAATGTTTTACCTGCAAATTACTATGAAAGTAAGAGGTTGGTTCGAAATTTGGGACTTACTTTCCAGAAGATTCATGCATGTTCAAATGACTGCATTTTATATTCAGGAGAAAATGAGTTGTTGGATAGTTGTCCCACATGTGGGCAACAGAGATATAAAGAAGGACAACACGGGAAGTCTGGTTTGATTCCTGTAAAACAGTTGAGATATTTTCCGCTTACATCCAGACTTCAGCGTTTATTCATGTCTAAGAATACAGCGACAATGATGTCATGGCATAAAGAGAATATTCCAACCGATAAAAGCTTGAATCATCCAGCCGATGGTGATTCATGGAAACATTTTGATAGAGTGCATCCATCATTTGCTTTAGAAGCTAGAAATGTTCGACTGGGCCTTTCCACTGATGGTTTCTGTCCGTTTGGATCTTATGGTAGTCAATATTCATGTTGGCCTGTTTTTTTAACTCCGTATAATTTACCTCCATGGATGTTGATGAAGGAGCCATATATCTTTTTGACTTTACTAATTCCAGGACATCCGAAGAAAAATATTGATGTTTATTTGAAGCCATTGATTGATGAATTAAATTTATTGTGGAGTACTGGTGTCAGTACATATGATGTTGCAACGAAACAGAATTTCAT
This sequence comes from Viscum album, assembly GCA_963277665.1. Taxonomy (NCBI): domain Eukaryota; kingdom Viridiplantae; phylum Streptophyta; class Magnoliopsida; order Santalales; family Viscaceae; genus Viscum; species Viscum album. Next base: position 1,387,793,833 of record OY728162.1, on the reverse strand, counting down.
ACTGAGAGCAGCATTGATGTGGACAATAAGTGACTTCCCGGCTTATGGGATGTTATCTGGCTGGAGTACACATGGTCAGAAATCATGTCCTTACTGTATGGGAGAGAACAAAGCATTTATGCTCATTCATGGAAAGAAACCTTGTTATTTTGACTGTCATCGCAGATTTCTTCCAGCTGATCATCCTTTTCGCAGAAACAGATCTCATTTCAGAAAAGGAACAGCTGAAAGGGATGGACCTCCAAAAATGCTATCAGGTTCGGAGTTAAAATCGGTTGTATTTTCATTACCTCCCATCACTTTTGGTCCCACAATAAACCAACAGAAAATTTCTGGTTTTGGGAAAGAACACAATTGGATTAAACGTAGCATATTTTGGGATTTTCCATATTGGTCTGATTTGTTGGTCCAACACATGTTAGATGTCATGCATATTGAGAAGAACTGTTTTGATAATTTGTTTCATACAGTTTTGGATACGCCAGGAAAGAGCAAAGACAATGTAAATGCACGTTTAGATCTTGCCCAAATTTGCAGGCATCCAGAATTGGAACTATTTGAGAATGTCAGAACAGAAAGGTTACTGAAACCAAAAGCAGCTTATACACTGTCTAAAGAAAACCGTTTATTATTTTGTCAGTGGATTGCAGATTTGAGACTTCCAGATGGCTGTGCTTCCAATTTGGGTAGATGTGTAAAGAATGGTCATATTACTGGATTGAAAAGTCATGATTGTCATGTTATAATGGAGAGACTTCTACCCATTGGATTAAGAGGTCTGTTGAATTCTGTGATTTGGGATTCCATAACAGACATGTCTCATTTTTTTCGGGAAATTTGTGCGGCTACGGCAGATTATGATGCTCTAGGCAAACTTGAAAAAGATGTTGTTGTAATTATATGTAAACTGGAAAAAATATTTCCGCCGTCTTTCTTCGACTCAATGGAACATTTGATGTTACATTTTCCATATGAAGCCAAATGTGGAGGTCCGGTACAGTTTCGATGGATGTACCCATTTGAAAGATGCATGCAAAAATTGAAAAGAAAAGTACGCAACAAAGCATCTGTTGAAGGATCTATTGCAGAAGCTTATTTGCAAGAGGAAATATCTTTTTTCTGCTCCCATTATTTTGAATCTGAGTATCCTTCAAAACACAACCGAATGGGACGGAATGAGAGGAATATTGATGAAATCGACAATCAATTATCTGTTTTCAACCAGTCAGAGCTTGGTTTTGGTGGAGTTTCTGAACGCTGGCTTTCAGATGATGAACATCATAGAGCTCATACGTATGTTCTGCTCAACTGTGAAGAGATGACATCAGTTGTACTGTAAGTGTTTATATCACTTATTCTATCATTTATGTTACAGTAAATAACTTTGGTTTTTATAGGTTGTATGATAATCATATCAAGAAACAAATTCCACAAATTACAGCAGCTGCTCTCGAAGAACGGCGACTGAAAAATTTCTCTCAGTGGTTTCAAAAACTGGTAACATAAATTCTTTATCATTTAGCAACTCATTCAATGTATAGTTTACTATATTGATAATTATTTCACAAATCTTCAGGTGTCTCGACATGCTGATAAAATTGACAAACGGCTCTGTGTATTGAGTAACCCACCTTCCAAACTTGTTAAAACTTATAATGCATATGTGGTGAATGGATTTCGATTCCACATGCATGCATATGGGGAATCGAAAAAAACAATGAACAGTGGAGTTAGCTTGAGAGGATCTCATCATCGAGAAAATGAAGTTGACTTTTATGGCATACTTGATGAAATCATTGAACTCTGTTATCTTGGACAACATTACATAACCATGTTCAAATGTCGGTGGTTGGATACAGAGAGAGGCGTGCGTGTTCATCCGACTCATGGAATCATCGATATTAAATGTAAAAGTGTTCTCGCAGTAAATGAACCATTCTTATTGGCTCAACAGGCATATCAAGTTTATTATGCAAAGTACTGTGCAAAATCAAGAGACTTGACTGATTGGTGGAGTGTAATAAAAATCAAAATTCGAGACAATCAGTTTAGTCAAAGTGAATGTGCTTTCACTGATGTGCAAAGAATTGAAGTTTTTCAAGAGAGTACTCAAAATCAATCTTTTTTACAAAGAGATATGAGTATCGATGACGACACCCCACATTTAAGAGTCGGTGATGATGATGATGTTAATGATGTCACACATGAATTTGAAATGGTAAGAGATGAAGCAACTGCAACTCGAATGGATATCGATGATGTTGAGGAGGAATATGAAGATGACATTGACATATATGAAGATGATGATGAAGATGAACACTTATAGAATTCCATGGTATTTATATACAATCATAATATGTATATATCTGTATATATAATAGTAATTATCAATTATTTGCTAATATTAACATTTTCTGTTTCAGATGGACGAGGCCACATTTCGTGAGTTGGCGGAGGCTGACCTGCCTTTCGATGCGGATGAGTTGCTGGCAGATGACCCTCAGCCTGCAGGCGCTCCAGGGAGTACGCGGAGGGGGCGCGGTCTTGCACGATTGATGATTCCTGACCCCGTCCCCGAGCGACGTCCACGTCTTGGGTTTGATCCGCGCACCCGGAGGTGTGATAACCTGTGTAATAACCTGTGAATTTGACTAAGATTTCATTAATCTATTCACATAATAAATGTTTATTATTTTTTCAGTTTTTCGCATATAGCAGTCGGACAGGGCAGCGCTATTTTGCGCAACTATTTCTCTCAGCCGTGGACCACATGGGAGCAGATTCCCATTGATGTGCAGCAGGCCATGTTCGGCCATTGGTTGGTACGTACGTAAATAAATAATTTTTATTTTGAAAATTATTTCATTTCTAACTTGATATTTTGATTTATTTGTAGGGTTTATGGTATCCGATCGAGGATACCATTCGTGACGCCATCCACGAGGCCTGGGAGGTGGCCATGCGTGATCGCCTTCGTCAGTTTTTGCACAATTTAAGAAAAGCTGCGATGAAGAAAGCAGGAGTGTCAGATTTTGAGGAGTCATGTAGAGCACACCGACCAGAGTACATTTCATCCCATGTATGGGATGGATTATGTGCGCACTGGTTGAGTGGTGCCTTTCAGAGGAGATCATCGGTGGGGAGGCAGAATCGGGGGAGGCAGGAGGTGACTCATCGAGCTGGGAGTCGTTCTTTCAGTACTCATAGACAGCATCTGGTACGTACATTATTTATAAATATTTTATATAACTATAAATATTAACAGTTTATTTATTATTCTTATAGGCTGTCGAGCACCCCGATATTACAGAGTACGACGTATATCGGAGGATGTATAGTGATCCTGCTACTGGGGAGCTCAGAGGTGATCGTCAGCATCACATCGTGGTCAGTATTATTTGTTTTCAAGTTTAAAAATTAACTGCATATAATATATTCACAATTTTAATTTTAAATTGCAACTATAGGAGTCATATGAGGCCGCAGCGGCACAGGCCCGGCCTGAGAGTCAGGCCGAGTCATCAGATCAGACCACTGCGCGTCAGTTTGATGAGGCGGCATGGATGCAGGCCACCCAGTATGCCTTCGAGAAGGGCCGGGTAGTTGGTATCGGCTCTCGACTGACTCCCGGAGATTATTATGGCAGTGCTGCGATGTCGGCGTCCAGCTCGAGGGGAGCTCGTGCATCTTCTTCTACACAGTATGAGGAGCAGTTGCGATCTCAGACTGCACAGATAGAGAGTCTCCGACAGGAGCAGGAGCAGATACGTCAGCAGCATGAGGAGGAGCGTCGACGCCAGCAGCAGCTGTACGAGGAGCAGACGAGTCGGTGGCAGCAGCAGCATCAGGAGCAGATGGAGTACATGCGCCGACTCACTCATGCTTTAGGGATGGAGTTTCCTCCACCACCATCTGCAGATCCCCCACCTCCCCCCCTCCTACAGATTAGAGTTTGTATTTCTGTTATAAAATTTGTGAAATCAAAATATTTTTTTTTTCTATTCGTAGTTTCTGTCTCATTATAAAATATTAATAATATTATATTTTTAAATAACAATATTAATATGAATAATAATAATATTTATATTTTATAATATTAAATTTTATATATATATTAAAATTTTATATATATATTAAAATTTTATAATATTATAATTTAATTATTTTTTTGTAATACTTGAATTATTTTAATATTTGAATGTAAAATAATTCTATTATTTTTATATTAATTAAAATAACTTATTAATATTTTTTTTATTTATGAATTATAATTATAATATTATTATATTAATTAAATTATTTATTAATATTCTATTATTTTTATTTTTGAATTATAATTCTACTATTATTATAGTAATTAAAATAATTTATTATTTTCATTTGTAAATTATAATTCTATTATTATATTAATTAATATAATTTATTAATAATTTATTTTTTTTATTTTTTTTATAGTATTTGCGACGGGATACTATACCCGTCGCAAATACTAGTATTATTAATAATTTTTTATTTTTTTTTAAAAAGAGTATATGCGACGGGTCCCGTCGCAATTACTATGAATAGTATTTGCGACGGGTCCCGGTTCCCGTCGCAAATACTAGTATTATTAATTTTTTTATTTTAAAAAAAACGTTATTGCGACGGTCCCGTCGCAAAAACTATTTGCGACGGGTCCCGTCGCAAAAGGTATTTGCGACGGGCCCGTCGCAATAACTGTTTAAAAAGCTTTTTACAAAAAATACGAAATACTATTTGCGACGGGGAGAATGCCCGTCGCAAAAAAAGGTTTTAGCGACGGTCCCGTCGCAAATAAGTTTAGTTGCGACGGCGTTTTCCGCAACGGGCTATTTGCGACGGGATCCCGTCGCAAATAGCCCGTCGCAAATACCTGTTTTTCCAGTAGTGGTCAAACAATTTAACTAAGAGTTTAATCTAAAATATAAAGTTAATATAGTGTCCCAAACCTGTCTAAAACCTATTAGTTGTGGTTTTTTCTACTCATCCCCACCGTAACATTTCACTAATCCCTTTTTTATCCATTAAAAACTGAAATTGATTTTATTATAAAATAATATTTCTAGTTTTTTCTAAGGTTCCCCTCATCCCCCTTATAAAATGGCACTCCCCCTTGCATAGAATTCACACCATCAAAGCCTTTTAGCTCGACCAAACCATGCCTAAATATCCTCTAAACTTACCTCACATCATCCAAGAGGCCTTCCTTTAGTCTGAAAGCCAACTTAAGGAGCCCTTTTGATCAAATCAAAAGGAAAAACCCTAGGAAGAGGTTATAATTTCACTACCCTCTTTCAAGTTCCTTTCTTCTTTCCATTTCATTTTTCATTGTTGTTTCCTTTCTAAAAAATAAATCCAGTATGTCCTATATACTGTTATTTTATTATAAATATGGTACAACCAAATTCATTATTCTATCCATCCTTTGAATAACAAGTCACCGTACGTGCACACGTACGGCTTACCGTCTCCACGCCGTGGTGTAAATGTTATTCAATACATTATTATTTGGATGGGTATAATAATGATGTGTAATTCATGTAAATAATAAACATAACATGATAATGATTCTGTATATATGTTATACCATCCAATTATATATTATTTTAATATCAAAAGAATGATATTGTCTCTCGTGTGTATGTACGGATTACCGTCTCTACGAACGAGATGAGATTCATTCCACATCATATCTATTCAAGAAACAATTTAATTTGATGATAAAAAATAATGTTTAGAGACATGATAAAATTCTATATCTGAATAATATACATCCCATACATAAAAAATATGACCCATATAACAAATAATATAACGGAAAACGAATCTATTAACACCCGAAACGACTATAATAGTAAGATATTATTAAGAAAGTAATGTAAAAAGATCATATATGATTCATTTATAATTTAATAACAATTATTTCACCATTTCATAGGAGTTTAACCTATCCTCGACCAATGAAAATGTACAAAGAAAGGGGTTTTTATCTCACTTTATATTCCGTGATATTTCCATTGTTCACCACTTATTTTTTTCATGTGGTGTGTGTACTGCCCATGATTGTATTCATTGTGTAATATAATTTAATTTATGGATATTTACATCATCATTTTTTGATCCTTCTTTATTTGGTGTATGTTTCATAAGTTACCAAATTAGTAATGGAATTTGAAATTTCAATTTCTACTCATTCAGCTTTATGCATACATCATTGATTATTTTACACCACGATTATGTGTGTAATCACTATTAATTTTCTTATGTCATAATTTACACTCCCCTTTCTGTGGATATATTTATGATACACATAATCACTCAATTGATAAATTCTCAAGTCATCGATATAAATTTGATATGATTAATTTTAACTCAATCTCCATTTTTTGATTTAAATGTCTAATTCATTGGTGTTGTTTTTACAAGAATATGTGTGAATGTCCTCTGATTGATTTACACTGAATATCCAATCATATTGAGTGTATTTATATATTTCACAAATAATTATTTCTCTATATTATCATTAACCTAAGGATACAGTCTTTATAAGAGAATTTATCTCAATTTACATTCCATTGAAACTTCTTTGTTTTCATACACAAATTGTTTTTTATATGGTTTATATAATGTACTTTGAAATAGTATATATTGAATCATTTTATTCTCATGATATTATAAATTTTTTATTACAAAAATTATTTGAATTCATGTGTCTCTCTTTTGGTTAGGAACTCTAACTAAAATATCATTTTTAGTGTTTTCAATATTTATTATTCAAAATAATTCTCATTAATGAGCATGTTTTAAAAATGGTTTTAAGGTTTTATTTATATAGAAATTAATGTTTTAAAATTAAAATTATTTTTAAAAGTTTCAAAGTGGTACGGGACACTTCGATTCAAAAATCTATTTTTATGGGCTTCGTGATAAATAGTATGACATTTATATGTTTTCAAGAAAATGGTGGATATTTCTCTCAAATGGTTTTGATAATTATTTTCATCTATGTCAATATCCTTCATTATTATTTATTGAGGTTAATCTATTACAATAAAATATTTTATATTGTATTGAATGAGTTATGTTTGACTATGGATGTGATATTTTTATACTATTCATGGTTTGTGGATAAAGTATTGACATTTTGTATGCTAGTTTTAATACGAATGTTTATGTTATGTTTTAAACTTTTTATATGATGAATGCATTGGACTTAGTAAGTGACGGGTGGATCCCGATATAGCTCCTAGATGCCTTGGTAGGTCTAATGTGACAAACTAGTGTCTTGGAACAAGGCCTTGACAAAATCTTATTTGTAGTCTTGGCACAAAGCTTTGACTATGTGGTTATGATAGTCTGGCATTATGCATTCCATCATTATGAAAGTGGCTATTGATATTGCATGTGATTATTTGAATAGTATAATATCAATGTGAATACGTAAATGGTATTATTTGATTTTATATTTTCCATATTATGCTGAAATTCAAGTTTAAAAGTCTTTTGTTCTAGTCTTATACGCTGCCTTAAATGTTTATGCTTATTTATGAAAGTTTCTGCAATATTTTTATCCTTAAAGAGCATCTGAGCTCAACCCTTTCTATGTTTTATTTTTCCTAGGATACAAAGAAGTATATTATGACTGACTTATATGGATTTTCTATGGGATCTCAATGTTTTCTATAAAAACAATGTTGTTGTAGTTTTCTATTTTATGATGTAATGTAAACCTTATGAATGTATCTAGTAATTCCAAGGCTACTAAACTAATCAGTCTTTCGAGATTTGATCTCTTATGATCATTCCAATGATACGTAATAATTCACCGACTCTAGGTAACTGGGGTCGGGGCATTACAATTTTAAACAATAATGTAGTGTTTTTCACTATTCATCAAAAATTGAAAGTGTTTAGAAATATACAAAAAATTCGCCCTAACCTAATTTTGATATTCTGAATCCAAAAAAGAAGTCCATGTTAAAAAAATTATAAAATTTTGAAAAGTGGGTATTACTATTTATACAATCATGTTTGATTGGTCGTGGTGTGTTAGAACTCCATGTTGCGTACAATGAAAGCTACTGCATTATTCAAAGCGAATCATACCGTCGGATCTTGGGGTGTATCATTCACCCCTCCTTAATATAATTTCAACCTTGTAATTTCTTGAACATTACTACATAAAAAGATTCACGTGGTTCTTCACTATATGTTCCTTGGGTTCCCATGTGGCCTCTTCCAACTTATGCTTTCTCCATATAACATTAACCAGACGAGTTGTCTGGTTTCTCAGCACTTGTTCCCTTGTATAAAGAATTTTGAATGGCTCTTCAGAATAATACAGATCAGGTTCTAGTTCAATTTCCTCATAGTTGAGTACATGCATTGGGTCAGACATGTATTTCCTCAACAGTGATATGTGGAACACATCATGACCTTTGGATAGACTTGGAGGCATTTCCAAACGATAAGCTACAACTCCAATTCATTCTTGAATTTTGAAAGGTCCGATGTACCTGGGACTCAAGTTTCCCTTCATACTGAAACGTATAATAGCATTCCAGGGAGATACCTTTAAGAAAACATCGTCACCTACTTGAAATTCCAAATCTTTCCTTGGGTTATCGGCATATCTATTTTTCCGACTATGGGCTGCTTTGGTGAGAGTTTGAATAATCTTAACTTTTTCCATTGTTTCCTCCACATGTTCTGGGCCTATGAGTTTTCTTTCACTAACAACATCCCAAAAAGTGGGTGTGTGACATCTCTTTCAGTATAATGATTCATATTATGTCATATGAACACTTGAATGGAAGATATTATTATAAGAAAATTCATCTAGAGATAAATAATGATCCCACCTACCTTGAAAGTCATGTGAGTAAGATCTCAACATGTCTTCTAAGGTTTGAATAGTCCATTCAGATTTTCCATCGGTTTCAGGGTGGTAGACAGTGCTCAAATGATGTTCTGTATCTCGTGAAATCTGAAGAATTTTCCAGAATCTTGATGTAAAACGTGGATCAAGGTCAGAAACAATCGATAGAGGTACTCCATAAAGTCTTGCATCTTCATTAATATATTGTCTTTTCAGAATTTCAAGTGTTAAATCTTCTCATATAGCATGAAAATGTTCTAACTTGGTAATACGATCAACAATTAACAATATTTCATCATTCCTTCTAGGAGTATTTGGTAGCCCCATGACAAAGTCCATCGTAATATTATCCCATTTCCTCTTAGGTTTGGGAAGAGGTTTCATGACCCCTCAAGGTTTTTCCTTCCATCTTTCACTTATTGAGAAACAAGACATCATGACACAAAATCATGAATGTCATTCTTCACGTGGTCCCATAAAAAAATGATCCCTCAAATCTCTATACATCTTGGTGCTCCCAGGGTGTGTAGAGAAATTGGATATATGAGCATCATTCAAAAATTCCCTTTTAAAATCAGGTGCGTTAGGAACACAATTTCACAACCCAAATTTCAAAATTCTATCTTTATATATAAAGTCACTCAATATCCCGTCATTCACAGCATTAATGTTCTTTTGAAACACCTCTTCATCAGTCTAATAACTCTTTATCCTTTCTAGTAATGATGGTTTGGCAACCATTTGAAAAATTATTGATGTTTCACCTTCCATGGTTATTCCCATATCCATCATTACTAGATACATGAAAATATGATCCCTTTCAACTCTAAACTTGTTCAGAACACCATTATCCATTCTTCTTAATGCATATTCCAGATTAATTTCATTCCCTGGGTGGTAGTGTATTGTGAAATCATAATCATTGAGTAGATCAATCCATCTACTCTCATGTTGAGTTATTTTTGTGAGCAAATATACCTCAAACAATTTTGATCAGTATAAATATGAAATTTTTTACCATAGAGACCATGTATCCAAATCTGTAGATAAAATATTATAGCTTCTAACTCAAGAACATCTGTATGATAGTATTGCCCATGAATTTTTAGCTGTCATGATGCTTAGGCTATAACTCTGTCATTCTGCATATGGAAACAACCAAGTCCTTTCATTGAAGCATCAATATAAATAACAAACACATCGTTCCTTGATGGAAGAGTCAAGATAAGAGAATTAATTAATCTTATCATCAGTTATTCAAAAAACTCTTCACACTATTTTTTTCAAACAAAATTTACCCCTTTACGTGTGAGATAGGGTAATGGGTAAGCCAATAGGGAAAAATTCTGGATGAAATATCAATAATAACCTACTAAACCAATAAAACTACATATCTCAGTTATACTTGTCGGTGTTGGCCATTCGTGGATTGCCTTGGTAATTGAAGGATCAATAGACATTCCATCCTTAGAGGAAATATGACCATGAAAAAAAATAAAATGATGCTAGAATTCACACTTGAAAAACATTCCATATAATTCACTTATTCTGAGGGTTTTCAGAATAGTGCGCAAGTGATATTCATGATCTTCATAACTTTTGGAATATACCAAGATATCATCAATAAGTAGCACTAAAATGTCATCAAGATATTCCTTGAAAACTCTATTAATTAGATCCATGAAGAAAGAGGGTGCATTAGTCAATCCAAAAGGCTTTATTGTAAACACAAAATCTTGTACCTAGTTTGAAATGTTGTTTTTGGAATGTCTTCCTTTTTCACACACAACTGATGATATCCAAATCAAAGGTCAATTTTTGATAAAAATGAGCTCCATGATGTTGGTCGATTAAATCATCAATGAGAGGTAGGGGAAACCTGTTATTTATTTTTATAGCATTGATCTCTGAGTAGTCAATGCACAACCCCATAGATCCATCATTATTCATAATAAAAAGGACACTGGATCACCGTGGAGAAAAACTAGGTCGAATAAATCCATTACTACCCAATTCTACTAGTTGTTTCATTAGTTCCACTAATTTCACAGTGGCCATTCTATATGGATTCCTCGATATGGGCCTTGAACCAGAAATTAAATCAATGAAAACTCAATTTCTTATTCTAGAGGATGTCCAGGTAAATCCTTTGGAAACAGATTAAAATATTCTTTCATAATAGGTACATACTCTATTCGATCATTCTTTTCCTCGCCCGTAGCTATTTCATTATCTTCTTCCCCAATGATTGAATTTATTGGAGCTACTGGGGTGGATCTAGATAAGAATCGTGGGGTGATGTTTCTACTTTAAAGATAAGGTACTCCTTATCATTATAGAAAATTTTAACCTCCTTCATCTTAATATAAATTTTCGCATCATGGTCTGGAAGACAATCCATTCTGAGGATTTTATCAAATTCAATCATGGATATGATGATGAGATCAATAGATAAAGAACATTTATAAGCCCTAATGGGAACTAATTCACAAAACATTGTTGTGATGATACATCCCATTTAATTTTTGACTGACAACTCCCTCATTAATTCAAATTGAAAATATATAATTTTATTCGCAAAATAGGAAGATATGAAACAATGTGATGATCTATAATTAAATAAAGCATTTGATAAACATGAGGAAACCATTAAATTATCTGCCACCACATCTTTCGGATCTTCAACCTCAGTAGTAGTGAACGCATAAACATGGACTTGAACCCTTATCCTTTTCCGGGGTAAGTATCATTGGTGATTAGGACATTCATTTTCATAATTACCCTTTTATTGACAATTGAGGCATTCATCATTAACAACCTCATTCTTCCCCTATAAATCCTGAGCTTGGTGGCCTTTTTCACCACACTTGTAATAGAATCCAATTCCTTTCAGGCATGTACTGGGTTATTTCTTCCCACATTTACCATAGGATGTATATTCAACTTTTCCATTCTTCCCCAAATTTCCATTTGAGAGTGTTCAACATATCTATTTTTCTATTGATTTTCATTAAAGTCATAAGACATAGATAATTCTTTTTATGTCTTGATAGTGTTTGGGATAATATCTTTGTACAATTAGAAGGATTGTGAAACTAATTCTAGAAAAAGAAATGGTTTTAACCCATCAAATAATCGGTCAATAATAATCATTGGGTTACATATATAATCTGTTACATGCCTTGCTATCCTTGTAAAGTTAGCCTCATACCTTATGAAATTCTCATCCTCCTTTTTACTTAGACTCATAAATTTCCTTTCCATATCTACTTGATGGTCACGAGGAATGAATTTTTTTAAGAAAATATCTTTAAACTCTCTATATTTCATATAAAATACTTCATCATCTTCCTTTTTTTAGGATTAATGACCACCATTGATCTTCATCTCTTGTGAGGTAATAAACTGTCATGAAATATTTTCCCCTTTCTCTACTCCCCAATGCAAGAAATATTTTATCTAAGGAACCTATCCATTACTCATCTACTAATGGATTTGTACTCCCATTGAATGTTGGTGGTTTTCGCCTCATGAAGGGTCCTAACATTGATCCTTCACATTGTGGGTCAGGGTACTCTATATGGGAAAGGTTATTATTCATAACCCAAGTGAGTTGTCCCAGTATGGTGATAAAATGATCAACTCCAGTTGCATCACTAGCTCCACTATAATTTTCATTAGGAGGGAAATAACTACATGGATTATGTGGGTTGATACGGTTTCCATTCCATACACTAGGCGCCATTTCTAAACAATTCCATACACATGATTAGTTAATGAATGTCAATAAATAATTTCAAACTTGTAAAATAGTTAACATAAATTGAAGAGTTTATGAATATAATCTATAATCATCAAAAATTTATTTAACGAATTATATACTCATAACCCTTCATAGTGGTTTGTAATGTAAGTGAGAATTATCCTAATCATATCCCTTGGGAGTGTCGTAACTAGGAGTTATGCAATGCCCATTGTTGTGCACCAGTTCCCATTCAAGTCTAGCTCAATGCAGTTTTTTCGTGTTTTACCGCTAGGAATATATGGGCTAGATCCTCCTCTATCTGCTCATATCTAGACAATGATGTATTTCATGGAAAACTCACAAAATATCTACACTACCAAAATTTTAGGATGATATTCTATTCTAATCCTCAAAGTCTATCTTAGGGTAATGTTCTATAATCAATGTTTTTCTTAATCTAGCTTCCAATGTTTTTACTAAACTTCCTTTGTTACCAACAATAATTCCTCGACACCAGTTACCCAGAGTCGGTGCAATATTACATAACATTGGCATGATCCCAAGGAATCAAATTCCAAAAGACTGATCAGTTTAGTTGTATTGGAAGTACTAGACCCATTCATATGTTTAACATTACATCATGAAAGAAATCATCAACAAAATTTTGTCCCCTTTTTAACACACTTATTTCCTTATCCTATCCCTTCTCATCAACCATAAAATACCTCTTCACATCCTGGAGAAAATAGAACATAGAAAGGGTTGAGATCAGTTTCCCAGTAAGGATAACAATATAGCAGAAACTTTTATAAATAAGAATAAAAGTTTAAGGAAATGTATAAGACTAAAACAAAATACTTTTAAACATAAACTTCATCATAATATGTAAAAGATAAAATAAAATAATTCCATTTACTTATTCACTTGGATATTCTACTAGTCGAATAGTAACACGCAATATCAATAGCTATTTTCATTATGATGGAATGCATAACGCCAGACTTCATAACAACATAGTCAAGGCCATGTGTCAAGGATACAACTACGATTTTGTCAAGGCCTTGTTCCAAGACATGAGTTCGTCTCATGAGACTTAAAAATGCATCGGAGATCTAGAACAGGATCCACACATCACTTAATTTTTCCAATTCATTACTCATATGAAAAGGATTAAACATTACAAAATCATTCTTATTAAAACTAGGATACAAAATATCAATACTTTTCCCATCAAACATGAATGGTGTAAAACTATAACACACACATTCAAAAATATTACAAAACCTTCAATACAATATGGATGATTTTTATCATAATAAATCAACTTCAAAAAAGCTTAAAATCCAATAAAAGATATTGACATAGGTGAAATCAAAACTTTTTTAGAGAAATATATCTTTCTATTTTGAAATCATTTAAATGTTTTATAATTATAAAAGAAAACATTTAATTTGAAAATAAACTTATAATCTTGTATGGGAAGCTTCGATGATTTTATTATAGAGAAAAAAATCCACACCTGCTGTATAAGTCAAAAAAAAGACATTCTTACCTTAATTTTTTCGAAAAGGTTATAAAAAAACTTATTTGGAAAATGACGGAAATATTCCTTTAAAAAAATTTTATAAAAAAGTTAAAAAATGGTATAAATTACATTTACTCGTAGTCTAGTAAATAGTAAAAATGTTTTGAAATACATTTTTAAGAAACATGGATGTGGATGATAAAGGGGTCCCAGTTGATTCTTATGTAAAAAAAACCTCAGATAATAAAAGGGATTGTGAAATTAACCATTACATTGTACTTTTCCTTGGTTGTGGGTATTTTAACCTCTTTTATAATTGTTAAATATTTGTTATTAAATTATTCAATAATGATATATATAAATTTGATATCATATATGATCCTCTAATATTTATTTGTTAATAATATTTTAGTAGTATCATCGTTTCAGGTGTTAACTGATCTATTTTCCTTTATATTATCGGTTATGTATGCCAGGTTTGTTATTGATAGGATATATTTTATTCACATATAGAGTTATATTATGTTCTTAAACATTATTTTTAATCAGTAAATGAAAATTATTATTTAATTATTACGATGGGGAATAAATCTCATCACGTTCATGGAGATTGTAATCCGTACAAATGCAAGAACGACAATATCATTATATTAATGGTGAAATCATATGTAATTGTATGGTAGATCAAATATAAAGAATAATTAACATGTCATATTTATTATTTAAATCATTTATAATCATTATTATACCCATCCAAATAATGAAGTGTTTGAATAACAAACTACACCACGATGTGGAGACGGTATGCCATACGTATGCACGTACGATGACATTGTCATTCATACAATTGATAGAATAATGATTATGGTTGTAAAAATTTTATAATAACATCACATTATATCTAGAAAACTGGATTTCTTATTTTATAATGGAAACAACAAAGAAAAAGGATGTGGAAGAAGAAATGAACTTGAAAGATGTGAGGAAATATTAACCTATTCTTCGGGTTATTCCTTTTGATTTGAAATCCAGTTTTCTAGATATAAATAGTTTGACATTTACCACGTCTCTTTGTATTTTTATATTATATGGTTAATAAATGTACTATAATAAACCAAAACGGCCCCAAGTTGTTCATTATTAATATATATATCCTTATATAAGTCCTTTGGAAGAACCAAATATTTTTAGGAATAGTATATCAATTAATAATATGGTATTTGTTTTAAAAACTCAATTATATCAATTTTGACACTTTATTATTTGATTTTTTTGAAATCCATAAAAATGTTACCACTTAGAATATAATTTATTTATTAGACTATAACATTTTCATGTTCACCTATAAAATTAATTTAATTCATCATAAGTCTCAATTCATATTTATTTATATATTTATAATATCAATTATTTTAATATTTCATTAATAAGGTAATTATGGCATCATCATTGTGTCATAAATAAATTACATTATTTAAGGTATAAAATTATAAATAAAATACCATTATGTAGGAAATTTCTTTTATCTTTCTAATGAATATTTATAGTTGAATTTATCTTATGTTTAACCCTATATTAAAAATGATTTATTTATTAAACATTGAATTTAACACTTTTGACACTTATTTAAATAAAATAATAATAAATGTCCTAATCTAATCCAAGTGGACCAAAGGGGATCATATTTTAATAATAAGGTTCTTTTGGGTATAATTATACTTATCCAATAGAATTAGTAATTTTATTGGGTTCATTATGATATCATTTTTACCTTTAATTACCCTATTTATTTTCAGTTGTGGTAAAAAAAGTCAAAAGATATTTTTCACTAAAAATTATTTTCATCTTATTGAAGAACATTTTATATGATGATATTAACCATGTATATAGGATATTTTAATTTAAAAATACATAAATTTTAAAATTATGTGTTATGCGAATTTATAAATGCTCCTAGAAGGTGGGTAAAAGATGGTAAAAAGTTCAATAGAATTTAATATATGCAAACTTATTATAAAATAACTCAAATGAATTACATTGAAAACATATAATTATTTTGTATATATTTCTACCTCAAATAAATAAAAATAAAATTGCTAATTATATAAATAAAAAGTCGGTTCTAAAAAATAACATAGTGTTTTTCACTATTCATCACAAATTGAATATTTTTAGAAAAATACCAAAAATTCACCCTAAGATAATTTTGATATTCCGAATCAAAAAATTAAGTCCATTTTTGAAAAATAAAATTTATAAAACTTCAAAAAGTAGGTATTACTATTCATAATTTCTAGTTTGATTGATCGTGGTGTGTTAAAACTCTATGTTGCGTAAAACGCAAGCTACTTCATTATTCAAAGTGAAATATACCATGGGAGCATTGGGTGTTATAGAAAAGGGATATAAAATAAATTTCAAATATTGAAAGGAACATGGGAAATATGTAATCATCAAGGTAACTCTATTAATGGATGTCTTACCTAGCTGTTAATCTAATGAGAAACCTTTTCTTAGGGGAAAAATGATAATGTTAATGAAATTTTTCTTTTTATTGAAGTTTCATTTAATGAATATACTATTTAATTTCCATTTATTTTTTGTAGTGGGTACTCTTTGCATATGACTAGAGACATTAATTTCTGGAATGATGTTGAAAATTTTACATAAGAATCAACAAATTTTAGAAATTATTGTATACTATTGATGAAATTAGTTTCTATGTTTAAAAATAATTAAAATTAATATATTAGAAGATCATTTTTTTTATTTTGTATCTCAATTTTATGATTGTTTTTAGATCCATGATCAAATGAATGAGGTAATATTTAGTAATGTTTTATTTTTTCTTAAAATATTGAAGATGTATTGGTTTTAATAATAGGGAAGGGAATATATGGTAACTTATATAGAGATAGATATACACTCAAAATATGTCTTATAGTCTTAAAATAATAAAATTAAATTTAAAACAAAAATCATGGTCATCATCTATAGATTTTATCTATTTTTTGGAAGGAGAATTTTAATAATTATTTGTACAAAAAATATTATATTCACTTATCTCAAACATTGGATATTATCTTTTTTAATATCTGTGGACCCATGAAAAAGTAACAAAATAATTGAGATAAGTATATCATTTACTTTATTGATGAATGTTCACATGTTACTTTAATTATATTTATTAAATTTAAATTAGAGTCCATAAATTTGTTCAATTGTTTTTTGGATAAGTGATTAACTGTGTTTGGTTACTATCATATGAATATTTAGACATTTAATGATGTTTATTACAATAATAAGACTTTTAATTATTATCAGGAAAATAATTTCACTAATCATGAACTCAGTGAACCTTGTGAATATCAAAAATCAGTTTTCTGAATGGGATAATAGAATATTGGTAGATATACCTTTAATGATGTTTATAGAGACTGATACCTCACAAATATTTTTCTAGAAATATATTTGAGAAGTAGACTATGTTCAACATGATATTTTTTTATATGATAACCCCATATGTGATATACTACACGAAGGCTCGATGTTCTCAATATTTTTCATTTTCTATTAACCCTTGTATCATCCAAATATAAGGTAAACATTTTGGTACATTCAATCCAATATTAGTTGTATGAAAGTTTCTTGTTAATACATCAAATATACAGAGATACCTCTATCACGAAAATAGTATGTGAATAATTGTTTATACATCCAATGTGAATATTGTGGAGTATTCAATGATGTAATTTATAAATAATTCACTTGGTTTGAGAAGTGATGTTGATGTTGATTTTATTGGACATCGTGATGTAATTTAAATCATAAATGAATGTATTTAATATGTACACATTTTATAAATAATACTTATCCAATTTATGTAAGTAGGAAAAATTAAATTCCACTCTACCAATGCGTAGATTGTATTTTTTTGTCTAAATCATTGATTAAACCCTTTTAAAGTAGGTTAAACCATAGATAACTCCTATAATAGCATCTCAAAAATCATTATTGACCCAATTTGAACCAAAATATGTTGAATAAGTATCTGAGTGTCAAGTGTGAGTTGATGAAATGAATGAATAAATAGACTAAATTAAGATGAATGTTACTTAAGAGTTAGTTCCCAAACACAAAGATATAAATTCCCTTGTAACACAGGTAGAAATTTGAATGAAATTTAATAAAAAAGGACAAGTGGTAAGAAATAATGAAATATTGGTTTTTAATGTAAATTAAAAAGTTGATGGAGTTTAAATTGATGTGACTTTTTCAAAGCTTCTAAATAATGAAAACAATAAAAAATATCATTCAATTTGATCAAAATTTAATTAAAATTAAATATAAATGTATTTCATGATTTTATATATCAATAAAGAGTTATAAGATGAGGTATGTATTGAAAAAACATGTGGGTTATTTCATAGAGAAGACAAAAATTATTTATCTCATTGAAGAAAATAATATTCAGTCTTAAACCTAAACGTAGACTTTGTAATTTGAGTTTGTAGATGTCATTAGGGATGTTTAATTTAATAAATAAATATTAGTATATATATATTTACAATATGAAATTAAGTCATCACATGATGTTTTTTGTTTAGTACATTACATCATATTGTTCAAGGAGAAATGTGGGTGAAGAAATATGAAAATAGGGAATCATATCTTATGAAAATAATGAAGAAACCATTGAGAAGTTTAAAACTAATATGGGGAAATTATTTTAAATTTTTAAAGTCAGAGAGATGAGGGACATTCCTAGATTACAAAAATACCAAGAGAATAATCACATTTTCCTTTCTCAATAAAATTATTAAAATGAAATTTTGATAAGAATTTATAGGGATGATTATAATCATGTGTCCAAAACAATTTTAGCTATAATGAAACAATAAAATAATGAATACGGAAAATATTTTGATCAATGGGAGCTCATAAAATTTGTTTTATTTCTATAATATCTTACATATTCAAGAATATATTTGATATATGCCTTAAATCTTAGTTCCATGTATCAATGTGAACCATAATAATCTCATTTGATAGTAGTAAAAATGATCATTTGTTTTATAAAGGGTATACTAAATATGGGTATATATATGACCAAATAGGATTTTTTGATTTGTTTATTTATATAGATGAATATTGGGAGGATTTTGTGATTTTAAATCATCCAAAACTACTAGAATTTTATTTAGAGGTCAAACAGGTGTTTGTTTTCACATTAAGAAGATTATTTCTTTTAATTTATGAACCTATAAAGAAAAATATGTGTTAGAAACTCATAACAAACTAAATTAATGTAGAAGAAGACATAGTGATATTATTAGATGGTTTTGTTGAAGAGGACACATTTACATGGATGGGATAATCAATTTTCCATCAATTGGTAAATTAATATTTTTCAAAATTCAATATTAAATCACATTTCCATTAATATAACATATTCATTGATCTTTTAGACTGAAATTTATTGAAGTTGTATGTTCATAATATTAATCAGATAGGTAATGTGTTCACAAAGACATTATCTAATAATGAATTTCAAAATATTAGGTTAATTTTTGGTATTCAACAATATGTTTTTCAGGGATATGTTTTACTGTCCATGTATCATATCTCATCTTATCATTGGATATATTTTAATGATGGATAAAAATGACAACATAAATTTTTAAATATTTATAAATAAAAAAATAAATCAGGGGACCAAAATGTTTTGAGTGTATCCCATGATATATTCATTACCTCTTTAGCAGGATCATAAATTTCAGGGGTGTTTTTAAAAAGGGTAATTAAGGAAATAAACATGGTTTTATGGACCTTTTTAATCTATGTAATGAAAATTTTAAGTATATTTATATTAATGTTATTATTATGTGTTATTTCAAAATCAATAAATAACTCAAGATGAAATTAAATTATGTGAGTATTATATTGAAGATTAATTAAATTTTATATTGATTAGGGAACAAATATAACTTATGGTAGTGGATGTTTTAATTACATGGGTTTGATGAATATGATTTTGTTTAGATGTTTAAGAATACATATGATGTTTTTTGTTAAATTTTAACCCTTTTCAATGGTAATTCTGCAATTACATTACCTGAGTAAAGGTGTAATAAATATAGACCTAAAAACATAAGAGTAATTCAATGCTTATTATTCATGAGTAATAACATCCTGGAATTTTCATTTTTTAAGTAATGTTCATCATCATTTATAAAATGTAATGTTAACAACCATGCTTTTCAAAGGTTGACATGATGGGGCACTAGCTAAATATGGATAGTCTGGGCTCTTTGTAAATGTAACTGCTAAATCTAGGTAACTGAGTAAAGACATGTAGATTCAATGGAAAATCATATTTTAGAAGCTTAATGATAATATCCTAGGAATAAATATTGAATATAGTGTTACATGAAGTCTAATATTTAATGTTTTATATTTCAAAATAACACCATCATGATCCTAAAAAGTAAATTTTAATAATATGAAGAGATTTTTTGGGATGATTTATACATAATTATTTTTAAAACACTTTTCATGGACATCATATTATGGGATTCTTGATCATGGTATTTTCACCATAGATTAAGGGATTATTAAATTTACATGATATACTAAACCATATACCCTAAGCTCTTATGGATGGTTAGGAATGGTCGATCAAGTGAACACATGAATTTTTGTAGATCAGATGATATTATTTGTTATTGTAGATCCTGATACAATATGTACAGAGACATAGTCCCTTTAAAATTATTATTATATGATTTTTAACACAAATAACCTTAATTAAATCATAATGATCTTGAGCTGGTGTGTCTTTAGAAGACTAGGATCATAATGCATCAATGTGTGACTAAAATAAAATTACATTATTTTATTTTCCCTAATGAGATCCTAAATACAATTATGGTCCTAAAAATGAATGGGATGACCTAGGGAATACATAGAATACAAAGGGTGAGATAAAAATTCCATTAAGGTAAAAATCATAATAATCAAAAAAAACATATAAGTCAATGTTATAATAATATATCATAAAAGGGATGGAAATTTAGTAATTACAAAGAATAATAACATAAAGGGTGTTATATCATAAGATTATATAATAATTTTAAATGTGGAAGAAACATATTAAATGATATAAACCCCAGTCAAGGCTATCGGTCAAGATAATATCACTCGGTAGAAAAAGTACAACTGGGGATAGGTTTACTCCCAAATCCCATATATGATTCCCCATGGGATTTAAGCTTTATCCAATGAATTAGGGAATTAGTTGGGTGAGACCATCATAAAAAGTAAATTATTTATTTGTTTAACTAATGATAATTATTAATAATTTTCCACATAATAATTAACAAAGGAATGAAAATGGGTTTCAAAATCCTGCCTCATATCATAGTCAAATAAAATTTCATAATGAAGGGATTTGAAAAATGAGAGTAAGGAATGTATTACCACATAAAATTAATGGAGTTTAATCTTGGTATATGTGTTATATGTATAAATATGGAATTTATAATCATTCCACAACCTTAAATAGGGGGATATGAAGTGATTTTGAGAGAAAATGTTCATAACCCAATAGATAGATTGGTTTAGAGATATCACTTTTCTCTAGCCTGATTCATCTTATCCATACTTTATCAGTATGAATAAAATACTTATATTAATTATTTATATGGTTAATAACAGTGTTCATTCTTTAAAAAATTCATTTTAGTTATTATAATTCAAAATTAAATTACTTTATCTTTTGGGTTGAAGTTGCACATTGGGATGATGTTTGACTCATATGTCCAAAATTAAATTGGTAAATTATATATGGTCCAATAGATTATTAATTACTTATATAGAGATATAATAATAATGATATAATTATAATATGTATACATTAATAAGAATTTCAAAACCAATTCAGATGGATGGTATTCAAAATGAACTGTGTTAAGATGATGCATATGGTGGGTCTTACGTAAGCATGAGTAACTATTCTATTTTTAAATGATCATGTTGGTAAAAATATAAGTGTTATTTTTTATATATATAATGATATTATATAATAAATATATTTTTATTTTCTTAAATAAGCATACTTATTTCATCCAAGTGACCTTGTTTGAGAAAACGAATCACATCACTTTGGGACGTAGTAGTCCACCGTACAGATGGATGATGTTATCATTTGTAATTGTATGATAAGGTAAGAAGTTATATTTTATATTAATATTCCAGAAATATTAATATTCCATTAATATAATACATAAAAATTAAAACCATCATAATGTGAATTTATAATAAGAGATTATGGAAATTTATTTACATAAATTCATGAATCTGCAGTCCACCGTACACACAAACTATAGGTTAATTTCCCATTTTATTTAATTGGAGATGCCTTTTGGTAAATACATTAAAAAAATAATTTCATAGTATGAGGAAAATATTTCTTAATATATAATCATGGTTGAATATTATTTAAAATAGTGTTATAATGAAATAAAATAGAGATACTCGTTTACAATTGATACCACTTTTCCAAACCACCGCATTAGGATTATACATAATTCATTCAATGATTGAATTTTTTATCCAAAAAAGTACTCTTGAATGTAGGTAGTGAAGTCAGAAATATAATTTTATTGGGATAATCATTCCCAAAAGGATTTGTATGTGTGGAAATGAAAGGACAAGGGTGTCATTTTCTTAGTGGGGAGGAGTTTCATTTTTATAAATACACAAAACTATTCAATAATGGGAAGTCACACTCAATCATTATGCCTCACAAATTAAAAAAAATGGATATAGTTTATCTATGTCATTTAATTTAATTCAACAAAAAAATATAATTATTATAAATATGTTATCCTCTTTAACACTAATTTTACAAACATTTATGATTTTATTTATTATACCATGATTTCTATATTTTTGCTATGTTATCTATTATTTATGACCAAAAATTAAGTGTAGCTTATAATATATTATAATTTTATATAACTAAAATCTTGGAAAATGTTTTTTAAATTTTAATTTAGATAATACGAGAAATTTAATTTAAAAAATATATTTCATAAGCATGTTGAAAAGATGTTTTTTTGGAAAAATTCATTTTTAATGATAGAATAATCTCATATTATCTACGTGAATAAAAATCATCATTATATAATTTTAAATTCAAACACACGCATATATATATATATATAATTAATAAATTTAATTGAAATAATAATAGATATTTCTTATATTAATATTTTAAAATAGATAAACCTTACACACTAAAGAAACATTTTATAGAAAAAAATCATTTTATAAAAAATAAATAAATTTATAATAAAATACATTATACCAATGACTCAAATGTAATAAATTTAACTTGATATAATGAAATAATAATTATTTTTTCTTGAAATAAAATTGAAATTTTAATGGGACTTTTAATTATGTTGATTTTTTATAATAAAAGACAATTTCATGAAATTGGTATTTTTCACTATTCACGGAGAAATCAATTTTTTCTGAAAAATCCCAAAAACCATATTTTAGGTTCATTTTTACAATATTTTTTAAAATATATAGTTAGTTTTATCAAATATATTTTTTAAATGTTATTAAAATTATTTATAATATTTTCTCACAAAATCTAATAAAAACATTTATGAAGAAAACATGTCTTTCATTAGAATAAAACGACTTAATAAAAATATAATGATTAGTTACATATAATATATCAATACAACTATATTTAGTAGGAAATTTATCTATATTTCATAAATTAGTTAATAAAAATCATACCATCCAATTAAATGGATAAGTTGTAAAGGTTATGTTTGAGTAATAATATTTTGTTATTATATCATGGTTTATTTGAAATAATTTTTCTGTGTTGTATATGTTATTGAACATATAGATATATTAAATTACTATGGTATTACAATATACCCCCTGAAATAAATTTTTTCATCTGAAATTTAAACATTATCTATGTAATCAAGTGTTTGGCATTTGAAAATTCCATTTTGAAAAACCTACACCTTAAAAAGGGTTAGTAAAACAACATTTTAAAATGAATGAAAGGGAAGTATGAAGGAAAAATGATGTTAGTAAAATGGGATTGTACATTAGGGCAACATTATTGGAAAATTGAACACATGGATTTCACAATAATATCCATTTAGATTGTAACATTATACCCCAATTGTTAATAATGAATTTGCAATCAATTTAACAAAATTGTATAATAGTTTTTATTTCTAGAACATTTTCAGAATGTCAAGGGTTTAGTTTTTCATATATATTATGAAAGAAGGAAATATAATTATTTGAAATATATGATGAAATTATTTAATAACTTATTTACCATAATCATATATTAGTTCCAAACAATATGTATTCTAGATGACATTTTCAATCTTGATTAATGAAAACAAACTTGTAACAAATTATATGATTCCAAAAAATTAAATCAAGATAATAATATTGTAATAATTTTTTAAAAATTATAGTAAATGGTTATCACATGGGAATATAATTCTAAAAATTAATACATTGTCATATTAATATTATGATCATATTTTCAATATAATTCATTCCATAATTAAATAAACCTACTTCAAAAATAACCTCAAATTTCAAAATTTATTTTCTTTTATTCCAATATAATAATACATATTTAATTAAATTTTATACATAAGGTTAGCATATATATATCAAACCAATAAATCATTTCACAAAATATGATTAATCACCTCAAACCCCTAAAAATTAAAAAACATTT
Organism: Viscum album; assembly: GCA_963277665.1. NCBI lineage: Eukaryota > Viridiplantae > Streptophyta > Magnoliopsida > Santalales > Viscaceae > Viscum > Viscum album. The sequence continues at coordinate 1,387,768,869 of OY728162.1, read as the reverse complement.
TATCCTAAAACATGTTTCCCAAAAACAATATAACATTTATCCCTAATATTATATATAAAAAAGAAATTTCATAAAACTATTATAACACATATTCTTGTTTTAGGATTTCCACCCTTATCATCCTAAAATTATGGGTTAAAGTTCCACATCTTCTCCTGATGCATCATTTTTTCACTTAGAATGCTTGTTATCAATTTTATAAAACTATGCATAAAACATTCATAATCAAATTAATAAAAAACCTTGAAATAATAATGTTCCCAATAATATGATGAACATATTATAAAATAATAGAAGTCATCAAATAAATTGTTTTATCCTATTTTATTTTACACCCATCTTATTCTTTTGACACAAAATCAAATGACATTAATTGACTATAATTACCACAACATCAAAACAATATTAGTGAGGATATTTTACTCAATCATGTGTTTATCCATGAAATATTACAATAATAATTAATCACTTTCCTAGTTAATTTGAACAATTCAATATAGTCATGGATATTTAAAAATAAATACAATTCTAGAAAAAACATTAGAACATTCTTGATTATTTTGGCTAGAACACCATTGACAGAAATACTTCAATAATATGATTCTGGAGTTATAAATCCTAAAACATTAACTATTACACTTCAATTATTTACATAACATACTAACTTATGATTTAAACCACTAATTATGTAATTGACATGAATAATCAACATGTTCCCACAATCTAGGATATTGAAATATTACTGGTACCTTAGGGTGAACTTTATTTCTCTACGACTTATTAACTAGAAACATCATTTTTCATTAGCAATTAGTTGCTTTGTTCCTCAATTTCAACACATAAATCACATTCTATATCATTAATGGAATATTCCACAGTTCCTATTTCCCATTTTTAGATATGTAGTAAATTAAATCATCCATTCTTTATCATTTGTAACACATGAAATTCAACGAGACATCATCCTTCTCATCTTTGATGTGTTTGTAAATTTAACTATATTATAATTTCTAATAGTTATTCAAGATATCACATTTCCCATGATTATAATATGTCTAACTTCCATTATTATTAGTGTAGTCATTTAGTTATTTATATAATTACATTTCTCATCACATTGGTTGTTGGCCTTTTCCCCCTTTTTCTCTACCTTAATAAAAAATATTTAAAGAAAAAAGATGAGATTGCATCGCCATAAAAATGGAAACGTATAAAAATATAAGGAATAAATTATCCATGATATTAATTTCAAAAATAACTAGTCTCCAGGTTTAAATATATATAATACGTGGTAACTTTTCCTATAAGGATTATTAACCTAACAATTCATTCAATTCCTTTTAATGATTTGAAACGATTTTTTAGAATTTCAAAAGCATATCACCTTGAGAGTCTGTTTTTTATAAAACTATTTCATGTTGATTTTATGAGGAATGGATTAATTGATGAGGTTTTAATGGTTTCAAAATCATTCAAATTGGGTTCTACATTTTCAATAGCTTCCAACAGGTTTCACTCAGGATGCCGTAAATTCCCAATGGTTCCCTTATTTGAGATATTTTAAGAACCTACTTCAAACTTTTATGTGGTAACTAGTAAATGCCTCCAATGATGCTAAGGGACTGACATTTGTTGACAGGATGAGTGTTAAGTAATATATCACCCTATTTAGGGGGGATTATTTCCCTCTCTATGACTCTCTTAATGATTTATTACATGATCATAAAACCTATATGAATTCCCATGGATGACATGGGACACCCATGACTTAAGAATAAAGTTTTTGGATTTATGAATTTTAGGATAATCTTTATGTATAATAAGTTTTTCATCAATGAATAATTATCTATGTATTTGAAGTTCTCCATTAATGTTAACATTTTTATGTAGCTTAGTGATTTTCTGGCCATTTTTCACTATATTTTCTTATTTCAAGCCACATAGTGGGGTTCTAATGAATTTATCATCATCTAGGAAGATGGCAATTGTTTAAATATTGGGATTAGGCTCATATGATGGGATTACAACATGTTCTTTATAATGGAATAAAAACCCACTTAATTCGTTTTTGAGGGACAATTCTTATGGAGGCCCAATTATGGTTTGTCTTGAATTATATTTGTTCATTTGATTTGATTATAAAAATGTTTGGGCTTATATAAAATATGATTATTCCCATGAATGATTCTATTTTTGGGTATACCTCATATTAGAAGATGCCCGATGTGATTATGAATAGGTATTACACCATATATAAGGTTTCTTGATGGGATGGGTACATGGATTTGAGGTCCCACGACTATAGAGGCCCACCAAAGATAGGTGACAAGAAGATCCAAAAAATGCTTCTCTACCATGACATTCATTTTATCATGTGGATGTCATGATCATAACTAGCCACTATTCCCACGTGATTCATGATCTGCGTGAGAATAAATAGATGTTAAAGATATAGAAACCCACACAATCCCATTCATCTGCTGGTGGAAGAGTACAGATTCATGGGAGAAGAAGAATGGACTAAAAGGTGAACTTATTTTCCATACTTTCATAACAAGGATTCTCATATCTTACCAACAAACCTTATATAAGAAATCAAAATGTTCATGGGATTATACCAAGAGGGATTCCATGATCCTCATTCTAGATAAGATAAGATGATAAGACACTATTCCCTATCAGAGGTAATATAAATAATGATTATACTCCTTATAAGGCCCCAGCCTTAAACCTTACTTAATATTGAATTAAATGAGTAATTCACATTGAGTATCTTTTTAGGTTTAGAGTTTTAGAGAATTAGGACATAACTATTACATCTCAAAAGATTACAAAGTATTCGCTTCTACTAAAATTTCCATAAAATAAAAACTCTTAAAAAGAAACATGTCTAGTTCCATGTTTTAGGTAGAATGACTTTCCCTTAAACCCATCCTTGACCCTATTCCACGCTACGTCCGGTGAAAAACATTTCAAAAACTTGGGATGATCATAAAAAGCTCAATAAGGGATACACAAAGAATGAAAACTGTTAGTTTTTCAAAACAACAAGTAAACCATGTATACTTTATCCAAGTAAAACTTTTCACTTTTTCGAAGTAGTAAAAACTATTCGAAGAATAAAAGTTCATTACCTACCCTTCTATAACCAAAATATTACCATAAAACCCATATAAATATCACATAACATATAAAGGTAACTTGGGACATAAAAATACTTAAGTGGAATAACCATAAGGTCGACTTCCACACATATCACTTAATGGAATAGACATTCGGCCAACTTCCATAGATACTTAATATAATAGCCATACGGCCGACTTCCATACCCAATGCATTGGAGGCTATAACATAACCACCCATCCTGGTATTCACGGCACCACCCGTCATATGGTTTATCACGTAACGATCCGTAAAATGTCCAAGTACCATTATAAAATTATAACACATAAAAATAACATAAAGGAATGATAACATTTCCACATTTCAATCACAATATATCATTTAAATAAATTTAAATAATATAATCCTTTATCAAAACCATTTTCAATACCAAAATACAAAAAAAAAGTAAATGGTATTTATTTTACTTTAAAAACATTACGGCTTGTTGAGGAAGCTAAAGATCAAATAATACTCGCGGCGGCGGAAAAGGTCGCTGTCACCGCGTACATAAAAGAAACATTCCTTTTTTTCATTTAGTAAAACTCTTCGTAGATAAAATATTCCTTTTGAATAAATGTAAAATTCAAAGGGGTTTATACACCGTATAAAATAAGGTTGTGTATAAAACAAAATAAGCCTCAATGAATGGAGATTGAGATGAAGACCCTTACAAAGACGGTATCCTTGGTTTAAGGATAAACCAATTGAATAATTATGTGTGACAAATGAATAAACCAAATATATGTGGATATTAAGTGTAAAACAATCAGAGGGTTTGTAGACATATTCATAGAACGACATATTCAAGGAGTACAAGTTTATCCCAAAGAATCAAATTTGGGTTAAAAAGTTCCCTTGCAAAAATTGGACAGCCTAACAGCGCCACTTCAAAATTCAGAAAAAGAGTTGATGAGAGATAAAAAAAAGTATCTCATCACTTAAAATTTACATCAATAAAGATATATGAGAACATAATTCAACATAACAATATGTGAATTAAAATACCCAACAAAAGAAGTCTTTTAAAAAGAGGAGGGTGAAAGGTTCCCTTACCGACTTGGGTATCTTTCAAAACATACACCCCATGAAAGAAGGTCAATACATCATTGATGTAAATAATCATAAACGAAATTATATTACACAAAGAGTAGAATAATGGGAAGTACATACACCACTCAAAGGCAATTGTGGGAAATGTAGCATAAATCTCACAGGAATAAAAGTGAGATGAAAAATCCCTTACGAAAACTCGGCAGCCTAAAGGCGCCACTTAAAACTTCCAAAATGGATTGGTGAGAGAAAATAGGGTCTCTCATCATATGAAAAATAAAAATTATATTAAGAGTAATATAAAAGAACATCCCAATAACAAGAAAGATGAGCTTTAAAAGGAATGACATAAAGAGCGTACTTAAAAAGAAAGAGAGGAGTAGGATCCCTTACCTCGGGTCCAACTTGACTCGATCGTTCTTTAACGTCCTGAATAATAAACTTGAGTTAATTTATACTTTCTTAAGAACCTTTTTCAAGTTCATTATTCCTTTTATATCAATTATTGACATGTTATAAACATTATGTAATCATTTAAGTTAATAATGTTTGTTTTGTCGATATTTGGTTCTTAAGTCAAAAGTTGACTTCTTACAATTACATGTTGTTCGTGTGGTCAATGGTTCATTATATCAAGAATGATATTAATCGTTTGGATATCATATATATCATATATATCTTGAATATACATGTATTTATAATATTACATAATCATTTATAGGTAAGAAATGAAATGCACCGTTCATGGAGACGGTAAGCCGTACGTACGCATGAACGCTAATTTCATTTCTTTGTCATATTAATGGAATTAAAACTAAATGAGAGGTATGTATATTTTAAATCCAGAATTATATTCACCATTTATATGTAACATACATTATATATATTCATTATAAATATTTACTTATAATAGTACATTACATTTGGGGATAATAAATGAAATGCACGGTTCATGGAGACGGTAAGACGTACGTATGCATAAACGCTACTTTCATTTCTATCTCATACATTAATGGAATGAAATAATAATTATATAGAGGTATATAATAATTCCAGTATAACATCATATATAATAACTTTAAATACATCCTTTATATGTCCCACATATGGAATTAACGAATCACATCGCTTTGAGGGGGCGGTAGTCCGCACTTCCTTAAATGAAGATATCGCATTTACCCATAATGGAAACCATAAAGGTATTCCATAAAAGAAAAATACAGAAGCTTAAGTAAAACATTAACATATTATATATAATATATAAATATAGTGACATCTTAATGTCCACCTTTTAAGGTGTTATATGAGTGTTGAACAATCATCATTTCGTGAGGCAGAAATTCGCCATCCACGGAAATAGTATGTTCTTTAACCATTAGATGTAGGTGTGTGTAAGTGTATCTCTAATACTTCTTATAAAAACATCCTAGTATATTTAATATACTGTATTTGTTACAAAAGAAATGAATAAAAAGAGTTTAGGGGGTTGGAGAGGAAAAATAAAACAAAAGGACTCAATTGAAGACATTACCTTAAAATCGGGTAACTCCCTTTGGTTTGAGCTGAAAGGCTACCTTGGGAAGACTTCTGCTCAAAGTGAAGCTTCAAGGAGTAAGATAGGGAAGTGGAGAGACAAAATGGGCATAGGGTGGCCGAGCCAAATGCTTTGGGAGTGTGGTTAAGGAGGTAGAGGTGGGGGCCTTTTATAAGAGGAGAGGAGGGGCACTCTTGTAAAGTTACAAAATGTTACTCTATTTTCAAAAGAGTTTCAGATTTTAAAGGTCCTACATTGATTTATTTCGAGGATAAGGTGATAAGGGTTCGAAATCCACTAATAAAATAGGTTTTGGACATGTGTAGGTCTTAGATATTACATTATCTTTCCATTTTATTTAAATCGTTAAATAATGAGGTCATCGCTGCATCATCATGATGTCATAAATAATTTAATTTATTTAATGTCTAAAAATTATAAAAAAAATTACTATTATGTAGGAAATCTTTTTATATTTCCAATGAAAATTTATAGTCAAATATATGACTTGTATAACCCCATGTAAAAATTGTTTTAGTAAAACATCTCATGATTGTGTCATGTTTACTTTAACATTAAATAAAAAGGTATTTATGTCTTTTTCCAACCAAAGTGGATCCATGGGGTCCCCAAGTTGACCCATAGATTTTCTTGGTCGGACATGAGACATCAAATGCGGGTAGGACATGTGTCTGGGTCATTTCATATTATTAAAACATTATTCTTACCTTAAACTACACTAATTACCTCTAATCGCGATTAAAAACTTAATAAGTTACTATTCACCAAAAAAATATTTTTATCCCATTGAACCAAATTTTACTTCATAATGACAAAAATTTATGTTGGATTTTTTAAATTCAAAACACAAAGATGACGAAATTTTATTTAAACAGAAAAATCAGTTTTTATAAGTACCACTTAGTGGTTTCACTATTCATAAAAAATTGAGGTTTTTTAGAAAATTATCAAAAATTCACCCTAATCTATATTTGATATTCTGAATTAAAAAATGATGTCTATTTTAAAATATTCAAAACACATAGGTTTCATTAATTAATTTAATAATTAATTCCCGCTATCAAAACAAATAGTGTGTTTTTATGAAACAAAATGTATCAAAAGATTGACACTAGTTTAAGTCCGATTTCAAAGTGAAATTAATTCCAAAGACCAAAATTGGATTAGATGGTAAAAATATATTCTAATTTAACTTTAAAACCAATTCAAAAGATAATCTAATCATATTAATAAATTAGATTAAAAATAGGTTTTGAAATAAAATACAACATTTTTCACTATTCATTAAAAATTGAACTTTTTTGGAAAAATACCAAAAATTTACACAAAGTAAATTTTGATGTCCCGATTCTAAAGAAGAATTTTATTTTTTCAAATATGACACATACCATTGTCAAAATGTTTATTTAAAAGATGTTCTCCGTCAAAAGGCGGTTAATCGACCTTTTAAAGAATATCAGAATGTTTACGCTTAAAATTGGATTCATTCGCATTTTTAATCCTCTAACATTTATTGTAAAAAGTAAAAATATTTGACAAACATATATAATAATTTTGTAGTTAGTTTCATTCATTCCTTCCATCACAACAGCTATGCGTTAACTACCATTTAAAATAATATTATTTTATTATTAGAGTTCAACGTATGATTTCCAAGAAACTCGTTGTTGCGTGTTGGGTACGCCATCGAGCATATCATCCCCATTAATTTCATATTAATATTTTCTTCACAAATATGGATAAATATGAAATTTTCATATTCTTTATTTACCTGCGGTGTTACATCCTTCCCCCCTTTTGGGAATTGTGTCCTCGCAATTTTAAAATTGAGCTTGGAAACATCCTTGAAAGTCCCACATCGGAACAAGAGTCAGTAAAACAATAAATTTAAAATAAAGATAGATAAGTAAAGAGGTCACCCGAGTTAACCCATAATAGGATTCCTTGTAGGAAAACATGGACATGGAAGAAAAAGCAAAGGGTCATGTTCTTGAGGGAGAGTGATAGTAAACATGTCTAGGATAAAGTAAACCATAAGAAAATTACAAACCTGTGATGGGTGAAACGGTATTTGATTCCCCTGAGAAACTTTAATAGACAAAATTTTGTTTTAAGTTTCTTTTTATTGAGTAATATATTTATAAGGAAACATAATCACTTATCATGTTGACTTTCAAATTTTATTAGATTCCTTACACAAACTCATATTTTCTCCAAAAGACGAGTATTTAGGAAGACCTGTTCATATTAAGAGTACTATAATCAACTTCTAGAGAATCACCTAATCCCCCAAATAGAACTATATACTTCTCGTGTCTTTAGGCTTTAACCAAAACTAAAACCAAAAAGATTAGTACATGATCAGATAATCCAGAAAAAGATAACCCTTTAAAAAAATCTATGCTTAATCTCCAGAATTTGTCCAACAAAACCCAAAGTTCAACACGGACCATCCGATAAAAAATTTGTCCATAAAATTCTTCAAAGTAAACCAATATAAGATTGAAACCCAAATATTTTAAGGATTTAGTCAAATAGTCTTCCAAGTTAAATCGTAACATTTTTCTCCAAACAACATCAGTTTCTCCTAAATTCTCGTATTGAAATGTAATTAACCTAATCACATATCCTCCATGATAGGTTAATCATTTTCATAAATAACCCAAAATCAAATTACTCTTAATTCATAAAATCATATAACTAAAAAGAATCAGTCGAACTAACCAGTGACTTCACGTAGTCCAGTTGTATGCGATAAATACCAGTCACACTTTGGTTGTGGGTTTGATTCCTGCAGATTTGTCCGACGCGACGGGTAGTCACATGGTCTGCGTGTTGTCCTTTTTCCAAAACTATATAATTCTCAAATCATTCCCCAAAAAAATATAAAATCATCAAAAATAACCATAACATAATTTAACCTCAATTTTATCTCATGCCTTTCACTTGAATAATAACATATAGTAACCCATAATTACCTCAAAAGTAAGGATCATATAAACCCAAATGGTTCTTTATAACTATGTCCACAAAATAAAAGATAACTATTCCTTGAATAAAATTTTCATATATTAAACATCAGGGTTACACATAATATAAAATGTCTTCTAATGTAACCCCATCATCAAAAGAGACTTAATACTCTTAAGAATTTCACCATAACTCTTGATGCCCTTATATGTTGACATCTTACTCATTCAACATTCTTCATGATCCATTAACCATTCCTTTCCAACTTATTCCGAAATACCTCTTTCCTACAAAAAAATTCATGAATCATATCCTAAGATTCCAAAATAGGAAAACAATAGTCCTGAAATAATACATACCTTTGATTGGTCATTGTCAGTTTCTTTATCCTCAATCGTAATGGCATTAGGAATTGGTAAATGAATATTTGTACGATCTTGGTGATCCCATTCCCAAAACTTCTTCAGAGGGCATGAGTTTGCATAATGACCTTGCACACCACATTTAAAACATTCAATTGATCCCTCAGAAATAAATTCTTTCCCTTTCCTCGAGTCAACTAGATGCTTCATTTTTCCATGGAAGGTTCTTACTTTATGAACTTCATTTCCACATCAATAGCATATTTCTGTCCCTTTGAAACATTTTCCTAGGTGTTTCTTTCCACATCTTTGACAAATAGGTTTTTGTACACACTTACCTTTATGATTATTACCTGTAGTTCCGTAGGGATTTGTTTCTTGCATATATTATTCCTTATAGAAATAACCAAGGTTTAGGTGGTCAATCATGACTCCAGATAGTTAGTTGAGGATAAACACAAGAGTTCTCATTGCAGCTCCCATATCATTCAGTTGCTCACTTAGAAAACTGTCACAGTTTCCTTCACATCCACAGTTACCTTGGTGCCTGCTAGATCCAGCCATTTACTAAAACCAAGAAGGTCAGCGTTAGTATATCAACAAAACCATCATGTACTAAAGAGGAATATAAAAAGTAAGATATACTTACTCATTCACTTTATCTAAAAACTATGACTCCTTCTGAAATCATAACCATTATGGTCATGTCACTTATGCTTAAAGAATACCCTAACCTCTAAAGTTATCTAAACCGACCTTTGATACCAACTATAAGGCCCCAGCCTTAAACCTTACTTAATATTGAATTAAATGAATAATTCACATTGAGGATCTTTTCAGGTTTAGTGTTTTATAGAATTATGACATAACTATTACATCTCAAAAGATTACAAAGTAGTCCCTTCTACTAAAATTTCCATAAAATAAAAACTCTTAAAAAGAAACATGTCCTGGTATTCACAGCACCACCCGTCATATGGTTTATCACATAACCACCCATAAAATGTCCAAGTACCATTATAAAATTATAACACATAAAACCAACATAAAGGAATGATAACATTTCCACATTTCAATCACAATATATCATTTAAATAAATTGACATAATATAATACTTTATCAAAACCATTTTCAATACCCAAATACAATAAATAAATAAATGATATTTATTTTATTTTAAAAACATTACGGCTTGTTGAGGAAGCCAATGATCAAATAATACTCACAGCGGCAGAAAAGGTCGTTGTCACCGCGTACGTAAAAGAAACATTCCTTTTTGTCATTTAGTAAAATGCTTCATAGAAAAATGATTCCTTTTGAATAAACGTAAAAGTCAAAGGGGTTTATACACCGTATAAAAGAAGGTTTTGTATAAAACCAAATATGCCTCAATGAATGGAGATTTAGATGAAGACCCTTACAAACACGATATCCTTGGTTTAAGGATAAAACAATTGAATAATTATGTGTGACAAAAGAATACACCAAATATAAGTGGATATTAAGTGTAAAACAATCAGAGTTTATTCAGACATATTCATAGAATGACATATTCAAGGAGTACAAGTTTATCCTAAAGAATCAAATTTGGGTTAAAAAGTTCCCTTGCAAAAATTTGACAGCCTAACGATGTCACTTCAAAATTCAGAAAAAGAGTTGATGAGAGATAAAAAAAGTATCTCATCACCTAAAATTAACATCAATAAGGATATATGAGAACATATCCCAACATAACAATATGTGAATTAAAAGACCCAACAAAAGAAGTCTTTTAAAAAGAGGAGGGTGAAAGGTTCCCTTACCGACTTGGGTATCTTTCGAAACATACACCCCCTGAAAGAAGTTAAATACATCATTGATGTAAATACTCATAAAAAGTATATTACACAAAGAGTAGAATAATGGGATGTACATACACCACTAAAAGGAAATTGTGGGAAATGTAGCATAAATCTCACGGGAATAAAAGTGAGATGAAAAATCCCTTACGAAAACTCGGCAGCCTAACGACGCCACTTAAAACTTCCAAAATGGATTGATGAGAGAAAATAGGGTCTCTCATCATATGAACAATAAAAATTACAGTAATAGTAATATAAAATAACATCATAATAATAAGAAAGATTATCTTTAAAAGGAATGACATAAAGAGCGTACTTAAAAAGAAAGAGAGGAGTAGGATCCCTTACCTCGGGTCCGACTTGACTCGATCATTCTTTAACGTCCTGAATAATAAACTTGAGTTAATTTCTTCTTTCTTAAGAAAATTTTTCAAGTTCATTATTCCTTTTATATCAATTATTGACATGTTATAAACATTATGTAATCATTTATGTTTAATGTTTGTTTTGTCGATATTTGGTTCTTAAGTCAAAAGTGGACTTCTTACAATTACATGTTGTTCGTGTGGTCAATGGTTCATTATATCCAGAATGGTATTCATGATTTGGATACCATATATATCATATATATCCATCATATACATGTATTTATAATATTACATAATAATTTGGAGGTAAGAAATGAAATACACCGTTCATGGAGATGGTAAGCTGTACGTGCTCATGAATGCTACTTTCATTTCTTTGTCATATTAATGGACTTAAAACTAAATGAGAGGTATGTATATTTTAATTCAAGAATTATATTCATCATTTATATGTAACATAAATTATATATATTCATTATAAATATGTACTTATAATAGTACACTACATTTGAGGATAAGAAATGAAATGCACCGTTCATGGAGATGGTAAGCCGTATGTACGCATGAACGCTACATTCATTTCTATATCATACATTAATGGAAAGAAATAATAATGATATAGAAGTATATTTTAATTCCAGTATAACATCATATATAATAACATTAAATCCATCCTTTATACTTCCCACATATGGAATTAACGAATCACATCACTTTGAGGGGGCGGTAGTCTGCACTTCCTTAAATGAAGATATCGCGTTTACCCATAATGTAAACCATAAAGGTATGTCATAAATGAAAAATACAGAAGAATAAGTAAAACATAAACATATTATATATCATATATAAATATAGGGACATCTTAATGTCCACCTTTGAAGGTGTTATATGAGTGTTGAACAATCATCGTTTCGTGAGGCAGAAATTCGCCATCCACGGAAACAATATGTTCTTTAACCATTAGATGTAGGTGTGTGTAATAGTAGCTTGAATACATCTTATAACAACATCCTAGTATATTGAAGATACTTGATTTGTTACAAAATAAACTAATAGAATAAGTTTAGGGGGTTGGAGAGGTAAAATAAAACAAAAGGACTCAAGTGAAGACATTACCTTAAAATCGGGTAACTCCCTTTGGTTTGAGCTCAAAGGCTTCCTTGGGAAGACTTCATCCCTGAGTGAGGATTCAAGGAGTAATATAGGGAAGTGGAAAGACAAAATGTGCAGAGGTTGGCTGAGCCAAAGAATTTGGGAGTGTGGGTAAGGAGGTAGAGGTGGGGGCCTTTTATAAGAGGAGAGGAGGGGCACTCTTGTAAAGTTACAAAATGTTACTTTATTTTCAAACGAGTTTCGGATTTTAAAGGTTACACATTGATTTATTTCTAGTATAAGGTGATAAGGGTTATAAATCCACTCATACAATAGGTTTTGGACATGTTTAGGGCTAATATATTACATTATCTTTCCATTTTATTTAAATCGTTAAATAATGAGGTCATCGCTGCATCATCATGATGTCATAAATAATTTAAGTTATTTAATGTCTAAAAATTATAAAAAAATACTATGATGTAGGAAATAATTTTATCTTTCTAATGAATATTTATAGTCAAAAATATTACTTGTATAACCCCATGTAAAAATTGTTTTAGTAAAACATTTCATGATTGTGTCATTTTTACTTTAACATTAAATAAAAAGGTATTTATGTCTTTTTCCATCCAAAGTGGATCCATGGGGTCCCCAAGTTGACCCATGTATTTTCTTGTAGGGCCATGACACATCCAATGAGGGTAGGACATGTGTATGGGTCATTTCATTTTATTAAAACATTATTCTTACCTTAAACTACACTAATTACCTCTAATCGCAATTAAAAACTTAATAAGTTGCTATTCACCAAAAAATTATTTTTATCCCATTGAACAAAATTTTAATTCTTAATTACAAACATGTATGTCGGAATTTTGAAATTCAAAACACAAAGATGAAAAAATTTCATTTAAACCGAAAAATCAGTTTTTATAAGTACCACTTAGTGGTTTCACTATTCATCAAAAATTGAGGCTTTTCAGAAAATTACCAACATTTCACCCTAAGCTATATTTGATATTCCGAATTAAAAAATGATGTCTATTTTACAAAATTCAAAACACATAAGTTTCATTAATTAATTTAATAATTAATTCCCGTTGTTAAAACAAATAGCGTGTTTTTATGAAACAAAATATATTAAAAGATTGACACTAGTTTAAGTCCGATTTCAAAGTGAAATTAATTCCATAGACCACAATTGGATTAGATGGTAAACATATATTATAATTTAACTTTAAAACCAATTCAAAAGATAATCTAATCATATAAATAAATTATATTAAAAAGAGGTTTTGATTTAAAATACAACATTTTTCACTATTAATTAAAAATCGAACTTTTTTGGAAAAATACTAAAATTTTACACAAAGTAAATTTTGATTTCCCGATTCTAAAGAATAATTTAATTTTGTCAAATATAACACATACCATTTTCAAAATGTTGATTTAAAAGAGGTTCTCCATCAAAAGGCGGTTAATCGACCATTTAAAGAATATAAGAATGTTTACGCTTAAAATTGGATTCATTTGCATTTTTAATACTCTAACATTTTTTGTAAAAAGTAAAAATATTTTAAAAAAATATATAATAATTTTGTAGTTAGTTCCATTAATTCCCGCCATCACAACAGTTAGGCGTTAACTACCATTTAAAATAATATTATTTTATTATTAGAGTGCAACGTAAGATTCCCAAGAAACTCATTGTTGCGTGTTGCGTATTGCATTGAGAATAGCATCCCCTTTAATGACTTATTAATATTTTATTCACAAATATGGATAAATATGAAATTTTCATATTATTTATTTACCTGGGGTGTTACACTCCTTATTATCTAAAATGAGTTATCCCTACTAACAATGATGATGATTGAATAAAATTTCCCTAGACCATGTGTCTTATAAAGGAAAAGGTTAGAAAAATACCTATACGTTCTTTTAGATATTGGGAAGTATTTTTCACCTCCTCTAGAGTTATGATCCTCATTACCAAGGGTATTAATAACAATACACACCCTGGGTACCCAACTGGTCTGGTATAGAATGTTTCAGACAACTCTTACAGATGGAAAGTGTAATAGAATGGGAGAAAGTAATGATTGTAATTTTTATGGTTGTCCAAGTATGTATGTTTCAATGAAGTATTTGATTTGGTCTCCCTCAAATTGGTTTCCCAATTAAATAGGTGCCCTTCTATTTGTGGCATGAAGGGAGGTCTCAAAAGAGGATCACAATGTTTTGTCATTGGTGATGAGAGGTGATCTAAAATATGTGGAATCTTTTTAAACTAGAGAGGTATCACAAAAAGAATGACCTATGTAGATAAAAAGTGTTTTGTGTAGGTGAGAACTATGTGGGATAGAGATGACTTTGGGATGGATGAAAAGCTGGGAACCAATACTCAATATGGGACTTTCACAAGGCTCCATGGATATCCCTGTCTATCACTTGGTGGATCATTTAATGATCTCAGGATTATGATTGGAACGTCATTATAGTTATTAATGATTTAAGGGGAGTATCTCCCCACATATGGATCTCATATTTTACACACTTGAACGAATTTTACACCACTATTCCCCCTGATCCCATCATCTAAAATGTTCTGGAGATCTACCTATATGGTTTTTTAGGGCCTGATCAAAGTACTGGGGAGGTAAAAGCATTTTAAGTTCTCTAGGTTTTTTATTGGAGTTATATTTCTTGATATATGGTTCTTTTTATAGGAAAACATGGTACCTAAGGAAAATTATGTTGTTGATGCAATTATATCACTCAAGTTCTAATTGCATGTGTTATATGAAGGGGTGGAAGCACATTTTGGACCCCATAGTAATGTCATGTGTGAGCCTATTATCATGTAGGTTGTGTGTACAATGGTTAGAATGGGAAAAATTCTTTGATTCTACTAGGTTATCTTCAATTATTTATTTATTTTAGGTAATTAACATTAAATATCTTCATCCCCATCTGAAAATGGGGAGATTAAACAATTTCAACTAATGGGTACAACAATTCCTATTGTTGATCACTTCGTGAAAATCGAGTGACTATTAATGCACCTTTTCCCTTGTTTTTACCACCAGGTACAACTAATCTTGATAAAGAAAAACCATTTATTATATTTATAGGGATTAATTTCATATTAAACCACTTAATCTATACATTAAAAATGAATTTAGGATGTTTTCATATTTTTTTCATTATCCTTAAGTAATTTAATATAGTTTTATAATCCTAATCCCAAAAACTAACTAGAAATTTCTCTAGTACAAGCTATAGAGACCCAATACTTCTAAAATATTTTTACATTATCATTAAAATATAAGTCCATTAACTATAGCACAAAGATCATTAGTCCTAGAGCCTTTGTAAAAATAGTTTCATAATACATAAAAGTAAGACTAAAATAAAACGTAATTATTTTTTTCTCCTTAATAATCTCCTAATAAATTTTTATCTTGAAAAAAAAATTATATCACTCAAGGATTACAGATATAATAAGTTGTTATCGAAAAATAGTTTTAAGGTAATGATCAGTATATGGAAACATAACGTCTGTGTTGAAGGTATAACATGATATCATAAAAATAAAGGCTCATGTGTAAAAAATGATGTTTTACAAAATTAATGAGGTATAATGTGATCAAAAAATCATAAAATATGTCATAGAATCATAAAACCATACATTTATATGAGTGAAAATTTTTAAGTACCAAAAACTATTCCATAATTGGAACTCACGGTAATGAAAAGTGACAAAAAAATTGAAAACCAAAGGATTTTTTGAGTTATAAGTCAATTAAACACCACTAAAAATTTAAAAAAACATTCTTTAAACATGTTATCTTTTTTATCCATGAGGTCACTCACTTTTACTCTTAATTTATTTTAATAAGGTAACAATTTTTTTTCTATTTTTACTATTTATAATAACCATAAATTATGTTGAACATATAAATGATATAAATAATTATGATTAAAAATATAGAATCCATTTTATAAAATTCCATTTTAAAATATTCTATTATTTAAATTGAAACAAGAAAACTCAAGTGTAGTAAAAAAACTACTTCCCGAAAATGCATTTTTAATAGAACGATGGTATTAAATTAAATGTATGAAAAAGATCACCATTATTTGAATTTAAATTCCAAATGAAATATATATGTATATATAATATATATGTTTAATCTATATCATTCCTTATAAGGGTTATTTATTAAATAAAAAATTTAAACATTATAAAATTTAAAACAATTTAGAAAATGCATTTTAATTCCAAAGAAAATAAATATACCAAAATATAGTATTGAGATGATTCAAATATAATTATTTGGATTATATATAATGATATATAGATTATATTTATTTTAAATAAAATGTAAATAATAATAGTAATTTTCAATTAACTAATATATAAATATATCATTTTTACAAAAATCCTTATTTTTCAGTATTAAATGTTTAATAAATATTTTCTAAAATTCCCAAAATATAACCCTTTGATAATTTTAAAATGATGAATTTAAAAAATAAATTTATTTATATGAATTAAATTTTATTTATGTTATTTAAAAAAATTATAATATTTTCTCACAATAATCAATAAATACAATTTTCGAAGAAAACAATTTTTTTGGTGAATAAAATGACTTACTAGAAAATGGGTGATTATCAAATAATAATTTGTCAATAAATTTATATATAGTAGTAAAATTAAATATATTTCATAATGTTGTTAATGTTATTTATACCCATGAATTTAAAGGCTAGGTTATAAGGGTTATGTTCAAATAATAACATGTTAATAGCATATCATTATTCTTTTAAACTCAGTGTTCCATGTTATTTACACTATCAAACATAGTGATATTTTATATGATAAGGGGTTTATATATTAATTTGATATATAAAAATTGAGATAATTCTTTTTAATAGATAATGTGACCTCATGGCTCATGGTTGACCAATCACTTTGTATAAAAACTTTAAAAAAGAAAAAGGCCACATTGTAGTGGTTTTTATTCTTCAGTTTTTGAAGACATTTTCAAATGAGATGTCCAATTTTGAGGAATGAAACAATTGAATATATTGAGAATATTATTTTTGTTTCTCATATATTATAACAATGGGAAATGAAAAAAAATTACATGATCTATTCTATAGTCTATTTTTTATGATTACTTGAGATGTTAGTGGTCCTACATGAAGTTTTCATGTTATCTCATATCACAGATGAAGAATCAATGTTCATTGTGGAATTAAATTGTTTAAATATAATTATACTTTTAATAAACTTAGAACATCACATAGGATATACATTATTGATTGTTTTTACAGTGGAATGATTCCATGAAAAAATAAGTTTTATTAAGTTCATTTATGTAATTATTTATGAAGAGAGAAGCAGTGAGAATTTAAAAAATATGACATCTCTGACATTATAAGAACTTATCTTCAAATTATTATTATTATATATATATATTGAGATTTAGAAGACCAATATAGAGGGAATTAAAGGGAGATTATTATTTATTTTTTATTTTGTGAATCTATTATCAATAAAGGGAGAAGAAAGGATTTCAAGTGTTTTGTAATGAAATCTGTAAGATAGGTTGGTCATGTTGTTCATAATAGGAAGAGAAAAATATGTTGTTGAAGTTATATATATAATCTTAATAAAACTTTCATGAAAAATATTTACTTCATCATTTATTCTATTGGAGGAAATTTTGATCATGTAAATGAAGTGAGGAATATATCCACACACTCAAGAAAAAGATAGTTTTGAATATGAGAAAGAGTTTTCTAATGTTGCCAAAATAGTTGATATTATTTTATCATAATAATACTAAATGAATATGTGGGATGTAAAAAAAATTTTTATACTAATAAATATACCTTTAGGGATTTTATCTATGTCGAGAGATTTAAAATATTTTACTTATGGATAATATGATCACATGTTTTATATTGTCATGTCAAAGACTAGCTACTCACATTGAGTAGTGAACTGTGAAAATAAAATCTAACCAATTTTTTTATTCTTTTATGTGGAAATAATTGAAATTAATTCACTCTAAAAGTTATTAAGTTTAGTTAATATAAATACAAAAAATTTCTCGATCAGGAATTCACTCCCCCATCTAAGTGATTTTATTGATATCATTTTCTTAAAAAATGTGGGTATCAACCACACATGTTAAATGATTAATTTTCAAAAAACAATTTATAATTACCTAATACATGCTTCCCTTAAAATTATGTTTCACGACCATGATATAAATTGATAAAACTAGACCTATGATATGGACCTATATAACATGGAGTGGGAAGATATTGTTTCCATGAGTTATTATGATGCCTCCAATATAAAACTTGCTAAATTTAGGGTCCTCCAATATATTTTAGGTATAGATCTAGGATGTATCATGAAATTATTTATCCTATATTTGGGAATCATCCATGACAGAAAATACCTTTTAATTATGAGTTTTTTTACAATTATAATTGCTCTAGAGTTGGGTTTATAGAAAAGGGGTTTTTAGAACTAATTGGATTATTGTCTTCTGAGTGGTGAAGTATATATCAAATTACTTTGGTGTTAAAAAATATCCTATTACCTTACATATCAATATGGGTGATTGAGAATATAAATTACTAGAGTAACGATGAATACAATTTATAACTTGTGGTATTTTAATTAATGAAAATGATTTTTCATTATGATGATTGGGGTGAGAATGTCCATCTAAACAGGGTTATATACAGTTCCTTATACTAATATTTTATTGATATTATAATAATCTTTTTATAAAATGAAAAAATATTTGTTCTATGATCATATAAAAAATGTTATTACAAACCGAAAACATAAATAATACAAAAAATGATATTTTTATGATAAAATATTATTTTACAAGATTTACATTAATATATAGAGATAAATTCATATAAAAAATCACTATTAATATTAAAAGAAAATATTAATACAATGAATAATAAATCACTATCAATATGATAATTTATGAATAACATATGACTAAGTATAATTATAAAAGAAATGACTATATAAAATATAATAAACATTATCAGTGGAAGTAAATAAATAGTGTAAAATAAATTTAGATAAATATGTACGGTTAAATATATGAGTGAAAATTTTTTATAAATATTGCACAACTTTTCAAAGTATATGTGAGTGTTATAGATATGTATATTCGATAATGTTTATTGGAAATGTTGTAATTTGGAAGTAAATTTGTTTTATAAATAACTAATGTTTTTAAGGAATATTATTGATATATATAACACGTAAATAATATACAGAAAATAATTCAAAAATGATAAAATATAAATCATATTTATTATTTAAGAAAAAAATTTATTCAAAAATTTATTCTTCTAGTTATTTATGTATTTTAATTTAAATTTTTTAATTCAAATATTTAAAAATATAATTAGTTAAAATTTATTTCATTTTTTCTGAGGGCATCAAAATTATGTATGATGGTTAAATGTTTTTGGAGAGAAAACATTAGTGGATAGGGTATATTGTGATTTAACATGATAATGGTATATGTAATGAAAAAAGATACATTAAGGAGTAATTTCCATAAAAATATATAATTATCTCTAAATATGAAGATTAGTTGTTGAATGAACCATATATTTTATGTTTCTATTTTGTACCAACCTTCCTTGTTAAAGGATCTTTTTTACACGTTAATGAATACATATTTGAAAACATATAACTAAAACTAAACAATAGAGTCAATCCATCTCTATAATTTTTATAAAAAATATATCTTTTGGTCTGATCTAGAAAAAACATCCCAATTTCCATCTCCCTACATTATTATCTACATTGGATAGATTCTTTTCACATAAAGGAGGCCTATTTAATTATTTATTGATGAATGAATTTCAAGTATAGAATTGATCAATTTTTGGATCAAGTACTTATTTATATTTAAATTATACTCACCTCTATAATATTTAAAATCCCATTAACCATTATAAATGTGTTTAATTTCAAATAATTTTTATTTAAATGAAATGAATTTATTATAATATAAATGCATAATTTTACTCAATCATAAGAATAATTAGTTCCTATTCGGGTGGTTTGGATAAGCTAAATGAATGTTAGAAAACTTTGTTAGTAATTTTAATCCAGCATGAGTATAACAAATTTACATAAATATTTTAAAGTTATATTTTATTCAGGTATTGATAATTTTTATATAAGGATGTCATTTTAATAATTTGTCATTATAATATAACTCATTGTAATTTGGAATATTACTTTCAGTGTAATGAATTAAATGGACTATTAATAGCATTAAAAATTCTCAGGTTTTAGATTGCCTATTTTATTAGTATTTATAATAGAAGAACATAGAAGTAAAATTAAAATTAAATGTAATATTGAACATAATAAAATAATATTATGGAAGATAAACAGTAAATAATAATTTAATGAATAATGGAAACATTATAGACATAAATTTTCCAATGAATATCATTACATCAATATATACTGTTAAATAAAATAGAAGCATTATGACTATGATAGACATTATCAAGGGAAGTATATAAATTTTTACGCAAATTAGAAAATAATTTAGTATGATAAAAGGGAATTATCTATATAGTGTAATGTTTAATGTGACCACATAGATTTTATTGTTACCTAAATATTGTAAATGTTATTGTTATATACACATTGAAATAGTATTAATACCTAATAAAATAATAAAATACCATCTTATATGAAAATTCAAAATAATTTTAACTATATTTAAATATGTTATTATATTTAGATATAAATTTTATGAACCAATAAGTATGAATTTATAAAATTATAAATTCACTGTATTTATAAATAATAAGTTTCTCTTTAAAATTGTATGATATACAAAATTTAATATTTTTAATGAGAAAAAGTATTTCCCATATTAATTTTTATTGAAAAAATTAACTTAATATTTGAGAAAATCGCATCAAAATTAGGTTCAGTTAAAAAATATTGACATTTTTTAAATACATTATTTTATATTATATATTAAAAATATATATATTTGTGTTTTAGCTACATTTTATCATATTTATAATATGTGATACAGATATAATAATTAATATACTTTAATCAATGAAAAAATGTTTTTTCATTTAAATTATGTATTGTAATGAATTAAAATTATTTTCTGATCTATAAATAAGTTTCCAAATTCTAAAATGATAAGTGTGGTCTTAAAAAAATATTCCCTAGAATAATGAAATTCACGCACCAAAAACAAAATTAACATTTTTATTTTATATTTCTAATGAATAAAAGTAAAAAACACATTCCTCATATAACCAAATCCATTAAAAAAATAACAGTTAATCAAGTGGGTTTCTATTTTACACAACCAATATTTCAAAGGCCTATAATTGGAAATTATTTTAAAAATTATCCCTTTTTCATTAATGAACCACATCTGAAACCCATTTCATTCACTCCAAAAATTGTTATCACAGCCCACCCACTATTAGTATATCATAAATTCTTTTAAAGAATACCATAATCTCTCAATGAATCATCCCTCTAACTTTAGATAGGATATTTAACCTATGTGATTCTCATCCACCTACTTTTGAATTTTCAAAAATTCTATGGAGAAGAATCAATATTTTAAAAGAAAATCTAAATATCTAAATTTTGAAAAAGTATTGAGTGTGTAGTTTTATTTAAATGAATTCCATTCTTTGATATAGACACCACAATAAAGGCTCTATAATAGTTAAACATAGGTGTAATGACCTTAAAATGGTATATTGGTAAATAACTTGAACATTAACTCATAAATGAGAAGGATGTTGAATTTCACACTTGGTTTGTCACTCAAAACAAATATTCGTTGGTTTAAGATATGTATGTTAAAAAATACGATAGATTTAAATGTATTTTTATGAACAGTGATGATTTGTAGTTGGATAACTGAATATGAAAATAACCATATCTAACATATATCATATTATAATGATTTATAAGTCAGGGTATATATTTAGTTACGTCTAATTTCATTAGTTTTGCATTGTATATCCCAGCTGAATCATGTATTGTTATCCAAATATTTCAATCATTTTTTAAAATTTATTTAAATAGATGGACCCTTTTATAAAATTATAAGTGATGGTAAATGTGAATAATGATCTAATTAGATACCTAATATCATTGGATCATGAGTCGAGAACCACATATATGTACTATAATAACTGACTCATGTTATGAGTTATAATATGAAACCTATTTAACACCATTCATCTCTTAATATAGAACATGTTTCAATTTAGTTTTTTATTCTACAAATGATTCTTACTTTTTTGGTTCCTTTAATCGATAATTTTTAAAGCAAAGAATTAACTAATTTGAAAAAATATTATATTTTCTTCAATGATCTGAGTAAGAAAATGTCTCATTGTTCTTCAATTAACTAGAGGGAGAAAAAATGATGGAAACTAATAAAAAATATGATTCCTAAGGATGAAATGGAATATATTAAATATTATTGATTCATGATTATTCTTTTCCGTAAATATTTTCCATTCATTATCCAACATAAAAAATATGGGACTCCATGGACTCTATAAAATGGAGGATGAATGTATTGGTTGTTATGACGTAAACAACATAAGTCATTCTTGATATGAATCATCATTTTTCATGGAAAATGGAATTAATTTTGAATAATTCATTAGTTAATTGTGGTCAATTTGTAAAAAATACATACGGATTCAACACATTGATAGCTATGACGAAATCGTTTTTTGTTCCCTCAATGTGAACATTAATATTATTTATTCTCAGTGGTCTCCTGTAATTGATGTTAAGATATTGATAATGTACTTTTACAAAATTGGATAATCTGGTAATCCAATTGGTGAAATGAAGCTCCAACTTCCCATACGCCATATGTGTGGTTAGAAGCATCATGGAAACATCAAGAAAATATACATTATATATTATAAGTGTAGAAAGGAGGGAAATAAAAATAATTAATAATATGATTGAAAATCCTCTAATGTGATAAATTAAAATAAATTTCAAATCAATCATCCTCTTATGGTCATGTTCTTTAACTAAACTTATTTCATACACTATACAGTTTATTTACATAAGCCTATAGTTTTCAAGGATAACCAATGAAAACAACCTCTAAGGAAAAAATAAGAAATATGAAAATATTCCACCACTACTACAAGTGTGGATCCTAACAAGAAATGGTTTCAAAAATGAGGGTTATTCATTACTGAATAGTGAATTTATTAATTTATTTTCGTTATATGTATTTTTTTCATGTCAAGAAATTTTAGTACAACTATTAAAACACACCTTAAATCATAGAGGTTAAGTTATTCGTAAAAATATAAAATAAGGAAATTAGTGTATCTCAGGCACATGACTCCTCCCTGGTGAACATTTTTTTAATGAATCACCCAAAATCCATTTTCATAGTACCATTAGTGGGAAATATTTCCTAAAGACAATCCCATTATATTATAGTATGATGTTGTATTGTTCAATGAGTTTCATGGTATTCCTCATACCCATTACATTTAGTTATGAATTGAACATATACCTTGATTGGCATTGTTATCAAAGACTCCCTATAGAATATAAACCATTGAACTCTAAATATTGAATAAATAACTAGAAGATAATTGGGAAAGGGTTTCATTTTCGGATGAGATTTCCCAAGTGGATCATCGTTACTCATTTTCATGAATAATGATGGGGATATGAATATCTAAATTTTTTATAATGGACTCAAAAAAGAAAACTATAATGAAAAGGTATCCCCTATAATATATTTATTACCTATTAATTATACTATTTTGAATGAAAATTTCTATAAATATTTTCATTTGGAATGGGGATTTTCAATTAAATATGAGGAATGAGAATATACCCAATACTAACTTTTATACAAGGTATAAAAAACTATGATTTCATAGTAATTACCTTCGTAAACATCAATAATCGTATAATATTCATTAGATTCTTGAATAGTGTCTATATATGTCACCATGAAACACTACGGGAAAATCATCCCCATACACACAGACTTATCTGAATGGGTTTTCATAACCTTTGGGATATGGTATTTTAGTGTAGGCTATCACAACAATTTATTAAAAATCATTGGGATAGATTACCTTCCCACGATGTTTTAAACCCATTGGCATTGGTCTTCCCTAAGATTACATCACGAGCACTCTTCCACTCCTCCCATATATATCAAATACTTAGTGACCCATTAATAAATCACGATCCCTAGTAGTTAACCCATTATAATCACTATTATCACTCAAATATATATATATATCTTGATCTAATCATGAGCTCAAAGAACCATGCACCCCTCCCCTCAATTCCTACTGACAGTGAGCCCCAGTATTTCTTCCATCTTCTACCCCACCCACATTGACCAATCATTAAGAATATATTTTCATCTTCTTTTTCTCCAATATAAAATCAGTGAGTTATAAAATAGTCATTTAGTGCTCCCCTTCCACAGTTTCACAAGATATGTTTTTGGTTTTTTTAAAACAATAGCTCTCATATGTGTCCACGATTTCTTGTGAAAGGGTCTTAATCCAACATCCATAGTAGGGTTTAGATTAATAGAGTCAAAGATATTTTTTAGTGAAATTAATTATCCATGTTGAGTATCATTTTAAGGTTTATTATATAATCACGATCTTCATATTTATGTGTAAAATACACTATCTTAAAAAACACACTTTATATGATCCATTAACAATTATAAATTGAACACATTATTTATTATTATAGATAATATAAAATTTTCAAATACCTACATCTATGAAATATTCATTTCATTTTCAATAAATTTCATTTTATAATATACTATAGTTTTAAAAATGTAAATTCATATGCATGGTATAAAACATTAAAATGAAATTTTTATTTTATAACTATTGATTAAAACTTCAATTGAAGTATACTATGAATAAATATTACATTTTTATATGAATTTACATATAAATTATATAATATTATATTCTAGTATTTAAGAGTGAAAAATCATCAATAATGAATGTATTATTTATTAATTATATAAAATGGATTTTGGACTAACAGATTCTCATATATTCTTAATATTTTGACTTTTAAAAGTGTGGTCCTATTGTTTCATTGTGGACATATATTTTAGATTCCTACTAATTCTCAATCAGTTCTTACAATGTTTTGATCCTCGTAACAAAAGTAGAATTTACCATGTGACCATTTTTTACTCTTATCAATGTATCAAATAACTATTATGTGTAATTATTAATGTGGAGGGATCTAATCCACCATAACATTCCAAAAGAACTAAAAGTTTTCATGGGATCTTTATTGAAAAAAACTCTTCCTCTTTATAGTCAAATATACATAATTGGGGTTTGATATCCAATAAATCATTCTTATATACACTGATTTTATTATTATTAATGAACTACTACACTGAGTTTCACTTTTACATATATTTTTTATAGTCATATAATGGTCCAGTTATCGAATTATCTCTTCTATCATGGTGTATCAAATCATCAAGAACTCCAGATTATTCTTACATCAAATAGCTTATAGAGTGCCATATAATCTTACGATGTGGTCTCAATATAATTAATCTCATATCGAATGTGATTAATTTTTGTATGATCTTTTTTCATTATTATGCATAAATTAATGTTCTGTGACAAAAAGATGTATTCTGAAATGCAATATCCATCTACAAAATTTTAATCTTACATAACAACGAACATGACATGATAGTAAATGTATCAACGTGTTGTTATATTTCTTTAACATGATTTCCAATATTATTTTCGAAAATTTTTTAAGAGAATTTTAGATAATTGAGTCACCTTGTGAATTATATAAAGGTGATTTGATATAGGATTTTACATGAGATTGTTCAAATATATTATGTAATGAAAATAATATCTCAACTTTAATAATATGATCATGGATGAATGAATGAGAAATTTAGATTCCAGTAAGCCTATTATAAATATATATAGTCGAATCTGTTTTTCTGAATGATAACCTAACTCTAGGGAATATGTGATTGATGTGAATCACTTGTTCTCATAGTTCTCTCCTCTAAACCTTCATGAATCTTTTATAATCAATACTAATGAGACATCAACCCTAAAGTATAATTCTGTTATAAATATCCACCAGTTTTTCACTAATCATAAACAAAAAAAAACTAGAAAAATTGAATAGAATCATGTTATACAATGTTGAACCGAACCATATCAAAAAACACCAAACCGAACAAAATATAATTGATTTGAACCAAATAAATTAGAACTAATTTGATCTAAGCTAATCCTATTTGAATCAGACTATTCTTAATTGAATCAAAATAAATTGACTGAAACAAAATTCACTTGAACTAAAGATACACAACCCTAATCAAATTAAACATGGCCAACTCAAAAAAATATAGCGAACCTAACCCAATTAAAATTGATATTAAACAACCCTAATTAAATTTTATTAATCAAAATAAAACTAAACCATATCAAATGAACTTATACCAAACCAAATAGAAGAGGAAAATTACTATGGAACCTTTTTAAATGTCCATTATGCTAATCAATTTACTCACTTAATTACTTATCATTTAAATAACACCCATAGTTATTTATGTATCTTTTGGATCATTTTCTTAAATACATTCTTGACACTCGATGTATTTGGAACATTAGTACTCATTAATAAAATGAAAATCAATTTTATGGTTTTATATTTATTGTATTTTCTTATATATATATATATATATCGTATTTTGTTTTCTATTATATTATGATTCTTATATAAACCAGTGTGTTACTTATGGTTTCATATAAATTTAATTGTTCTCATTTCATTAATTATATTTTGAGTTAAAAACCAATCTTCTCTATTTTAATTTATGAAATGACTTATCAATTTTGTTTTACAAAATTAATAGATGTTTAATGTATGAAACAAATCAAATTGTAAGAAATATCTAAAACAAGTTTGATATGTGTTTAGTTTTTTATTTGAAAATTCATTAGATAGTGGTCACATTAATTTCCCATGAGATAATTATTTTGGAATACCTTCATTGAGGCATGAAGAATTTAACAACCCTGCTCTACATTTCATATTTAAACATGATTTATTACATAAACATTAAATTAATTAATCTTAGAAGATTTATAGGTGTAGTTTCCTTGGGGATTAAGAACATTACATAAAAACATAAAACATGAAATAAACATACTTATGGAGAAATTCTTTTACATGACCACAATATTCTTTTGTACATAGGATTGCGTGGGATAACCGGTGGACATATATAAGAAACGGGAGTGCTATGAAGCCTTATAAGAGAGTGAACATGAAATACAATGAGGAATACAACACATGTCATATGATAGTAATATCAATTAATAATAAGAGAAACATGAACATAAATTCATGATAAAGCATGATAAACATAACATGGAAATGTGGTAACAACATAAAAAATTGTATCATTAACATAAAGAAATTGGGTACACCTCTGTACCAACATGTTTAACATAATTCCTATAAATGAATCTAGTAAACCCTTTCCCCAACATAGAGTATCATGATACTAAACATTACCCAATGCATTGTATCACTATCAAGGTGCACCCTTCATAATCATTTGAATCTCATGCATAAATATGCCACAAAAATTAGATAACATGGATTAATTCAACATCATCATTTATTACGTGATCATGGAATGTGGAATTCATACTTATATGTTAACATTAGATTATTATGTGGGAATAATGGTTAATAACCTTGATAGAGGAATGGTTATTGTATTAACTACATGATCAATTTGAAATGAAAAATGACGATGCAATTTTGGCAGCATAATGACGTCCTATGGGGATTCATAAATAGGACTGATGAAGGGGAAAAGTATATCTCATAATTTTTAAATGGTATGGATAGTATGAGGATCAAGAAAATAATATCCAAACATGTGAAATATAATTCAGGTGAAAAATATAAAATAAATTCTTGAATGGTAATGAAAAGAGTGAGATCCCTTGTTGAATTTCAACATAGTAACGGGTGGGTTTAAAGGATCATAGAGGGATTAAAGTGAGTAAAATGAATATAAAATCATGTTTAAATCAAATGTACAGTAATAGTTTGTGGAAGAACATATCCCAAATCATGTAATTGAATATTAGAAGGCATTACATAGAATAGGTTCTTGAAGAAAAAAGAGAGAGGGAGATCCCTTATGGAATTTTGGCATAGTAGTGGCTTAGGTAAGGGTCAGAATAAGGGGGAATAAATGAGACCTCATTAAAATAACATCAACTGTATATTAGGTAATTTATTTTATAATTATTACAATATAACCAAAGAAAATTGAAAATATCTAATTTCAGACAAGGGTCTGGAATTGAATGGAATAGATGAGGTGAGAATCCCTTATGATATTTTGGCATAGTAACAGGTGTACTTATAAGATCGCATGGGGGATTAATGAGAGTGAATGGATCCTATAATAATTTATACATAAAATTTAATTCATGGTAGATATTTAATAGAATATGTAAAAATAGACAAAAAAGGAAATTTGAAGACAAAACAAGACAGGAATGCTTGACAAAAGAGGAGGGTGGAAGATCCCTTACATGGATGTCTGATACCAAAGGATTGGGAGAGGCTTAATGGTAGCTTGGCGTGCTTGGGAGGACTCTATGGACTAGGGTTTAGAGGGTTTTGGAGCGTTAAATAGATTGAGGTAAGGGTAATGGGTTCTTGGGAGGGTTTATATATGAAAGGTTGTGTTATTCATTACTATTTTGGTTTTGGACAATATACACTAAAATATTCAGAACCACAAACCATATCAGGGTTCTTGACTATGGTTTCCTAAAAATGGATGTTGTATACATTATTTTAAAAAATAAAAGGGCCTAATATATTAAAATATTTCATTTTCTTATGTATAGGTGAGGCACACATTCAAGGAAATGATTTTAAAATCCTAAAATATTTTATATGTCATGGAGGAATCACTACATCATTATAAAATAAATCAAATAAACCAAAAATTAAAATATTTCAAAGGAAAAACATATATTTGGCCGAATAAACCCTTTATAGTATCTTATTATATCAATATTAGGTCTTTATGATGTCATAAAAAACATTATATATTAATATAGTATTTAATATTTACTCAAAAATTCGAATGTCTCAGAAAATTATGAAAATATTAATCACTAGATAATTTTGACATCCATATTCCAAAATTAATATTTATTTTCCCTAAATAAATTTATAAATATATGAAATATTTACTTTTATAATTAAAAAGACATTTATTAAAAATTGACAGCTTTGAACGAAAAAATTTTCAAACCATAATAAAAATTACAATTGACATCTTAAAACATATATGATGATTTATATTTAATTAAAATAATTCTTTAATAATATTTTACTACAATATGTTTTAATTTAAAAATCCAATAATTTGTCAAAATAGAATTTTTAAATAAATTTGAATATTAACCAAAAATACTATTTGTACTTTAAAAATAATTTACAAAGAAGCAATAATAGAAAGAAAGTATATTCATTATTATATACAAAATAATTAACATAATAATTATTCTATTCTCTTTTTAAATATCCCATTATTACACCCTGATACTTCATAAGAGTTTGTTGTGAGACAGTGGGGATTTCATGGGGATGTTCGTGTAATATGGTTGGGGTTGTGATCTTGATGGGATTGAAATTCTCCAATAAACACTTTCAATCATTCTTATGTAGTTGAATCTCAGCTTGGGATTAGTCTAGGGAAGATCTCATAAATGTTATCTCCTTCGGAAGCTATGATAAATGGGATTTATAGGGTATGATCTTACTGGTTGATGCCATCACTTCCTTTGTCAGTGTCAAAAAGAATTTTCTAAAACCTGATATTTATACTAGTAATGTGGTCACTATTCAACGAATATATTATCATTGGTAAGGATATGTCATAGTTATTTAAATCCAATTGGATATAATAAAATAAAATGTCTGAATGTGTTTTCAATCTCTATAATACATTAAAAGAATGGAAATTTTATTCAAAAATTATCATGTCTTTAGAACCTTCCACAATTAAGAAGTTTTTCTCTTGAATTTTTCTTTTTCCCACAATAAAACAGACAAGGGAAACTATACCTCTTCAATTTCTCTAGTTCCCATGTTTCTTCTTCAAAATTGTGGCTTCTTCACAACACTTTGACAATTGTATTGTCTTATTTCATAGAAACTTTTTCCCTATGATATAATACCTTCATCATACTCTCTTCATAGGATATACCATTCTCTAATGGTACCACCAAGGGAAAGATTTCATGTGATGGGTTAGGTATGTACATCCTCAAGAGAGATACATGGAATATATCGTGTAAATGAGATAGGTTCATGGGGTGTGCTAGTAAATAGGTCACTACTCCAATGTGATCAAGGATTTAAAAAGGACCTATGTATTATATACTAAGCTTCCCATTCTTCCCAAATCTTATAACACTATTCCATAGAGATATACAGAGGAATACCATGTCTCTAACATCAAAATATAGGTCTCATCGATGACTGTCATCATAGGCCTTTTTCGACACTAAGTGGATTTGATGTGTTGTTGGATGGTCTTAACCTTATCCACCATTTCATCAACCATTTCCGGACCTAAAAGATTTCGTTCCACAACAGTATCCCAACTTGACAGTTCTCTTCACCTCTTCCCATAAAGGGCTTCATAAGGATCAATTTTGATTCTTGAGTTGAAACAGTTGTTGTAATAGAGATATTCTAAAAGAATATGTTGCTTTCATCTTCCTTTGAAGTCCATTGATCAAGCTGACAACATATCCTCAAGTGTCTGGATAGTCTTCTCATATTGGCCATTAGTTTGGGGGTGATTAGTCGTGATAATGTTCAACACTGTCTTCAAATAATATTAGAGACTCTTATTGAACATAGAGCTAAATCTTGGACTTAGATCAAATAAAACTTATAGTTGTAATCCATGTAGCCATACCACTTGTATGGGGTATATATGTTCTATTCAATCTAATGAGAAATAATATCGAATTGTAAGTAATAGTTCATCCTTTGAATGTTGATCCATGAAAACAAAGGCATCATTGTTTCTGTTAGTTGTATTATGATGTCTGGTGACAAATTCGATGGTGATGTTTTCCCATTTCCATATTGGTATGGGTAATGGTAGCATAATCCCCATAGAAATTTTCCTCTCATCCATCACATGTTTAAATACGTGGAATGTTGATGTATATTTATCAATATACTTATTCATATTATACCAAAAATATTTCCCTAAAGATATCGAAAAATCATTATGTATTAAGGGTTAATGGAGAAATTCAAATTATGTGCGTAATAAAAATGTTCTTTCTTTAACTATGGATTTTATTGAATAGATAGTCTTGCTCCAAATCTCACAATTATTTCTTTATTAACATCGAACTCAAATAATTTTCTATTTCTAATAGTTTCCACTTTCTTCTAAATTCCCACATCAATTTTGGAGAATTTTTTAACCATTCCAAAAGTAACGGTTGAGAAAACATTTTTGTAAAGACTGGCGATGGTCCCTTATTTATGATTCCCATATCCATCTTCCTCATATATAAGAAGATTATATCGTATTCGTTTCTCATCATTGATAGAATTATTGGGGCCTTTCTAAATAGATCATATACCACCGTTTTCTCTTTTACTGGGTGGTAATGGATTGAGTAGTCATAATCCATGATGATATCTAAATATCTTCATTTTCTTATATTCAACTCCTTTATCATGAATATATATTTGTGAATTTTGTGATACATATATATTTCACACTTTACCTCAAAGAGATAATGACGCTAGATTTCCAACGAACATATCAAAGCTACCATCTTTAGATCAGGAATGGGATAGTTTTTATCATTAATTTTCAACTACATTGAGAAATAGACAATGAATTTTTCATTCTGCATCAAATAATCACCCATTCCATTATTTTACTAATCCCTGAAGATTACAAAAATCTCCCAACATGTGGGTATTATGTGAACAGGGGAAGTGATAAGAATCTTCTTCAAATCCAAGAATATTTATTCACATTATTCATTTCAAGAAAACTTGAATCCCTTATTAGTTAGCTTTTTAAGTGGGTTAGAAAATCATGAAACATTTGTCAAAAATTGTTGATAATATCTGGATAACCCAATAATTCCATGGATATCTATCAAATATGTCGTCATTTCCATCCCACAATGGATATTGATTTATAAGGATCCTAAGATAACCCATTTCTTAGGATGATATTCACCAAGAAAGAAACATCCTTAAACACAAACTCCCACTTATCACAATTTACATAGAGATTATCCATTCTAAGGACTCAAGTACAATATTTATATTCTACTACTGATCCTCTTTTGTGTTGTTATATATTATAATATCATTTATAAATACTAACACAAATGTGATGAGGTATCATATAAAAACTATAATTATCAAGTCCTTGAATATTTCTGGAGCATTAATGATTCCAAAAGGCCTTACTATGAATTCATAGTTCTCGTACATTGTATGAAAAATCTGTCCTTGGAATATCCTCCTTCTTCTCCCTTATTTGGTAATATCCTGACCACATATCCACCTTGGAGAAGTATTTTTCTCCAACCAGCTGATCGAACAAATCAAAAATTCATGGAAAAGGATACATGTTATTTATCGTGATTTTTCTGAGCCCAGGATAATCAATGAAAAGGGTAATTTACCCTCCCTTATTCTTGACCAAGAGGATTGGTGTGCCCCATGATGAAGCACATGTGTGTATAAAACCATTATCCAAATTCATATGTAGTTGTTTCATTTGTTCCTAAAACTCCACAATAGACTTTATATAAGTAGTCTTGGATATTAGAATCTCCACAAGTATATGATCAATCGAGAATTCAACATCTCTTGAAGGAGGAAGACTAAGAAATTCCTTAGAAAAAACATCATTGAATTCCCTCACAACAGGCACGTCTTAGAATTTAGTTCCTTCCTTAAAATCAGTCAACCTAGAAAGGTACGCATTACCTTAATGATGTAATATCCATGCATGAGATGATTGTTCTACAGAGGATTCATCCCCTCCCTTTCACTTGTATAGAATTGTGGGTCGAATCACCATGAAGAAGAGTGATTTACATCTCGTGACAATTTATGTTGGCTCTATATTGGTAATCCAATCCATTTTAGGAATTACATAAAATTTCACCAAGGGGGAATGACAAGGTTCGCCGAGAAGTCCAATCCACAAATTGTGGCATTGGAGGAGTTATATTCATTGAATACAATAATTTCCCCATTTTCCTTTTTCACCGACATCACTAATTCCATGATTTTGGGTGGTGCTTCTATTTTTATACTAAACATGTGAGATATAAAATAATGTGTAGAACCAAAATAAAAAAATAATGTTCACTATTCTTAAATGAATAACATGTGTTCCTTTCACCACATTGTTTTCAAGATTTTATTCGGTAGTAGTGATTGAGAAATCTCAATCACATTGGAAATTGGTTCACAATAATTTGTGGTTCATTATAACTTTAGTAATGATCAATGCGTTGAGGATCGAATGGAGCATTCATTTACCCTATCACAGTAGTGGGTTTTTCCTATTGGCAATCGATGGTTTGGTGACGTTCCTTTCCGCACCTAAAGATTTTCTTCATACCCTTCAAGTAAGTTCTAGGGTGATTCCTTCAACAACTTTGAAAAGTGGGATTCTAGAATTTCCTACCACTGTTGGATTTTTCCATCGGACCACCAAAATCAATGTCCAATTTCTTCTTCTTATCCAAACAATACCCATGATATTATCTGATCTGTATCTTAACTATGAGGTAATATCATACAATCTCCATATAGCTATCAAATTCATGTATCTACAGGGATTTCCATAGGCGATGTTTTATCCCACAAAAGGAATGATCAACTATTCATTCAGGGGAAACGAAAAAACATGGGGTGTAATGTGAATATCTCAAGATTTTTTCCTCGTATTCCCTAATAGATTAATCATCCTCTTGTTTTATTGCAAGGAAATATCTTTCCACCATAAAAAAGAGGGTTTGGAAAAAATATTTATGGAATATCATTATCTAGAAATCCTTCAATCGCATATCCTGGATATCTTTATCAAGCTTTGTATTTTTTATCAATTTTCACCATTGACTAGCTTCACCCTCCATATGATAAGCAGTTAGAAGAACATTCTCTTATTTGGAACATTGAAGGATGAAGAAGATCATATCAATGGAGATGAAAATGTTTTCGATGATTGAGGGATCAGATGATCCATTGAAATTATGAGTCCTTTGTCTCAAGAAGATCTTGATTGTAAAAGTCTCTTTCGTGGGGGGGGGGAATTTCTTATTGACAAATGTATCTATTCAAAACATGAGTTAACTAATAGATTATCCAAAACAAATTGTGATTCTATCTCTCATCATATTAGGAATATCAATAGGCAATTCATCACATCAATCATTTCATCGGTTGTTAGCATGATTCCCTTATTACTGGCCATTGGATAGAATAAAAGGAAAAATTAGGGGTAAATATTTTAAATTATTAAACACATAATGTGTAATCATGTGAAAAAAGTTTTTAAATATAAATTACATTTATCTCCTTATCTAATTTAATTTCTAAGCTATGATCTGAGTTATCTAATATCCAATTACTAACATATATTCTTAGGAGAATTTTTTTGTTCCCATAATAATGGTTTATACTAAGATTATGAATTTATTGAGGCATATCCCCGAAGAGTGTTGATCCAAGAGAATATAAAGGCCCCTTGGTATGCACCAGTTCTCATTTTTTTCAAGCTTGAAGGGGTGTTTTCAGGTTTTACCCCTATATATATCTATACCAGATCCTTCTCTTCTAGTTCGTATACCGACATGGATGTATTTTCTTGATAAACTATATAATCCATACTCACCAAAATTTAGATATTCTTTTCTTTTACGTAGTATTATCTCGAAATATTTCGCTAGAGTTTCTTAACCCTAATCCCAAAATAACTAAACCTATCCGCTGATACCAACTATAACAACCTAGATATATATATCATATTTAATCATGATTTATAACATAAACATTCACTAAATAAAATTCAAAAGAAAAATATCTCTAGTTTCATTGGGCCATAGGAACATTGCATAACAACTTAAAACATGTAATACACATCTTTTTTTTAAAACCTCTTTTACATGACCACAACATTTCTTAATACTTAACATTATATAGAATATCATGAGGACTTATATAAGAAAATGGGGACCTATGATGCCCAGTAATGGAGTCAAAATGGATAAAATGGGGAATACAATACATGTTATATAATAGGTATATGAATGGAGCATAAGAAAATCATGAACACAAAGGAATGATAAAGCATGACAAGCATAACATGGAAATTTAGCAACAACATAAAAAACTACATCATTAACCTAAAAGATTCAAGTAATCCCCTATCCCGACCTGGTGGAAAAATTATTATAATGGAATCATTTAAATCCATATCCCAACATTATGTACCATGACACTAAATATTATCCAACACATTAGTGTGCTACCTGGGCACACCCTTAGTAATCATTTGAGTCTCAAGCATAAGTGTTCCACATAGATCATATAACATGGATTCAGTCAACATCATAATTTATTCCATGATCAAGGTATATTGAATTCATACACATAAGTACCCACTATAAAATTATGTTTTCATAAAGGTGAATACCCTTGATAGAGGAATGGGTATGGTATTCACTATACAGTGATTTTGTTATGGAAAATTGTGGTGTAATTTTTGAGTCATAAAGACATCATATGGGAATTCATAAATTTGGTTGATGATAGAGAACGTGGTATATCATCATTTATACATTGGTTTTACATGAAGGGGGTCATGACCATAATGTTACAATACATTAAATGAAATTTAGGTACATAATATAAAACAAATATGTGAATGGAAATGAGATGTGAAAAATCCTTTATATAATTTCAGCATAGTAATTGGTGGGTTTAAAGGATAATAGGGGGATTAATTGGGGTGAAAAAAGATATCATAATTTATAAATAAAATTGATTGTAAGGATGCGTGGAACAACATGCCACAAATAATGAAAATGGAAATTAAAAGGAATGAAAAAAATGGCCTTGAAGAAAATGGAGATAGGGATACACCTTACAGAATTGTGGCATAGTAATGACTTAGGTAAGGATTAAATTGTGGGAGAATAAATGACAAAAAATGCAAATATCAACAAATTTATAGTATTTAATTGATTATAAATGGATTAAAGTATAACCACTTGAAATAAAGAATGGCTAATTTGAAACAAAGTTCATAAATTGAAAGGAAGAGAGAATGTGAGGATCCCATTCAAAATTTTGGATGAGTGATAGGTGTACTTATAGGATCATATGGGGGATTAATGAGAGTGAAGAGATTCTCCAATAATTTATAAATCAAATGGATAGAAATGGATATATTTAATAATATATCCCATCATAGACATAAATTAAATTAAATGACAAAACATGAATGTAAATGTAATGGCTTGGAACTCTCTGGTCCATTAAATTGTGAAAATGTGGGGTTGGAGGTGTTTCGGGAGGTCAAGGTGACTTATCCCTAACACTTTGCCAAATTTCATGTTCTATGAATAGTGTTTATGGTTTTATGAACTGTTTTATTGGTAGGTGTATAGAAACGATTTGTTTACAATGTTTCCAGAACGGTGAGGTCTATCAGTAGCACTATCGGTAGGTGTACAGTATGAGTAGGTGTAAAGTAACGGTAGGTGTACAGTGTTTCCAGAATGGTGAGGTCTATCAGTAGAACTATCGGTAGGTGTACAGTATCGGTAGCTGTACAGTGTTTCAAGAACGGTGAGTACTTTCAGTAGCACACTCGGTAGCACTATCGGTAGGTGTACAATAATGGTTTTTGTACAGTAACGGTAGGTGTACAGTGATTCCATAATGGTGAAGTCTATCGGTAGGTGTATAGTAACGGTAGGTGTACAGTGTTTCCAGAACGGTGAGGTCTATCAGTAGCTCTATCGGTAGCACTATCAGTAGGTGTACAATATCGGTAGGTGTATAGTATTTGTAGGTGTACAGTGTTTCCAGAACGGTGCCTCTATCAGTAGGTGTACAATATCGGTAGTTGTACAATATCGGTAGGTGTACAGTAACGGTAGGTGTATAGTGTTTCCAGCTTCCTATTGTTTCACCCCTTTGACGTAAAATACAATCAATGCCTTATATTAAGGACTCTTAAGGCCGATTCAAAGGCCATAAATCCTATATTAATTATTCCTATGGCTCGGTATGGTTTTTCTTGGTCAAAACATGTGGGTAAATATCATCTACTTTTAATGGGGAATGAAGTGTATCTTATATCGTCGCCCCATTAAATCTTCAAAAGGGATGAGATATCTTCCTCCCTTTTTCGTCCACTTTGTTATCGACTATGAGATTCTAGAACCTTTCAATCCTTCCCATATGAGTTACAAAATCAAGCATTACTCTTCGGGTTGGTTCCGCTATGTTTTGATACAACTGAGTTATATCGGTCAATATTCGATATAAGGTATGTTTTTTCATTGTTCCTTTGGAGATCATATTCTCATATTTCTCCTTTCCATTTTATTTCATTTAATCTCCATGCTTCTAATGGGGTTTGTCTAGGGGTTTGGTTGGTGTGGTCGTACCGTGGCATCCTCTGGTGGATGCAGTTGTCGTGATAGGAGGATCGTGACCCGTTGCATGGATAAAGAATGTGAGGAGCTATTTGAGGTTGGGGATTCATTGCTTCTCTTCTCTTTTACGTGCAACTATATTGATAGCATGTTTAATCCCACTAGATAAAAATGGAATTGACATAATAAAAATTTTAACCGGATAAATAAATTGATATCAATATTATGTTATTGGATCTTGTTTTTCTAGATAGTGTGATATCAATGATTTCTTTGATTAGTTGTTCGTTCTTGTTGATAATTGGTAAAGAACGTAAAACGGAAGTAATTGAAAATTGTTGGCTAGGAATTTAGAGGCATGTAAATGAATCTAGTTCATCTTGTTTTAATTTTATGTTAATCAAATTGGGGCAGTGATCATGATTATTTATTTTTGATAAGCTTACTGGTTAGGTTTCCCGAATTCGAAACCTATGAATAATAAATATGTTAATTCAAGAGGGATTAAAGAATTGATTGTTTGATAATTCCTTAAATTGTTCTGAGTTACCCTCTTTATTGTTAATGGGACAAGAGCCCTATTGATGTGATGTTGTTTTCCAACATCATGTGTTGTGATGTGATCCTGGATGGTTGTGGTGATATGTGGAGGCACGTAGGCTTTTGGTTATGGTAATAAATGATGCCTAGAGTGGTGAGATTCATCGGTTTATGTATGTGGGTGTCAGGGAGGACACTAGGGATGATGGAATGGGATGGGTGTGATTGTTGGATGCTTGCTGTTTCATTTAATTGTTTATCTGATTTACTTTTCCCCACTACTCAAGGGAGCTTCTTTTAATTATCCTTCTTCCGAAAGAGGCAAATACACGCTGGGTATTCCACATTCTTTCTGTATCTAACTTCTCAAGGATGGATGGATATATGCTCTTACTATAAGCGGCAAGGACCCGTCGGGTAGTACATCTACACACCGTGTTGATCCCTTGTGTTCAGTACCATAGAATGTTTTTCTAGAATTCCTAATATTGTGGGAAGGTAATTCTATAATGAATAATTGAATAAATCGTGTTAACCCATGGGAATGGAGTTGCTGGAACATAATGATGAGGTTGTAATTTTGAAGGAACCGTTGACTTGGGTAAGATGCTAATGAAATTTAATGTGTAATTGTTCATTGTTAATTAATGTTTAAATAATTAGTTAACGTAAAGTATAACTAATAAAAAGGTAATGAAGAAATCAAGTAAATATCTTTAAATTGTTGTGTTCTTATTGGATACCTGGTCTTAGAAGTAGCAGCCTGAAGTTTGAGAGATGTTAGCTACAGTTGTGTCTAAGACTAGGTTATGGTCATAGTGTCATTGTGAGTTATAGTATATTCTGTAATTTTGTGTTTCTATACACTAATCCACCTAGTTAGAAAGGGAAACTAACACCCAGGGGATTCTGAGCCTTGGGGGTGTTTTTTCCAATATTCTGGTTGGATGATGGATGGACGACTACCCCCTTTGGCCCCGCTCTCTTCTCTTAGTAGTTACTGGTGCGGACATGAACATTGGTTAGTTATCCCCATATATATGTGTAGAGGGATGTAACGTTTTGTGGTTATTCACACACATATATTCTGGATCTATTTTTCTATGGACTACTATAGGTGTAACGTGGATAGGTTGTGATGGCATGAGGATCCTTAATCGGGGTATGGGATATAATGGCTTTAGGTATAATACCCAACGTATGATACATGATATGAGAGCTATGGTGGCTCCTAGAAAATACATGGTTACTTTGGTGTGTGGATGTAGGGGTTTTGTTGCATGATGTGCATATTTTGGTGCTTCTCCCAGGTGTCTGTGGGAAAGCCTTCTTGGAGACAGATGCTCAAGAGGTGCGACTTTGGGGTGAAGCAGAAAACCAGTGGGGAAGTAGTAGCAGGGTACCCTTGATATTATTTATTATTTGATGAATTATTGTATGTGTTACTTGGTGATAGTATCCATGGTGAGGTTGGGAACTTAGTATACACGTTTAGGTGACGAGTTGGTTTCACTTGATGTTCACTAGGCTTAGCATGTTCTCTTTACTTTTGCACGACAGGCTTCGGGGAGGATCCTACTGAGTATTCTGTTACACTCACCCTATGTATATATAAACTATTTTCAGGTCACTTAGTGTAGGTTGGAGATCAAGCTGGTTTCTACTATATTGGGGTTGCAGGAGTTGTTTAGGCTTGTGGTTGCTGTTGTTTTTTACTTTCTTTTTGGTACATGCAATTTTTCCCTTCCTGTTGTAGTATTTTTTCATAATATTTCATATATTCACCTCGGATTCTATTATATTCCAGTTTTGAGTTAGAGTTCACTGGTTTCTATCTTATCTCTCTCTTCCACATGTGTTCTCTTAGAGGTTAATTCCTCCCATTTTTGTGTTTACTATACCCTCGGTGCTAGTCACCAACTCGGAGCCTTCTGGAGGCGGGACTCAGGGGTCATTATCTCCCTTCTCACATTGCTGACCCAGGAGCGTTACACTTTGTGTGGAGGGGTTCATGACAGAGTGGTATCAAAGGAGGAGACCCTTGGAGGTTAATGTTTGGGATCATGTGTTTCTGATGGTGACTCCCTGTCCTGGGCAGTGAAGGTTTCGTCATGGAAGTAAGCTTTCTCCCTAGTTTGTTGGGCCTTTCGAGGTGTTATCTCGTGTTAGACCTGTCGCGTATCGAGTAGCATTTCCCCCATAGATGAGTCGGATACCTAATGAGTTACATGTTTCACAGCTCTGTTGTTATCTTCATGATGACTCTCACATCATCGATTGGGTGGAGATCAATGTTGATTATGATGCAACCTTCGAGGAGCAACATGTGGAGAAGGTGTTTTCCAGGCATTCTATTCCCTTGGTTCGTGTTTTGTGGTGACATTGGGGCTTGGAGGAGTGTAACTGGGAATGTGAGTCACATATACGTGCTCAGTACCCAGAGTTGTTTGATGCTTATCTCTGTTCATGTAACGATATTCCCTTTGTGGTTAGACCTCTCATGTTTTATTTTTTAATTTTCTTTTGTGGCTTTTGTGGCTTTCTCTCTATTGAGAGGTATCTTGATGGGTGGTAGTTTGGACCCCATTTCTTTCGGAGGGTTTTGAATTATTGAGGATGAGAATGTTTTGAGAGGTATCTGATGTAAGGGTCTGGACCTTTCTTGTCTATTACTTTGTGAAAATGTGGTGTTGGTCATGGTGACTTATCTCTAACACTTTTCCAAATTTCCAGCTTTTTTCAATAGTGTTTCCAGTTTTATGAACTGTTCTATCAGTTGGGGTACTGTAACGGTAGGTGTACAGTGTTTTCAAAATGGTGAGGTCTATCAGTAGATATATCGGTAGCACAATTGGTAGGTGTACAATATCGATAGGTGTACAGTAATGGTAGGTGTATAGTGTTTCCAGATAATTGAGTTCTAACAGTAGCCCTATCAATAGGTGTATTGTATTGGTAGGTGTACAGTAAAAGTAGGTGTATAATGTTTCCAGAATGGTGAGGTCTATCGGTAGCACTATCGGTAGCACTATCGGTAGCACTATCGGTAGGTGTACAGTAATGGTAGGTGTACAATAACGTTAGGTGTACAATGTTTCCATAACGGTGAGGTCTATCAGTAGAACTACCAGTAGATGTACAGTAACGGTAAGTGTATAGTAACAGTAAGTGTATAGTTTTTCCAAAACGGTGAAGTCTATCGGTAGCTCTATCTGTAGCACTATCGGTAGGTGTACAGTATCGGTAGGTGTACAGTATCTGTAGGTGGACAATGTTTCCATAATGGTGCCTCTGTCATTTGGTGTACAATATCGGTAGGTGTACAGTTTCGGTAGGTGTACAGTAATGGTAGGTGTATAGTGTTTCAAGCTTCCTACCGTTTCCCCCTTTGACGTTTACTTTGATGTAAAATACATTTAATGCCTTATTTTAAGGACTCTTAAGGCCTATTCAATGGCCATAAATCATATATTAAATATTTCTATGTCTCAAAATGTTTTTTCTTGGACAAAACACGTGGGTTAATGCGATCCTCTTTTTAATGGGGAATTAAGCATATCTTAAACTATCGCCCAATTAAATCTTCAAAAGGAATGAGATATCTTCCTCCATTATTATTCCTCCTTGTTCTCACCTATGAGATTCTAGAACCATTCAATCCTCCCCATGGAAGTTTCAAAATCAAACTTTATTCCTCGGATTGGTTCCACTCTATTTTGATGAAACTGAGGTGTATCGGTCAATCTTTGATATAAGTTATTTTTTATCATTGTTCCTTTGTAAATCATCTTCCACAAATTCCGCTTTCCATTTTATATCATGTAATATCTATGCTTCTAATGGGGCTTTCTTGGGTTTTGGTTGGTGTGTTCGTACCGTGGCATCCTCGGGTGGATGCAGTTGTCTCGAGTGGAGGATCGTGACCCGTTGAGTGGATAAAGAACATGAGGAACTGATTGAGGTAGGGGATTCATTGCTTCTTTTTTCATTTACGTGCAACTATATTGAGAGCATGTTTAATCCCACTGGATGATAATGGCATTGACATAATAAATATTTTAACTAGATAAATAAATTTATATTGATCTTTTGTTATTACCTCTTGTTTTTCTAGATAGTGTGATATCTATGATTACTTTGATTATCTATTTGTTTTTTATGATAATTATTAATGAACGTAAACTAGAAGTAATTGAAAATTGTTTCCTATGGATAAAGATTAATGTAAATGAATCGGGTTCTTCTTGTTTTAATTTGATGTTAATCAAATTGGTGCAGTAAGAAAGTCTATTTATTTTTGATAAGCACACTGGTTAGATTTCCCAAATTTGGAATCTACGAATAAAAAATTTATTAATTCAAGAAGGATTAAAGAACTGATTTTTTTATAATTCCTTTAAGGGATTTGATTTACACTCGTGATTGCTAAAGGGCCAAGAGCCCTATTGATGTGATGTTGTATTCCTACTACATGTGCTTTGATGTGATCCTAGATGGTTATGGTGATATGTGGAGGCATGAAGGCTTTTGGTTGTCACGGAAGATGACGCCTAGAGTGGCGAGATGCATTAGTTTATGAATGTGGGTTCCAGGGAGGACACTAGGGATGATGGAATGGGACAGATGTGACTGTTGGATGCTTGATATTTCTTTTATTTGTTTATATGCTTTAAGTTTCCCCACTGCTCAAGGCAGCTTTTCCTACTTATCCATCTTCCAAAAGAGGAAAACCCACACAGGGTATGCCACGTTCTTTCTGTGTCTAGCTTCTCATGGAAGGATGGGTAAATGCACTTGCTATAAGTGGCAACGACCCGACAGGTAGTAAATATACTCACAATGTTGAACCCTTGTGTTTAGTTGCATAGAATGTTTTTCTAGAATTCCTTGGAATGTGGGAAAGTAATTCTATAATGAATAATTTAATAAATGGTGTTATCTCATGGGGATGTAGTTTCTAGAACTTAATGATGAGGTTGTAAGTTTTAAGGAACAACTAACTTAGATACGATGCTAATGAAATTAAATGTGGAATTATTAATGGTTAATTAATGTTTAAAGAATTAATTGACTTAAAGTGGAACTAATAAAAAGGGAATTATGAAATCAAATAAATCTATTTAAATTGTTGTGTGCTTATAGGATACATGGTCTTAGAAGTAGCAGCCTAGTGTCTGAGATATGTTAGCTGCAGTTGTTTCTAATATTAGGTTATTACCATAGTGTGGTTGTTAGTTATAGTATATTCTATAATTTTGTGTTTCTACACTCTAATCCACCCAGTTAGTAAGGGAAACTAACACCCTAGGGATTCTGAGCCTTGGGTGTGTTTTCCCCAACATTCAGGTGGGAGGATGGATGGCTGACTACCCCATTTGGCCCCGCTCTCTTCTCTTGGTAGTTACTGGTGCTGCCAGACACATTAGTTAGTTTTCCCAATATATGTGTGTAGGGGTATGTAATGGCTTCTGGTTATTCACACACATATACTCTTTATATAGTTTTCTATGGAATACTATATGTGTAATGTGTATAGGTTGTGATGGCTTGAGGATCCTTACTCGGTGTATGGGTTGTGATGGCTTGAGGTATAATACCCAACGTATGATACATGTTATGCGAGCTGTGGTGGCCCCCAGAAAATACCTGGTTACTTTTCTTTGTAGACATGGTGGTTTTTTTGCACGAGGTACATATTGTGGTTCTTCTCCTAGGTGTTTTCAGGAAAGCCTTTTGGAGAGGGATTCTTAGGACGTGCGACGTTGGGGTGAAATGACAAACCAGTGGGGAAATAGTAGCGGGGTACCCTTGATATTCTTTATTATTTGATACATTCTTATATGCGATACTTAGTGAGAGTATCCATGGTGTGGTTGGGAACATAGTATACCGGTTTAGGTGATGAGTTAGTTTCACTTGTTGTT
Source organism: Viscum album (assembly GCA_963277665.1). Taxonomy (NCBI): domain Eukaryota; kingdom Viridiplantae; phylum Streptophyta; class Magnoliopsida; order Santalales; family Viscaceae; genus Viscum; species Viscum album. Next base: position 1,387,724,105 of record OY728162.1, on the reverse strand, counting down.
CATTGTGTTAAGCATGATTTCTTTACTTTTTCATGAGAGGCATTGAGGAGGATCCTACTGAGTATACTGTTATACTCACCCTATGTATATATAAACTATTTTTCAGGTCACTTGGAGAAGGTTGGAGATAAAGCTGGTTTCTTCTATCTTGGGGTTGCAATAGCTTTTCGGGCTAGTGTTTGCTATTGTTTTTTCTTTCTTTTTGGTACTTTCAGTTTTTCCCTTCCAGTTGTAGTACTTTTGCATGACATTTCATAAATGCACTTGGGATTATTTTATATTCCATTTCCAAGTTGGATTTGATGGGTTTCCATCTTATCTCTTTCTTCCACATGGGTTCTCTTAGAGGGTAATGCCTACCATTTGTGTGTTTATAATACCCTCAGTGCTAGTCTCCAACCTATGGCCTACTAGAGGCAGTACTCAGGGGTCATTATCTTCTTTCTCACATTGTCGATCTAGGAGGGGTACACTTTTTGGGGAAAGGGTCGTGACCGTAATGCTTCATAAAAGAGGAGGGTGAAAGATCGATTACTTGGATGTGTGATCCCAATGGCTTGGTGAGGATTCTCGAGATCTTGGGGGAGCCTTTTTGGACTCTATGGTGTAGGGGGAATAGGGTGGTTGATCATAAATGAAATTGAGTGATGGGGAATGTGTGTTTTGGTGGGTTTATATAGAAAATGAAGGGGAATTCATTATTATTTTTCTTTTATACCCTACACACAAAAATATTAAAAACAACAAACCATACCGTTTATATTATTTTATTACATCACTATTCGGTCATTATGATGTCATGAAAAACAATATATATTTATACAGTTTTTAATTTTTACTCAAAAATTCATCTCTCTAAGAAAATTATGAAACAATCATGGATAAATAATTTTGAAATCTTCATTCCAAAAATAATATTTATTTTATCTAAATAATTTTATAAATATGTGAATTTCCACATTTCATATAAAAATTGACATTTATTGAAAATTGACGGGTTTTGACAAAACTGTTTTCAAACCATAACAAAAATTACAATTGACTTCATAAAAATTATATGATCATTTATTATTAATAAAATTTATTTTATAATCATATTTAATTAAAAATATTATTAAATTAAAAAATACATTAATTTATTAAAATAGATTTGATAAATAAATTTGAATATTAACCAAAAACATTATTTGTGCTTTGAAAAAATTTAAAAATTAACAATAATAGAAAAAAGTTTAATTGTTATTATATAAAAATATATTGCACATAATAATAACAATATTTTCTTTTTACATATATATTTTTTACACTATCAAACACCCTATGAGTATGGTGTGTGATTGTGGGCCTTAATGGGGTCGTTTTATGAACATAGTTTGGGTTGTGATCTCAATTAGCATGAATTTCTCCTGTAAATTTTTTTTCTCATTCTTAAGTTGTTGGATATAATCTTGGGCATGGTCTTGAAAAAATCCTAGGAATGATATCTCTCTTGTAAGATATAATTAATGGTCTTCATAAGGTATTATCGTACTGGTTGTTACCAAAACTTCCTTTTTATTTGTCTAAAGGATTTGTTAAGACAATATATTTATACTAATTATTCTATCAATATTAAATGGTTATACTTTCAACAGTATGGATACATAATGGTCATTTAAATTTAATTGGATATAATAAAACAAAAGGAGCGAGTAGGTTTTCTATATCTATAAGACAATAAAAGAAAGGTAATTTTGTTCTTAAATGATCAGGTCATTACAAAGAAGCTCACTACCATATACAAATTATGGTTTTCAAACAAACTAATTGTGTGGTTTCACAGTGGGGAGAAAAGGAAATATCAAAATAATCATTATCTAAATGAGAAAACAAGATTGGATAATTTGTTAGATGTCAATTTTCTATTTATTCATCATCCTAGGAAGGAAGCGATGAATAACCAAGAAGAAATTTTCGAACCACACATGATTTTCCTGATGTAAATGATGATGTTGACATGATGGAAAAACCGAATGATGCTACTACAACTCCATTATATCATCAATGTGGTAAAATTAAGAAGTTGTAATTTTCAATCGGATTGTTTCATGTGAAAATAATGTATGGGATGTCTAATGCTTCCATCAATTACGTTATTATATTTTTGAAGGAAAAGATTCCAGATCATTTAGATATACCCTCAAACCACCATATGGCATGTATGTTAGTTAAAGAACATTGATTTTCAAAAAAAATAGTTCTTGTGAGAAATATTTTAGCTTATTTTGGAAGGAAATTTCCCGAAATAATAATTGTATAAGGTATGTGACATTATGATTGAAGGCAGAAGATGATGGAAGTCCTTCCACTATGACACAAAAACTAATGGGGGCATATTTTATTGGTCCCATGAATTTATAATCTCTTCATGTCTGATGAAATAACAAAAACAATGTGATGAAATGATACTAAGATAAAGAATAATAATGATGAGTTGGTTAACCCTATGGATGGATGTGCATGGAAGAGATTTGATTCTCAATATACTAATTTCACAGCTAAGATGTGTAATGTGGGGTTGGGTCTTTCATGTCACAATTTTAATCCCTTTAGGACAATTCTTACTTATCACAACACATGACCTATTTTCAAACACATTTATATCGTTCCTCCATGGATGGGTATAAAAAACTCTTTCACTTTCATGAGTATAGTAATATCTAGACCATATTATCTTGGAGATGAAATAGATCTATACATGAAATATTTAATAAAGTAGATGAAACATCTTTGGAATGTAGGTGTTCGCACATATGATACATGTTTGATAGATATATTTCAGATGCATGCTGCACTTAGGGGGATATTCAATGACTTTACTCCTTATGTGATGATGTATGGATAGAGAAACAAGGGAAACCTATTGTGTACTATTTTTATGAAATATAAATGATCCCGAATACTGAAACATCATCATAGTTTACTATTTATGGATCATCGATGATTTTTCCTAATGGACCATCTATATAGGAATAATAATTGAATATTTGACAATACCATGAAGACAGACTATCCACCTCTTATTATGTCTATAACTAATGTGATTAATGAATTACAAGATTTTAGTTATTCATTTGGGAAGGGTTAAATGCAATCTACAAAGGGGAAAAATGTTTCAACTAAAACCTGTTATAATTGAATATGTTGAGAATATTCATTGACATTCCTTATTGGTCAACCAAATTTTCGCGTCATTTCATAGAATAATGAAAATTTAAAATAATGTATGTGCAATTTTTATTTCAATTCATCTAAATGTTAAAGGAAATAAAAAATTATTTACGATCTTAGAGTGACTTGGTGGATTGGGGCATCTGACTAGAATTTCATCATGTGTGTTTGAGGAAAAATAAAAGGAAATTTCCATGTCCTTCTTTTGTGGTGAAACCTATAGAAAACAATAAATTTCAAGAAGTAATATAGACTATTTACGTTCCTGATTTCTTTTTAAGAAACATTTCAAAATAGGTCAACTGAAGAGAAATGATGCTTAAATATTTGACGACTCATGATTATCACAACCTTTAAATATGTTGATTCCAATAGCAATCCATCATCTTATGTATGATAATCTATGAGTTTCACTTATTCAGTTTTTCCACTTATTTATATATTGGTATGATAAGATGTTTTTGAAGACTTTTATTCAAAAAATGATGGTCTAGGCACAATTAATATTTTTTTTTGATTTAGAAAGAATATATCATCCATCATTTTTCACATGCATGATGCGTCTAACTATCTCTCTTCGAAGAGAAATTCTTCTTGGAGGACATGTTTCTTTTCATTGGATGTATCCAGATGAAAGAAAAATGTTCCCACTGAATTATTACCTATAGAATAGAAATAATCCGGATGGGTCTATCACAAAAGGTTACCTGGATTATGAATATATGGATTTATTTTCAATATATCTTTATAATTTTACTACTTGATAGAAATAAACAACGTGAAATGAATAACATTAGCATGAGAAAATAAATCCTAATTTTCCATCAAATCCCATAATTGGTGGAATTCTCAGTTCATATACATTGACGCCAATAAATATTAAAGAGCTAATGATGGAACATCAAACGGTTTAATTTAAATTTCCTTTGATTGATAGATATATAATGTAAGTAAATTGAACATGTATGTCTAATTTCATCTCTTGTAACTTTATATATAAGATAAACTATTTCTATTTTTTAATAAGAAAAATTTGGAATTGATAAATATAAATAATCATTCTTAATTATTGATAATAATAGAGACATTTCTTACAAAGAGTTTTATTCTAATTTAAAATTGAGGGTAGTAATATTAATGTAATAAATTAACAAAATAAATATTTATTTAATTTTAATATTCAGTAATATTTCAGGTGTTGAATTTTTCTGATGGCTCTATCTCTAATGAAATGAGATCATTGGATTTTTGTCCTAATTTAGTGGTTCGTGAATACAAATAAATTTTGATAAATGGGTATAGATTTATAATCAATTAAAAATAAAATAACACGAGAACACACCATGATGGTTTTATGGTAACTACCCTAATATGAAGTTATGACAATGCATTATATAGTAGACCTCAACATTAAAATGTGTCTTTTTTGGGATTCATTGAGAAAATACTAATATTGGAGTATTACTCTCATGGTTGAGTCAATATGATGAAATTACAATAGTTTGATTCGATGATGAAGCATGCCAAATTTATTGATTATTGCAAACTTTGATTTGTTGAAATGACTAACACTATTTCTACCAATGGACCACATGTATTGGAATCAATGGAAAAATAGGTTTTTATGTCATAGATCATCTTCGACCTAAATTCTATTCATTATTGAAGTAATCCCAAGAAAAATGATTTGATTATAGTGATGATGGAATTTATAGCATACCTACTCAGATTACCCCCATTTCATTTATTACTTATGATGACTCAAATACTTTAATTGTTAGAGTTCCTTGGGAACATGAAGTAGTAGTGGTAAATATATGAAATCATTAATCTCGGTACTCTATTATTTTGGTTTGGCTTAAACGGATTTTTTATGTTAGTTCTAAAAAAATTGATTCACTATTGATTAAAAATGTTTTTATCTATCTACACCTTCATGTTCATTTTCAATATTTATGGGTAGAAATTTCCCATGACTTAAATCTTCGTAATATTGAATTCATATGTATTAAAACCTTCCAACCCAAACAAAATCTAACAATTAAATTGTCATAACATAAGAATACCATTAGAAATATTTAACTAATTGATATAAAAATCAAAACCAATGGATATAACAACATAACAAAAAAATGGAAAAATTACCTAACCCAAAATATGAACCATCTAGCCTATGTCAAATAAAAATGAAAATTTTTTCCAAATCAATAGAAAAAAATAAATCTAATAGCCTAATGATAATAATTATCGACAAATAACCTAAATAATTGACCTGAATAAAGTAAATGACCTAACCATTATTGAACTAAATCTAATTAAAAATAGAGTATAACTACATCATAACCATGATAAAGTTGATAATTTGAACGTATTTTTTTTTTATGATGCCTGTTATGTTTTGATATTATTACCACTTGATATAAAATGTTTTTCTTATATCATTGTAAATCCTGTATTTGGTTAGACATGTATCATTACATAACAAACTAATGCCACATATCATTTCTTGTTTCAGTTATGAATTATTTATGGATATATAATTAATTCCTTAAATTTTTTCCAGATTATAAAAATTAAAACCACTTAGGATAAAGGAAGAAAAAATACAGAAGATAACAATCTCCCACGAAGTGAGATTCATATCCCTCCTCTAGTGCATGTGGTCAGTATTTTTTTTAAAACATTCTGTCGAAAACATAAAATTCCATGAGGTTAATTTTATTTAACTCTTAACCAGGATCCACCACTATGGAACAAATTATTCGCCATCTAACCTAATAATTCTAGTGCTCAGGCTGAAGATTCGTAGGGGAAGTACAACAATTTGGTGCTCAAGTCTGCATGTCTAATCACACCACGTCCCTCCCCCTTTATTAACATCTACCACATATCTTGATCCCATAGTATCATTATAAAAACATAATATATTTAGTACACCCATGTTTATACATCCATCTTCATCCAAGACACATCGCCTCTCTTTCTTGTATCTGATGATGATTCATACTCCTCAGACATATTTTACATTTGAATAGCAAGATATTAAATCTTCTTTTCCATCGAATTCCTTTTTCCCAAGGTACTATATTCCTTCTTCTTCAACTACTACTGCAACACATTATGATCTTATAGAACATACCTTTAGAGCCACTCCATCTGTATAGGTAGATGTTCCTTCAATTCCTATTGATCCAAAGATTCCCACTTATTAGACTTTCTCTAGTATATTTATTGAAACCAAGTAAATTTCTTAAAATAATTTATTTTCATTTTAATATTTATTGATATAATATTGGTTTTCATTATTTAATACCTAGATCTACCACCATCTGACATGGTAAAACAGGAGTGTGTACAATGTGGAACTGCCACACATAGCTGATGGTGGAGTAAAATAAATAAAAAATGATTTGAAAAATTGTATTTGAATATATATGTTTTTTGTCATTATTTCCAAATACTCTAACATCATCCCTATTTTTTCACTCTTCTAGAGACATCTGTTAGTTAACATAATGTATAAAAATGAATCATAAATATGGGTAAACAAATTCATCAAATCTAACATTATATTATAATCCCATTTAAAAGAATTAATATTTTGGTTCTTGGTTGGTTTTAATTTTCTCAATGGTGAGGCTATTAGGATAGAAATAATTTTCAAATTACATGAGTTATGGAGAGGATATAAGCATGTATTGTATAGTATCTAGCGTGCTTGTGTTGGATTATATTTAAAAGCCACACCAATCTTGGTTGACTCTCTAGTAGAGTATTATCACTAAATGATTACTCATTGGACGATTACTAATTTCAAGGAATTAATCGAGACTAAGGTATTCAAAAAAATTACCAGGATATTCATTAATACTTACTTTTTTATTATTGATATTTTAGGAATCATCAGCCAAAAATAAAAAGAACAAGGATGGTATGGCATACCTTAACACTTTGGGGTGGATTATGATGTCGGGACATTAGAGGTAGTAGGTAAAACACTCATTTACTTAGATGTAATTAATTTTATAATTCTCATGAATATATTGGGTTCAAGAAACATACACATTAGTTTTCCAAAAGAAGTAATTAATGTATGTGATTTGGTCGGTCTTATATCATTGACTCATGAATTTTATGTTTTAGCCCTTCACTATAAGACTATAATTATTGTACCTCATATTTTATAGTTTACATTTTTTCTATAACATAGAGAGTTATTCACACATGTTTTACTTCCCTAAAAATGAAGATAATAAATATGATGATAAACATGGAATTGATGAGAACCTGAACATACCCAAACCAAATGCAATAAAATAAAAACAACTTAGACAAATGTAACAATTACTGTACTAAGTAAAAAACTCAACTTAACATGACCACCATAATATATTACTTAAAATAGATTATATAAACCAAACATACTCAAACCAAACCATACTAAACTATTAAAAACTAAGCTAAAATTTCCTTACCTTATTCAAGTTGATGATCAACTAGAGGATTCATGTTATTAGATGAATGATATATATATGTTTGAGTGAACTACATATGAAAATTTATAATCAAACTGATCTACTTATGAAATTGGCCATGTAGTTAAAATCCACTTAAGAAGATTCTAGTGATGTAGGTGAATACCCATATCAAAATAGAGTACATATGATAATGTTCAATTATATAAATAATAGATTAACTTTGTACATCAGATATATATATATATACCAGCCTCCTCCCCTATCATATTATTTTGCAACTTTTTCCTCCCACTCTGTAGATCATATCATACCAGATCAAGATCTCCTTACTAGGGTGTTCAAGAAATATTTCCTACTCAAACCCCCTTCTCAAAACTCCGTTACCCTATAGGGTGTCTAAAAAATATTCCTTCTCCAACCACACATAACAAATTGAGTATGATGAAATTTATCTAAACTAAAATGAATTAAACAAAATCAAAGTATATGTATTATAAAAAATATTTTACCAAAATAAACCCATCTGAATTAAAGTAAACTAAACTAACTCAGATGTTTTTGATGTTATTAGGCACAACCCAAATTAAATTAAACCATTCTAGGAAGATCAGAATCAAGAAATTAGGACTATCCAAAATTAAACCATTATAAAAAAGATAGAATAAAAAAAGTAAAATTATTGTAGACCAACTAAAGTTAAAAAGAAAGGTATTAATGTGAATATAGCTTAATTGAACCTACATAACATGAAAAAAACCAAGAAAAACAAAACTACACATAATTGAAACAAATTGAATTAAACATTACTAACTTGAATATAACCAAAAAAATCGAATATAACTAAAAAATTATCCAAATCCTACTCAAACAAATCCAAATTAGACCATCTATAAAAAATGGCCTAATAAAATTATATAAAAATAACTGTCCTATCCTATCCCAAGAAAAATAGATATAACCCCATAATAAAATTAACTATATTGAACCAAATCAACCCAACACGACCCAAATAAAACCATCCAAATATGAAAAAATTAACCAAAGGTGATCAAAATAAAATCAAACCAACTAAATTAAAATAGATTAAATCTATTGAAATGTTTAATGAATTGGATAAAACATTGAAATACTTTATTAAAATTAAAAATTGTAGTTTTACTCAAATAAAACATTATTTAACTAACCTAAATAGAATCCATTGAAATCGAACTATATCAAAATGATTAACAGAAATCACAAATAATTTAAATAGTTTTAAATCAAACTAAATTGAATTTAAATTAATGTAACCAAAAGGAATAATAATATATATAGAATGAAAAAATAGAACATAGATACAACAAACTAAAACAAAATAAATAAAACTAAAATAAACCAATTCAAATAATATACATGAAATTAAATCATTCAAAAATACAATAAATAAAACTGAATGAAATTAATTGAACTAATTTAAATAAAACATAAATTGAATGAACTGGATCAAATCTTATCTCAATATTATGAAATAATATAAACTAATCCAGAAAATTGTAAACTGATAGGAATTAAATAAATCTAGATCAACCTAAACTAATTTTTATTGGACAAAATATTATAAAATATACTAAATTAATCTTAAAACATCAAATTGTGATGATTCAAACCGAATAAAATAGAATAAAATAAATAAACATGAGAATAAATTAACCCGTTTTGACATAAACAAAATTGAACTGAATAGACTTGACATAAACCCAATCCAACCATCAAGAACGTATTAGAACCAAAACACACCAACCAAAAGACAACAGACCCAAATCCCACAAAACTAAACTATACATAGAAAAAACAACTGGACTGAAACTAAGCTAATCAAAATAAAAAAACTAATGTAATTAAACCTAAGATAAGTTGGACCAAATAAAATGATATTATTCAAAAAAACTATATTGAATTAAACCAGTTACTCAAAAAAATTGATCTTGGTAGACCATAAAAATAAATTTTACTGAACTGAACTAAACCTACTTAGTAAAAACAAAACTGTACCTAACTGAAATTATCCAAATTGGATATAAATTAACTAAATAGAAATTATTTTATACATGGAAAAAATAAGTAAATTGAATTAAACTAAATGATACAAATTAGAATATACCAAAACTATACTAAGAAACACGGTGTCAAATTTGTACAAATAGACAAAAAAATACGAACTAAATTGACCTAAACATATTTTACATAAAAATTTAACACTAGGTGAACCAAGTTGAAAATATTTTAAAAAAATAAATGAAAATAATTATTTTTTGTTATAAATCTTTAAATAATTTTTTAATATAATAAAATTAAATATAATATTTTTTTTCTCTTATTTATTTATAAACAATCAGTTTTTCATTAAAAATAAAAATATTACCACACATTTCTTTTTAGTTATTTACCAAAAATAGCTGTACTATCCATTTAAATATTTTTATTAAATAGATAACAATTAAAAAAATGAAATCTAACAAAATAATAATGAATAGAGTTGAAAAAATTCAAACTAAATTGGTTTATAAAGACCCAACCAGATCTGAACCAAATTAGACTAGACCAATATTAATTGAACCAAATATCTCTATACTAAAGTATATTTCACTAAAGCTGATAGGAGTGAACATCATGATATAAAGTCAATGAAACTAGATCTAAGTGAAAAATCAATTCACAAACATATAACTAAATAAAATTGATTATAAACTAATAGAACTAAATAGTACTGAAATAAATCAAACCAAATGGAATAGTTCCCAAATAAACTAAGTCAAAATAAATAAAATAGACTTATATTGATAAATAATGAATTGAACTGGCCTTCACCACCAACATCCAAACATATACCAAACTGAACATAATCAATTTTGAAATGAATCAAGATGAACTAAATCATACTTAGTAGACATGAATGAATATGTCCTAACCAGTCATTATTCAAATGGAACTATTCTAGACTATACTAAATTGAATCGAAATATACTAAATTAATATAAATATTAGAAGGAGGACCATGCAAACATTTTTTAATTCGTTATTTGGAAAATAGTAACAGAATGAGGGGTTCCAATGAACAATAAGACCTCATGTGATGGACAAACGAAATTTCAATTGTATCATTAAACCTAAACTACATGAGTAATACATTTAAAATATCAAAATGATCATTCAAGGGATTCTATGTGTATATTTAAATCCTACCAAAACATAATTTATTTTTTTTATAGTCATGGTTAGAGTGTTAATAACTCATTCATGAATGTTACTTTATGTTATAGTAATACATGTTCATTTTATAATTTATTTTGCTGATAATAAAACAAACATATTATTGATTAAATTGATGACATGTTCCCTTATATATATATTATATCTATTCATAACTCATTCATTGACACTATGATATAATTCATACACCATATGTTTTTCGTTTCATCTTAATTTTGAATAAATAAAGATTTGATTTTAGTTATGAAATTCATAATTAGTAACCTATTTTGAATTATAGTTTCTTAAAATCAATGTCATTATAGACGAATGTATTAAATATTTATGTACATGTGCCTCAAGAAAAACTATTTTTCTCGAGTAGAATGAAAAAATATAGAAGTACTATAAATGAACCGACATAGTGGAAAATTATAAGTTTTTGTTTATTTATTTCAATTTTTAATGTTTATTTTATAACTTCATTGTCGATTTATATTTATAATATTCATCATTGATGGACCATGATGAAAAAAAACCAAAAAAAATTGGTCCAAACTATTAGTTACATCAATTTTTGTGAGATTTTCAACGTCGTAGAGTACACTGCCATCCAAGGAATAGTATTTTCCTAATAAGGTATTGGCCCACTTCAGGTGATGGTTCTAGTAACACCAAGTAGTAATGGGTAAAACATGATGAGGATAAGTTAGAAAAGGCCAAAAAAGTTCTATACAAGTGGAAGAACATGATAAAAGTGAAAACAATGAATTTATGAAAATGATTCAATTTTTATGTTCATTAATTCCACCAGTGACAATTGCTTCGTGTGATTCATATATGTACATGGTGAATATGTTATATAGTGCACTGAGAAGTAGTACTAGTTGTGTTAGGGATGATGAAATTTGTGATAATGTTGATGTGATGGATGACTACAAGGAAGAGGGTGGGGATGACTTTGAGGAAAAGGGTGGGGATGGTGGAGGGGAAGAGGGAGGGGTAGAGGTAGAGGCTAAGGCCGAGGATGAAGATAAGAATGAGGATAACGAAAAGGTCTATGATAACATTGATAATAGTGATGGTGATGGAGGGTATATTTATCTGTTACATTTTTTAATAATATTTATGAAATTTACTATTTGATGATTTGTTCTGAAATAATATATGTGATAATTTGTATGTTTTTTTATCATTGGTTAAATTCATCAATTGATTTAATCAAGTAGAATTATTTCTATATTGGTCGGATTCTATTTAAGGATTCTATATTGGTTTCATTGTAGGTTATGTTTTTGGAGGATGTATTGTTATTTTCATTCCTGGTTAGGCTGTTCTATTCTCATTTTAGGTTTTTTATTTTGACTGTTGGTGAAATGAGTAATTAGCTTTATTATTTTCTATGTTCTGTTTTGAATGTAGATAGTTTTGATTGTAGTTGATATTTTCAATTGGCTTGATTATTTCATGTGTTTTGTTTTGATGTTTTGTATATATGTGTGTTCTGTTTTGAAATTATGATTATAGGTGTAGGTGGTGTTGGTAGTGGAGATATTTTTGGTTTGGGAGTTACTGGAGGGGAGTCTATATCAAGAGTTTCGTAACCATTGGATACAACTATATCTATGGTTCATAGTGGACTAATTCTAAAATAAATTTCCAACCACCGTATACTAATGGATCTTTGTGAATAATTTGTATATGAATTTAACATTGGTTTAAAAAGGTGGGGATATCTCTTTTCCAATGGTTAAAAATAGTTGTAATATATTTATCACAATAGTTCATGGTGAACCATTAGTAAAATCAAATTCCAACCACCCTATAGAAATTGTTCAATGTTAAATGTTGGTATAGGGCTATTCCTATAGCTCACATATCCACTAGTCCTAGAACCGCTGGGATATAGTAAATATTGAATAGTGAAAGCTTTTTGTTAGTCTTTATAAATGATATTCAAAAAAAAATCTAAAAATAAAGAACATCAACATAATTTCATTATGGTGAAAAAGATATTGAGAATGGATAAATCATATGTCATGTTATGAATGTGTGAATTGTTCATATAAAAAATTATCCTTCATGGGTCATCTAATCACATGTGAGGGTATTTCTTGGGAACATTTTCAAAATATTAGAGATTGAGGAATGGCCTATATCAAAATCTATAATAGAGATATCTAGATCTCATATATTATATGGGAATTAATTTTTATTTTTTATTCACTTTCCATGATTTTCAAACCTACTGTTCAGTTCAATATTTAAGGTTATAACAGTTTTTAATAATAAATATAAATATATATTATCTAATTCTATAAAGAGGTTAATAAGTTCACCCATACTCATAATAGAAACTAGTGTGGAAATATTTATGATATACATTAATGATTAAAATAAAGTCTTAGTCTATGGATTCAGAAAAAATAATAATGTAATAGCATATTCCACTTAATAGTTAATTATCCATAGGAATAATTATCCAACTCATTGTATGAAGTTGTATATAGTAATATTAGAATTGAATAATTGGTGACATTAGATTTAAGGATTATTTTTAATTTAAATACATCATGATAGTATTATGTGTTTATTCACATAGAAGAAGAGTAATATATACATTTTAGGTGGTCATAGATGATAAAAGATTGAGATTTTGAATCCACTACCATCCTACGATGGTGAATAAGTGGTATATGGTATAAGCAGAATGGGTCATGCACTATTATCAAAGATAATGAATGATAATGATCCAATCTTATTATACATATTAAAGAATCAAATGGGAATCATAAATGAAGGAACATTATCCTATAACTCTCAAATTATTTCACAACTATCTATTCTGGATAAGATTAAGGAATCCCAACGGGATTATGTAGAGTTAAAAAGAAAGTTGATATTATAGGGATGGGTAATGCCTCAAATTTAAACATTGATGAAAAGGGAGTTATGTGATTTTGTTCATGGAAATACATACCACAGGAAACATAGATAAATATAAACCTATTAATTGATTCACAAATCCCGATATTATCTATCCATCCACAAGGAACAATGATGTATAAATATCACTAATAATACTATTAGAGGAATAATATGATGAAAATGATTTTGGAATATAAATTAGTTTTCATATTATGTAACTATTGAATTCATTAAATAAAAAATCATAATGGGGAAATGAAACCAACTCTCATAACATTATGGAAGTGGGAGAACGTCACCATATATTTTTTCATTGGTCCTTCGAAGAAATCCAATTGGAACAAATTCATACGGGGTTTTGTAGACCATATTTAAAATAATGCTCTTTTCATTTCCATTTAATAGGAAATACCACCCAATAAACATGAAATTATATTCATTAAATATTTTGTGAGGCTACATGATTCACTATTATGGACTGCATCTAATCATGATCTATGAATCACATAAAAATTATGGAAAAATCTATGACATTATTCGGAAACATAGTTAAAATTATATATGGACAATGAACTATATAATTATTGACAATATAAGTTGATAATCTAAACACTATATATTCTATTGAGAGTATCCTTATTATACTTAAATGGAGCCTATAATGATTATCATCCATTGATAGAGTTATCAAACAGAAATGTCATCCTATTAGGAAATAATATATATCATTATGAATACCTTCATTGAACTAAATGTAGAACAACAATATTTTTTGATGAATGTATATAATATAAGCTATTAAAATCCAAATTTATAGAATAATTGTCTATGAAATTCATTATCATTCATCAACACCAGAGAGTAATTCCATGTCAATATAATAGTTATTTCAAAAAATATCGATGAAATATTGTTTTTTATGGTGGATATAAATTTTTTCAATATATATTTTCCTAGATAGAGTTATGAGATTTGGGGAGAAGGTAATGTTATTTACTAGGAATATTATCTCTTTTGAGATTCTTGATCACATCGAAGTTGGTCCTACTGATATACACTACATGTAATCTGTTTTCATGTTGATGATGTGCTCTATATATCCCTATTGAGAATGTTAAAACTAGACACTTCACAAGTAATGAATCCATAGGTTATATAATTGGTGAATTATATTTCATATGATGATAAATCATGAATTATTTGGAACTATAGAGACAACGTTCTATGACATAAGGAATTTCACATGGACAACGCCCATTGGTACAATCATATGTAAGAATAATTAAGCTGGGAATACAAGGGAGTAGTGAAACTAAAGTAACCTATCCTTTTTACAACATAATATGTATAATTAAGTTTTATTTTGAGAAATTTTATAAAGGAGTAATAGTTTAATAATATTTAGTTGTTTTATATTATTATAAAAATACTCATGCATCATTATGACTGTTTTATTATGTCTTACAATACATAAACATATAAATAATATTACATTTCAAAGGAATATTAAAAATCCAAAAATAAAATTTCTTATAATATTAAAGAATATTACATTGATATAATCATCAAGGAATATTGAAAACAATAATGAAAATTTCATAGGACAGAATTCTTCCAAAAAGATCACTTTTGCAGTAAGGAAATTAAAAGAAGGATAGGCACTGAGAATTTCACAGAAATTATAAAATTAGTTTGTAATCGTTATAAGTGAAGTAATGAGTGATGATGTATGATAATAGAAGAACATATAAATTGTGTTTTGGGAAATGATACCTTTAAGATCTAGCAATTACAGATCTCTTACCTGACCATTAAAATGTGATTCTTACATGTATTTTGGAAGTATAATAAAAACTCATAAATTAGTACGGTACTAATTAAAAAAACAAAAAAAATTATATTTTTATTTTTATTATTTTATTATAAGATCATATTCTATTTATCTATCACTACGTGTGATATTAGAATATTCAGAATTTGTTGATGTTAATAAAAACTATGATTCCAATAAAAAATAGTATT
This sequence comes from Viscum album, assembly GCA_963277665.1. Lineage (NCBI taxonomy): Eukaryota > Viridiplantae > Streptophyta > Magnoliopsida > Santalales > Viscaceae > Viscum > Viscum album. The sequence continues at coordinate 1,387,708,239 of OY728162.1, read as the reverse complement.
TTATAGAAAATATTTAAATACTATTTTAAAAAAATTAAATAAAAATTATTAATAATTTATACAAAATTAGCATGACATTTTTAATTTTCACATCAAAATTATGTCATGTTGAAATTTTAGGAATATTTTAAAATACCTTATTTTTTCCATGAATATTTAAAAAATATCGATTTTTTAAATATTTTTTTCGAGATCCTAAAAATTTATTAATGATTTTATAATTAATATATGTGAATACCTGAATAAAAATATTATATCCTATTAATATAATATATTTTAGTGGATTATAATTATTTTCATAAACTATAAATAAAATTTAAAAGTCTAAATAGTAATTAATATTTTAAGATAAATATTTTATTGAAAATGATACTCACGTGCTCAAAGTAATGTTAAAATTATGATTTTTGGTCAGTCATGAAAAAAATGAAAACTCATAGGTTAAAATTCAAAAACCATTAGATAAAACCATTATTAAGCTAATGGTTTTCAATTTTACAAAGCCAATATTTCGAAGGCCTCTATTTAGATGTAAATAAAAAATTACCTCATTTTACTATAAAATAACCACCTCCACACTCTATATCATTCACTCCAAATATGAATAGAATGGAACACCCTCTCATAGTCTCTTTCTATGTCCTGTATTGATTCCTACATGGTCACATGTGATCAACCCTATATACATAGATTGTAACATACAATGTGATATATTTTATTTGTATATATTCTCATTTAAGAACATCAATTGTTGTATGATTTCAGATTATAATTTATCATCTAATTGAAACACATAAAACCATTCCATTATAGTAAAAACTATTAGTGATATACTTCCGTTCTCTCTCATAAATCTGATATCAATAACCTCCTTGTATACCCATTGTACTACAGAAATCATTCATTTTCTCTCTAATGCCCAATTTTTTTGAATACAAAATCATAACCTCTTTAAATGGCATTCAAATAAATATAATATTACCTTATTTATAGGTAACTTCTTTATGAAACCCACATTCCCTTCTCATTTTTTAAAAATGCTGAAAGGCTCATTGCTTTACATTCAAATATACTCAATGTATATATAAACCTATTTTTATTATCCTTGGGTGATTGGTGAAGTAATTTTTTATGATATATGATCTATGTGGAACACATAGATATAGACCAATAAAGGGCACATCAATTTCAGGATCTTACATTGTGTAATTTTTTTTCATGTGATCAGATATGATGTATGGTTCTTAGTTAGTTATCCTAACATAATATGTTATGTTCTCTTTGTAATTAGCATCAAATTATGATACTAGTTTCATGTTTTATGTTTTTGTCAAACAAATTTATTTAAATGACTATATGGTAAAATAATTTTCCATGCCATATTTCCATTTCATTAGTCACATTTATGTTATCATGAAATTCCTTTTTATTCTTGTGTATTTTGATGACTCAGATTTTTTTACTCTTCTATATTACCTAATCCATTTAACTATTTATTCCTTGGGATATTCTATATTTTATTATAAAATGGAAAAGATATAGGATGAATTGAATAATATTAAACAAATATTAGGTACTTATTATTTAATTGATATTGTATTTAAGAATATAATATTGTAAAGACACTATGACACTAGATCATTGGTTTTAATTATATGGATCTTGATGTTAAATATCTTGTAATAAAATGTGTAATGAGATTTGAATTTTCATAAAAAGAAAGTTCTTAATTAATTCCATTATTAAAAATCATAAATTAATTTTATATTAAATATATACGATGAAATATATATGGTCAATATAATTTTATTTCTATAATCTAGCTTGTCTATAAACGTTGAACATGTTATCAAAGAGGGATGAATGATATCTATAAAAAAATGTATTATGAGACTATATTAAAATATATAATTAAAAATGATAAAAACTTATAACTAAATAATATGTATTTGATAAATAAATTGTAACTAAATAACATTTATTTGACACTCCTGGTCGATATGCATGGGTTAATTAAAAATATATTTACAAGGAATTATTTAGGTTTCAAACACACTATTTAATGTAAGTAAACTAGATTGGATAACATAGAAGAGAATATACTATGGACATCATATTTTGAATCCCAAATCTAATAAGTTAGGGTATTCACATAATTTGATAATTATTTTGTCAGATCTCATATTTTTCCTTTTATACATTTACTAATTTATATACACATAATGTTATTTGAAAGTAATTTCTAGAGAAAGGAGGAACCAATATAATAATTAATGATATGTAAAATGCTGTGAATTTTAATACATACAATCTATTAGGAAAAAACCTATGGTTAAAATCATGTTATTATACTACATCGACTATCAAAAATCATGATTTAAAATTTGAACATAATTTAATTCCCAATCTGAACAAAAAAAGTATGGATCCTCATGAAAATTTGGTTTTCATAGAAAATTAATGAAAAGATATAGAATTTTCTTCATGCAAAAAAATGTTGAAATAAATTCCCAAGGGAATATCTCAAATTAACTAGAAAATGTTCTCTATATTGAAAAAGAGGAAAGAATGTTTCTAACTTCGGTGGGAAACTTAATCATTTAGTTAATCATATATGTGAGGATGAATTGATTTATAGTTATAAATTTCCTATTAATGGAAATATTTTATTTTAATTTTTATGTTATTTCATATATTTCTTTTTGATGTCCCAATCTATCAAGGAAAACCCATCCATATATGCTCTAAACCGAACCATGATAAGACTCAAAGGGCTTTCCTGATCCCCATGGGTTGTTAGATAACACTCAATAATTAACAAAAAATAAGAGGTAATGATTTATCCTATCATGAGATACAATACATGGACTATAAATACATCTTAAAATAATTACTAGAGAAGGAATATCCCGTAAAAAAGAGTTCCAACTTTAGGGACACAACAAATAGTATCCATCTGAAAACATATGTTTTTGTTAAAAATTAATTTGAAGGGAAATAAAAAATAATCAAACTCTAGACCTTGTTATATGTTATTTTTTACTACTATCTCACATCAAGTTACCCATACCCAGCTATAAAAACAATTTCACCACATGGGGTCACCATACCCTTTCATATATTAGACTATACAAGGACAACACACCCAGAATAGAGTGTTAAAGGTTTGATGAATACAATATCAGCAGTATCCCGACCTAGTGTTCCCTATTAAGTATCAACAATATAATAAAATATTTTCATATCGAATTAAATAATGGAATAAAAATTTGTTAAAATTTATTTATATAAAAATCATGGAAAACCATTCACCATTTCCAAATTATTAAAAACATGTAAAAACTATTTCAAAGATTCATTTCCATAAACAATTTACATGAGTTTAATAATGTATTATATCATATAAAACTAAGATGTAAAAAAGGAAACACAAAAAAGAAAACAAAACAAATATTACATAAGGTCAGTCAAGCTTGATCCCTCATACCTAGAACTCAATACGATAATATTTTAGACTCATGTCCAAAGATATTATGTGTATATTTATATGGAATATAGGAACACACCAAGATGTGAACCCCAAATCATTTCAATAATGTTCCAAGAGACAACATGTCGTCATCTAGGAATAGAGGATTATTAGAGAATGTCAACCCCTTAAAATACTATTTGATAACCACAATAATACACCAACAACCTATGTACCTAAGAACCCATGTGTGACATATATCAAATAAAAATCAATGTTATTTCACATTATGCAAAAAATTGCAAAACCATTATTCATTGAAAATATTATTTGAAACCCTATTTATTAATCCATTTCCCAATTTATTGAAAATTAATTTTCATTCAAACAAATAGTTGAAACCAAACTATTAAAAAACACATCTACACACACAAATAAATCAACCAATAATCATTCCTATTAATTTATAAATTCACTTAATATATAAAGATCATTCAAAGTTTATCTAGAATTGACTATAGAAGCAATCACTAACCTTAGCCATCGGTCATACATAAACTATGATGGGATCCACATTCACTGGAAGGAAAGGAATAGTAATATGATTAACAGAGGAAATAAAAAATTATTCTCACATAAAAAAATAATGTTTTGGTAAGAAAAAGTGTTTCAGGAGAAGATAGATCGACAAAAACATATATGAACACCCACACTACACCAGAACTAAAAAGAGAACCACACTACAGAATAAATGAATAGACTTGATTGAGATGATATTAGAGAGTAATCATCACATGAAAACATATCACAAAAACATATCCCATAACTAGAAATAATTTCATGGGAAATTATGAAAAATAAAAGAGAATGATCAAACTTACAAAAAATGAAGAAACCAAAAAATCACGATATCAATGCGTTGATTAGTGAATCCCAAAATGATTTATTCTAAAAAATATCATTTAAATTACCAAGGGATTGAGTGAGGATGTTATATGATAATTTAATAGGTTTTTGGTGTGAAAATTGTTTTTTCATCTATAAAAATAACGATTCATGGTGTGAATTATTGAATCATGGTATGGGATTCTAAGATGTCATGTACGGAGAAATAAAATTCAGCTTGATCTAATTTCCAGAGTCCCCATTTTATTACAAAAAAATGAATCTAACATCATATAAATGTCTCACATATTTAAATTAACAGTCGTGGATTCTTCCCATGAGTCATTAACGTCATGTATCAACAATTCCTAGTGTGGACCTGGTCATATAGATAATTTTTTAATCTTTTAAATCTTCTACATTCCAAAATTCAAAAAACTAACCTCAACCCATTTAATAACAACATATACTATGTTAAAAGGATTAAAAAAATTCATAAAATAATATTGGGGATGTTTCAATTCTACCCACAATAGGTCATTCTTTACCCATAAAGATATGCAATATAAGGATTCTCCGGAAGGAGTTGTGTCCTCTAATCCCTCAACATAAATTCTCACTCCTAAGTCTCTTGATTATTTTATTATTTGTTTGTGGGTTTCTAGACCAAAATTTCTTATATTCAATTATGACCATTACATGTTACTATATTAATATATGAAAGTTTTTATAATTAACATTATAGAGTTCATACTTTTTTATCCCCTATTTACATTGTAACTTTCATAGATTATGTGCCATTTAAAAATGATGTTCCAATTCATATAAATAATGAAATCATTAATTTAGTCTAACATTAATAATAAATATATGTCATATGTTCTAGATACATCATAATGAAGGGATAAAGATGATGTCTAAATATCATGTATATGATCTCAGAATCATTATTACTTCGTATTATGATGTTCGCACATGGTCATATTGTGTAAATGCGATTATGATGATAGATACACTGATAGGAAAACCATATGTTTTCGGTGTCATTAGTTTTACCATCTATGGAGATTCTTATTGGTATGTGAACTTGTGATCATTATAAATGTGTATCATTTGTTCAAATACTTCTATGTATCTAAAAAACCATTACACTTAATTCATGGAGAGGTAGATTGTGTTTGGTGCATCATTGTTGGAATGGAATTGGTTGAATAATCGTGATATAATTTTTTTCTTCTCAGTTTAGGAAGAGGTGTTTCATGGGCCTAGGTTGATGAAGTTGATTCTTCTATCAATTATTGGTCTTTTTATTTGAATATTTTATTTATAAAGGTTATGTAGGGTCACACACTATGTTAATAAAAAAGATCCCATATTCTATTGAATATGTGTTTAGGATGAAGCCTGCCCCACATGCGAGGGACGGTGAATGTCTAAGTGTAATTGATCAAAATTAAAACTAATATTGTTATATCATTTATTTTATAAAAAATTATTGTTAAATTTATTTGTAATGGTGTTCACAAGTTTTCTTATCAGAATAGGGAATAAGAGAAATTATTATTTTTCAAATGTTCATTGGATATTCAAGGTTTGTTATATAATTTGTGAATATTATAACATGAGTTAATGATTTCTATTTCACCACATTAGTTTATATAGTTTTTCATGTGGCTGATAAATGTTTTTCCACATTTATTTCAAGTTTATTAAGTCATACATGTGTGAAAAGGAATAAAATGATGGTTATTAGTATCTCGTTACCAAAGTAAAATTTTGGAATGTATAGCATAAATAAAAAAAATTTAATCTTGAATAGTAAGTTCCACCATTTCAATGAATTTTAGTGAATAAATATCTCCTCTCATTCCATGGAAATTTCATAGAGATATATTCTATTTTAATAACAAGGTTTGATCGATCTTGCTTTTTCAGTTGAGTTTCCAATCTTCACATAATTGAAGTGAAATCGTAAATCTAATTAATTTCTTATTCCATAACTTATGAAATGTGAATCAATGATTAATTATCTATGTTTTTTGTAATGATATAGAGGATATCAATCATGGAATATTTCATCGATGAGATATCAATGATGAGAGGATAAAAATGATGACTTCAAATGAAAAAGTAAATGTTTAAATTTCATTTGGTACTATTTATCCTGATTAAATTTAATAAATTTGGGATATGAATTTTTAGGGATTTTTTGTTTTAAAAATGAATCCAATCTGAAAATATTATATTTTTTTCTTTTCATCCTTCCTAGATGACTCGGGTTTATTTAATTTTAATTAGAGGGAATGTGTAATTTTTTAATTTTGAAAATTTTAATTTGAAATGAAATTTGATGTGGTTTTAAAAGAAGGTTTTGATATGATCCCAATGTAACTGAAATCATGTCAATCCAACTTCATATTTTCATGATGTTGCTGATCAATGATCAGTATGTTTTTTATAGATATAGTTATTAAATTTAAATATATGTTTTTTTCTTCAAATTAATGGATACCTATGTGACAGATGTCTATCTATACCGGTATGTGAGTATTTTTGGTGTTATATAGATATACTAGAATCCAGTTTGAATTGTCCATTTGAAATACAATATTTCCTTGGAAGTTTGATTAATTAAAATTAAAAGGTATTACTTAGAAACATGTAAAAATCTTACCTTTTAATATTTTTAAATTAATATCACAAATCTCCTTTGGTAATATTTTTCAAAGATTCCCTTGGATTTTTTTTAATTAGAAAAATATTCCATTGGAATACGTTTCAAAGTTTCCCTTGGAAGTATGTCTAATTAAAAATACAAGATTATAATAGATCCATGTTTAAAATATAATAATCCAGGACAACTATTCCATTATCATATTTTATCATTATATATATATATATATATATATTATATTTTCTTTAAAAATATTCTCTATATCATGTTAGACCAGTTTCATCCCTGTACCGACCATCTTGACCCATTTAACCCAGCGTAAGCCCTAAATTACTTTCCACGGATCTGATTTAGGTACAAAAGACCCAAAAAATAAATAAAAAAATTCATATGTTAAATTTAATTGTCTTGTATTTAATTAAATTATTTCAGGTGTTGTGAGAAGTATCTATAGTTAATTAAAATTTTCCTTTTAATATAGGGTGATGCATTAAAAATACCCTTGAGATGAATGTTAGAAAATTTTATATTTCCTATTCAATATAATATCAAGTTTACTAATCATTAGGTGTGACCGAATAATTAAAACACGGTTTATTATTTATTTAATTTATTTTTTATTTTATGTTTTTATAAATAAAATAATTGATTTATCTTTATGATCTATGCATCGTTCCCCCAAAATTAATTTCTATATAGGTCAATGTGTCCACATTAATGTCATAAAATGTAATGTCAAACACTGAGTTCCCCTCACCAGCATATGAGTATACATTGTGTGATATGTGGAATTTTTGGAATAGAGGTTTGTGTCTTTATCCACTACAGATTAAAGATATTGATTTCATGGGATTTGTAGTCAACCAATTCAAGTTATTTATTGACATAATTAATTCACATGGGTTCTTGGTCAGTTTATTATTCACTCAAAGGATTAACCAATAGTTAATATCTCTAAATCATGTTATTATTAATTTATAATATCATTTTGACGGTTTATTGTTTTTAATGCATATTCATTACATGAGATTACATAGTATAATAATAAATAAGAATACAAATCTAATATGATCATGTAAAGTAAATTTTTTTCAATTTAAAACCACAGCCAAGTCGTGAGAGAGATCACATATTACATGTATTTTAAATAGAAAACGATTTCATTTGAATATATTACCATAAAAAATACTCAAAGAAAAAATTAATTAATTAAATTCCTCTCGTCGCTAAACTTTAATCAAAACTAGGTGAGGATTATTCAAGTCATCCCTAGTTGAGGTTTCCTTTTACTACTATCATGTTCTTAGGAGATTTTTGGGTAATAATATCTAATTTTGGAAGAAAAATAGTCCACATTAAAATATTTTTGTATCAATAGTGGAACATTATTGAGAAAATTGATGTAATTATTTTTATGATATGAGACTGAACTCAACAGATCAATGAGATGTGAGTTAATGTCATTGGTCAGCTAAATGCCAACAATGAAATTCACCGAGTTATGGCCTAGCCATATATTGTAGAATATGTGGAGAGGTTTCAAGGATACTTATCTATAGAGTACTCAAAAGAAAAATTATTATAAATATATTATTGATAATTATTGAGTTTTGATAAAATATTGGATAAATTTAATAATTTAAATTAATCAGGTAATGTATAATCAGTAATCAGTTTAAAAGTCGAAATATTTTTTTTTGAAGAAAATGTTACATAATAGCTCACTAATATAGATATTATATTGTTCAAATAAAGTCTCTAACTGGCATTAGTTTTAATTATTGCCACTTGCACTTGGTCTAAGTAATAAGAAATTCGAAATTCAATGTGGTAATGTCCCCAATACCTATTAATCCACCTCATGAAGTGAGGGTGTAAATTTTATTATAGGAAACTGATATATGATGCATATTATGTTTATTTAATAATGATATTAACAAATTTTTGATTTGAGTTGTGGATACAACATCAAAAAATGTATAATTATACATGTTGTCTCATCTATGAGAATATAATGAAGTGAAAGTGAAGAGATACAAGAATAGATGATGATTACACATGATATGTAAATTAAAATATCAATCACGATATAAAATACATAACTTTATCATATAATATTCACCGATATACTCTAGTTTGGAATTAATATTAATAATTTAATATAAAATATAGAAATATTCTTCATTTATTTTTTGGAACCATTCTTCAGGAAAATCCAAACATAAAGAAAGATTATTCTTTTGTTATTATGGAAAAAATGATCAAAATAAAAAAAAGGACATTGTAAATTGAAACTCAAAAGAAAAATCACAACAACCCTAAAATAAATGAGGTATTGAGTAAAAGGTTTTTGTCTTCAAATATTAGGAAATAAATGTATGGAAGATTAAATGCAATGAACAGAATTGAGGTTTCATGCAATCATTTATTTTTCAAGAGTAGTAATTAATTTTAATTAGTGTTTATATTATAATTCTTATGTATTAATTAAAACATTCCTATTATATGTTTATATTTACATATAGTAACCAATTAATTAAATAAATGTTACTATAAGTAATTTATGTTCTATTAGTGTTTGATAAAAGTTGTTTCCTAAGTAAATGGTGAGAAGCACAAAAAAATCAATTTTCATAGTAATTTATTGTAATTGAACTTTTGTTACGTATTAATAAAATTTTATCTCATGTTTCCGTTGGAAAAATCTACATATTATTCCTATTCTAGAATTATTTTCGGTGGTTTCTAATAATCAAACAATAGTTCTTTAAATCTATAATAATTGTAAATATAGGATGAACATATAATATAAGACTCATATTCCTAGTTGTTTAATGATAATACCTTTTTAGTAAAAATAAATTTCCAATGAGATAACCTATATATATATTTACTCTTTAAAGTTAAAGACCTTATGTACTATTAAAACAGTTATGTGATTATTTTAGGATAAATAAACCATTTTAAATAAATATATTCCATAAGGTTTTATGATTAAATTCAGCTAGAAGGAATGTAATATTCCATGGGTAACATTGTGGTAAATATTATTCATATGATTAGTTTATGTATTTAAATAATATTAAATTTAATTATGGTTAACACATGGTCCATATATATGACATGCTTTGTGATGGTGTTCCGATGAATATCTTGACCAAGCATTCATCAATCAATACAATATAGTTTAGAGTAATTCCTAAACACACATTACATTATCCAAATTGAAGATATGGTGATAATAAAAAGTACACATGATGGGTATTACATGATTACATGTATCAGGGATAAATTATAAAAATCATATTCCTTATACCCATTACAATTATGATATACGTAAAATGGTCAACAATGTTAAAACTCGTGATTTTCAGTTTTGTTCCTTTTTCGAGACATGAATTGAAAAGAGAGACATTATCACATAACATATGAAAAATATAATGAAAAATGGATATAATATTAGTTTTAGTATGATATAAATATATTTAAAAAATAATATGTGTTTATATGAAATGATATTATTAGTATATAAAACAATTAATCAATAAAAAACACAATGTGCATCTAAAATAATCAATAACACAATTTCTAACAATATTTCAGAAATCCATATTATAGAAACGTTATTGTAAATTTATAGAACTTATTTATATTAAAGGTTTTACAAATTTATTTGAGATATTTGGAGCAAGATTTACTTGGTTTTTTCCAAAAATCTAAATAAAGAAATATTTGGAATAGGAATAATTTCCACAAGATCATTTGGAAACAAATGTTTCAAAGATACATAATTAATATGAAGTATAACACAGTGGTGATGGTTTTATAATCACCATTTCCAATGATAAATTATTCATTGAGAATAATAATTCCTACAAGTATAATTAATATGGGAAATAGAAAATTTTGACAATATTAATTAAAACAAAATATTTGATTCCATGTATCAATGTATGGGAGGATTATTGTTTTGAATTAGTTAGTGGTTATTCATGCGAGAATATGAATGGATAGTATAAAAATTATATAAATAAGGATGAATTGGTAATATCAAGTTCCTATGGAAAAATCCATTATAATTTTACTTATCATAACTACTTTTTATGATCATTAAACTAAGCATTGTATGTCAGGACAACAAATATTGAACAATTATATAAGGTGCATCCAAAAAGGAATGGTGGAATCATATAATCATAATAATTGTTATAGATACTTAAATAAAGTTAATGATTAAATATATTATTCCTTTGTAACGAATCATTCCCATGTGTCTACCAGAGGTTCGTGGGAGCACAATTGTTTTACATGTAAATTTTTTTTAATAACGAACGAAAAACATTTTTTAGTCATACAGTTAGGTATTATCAAGATGATTGTAACTCTCTAGATATTTTACATAATATGGAACCCAAAATTCTAGAAAATTATATCTTATTAGTTATATCTAATAGATTCTTATACTAAGAAAATGGTACACATACAGACGATGTATTGAAAAATTATTACTTTAAAGAATTTGAGATTGAATTTTTACTTGTGTCACATTGATTAAATTATTCCAAGAAGAAATATATAGTCATTAGAGTAGATTAATTTGATTACTAGAATTACGTATGCAACAAAATGGATCCATTACATATTCCATGATATATAAAAGAAGTTAAATTTCTAACATATACTCTATGGTTGGAAAATATTAGTTATATCTAAGAGAACTAAAATGGATTTTCTAAGAAATAATTGATTATAATTTTTCTAGAACAAAAGTTATGTACCCCGTATGTAATTCGGAAGGGACACTAATTACATGTTTACACAAACTAGTGTTCCTATAAGGTTAATATGATATAATATTATTGTTACGAAAAGTTAGTGATCAAGACAAGCTCATTAAAGCTAGTGGTAACCATATGTACTAAATGAGTTTATTTTTTATTCTGAGGTAGCTAAATAATTAGTGTAACATACACATCAATTTTTTCATATTCTTGAAATCTCACTTAGTAAGTAATGTTTTTCATTTTGGATAATTCTCTTTATAGTATTTTCCATGATCTCATTTTTAGATAGTATAAAAATGGATATTTTCAGGTATATCATCTCTTAATATGTATTAATAAAAGAGGTAATGTATCATATAGAAAAATAGTCAGGCATTGGAATCTTCGTAAGCCCCAATCTTAATTCACATCCTAGTAGAAGCATAATACTTAGGTGTGAGAAACCAATTTGAAATTTGATTGTAGTTGGATCCAGTGAATATGAGAATGTTTTGAGTGGGTGACCTAGACATTAATTCTTCTTTTACTTTGATTACAATTACATGAATAAATTTTGATTTATAAATTTTATTATTCTTACCATAACAATGTTAATACTTCTATATCCACTATTTACATGGTAATGTCCATAGATTACATGTCGTATATAATGGTTATAGATGTTCCAATCAACAAAGAGAAGCTTGAGATATGTGATAGAAATATTAAATACATTTCATATGGTCTAGATACATTATAAGAAATGGTACTCATAATGAAGGATTATAAATTGTTTTGGGTCAAAAGAATTGGCTCTTCTTCTCATAACATTCACATGTGGTGTCCTAGAGTGGATGAGATCATGATGATAGATTAGCAAATAAGAACACCACGTGTTTCAGGTTTCATTAGTATTTCCTATATATAAAGTTGTATTTGTCTCCAAACGTGATAAAATTAACAATTTTGCCATTTGATAACATACTTAGACGAAATAAAAAACAATAAAATTGAAATAATATAATTTTTTCATGTGTTGGGTGCATCATTGTTTGTATGGAAATGGTTGAATTATCAAAATTGTATTTTTCTCTTCCCAATTAAGGAATTGATATCTCATTGGGCTAGCTCCACTAGGATTGTAGTAGCTTTATTAAATCCATGTCCATGGTACAAGATGAAGTTTTTCCATATATTATGGTCGTGAAATTTTTAAATAAAATAATGATAATGATGCAAGTGGGAATTATTCTTTATGGTATGTTGTCAGAAATTGAGATTATATTACACATATTGTGTTTTTTTGGAGATATTCTTAGCTACAAAATTATATATCTTCTTCGGGGACATAACGGGTTTCTGGACACTGATATTTGTCTTTGGGTAGGACTCACTACTAATGATATAAGGACCTATAGTCTTATAAAATATATTTATCCTCATGTTCCACCGTTTCTAATGAATAATATTTCATAAAGAAGTCATCCCCATGTGCAGGGTAAAGTGAATATCATAATGAGACTGATCCCTTTTAAATATAATTCAATTATATTATTCATGTTTAGAATAATGATGATATAATTTATTTCCTAATATATTATAAAGTTTCTTGATAATTAATTTTGATACAAAAAAATATAAATTTTTGAATGAACATAAGATGTTCAAGGATTGTTAATTTATTTGGTTTGCTTATTAGAATATTTCAGTGTTTTTTTATCAGAAAACATTATATAGTGATACAAGTGAGTGATAAAATATTTGTGACTTTTATTATATGATTATTAAGTCATACATGGGAGAAAATATCTAAAATGATGGTTAATACATTCTAGGGAACAAAATAGATTTTTTGAAAGTATAACCTAAGTATAATAGTTGATTTTACCCTGAGAATAGTGAACAACATAAGATGGTGGAATTTTATTGAGAGTGACTCCCCTAAGCTTTCATCACAATTTCTTAGAGAGGGATTTCATAGGAAGAATAAGGTCAGATTTATCCCACATTCTCAATCAGGACTGTGATCTTCATGTTATCGAAGGGATATAGTTAGGATATTTGATTTCCTAAAATATAACCCATAAACTATATATTGACGATCCATGCTCTATGGTTCATGTTAAGATGATCAAGAGGATGCATAAATAACATATTTTAACCACACCACATCAATGATAAGCCAACCACACCAAGATCCTCAAATGAATATGGTATCATTTGCAATTTCATTCAACATTATTATACATGAATAAATTCAATTATATATGATTGATAACGAAATATGAGAAAGGGGTTTTCTGATTCAATTTTATTTAACATGAAGCCATACCCAATATTTTAAATTTCATGTTTCTCATTCTTTTGATACACCCATAGATCCTTCAACAATTTATTTCCCCATAACACTTTATATATTAGAATAGAATCGATTGAAAGAATTTAATATAAGAATTATTGATCTGTGCTATTTTTTACATATAAAACAAATATTTCTCCAAATCAATCTACTCTAATCATGGAATAGGTTATGGATCGGTATGATACTTATTGAGTAGATATATGTTGAAATAATCATAGATACCATTCAATTGAGTGATTAATGGTGACATAGAAACAAAATATCCATCATCCTCAGTGATCTCAAATGGTCTAACATATCTTATTGTTAGGTTCCATGAATTTCCATGATTATGCTGACCCCACCAAGTAGTAAAATTCACGAAAACACATTCACTAATAGAAAACTACAAGGGTGGGATCGTTGATCCACATATGATTTTTCCAAATATAATCTATAATAGAGCATTAATGTATATTTTAATTCCTCTCAAATATATCTTGAATAATACTTAGTCCCTTAAGAGTGGCCACACATACTCTACCTATAAAATAGGGGACTTACATGAGATACTATATAAATGCTCAAAGGGTTCCATTATAATCAATTTTTGGTAAATGTTATTATAATAGGTTTAAAATATTTCCAGATGTCTATCCCATGATGAATCAACATCTAATACATACGCACAGATCATATCCACCTGAATCAATATTGAATGCTTTATCTATAACTCCTTATATATATGGTAATCTATACTTAATGTTATATGATTCTACATCACCTCTGTCATGAACCAACCCGGGTCGACCCTGAACCAGTCACTGAGCCGGTCCGCGACATGGCCTGAGAGGCGTTCACGATCCTCCCAGGCTGGCGACAAGTGCCAAGGCATCAACAGAGGCTTTGGGAACGATTTCGACCAGTATAAATAAATACATTAAGCAGTTGAAATAAAACGGAGCAGCGCAAAATAAAAAAACAGAGTAAAGAAACTAAACATGAACAAAATAAAATAAAACTAACCAAAAGAGACAGCCATTATCTCTTGGTGACCTCGCTATTCACTCTCCCACTCACGACCAAACATCGCCCAAAGAGAATTCACCCAAGCTATAGCCTTCACAAACACTAAAAACAGAAATGAACTTTAGGCGTGAGTATTAAAACTTAGTAGGCTAGCCCTATATCTATTCCCAGTGCACTTCCTTTAAATAAAGAAATTTTCTAATTCCAGATTTGAACTAAATTATATAAAATATTAGTTTCCACAAACACTTTCATTTTTAAAACATGTATCAGTCCATTTCCCTTTTTAATTTAAAAACATGTTTATCGTTCGAAAGGAATAGTTATATTTATTTTTAATACATTTTCTGTGAACCATTTAGAAATCCAAACTTCAGTCATTAGCCAAAATGGAAAAATCACAAATAATACAAAACACACACCAGTGGTAATGTAAAGAGTGGTACATAGAGGCTATTAACCAAACTAGACCTCTCAATCATCTGCCACATACAAATAAATAGTAAAGGAAGCATGGGTCGAACCTAGGAGATCATGAACAATCCAGAACATATAATAAATGTGACTCATCTTGAAGGCATGTCCTAACTCGATGACGTCATAACACCCTAATGCTCATCATAGCCCTACATGGCCTAACCTAGGGGCCCAATCCCCAAAGCAGTAATAACTCAGGATTCCCCTACTATGGGGCCACTAGCCAGTGCATAATCTCAACTAATGAAACAATCATTCTCAAAAGATTCACTTACTATGCCAGGTTACCATGTATAGTTCTAAGGAGGGTGTTCCATACAATTCAAACACAAGTCATTCATATATATATATAATCTAAACACATCACACAATCCGTCCCCACCTCGTCCACCTCAAGGGTAGTCCCTTTCCATCGACATACATTTCACAAGGGATGTCCCATACCGAGGACCCTCCCAATCACGAGGATCAGAACTAGGAAAGGAACCCAACTCAAGAAGTTTTTAACCAAAAATTAGTTCAAAATGCCAAACGAGTATTGGATATATTTCATACATCACCCTATCACAATAATTATCACAAAATGCCAACTGGGCCTTTAGCTGTACCCATCCTAAGGTACATTCATCAAAATCATTTCAAAACAATTTTAAAAGTGCCAACCGAGCCTCTATGTGTTTCTCAAAATGAAACCAACACATTTATTCTCATGTCTAACCGATATTTAATAAAACATCATTTTTCATCAAAAAGATACATTTCTCATAAAACTGAAACTACACTTGAAAATTCATAAATTAATTTTTAAAAATCCAAACGGCATTTTCACCATGATGCGATAGTTAATAAATAAAAAACAATTTTAGTTCATTTCATAAAAATAAACATCTTCATTTCCTAAAAAAATTACTCTAAAAAATATTATTTCTAATTGATGAAAAATTAATAAAATAACAAGAAATTAATAATTTCTAAATTTAACGGTAACTGCAATGGGGAAACCTACATCGAGACCAAGGTGAAAAGGAAGACACACGTCTAACACCATAATGTAAGGTCTAACGTACTACAAACAAAACACTAAGAACTAAAAACACAACCAAAAACCCCAATGAATGTATACTAAACCAAGCATTGGGAAGAAACCCTCACCAAAAAACTGAAGTGCGACGATGACGCAAACTCAGAAACAAAGCGCAACGATGGTGCTCACTCGGAAATTCCCCACTGGGTCCTAGAAAGTCAAACCGGCCTAAATAAAATTTAACTAATAAATAAATATTCTAATCAAACCAAGGAAAATATATATATATATATATATTTCAAACATAAATATCAAAAAAATAATAACAAAATGGTATACCAATGGGGGGTTACGACTAGAGACATACCATCAGAGGGCGTCATGTCGGAACAGTAGAAGGCGTCCGTGCGGTTAGATGTGGTCAGACAGGGGCTGCGGGTGAGGGCCTCCGGACAGCTGTGGGCAGCGTGTGTCCAGTACACTGGTGAGGTGAACGGGAGCCAGGTTTCTTGGTAGTTTCAGTGCAAGGAAGTGCTACAAAGGGGTACGACTGCTAGCTGCTGATCATCTGGAGCAGGGAGGTCTGAGGAGGGAAGGTCATCAGTGGGCTACTCGAACGCTGCGAGGAGATTGGTAGCGGGCGAGCGGGATGCGGAAGCAGGGGTGGTGTTGTGTCAATGCAGCAAGAGGCAAGCAGGGAGGTGTTGTTAGAGGGTTGTATGCGCAGGATACTATAGAAGCGATCTGCAGGCATGTAAGAGGTGGGAGATGGTGAGGCAGTTCCACTGGGATGGAGTGTACAAGGCAAGAGGGTGAGCTGGATGGGGAGCCAGGTGAGCAGGGAGGGCGGCTGGCGGAGTAGGCATGCTATTGGCGCTGAGGCCGGGACGCGGGGGAGGCAGGTTTTGCAGTCTACTTTGGAAGAAGAAGTGCAAGTAGGTGGTAAGGGAAACCAGATCTAGATGGGGGAGAGATGCCGCATGGAACAACAAAAAAGAGAAGAAAAAAAAAGAATATAGAAGAAGAAAGTGGAGGAAAGAGGAAGAAATGAAAAAAATGATAAAATAAAATAAAAAGAAAAGTAAGTAAATAAATAATAGAAAATATTAATAAAATTATGACTACTAATAATAATAATAAAAACAATATTATAAATTACTGTCATTATTATTATTAAAAAATTTGTAAAAAAAAATTATTTTATTTTATTCTTCAAATTTTATTATTCATCTAAACGGTTGAGCTACCACGCACTCACCGGGTCTGAATGCACGATCTCTACAAGTGGTGCGGTGACCGTGCACCCACTCGGACCGGATGTGCGGTGATCGCTAGTAGTGCTGTGACTGCACACTAGTCCGAGACCCACCAAAAACACCAAAGCTACAAAAAAATTCAATCCTAGACCCAAACTCGACTATATCTCTAGTTGCGGGACCGAGAAATGAATAAAAGCATGGCCGTCCGTGGTCGGGGTGTGACAACTCTACCCCCCCCCCCCCCACAGACACTTTCTATCACCAGAAAGTCACCAAGCCAATAGTTGACACAACTTGAGTTCATGCCCTGACAAAACATAGAGAACTGAGAGCTTCAGGGTGACCATTCCCAGAAAACATCACACCCAACCCATTCAAGAAAAACCACTACCCTAGATTAAGGGGAGAACATGAGAGGGTTCTCCCCACCACAAGAATTTACTAATACAAAAACCCTTTAAACTCGAACAAACCACCCCCCATGGGGGCAACATGTGAACTCCCAAATAGAACTCCTTCATCTTCCCCACATGTATCAAACAACACACCTAAGACTTGACAAAAATCTTGTTAAGGAAAAATCCAACAACTTTTGGATGAGAAATTAACACAACTCCTCCACTCAACTTCACGAAACGAACATTCCTTTATCGAACACAACTAGGACCAACTCAAAATCATAACAGGTATGTTTATTCATGGGCCCACACCATTCAGAGAGACCAAACAACTTAAGAACAACACTAAGAGCAGATAATACCACTTGGATTGCGGGAGAATGGACTCATCATGCCACCACAACAAGGATAATATTACAACAACAACGAGAATAGAATAAGGGAAATTTAGGATATTTCCATTAAAAATCTGAAAACATTATGTAGACCGAGGTTCCACACACCCTTAACAACTCCCAACTGTGCGTGAGCTTTACCCCGAGACCAATGGCTAGGGCCCTGATGGCGGAAGCATCTCCTGCCTCACAGTAAGGAATTTTCATCTTCTGGTCTCTAACTCCTTCTGTTCGATGTTTCCAACAACCATGATGGTCATACATTTTGAAAAGGATGCAACATGATGACATAGAATGTTCGGACTTTCCATAATTGTTGCACACAAGAGAGAAGTCCGACGAACTTGGAGCAGGTACTGACGAGGATACTTTCTTAGAGACAGGTTCCACCGGCACGCACTCCTTACCAGGTGGGGAACCATCATGGAAGTCGGCCAGCATTAATCACCCCCAAAACTCTAATGAAGATGAGACATCTCATCTTTACTAGTCCAAAACAGAACCCTAAAATAACTCTAGGGTGGTACAAACCATAACTATCCTGGGAGTTCCCAACAACTAGAAGACACACTATCTTTCAGAATGATACAACTACCTCTAACAGACTTCAATTAGCTCAGAAAACAAGCAACACACAAAAGGAACCGAGAACTGAGCATAACTCATTAACAACATGTGGAGGCTTTCTAGGCGGCATACTCCTGACAACAGGAAAAAAACCATCGAAACAGGCATCAAGACAAAACTCAATCAAAGTAACAATGCAAGCCAAGGAAAATAGGCCCATAATCCAAACATATACTAACATAATAAAAAATGTCTTTTCCAAAATCAATATTTCTTCAAAATTCTAAAAACTCACCTATGGTACCTTATGAACCATCACACGTTCATTTATTCAATCCCTCTCTCATCATTTGTGAACAAGTGTCCCCACACAGTTTCCATACATACCCATGCACGTGTGACCCTACATAAGGAGTTTCAAGGTTCAAACACTTCTTTTCCTTACCAAATCCAAACACATACCAAGTTTTTCCAAACCAAAACACTTTCTCTTTAGAAAACCACTTTAGTGATTTTGAAAAGAATTTGAAAGAATCAATTTTCCATTTAAAAAACCAATTTAAATTTTAACACACACTCAAATCAACTGAGAATAGAACAAAACACAAGTAGTAATAACCCACTGGAATGAGGAACTAGTGCATATGTCTAACCCATTGACATGGTGGTCAGCCATGCCCCATGTAAAGAATAACACTAAGAGGACCTTAAACTGGACACTTGGACTCCACATGGGTCACCACCCCATGTGAGGATGAATAGTGAACTGATTCACCTCCATTTTCATCCCTCAATTCGAAACGACCATGGACAAGTGACTCAAATCCCGGACCAACCCTTGTAACTCAGGTCTCGTCATGAGTGGTGGTGATCAGGCACCGATGTGTAACCTACCACCTGAGGCCCGACAGTCCTAATCTCCTTCTTTCAAACATCTCAAGTAAAAAAGGGTGCTCTAAAAAGAAGGATCTACTAAGAGCCGACCCACTCTAATATTATATTTTCATGAACCATCCTGGGTCGAACCTAAACCGGTCACCCGAACTAGTCTGCGACATGGCCCGAGAGGTGTTCCTGATCCTCCCAGGCTGGTGACAAGCGCTAAGGAATAAACAGAGTCTGAGGGAATGATTTCTCCTAGTATAAATAAATAAATAAATCAGTTGAAATAAAACAGAGTAGCGCAAAATAAATAAACAATGTAAAGTAACTAAATAACAAAATAAAATAAAACCAACTGAAAGAGATAACCACTATCTCTGTGAGACCTCGTAGGTCACTCTCCCACTCACGACCAAACATCACCCAAACTGAATGCACCCAAGTTGTAGCCTTCAAAAACACTAAAAACCGAAATGAACAATAGACATTAGTATTAAAACTCTATAGGCTAGCACAATATCTATTCCCAATGTACTACCTTTAAATAATGAAATTTTCTAATTCTAGGTTTGAACTAAATTATATAAAATATTAGTTTCCACACAAAATTTCATTTCTAAAAAAGTATCAGTCCATTGCCCATTTAAATTTTAAAACAAGTTTAACTTTTGAAAGGAATAGGTATATTTATTTTTAAAACATTTTCTACGAACCATTTAGAAATCCAAACATCAGTCATTATCCAAAAAGTAAAAATCACACATAATACACAACACACACCAAGGGAAATGGAAACAGTGGCCCACAGGGGCTAGCGACCGAACTAGACCTCTCAATCATCCGCCACATACAAGTGAACACTAAAGGAAACATGGGTCGAACCTAGTATATCATGAACAATCCAGAACGTACCATAAATCTGAATAATCTTTAAGGCATGCCCTAACTCGATGATGTCATAATACCCTAATTCTCAGAATACCCCTACATGGCCTAACTAATGGGCACAATCCCCATAGAAGAAATAACTCAGTATTCCAGTACAACGAGGCCACTAGCCAGTGCGTAATCTCAACTTTTGCAGCAATCATTCTCAGAAGATTCACTTACTATGCCAGGTTCCCATGTATAGTTCTATGGAGGCTTTGCCATACAATTCAAACACAAGACATGCATATATATATAATCCATACATATCACAAAATCAGACACCACCCCATCCACCTCAATGGTAGTCCCTTCCCATCGACATACATTTCACAAGGGAGGTCCCATACTGAGGACCCTCCCAACCACATGGATCAAAACTAGGCTAGGAACCCATCCAAAGAAGGTTTTTACGAAAAATCGGTTGAAAATGCATAATGGGTCTTGGATAGATTTCACACATCACCCTTTCATAATAATTATTACAAAATGTGAACCGGTCATTTAAATGTACCCATCTCGTGGTACATTCATCAAAATCATTTCAAAACCATTTCAAAAGTGCCCACCAGGCCTCTACGTGTTTGTCAAAATGAAACCAACACATATATTCACATGTCAAACCACTATTTTATAAAACATCATTTTTCATCAAAAAGATACATATCTCATCAAACAGAAACTACACATTAAAATTCATTAATTAATTTTTAAAAATCCAAATGGCATTTTCCCCATGATGCGACCGTTCATCAAGAAAAAACAATTTTAGTTCATTGCATAAAAATAAATAGCTTCATTTATAGCAAAAAATTATTCTAAAAAAATATTATTTCTCATTTACCAAAAATTAAAAAAATAACAAGAAATTAAAACTTTCTAAATTTAACTGTAAATGCAGTGGGGAAACCTACCTCGAGACCAAGATGAAAAGAAAGACGTGCATCTGACACCACACAGTAAGGTACAACGTGCTGCAAACAGAACACTGTGAACTCAAAAAACAACAAAAAACCCCAATGAAAGTATATGAAACCAAGTGGTGGGAAGAAACCCTCACCTCAAAACTGAAGCGCGACAATGACGCAAACTCGGAAATAAAGTGTGATGATGGTGCTCACTCGAAAATGCCCCACGTGGGTCCTAGAAAGTCAAACTGACCCAAATAAAATTTAATTAATAAAAAAATTTCTAATCAAACAAAGTCATATATATATATATATCAACCATAAATATCAAACGAAGCATAAAAAATGGTAAAACAACAGGGGGAGGGGTTTGTAACTGGAAACAGCCTGCTGGAGGTTGTTGCGCCGGAAGCAGAAGGCGTCCTCGTGGATGGATGTGGTCCGACAGGGGCTACGGAAGAGGGCATCTAGACAGCAGTGAGCAGCGTGCGGCCAGCATGCGGGTGAAGTAAACTGGAGCTGGGGTGTAGGGCAGTTGCGGTGCAAGGTAGCGCTAAAAAGGGAGAGGGCTGCTGGTTGCCGATTGGCTGGATCAGGGAAGTCCGAGGAGGACAGGTCGTCGGCGGGAAGCTCTAACACAGCAAGGGGATGGGTAGCGGGTGAGCAGGATGTGGAATCCAGGTGGAGTTGCATTGATGCAGCAGGAGGCAAGCAGGGAGGTGTTGGAAGAGGGCTACACATGCAGGATACTACGGAAGCGGGTTGCAGGTGCGTAGGAGGTTGGAGCTGGCGAGGCAGCGCCACTAGGCTGGTGTGTGCAAGGCATCAGTTTGATCCGGACAGGGAGTCGAGCGAGCAGGGAGGGAGGCTGGCGGAACGGGTAGGCTGTAGGTGCGGAGGCCGGGACACGGGGGAGGCAGGCTGTATGGGATGCTCAGGAAGAAGAAGCACATGCAGGCGGAGAGGGAAACTAGATCCGGATGGGGGGGAGAGATGCTGCAAGGAACAACAAAAGAGAGAGGAAAAAAAGAATAGATAAGAAGAAAGAGGATGAAAGAATAAGAAAGGAAAAAAAGATAAAAAAAATAAATAGACAAGTAAGTAAATAAATAGTAGTAAATAATAATAATAATCTTACTAATAATAATAATAATAATAATAATAATATTATAAATTATTGTCATTATTATTATTAAAAATTTTATAAAATTATTGTTAATTTGATTTATTCTTCTAATTTTATTATTCATATAAATGGTTGAGCAACTGCGTACTCACCAGGTCCGAACGCATGATCGCTACTAGTGGTGCGGTGACCGCACACCCACCTGGACCGGATGTGTGGTGACCTCTAGTAGTGTGGTGACTGCGCACTAGTCTGAGATCCACCAAAAACATCAAAGATTCAAAAAAAATTCATCCCCAGACCCAAACCCAACTCTATCCAGAGTCACGGGACCCAAAAAAATAAAAACATGGGCATGTGTGGTCAGGGTGTGACAACCTCTTAGTGACTCACCCATAATCTACAAGAAATAATGGGATACCTGTCAAATAAAATAATGAATTGTACCCCATGAAACCTAAAAATATCATACATGTATAAATTACTAAGATCATCAACTGTATTGGTGTCCTTAATCCAAATATAATGATCTAATTTCATCATACGACCAATCACCGCATAGATAAAATCTCTCCTAAAGTACATCATTGTAATAAAATGATGAAATCCATGGAATACTTACTCCACATTCATGTAGGAACACAAAGATGTTGGAATAGACTAGAAAGATTTATTTAGGGTTCCTTTATCTACTAACAGGTATAACAATGGAAACATATTTACCAGTGTTGTGATTAATAACCATCTATTAGAAACACTGTCTACAATCATAATATTTATTCATATTTCCAAGGTGAACTACCTATAATGAACTATGATAATTATTAATCATTTTAATCCTCATGAATAATGGGATGAAAAAATGATCCTTGATGTAGATAATACCAACCAAATAGAGAGATTTACCATAAACAGTCTCTCTACCATATAATATTCAAATGATTCCTTATAAACCATCATATTTATGATTTAAATATATATTATACTAAATGAGAGATTATGATAATTTCATTAGAGTTATATATATATATGAATCACCCTCATATGTGTCCAGAAGATGCTGGGTGAAAATCCACATAAGCTTCCATGACTCTTTCTATTTGAAGACATCCTGAGATAAAATGTTTCTTCTTAGAGTGTCAATAATTAAATTAACCTTCGGTAGTGTGTAAAAAAATCCAATGTCAAATACCGATAGATATTACATCAACCATGAATATCTGATATGTAGTTCCTTAGGAGAATTGATATATCCTAGAATCATATTACAAGAAAAGTCCTTGAACATTTACCTGAAAAAAGATATTGTGTCTAATTATTATGTACATTCATAACAACAAAATTTCCAAATCATGAGAGGGGTAGTTTTTCTCATCTGAATTAAACTAATTATAGTTTTAGGCTATAATGTGACCATATTGTATAATTCCACAACTCATACTAGCACTGGGACCATCACAATATAACACACACCCCTTACTTAGCACAGGGATGATAACATTTGGAACTACAATCTGAATATATTTCAATTCCTAAAAAGATGTTTGACACTTAGAGTCCTAATTTTACTTTCAACTGATTCTATGAAAGAGAATATAAAGGTTATTCTAATATTTATAAAGCCTCAAATTACCATTGATGGTACCAATGACGACCTAGGAAGCATTTTATCTCGCAGAAATTTAATGTTTCAACCCATAAAAAGATAGGTATTACCCATACAATATTGATTGAGAGAAAATTCTATTCAAATAAATTCAACAATAACATCACTTCTTGGATCCAAAAATTTTATTTCAAATTCATCTCATAAATGTGGAGACTTTTCATGATTATAAAAACCTTGTTCAAACTATTCTCATACTTACAATCAGATCTCAAATAAAATAATATATTTTCTATAAATTCCATAATAAATGTGTTAAGATAGTCATGGAATATCTAGTCCATCAAATACATAATAAATTTAGGATATCTAGTTATTCAAAAAGATCTTAAAACATAATAATAACTATATTACATACTCCTAAAATGTGTCTTCAAGTTTTCAAACTTCTAAAACATGAGATGATGATAACACAATCGAGGATTGATTTTGAAAAACCACTTAAACCCCTTTAACTAATTAAATAGTTCATCAACATGAGGAAATATTTATTTATGATTAATAGTTACATGGTTTATCATTTTATAGTTATCATGGAGGAATATAAAAGTCGATAATCATGGAAAACTATATCGGGGGAACCCTTGGTGAAACACTGAGATGGATAAATCACATCTCAAGAAGACCATCCAATGGAACCTTGAGAAATATTAGATAAATGGTTTCAGATGATAAGAAGGGATAGAAATATGTTGTGGTCATAACAATAGATAAATCATGAACACTACCATTTTTAAAGTGGTAGACATGAAATTTCATATGTTCAAACACCAAGGATGACCAAAATAACTAAGGGGGGATCAAAAAGGATGAGAATATCATCGAGATTAATATCAATGAAAGACAAAAAATATACCAAGCTCTTGGTGGGAAGGTCCTGATTGACCATACGTAATGTACAATTCCCTAGATCACCCATGAGCACACATTATAAAATTATAATATGTCATGATAATGATAAAAATATATTTTAGCATGATATGAATCTATCCAATCCATCCAAATAAATTTCTAGAATAGATCTAGATTGAGAACTATGAAATTGTGGAATAACAACACAAAAGATGTCAATAATGAATATACAGGACCATGAAACCCCTTCTTCGTCCGCTATCCGAGAGGAATCATCATCTCAATAATAAGGTTACGAGCACTATTGGATGTTTTATCACATCAATAAAACATGTAGATATAAATGACTGTGACTCACCTATATAAAATAAATCTATTATTATAAAATATTTCAAAAATATGATACCTCTCACTATAGTTTGGAATGTGTCGACCTCTACAAGAACATCATCCACTACAAGATGTTGATTAATTAGGGAGCTCAGTAGCAAGAGAACTATTAAATATGATGGTATTGACTGCATCACAGGGTCCTTTGGGGATAATTATCCATAACCATAATTTAGTGTATAGAATATCTATTCAAACTAATATAGATGGACTTGATGGTCACATATAATGAAAATCCATTAAAGTACAGGGAAAGATAATCATGTTTTCCCTATATTTCCACATTGATAAAGTTTACATGGCACATTATTGGTTGCTGGTAATGGTACAATGGAGGAACTCAATTGAGAACAACATTCAGCACCATGAAAATTATCCTAAAACATATTTTTATTGTTTCTATTGTCACATATCAAACTCGTATTGGGTGGAATATAAGTTCCAAAGAATCCAATCCTAACCAGTACATCCATTTCACCACACAAGGCCTATCAAATATCTCGGTATATGTGGAGTGATTCATCAATTATACATGAAATTAAATTTATAGATACAACCCCATTATCTATTTTAGATAATTCATGTGATCATTAATTACCATATCTGGATAAAAATGTATAAATTCTACAAAATAGGTACTATACAATAATACTGATTAATCAGCCTACTATAAATAGTGGAATTTAAATTACTTCACTAATGTTGGCACCAGAAAATGTGCCCAAAAAAATACTGCAAATGCTTCGATACATGATCCATGATCATATCCTATTTCACAAGCTTCGATTTGATAGGTTGTAGACCCTGAACGGATTTACTATTTAGGAGTTATTGAATTTTGAAGTTTGGCAGGAAATTTGGTTCATAGAGCCCATTCACTGAGTGTCTTCACGGATCCGACCGTGAATATATGTCCTTCATGACACACTTTTTCTTCTTGAACCTGCACGAATGTATGTCCTTTTTGGAACCCATCTTCCTTCACAAACCCGCACGAACGTATTTCCTCTGTGGTGCCCCTTTTCTTCACGATGAGCTCCATGAATCATGTCGACCCACACTACCTATAAATAGCCCACTCCATCCACCTCATAAAGGGATGTTACGCCACCCATTTTGTGACTGATTCCCCATTTCATGATTCCCCCAAGCACTGTGAAGGGATTCCCTTCATGATTAGGCCTCTTCTCTTTGTGAAGGAGGAACCCCCTTTGAGTTTATCGAGGCTTCACGATGCTTTTAGCCTTCACGAATCACTCCCCAAATAAATAGAGGTTTTATAAGGCAATGCCTTACTTCATTGATGTCTAGGCTTCGCAAATCACCCTTCCATCATGACGCCTAGTGCTTCATGAAGCACCCTCCTTCACGAACCTTGATCCTTTGTGAAGTACCCTTCCTTCGTGTAACACCCTTCCTCAGTGGAGGTTCATGCTCCACAAGACCCTTTTCCCCATGAGACGCTTTGCTCCATGATCCCCTTTGTTATGTAAGCCGCTTTTCTTCATCGGCCTCTTTGCTGAGTGATCCTCTTTGCTTTGTGAGCCCATATGCTTCATGTGTATCATTCAATCATGAAGTTAGTTCATCATACCCCATGGTCCCCAAGCACCATTCCTCCATGAAGCAACTTCGTGAAGATGTATTATTCAAAAATCTCTTACCTTTGCACCCATTGGTCCATACTACTAGGGATCCACCCCCACAACCCCGCTTCAGATCACTACCAGGCTATGGTCTCGCTCCCTTCACTGCCATCACTTCCCCCCCATGAAAAATGGACAGTCACACTAGGAACTTTATGGGTCGGGAAGTTTTCATTTTCAATTTTCCTCTTATTGCAAGCTCCCTTCCACCTATGGAATATCAATATTTGAGATACTCCTCCACACACCATGAAATACCCTCAGTCAACATATTCCTCTTGGTTTTTTTTCCATGTCATGAGTTGAGATTATCATTATCAATTCACTGAGCACCTTGACTTGAACCATTACTCAAGAAACACCTTCAAACACTATCACTTGGATCCTATTCCATGTTAAAATAGAAATGGTTTCTCTTTCATAATTCCCAACCCCGTCCATTCCTAGGTGCCTTATGCATAATATCCTTATCTATATGACATTAAAATGTAGTGCACCCTATGTTACAAACATAGGATGTCTCTTCCTCGAAACATGTGATGTATTATACTCCATGCATAGGATTCCAATTGTCCTCACTACATGACTATAAAATATAGTAAACCTCCTGTGCTAATCATACTAAACCTCTATCTCTAAATGTGAGATGCCTTATGCACTAAGCGTAGGATGTCAATAGAACTTTCTACATGACTATAAACTATTGTACTCCCTTTGTGACAAACATTGGATAACTCTTGCTCCAAACAAGAGATACCTTATTCTCTAATCATAAGATGACAATAGTCCTCATTATATGAATTCCAACAATTGCATTCCCTATGACTCAATAATAGGATTCCTCTTGTTCCAAATAATAGAAGGATTATGTGAAAACAATATGATACCTCATTCCGTGATTACAATGGCATAATTTCAAGAGATTTGGAATCCATTCAAACATTTCATCACTCCACCTCATGCTTTGTGCATCTTTCATTCATATCATCATCCAATTTCATGTAATAAGGGACCCCCTAATGGCCTGGTCCCATGCTACCTCGGCTTGCCTACCATTCTAGGCCAATGTCCTGAATGACTTTGGATAACAATTTGAGTCTGGTCATGTGTATCGAACATGGTCAATAGTCTACCTTCATTTGTTTGTCCCAATTTCATTCTAACATGATATGGATGTTGTGTTTCAGACATGTTAAACAGTTATCCTCCATCTCCACATCACCCTCACTATGTTCTGAATGTTGGGCTTGTGATTCAAACTTTTCATATCCCTTTGTTGGGACTGAATGCAACACCCTTGGCATTATACTGCTTATGTGCTGGTGCATAGGTGTTGGCCTCCATTATACACCTCAACCCACCAATGAGTTGGGAGGCCCTCATTTCCAGACATGGGGAACACATTATAGGCTGCTTCCATGCATAATCCTCATCCACTATTTCTGATCCAGAGTGACACACAAGAAGATTCCATGCATAATCCCCATCCACCATTGTCACATCATAGCGGCACATAAGAATCTTCCATGCATAATCCCCATCCACCATTTCATCTCTATAGCGAAACCCATGAATTTTCCATGTGTAAGATCCATCCACAATTGCTTCTCCATAGCAGCACCCAGGTAGTATCCATGCATAAACCCCATCCACCATTACTAATCTATAGAGACACCTCGGTTGCTAACCATTCGTATGCCCCAATTTCATTTTTATACGGCTAACCACGTGTAATACCAATTCCAATTACCATAGAAGAACCTTTCACGACATGATTGTGAGGTATTTACTGCCTATTGATTCTCACACCGTGCATGACTTGCATTATATTAGAGTAATAATTGACCATGGTATCCTTTCTTGGCTACCATAGAGTGTAATCCCCAATTAAACCCTTCATAACCACATGGACTCTGATCCTTTCCAAGGCATGGTACATATGAAGCCCCCATGAGGTTCAAGACCAACACCTATGGGTCCCGACCCATTCACATCGGTCCACCGAACATTATGTGCACATTGATCCTTGACAAGGAATGGTACGTAGGAAACCTTATTGAGGTTCAAACCCAACACACATATCATTCTTGACCACCTTCACGCTGGTTCACCAACACTACATTGAACTATGTGGACTTTGATCCTCTCTAAGGAAAGGTACGTAGGAAGCATCCCTGATGTTCAAGCCCCACACTCCTATTTTTCCTAACCCCCTTCACATAGGTACAACAACACCTGTCTTGAAATACATGGATTTTGATCCTTTCCAAGGCAAGGTGCGTTGGAAGCCAACTAGAAGTTCAAGCCCAACACCTACGGGTCCCGACCCCTTCACATTGGTTCATGAAACCATCTGAAATACAAGAAATTTAATACTAGAAAAGGCATGGTATGTTAGAAGCATCCATGAGGTTCAATCCCAACACCCATCTGTCCCGACCACTTCACATCGGTCCATCCCTGTTCTACATGACGTTAAACTGTAAGCCCCTATATATCCTACCTGACACTAAACTATCCCCCAATCGATGGTAAGCTGTTGTGTCCCCCAGTCGATGATAAGTCATTGTGTACCCCAGTTGATGGTAAGATGTCGTGTCCACCACTCTATGGTAAGACAGTGTGTCCCCAAGTCAATGGTATGTCGTTCTGTCCCCCAATAATCGATAAGTCGATGTATGGTGAACTAGGTGGGTTTTATTCCTATCTCTTGGATAGTGTTTGTAGAAACCCTCCATGAAGTTCAATCCCATCCAATGGTAATACTGGGTGTCCCCCATTATGGGATGCACTCTCCCTTATCTGACCTCAGTGGTGTTTAGATCAGCCTTCACGGTGTGATGTCATACCTTTTTGGGACACAACATCCAGGGTATCCTCTTATTGATCATTTTGATCCGTCAACTTGGTAAACACCCCAGGTTCTCCCTATTAGGGATGTAACAATATGATTTGTCTCTATGGGACATTATGATCACTCTAATTATATCTCCGTAAGATGATAAGATCGCAACCTACCTCATGTTAAACAGGAGATTCCTGAGGAAAACCTTAGAAGACACGCATTTGGCATAACCATCCCAGCAAGAATTTAAATTCATAGTATACCCCTTGATAAACATGGTAAGCTGAGGAAAAACATAGATACATGCCTACGGAATATGATACCCCACAATTGACATGGGATTCCTTGGGTTCTACACTATTAGTATGCACCCTTATGAGGAAGAATACAGGTTCCCTAAAGTCCACACATCCAAAGATGCCCTGACATTACTAATGTTGTCATCTACTCTGACCGAAGGATGTTGCATGGTCAAGACCCTTTGGAATGTCCTAACAGAAGTAGGGTAATTAACCAGCGTCCAATGAGATATGACAACAGGAATTAGATTCACAAATCATGACTCCTATCTATGAGGGAGACCCAGAGTAGGTGACATATTTTGAGGAGGAATCCACGAAAGGAGGAACCGACATCCCATTATCCTATTTCGATCAAGGATAATATTTCCCTGAATAAGAGACAGATGCCAGCCGCCTTTGTAATGCGCGAATGCGGGGAAACTATACAGTGTGTCCTAAACAGATGGATGTTCACCCCGATGAATGCTTCTGAAACAATTATCATGTGCGTCTATGTGAATAATTTATAAAATAAGATGGTCTTGATTCCCTTCATATCCAAGACCATGCCCCTATTTTCCTATAACATAAAATACTTTAACCACTCAATATGACCTTCTACCTTTAACATTCATAATTTCACCTTGATAGCCTCTTGTTATGTATGTTTTATACCGAATAAATGTTTTCCATCTAGACCTTTGACTCTTAAGGTTTTTTGTACACATTATTGAAGGGGCGTCTCACATTAAAAATCATAGGCTTTATTCTAGTCTCTAATAGATCCTAATAATACATCAATTTCTTTGTTCTAAAATCATATTACAATTTTTTCAATGGATTGAACTACCCATATTATATCCTCCATGATACTTTGATCTGGAGGAGGATTCCCCTATTCGAAATCTGCCACTACACATGCTTTTGTAACCCAAGGAATACGCTCCACATATACATTTAGAAATACCAAAAAGGAAGGAAGTTGTCAAACAAAATGATAATTCCTCTTTAAACTGGAAGATAATAAGAATAAATTGAGACCATGGTTGAAACACCACACATGATACACCCACCCTATATCCAATATTGACATAAGAATATCCACAATAATATGAGGTCAGGTTTTCACATAAAGCTACCTCCAAAGTATAGATAATACCATATATTATATAAAACCATCCAAGCCTAAGAATCATAATCCTCTAATACCAAATATTGAAAAATTGGCCTAGAAAACCCATGAATCAGTTCTTGGAACTAGATCGTGACATGACCCAAATGGATTTCTCAATCCCCAAAGGATGGTGTCTAGCACATATGATGTATTCAAAAATAGTAGAGAATGATTTTGGATAAACTATGACAGGATACATGAAAGAAATATAATTTTGAAAATGACATCCTGAGTAGAAATATTCCATAAATAATTGTGCTAATTGTAGAGACAATGATATTTCCCATCCTAGGATAATATTTTACTGAGAGGGGAAGGGGTGAATCTGTGAAATATTTTACTTTTATGTTTCCTTATATTTGAAAAATTGTTCTCCTCATGTTAAATATTTATAAATATTCTGAAAAAAATTAATCATGCATCTATAGGAATATAATAATTTACAAATTTTGACTAATCAACAATAGTAGATAAGTTCTTTATATGGTATGAAAATAATCCAATTCCACACAATCCCCTAGAAAAAAAATCATTTTGTGTTGATACAGTAAATACGATATACCATTACACATTTATATCACTATGTTCAATACAACAGTGCGTGTGCTTCATGTAGAATTAAAGAATGTAATACATGTTTTTGTAGCATGTTATGAAACATTCACCAAATGCCTCACAAAAAGTTACTATGATTCCTTGTTAAGATTATCAAAACAAATATTCACAAAAACTCATCAAAATATTATCCAGTAGTGGGTAAGAAAATCTCTAGACATTGTAATGATAATTAGTCTAATATCCCAGTCTGATTCTTCAGTTTGATTTCTCTATCTAGAAATTTAGTACTTCCACAATACCACTAAAACAATTTCGAACTACAACTGCCTATATCGATAAATCATAGTCCAATTTCTTAGTCTGATAACCTCTGAATACGATCTTCCTTCCTCTCCTATCTAGAAATCTTCATCATGAATTATCTTCTAAGGAACTCTTTATCACTAAATCATCAAAAACATCTCTCTTCCATTGTACATGAATAGTGTACTAATCCATTAGAAAGTACAATGTACAATCCTCATTTTATTGGTCTTCCAAAACGATTTTATGAGGGAATATGAAATGTTTTTCCACTTAACCAAATTTCCCGAAACATCAAAATTCCCTTCATTTTCTCTCTATCATTAAATTATTTAACACTTTTCATCTCTTCTTAATTATTCTAAAACATTTACAAATATTCTCACATCTTTATATCACTTAAAACATTCTATACATTCTTCAGTATAATTCTGATTATCATTCTAATTTCTTAATTTTGATAAAGAGATGCGTACAAGAGAAGATTTATTATTAAGTTGCTTCGTACCAATTAAAATAAGAACAACTCATTATAGTTATTTGAATCAACTATTAGTCATAGTATTTGAAACAAATCTTCCAGATTCATTGGTTTTACTTTTTTAGACATATATTTCCTTTATTTTACCATAAATATATTGGAATCTTATAAAGATTCTTCAACACATCAATAATAGTTAAATATCAGCATCAAATATTTATTCTTTTCTTATTTTACTCAAATTTATACTACTACTTTTGACGAATTCTAATGTTTGATGACTTATCTTTGTTAGGTTATGCCTGATTGAGTGGTCCATTTTTAATTCAGAAAGATCAGTGTCACATCCAGTCTAATGAGTCGGCCCTACATATTATCAGATGACCCTTGAGCCATTTGATAAAAAAATGGTTTTTATTTCCTTCTTAACCCATTTGAAGAAAACTCACATATTAATTATGAAAATGGTTTAATGGATTTTTTAACACTATATTGTTGATCAATCTCAGAATTTCATACATGTATCATTCCTAAAATCTACCAACAAAAAATCTTCCTCCAATTGATCAGTGGAACACTGCATCTGAGGGGCCGATATCAGAAATATCAAAACACTTCAGCATTTACCCTTTTGAAAATGAAATATTAAACATTAAATAATTAATTTCTATGAATATTTGTATCTCATAGATTATTAGTGTAACTAAAAGAAATCATTTTCATCTTCACTTGAACAAAACATCACATCCATCAAGTAACTCTAGATTCAATGATCTCAAACCGATAAACTAAGACTATGAGAATATGTCTTCAGACGTTATTCTTCAAAAAAACATCTATTTTTTAATTAATTTTTCCTTGACATTGAGAAAATTTTAGAATTTGAATAGAATCATCTACCATAAAATAGAAATCATTATTTCTTTCCATCCTACAGGTAACATATTTATTTCTAACCAAACCTCAAGAATATTTGTAGAACATTTTCTCACCCATTTAATAATTATGGTTTCATCACAATTTTCTCAAAAAAAGCATATGAATTGTGAGAAATCCTATATTGGAAAATAATTATCAGATTTCCATCAAAATAATTCATTCTCCAATACACTTCCTCATTATGATAAAAAAAATTTAATTCTGGACGGAAGGTGATTCCAAGGAACCTTTTCTCCCTAAAAAATCCATTACATAATAATGGAATTTATTAAGCCTTTTTCATCTGATATATTATTAAAAATGATGGTTCTAATCCTTAACTATTACAATGTCATGTAATTTTATTCTCTAGGACAATAAAAACAACACATAGAACACAAACTTCTTACATCTTCCAAAAAACCTCTAGTCAACATGGTCCCAATAATCACTCCATTTGGATTTTTGGACAACCATGGTTCAAAAATAACTAAAAATTATAAGCTCAAGCTATGGATCACTTATTAATGAATTATAATCCTACATTAGAATAATGATTATTTAAATCAATAATCAATTACCTCAAAACTTTGTTTTTTGAAAGTAGTGACTCATGAATCTTGTTTAGATTTTCGTCACATCAATCTTAACTGCTTCCACAATCCTGTAAGAAAATATCTCCCAAAACCACAACATAAAATGTTATTGTAGATAATACTTACATGTTTATATCACAATGTACCCCTTACTCCACCTACAAACAGTCTTTCAAAAAAAAATTCTCACATATCAATAAATATATTTATGAAACAAATAATCTCTGGAAATCACTACCTAATGACTATATGGGATAGTGTACAGCAACAACTACCAATCCATTGATGAGAATTTGGTTGAATACCCCTTTTCAACAACATTTTAAAAAATTACTCCTTTGGGAAAGGGTTTTTGAATATGTCAAGAAATGTTTATGATATTTGAAAATACTCCAACTTGAATTCATTATTATCCAAATACTCTTGGAAGAAGTGGTATTTAATATCAATATGTTGTATATGATAATGTTATAACATAATTCATGTAAGGTTGAGGGATATTTTATTATCATATCTCATGATAACGGGTAACATTACTTCAAAATGTGTGTCTTCTAATAGAAACTTTTTCCCTGTGAGTTGGGTAGCAGCATGAGGGGCATCAACATACTCATCATTAACCATGATAAGATTTAATTAATTTTTTTCGTAGTATGACAATATTAAAAATATCTCCACAAAATAAAATATCTACTAGATAAGGATCTTTTATAATCATCATTTCCTACGAAATAAGAAACTGTATGAAAAAAATAAAACTTCATATGATATCATATCTAATTTCAAAGTTAGTTGTGCCTTTGATATGTCTGGGGTTTTTTTCAGTCATTAGATGTTTTTCTCATGGATAATTATTAAATATTTCACATAGGGTAACATCAAAAAAAATTATTTTATAAAGAAAGATAAATACTAAAAACACCAAATCATTTTACCAAACTCTTTAAAATCAACATGCATCATGCATAAATATCTATGGAAACTAGATTTTAATTTTTGAGGAAAAAACCTATTAATATGTTCCTTATCATATTTATGTAGATAATGAAAAAAATCTTATTTAGTGAGATCTGTAACCTATGAAATTATTTCATTTCACCCAGCATAGAAATCACAAAGAACATTTTCATTTTTTAAAAAAATAATTCACATGTACTTTCACCATTCCTTGTAAAGATAATGTCTTCAAACTTAAAAATTATTATGATGGATAAACCCTATATTTCTTTAATGTAATGATTACTATCAACAATAAATTTCATAAAACTCAAATTTCATAAAAAGGTATCCAATTTGGAATACCAATCCCTCAGTGGTTGCTTAATCTAATATAAGGATTTATTTAAATTACACACATATCTTTCATCCTTCCCAAGAAAAAATATATATTTTTTTATATATATATACCTCCTCATTCGATTCAACATTTAAAAATGATAATGTTGCATCTTTTTGAAAAATATTATAACTTCATTGCGCATATATAAAATTAAATATTCTATTTTTTTCTAACCATTACAACTAAGATAAGTTGTCATTAAAATAAAAGTCTTATGCATGTGAGTAACCATTTAACATTAATCATTATTTTATTATTATAAATTTAAAATATTCATTCATCATTCTCTGAAAAACACACTTTGTACTAATAAATTTTTGTTATTGGGTTTGGGTATGAGTCCCCATGTCTCATTTATTTCAATCTGATCCAACTCTTTATTCATATCTAAGACACATTATAAATGATCAAAAGCATCATCCACAAATTTGGGATCACATTTTGAAATAAAAGAAGTATTTGGAATAGCATTTTATGCTCTTTTTATTTGATCCCCTTGATGTTGATCACCAATTTGTGTTATGAGCTTACACTTTCTTCGATTGACTATGATGTGATTTTTAAGAATCTTCCTCATCAGAAAAATTAGATGAGTATTATTAACCTTCTTTTGTAGGATTATTGTTGTTTGAATATATATCATAATTGTTAACAAAAATTCCTTCACCTTGTTTATCTTCTTTATCTGCCTAAATTTTTTAGCATATTCCTCAACTTTTTCTATAATGTTCACATCATAATATTCGAATAATACTATTGCATATTTGTTAAAAAAAATTATATTTTATTCAACTAATTATAGGGACCATGTTCAGGTAATATAATCTTTTTTATTTTAACTAATCTTTTATTTTGTTCTCTTTGAGAAAGAAATTTTTGTCAAGGAGTGTATGGTTTACTGAACTCATGCAGAATTCCATGATTCTCAAGATAATATTCAAGTTATTAATTCTTGTATTCACCGCAATTTTCTGTTCTCAACATCATTACAGAAGACTCAAATTCCTTATTACATTTCCATATAAATCTTCTAAATAAATTCAGAGAATCTGACATAGGTTTCATATAAATATCAGATGTAGTGCGAGTAAAGCCATTAAAGAATATAATGATATACTTATATCCATGAGTTGATTTTTTTTATTGGACCACATATATCAAAATGAATAATTTCAAGGGTTCATTTGGAAAAAATTTAAAATTTATTCTGAATAAATTTTATGATATTTACTTTATAAAAAATTGTGAATCCAAAATCCATTATTCTTGACATATCGTAAATTTCATAGAAACCCTTTACCTTGGATTACTTTGTCATTTTCTATAACACTTTTCTCCCAACCATATATGCCACAACTGATTCTCTTCCACCATGCATGTGTAATTAGTGTTTTGGACATCACCAACATGGAAAAAGATTTATTTTTTGAAATTGGTCTTTTGTAACTATCATTCCACATTCCTATATTTTCATAAAAAACCCATTCTTTTAAAAAATGTGATTTTTTCAACCATCAAAATGTATTGTAAAACATAGATAAATTGTGTTTTATCCCATCAAAAAATAAATCATTCTTAGTATTTATCAATTCATCTCCCTCAAAAGTAGCTCCAACACCTTTGATTCTGAGGGATTCATCGTTACCAAAAATCGTTCATACATCTTTGATGGAATTCACATTCTTATAGTATTTTATGTCTTCTATCATATGAGACGAAAAACCACTATTAAAGATTTATGGTCATTATTTTTTTGTATATTTGAGATTTATTTTATCATAAAAATAGTTTTCTTTCCCTTCATCATTTTTCATATCTACATTCTAAAAATTCATATAATACTTTTGTTCTAATGGTAATAAAAAATAAATTTTTTTACATGATTTCAAGGTTTTCCACATCTCTCACAAATAGTTTCAAATGCTCGGAATCTATTTTCATATGTTTCACAAAGATTCTCAAGTTACATCGAAACTTCCTTCTCAGAATACTCTCATTTTTTGGATTGACTCCCCCTCAAATTTTTCCTTCTCTAATTTTTGGATAGTTTTAATGTTGTTAATTAATCCAACATATATATTCAATATGTCTTAATCCTCCCAAAATATCAATAGTTTCTATAAAAGAGTATTTTCCTCTATAACTTCCAAAATGTCTAAAGTTGTGGTTATTTTTCATAGAAATCATCCCATATTTCTTACCAAAAATTTCTGGACCACAAAACATTCGGTTATCAACCAAAATCTATTTTTATGCATGGTTTTCAATTAATAATTATCAAAACTACTAGTTATATAATGATTTTAAAATGTATAATTTTTTGGAACATCTAACTTATCCATATGTTTTATTTTGGAAACATTCATTACATTCTCAAATTTATTCATCTCATAAAAAAATTTACCTTTCTTCTCTTCTTATGAGGGTAACATTTTAACCTTCTGATGTTCACTGTTTCTAAATAAATTACCCACTTCAAAGTATGATTTCATGAATCATCTAAACCTATGTTCAGAATTATAAATTTTCTATTTAATATGTTTCAATTTACCTTCGTTTTCTTTCAGATTAAATTATAGATGAATAATCCGATACTTTTCATTCACAATTGGATTCTTCAAGTCATAAAAATCATCCAACAACTTAATTTTATCAGCAAGAAATTTTTATTGATTTATTGTTGAGGAAAATTCAATTTTCAATTTTATGATTTCTTTCTCAAGCATCCCAATCTTTCTCTTAAATTCCATCAGTTCTCCTTTTAGATAAAATTATAATTTGGTTTATTATACTTATAAACTATTACTTATAGACACTTCATTATTAACTGTTGCAATGAATGAATTCTATCCAACATTCACAGTAGTGTTTTCGTATTCAACATCATATTATTGTTCATGTTTATATTAAGGAAAAAGAATCTATTATATTTCTAGAACTTTTTATATTTACTATTTGAATAATAAAAAAACTTATCACCATTTTCTTCCATGATTGTTTCTACCTTATATCATCTTCAAAAGTACTATATTTATTATTTATTCAAGGAAAATTGGCTCAAAAGTCCCCAACGGATCCACATTCAAAAAA
The DNA here is from genome assembly GCA_963277665.1 of Viscum album. Taxonomy (NCBI): domain Eukaryota; kingdom Viridiplantae; phylum Streptophyta; class Magnoliopsida; order Santalales; family Viscaceae; genus Viscum; species Viscum album. The sequence continues at coordinate 1,387,668,976 of OY728162.1, read as the reverse complement.
AAATCATTTATATTTACCTTAAAAATACATGTACCACTTTTCACAGTTTTAGGAAAAAAGGATAAATATTATTCCTGATTTTTACATACATAATTTTCAGAATAAGAAACTCTACCCTCATATTTGTTAAGAAAATTCATATAATTTCTTTCTTAGAGGCCTCGAAATGCATTTCATGATTATTGTTTTACATTCATGAACATATCCCTTATCATTTAATAAGTAATCAGAATACCATAAAGCTCATAAAGATATATATTTTTGGGGCATCTCTCGTCAAATGATGAAAATATGGAATCAAACTTGTCATAAATAATTTTCCAGATCATTTCAACAATAACATAATCTTCCATATTTTCACCAAGACATGTGATGGGGATAACAATATCATTTACCTCGATAAAGAAATCACCAATGGATTCATAGTCACCAATCATTAGATCTTCATTCTTCAATATCAATAATCATAACTTTTCCTTAAGAACTTTTGTTTTGTCATCATAATATTTCTTCTTATTATCCTAGATACCACTGGAAGTGACAATGCCCAGAAATCTTAGAAACACACTTTTAGAAAATAAGGAGTGTAAAACATTATTAGCTATTCAATAATTCTTAAAATAATTCTTGACAACATATGTAAGAGGATATTTTTCCTCAATAAGTGGATATCCATCTATTCAAGATTTATGAAAATCATACCCAAGAGACATAAGATAAGTAATCATTATATCTTAATAGATATAATAGTTATTACTATAAATGACTAAAATACCATTACTGTTCACACAATTTAGATTCCCGATCACAAAATATCTTCAAAACATATAAAAAGAGTAATGGAATAGAACCATCACAATTATACCAATTGAAACTCCCACAAAAAGGGTTAATGTATCAATAATCGGGGAGGGGTGAATTGGTGATACCATTTTCTTTTATTCTTCCTTCTTATTTAAAATACCATCACATATTGTTAATGTTTTATCACTTTTTTGTAAAAAAATAACACATCCATATGATCAAAAGAATTTGCAGGGTTCACTACCCAAACATGAGTAGCAATATAATTTCTATAGTATGGAAACAATCAGATACCACACAATCCACTAGAAAAAATTAGTTTCTAAATTTTTAAAAAGTATGATATAACCATACACTTTTGTATAACTATGTCCAATACAACAGTTCATTTGGGTCAAGTATCACATAATGATGTAATACATTTTTTTGTAACAAATTGATAAAATTTCACCAAATACTTCATTACAAGTTATTGTTTTTACTTGTTAAATATCATAAAAAATAATTAAAAAAATTCTTCAATTTCCTTGAAAATAACTGGTAATAAGTTTTCTGGATTTTGTAATGATAGTACATATAATATTCCAATCCAATTCATCAGTGTGATTTCTCATTTTGGAAATATAAAACTCCTAGAATTCCACTGAAACAATTTCAACGTATTCTACCTCTTTCATAAAATTCAATGTGTTATCCAAGACTTATAACATCTAAATAAAATATTCATTATTCATATTCTATATAGAAATCAATTTCATTAATTCCCTCTCAATAAAATCCTCACTAAAACATTATAACATATCTCTCATTCTTTAAACGTGAACTATGTACTAATCCATCCAAAATTACAATGTACTCTCCTTGTTTTATAGGTGGGATGAAAGGGGTTTATGTAGGAATCTAAAATTTCTTCCCACTTAACAAAATTTACTGAAACATCAATTTACCATTCATTTTTTCTCAATCATCAACTTATTCAGCGCTACTCATCTCATCCCAATTATTCATGAACCTTTTCAAATCTTCTCACATCATCAGCACCATTGAATCATTTTGACTATTCTTTAGTCTGATTTTAAATGTTATTCCTATTTCATAATAAAAATGAATACATATGAATTGTAACACCCTAACCCTAGTTACCCAAAGTCTGTTTATTGTTACATAACATTGGCATGGTCAGAATGGATCAAATCATGAATGACTGATCAATTTCGTAGACTTAGAAGTACAAGATACATTCATAAGTTTTATATTACATTATAAAATGAAAAAAAACAACAAAAATGTCTCCATTGAATACATTCACATACCATAGACTATCCTTGTGGGTTATTCATAATACACTTATTTACATCCTGGAATAATATAACGTAGAAATGGGTGATATCATATGCTAAGTAAAGATAACAGTATAGAGGAAAATTTCATAAATAAGCATAAAAATTGAAGGTAATGTATAATACTAAAAAACAAGCCTTTTAAACATAAAATTCATCATTATATGGGAAATATAAATCAAATAAATCCATTTGCTTATACAAAACGACATTCTATTAGTAGAATAATAACATGTAATATCAATAGACAATTTCATAATGATGGAATGAAAAATGCCAGACTTCATAACCACATAGTCATGGCCTTGTGCCAAGACTAAAAATACTATTTCATAAATTCCTTGTTCCAGGAAATGAGTTTGTCTCATGAGACATAGTGATTCATTAAAGAGCTATAGCGGGCTCCACCTATCACTTACTAATTTCAATGTATTCCTCATATAAAAAATTTTTAAACATAATTTAAACCTTCTTATTAAAACTACCATAAGAAATGTCAATACTTTATCCATAAACCATGAATGGTTTAAAAATAACACACCTAAATTCAATCATATCACAAAACCCTAAATTAAATTTTGATGACCTGCATAATACTAAATCAACTTCAAACTAGCTTAAAACCAATCAATGGATAGTGACGTAGATCAAATCAAATCTTTTTTAGAGAAACACATCTTTCTATTTTGAATTCAATTGAAATTCATATATTTATAAAAGAAATATTTATTTTGAAAATATTCTTAAATGATTTAATGGGATGTTCCGATGATGTTATAAATGCGGAAAACAGCCTCACCTACAGTATAAGTTAAAAAATAACATTCTTCCCTTAATTTTCTCGAGAATTTCATAATGTAATTTGTTTTGAAAATGATGGAAATATTCCTTTCAAAACATATATGGTTTAATAAGGGGAAAAAGGACTTTAACACATATTCTATTAAATAGTAAAAATTATTTGTATTAAATTTTTATTGAAACGTTAATGTGAAAGATAAAGAGGTCCCAGTAGATACTTACGTATTAACAACCTTAGATAAGTAAAGAGACAATAGAATTAACCCTTACCTTGTAATTTTCCTTGGTCGAGGATAAATTATACTCATATATAATATATAAGTCATTAATATTAAATTATACAAGAATCATATACATAAATATGGTATCATATATGATCTTATAATATTTGTTTCTTAGTAATATTTTAGTAGTATCATCGTTTAGGTTGTCAACTAATTCGTTTTCTTTTATATGAATGGTTAAGTAAGATATGTTTCTTATGAATAGGATTTATTTTATTAATATATAGAATGATATTAAGTTCTTAAAAATTATTTTTAATAATAAATTGAAAATTATTCTTTAATGATTACGATGGAAATTAATCTCATCACGTTCGTGAAGACGGTTATCTGTACGTATGCACGAGCCACAATATCATTATATTGATGGTTAAATTGTATATAATTGGATGGTATATAATATATAAATAATAATTAACATTTTATATTTATTATTCACATCATTTATACTCAATATTATACCTATCCAAATAATGAAGTGTTTGAATAACAAACTACACCACGACCTGGAGACGGTAAGTCGTACATACGCACGTATGGTGACTTTTCCATTTATAAGATAGATAGAAAAATGAATATGGTTGTACCAAATTTATAATAACATAAAATTATGTACAATTTAATGGATTTATTATTTTTTTATGGAAAAAACAACGAAAGAGGAAGTGGTAGAAGAAAAGAACTTGAAAGAGGGTGGTGAAATTATTAACTCCTCTTCTGGTGTTTCCTTTTAAGTGGATCCAAACGGCTCCATTGGATGGATTTATGATAAATTTAAGGCCTCTAGGTTGGAAGAATATATTTTAGTGGACATTTGGTTAGGGTTTTGATGAGACAAATGACATTGGAGGTGTGAACTTATGAGAAGGGGAAGTACCCTTTTATAAGAGATGTGAGGGTCACTTTAGGAAAATCATGAATTATTATTTTATAATAAAATAAATATTAGTTTCTAATGGCTGTAAAATTATTTATTTTTAAGATAAGGTGGGTATGGGTCTAAAACCTCTTAAACATTAGGTTTTAGGCCGTTTTAGGTCACTATATTATCCTTATCTTTTAGATTTAACTCTTAGTTAAATAGTTTGACATTTACAGTGTCTCTTGGTATTTTTATATTATATGGTTAATTAACATACTATTACAAGCCAATAGAACCAAAAGTGGTTACTTATTAATATATATAACCTAATCTTTATCCCTTGGTCAATCCATTTATTTTTAGTAATAATATATCAATTAATAATATAGTGTATGTTTTAAAAACCAAATTATGTCATTTTTTACACTATTTATTATTTTTTTTTGACATCCATAAATACATTATAACATCTAATAAAACTTATTTAATCAACACTAACATGTAATATTGACTATCAAAATTATTTTAATTCATCACAAGTCTCAATTTACATTTATTTGGATATTTATAATATTAATTATTTTAATATTTCATTAATAGGGTAATTACTGCAACATCATTGTGTCATTAAAGTATTTACTTATATGATGTATAAAAATTATAAATAAAATTCCATTATGTATTAAATATTTTTATCATTCTAATAAATATTTATAGTCAAATTTGTCTTATGTTTAACCATATATTAAAAATTGATTAGTTATTAAACTTTGAATTTAACATTTTTAACTTCTCTTAAAATAAAATAATAATAAATGTTATAATCTAATCCAAGTTGACAAAAGGGGATCATAGTTTATTCCTAAGGTTTTTTTGGTCTAATTACATTCATCCAATAGAATTAGAACATTTGTTATGGTAATTAGGATATCATTTTTACTCTTAATTAACCTATTTAGTTTTAACTGTGGTAAATAAATGTCCAAAGATACTATTCACCAAAATTTATTTTAATCTTATTGAAAAGAATATTACTTACTAATGTCAACTGTGTCTCTTGGAGTTTTGAAATTCCACTCACAGAAGGTGTAAAATTGTGTTTTATACAAATTTACAAATAATCCTAGAAGGTGGGTAAAAGACTGTAAAAAGTACAATAAAATTTTATATATCAGAACTAATTATAAAATGACTCTAATGAATTAAGATGAAAATATATCAGTAATATGTATCTATTTTGACATAAAATTAATTAAAATAAAATAACTAATTAATTAAATAAAAATTCGGTTGTAAACAAAAACGTAGTGTTTTCACTATTTAACAAAAATTGAATGTTTTTAGAAAAATACCAAAATTTCACCCTAAGATAATTTTGATATTATAAATCCAAAATTGAATTCCATTTTGAGAAATAAAATTTATAAAAAATCAAAAAGTGGGTATTAATATTCATAACGGCTTGTTTGATTGGTCATGGTGTGTTAAAACTTCAAGTCGCATACAACAAAAGTTGTTGTATTATTCCAAGGGAAACGTATCATGGATGCTTTTGGTCTTACATTCTCCCTCCTTAAAAATATTTTTGCCTCAAAATTTCTATCATATTACTAAATAAAAAGATTCAGTTGGATCCTCATCATAAGTTCCTTAGGTTCCCATGTGGCCCCTTCCATCTTATGGTTTCTCCATAGAACTTTTACCAGGCGAGTTGTCCGGTTTCTCAGCACATGTTCTCCAGTATCAAGAATCTAGACTGGATAACCACAATAAGACAGATTAGGTTCCTGTTCAATTTCCTCATAGGTGAGTACATGTGTTGGGTCAGACATGTATTTTCTCAACAGTGATACATGAATCACATCATGAACTTTGGAGAGACATGGATGCATTTCCAAACGATAAGCCACAACTCAAATTCTTTCCCGAATTCTGAAAGGTCCAATGTACATGGGATTCAATTTAACCTTCTTACAGAATCAGGTAACACCCTTCCATGGAGATACCTTCATGAAAACTAGATCTCTTACATGAAATTCCAAATCCTTCCTTTCATTATCGGCATAGCTCTTTTTCCATCTTTGTGCCACTTTTATGTGGTTTTGAAAAATCTTCACATTTTCCATTGTTTCCTCAACATGTTTTGGGCCTACGAGTTTTCTTTCACCAACACAATCCCAAAAAATTTGTGTGCAACATCTCGTTCCATATAAAACATCATATGGTGATATATGAATACTTTAATGGTAGCTATTATTATAGGAAAATTCTACTAGAGGTAAATACTCATCTCATATACCTAGAGAGTCATGTGAGCAAGATCTAAACATGTATTCTAAGGTTTTAAAAGTCCGTTATGATTGTCCATTAGTTTTAGGGTGGTAGGAACTGCTTAAATACAGTTCAGTATCCAAGGCATTCTGAAGAATTTTCTAGACTCTTGATGTAAAACAAGGATCGTGATCAGAAACAATCGATAGGGGTACACCATTGAGTCTTACAACTTCATTAATATATAGTGTATCCAGACGTTCAAGTGGAAAATCTTCTCTTATAGTAATAAAATGTGATGACTTGGTAAGACAATCAACAATGACCCATATTGCATCATTCCTTCTAGGAGTCTTTGGTAGCCCCATGACAAAGTCCAATGTAATATTATCATATTTACACTTATGTATGGGAAGAGGTTGCATGACTCCTCCATGTTGTTGCCTTCCAGCGTTCACTTGTTAAAAAACCATATATCATGAAACAAAATCAGAAATCTCCCTCTTCATGTTTTACCACTAAAAATGTTCCTTCAAATCATTATACATCTTTTTGATCCAAGGGTGTATAGGGAAATTGGAGCTAGGAGCATCATCCAACAATAACCTTCTCAAATCAGGTATGTTAGGAACACAAAGTCTCTTCACAAATTTCAAAATTCCATCTTTATATATGAAGTCACTCAATCTCTCATCATTCACAGTTTTATTCTTCTTTTTAAACTCCTCATCATCGATCTGAGAAATATTTACGCTTTCTAGTAAAGATGGTTTTGAAACCATTCGAAAAAGTATTGAGGTTTCACCTTCCATGGTTATTCCCATATCCATATTTTCAAGATCCATGAACATAAGATCCCTTTTGAGTATATTCTTTTTCAAAACACCAAGATCCTTTATGCTCAAAGAATCTACCACCATATTTTTCTTCCCTTGGTGGTAGTGTAAAGTGAAATCATAATCATTGAGTAGTTCAATACAATGTCTTTGAGTCAAGTTATGTTCTTTCTATTAGAAAATATATTTCAAACTCTTGTGATCAGTATATATATCTCACATTTTTTACCATAGAGATAGTGTCTCCATATCATTAAAGAAAATATTATAGGTTCTAACTCAATATCGTGAGTGGGATAGTTTTGTTCGTGAATTTTTATTTGTAGTGATGCATAGGTTGTAACTCTATAATTCTTCATAATGAAACAACCAAGTCCTTTCTTTTAAGCATCACTATAAATAATCTACCCATCATTCCTTAATTGTAGAGTCAATATAAGAGCATTGACTAATCTTCACATCAGTTCTTCAAAACATTCTTCACAATATTTTTTCCAAACAAATTTAACCACATTATGTGTGAGCTAGGATAATTGGTTAGCCAACTGGGAAATATTCTGGACGAAGCGCTGATAATGAACTGCTAAACCAATAAAACTTTGTAACTCAATTATACTTTTCGGTTCTGACCATTATTGTATTGCTTATATCATAGAAGGATCAGTAGAGATTCTATCCTTAGAGACAAAATTGATGAGAAAAGAAATCTCATGAACTAAGAATTAACACTTGCTAAACATCCCATATGATTCATTTCTTCATAGAGTCTTTAGAATAATGCGCAAGTGATTCTCATGATCATTGTAGATTCTATATTATACCAAGATATCATTAATAAATACCACTACAATTTCATCAAGATATTCCTTGAAAGCACTGTTCATTAGATCCATGAAAACAAAGGGTGCATTCGTCAGTCCAAAAGGAATTACTGTAGACTCATAATGCTCATACCTGGATCGAAATGCTTCTTTGGAATGACTTATTTCTTCACACACAACTGTTGATATCCAAATCATAGATCAATCATTGAAAAATATTTAACAGTATGAAGTTCATCAAATAAATCATCAACACTAGGTAGGGGGTACTTTTCTTTATTGTTACAGCATTGATCTCCCTATAATCAATGCACAACCTCATAGATATATCATTCTTATTAACAAAAAGAACAGGGGCTCCCCATGGTGAAACATTAGGTTGAATAAATCACTTATTACTCAATTCCTCTATTTGTTTCTTTTTTCCCACTAATTCCATAGTGTCTATTCTATAAGGGGTCTTCGATATAGGCCTTGAACTAGGAATTAAATCAATGGAAAACATGATTTCTTATTCTGGAGGATGTCCAAGTAAATCTTCTGGAAACCCATCAACATATTCATACATAATAGGTATATCCTCTATTTTAACATTCCTTTCCTCAACCACAGTTATTTCATTCTCTTCATCCCCGATAATTGAATTTAGTAGAGCTATTGGTGGTGGATATAGTTAAGAATCTGATGGGGATGTTTCCGCTCTAAAAATAATGTGCTTATTATCATCATCAAAAAATTTAACCTCTTTCTTCTTACAATAAAGTTTCTTATCATGGTCTGAAAGACAATCTATACCGAGGATTATATCAAATTCAACCATGGGTATGACGATGAGATCAGTGGATAAAGAAAAATTATATTCCCTAATGGGAACTAATTCACAAAACATTGTTGCGATGATAATTCCCTTAAGAGTTTTAACTGACAGCACCCTTGTTAAATCAAATTGGAAATATCTAATTTTATTCGAAAACAAGGAAGTTATGAAACAATGAAATGATCTAGAATCAAATAAAGCATCGGAAAAACTAGTGGAAACCATTAAATTACCCACCACCACGTATTTCAAAGCTTCAATCTCAGTAGTAGTGATCGCATAACCTTGGCCTTTCTCCCTTGGCATTTTCTGATTTATGTTACCTTATCTCTTAGGGAATTCATTTTCATAATTCCCCTTTTTCTCTACAATTGTATCATTCAACATTTATAGCCTCTTTCTTTCCATTTCAATCACTAGCATGGTTGCTTTTTTCACCACACTTGTAATAGAACATCATTCCCTTCAAGAAATTACTGGGTTGTTTCTTCCAACCATTAATGTAGGATGGATTTTCAACTATTTTCCTTCTTCCCCTTATTTCCATTTCTAGAGTGTTAATCCAATCTCTTCATCTCTTTCTTTTCTTTAAAGCCATAAGACTTAGAGAATTCATTTTCTGTCTTGATAGCACATGATACATATCTTCGTACAATGAGAAGGATTGTGAGACTAATGCTCTACAGAGAAATAGTTATAAACCATAAAAGAATCAATCAATCATAATCCTTGGGATACATATATAATCTGATTCATGCCTTGGTAACCTTGTAAAGTTGGCCTCATATATTGCTACATTATCATCCTCCTTTTCCATCAGACTATGAAATTGTATTTCTATATCCGCTCAATGGTTACAAGGGAATTATTTTTCTAATAAAATATATTTAAACTCTCTTCATTCCATGTTTGATACTTCTTCATATTCCTTTGTGTTTTGGATTAATGACAACCATTGATCTTCTTCATCTGTGAGGTGATAAACTTCCATGAAAACTTTTTCCATTTTGCCACTTCCCAAAGAATGAAATATATTCTCTAAGGAACTTATCCTTTTTTTAGCTACCAATGGATTTGTACTCCCATTTAATGTTGGTGGTTTTTTCCTCATTAAGCATTCTATCATTGAACCTCTTTTTTGTGGATCAGGGTTCTCTATATAGGTGAGTTTATTTTTCATAACCTCGGTGAGTTGTCCATGTATGGTGATAAGCTAATCGTCACCAATTGCATCACCAACTCCAATATAATTATCATTAGTAGGAGGGAAATCCCTATATAGATTATGTGAATTGATATGATTTTCATTCCTTCCACTAGGCACCATTTCTAAAAAATGGCATAAACTAGATTAGTTTATGAATCAAAATACATAATTCAAAACATGTAAAACACTGAACATTAATTGAGAATATTATGGATATAATCCAAATTCATAAAAAAGTTTTCTTTGAGGAGGTATATACTCACAAATCATTCATAATGGTTTGTAATGAAAATGTTAATTTTCCTAAGCATATCCCCATGGAGTGTCGTAACTAAGTGTGAAGAAAAGCCCATTTTCATGTACCAGGATACAATGGGTCAACTCCAAAACTCCTTGTTGGAGTTTTTACTCCTAGGTACATCAATTACATAGCCACCTCTACCAGCTAGTATCCAAACTAAGATATAATTCTCAGATAACTCCCAAAATCTCTACATTACCAAAATCTAGGAAGTTCATCTATACTAATCCTCAAAGTCTATATTAGGGTAATGTTCTCTAATCAGAGTTTTTATAAATCTATCTTCCATGGATTGTACTAAAAATTATCTAATACCAACTGTAACACCCTGACCCCAGTTACCCAGAGTTAGTGCATTATTAAATAACATTGGCGTGATCACAAGGTATAAAATCCTGAAATACCTATCATTTTAGTTGTCTTAGAAGTACTAGATAATTTGATATGTTTTACATTACATTATAAAATAATAAAAACAACAACATTGTCTCCATTAACTAAATTCATATCCCTTAGACTCTACTTGTGGGTCAATTATAATATAATTATTTGCATCTTGGAAAAAATAAACCAAAGAAATGGGTGGGCTCAGATGCTCTGTAAGAATAACAATATTGTCGAACCTTTCATAAATAAGTATAAACCTTTAAGGGAATTTATATGATTAAAACACGTGACTTTTAAACTTAAACTTAATCATAATATGGCTAAGATAAATAAATTAATTACATTTACTTATTCACACGGATATTCTACTAGTCAAATAATAACATTTATTATCAATAGCCAATTTCATAATGACGGAATGCATAGTGCCAGAATTCATAAATACATAGTCAAGGCCTTGTGCCAACATTATGAATAATATTTCTTCAAGGACGTAGGAAAATACACTAGTTTGTCTCATGAGACCTATTGATGCATCAAGGAGGTACATAGAGTTTCACTCGTCACTTACTAAGTCCAATGCATTCCTCATATGAAAATGTTTAAACACAACATAAACATTTATATTAAGACTAGCATAAAAAATGTAAATACTTTATCAATAAAACATGAATGGTGTAAAAATAACACATCCATATTCAAACATATCAAAAATATTTCAAAACAATATGGATGATTTGTATCATAAAAAATAAAATTCAAACATGCTTAAAATCCATCAAAGGATGTTGACATAGATGAAATCATAACATTTTTAGAGAAATATATCTTTCAATTTTGGAGTCATTTAAAAGACATATAATTATAAAAGAAAACATTTATTTTGAAAATATTCTTATAAGCACGAATTGAAAGCTTCGGTGATGTTATTAAAGCGTAAAATAACCTCACCCACCGTATAAGTTAAAAAAAGAAATTCTTACCTTAATTTTGCCGAAAAGGTCATAAAGTTCCTTGTTTGGAAAACAACAGAAAGATTTATTTCAAAATATATATGGTTAAATAATTTTATAAATAACTTTCATGCATAGTGTAGTAAATAGTAAAAAAAATTGAATTACATTTTTATGAAAAAACGGATGTGGATGATAAAGATGTCCCAATAGATACGTATTGACAACCTCAGATAAGTAAAGAGATTGTAGAATTAAGACTTAACTTGTAAATTTCCTTAGTCGAGAGCATGTTAAATTCCTGTATAATAGTTAAATCATTTATATTAAATTATACAAGAATCATATACATAAATATTATATCATATATGATCTTTTAATATTAATTTGTTAATAATATTTTAGTAGTATCATTGTTTCGGGTGTTAAAAGATTCATTTTCGATTATATGATTTGTTACATGAGCCATGTTTTTTATGAATATGATTTATTTGATTCATATCCAGAGTGATATTAAGTTCTAAATCATTATTTTATTCACAAAAGGAAAATTATTATTGAATGATTACGTTGGGGAATAAATTTGATCACGTTTGTGGAAACCGTAATCCGTACGTACGCATGAGTGACAATATCATTATATTATTGGTGAAATCGTGTAATTGGATGGTATATCATATATACAGAATAATTAAGATGTTATATTTATTATTTACATCCGTTATACTCATTATTATATCCATCCAAATAATGATGTGCTTGAATAACGAACTACATCATGACGTGGAGACGGTAAGCCGTACGTACGCACGTATGGTGACATTTTCATTTATAGGATGGATAAAATAATGAATATGGTTGTACCATATTTATAATAACATCATAGTATGTATATATAATGGGATTTATTATTTTGGTATGGAAACAAAAATGAAAGAGTAAGTGGAAGAAGAAAGGAACTGGAATGTTGGTGGTGAAATTATTATCTCTTCTTCGGGTGTTTCTTTTTGAGTTGATCAAAAGGGCTCCCTAGGTAGAATTTATGATAAATGTAAGGATGTAAGGTTGAAGGGGGGATAGTTTAGAGGATACTTGTTTAGTTTTTAGCTGATCCAAATGGATTTGGAGGTGTGAAATTAAGGGAAATGGAATTTTCTTTTTATAAGAGAGGTGAGGGTCACTTTCGGAAAAGCATGAAATATTGTTTTATAATAAAATAAATTTTGGGTATCTAATGGCTCCAACATGATTCATCTAGATAATAATGTGGGGATGGGATGAAAATCTCTCAATCAATATGATTTAGAATTGTTTGGCCACTTTATTAACATGATATTTTAGATTTAACTCTTAGTTAAATAGTTTTACATTTACCATGTCTCTATGATTTTTTATATTATATGGTTAATAAACTTACTATAACAAGCCAAGAGAACCCCAAGTGGTATATTATTAATATATATATCTGTATCTATGTTCGTTTTTTGAAACATATATTTTTAAGAATATTTTATCAATTAATAATATATTATTTGTTCTAAAAACACAATTATGTCAATTTTGACACTATTTAGTATTTCAATTTGTTGAAAGACATAAAACATTATCACTTAAAATAAAATTTATTTATATAACTATGAAATGTTATATTAACCTATAAAATTAGTATAATTCATCAGAAGTCTCAATTTTCATTTATTTTTATATTTATAATATCAATTATTTAAATCATTCAATAAAACGGTAATTACTGCATCATCGTTTTGTCATAAATAAATTTAATTATATGAGGTATAAAAATTATGAATAAAATACCATTATATAGGAAATATTTTTATCGTTCTAAATAATATTCTTAGTATTATTTATCTTATGTATAACCCAATATTAAAATTTGTTTAGTTATCAGACATTGAATTTAACACTTTTAACTCTTCATAAAATAAAATAATAATAAATGTCATATCTAATCCAAGTGGATCAAAGGGGGTAATATTTTATTAATCAGGCAGTTTTTGGTATAATTACATTTATCCAATAGAATAAGGAAATGTGGTAGGGAAATTATGACGTCATTTTTACCCTTAATCACACTGTTTACTTTTAACCGTGGTAAATAAAATTCAATAGTTACTATTTAGAAATAATTATTTTAATCTTATTGAACCACATTTTACTGAATGACATCAACCGTGTCTCTTGGAATTTTGAAATTCAACTCACAAAAGAGATAAAATTATGTTTTATGTAAATTTTCAAATGCTCCTAGAAGGTGGGTAAAAGATGGAACAAAGTTCGATAAAATTTTATATATCTTGACTTATTATAAAATTAATCCAATGAATTAAGTTGAACATATATAGGTATTATTCATCTATTTTTAACTAAAATAAATTAAAATAAAATAAAAAATTATTTAAATAAATAGTCAGTTTTAAACAATAACGTGGTGTTTTACACTATTCATCAAAAATTGAATGTTTTCAGAAAAATAAAAAAATTTCACACTAAGCTCGTTTTGATATTCAGAATCCAAAAATGACGTCCATTATAAATAATAAAATTTATAAAATTTCAAAAAAGTGGTTATTGTAATTCATAACGGCTAGTTTTATTGGTCGTAGTGTGTTAAAACTCCATGTTGCGTAAAACGAAAGCTACTGCATTATTCATAGGGAAACGTATCGTGGAAGCTTGGGGTGTTACAGGTACAATACAAATTTCTTAATTAAATTATTCCATACCAATTTAATGACATATAACTCATACAAATGCTCTAAACCAGATATTAGATATAGAATTTGAATACATTCTAAAAAACATTGTTTCTACTTCATTATAATTATATTGACATTCATTGCACCTAAACTAAATCACCAATTTTAATGATTCTTTCAGCCCTCTACAACACCATTTCTCTATCCTCAATCCATTTTCCTTGTCATATTTTCCTCATACATATGATCTCACATTCGATGATGTCCAATGTCTGATTATATTAATTGGTGTCATATTATGCCAAATAGATCGATCCCTATCTCATTATGACAGATCAACGTCACTTCCAGTCTGAGGAGTCTGCACAACATATTGTCTGATGGATCATGGAACATTTGATAAAACCTCGAAAGGGTTCCTCTTTCTAAGAAACCCAATTTCAGACAACCAACAATTGATTTTATTAAATTGTTGAATACATTCTTGATCTTCATACTGTTGATCAGTCTCAGACTTTATTACATGCATTAGTTCCAACAAATCTTGATAAAAATAGTTATGCATCTAATGGATTGGTGTCACACCACATCTGATGGACTAGTATTAGAAACATAAAACACTTTCTCCTTTCACCTATTGATAAATGCACTTTCAGAATTCACTATCACCTTTCCCTAATTAATTTTACCGCATTGATTATTTTTATGACTGTGAACTCTCATATAAATCTTTTCACTTTCTAAACAAAACCTCATAGCCTTCAAACAATTCTATGTCTTATGATCTCACTTAGATAAATGAATACTAAAATACATTGTCTCTAACTATCATCTTCTAAAAACTCCAACATATGTTATGCATTCTTATTGAATCTGTGATCATTTAGAATTTTCAAATCCTTTTCTATCCTTTAATCAATATTATTATGACCTCATACACAACTAGAGACTTCATTCAATCCAAAAAAACTGAAATATGGTTGGAATAACTTGTTATCCTTATATCCTTCACAAGTCTTTCACCGCATGTTTAGTAGAAAAAATTGGTTTTTTGTTAAATCCATTATAAGAATAAAATCATAATATATTCAGTAGAGTCATTAATACTCTTCTAGAAATTGTCATTATGATCAAAACATTAATTCCCAAACCAAGGTGAGTCTAATGAACCTTTTCCCCCAGAAAACACCTTCACAACCTGATAGTATTTCACAAGGATTTTGTATTTGTTATTATTATTATTATTAAGAGTCTGATCACTAGCTATTAAAAAGTAATGTTATTTCTATATCTATGATAACAGAATAAAACACATAAAGAACAATCTTCTTTCATCTTTCATAAACTTCTTCATTTCAAAAATGGTCCCAATATACACAAAAAATATCATCCAAACAAAAAAATTTAAATACACAAAACTAACAAAATTGATAAACCAAAATATACTATTGTATCTCTATGTGATATTTTTTCATTTCTAACCATCTAACCACCTTTTACACATACCTATATAACAAAACCCACAATACCTCTCTATGGTGTCATGTCCATTCATACACCAAATTAATCATGCTCTAAAAACCCCCATGGGCGTGTGTAGAGTGTACGATATATAGGTTCAGTGGGTTACCACCCATGTGTTCGATATCATGTATGTGAAAAACAAATAGAATATTCCCCTATCGAAATAATAAAATACAATATAAGCAGTCAAAAAATATTTAATTGAAATATTGTTGAAAATTTATCATTTTACAAATCCATTAAAAAACTAGGTAGACTTTTTTCAAAATATAATTTTGAAACAATTAATTTTCATGAATCATTAAAAGTATCATTTCATATAAAACAATGTAGTATAAAACCTATACATAATAGAGAACACCTTAATAAAAATATTATCCCTGGAGATCTAGCTCACTCATTCCTCAAACAAGATCAATCACTTGTCAATAATAAATGCTCTTGTTACAACAAATAAAATTATAGGGAATATATAAAGCTCATAGAAATTTATCCCCACAAATCTTGAATCATGTTCATAGATCCAATATATCAATGGTCTTGGTATAATGTAGAACCTCATAAATTGTACCCCCATACAATACCAATGGGATTGGTCGATTACTAAACCATCCAAAAATTTCCCAAGTCCCCCCTGTATATAATATATCAAATAAAAAAAGGGATTTTACATTTAACAAAAAAACAACCCTTTATTCAATAAAAATATCCCTTGAAAACTCATTTCCTAATCCATTTGACAGTTCATTTAAAATAAAGTTTCCCCCACAAAAATTAGAGGAATCCCAATTTTTTTTAAAAACACATATATAGAAACAAATCAATGAATCATTAATAATTAAAAATAATTTAGAAAGTCGTTAAATTAATCAAGATAATTTATTGTTCATCCAACATATGCTTGTGAAAAAATCACCTACCTCAAACTTAGGTCTCACAAAAAGTGAAATGGGATCCCCACACATTGAAACGAATGAGTTAAAAGAAATATGAACAATGGGACTAACATTTGTTATAATATGTTATAAATAAACCTATAATAGAAAATGGTTCAGTCGATACGGTATATTGACATATACCACACAAACAACTACACCACACCCCTACCGGCCATAAAATTGGACTCTAACAGTCAATAACACAACATTTCAGGAAGTGAATAAATAAAAAAAATCAAATTATCATAGATCAAATAAATTTACCCCAACATCATGATATCTTTCAAGATAATTGAATAAAATTTGACGATAATTATCACACCTTCAGAAAGAGGATCAACCAAAAAACCAAAAAAAGTTATAATTGGAGAATCCTGTTAGTGGATTCACCAAATAATATCCTAGAGAAAACCTAGGTATTTATAATGTAGGTTCATGATTAATGGTAGAGTGGTTATGTATTCAAAAAATTAAATCTTCTCGAAGAATAACTTTTCACTATGTGAATAATTTATTCATTACATGAACATTCAGGATGAATTGTATACATAAAAACTCGTTTCCTTGTTTTAAAATCCTAAAGTAAAACTTCATTATGTGAACCATATCCCATTTTCTATATGGGTTTTAAAAACGAATAATTTTTTAATTTTACCCTAGAGGAATTCACATCATGAATCATCAATTAATGAGGTAAAACTACTCATGTAGCATGTTTTTCTAGTATTTCCACCATCTCCTTCCCCAAATGCCCAAAAACACCTTAATGCATTTAATAAAAATTACTATGATGTTCTACGACTTAAAATATAAGATACATTATAATTTGGGATGATATAAGACTCCCAAAATATGAAATGTTTTCCATATAAGGTTGCATGGAAGAAGGATTCTCTGGAAAGAGGTGAGGTGAGTACTCCCTCACCAAGGTTTCAAGTTCCCATGTCCCAGGAGAATAAGATTAATATTTCCATAACTCATTGGTCAATTGAATATATATCCCATGAAATAAGTTAATCTAAATATCAGTAACCCCAATTATTTCGTCCACAATAAAAGCATATGTCTCTAACTTACTCTCCTACCAACTCAGAACATTGGAAGGATGAGGGTGGTACTTCTTAAGATTTGATATGTGTAAAACATCATTAATAACCATCACATAAGATCATGATTCCAACAAATAAGTAACATGTGAAACTATATTTATAATCCCAAATGTACCATTATATCTCCTAGATAGATTAACATATTTCCCAAACCGATGGTGAACCAAACGAGTAAAAAAATTCAAGAAAACTTTATCTCCAATGGAATACTACAAAGGAATGTGTCAACGATCACCATAAATTTTTTTCAAAAACTGATCTATATCCAGGATTAAAAATATGTGTTGGCTACTCACTCATTCCTCATGAATGAACTCAGTCCCATGATAATGGGTTCACCCAACATTTCCCAAAAACAATTGGTGACGTGTATGGGAAACCATACCGAGCCACGAAGGGTTCCATTGTAATACAATATATATATATATATATATATATAATTAGAAAACTCAATTATTCCATTAGATATTTCTTAGTATTCGGAAAAATTTGTGTTTTAGGGAAAGATAATATCCTCAAAAATTTGTATAATAGTCTATGTATGGTCATCCATTTGTACATGGTATGTTTTACACAATCTGATGTGAGTCTCTATTTCCTATTAGATACTTTTCTAGAATATAGATGTAAATTTTGGAACCCTATTAGATAAAATGGTAAAGGGGACCTCAGGAATCCCTAAAATCTACTTTCCATATAGATTACAAAGATCAACAACTTTGGTGGTGTCCCTTATCAAAAACAAAATGAGATGGTTACATAAACTGATCAATCACCACCAAGATTGCATTAATTCATTAGAGATTATATTGTAATCCAATAAAGAATTCCATGGACACTATATCCAATTTCTAAAGCATCACTTGAATAGGATGGAAGAAACTTGTAGGCTTTATGCGATATTCCTTTATTGTTTAGCATGTGTAATAGGATGAGAAATAATTTGAAATGTTTCACTTCATACATGAAAACCAGAAACATCACCTATGTTCATCAACCATATTTATAATTTCATGCAGAACACCCCATGGATAATTATGTAGATAACATAAAATTTTATTCCACATTTTTGATGGGAAAAATTCACTCCCTAGAGTGCATAATAGCATAAAAAGATAGAATCCCCCATAAATTTTCTCCCTAACATGTAAGGATTATTTAGTTCCTTATAACTCATTATCATAATGCTGGTAAATTATAATATACTCATTGAGAGATTCCAATAAATTACTGCTTGTAATAACTATACAATAATCATCCACCTACAAATCTAAAATAAACTAAAAATATACCTATAAGGTTCCATTCATCATTTTATTCCAAGATAGGTTGAGTTAGAAAATTAGTGCTAAGATATGTTGGGTTGAAATTCCCCTTCGTAAGAGGTAGTTAATATTGAATTAGAATTGTTAAAGTTATATTAAAACCATATTTTTCAAATGTAAAGGTATTTTTAAGAAACATAAAAATAGATAAAAAATTATGTTATGAAAATATTTTGAAACATTCATTGGAAATAATATACTAGCCACCATCAAGGGTAAATTTTTATAAAAGATAGAATAGGGGTCCGAACATACAAGAATTGAATCAAAACACAAGACCAAAGGTGGTCTGATGTAATGGAGGCTAAGAGCGTCACCCCTAATCAAGTTCACCCCTTCAGGTTTAAATAGAAAGCTTCTAGTAAAACAAGTGACACTAATACCATTATCCATCACAACCAAAGATGCAAAGTGGTCAGCCACCCTGTTTCCCTCCCTCCAAGTATGGGTTACCTCAGTATTCTTATCAAGAAGAAATTTTCATCTCCTAATGGAGTAGATGATTGACCATGGAGTGGTACCTTTTTCTTTCATGGAGTAAATAATAATCAGTGAATTAGTCTCAACCTGAGACAGAACCATGTTCTCCTACACACATATTTGCAGACCTAGAAGCAACACTTTAGCTTCTTCCTGTATTGGTGATTCCAAGCCATAATATACAGAGGAAGAAAGAAGGGTGTTTCCCTTGTTACCTCGAACTAATCCTCCCCCACGAATGTTCCCTTCCTTGCAAGAACCCTTAATATTAAGCATGAATCCAAAAACTGGGGGATTCCACTACACCCATTATCCACAGACCCCTCCATTACTAATAGTAATCAGTGGTGTACTGCCATGTAAACATCACAGAGAAGGTACTTCAAACCAGTTACTGATACCGCTAACCACATCCATGAGCATGTATTTTATTCTAACAATGATAGCTCTACCGTAAGTAATAATACCTTCATACCTAGACTTATTTCTCGCTTTCTAGATACACCATCAAGCTGCATTTAGAATAATCTCTCTTGCAGTTCTTTCCACCATGGTGATACTAGTTCCATAAAACCACTCATCCAGATAGGTTCCCTCTAAGAAATTCAGACAATGCAGTTTTCGAACTACTCTGAGGGAACTCCATACTTCTCGTTCCCATTATCTCTCAAAGAATAAATGGTTCATATTCTCCTCATGGTGACGAGTGCGACAATAGAATTTAGAGGCAATATTAAACCCCAATCGCTTGATTTTTTCATTCGTAGCAACTTCCTAGTTTCGTATTCTCCATGTTAAGAGATTATACTTCATCAGGATTCTATTGCACCACCCGTCCATATTCTTCATATCAGTTTGCTCTGATTGTGAACTAGTTCTGTGAAAATACCTTGTGGTGAAGAGTCCCGAAGTCGATGTAGTAAACACACAACGCTCTGGATCTGAGTTGATGCAAATGTGATAAAACACTCCTTGTTGTTCTTCATCTAAAACCGCTTGAAGGAAGGTTGGATACATGCTGGACTCCACCTATTGGGGTTTATTTGTTTCTTACAAGATGTGGGAATCTCATTTACAAACTCTCAATATATATCTCTATCTTCATAAGATCCTGATTTTGCCTGAACCACATCGTTATGAATGAATGGTACATTTTTTTCATGACATAAACTACATGAATGACAGCCTCTAAAATAAACTATTCTAGAAGAGGATTAAAATTAGAGTAATATCCTACTACATGCTCCTGGGGATCCTATGGAAGACATATTAGAACCATTTTTTAACATAACAGAAATAGAATAAATTAATCAGACAACATTTTAATATCGGGTTCAAGTTGAAGATAATAAGTGATTATAATCTAAACATAACACCATATACACTCATATAAGCATCCCATGGTTACTTATAGATCATAAATGAAGGAATGGGCAAGATCTCGTCACAACCTACCACTTAATCCCAACAATCCTATCTTATTTTAACCAAATTCCCAGGAAAAAGTGTCAACCTCTTCTGAAACCAAATTATCATTGTTTGGCCTAGAAAACCTATATTCCATGGATCTATATAGTATAACGATGTGACTTGAAGGGCCATATTGATCCCCATTGGTAGGAAACTACCACCTGGTCATTGAAAAATTATAAGAGGGGTCAATTTCTCACCCCATAGATAGAAATCATGGTATATATATATATACATGCATAAAAAATGACTAGAAAATAAATATTACATAACAAAGAGGACTCACGGTTGTGATAAAACCAAAAGTAGTAAGATAAAATTCTATATACATGTCAAAAAATAACTAAATCGGCATACCCAAATAGCCAAAAGCTACTCTATGCAATATGGGGTCCATTTCCTACCATCTCACTACCAGTTTCCTATACCCAGCTATAAAAATATCACTATCCCACTCTAGTGCCATTCCATTTCCAATATCAGACAAAAAACGATCTACACACCCCCAAGGGAGTGTGTTGGGAGTGATAAAAATTGGGTCAGTATGATCCCTCAAAGGTTTCCCATATCATATCTCATCATAGTAATTCCAATATGAAGATATTCAATGATAACATTGCATGATGAGGAGTTATGTATTGTTATATTAGAAGCATATTAAGAAATTCCCATTTCCAAATATTTCACAAAAATATTTTAAATAGATTCAATGAATAATTTATAAAACCCATTTATATCATTCAATACATGTATAATTTCTTATCAAACCAAGTAGTAGAAATAAAACACCAAAAAGAAAACACTATAATGATGATATAAGGTCAACATATCTAGGTCACTCATAGATAAAACTCTCAAGCCCCTAAACACAATAAATCAATGTCAAGGGAATAGTGGAATGCCTCAAAATGTGATACTATTACAACTTCAGTTGTGATCCTTGAGATAACCTATCTATGATCTTGAAAATTATTAATACTCTAGAAAGTGAACCCCCTTAAAATACTAATGGATGAGGATAATTACTACCCCATCAACCTATGTAATAAATTATCCCTTGTCAGTCATATATCAAATAAATTTTAATCATGTTTTACATTTATCAGAATATCAAAATGATCCTTTATTGTTCAAAAACATTCTTTTAAACTCCATTCTAGAATCCATTTCATAATGAACTATAAATACATTTTTTCAACGAAAATTTTATGAAAACCCATTATTTTATAAAAACCTTTTTACATACACTAATAAATTAATAATTCTTCATGTTAATTCATTTAGAACCCCATTTAATAAATAAATATCATTCATGGTTTATCCTTCTTAATCTAGAGATGGAACCACTAACATCAGACCTAGTTAGCACACTGACCCTAATGAGATCCAAAAACAAATGATGGAAAGTAATTTAATTAAAAATAATGGACAACCTAACATTGATTAACGTGTATTCTAATCATGTTTTTAAAAAATGGTTTTTTATGCTTTTTATATTAACACATACCACGTAAAAACATGCAACACAACATGACCGACTAAAAAACAAGCCAATGGAAAACATGTTCACAACTGATCTAGATGGAATTGGATATGAGTCCTCACATGGTGAGAGATAAATGATTACCATATATAAACAAAACTCAAATTAAATAGGAATATTTTAAAAAAAAATTCACACTTAGTTATAGTGCAGAATTTAACCAAACATGAGAACACAGTGGTAATTGGATAAGCCTAGAGGAGATGAAATCACTCAAAATCTCCTGGAGTAAATTAAGGGATTGATGGAGGAGTTATAAGAAGAATGGTATATGGTGTAGGAATGAAAAAAATTCATTCTCCTATATAAATAATTATTTGGGGTGTGAATATTTGACTCATATAGTGAACTTTTGGGATGTCTCATACGTTGAAAAACTAGTCTGATTGATTTAATACATTGGTGGCCCAATTTACGAATTGAACTGTATATCACATCATGGAATGGATTCATGTCCTGAAAAATAAATTCATGACTTCTTTCCATGTGTAATTCAAATAATGAATCATCAAATCCAAGCATGAAACTAATTATGTAGCATGTTTTTCTAGCATTTTTTGTCATCTCTTTCCTTGAATTCCAAGAAGACCTCAAACCATTTAATAACACCATCTATGGTGTGTAATTTATTGAAAAATGGAATACATTAAAATGTAGGATGTTGTATTTGACAACATTTATAATTCTAGTCTTGTAAAAAAATAATGGAAATAATTTATTTAAGGGAGGATGCATGAAATATCCCATAATTGTTTTATATAAATATTTTTCTTCAAATAATAATGAGTTTTCTATCTTTCTTCACATCCACCAAAATGAAGGCCATGATAAATTATTAAAGTAATATAATCATTCTTTAAAGAATATTATTCTTTCATTATATATATATGTGATATATGATATTTTTATCATGAAAATTCATTAAATTAAAAAATTTATAAGTAATAGTTTAAGATAGGATTGAATTATAATAAGTGATTTTAAAATAATATTAGGACATATTCATATTTTGTTTCCTCTATTTAAAGATATATATATAAATTTTTAGAAATATAATTAAAAAAAGTTCATTTTTTAAAATCAGAAAAAAAACTATATTAGTATGAATAATGTATTATTTTTTTACAATTTCAATTTTTAGTTCAAAGTTTTGATTTTAAAAATAAAATTAATTTTCCTCACATTATAAAAATATAATAATGATCGATAAGGTAATGAAACAATTTATATCATCAAATAATAATTTATGTAATTACACTATGAATTTGAATATATTTTTTTAGAATAGAAAACCCATAACCAATATTCTAGATATAAAGTAAAAGGATACATTAATGGACAAACTATATTATATATTTAATAATATTTATTAAATTGTCTTTAAATTAATGATATGTATTGATTTAAATGACACATAAAATTACACTATTTTATAGTAAATAAATTACTAGCATTATAATCAGTATCCATGATGATATTATCTTATACATAATGTTAATAATTAGAAACTATCATAAACAATTTATGTGTTATGCATGTTTTATTTAAACTTAGATTACATCATATTTAAAAAAATTATTAGATTATATAAGTGTTAAATTTAGACTCCGAATTTTATAATATCGTTTTAAGGGATCTTTTCAAATTATAATAATAAAATAACTGACACTATTAATATTTAATTAAGAGTCGTCTCTATTTGAATGACTAATCCAATGTTTCTCAAATTTTCCTACGTTAACATGAAATTAATAACTTATAAAAATATTTGTTAAGGATTAAATTTATTACCATCCTGTCACACAAACTGAATCAATCATAACGCACCTAACATTTATTCACATCCATTCTTATGCTTTATATAACATTATTTACCATGAATGTTACTTTATTTCATTTAAAAAAAGAGACAACTCCATCCCATTCCATATATCACCTCCCATTTAAATTACATGGTGAAACAGAGACCATTGTTTCATCCTATAACTAGATTCATGAAAATATATCCTATTACCATTCCTATATAGTTTAATCCCTTCATTTTGAATGATGTTTTCTTGGAAAATATATGTCTTTTAAGTGTGTGTTTTATCTTCTTAGTCTTTATTTTCTTAAAAACAATTCTTAATCTTATCTTCCATTACTCAATTAATATAATTTATTATATAAAGTTAATAAAAACAGGATTCAGTATAATTATTTGACAAAATTTATCCATACCATTGAACCCATTAAGAAAAACATTAGCATTTATTTTTTGTTGTGCAGACTGTTTCCTTTACGATACGATAAAGTTTGTTTTTCATCACAAACACTTAGAGTGGGTATAAATTATTAGGTTGATGAATAATTATGATTTTCATAGCTTATAAAATTCAAAAATGATAAAATTATATAAATTCCATCATTATTTTTGTTATTTATGGACATAGTTCATCAATCATTTGTATGTGTGGACTACAACCTCTATGAATGACAGATCGTATTTTTATTAACCACAATAAAATTTATTGAAGTAAAATTGAAATTGATTAAATAATATAATTTTTAAAACATGACTATTATTATTAAATGATAAATTATTTTCCATTCTTCCTACCTCCTAGTTTATGGAAAATAATTATTTCTACCATTTCAATAAAAAGATTATCACCTCTACAATGTGACCCATTTTATTTTCCATTGAATCCAATAATTAATGACATTAACAAATAATTTTGTTTATAAATATTACTTTATAAAAACTATTTAAATTCTCTATTTTGATAATCTATTTCCAAAATAAACATACAAATTCACAACATCAAATGAAATTTACATAAGAATTAATCAAACTACCTCATGTAATTGATAACTGTGGAAAATATTTAGTAAATCAGAAAAATATGATGATAACTCATCAAAATATAATTTATGATAGATGAAGAAGAATATATTTATAGTTTTTTAAAATAAATATTTTTATTATTTGGGAAGTTTTTTATGGGTGAAAAATGTGTAATGACACAAGTAACAGTTTTGTCTCAAAACATCCTTCTTTGACAGACTTGTTCTTTTATACACCTAATTTTCTTTAAATAGTGTATATACATCCAATTGGATATGAAATATTATTTATTATTATTCATCATGATATTTTAACATAAAATTCAGTATAACCTTCAAATAATTGTTTTTTATTATAATGTTTCAGCACCATAATGGTTTTTTGTCTCAAACTCCATTCACTGAGACATGTTTTGCATTATTCCCCAATTTACGTTTATACACTCTATATATTCTCTGATTGGTATGTAATAATGCAATATAATTTATTCGTAGATTTTTTTTCTTTTTACGTCTGATTTCAGTCATGGGTTTTTATGAATATGTTACTCAATACGCAATTTTTTTCTTTTCTGAGATTCATTTTCTCATGACTCATGAAATATCTTATTTATTTTGATCATCAAAGACTCTCTTTTGTAACATTATCATTACAATGGAATAGTTTCTTTTTATCTGAGGATATTTCTTCTCCTTATAAATATCCTCCCCTTTGATGAAACTCATCCACAAATAAAATAATGATGTTCATAAGAATATCTCACAAGCATTCCAATGGTTATTTTTATTCAATGCCCATATATTTTGTTTGAAAAGTGTAACTTTTAATTCAGATATATTTCATTAATAACAACCTTAAATATCACATTAACATATTTGAAATTATAATATTATTATCCTTTTAAAAATGTGGGTATGAAAAAACTTTATTCAATGGCATTTTACATTTTCCACATGGACAGTTTAAAAAACATTTTCCTTCAATGTAAATTTATAAATACTTTTCAAATTATTCGATAGAAATTATTTTAATGTTATTTTCAACTCTATCAAGTTTATTTTCCAATGTTTTTAATTATAATATTTTTAGTTCTTACTACATGGTGAATTTTTTATGGATGAAACATCTTTTAGAAAACATAGATTGAATTTATCATTACACATCCATTTTTATTTTCAATGAGAAATTTTCTCTATGAGTTCAGGTTTCCCGAAATGAAATACTTAATATCTAAGTTTAATAAACTATTCCTTTTTAATTTTTTTTAATGGGAATTTTAATTTATTTTTTTCTAATTAATATTCCTAATTAATATTTATTTTTTCATCATTTATGTCATATTCCTGATGAAGGGTATTATTCAAATTATAATGTCTCACATATATAAATGTATAGAATATGAAATTGTGTTTTAAATATATTTTCTAATCCATCACTTATTTTCTTCCATGAAAAATAAGATAATGGTATAGACCTTTCTAAAAAAATCCCTTTCTCTATGAATTCCTTTTTTTTCAATAACTTGATTTAAGGGTGCTCAACTAGATGCTCAACACATCGATTTATTGGGGAAATTGTTTTCTAAATGGTATATCCATTTCCAATACAATTAATGTACCATATGCATAATTTATTTTCTAATTATTGTTAACCTATATTTTTTCTTAAATTTATTAGTTACCCACATATTTTCCATTATTTTATCATGTCTTATTTATTGATGAAATCATGAATTCCTCCTTAGAGAACCTCTAAAAATGTTTTAAAACCCATTTCATTTACCTTGTTATTTATGATTCATTTATTTAAATAATTTGGCACACTTAAGAATGATTTTTTTTATTTTTTTGGGTGCCCTAAGATATCACTCCATTGCATTGGTTAATGCCAAATCCTCATGATAATTTTTGTTTGGGGTTGAGGAGTGAACCTAATTTGTTTTATGGCCTCTAGTCTATTCCATTAATAATGATAATGGACTAGGGAAAAATCCTTGGTATATGATAATAATAGCCTTGGGATTAGTCCTCTTCATATGATTATGATAGTGTTTATGGTTTAACCACATTACCACAATTCCATGCCCTTTTATTATAATATTTAAATTTATGACTCTATGATATCATCAATATATTATAATCTCTCATACATATGGTCATTATGATTGTGATATCATCTTTTTTCACATGTCAATCATCTTCATATTTATTATTTCGTTATCCTTATAAAATCATTTACCTCACTTCTTCCTTTTTATTCCAATTCCCCATGTTTTGATATAATTTATTAGGTATTTAAATAATTTATTGGAGATTTTTAAGACTCATTATATATTAATTAGCTCATTATATAGTCTTAAAACTATCCATTATTAAATAAAACAAAAGATTTCAAAGATTTTTAATTTTATTAACACTTTAATATAGTAAAATTAAGGATCCATGGTTTTTAAATATGATATATATATTTTAATCTGAAATATGTATTAAAGAAAATGTTGTGATATATTTTTCTGTACGGGATTATTGTTAGTGTGTCCAGGGGTGCTATAATCTCAATAGTTACCAAAGATTAATTATCAATATAAATTTCAATAATAAATGTTCAAAGGGAAGATTAATTTTGAAAACATTCCATACATGATATAAACACCAAAATTCGTAGTGGAACTAGTGAAACTATTCATTCTACATTCATTTTTCAAATATTTAATGAATAACTTACTTAGATGTTTTTCTAATCAATTTTTCAGTATATATAGTTTATATTCTAATATATACCAAATTAATGGAAGGAAATAATAAAATTTGAGATGTGTACTTATTACTTTTGTGAAAAGACTCTATATTCTAAATTTAGCTTAAGTAATTTTTATTTATCGAATGCATCATCCATGGGTTATGAAATGATAAGAGATGGTATATAAGTGGATCTAAAAAAGAACAAGGTTTTTTGAAATGTAATAGAACATCCACTATATGAGGGATATATATTATTATTACACCATATTGATACCATCAATTATTTTTTATAAATATTTCAATATATTTAAATCTACTAACATTTATAGCACGGATGGGTTTAAAATTCCTCTATACATAGGAATACGATTATTATGTAATAGTTATAGTATGATTTATTACTAGTATAAAATTACTCATTTTAAACTATATTGGATATTGTATCTGGATATATAGCGATGTATCAAAAAAGGACTTAGGGTGTAGTTAGGGTTAGTCCTGAGTGGAAACTGCTGTGATCATGTATGAATGGGACTAGGGACTGAAACCAAGAAATTACATTGTGGGATTTATTATTCAAGAACTCATGCAGGTGCTTAAATTTGTTTGATGACACCAGTATGTCACTGGAAGTGTGACATGACATAGGAAGATGGTGATGTAGTAACGAAGAATAAAAAATTACCTTCGACCTATAAGTAATATAATGAATCTCCCTCTACCCAGATTATAATAGTTCATTACCTTTATAAGAAAAATTTTATTCTACAGAAGTATTATAAAACAATGTATGTAGGGTTTATCTATATACAAAAAATTAAAGTAATAAATATTCCCTTAGCAACAATTAAAGTACCATGATAAAAATTACATGGCATATTATTATGAGAAAGTAGTAGGTTAATATTTAAAATTACGAAATAGAACCACTAAATTGTTGGTTATTTTGTTTGTATTTTAAATCAAAGGATATTATAGTATATATTCATAGTGATAGAATTGAACATGATATAAAGGAGATGATTTTAGTTATTCAATTAATATGCATGGTCCAAACATTAAACCATGGGAAATTGAAAAAATTGTATTATGAACTGATCTACAATTTTCCAGATACTATATCCATGATTAGGATTAAAAGAGGCCAAATACTCATGTAGTAACTAATGATAGACATTAGAGTCATTTGGAAATTGGGAGGAATCTTATTATTCTAAAATGACTTATGAACCTTCAATTCACTGAAAGTGTAAGGGGAATAATAGGATGATATAGTGGAATAACATTTTCTATAGTTCAACCATGATAATGATGGAATTATAATATTTGGTAAATTACAATATATCACATAAAATTGAAGGATTTATTTGATGACACATATAGATAGTTATTCATTATTAATAATGGAATCATAATGATATATAAATATTTGACTCATATATATGGTTGTAAATTATAATAATATAGATGAAAGAGTATACTACATGATTCTTCATCTTCTATAAAGTTAAGGATTCATGATACAACACTAAGAGGATGAAAAAATAATTACCCATGATTTTATTGATGTGTGAGTTCAGGGCCATATATTTCATCATTTTAAATCCCATGAAATCTAGAAACTATAATTTCATTTGGGTTTTAGATAATGACTATACATAATCATAGAATTTATTTTTATTTTAAAAAATTTCCAAGATGGTCATATTCCTAGTATATATTATGGTTGTTTTATGGTTGAATTGTTTTCCAGTTTCAATTTTATTTCATCAACATTTTGAGGTTTATATTTAAGTTCTACAGAAGTATTTTAAATTAATAATAATGTGATGTTGATATTTTGAACAACATAGTAGCCTCAACTGATAGTAAATCACTGAGGGTCATTTAAAATCTGGAGGATATTATTAAATTTAATTTACTTTATTTAAAATTTGGTTTAGATCAATATATTCTTTTTTAATTGTTATCATATAATATTGGTTTCCATACAAGAATAAAAATATAACCAAATTTTTCTTTATAAAATAGATATGTTGAAATCCAACATTTTCGGAGGAAGGTTGAGATCATAAGTAATCAGGACCAAATCATTTTCATGAAAAGTAAAATTAGATTACAATAATTTCAGTACATATAAATATATCTTAAAGTTCATATAATCTATGAGATGATTATCATCAAATAGATTTGGTGTTTGGTGTTATAGAAAATTCATTACTACAATTGTAAAAAGGGAATAGGTTTGTGGTATTTTTGGGTTAGGAAAATAAAGTCCATATATTCATTAAACCTATCGAGAAACTCTATTATGTAGGGATGAAAGCTTATTGTCTTTCCCTTCCAAAAAACTCTCAAAAAGTACATGATTTATTTAATGATTAAATTATTTGTTAGTACATTCTATATTTATCACAAGTATTAAAATCAATGATCGCAAACCTAGAAAATGTTTTCAATTACATGGAAAAACTAGTAGATATATTTCATCATTAAGTCTATATAAATTTAATCAATACTACTAAACTCAACAATATTCTATTTTGAAATTATATGTTTGAAAAGTAACATGTGAAACATAACATAAAATGAGGCCAGGGCTATATATTATATTTCCATTTTTGTAGTGTGTACTTGATAACAAAAAATCCATGGGGATATAATCTAACACCCGACAATATAATTTAATGAATATTTTGAAAAAAATTTCTAGATGCAATGAAAACAATTAAAAAATTACATATTTTATTAAATTAAAATATTATAATTCATGTTAATCAGTAATATAATAATATAAAAAATATTAAACCTCGTTATTTAAATTGCAATACGATTAAAATAATAAGTAAATATAAATACCAAATATTTGAAATTTTCAACCTCTTATTTCACCATTAATATTATACCATAAGTTATAACAATAAGAAAAAAGTAAAAAATATAATCATTATTTAAATCATGAATATTGAATGAATAAATATCATGGTATGCATCAACCACCATGGGAAACTCATCCAATGTGTGAAGGTGCTTCAATACTAAAGATTGAGGTTGGATCACTATAGACTTTAATGCTTATGAAAGCTCCACATAGGCCTTTGGAGTTGAATATGTTTAATTATAATGGGGTGTATTCAAATCATGTAATAAAATCTATAGATTTCATTAATGTCCAAAAGAACTATAAATATTTTTTGAGTGAGGGACATGATTTTCTAGTGCACCCTACATTGAAACACAGCTAGAATGTTTGGGGAACATTTTTGGCTACCACGGATGTTGTAATGGAGGACCTCCATAATAAAACACATCCATAACCATTGTGATTATAGTTCCACTTCCAATACCTTATTTTTGTTCTACTAAAACTTCAACTTAGTGGAAAATAATTTGTAATAAAGGAAATATTTCCCTCCATATCCATTTTACCCATCATATCCATATTTAATATCTATCCATAGGTTGAAAGATTCATCATATATAAATGTTATCGAATGTATTTTCAAAAATTAATATAGATATTTCTTAGAATTTAGATGATCATTCAACATCAACAATATATAAAAATAAAGTAGCAATGCAAAATGATTGGTGTAATCCAAAACTGAGTGATTACCGAACTTTAGAGAGAGGAACTCAAAATAATTTACTATTATTAGACACTCTAGATATAAATTTAAAAATAATATTTTCTCGAAACCCTTACACAAAAAGTATAAGTTCCAGTTTCACTATACAATAGAACCCCACAACTATTTTGTGTGATCCTCGAGATTGATCATTGTGTGTTTCACTTTAATTCCTAAGGTGTACTAAAAAAATTTGTGTTTTGGAAAATCATGTCTATCCAGCCCTCAACATCGTGGGGTTAATTTGTAACCATACAAATGGGGGATTATCATGTAGTAACTCTAAATCTCAGTCTATGTCTTTTGCAGAACCTAATTAAACCTCAAAAACATGGATATGAACTATTGTTACATTCTAGATCACGGTATGAAATACATATATGATATCCTCTAAAAGACTCCAACCAAGAGGTGGATTCCCTTGAGAGGAATATCCTACTACACCATCATTTGAGAGATATGGATGAAAAATGAGATTAATTTATCTATATAATAGAAATTAAAAATACATGATCAAACAAGTGAATAATATCACTTTTAACCAGAAGATCAAAATAAGAAAAAGATATTACAGTCAAAACTCATAATCAGAGAGACTCATCCCAACATCCCTTTGTGATGTAAGGATATTCATGAAATGGGATATCCAATACCTCTCTAAAACTAACCTCTAATGTCCCATCAATCCAAACTCATGTCCACTAACATACCATTACAATGTATCTACCTCCTATAATATAATATTCTCCAGACCATGCTTGGAAAACCCATCCAAATGGGCTCTGTATCGAACCCCACTAAGACTTGAAGGCCACCCCAAATTCCCAGGGTATGGAGACAAAACATGGAATCAAAGAAAATAAGAGGGAAAATTCCCCTCAACCAGAGATAGGATACATGGCCTATATAAAAAAGCATAACAATCTATTTGAAAGTAAATATTCCAGAATAAAAATTTCCAACAATAGTTACACAAACAAAAGTATCATGAAAAAAAACCACATTTATATGTCTAAATATAATAATTAGTAAAACCCATTATATCCAAAATCTAATATATGTGATATGTGGTCTATCCCCACCATCTCACCACCGATTACCCATTCCCTCCTAGAATAATATCACCACCACACTACAATACCTTTACCATTACTACATCATACAAAACAAGATATACACACCCCGAAGGGAGTGTGTATGTTGTGACATAAATTGGATCAGTAGGTTCTATCCATGTTTTTTCACATAAATTCTATACACAATAATTCTAATATGGGCATATCAAATGAAAACCTGGAATGACGAGTAGTTAAATAGTTTTATATCCGAAGCATGATAAACAATTCCCCATTTTAAAATCATTTCCAAAACTAGGTAAAACAATTTCATATCATAATGTACATAATCCATTTACATCATTTAATACATGTATCATATCATATCAAAAAATTATTACAAAGAATATAGAAAAAGTAAAACACACAAATTATGTCATGTGACCACGCTAGCTTGGTTACTCGTACCTCAGACTCAATGAAAGATAATTCCACACTCATGGATCTAAATCCCACAAATCCAAGTCTAGGGAATAGAGAAAAAAATAGAATGTGAGCCACCTAAAATTTCTGTTATATTCTTAGAGCCAAAATTATCTATAATATAGAATTGGATTTGTGTACCAAAAAGTGAAACCCCTTACAATAGAAATGGATGAGGCCAATTATGACACTTTCTACTTAAGTACCAATGTCTCCCATGCTAAAAATATATCAAATCAATTTAAATGGGATTTAAAATTTAACATTAAATTAAATAAAACCCATATATGTCTAAATATTTCATTTAAAACCCATTTCTCAATGAATTTCAAATTTCATTATAATTATATTTTTTATCACCAAAATTATGGTAAACCCATAATTTCACAAAACCAATTTACTCAGGAAATTAATTAGAACAAAATTAATGATAATTCTAATGACCCGGAAACTCTATCAATGAAATTTACCTTCTTTTGTATATATAGTTTAGATCACATAAAATTTCTTATAGAACACAATATAAACATAATAAATGATTAATGAATGAAATAAAAGGTACTTATATATGTTATGGAACCTATATTGATGAAATAGTATGTTGGCATTATGAATAGTAATATGATCCTCATAAATAGTAAACAAGAGTAATGAATAGTCACACTACCCATAAATGTCTAAATAAAATTTAAGCACCTTATAAATGAATGTATCATATAATATTATCATTTTATAAATAAATAAATATTTTAAAATTTGTTAAATTAAGTGTTTTTATTTTTGTAAGTCATAAATATTTAATTGAAAATTTATAATTAATAAAATTATTTGAAAAGAAAATTAATTTTTATAAAATGTATACGTAAATTAAAAAAAATTCTTCTAACTTTAGAATAAATTTGTGACACCATTGTTAATTTTTAAAAGTGTGATAAAATCAATTATAGATTTAAAATGTGTACATTTTGAGTAAATGAAGGTTTTAATTAAAAATTAAATTTCTCATATTTAGAAAATTATTGTCATAAAATGGTGTTAATTTTTAAATTCTAAAAATATAAAAATGTTTAGGGTGAAGTTTTGGGATTTTTGTAAAAAACATGAATTATTTGGTGAATAGTACAATATGATAATTTTTGATAAATGATAAAAAAAATGATTTATTGAGTCATAGATGATGTATGGAAGATGATATCACCCTTGGATTGAAATAATATTCTTGTGTGACTATATTCAATCAAAATAATAAACATTATTTATTATCTTGAGAAAATAATAAAATAATGAATAAAATAACGAGAAATCACCCCACTCTTCCACTATAAATACCACCCTTAACCTCACACATTCTATTATTTGAGCATTTTAAAATTTATACCCTAGACTCTCCCCCATATCTAGAATATCGTATTGTAACAAATGACCAAAACTTATCCCCTTATCTATATTCTCAAGGAGGAGTATTCAAGAGGTAAAATCCATATCCTCTTCACTTTAATTTATTTTCAAGTTCTTTTGTTTTATTATTCTCTCCCAAACACCTCTATCCAAATGATATTGATAACATGTGTATCATCTATATATTGTAATTATATCATGTTAATGAAATATACATCCATAAATTCTTCTTCCCTCTCTCTCTCTTTCTTTCACTTATTTAAACATGAAATCATTGTTTGTGAGGTGCCGATTTGCAGCTTTTATGGATGACATATTTTCGTTCTACAATTTCTCCTCCAAGGATGATTATGAATCCATTTTTAGGTTAAAATCATATTATAATATAGGTATTAAAACAAATTTAATTTTCTATAACTGTTATATATACAAAATATTAATATGTATGAAAAAACAAGTTCATAATTATCAAAAACAACCAAAATAGTCTAAATGATTAACACTAATGTTTTATCTAGTAACTAAAACACATTCCATATAAAAAATGAATTATATACCCATTTAAAGTTATACGTGGTAATTAATATCCCCAAAATATATTTGGTTTTCATTTTCTATAAAATCACTATAAGGTTATGTGGGAACTACACATTCCAAAAATGATATTCCACAACCCACAATGTCCCAGAATTAAAAAAACAACCAAACCCCATGGAATTTCAAACATCAAAATGGAATACCCAAAGCCGTTAAATTCAAAAATTCAAAAACCTCCAAAGGGTAGAGTTACAAGACAACAACTTCTATGAGAGTACTGAATCATCCATCAAGACACTTTACCCATTGAGTCTCCATCATCATCAACTGTGTCAGTCAAGTCCCATCTCCATCCATCATCATCATGAGACCCACAATCATCATCACCATCCTCACCATCATTGTCTTAGTTATCCAAACACAACCAAAGATTCTAAAAAAATGGATCCCATTGAAGTTGTCACAAAAACCCCATTACTGTGTCGTCACAAACTATAAAAATCCAATACAATGCCACAGAAATCAAAATATACTCGAAATCGAACTGTCGTGAACAACAACATTTACCACCATAGAAAAAACACCAAAAAAGGGGTCGAAAAACAAAAAACCAAAATTGAACCATGAAGATATCCATAAAAACCTCATAAAGTGGAAGAGAAACCGAAAAAACATCATACATACAAACCAAATCACAACACATTAGGAGAACCATCGGCAGCAACATCCCACCACACAAAACATTTGTGGAGCCATTGCTCCAAATCTGACTCAGAAATGATATGCAAGACTTCATGATAGGCCAAGGATTTGAATGGCCTAGGGCTCTGAACAGTGGAATCATGGGGATGAAGAAACCGTCATCCAAAGAAAAGAAAGTGAAAAAAAATGTAGCACCTAAAACCCCATGGCCACTGAACTGCTTTACCTAAAACAATAGTGTATCTATCACTCCCCATCCCACCTTGAAAGGCATGGTGGAATACGATGTTAGAGCAAGGTAGAAGCCTTTATGTCCTTCAATATAGACAACCATCATTGTTACCAATTGATCTAGCATGTTAGAAAAAACAATGAAAAATGAACCATCATTAAGGATGAGAGTCATAGTTGGTGAAAAGAGTGGCACAAAAGGAGGATAGAAAGAAGAAATGGAACCGATATGGGACACCAACCCAGAATCTGAGGGTTTCTGATGGAAAACTTATGTGAAGATAATAGGGGAAGGGGAAGAGCCATGAGATAAGGGATCTATAGTTCACATAAATGTTCATTAATATCATATATATTTAATTATATATAATTATACCCATTTCACATGAACTTCCACACTTATACACAAGTATGAAGATCGTGAAACCCAAGGAAACTAACTCTACCTTGAAATAAAATTAGATCTTATAACTCATAAAAAAAGACATAAATTAACTAAATAAAATTATAATAAATCAAATACATGTATTATTGGTTTTGAATTAATAATTAATGGATTTAATTTGTTTGTCCTAGATGGAATGGTCGAGTACATAACACATTATGACCTAAGGTAAGGGATTTCTTCATGAGCCTTAATTTTTATTCAGGTTGTGATTTATTCCTCTAAATAGTAATTTTATTCTTCTTTAAATTTATATAATTCTTATAGATTATGTCTATAAATTCTAAATTCATGTATAAAGATAATTTCATCTTTTTATTTTTACAATTACATGTATTACAAAGGATCCCTTCTCAATCTTTCTGGATAGGCAACCCCGCTGAAAGGGAACATATCCATTTTTACCCATTTTCAAGTATCATGAATAATCAGTTTTAAGAAAATATTAATTCTATAAAATCACATATTTTTATAAAAAACAAATTTATATAATTTCTTTTGTTATATGATTATTTTTTCAAAATAACTCTACAATGCATAGTAAAGAATTGTATTTCTCTCAAGGATTCCACAAGGATTTTATAAAAGTATTTCCATCTATTTCAACTACTTGTCGATTATAATGTGTAATTGGGATTAATCTTCCATGAATTCATATATCATATTTAATTGAATGTTTTATGCTTAGATAGACTATGGATTTTCTATCATGATACCATACACCATATTACTCTAAATGGTACGTTATTATGTTTAGAGATTGGGGAATGTAATGTATTTTTCATATAATTGTTTCAATACAAATTTATATGTTTATTATGTTTCACCTCTATAATATGAAGAATTATTTGGATGTAGTCAGTATCGGGTGGGGCATTCTATACCCCCTTGGTGCGTCAGTATGTCTCATGAGACAGACTAGTTTAGGAATTCTCTATCGTCGTACCCACTTGTGTGTGGTGTCTTGGGTGAAGACTAGATGATGTTTTTATGATGTCAAACATTATATATTTTATTATTGTATTGTTATTATTTAATATTCCATGTGATTATTAGAATCATATAATATCCATGGGTAAGTTTCATTTTCATGTGACTATTTATATGGAATTATTTATTCAGTTTCTATTAATTCCATATAATGCCCATTTTCTTCTTTTAATATAAAGTGTTTTTAGTTATTCACCTTGACTTGTTTAATATTTTTAGCTTCCGCTACATTCATTCCTCTAATGATAATTATAGATTATCCCTTT
Source organism: Viscum album (assembly GCA_963277665.1). NCBI lineage: Eukaryota > Viridiplantae > Streptophyta > Magnoliopsida > Santalales > Viscaceae > Viscum > Viscum album. The sequence goes on along the minus strand of OY728162.1, from coordinate 1,387,630,882 downwards.
ATTAATTATATTTTTTCCAAGATGCCAAGATGAATTTTATGAATGACATGAAAAGAGAATCTAAATAATAAGTGTGTTTTCAAATGTGTCTCTATGATGTTTTTGATTTCAAGTTATAATGTTACACTTATGTATACATCCTATTTTACTATGCTACTAAAGTATTATGACCTTCGGGGCGTGTCTTCCTTTTTTATATTTTAATGTAATGAAGTAAGACACTGGCTCTAGGCTAATAGGATTATGTTCATTAAAGTTCATATTAGAGGAATTTAGTAGAAACCATGGAAACTAGATTTAGAAATAATATATTTGCGATCACAACACTATGATACACTTTCATAATAATAATAGAATCACATCCTATAATTTTGGTAAGGTATATATTATGTGTATATTACTAGAAATACATCCATGTTTTCATAATACAAGTGGACATGGTTATATCCTATATGTTCCTAGGGATAACATCTCTGTCACGGTGTCTCGAGCCTAACTCGGGGTAACCTAGTACACCACAATAGGCCTTACTATACAACTAGATCAACACTCCATTGGGATATTTTTAGGGTAATTCCCATTTTCATTAAAACCCATAATGAAGGATTTATAAGTAAATATGTCCCTAATGAAACCCTATTTATGATATCCAAAATAGTTAGGAATAAAACACCAATTTATGTTACCTTTTTTTCTTCTTTGACATTATACATTATGTTTCATAACATGATCTTTTGTATGCAATTTTTTCCAAATTATGCATACTAGAGGTAATGGAAACTATATCAATTCATATATCCCATATGGGGATTTACCCTCAATGATGGATAATTATTTCATTATTGTAGATGTGATTGTGGTTGAGAAACTTATAACTTTACTGTGACAACATAATCTTATTGTGAACAATATACGTACATGTTATGACCATCTTGATTCACAATGTGGAGGAGAAAATTTAGACCGATTTTTTAAAAACAACCTCCATCATTCAATGGGATTAAAAACCCATTTGTAGATGAAAAGTGTATAACTTCATATGAGAAGATATTTCTCTCTTGTGGAAGTAAAAAAAGAGATATGTTTTCAATATAGTTTATCATATGTTAGGAGATATAGATCAATGGTGGGAGCTAATTGAAAACCTAAAAGAGGAGGAAGCATTTAAAAATATGGCATTGTGGGATTTTAAAGACAGACTCGTAGAAATTTTTTTTCTCACTGACAATGAGCATATATGGAATAAGAATTAATGAATCTAAAGAAAAAGGAGGACAATAATGTTTATATATATGAATCCAACTTTAAAATGTGAGAAAGTAATTTCATATACTATATACATAATCAAAGTAGCAATTATGAGGAATTATTTTATGGTATAAAACCATTCCCCCAAAGAGCAATGGTCTCCCAAAACAACTCTCATATAATGAAAAAGTCTAATCAGCAATCAAGACATTAAAATAATTTTATAAGTCTCATTAATTTAAATGGTAAAAAGAGAAGAAGAGTGTCTCTAAAAAATATGGAAAAGAAAGTAATCAAATGGGTTTTAAAGGAAGATTTGACTTTCTACTCGTCAATAATTATGAAAAAAGAACCCCAGTACTAACCGGAAGGGAATGAGAGTCTGTTACATATTTGTAGAAAAATGATAAAATTCCCTTAATTGTAAGGGAAAGAATGAATCTATTAATGTTCCATTTTATACATGTAAAAATATGGGACATTATTCACAGTAATTTCTTAGATGTTAATAAAACAATCCCCAAAAAGGCTAATATAGTAAGGCCATTTTTATTTGATCACAACTACTGAGGTTGAAGTTCCTAATAATGTATTGATAGGTACATTAATCATTTAATTAAACTTTTACAATTCATTATTTAATTCCGGGTCATCATATTCTTTTATATCTTCCCAGTTTTCGATGAAAATTATATATTTTAATTTTATTTTAATAAATTATTTGTTATTAAAAAGTCTTAATGAAAGTATCATTAAAACAATGATGTCTCAATCTTTCCCCATTATAACACATAAAGATGCTTTAGTTACTGAACATATCATCATCACTAAGGAATATTTTGATATTATATTCATTATGGATTGGAATTCAAATTAGTATGAGAAAATATATTAAAATAAGAAGGAAGTAAAAAAAATTAGAATGATGTAGATTCCCTTATCTTTAGAGGAGAAACCTCACCATCTGATTCTTTTCTAGATTCACCCTCAGTAGTTGCAATGAATTAAATTCTTGGGCTAGAAGAGAATGCAATATCTATGGGTTAGGTAATAAATATTATAATTTATGATGTACCAATTGTGAAATAATACATAGATTTATTTCTAGAGGATTTACATGTACACCCATCATAGGAGAAATTTATGTTTTATATTGATTTAATTCATGGTACAAGGCCTATATCAAAGAGTACTTATAGAATGTGAACAGTTGGATTAGTAGAGTATAAGTAACAACTAGATAAGTGTAGTAGTAAGGTTTTTATTCACCCTAGTGTTTCCCCATGGTGATCTCATGTTCATTTTGATAAAGAGAAAGATGAATCTATGAGATTGTGCATTGACTATATGGAGATAAATCCTATTACGATAATCAAAAAGCATCTTCTACCACAAATTGATAATTTTTTATCAACTTCAAGGATCCCAATAATTTTCAAGGATTCATATTCCATCTAGATTTTATCAATTGTGTGTGAAGAAGGAAAATATTCCAAAGCTAGCATTTTAATTAAAGTATGGGAATTATGAGTTTACAATAATTCTATTTAGACTGACTAATGAACCTTTTATTTTCATGGATATAATGAATATTGTTTTCATGACATAACATGATAATTTTTTTGTGTTATTTATTATTGATATCAACTGATAATACAAAGTCATCCAACATTGTGAGAATCACTTGGTCATTTTTATGTAGACTATTAGAAGAAATGGGTTATACTAGAAGTATGGATAGTGGGAATTCTAGATTCAAACAGTTCTTTTCTTTGAAATATTGTCTCTATGGATGAAATCGTAGTCGATACTATGAAGACAAAGGAAATTCAGGAATGTCATATACAGACAAACAAAACTGAGGTACGAAGTTTAATTGGTTTAGTAGGTTTCTATCAGTGTTTTGTTTTGTACATTTCCCAATTAGGTAACCCATTAATGAAAATTACACATAAAAAGGTTATTTTCAGGGAGACAAAATAATTCTAAGAATGTCTTGAAGAATTGAATATGAGTTTACTAAATTCTCATATCATTAATCTATCCTTGTAAAATTCCGGTGTTGTGATTTATTGTGATGCATCGAAGAAATGACTTCGTTGTGTCCTCACGTAGAATGATAAATTTATTTCCTTTGAATCAAGATAGATGAAAACTTATGGATCAGAAGATTTTGAAATAAATATTCTCACACAAAGAACTCCACATGTGGAAAAGGTTATGGATCAAGCAACTATAGGATTATTATTTTACATTCAAAATCACATGGGGAAGGAAACTAATATGGATGATTTATTATGTAGGAAGGATCATGGTCTCCTGAACAAAATTAATATTGACATGGATCCTTTTTAAATTGAACTAGTCAATATGGATATGGGAATTATTGAAGATGGCTAAACATCACTACATATTAAATTGGTCTCCCAAACATTTTTATTAGAAACATTTAAATGTTCTTAGATTTATGATGGGAATCATCAAGAGAGAATTAAGGCCATGAATGATTGTATGTTTCTAGATATCATGTGTGATGATGGAATTCTGAAATTCGAGATGATGATATGTGTTCCCTCTATTACTAACCTAAAAATTAATTTATTGGATGATTCCCACAATTCAAATCTCACTATACACCTTGGTAGAAAAAATATATAGAGACATTTGAAGGAAAAATTATAAGTGGATAACATAAAATGGGAATTTTCTAAACATTAATAAATATGTTTAGTCTGTAAACAAGTGATGTTTGAAAGACAACATCCTAGTGGAGTAATGAACCCTCTACCTATTCCTACATGTAAATGTGATGACATAATTATGTATTTTTTCAATGGATTACCAAAAAATCTCAAATAAATATTGATTCAATATGGGTAATAGTTGATAAAATTACCAATTATGCACATTTCCTTGCTATAAGGGAGGATCTTCCAATGGAGAACCTTGTACGGGAAAATATTAATAAAATTTTAAGGAATCATAGAGAACATATCTCAATTGTGTTTGATGGAAGTCCATGATTGAAATAAGTATTATAGTAAAGTATTCGAAATTATTTGGATACTGAGTTCCAATTATGTAGTGCTTATCACCCTCATATTGATGGACAGTCAGAAAAGATGATCCAAAATTTAGATGACATGTTAATATCATGCACACATTATTTTTAATGTATATGGGATAAGTATTTACCTTTGGTATAGTTTTCCTACAATAATAGTTTCCATTCTAGTATTAAAATGGATATATATGAAGAATTTTAAAGAAAGAGATGTCATACACCAACATGTTGGGATGATGTTGGTGAAAGTAAGTTTCCATGCCCAATACATGTGGAGGAAACAACAACGAAGGTGAAATCAATTGAAACCCATATCAAAAAAACTCAAAGTAGGAAAAGGAGATACGTTGATTATTGAAGTAATGATTTGTAATTTCATGTGGGAGACTGAATAATCTTGAATGTATCCCAAAGGAAAGGTGTTATATGTTTAATAAAGAAAGTGAAATTGAGCACTATATAAATTTTCCCTTTTGAAATTATGGAGAGAATTGGAGCTATGGATTATCATTTGGAAAATACACATAGCCCTTATATAGTAAACTATGTTTTCAAATCTCTTTATTAAGTAATTACATGGAATACCCAACACATGTACTCACTTCTAAAGGAAAATAATTGGAACCTGATTTATCCTATAGTTAACAGCCTATCCGGATTCTGGACACTAAATAACAGGTGTTTAGGAATCAGAAAACACTCTAGTTAATTTTAAATTGAAACATTTATAAAATTGAATTAGCGATGTGGGAGCCTGGGAAATTTTTATTTATAACTACACAAATCTTTTTTTGGGTTACTATTTAGAAATTTCAGTGATGAAATGTTTTGTTAGAGGTGAGTATGTAATGATCCAGAACTCTCTCAATGAAATTTACCATCTTATTTTTATATAGTATTGACAAAATAAAATCACATATTGATCATAATAAAAACATCATGAATAAATAATGAAAGAAAAAAAATGTATTGATGGAAGTTAAGGATCCTAAACTGATAAAATAGTATATTGGCCATACCAATAGTAATGTAACATTTATGAATATGAAATTGGAAAAATTAATAGTCACATCAATCATTAAAGTATAAATATAGTCTAAGGACCTTATAAATTAATGTATTATATAATTATTTCATTGTATACATAAATCAATATTTTAATATTTGTTAAATTATCTATTGGTGTTTTTGTATGTCATAAATAATTAATTAAAAATTTATAATTAATAAAAAACCAATTTTTCTTCTTCAATTTCTCCTCCAATGTAACACCTTAAGGTTTTAAAAATAAATTTTAAATTCATGAAACTTTGTTTTATGTAGATATTTATAAATATCATTTAAACATAATTTTTCTTCTTTTATGTTTGAAATTTGGAAAAATAATCATCTAAAATTCTGTTCAGTATGTTATTTGGAGTCTGATGGAACCAACATGATATTTGGTGAATTGTAGAATACCCTTATGGATAGTAATATGAATATTAATGTAAACCTAATGAATAGTAAGTTGTATTATTATTTTATTTTCTTATGTTTTTAAGATAATGACATCTTGGTTAATTATTCACTATGATCTAAAAGCAGTTATAGAATTAAAATTATTAATTTTATAATAATGTATGATTTTATTTAAAAATTAAATTAATAATATCTAGATATTATTTTAAAAAATGGAGTTATGTTTTTAATTCTACACATCTAAACATGGTTAGGGTGATTTTTTTTGAATTTTATGAAATTGTTGAATTTATGATGGATAGTGAAATATTGTAAAATATCACATTTTCAAATTATAGGTTAAATACTCTATTAATTACATTATAAGTGATGTAAGACAAATTGGATTGAACTCAAATTCCATTATTATAATTTGGGGTCACATAAATTAAGACGATTCATAGTCTTGACCCAAAAAATATAGTAATGATTAAAATAATGTAAAATTCCTACTCTCCTCCTCTATAAATACCACCCACCTTACCCACTTCACAACACACCTCTGAATCCTTGAGCCTTACCAATGTTCTACCCAATACTCATCCAAATGATATTACCCACATCCTATACCTTATGGTCTCACAAAAAGGCTTAAATGAAAGGCTTTAAGAATAATCTCAAGGGGAAGAAATCAAGATGTAAACCTCCTCTTTTGTTCCCTTTTGTTTATTTTTCATTTTCATTTATATTCTTATTCATTCCACACCTCCAGTTATCCAATAATAATGAATGATAAATGATGTTACATATTCTTGATTTCATCATGTTTATGGAAGACTCACCATTATACTTCTTCTCCACACCGACATATTAAAGAAATTAAAACATAGTCCATGATGTGTCAGTTTACCGACATCATGGATAATGTGATTTCATTTTCAATTACATCCATCAAGACTGGAAGTGAAACATTTTTTATGCTTGAACCAGATTATAATTTATGTATTATATATTTTATAATATTTGAGAATCATTTTTTACACATGTTATGAACTTATAAAACAAAATGAGTTCATTATGATCGAAGAATCGCCAAAATGACCTAAATAAATATCAATAATGTTTTAACTTATGAATCATCCTCATGTAAGAATAAAAAATGATAAATGGAATAATTTATGGTTATATAATTATGTAAAAACCATTCAATTCCAATTCTTATGTTTTACTACAAATTGAAAATAATATCCATCCTGATTCGATCATGGAAATCAGGTAAAAACCCCACCCAAAATAATGCAATGAACAAAATACTAACAAATAAAGGATCAAAAGATGTAATTAAATGATCATATATGGTATTATAAAGATGAATATGTTTCTTTAATATAAAATTAACACTATATTGACTATTATATTGGGGTATTAAATGATATAAAAGTAAGAAAAACCTGAGGTGTGAGAATTATTAACCAAATTTCCAATCTTATGGTTAAAATTATACATCATTATTTTTGTGGAATTAAAATTGTTTGTGAGATGAATTTTTTTATATTATGTTGAATTTTGTTTATATATAGTATGTATAAATAATCCATCAACTTTATGAAGTCTCACATAAATTATATGATATTTATAAGGGACTTTAATTTTAGAATCCTCTTCTTAAATTTTTTTATAAAAAATTTCAACGAAATGTTTTTATGAAATTATTCATGTTGTATGATTTTGTTATGGTTTTTTAGAATTTATTATGATATAGTTTGAGACCTATATTTCCATCCAATTCATTGGGGATGTGTATGTTGGAGGTCGGCCACATGGTTACTCCAAGTGTAACTACGTTGGTTGCACAAATAATAAGGTAGTTATGGGGGTTTTAAATTATAAGGTGGCTGAGATGGATAGAAGAATATGTATATAACACCCCAATACATCTTTTGGGTTCAATTTATGTTCTTATGTTTTTTGGGGATCTTTTGTAAATGACATGTTTTATAAAGTAAATATATTTGGGTGACATGTATGTCTTTTGAAAATAAATTTTATACATTACATGTATTCATTAACTAATGTGTTATTTCCTTATTTTTATATCCCTTAATAAGATTTTTGTTCTTATCCAATATTTTTAAATGATCTTCACAGGTTATAAGGATGTGTAAGAAAAAGAAGGAATACAAGTTAAATGTTTGATGAATTGTAAAAGAAATCATCTTTTTTTTTTATATGTTTTATACATTGGATGAAATGATAACAGTTTTTATAGTATCCACTATATATTATTGTGTAATGTTATGAATGTATTGTGTACCAATTCACTAATTATATAAACTTGAAAAGATCCTCAAAGTGGAAGGTAGTGATTTCTAAACTAAATTCAATATTATCTATTTTAATAAGGTCGGGTATTATATTTGATACTGGTAATGAAAATATTATTATGGATAAAACATTCTATAATATATTTATTACAAACTATTAAATATTTTGGAACCAGTTTATATACATAATATTAATTCATATTACAAATAAGATTGTAATTATTGAAAAACCACCAAAATAATCAAAATAAATATCACTAATAATTTTTCTAATGAATCATCCACATACCATATAAGAAATGATTTATTTAACCATTTAATCTTTTAGATGTTCATTTATATCATATAAATTAAATTATGGAGAATTTTTCTCATTCCACAAGAACTTCTATACCCATATACAAGTATACCGATCATGAAAACAAATGAAATGAACACTCCCAAGAAATACAATTTGATCTTATAACTCATCAAAAAGATAATAAATGAACTTAATAAAATTATAATAAATCAAAAACATGAATATATGTTTCTTAAATAAATAATTAAGGGATTTAATTTCATTATACATGAGGTTATGGTCAAGTACAGAAAACATTTGAACCTAATGTAAGGGTTTTCTTCCCAAACCTTCATTTTCATTTGGGTTATGATTTATTTCTCTATACACCAATTTTATTCTTCATTATTTTTATAAAAATAATCTAAATTATTTTTATACATTCCAAACTCATGTATCAAGATTATTTCGTCTTTCGTTTCTATAAATTACATGTTTTCCAAAGGTTCTTTTCTATATCATTTCTGATATGCAAGCCCGGAAAACGGAAAATGTTGGTTTCTTACCCATTTTCTAGTACAATCTATAATCTCTATTAGGAGAACATTATTTCTAAAAAAAAATTATATTTTTTCATGAATAACTAACATAGTTTTATTCTAGTTTTATAAAAATATGTTTCCAAAATAACTCTTTTTTGCAATGTAAAAAGAGTGTTTATCTGAAGGATTCGCTTTGGGTTTTAAAAAGTATATTCAAATTTCTCAACATCCAAGTTGAATTAGATGTTTAATTAGGATTAGTGTTCAGTGGTATCATCAATAATATTTTTTGATTTTTTCATGATTATTTTGATTATGGATGTACTACCATGATTCTATTCCCCATATTACTCTGAATGGCCAGTGATTATGTTTACTAATTGGGGAAAGTTATTTACATTACATATATTAGATTCAATAGGAATGTGTATGGTTGTTTTGTTTCAAATATTTCATATTAAGAATTAATTTTACATAGTAAGTGTCTTTTGGGGCTCGCTATGGCCCCTTAGTGCATCAGTAGATCTCATGAGACAAACAAGTTGGGGTATTAGATAACATCTTACCTAATTATATTTGGTGTCTTGGTCGAAGACTTGATGGTTTGTTTATGATTTATTACATTATTCATTTCCTCTTTATGATATTAGTATTATATATTCCATGTGATTATTACACTAGAAGAATATCCATAGGTAATTAAGATTTTTATGAGATTATTTATATGGCGTTATTTATTCAGTTTTTCCTTCCATATTTTGATCATGTTTTTGTTTTAATAGCAAGTGTTTTTTTATTCACGTTTCCTTATGGATTATTTTTATCTTGCACTGAATTATTATCCTTAATGTCCATTATAGTTCACCCCATTATTTTGTTTATTTTCCCTATGATTCTTTTATTAATATTATGAATGACCTGCACAAATAATCTAGAAGATTAATAGGGTTTTTAGAAGGGGTCTCTATAATGAATTTTATTTCATGTTGTAACGTTGAAATTATGTTTGTAACTTTTTTTCAAAGATACTAAACAATTAGGCCTTTTGTGATGTGTCTTCCTTGTTTATATTATAATTTAATAAAGTTAGGAATGGATTTAGGTTACTATGGTTAGGTTTTTTATAGTAATCAATTTAATAACTAATTTAATAAATCAAGAAAATTATTTTTTAATCCCACATAACCTAGAGACTGAACCACAAAACTCAAACTTGAGTCTCACAATGACCACAAAGGTACCTACACACACCAAATGAAAAGTGCTGAATTTAAATTAAATAAAGGATCTAACATTTATTACCAAATATTATAATCATTTTTCATGAAGAATAAGTGTCGTGGGATACTGTAGATCAACACATACCTATGGAAAAACCTACACTACACCACAACTGACTTCAAAACCAACCGATGGAAGGAAAGTACACAACATAGAAATAAATTATATAAAAAACATCACATTTTCCTATATCCATTATTTACAAAAATTAACATTTTCAAAATGAAATAAGTAATATGAAAAGAGAAGAAAATGATCACACATAATAAAAGTGGAGTAACCCATAAAATCAGAGTGTAAAGAGTTAGTTGGAGAATCTTTGAAGAGATAGATTCACCCAAAATCACTTGGAAAAGCCCTTGGGTTATAGGGAGGAATTAACAGAATAATGGGATATTGGTTAGGAATGAAAAACATTCAATATTCTAGAAAAATAAAGATTCATTATGTGATTTATTGATTTACTATGTGAAATTTTGGGATGTCCCGCACACTAAAAAACAAGTCACTGTGATATGAATTTTTTTTCCTATTTCATGACATGAACAATAAAAAAAATTGTATAAGATTAGTGTCCTAAACCAAAATTTATTTGATTCTTCCGATGATTTGTTCACAGTGAGAATAATCAATTCATATAATTAACCTACTCTTATTTCCCTTTTTTATTTCCTTTGTGTTATCAAAATCCTTGGATTCCTAAAACATACCTCACCCCATTTAATAATAACTTATATAATGCATCAAGTGATAAAATGAGTAATACATTAAAATTTAGGGTGTTACATTTGATACCCATTATTAATGTTTTTTTCTTGTAAAAAATGTGAGGAAAACATTTATTTAAGCGTGAGAGAATACAAGATCCCATGATTTTAGTATATATTATTTCATATAAATAATAATAAGTTTGGTATTTCTATTCACATATAGTAAACAAAGGATATGGTACATTATTAAATTAAAATAATGTTACCCATATGGACATTTTGGTAACATATAATATATTTATATAGGATATTAAACATTAAAATTCATTTAATTTTAAATTTTTGAGAAATAATATTAGAATGAATTAATTTTGAAAAAAGGAATATTTTAAATAAAAGTTGTTGATAATTCAATTTTTATCTAAAATTTTAATATAAAATATAGCTTTTAGAAAAGTTATGTAAAATTTTAACTTTTTTTTCATTTATAAATCACATTTACCATATAATTAGTTATTGGAAATTTTATGAAAATATATTCTTCAGTTAAAATTTATGTAATTACAGCAAATAATATTTTTTCCTCACTTTAACAAAAAAAATTATTTATGATTAAGGAAATTAATACATTATGTGTTAAAATATTAAATTAAGGAATATATAATACACTTAAAAATATTATTTGGATATATAAAACCCATGAACAATTTTTAAAACTATGTAAAAGTTTTCTTTAACAAATAAATTTTTTTAAATATATTTCATTATATTAATTTTTGGTAACAAAAAGTTTATTTCATGATTTCAATGTCACATAACATTAATTTTTTTAAAATAAATAAATTATTCTCCTGAGAATCAAAATTCATCATAAATTTCTCTTATACATAAGGTTAAAAAAATTTAAAATGCTTTTTTTGTATTAAACGTGTTTAATTTAAAATAGTATTTTCTCATGTTTTTTAAATAATCACTTTAAATAGAGGGAAAATATGGATTCAGTACGTATTAATATGGTTTGAAGGGTTCTCTTCAATTTTTTGTAATAAAATAACTGATATTATTAATACTTACATAAGAGTAATAAGTGTTTGAATGACTAATATAATGTTTCTCGACCATTCATATGTTTAAAAAAAATATACCTTATAGGAAGACTTAGTAAGGATCTAAATTATTACCCATATGTCTCGCCATCTTTTACACATCTAACACACCAAGTATTCATGAACCCCCATTTTTACACCTCACTAGACATTCTTTTACAGGGAAATTTCCATTATTTTATTTAAAAAAGGAGATCACTTCATACAATTCCATAAAACACATCCCATTAAAATTACATGTTCAAACATAGACCATATTTTCTTCCTAAAATACTCTCCCAAAAAATATATCATTTTACCATTTTTAATTATTTTAAGCCCTTCATTCCTAGGGAATGTTTCGTTGAAATCTTAGACTCTGACATGAGTGTTTAGTCATCTTATTAACTCTATTCATAAAAAATGTTATTATTCTTATCATCCCAAAAAAATATTAAAACAATATATTAAACATCATTTAATCAATTATGATTCATTATATTTATTTGACAAAAACATTCCATCCCATTTATCCACTAAGAAAAACAAAATCATTGATCATGTGTTCTATATAATACCACCTCCACAGTGTGATACAATTCATTTTCCATTATAGACCTGTATATATAGTATAAATAATTTGGTAAACAAATAGTTATTTTTTCACATTATATATATAATAAGTCATCAAATTTTACATTTACCATCATTATATTCATTCGTTGAAGAAGGATATTTTAAATCATGTGTATGTGTGGACTACAACATCCATGAACAACACATCTTATTTGTATTAGACACCTAAAATGGATGGACATAGAAGTGAAATTAATTAAATATATTATTTTAATTACATTAATTTGTTTTTGTTGATAAATAAATTTAATTTATACCTACTTCTTGTTTTATGGGAAATAAAATTTTCGCTCTTGTTTATAAGAAGGTTACTACTTCCATAGAGCGATGTATTTTAATTTCAAATAAATCTGATAATTGGTGACACTAAAAATTATTTTGATATATAAAAATTATTTATTATTTCATATTAATATTTTCAATTGTTTTAATATATTTTAAATATAAACATAACAATGGTCATTATCCATATAGATTCCTATTAAAATCAAACGAATCACATTAAATTACTTATAATTATGGGAATAATTTTATAAATGATCATCCTACAATGATAATTAGCCATAGGAACATTTATGATATATGATGGTGAATATTTTGGTGGTTTTTAAATAACATTATTTTTATTATTCAAGAAGTCATGTACATGTGAAGAATGTTTCAGGACAAATGTAAGGGATTCATCTCTTAACATCCTTGTTTGAGAGACATTATCTTTTATTCACATAATTTGTTTTAAATTGTGTATGTAAATAAAATTAGAAATTTAATATCATTTATTATCCTTATTCATGATATTTTAACTTCAAATTCATGATAACCTTCGGATTATTAGTTTTTATTAGAATGTTTCTAAGCCTAAATGAGTTTCTTTATGAAACTCCCTTCATTGAGACACCTATTACATTACACTCTTATTATCTTTTATATAGTGTATATATTTTACAATTGATATGTTTTCATAAAATATAATTTATTCCTGTTATTTTAGATTCATATACATTCACTTTACCAATCATGGATTTTTATTAAAGACTTACTCATGTTGTAATTTTTTCTCTACTCAAATTATTTTTCTCACGAGTTATGAGTTCTCTTCTTATGTTTTACCATCCAATACTATATTTACTGAAATTATATTTCCAATTGTATATTTCCATTTTATATAAGGATTTTACATATCTTAAATAATATCATCCCTCTTTATGAAACTCATCGACATATTAGGTAATGATGTTGAGAAAAATTACTCTCATGCTTTCTAATAGATTTATTTATATATTATTAATTTTTTATTTAAAAGTGTGATGTATAACCAAAATATATTTCATCTAAATCTACATATTTGTTTCACATACATAATTTTCAAATGTATTTTTACTTTTTAAAATATTTTTTAAAATAAATGGTTCTTAATTTTTTTTTGTAAATTTCTTACATGGATAATATATAAAAATGGTCCTCCTTAAATGTAAAATTATAATTGTTTTAAAATGTATGGCCTAGATATTATTTTAATTTTATTTAAAACTATATTTTTCTTATTTACCATTGTTATTAAATTTATTATTTCTAGTTTTTTCCATATGATTCATTTCCAATGGATGAAATATCTTTCACACTTTTACTTGTGAATGTGTAATTCCACCACTATTGAAATTTTATAAGTGACATCATCTCTATATGATCATGTATCCAAGACATAAATTGTTATTCTAATAATTTTTTAAAATATTCCATTTAAAATGTTAGTATCGGATACTTTAATACTTGGTTTCTATGAAATGTTTCCCAATTATTCTATTTGTTTTCTTCATCTATGACACTTGATTGACCTTGGGTATTATTAGAATGAAATCATCCAACATCTATATCTGAATAAATAATGAATGCTTCTTTTAAATATATGGTATGATCCGTTATTATTTTTTATTTATAATTATTCATGTTTTCATGATTTACTTCCAATGAAATATCTTGTGAATTCCATTTCTTCAATTAATTGAGTTAAGGGTATCCACCAAGATGCCTATAACATCAATTGATTGGGGAAATTATTGTCTAAAGAACATATCAATATTTGATATGGTTTATTTTCAATATTAATAATCATATTTTTTGAGTTTTATTTAACTATAATGATTTATAAATTCAATATTTACCCTTTTATTTTTTCAATAATTTATCATGTCATGTTTACTGATCAAATAATGAATTATTCACTATAGAACCACTTGAAAAGGATATAAAATCCATTTAATTTTCATGGGAATTTATTCTAGGTTGATTGAAACAATGTAGAACATATGTATTCTAATATGATGGATTCTCAAAGACAGTTATCCAATGCAATGGTTATTCTTAATGTCACATGATAATCTATGTATTGTAATATATAGTAAACCTAATTTGTTTTTATGTCCTAGCAATTATTACTAGGAATATGATTTTGGAATATAGAGTACTAGTAGTTATATTTTTATTATAACATAGGGATTAATCATTCTTATATTTTTATAATATACTGTTTAATTTTTTACCACATTACTATGATTCAATTCTATAAACTTATGATCATTATTTAGTCTCTGATATTATCATATCAAATCTTCATTTTAATATATCAAGCATATGATAATTATAATTATTATATCATGTTATTCCACATGTATATCATGTTCTAGTTTGTTATTTTTCCTATCCTTACTCGTAATTTTCATCATACCATTATATTGTAACAATTTCCAGATATTGTGAAAGAAAATATCAGGTGTGTTAAACCTTGAAGAGTATCTTATGTGGCGAATTTGTGTGATATTTTTAAGACTCGTTATGGATTTATTAGCTTCTAATATAGTGGAAAAAATCCATTTTTTTATTAAAACGATATATTGATTAGTCAATGTTGTTTGAAACTCTCTAATATATTAATCGTAATGTTACTTGGTTTTTAAATGTGTGAAATATACTAAAATAATAGATGTATATAAAATATAGTGTTATGATGTATGTATTTCTACACAAAATTTGTAATAGTGTGTCCCGGGGTGATACATTCTCAATACATCTCATATATTAAATGCCATTATAAATTTTTTTAATAAATAAATGAAGGGAATATTATATAAGACTACATTACATACATGATATAACCATTATGAATTCATAGTTATGCTAATAAAACATACTAACACCCCCTCTCTTTTCACATATTTGATTAATGATTTCTTTACTTATTATTTATAATTGTTTCTATTATTTCTATTGATTATATTCTGGTATATTCCATATTAATATATGGAAATAAATAAAATTTGAGGATTTTATGAGGACTATTCTAAAAAGAAACTATATTCAAAAAAAATTTGTTCAAATTATCTCTATATAATGAATACTTCTTAGGCTTTGTAATCACATGAGAGGGAATATATGTGGATTTATAATAGAACGAAGTAATAGAAAATATAATAGACCATCTACTATATGATGGAACATTATTTTTATTAAACTATATTGGAGCCATTATTGATTTTTTATAAATTTATCAATATATTAAAAAAATTTAAACATGTTAACTTGGTAGGGTTGAGAATTCCTCTAGATAGATATATATGAGGATTCTTTAAAGGTTATAATAATAAGGATTGACACTATAAATATACTCACACTACACTAAATTGGATAATGTTTCTTGATATATAGTGATGTTTCAAATAATACCTTAGGATGCAGTTAGTGTGCCGCCTGACTCGTATACACAACAATCATACATCCAAAAGACTAGATTTTGAATCCTAGAAATCCCCTTGTGGGATTTTGGTGTTGGAACTGATATAGGTATTTCCATTAGAGGTGGGTGAAGAGACATGACATGGATAGTGATGAAGACCAGACACAATTAGTTGGTTAAATATACATGATTCCTGAAACATTATCTTAGCACTACGGTCTATATAATGGGTCTCCCTATAACAAGATAAAAAAGTTCCTTAATTTCATATTAATAATTGTATTCATTAGAAAAATTAAACAAATAAAGGCCTTAGGGTTTCTCAGTATACAAAAAATAAAGGTAATAACTTATCCATTTCATCAATTAAATACCCATGATAAAACATAAAAGACGTTTGATTTAGAAATAGTACTTGGAATATTAAAATTAAGAAAATAGTGGCATTAAATTTTACATGAAATTTTTTATTTACTACAAATCAAAGGTTCTTGTATTGTATATTCATAGTGATGGAGTAGAGCATGATCTATAGAAGTTGGTTTGAGTTGATCAATTAATATTACTACTCCAAACATGTCATTAATGTGAAATTGAAAAAATTATATTGAGAACTCATCTGAAATTATTATGGAACCCTTTCCATTTTTAGGAATTAAATAGGCCAAATACTCAATAATTTAAAAAGTATTGAAGTTAGAAACGTATGGAAAGTTGTATAAATACTCTTTTTATAAAATAACTACTCATTTTTTCATCCAGGAGAAGATAAGAGATGCATAATATAATGATATAGAGGTAAACATATTCTAGATTTCAATCATGAAAATTAAGGAAAAATAATATATGGTAAAATAATAAGTATACCTTCAAATTTTGGGATGAAAATAATAATTACAATATTCCATTTTCCATTATACATCATGGAATCATAAAGGTGGACAAATAAATTGATTCATATTTGTGGTTGGTAAACATGATGATATAAAATGAAGAGTATATATCATGATTATTCATCTTCAAAATAGGTAAGGATTTAAAATAGACCAATTAGAAGATGATAAAAAAATTAACAATAAATTTATGGAAATTTAATAAAATGACCATATATTTCATCATTGTAAACCCCAAGAAAACTAGTATTTATAATTACATAGGGATTTTAGACAATTAATATATGAAGTTGTAACATTTAATTAATATTATAGAAGATTTACCAATTGATCATCTTACGAAGATATATTTTATGTATGTGGAAGTTTTTTATAGTGTTCTAGTTTCAATTGTATTTGATCAAAATTTTATGATTAAATTGATGTTTTAGAGATGTATTTTAAAAACACTGAATGTGGTTTGTATATTGAGTACCATATATCATCGTCAAAAAGATAGTAAAACTATGAGAACCTTTGAAAATCTATATAATATACTAAAATATTATTCAATGGATTTAATAGGTGGTTGTGATCAATATATTACTTTGTTATAGTTCTCATATAACATTAGTTTCCATTCAAGAATTAAAAAAGAACCATATGTTTCTTTATACAAATTGATAATTTGAATTCAAAAATTTTAGGATTAATGTGGAGATCTGAAGCTATATGAACCCAATCATGCTCAAGAAATGTAAAATTAGATTCAAATAATTCAAGGACATGTCAATGTAGCTAAAAGATAATTAGAAATATTAGAAAATAATCCTTAATGAAATATGTAGTTTGGTGTTAGAGAAAATCCATTACATTAATTATCTACATTGAATAGGGTTATGCAATTTTGGTATAAGGAAAATAAAATCTGTAGATTCATTGAACCCATTGAGATCCACAATCACTTGGGGATGTAAGCATGTCTTATTTTTTATTAATCGAACCTCTCAACAAGTGAATGATATATTTTATTAATTAGTTATATAAATATATACTGAATCAATCACATGTATTTTACTCAAAGTTTTTACTACTAGAATATGATTCCTATTACAAGGAAAAACTAGTAGAGGTATTGTATCCTTAATAAAAAGTAAAATTAATCATGACTACTACCATGAACAAAATTCTATTAAGAAATAATTGTTTTGAGAATGTAATGTGGGAAACAACGATAAACTTAGTAAAAGGGTCACATTATCTAGTTTCATCAATGTAGTTAATAATTGAAAAAAATATTCCAAGGGGATATAATCTGAAACCCAATATTAATATTAAATGAATATTTTAAATAACATGTTCCACATGCAACAGAAAGAAAAAAATACTATATATTTAATCAACTTCAATTATTATAATAAAAAAACAATTGGTATATTAAGTGAAACCTATATAAAACATCAGCATTTTAATTAGTAGATGAATAAAATCACAGGAAAATACCAATACCAAAGACATGAAATTTTCATTTTCATGTTTTTACATTAATATCATACCATGATTTATAACTATATAAAAAAATTAAAAACCTTATAAATACAGTGGACCTCATGAAATATAATGGAAAAAATAATATTAATATATTTCACAGAAATATTTATATAAGAGAAAATTTGTAATATGAATGTTATGTGTTTGTTGTGATTATATGTGAACATTAGAATTATTCATAACTAATGGGGTATATTTGAAATTTAATATAATACTAATAAAATTTTAATATAAATAAATAAATTATCAAAAAAATATTCTCAATTTGATTAATTGTTAACTATTAGCTACTAAATAATTAATAAATGATAACTAGTAAAATATAATAATTAATTACATAATAAAATTGTATTTAGTCCAAAATAAAAATCATTTATGAAAGAATCATCTGATTTTGTTTAGAAGTTAAATTTCATAATCATAGTGATAGAATTTTTAAAAATACATTTCATTTTTAAAATCATGGAATCAAAATTATGGAAATGGATAAATTTCACTTCTTGGAAAAAAATACATTATCAATGTAAACAATATAGTTAACATAATAATGGTTGAATAAGGTAAAAATACTTCAATTATATACTAATGTTCTATAATATCTATAAACTTATCACTAATGTTTTTTATAAGTTGATTAATTACTCAGATTCATTATGTTTTCACGTTTTATTCACATACATTGTATAATAAAATTCCATAGACGTTACATATATTAAATTTTTTGAAATTACACCAAAAATAACATATAAAAGGACCCCCAAACCATAATATCGAAACCACTTTTCATCATCGGTTTCCTCTAAAATATATAAATATATTCAATTAAATAAATTCATATTAACCTTTATGTTTCCTCATTTCCCATGATGGATCCTTAAATAATTCACAATTTTTAAACCCATTTCATGAGTTATAAAATACATCATAATATTAATAATATACGATTCAATATTTTTCTACTGAATTTTAATTTTCACTCTATTAAAGGTTCACTTACCACTATAAATATGGTTTATAAACAACATTTATATTATATAAAAATTATTTTACTATAATATAACTCTGATCTATGTCATCTAAGAGTATAAAAGTTTCTTATTTTGGTTGGTGTAATCACCTATATGAATGATTCCATTCTATATTTATAATTGATAACATTTAGGGGAATAAAAACAACGAATATGTAAATATATTAATTTAAAGTATAATTTTTGTAATGATTGAGGCTCAAAAAGGGAATTATAATAGTTAATGATCATTATAAGGTTACTCTTTTTTTCTATTAAATTAAATGAAACTTGTGTATCATGAAATCAATTATTAAAAACCATACCAAAAAATTAAATAATAATATCCTGAGAATTTATACATTATTGAAATTATATAAATCATACAACTTTACTTGTCTTGGATTGATGAACATGTAATCATAGAATGTATATCAATATCACCATATAAAATTCTATACAAAATAGTCAAATGTACACACATGTGGGGATTAAAGGAAACTGTAACTAACTAATGTATATGTGATAAAATATTATATTAGAATATTATAGATGATAATAATAATGAAAATATTTCTATAATATTTTAATAATAATTAAAGTTTACTTATACCATGGATTAAATTTCATGTGTAGTAGTCAAAAGTAAAGGGAACACAATTTCATCCAAATATCCTTTAATTATTAGTTATTCACTATTCACAATGTATTTTTGTCATTATATTCAATTAATTCATGAGTACTAAGAAAGTATCCCATATTGTTTTTATTCCAATGTTATTAATTTTTACATGGTTCCTCTTTTAATCTCCATTGAAATTTGATATTTTCTATTATAAATTTTAAAAATGGAATTTATATATTATATATCTCCAAATAATCATTTTTTTCTTTTATCCTCTATATATATTTGAGATTTATATATCATTTCCCCATTAATCCTCTCATTGGTTCATAATTAACAAAAAATGTTGTTTTTATATGGATTTTTTTATCTCTTTTTTTTTGTTATGAATTGTTCCACACCATATACAATTTATTTATGTTGTTTTATTAATATCTTAATATATGCATATATTATTTCTTATGGTATAATATTTTATATATTTACAAACTTACAAAATAATGATTGAAATATTTCTAACTCACATCAAATATTTTTTATAATCATCTACTTTCATCCTCTTAATTCATTATATTTTACATATATTCAATTTAACATTTTTTAAAGAGGTCGTAATTTAAAAATAATTTAACAATTATCATTTTTATTAAAAAAAAATTTCATATTTATTGGTTTGAAAAGAAATTGTGGTAAAAATTGAAAGTATTGGTTATTTTAATATTCAAATAACGGTTTTATCAACCTCAAAAGTGTTTCCACTTATATCAATATCGATTTTTATCATAATCATTTATGGATTTTATTATGATTAATTGGGGGTAGGTTATGATGAAATTAACCAAATCTTTCACAAGATGATTAATTTATGTGTTTTTGAAATGTTAATAAACACTTCAACTCTTATGGGATAACCATGATATGATAGATTTATTAATATTTTCGTGTTCTTATAGTACATATATGTATATTTTATCATTATGTTATGCATTATTCAAGAATTATATATCTTACCAATTAATTGGTTAAATCTTTATATATCATTATATGTTATATTAGGGGATATAGGTTATCCTTTTGCACTATATTGTGGGACATGTTTTTTCCACAGTTTGATCATGGTCATGAAAGTGAGCCTCGACATAAGATGTTCCTTTCTATGAGTATGCATGCACAATATTACGATTTCACGAAATATTTTTATGTTGTATTTTAATGTTATTTGAGAATAATTATGTTATGATTCATGTCTTATTTTTTTCGATTTGATATTTTTTCCACATTATATCGCCACATACATTAATTATGATCCCATACACACATTTGGATCACCTTTTTTCATGATATTCATTACGGTCTTTTTTGTCATTGTGCTTGATATCTCATATGTTTTATTCTATACAAAGATTATGAGATCAAAAATTTATTATAAATATATTCATCCTATTATAGAGATGAAAAGATGTGTGATATATATATGGGGAAAACTATTATGCAATTGAGAGTAAAATATTTACTATATTATATAATAAGTTTAAATGTATACTATTCTTGAATGACACTATACCTAGGTAATGGGGGTGTGATTTATTTTTAAATGTGGTGGATAATCAAGTATAATTATGTATTATGTTTTTACATTATTCTTTTTGGATCTCATATTGTTTTCCATTTAAATTTTATTATTTATGAAAAGGATTGTATTGTTTAATTTCACAAAGGTATTCTTTTAATGTATGAGATATTTTCCATAACTATGTGCAATTGAAGGATTTGATATGTACTTATCAAGATTTTAAAACATGCTCTAACAGTTTTATATCATTGGTATGTTACACCATTTTTCATGAGATTTTTATGAATTGTATACCTATTAGTGGAATTTCCAATGATATTTACAAAATAGGGTGCCAAAATAAAGACATATCAATTCCTAAGGGTTATATAAATGGGGAATCACAATAATTTCCATGATTGTTAGGGTATTGTGCTTGATACATTTATAAAATGTAATGAATTTTAGGAGCATTTTGGATGTTACTCAGAATATACATTTAATATTATTAATTTTAACGTTATAAAGGTAGACATATGAATAAACCACTTTTTGATATTTTAGTTGATTTGTAATTATATTAAATTAACTATAAGAGTTTCAATATAACACTCAAATATATTTCCTAAAATTTGATTATTGATTTGGACCAATACTTTAAGAAGGCTGTTGAAACATTTTTTTAATCTAAATCTCTCTTCTATATATTAATATACTATATTAGAATCTATAATTTCTATAGATATCATATTTTAATGGTCAATATGGATATAATTATAATAAAAATACTCAATTAAAATGTATTATTCTGAATTATAGGTATTTCATTGATCAATAGTTCAATGACCAAGATAGAAAAGTCACTCATTGAGAAGTGGTTATTGAAACCCAAAAAACAAAAAAATATATAATATATTTACACTTAATTTTAAAGGGTATAAATTTCATATCTATTTAGGGTATTACATCACACAAATGGAACTGTTAATGCTTTCATTATCAACATAAACCTCTTATATGGATGTATGATTTGAATTCATCCTCTATTATTAATGTTTCAAACAATGATGGTTAATTTTTTTGTGGTATTGATGGTGGGATACAAAGGGAATAAAAAAATATCATTATTATTTAACTCTATGTAAAAATAATTTAGTGGAACTTTACGAATAAGTTGTATTTTTCATTATCATCTTAGGTCAGTCCTATATGGATTAACATTGGTCATTGGTATTACTTACCCATTTGTCATTTCCATTTGTAGTTCCCTTATTTTTGATTATTAATAAATTGAGTCTTGGTCTTTGACCAAGACATCACCCTTAAAAAAAGGAGAATAAATTGAAAATTGTAGTCAACCAAAGAATGAAAAAAACAATTATTTATCAATTTTATGAGTTAAATGTTTTAGAGATATCTTTAATAATGGAATAAAATGTGTGAACTATTTCATATCATGGTCATGTTTCATTTATGTGTGTAATAAAGAGTAATTCAATCCTCTTCACGATATTCAATGGATGAATGGGGGATCAATCAAACTATTTTATCTATTTATATTATTATACATACTCTTATATATTATGATAAATCACTATATCATGTTTCAGTGGAAGAAAAAGGAGTTTTATAACCATCACACACTCCAACCAAAAACCAACAGTTAAATTTAGGCTTTAATGATATATAGAGGATATAGAAACCTAAATATGTAACATCAGACTTCCCAAAAAGTAATTGAAAGTGTTATCTTGTATAAAAACGAAGAACTATATATTATATGAATATCTATGAAACCAATTTTTTAATCTAACATTAACCAATAGATTTTTCTCAGTAATTCACTAGATCAAGATGATTATATTATATTTATTGAGGTTTATATTTGTATAACTGATGAATTAGGGAGCTGTGATAAAATAATACTTATTATAAAAACATTTTCCACAAATAAAAAAAATATTTCATCTCTACTGATCATTATATAACCATAATGGTGTATAATATATCCTCAAGTAAGTGTTTCTTCATCTTTCATTGTAAAGATAAAAGATGAATGATGTTTAATAAATTTTATCTCTGAATAATATTCTTTATTATCATCAATTTTAAAATCAAAAACATTATTATTTTATCAGATTTCTTACATTATTATTAGTCCACATTATCGAAACAATATCCACAAATATCAAGATTAATTTCAGAACAATGGAGTGTTATGTTAATATATAATATTTTTTATATTGGATTATATATCTCTAACCATTTATTTGTTCTTGATTATGATTCACTAATTATTCTAGTTATTAAAATGGTAAATCATTAGAGGTATGGTACTCTAATGTACATTTTTTGGGAAATCGAAACAAGTAGTAGAGGAGATATGAGGTTTAAATTATGAAAATATTTTTTCAAATCGATTAAACATTTGAATTTTTATTTATTAAGTATTTTAGAATCATCAATCATAAAAATCATTCTTCTTATAATCACTAAAATAAATGTCATCATGATTTTTTTTTGGATTATATTTTATAGTCCGATAATCTTCTTAAACACCACATAATACCTTCGGTATTCATTACTATATCCCTAATATTACCATAAGAATTACTATGTGGTATTGGTTCAATAATACACTCCAACAATATGTATGTTTCTTTTAGTAGAGTAAAATTGAAGTATATAAAGTATGTATATTTATATATTTAAGGATATATATAAAATATTAAATCCATATATGATATTGCAGAGGAGGAAATTATATTTATTTTTTATACATAATACCCCTAGATCCTTAATTTATAGCACCTTGAACAAATATTTCATAGAGGATGAAATAATATAGATAATAACATACTACAGTTAGACTGATTATGATCAATCCTTTATGTTAATTAAAGCAAAACACCTATAATCCTTATACACACCATAAATTACATTGTATCTAGAGTTTATAACTTCTTACAAAGTTATAGGAGGCATTTCCACTTAAATAAAAAATAATTTTGGTTCCATGTTTTATAATAATGTAGGATTTAGAATAAATGTTTTCTTTGTAGATTATGTATCCCCCTCATGTAAACTAATGGATCCCATATATATTTATTATTTCATAAAACATGGAATTATCATAAAATTTATTAATTTATAAAATTCTTGGAATCAACGTGGGTATTTATGGGAGAATATCATTATAAATATGATATATTTTTTGTTATACACATATAATTCCAATAGTAACTCATTGAAATGTTGAATCTAAAAGGATTGTGTCATTACCTTCAATTTGGTGATTTAATTAACAATACATTAATTTTATTATTATTAATATTGAGAGATATTTGAGATACATTTCTTCATCAGAATTAATATTGTCAATTATAGTGATTACTAAATTTGTTCCTCAAAATTCTTGACAGACCAAACTACTATGCTACTTTACTAGATAAATAAAAGTTTTTCCAAAATTTATATATAACACTTGAGATTATATATGACAAGAGACCATGGGTTCCCTAACATCATGATACACATTGAAAAACTATTAGTGGCGGGGGGTTATTTTATTTTTAAAAAATATTGAATGTTGATAAGCTATACTTTTTGGATTTTAAAAGTGAATGGAGGAAATTGTACCCACTAAGGATATAAAATTTTCCAAATATTAAATATTTTTTTCCTTCATGGATTTTATTTTTTCTATGAAGTGGTAATATCCAGAGAGTAGTGGTGAATCTTGGTATGATAATTCTTATCATATATACTGTTAATGATCTAGTATTATAATTATTTAAAATATGTCTCTCTCCCTTAAAATAACACGAACAACTAAAAACGTGAAAGTCAAACACATTATATTTTACTTGGTTCTCCATGATAGAGATAATACAACAATCATGAATGGGAATTATACTAAGGCGCCTAAATCATTAATCCAAACAAATTAAAATTTCAGACCTCCGAAACTATCCCTCTATATTTGAAAAAATCATTATAATGAAATATTTATACACTCAAACATTTAGGTAATGAAATGATCCCCCAAATGTTAACACATTAATCTTCAAAAACCCAAAATTATATTATGCTGATGGTGGATTCTTCTATTTCATCACCTTAATCATCTGGATGTCAATCACAAAACATTATTCAAGTATTGTCTTTGATATCTCATTTCTTCTTATTTAAACTTTTAGTACATTAATATAACTCTTCTTGGTCTCCCACGGTTCCTATTTTCTTATTTTTATCTTCTACTCTTTCTGAACAAATACAAATGTCATTTATAATTTATTTAAAATTCAAAAATAAACATAGTTTTTTGTATTAAACATATATTTATTAACAAAGATATATTATTAAAAGTGTGAAACATATGTTAATATTGTAATTAGTGGTTAATTATGTTATGTTAACCCCTTTTATTTCATGTTATTTAATATTTTTTCCATTTTGAACAAAATAGGAAAATACCTTCACCACAACATCACACCCTTCATAGCATCATGGAATATCATGAAATTAGAAGATCTATATTGTGGAATCGCTATTTTTATATGTACATAACTCATTAATAATATATTTAAAAAATCATCGAATATATTCTAATTTATTCCCCAAATACTACCAAAACATTTTTTTCTAATCTCCCATCATATATAATAAGGTTATAGTGCAACCCTTCCACCCCAACATAGAGTTCTTAAAATTTATAATTCCATTTAATTTCACCTCATTCATCACTTTAGTGTGGGAACCATTGTGTATCTTATAATTTATGTTGAATGATATGTAATTGAATGGATGGCCATAGTAATGGGTACTTTTTTAAAATGTATGTCTTATTAAAATTTTCCAAAATCCCATCATGACATGGTAATCCTCCATAAAGATCATAAACCCAGAAAACCAGAACACCAAACCCAACATACTAATCTATTGTGGTATGATTCCTTTACCATGACATGGAGGTCCCCAGATTGGAAGATCCATAAAATTTAATTTATGACCCATCACAACATTACTAGTTACTACATGATGTAAACATTTCATATCCCTTTAATAGTAATGAAATCATCATATATTTCACAACATGTATCTTTATATACACTCAAACACTTCTTATACATTAAATATAATCTCCATCAATAAAAAAACTCTAAATTATATAGTGAAAAACTCTAACCCACAATATCCACCGCAAAATGATCTTTTCTCAATGTTATAGTGTGTTTCAAAGAGACATAATTTTTCTTATTCCATGCATACATTTTTTCCTCCTCTTTGACTGTGGAAAATCAGTTGATAGTCTTATAATCATCATTAATATGTAATTCGTCACGACCCGCCTTCACCAAAAGGAGGGAAATGTCAGTAAATTTCGAGGCCCATCCTTCTTTAAGATGAAGGATAGATAATGACCCTCAAAACCAGCCTTCAATAGGTCCCGGAGTGTCGACCAGAACCAAAGGTATAAAATCACACACTAAATGGAACTCATTACCCTTTTTCTTTTAATAGGATCGGGATATAGGATAGTAAATCCCACAACACCAAAAATAAAAGTGAAAATACGACTGAAAATAAACCATTCCCACATGCATGTTCAAAGGTAAAGATACAAGTCACAAAACTCCAAAGGTAAAAAGGTACCAAGAAAAAGGGAAACAACAATAGCAACTGTCCCAAAGGTCCAAGCTAGTATGGTCCCGTGCGATCCCTGAAGTCCACCTGGAAACCTGAATGCAGTTTTATATACGTAGGGTGAGCATACAAGTATACTTAGTAGAGAAAAACCAAATACTCTTGTGCAAATGTGGAGAGGCATACTAATGCCCTGTGAGAAAAGAGATGAGCAAACACCCAACAAGGAAACTAACCACCCAAGCCTCACCAAGGCACACTCCCCAAATAACGCAAGTCATGTTTTGTATAATAAAAGCACATTGATGTTTGGTTACCCCATGCCACTTCCCCACTGGTTATTGAAGACATCCTATGCATCGAACCAATCCCGCAATTCCCACCGCAGTCCCACTGCCACACCCCGCCCGCACACACCTTGGCCATATCCTCACGCAGTCCCACTGCGAAACCCCGCCCGCAAACACCTGGGCCACAACTGTCACACGTAACCACGCTTTCAAACACATAGTCCAAACAACCCCCGCCATGCCCGAAGACACCTGGGCCTCATCCCAAAGACACTTGGGAAATGACATGCCCGCACACACCTAGGCCAACCACCACACTACCCTGCCTGAATATTCTTGGGCTAATAATGGACTTAATGCTATCACAGCCTGCCCATAGAGTCTTGGGCTATTCGGGAAAGGGAGAAGAAAAGGAGCTAACAACCAGCCACTCAAAGAAGTGTTGGGAAAAACACTCTCCCCCATGAAATGGGGGTGTTCGGCACTAAGTTATCAACTTGGGTGGGGCGTGACCAAGAAATGAAAAACTACAAGTATATGTATAGGTAACAAGCACTCACCCAAATCTAGGTTTTTTTCAGCCAGTCTAAAGAACACAATCAGCACCCATGTCTATCTCACAACTCACTCCAAACCAAAACCCATTTGTCTCACCCTTGTATTCATGTTTAGTAATAATGTTTAAATAAGTTTCTGCACCTACTTGGGCAACTAGAAAGCATAAGAACAAGCCAAGGAAAGTGTACAGTCAAACATCAACTTAAACGTTCACACCCGGTTCTCTTGTGAAGTCACAACCACAAAAAGGGAAAATTGAGATACCTCAAAGAACTAGAACCAAGGAAAAAACCAAGATACTATCCCATGTTCCCAAAACCCATGAGCCAATGGTTTCTCAACAATAGTGGATTCCAGGCCAATTCGTGATATAAGCAAAGTAACCACACGGCCTCAAATTCACAACCCGTGAAACCATAACAATAGGGGATCCCATCCCCACCCACATCACCAAACAATCGGCCCATGAATGAAAAAAAAACAACCAAAACACCACCACTAACACAAAGCGGGCCCCTGACTGTATTTTTAGATTTAAAAGATTTAACACACTCCATGATTCTAATTCCGTTGTACTTTAACCGGGGTTATCATAGAAAAGTTTTGATCCTGGTGCTTTCAATTTATTTAGTCGAATATAAATAATTAACCAATTTTTCGTACTCATCAAAAAGGTTCACAACCAAAATACAATCCATTTAACATCACAAGGGGTAAGGGTTTATTAGTGCACAGAGAAAGACCTCCAACGACCATGATTTTCAGTAGGCGTAAGCCCGCACAATTCAGAAATCATTAATCATGAAAGATGAGAAAAATAGAGCAGCATCATCGGTCACACTCCCCCCCTTCATTATTTAGAAATATGTTTATTATATTCATTAGAGTTTGGTTCATTCAATTTTAATGGAGAAGTAGCGTACCCACCCCGCAAGATACAAAGAAAGGGGAGACGAAGGTGAAACACCTACTTGATTAATCAACGATCTAAGCTTATCTTCACGCGCGAGGAATGTTGGATGCACAAATTACAGGGGTGTGACCTTGGGAACTCAAGGATGAGAAGACGAATCGATCAAAGGGTGATCAAGAAAACGAAACCCAGGGAGAACCGCTTTAGTTTATAAGGGCTGGGGATGGTTGAGATACTAAGATAAGAATGTGAAACCACAGAAGGAGCGGGATCGTGGGTTAACCACGTGGCCCCCCATGTCATTAAAGATCCCCCCCCTTAGGGGCGGTTTAAACTAACGCAAACCCGGGTACCACATCAAACACTTAATTAAACACCATTAATGGGCATTAATGGGTTTTAAAATTGGCTTAAGGGGGTCAAAACAGGGTTTAAAACCCAATTGGCACAAAAAGGAGGCGCTACTGGAAAACCCGAGGGAAAGAAAGAGCTTCCGGTTGCTGAGAGACACCGGTTAGCGACAGATACCTGTAGCTGAGAGCTACCGGTGGCTGACAGCCACCAGTAGTTGAGAGATACTGGTCAGCGAAAGCCACAGGTATCCGAGAGCTACCGGTGGCTGATAGCGACCAGTAGCGAAGAGCGACCTGTGGCTGACAGTGACCGATAGTGGAGAGCTACCGGTGGCTAACAGCCACCGCTGGCCGAGAGATACCGGTGGTCGAGGAGACCGGTATCCAAGAACTACCGATAGCCGAGAGCTACCGATATGCCAAGGATACCGCTAGGAGTCCCCGAGAAACTGGGATGGCCTTCCAGGCCACACAGAACACCTCAAACATCAGATTTTTACTAAGTAATGGACCTCCAAGAACCTGGTCCATCACATCAGATATCTCTCAAACCATTATCGACCTCGAGAATCAAAATACCCCGAAGTAAAGTGAGGGTCCTAACAACCACCTCGAAAGTTACCTCTCAGGAGTGAGCCTCATTATTAACTAAACACACCTCCCTCTCAAGAACCAAGAAAAATACCATGTCAAACTACCCAGTCATGTGGGTCGGGGAGTCTCTTCCCCCATTTCAAGATACTATCCGCCTTGGGCGGCACTGACTCACCTGCACGAGTTTAATTGCATCCACCTTAATGCATCTTGATTAGGGGTCGGGTCCTCCACTCCCTGTAGCCAGGACTTTTCACACACATTCAGAGGAAAGAAAAACCACATATTTCATATCCAACAAGGTAAAACTCTCCCCCAAAACAAGTATAAATAGAACATTACAAAACTCAAAACAAATCTGGGTACTATGCATGAATTTGTGCTTCCCTCTCCGATGTACTCTCCTCAGGCCCACCATGTCTCCATAAGACACGAACCAAGGGAATGGTTCACCCAGGAAGCACCTTCTCCTCACGATCCTTAATCATCACTGGTCTTTCCACAAAGGTCACATCGTCCTTGATGTCTAGATCTCCCCAGCTGAGGACGTGTGAATCATCGTGCCGATACTGACGGAGCTGGGACACATGGAAGACGTCATGTATCCTCATTAGCGGTGGTGGTAACACTAGATGATAAGCCACTTCGCCGACCCTCCTCAAAACTTCGAAGGGTCTGATGAACCTGGGAGAAAGATTACTCCTCTTGACGAACCTCTGTTGTCCACGCTGAGGGGAGACCTTCAAGAACACGTGGCCTCCAACCTCAATCTTCAAGGGCCTTCTCCTGTTATCATCATACGGCTTCTGTCGGTCCTGGGCCGCCTTCATCGTTTCCTGTATAATTTGAACCTTCTCCGTCGTGCTCTGCACCATCTTCAGGCCAAGGATGCCCACCTCTCTGACTTCGGTCCAACACACAGGCAAGAGGCATGGCCTCCCGTACAAGGCTTCGAATGGGGCCATGCCAATGGTATAGTGATAGCTATTATTGTGGGTAAACTCTATCAAAGGTAAGTGTCGCACCCACAATCCTCCTGAGTCCAGAACAAATGCTCGTAGCATATCCTCCATGGTCTGGATGGTGTGCTCTGTCTGTCCATCTGTCTGGGGATGGAAAGCAGTGTTAAGAAATAGTTGGGCACCAAAATCATGCTGCAATTCTCTCCAGACTCGTGAGGTAAACCGTGAATCCCTATCAGAGACTATAGACCTCGGAACTGCATGCAACCACACCACCTCATCTACGTGCCTTCATTCCAAAGCATCCACTGTACTCGACTCCTTAATCACCAGAAAGTTAGTCGATTTCATCAATCGGTCCACTACTACCCAGATGGCATTGTACCCCCTAGAAAATTGGGTAGTCCCATTACTAAATCCATTGAGATGTCCTCCCACTTCCACTCGGGGATATCTAGAGACTGTAGCAGGCCACCTAGAAGTCAGTGTTCAACCTTCACCTGCTGACACACTAGGCACTTGGCCACAAACTCTGCCAATGCTCGCTTTACTCCGGGCCACCAGAACTATCTTTTTAGACCTTAGTTCATCTTGGAAACTCCTGGGTGTATCTCTAGGGGTGATTTTTGGAACTCACTAAGAACCTTGTCGCACATCGCCTCTGGAACAAACAACATTCCCGGGAAAATCATCTGGTTCTGACCATCCTCCGTCCATCCTTCCGGAGAATTTCTCTGGTCAACTTGGTCACACATCACTTCGCACTTTGGGTCTCCCCATTGAGACTCCTCTACTTGATGAAACAGATAAGACTTCACTATTATCTGATACATGAAACCTCTACTGTTATCCATCATCACATCCAGGTGCAAGGCAGCCAACTCCTCCATTTCCTTCCAGGCATCTGCTGACTCTCGAACCAAATCCTTCTGCGACCTCCTACTCAAGGCATCAGCCACTACATTCCCTTTCCCTGAAGTGTAGGAAATATCAATGTCGTAATCCTACAAGAACTCTATCCACCTTCGCTGCCGCAAGTTTAGGTCCCACTAGGGGAAGACATACCTCAAACGTTTTTGATCTGTGAAGACCACAAAGCATTCTCTGATAAGGTAATGCTGCCATAACTTTAGCATAGAAACAACCACAGCAAGCTCCAGGTCATGGGTGGCATAATTACGCTCATAAGGGATTCGCTTCCTAGACCCATAAGAGATCACCCCTTTTCGCTGCATCAACACACATCTGAGGCCTTCCCCTGAAGCATCACAGAACACCTCATACACTGCCCCTTCATCTGGTAGTCTTAGCACTGGGGCATTAAACAACTTCTCCTTCAGATAGCTGAAGGCTCTCTCGCACTTCTCACTCCACACGAAAACCTGGTCCTTGTTGGTCAAGGATGTCAAAGGGGCTACATCTCGGGAGAAGTGGGGTATGAACCACCGATAGTAACCTACCAGCCTGAGGAAACTATGAACCTCTGCCACATTCTTGGGTGCTTCCCAAGAAACAACTGCCTCAAACTTTTATGGGTCCACCGCTACCCCCTGCTCGGACACTATGTGCCCAAGGAAGTGCACTTCTCGCGTCCAGAACTTGCATGTCGAAAACTTCTCATAGAGCTGGTGCTATTGAAGGACCTCCAAAATCGTCCTCAGGTGCTCTGTGTGGTCCTCCACTTATCTTGAATAGGTCAGGATGTCATCGATGAACATGACTACGAACCGATCAAGGTACTCCCGGAAGATGGAGTTCATATTCCCCATGGACATAGCCGGGGCGTTCGTAACCCCGAAAGGCATGACTACAAAGTCGAAGTGTCCATATCTGCAACTGAAGGCCATCTTTGGGATATCTCCCCCCTTCACCCTTAACTGGTGATACCCAGACTATAGGTTTATCTTCGAGAACCATCCCTCCCCTTTTCAGCTGGTCGAAAAGATTGTCTATTTTCAGAAGACGGTAGGGATTCTTGATCATCACCTGATTCAGCCTCCTGTAGACAATGCACAACCTGAGACCACCATATGACTTCTTTGTGAACAACACTGGAGCACCCCACGGTGACACACTTGGTTGAACATAACCCCTCTTCAAGAGATCATCAATCTGAATCCGTAACTCTCGTAGCGTCGAAGGTGTTATCCGGTAAGAAGCCATCAAAATCAGACGAGCACCAGGCTGCAAGTCTATCTCAAACTCGATATCACGTCGAGGGGGTAGAGTAGTTACCTCCTCAGGAAAGACGTCCATAAACGCACTGACGATCCCTACACCTCCACTATCTCAGCATCTACTGACTCAACTGACAGCTCGTCTAACAAGGAGAGGAGGGGTTCCTCTCGCCTGCTGACCTTCTGACTGCTCCTCTCACTGGTGAAAGTAACACGCCGGCCGCCCAAGTCTGAGAACATAACCCTTCCTCAAAATTAGTCGATGATGGCACACATAGAGGACAACCAGTTGATTCCTAGGATGATATCGTATGGTTGTATCTGTAGCAGTAGTAGATACTGAACTGATTGATGTGGCCCTATCATCAGTCTGCATCCTTGAAAAACATATAACATGTCGGTCTGGCCTCCGACTGGTTTTCTCAGAACCAGGTGCACTGGGAGTCTCTCGAAGTCTATTCCTAGATCATAGGCTAGGCCGAGTGCAAAAAAGGAGTGCAAATATCTGGTATCGAACAAGGAATATGCAAGAGCACTAAACAAACTGATTGTACCTCGAACGACCTCTAGCCTTACTAGAACTACTGCCTCTACGGCGTGCAACTGCCCACGCCTATATCCTCTTCCTCTCTGCTATCGGCCGCCTCCCTGACCATGCCCCGGTCGACATCCCTAAGGAGTGCCCTGAGGTCGGCCTCCCCCAGCAACGTCTGCCCACGGAGGAGTGGGAGCTCACTACCCCTGTTGCTGCTGGTGGAAGGACCTAGCTGGAAGCTGCTACTGGGGTGGGTAATGGGCATGTCCGCCACCGCCATACTATACTCAGCCCGGGCACTGATTCCGGAGATGTCCATGTCTCCCACAGATGAAGCACCTCGGTCCTGGGCCCGAAAAAAAAAGGGCTAGGACCGGGGGACCAGAACTGGACTTGTCGTGGCCTGCTCCCTGATGGTCAGAACGGAGAGGGTCCTAATGCTGGTGGTCTAGTGCTGACAGCCTTCCCATTCAATGAGCCAACCTGGATCCCCTCTCATGACACATCTCCTAGAGAGTGCATCCTCTCCAACAC
The DNA here is from genome assembly GCA_963277665.1 of Viscum album. Lineage (NCBI taxonomy): Eukaryota > Viridiplantae > Streptophyta > Magnoliopsida > Santalales > Viscaceae > Viscum > Viscum album. Next base: position 1,387,596,373 of record OY728162.1, on the reverse strand, counting down.
TTATGCATTCTTCTTGACCTCCATGTATGTCGACAGGGTGAAGGGGGTAACAACGTACTGGAGGGAGGGTTGGAGTGCCTCCTCTAAACGTCTTGCCTGAAACTCCTCATCTGGAAAGAGGTCCGGAGAGAAACATAGGAGGTCCTTGAACTTGATTCCTAGCTCCCTTGATGACATTATCCCCTGATGGAGAGAGAGTATCTCCTGACTCTTCTCCACCTTCATCGTAGAATAGAGGAATTCCGCCCGGAACCCCTTCTCGAAATCAGCCCATGCCACCTTAGCCTCTCTCCTCTCCCCCAGGTAATGTTTCCACCACTGATGCTCTGCTCCCTGAATCTGGATGATGTCTAGAGGAACCCAGTACTCAGGCAGAGCACGAATCATGCTGAAAGATATCCCTAACTCTTTTAGCCAGCTCTCTATCTTCATGTAAGAGGTGCTACCCTCATACTTCTCGAGGGTCTGTCGCTGGAAGCCTCGAAGCGTCTTCTGCCACTGGTCTTCCTCCTCCTCTTGGACGATCTTCCAAGTCAGCCTCCTGGACCTTGATCACCCGTACCGCCCGTGGTCGCCTCCTAGGTTCCATAGCTATAAGGTAAACAAGGAATGTCTATGCCCAAGTAGTGCAGAATATTGTCCTTAAATTTTCTTAAACTTCTTATTGATTTCAATTCCCAAATCACCCATGAAACACAAGAACACAAGTCATTATGATGCATGTACCATTTCTAGGGTCTCTACCCTGCAAATTAGTGTGGCCTCATTTGGTCTTTCGGTAGGTCCAGAGTCCTTGCATCAGATCACGGGGTCCCTAAAATCCTATCTCCTAGCCGGTCTTCCTTGGCCTAATTCACACACCAAGGTCACCCAACACTGATGCCCTACCATCCCATGCAATCCTTACTATTCCTAACTCCAAACTCCATCCTATCTCTCAACCCTGCCTCTAATACCATTCTATCATGACCCACCTTCACCAAAAGGAGGTAAAGGTCAGCAAATTGCCAGGCTCTTCCTTCATTAAGTTGAAGGAGAGATAATGACCCCCGAAACCTGCCTTCAATAGGTCCCAGAGTGGTGACCAGCACCAAGGGTATAAAATCCCAAAATAAATAGAAGGCATTACCCTTTTTATTTTAATAGGATCGGGATAAAAGATAGTAAATCCGACAACACCAAAACTAAAAGTGCAAATACAACTAAAAATAAACCATTCCCACATGCATGTTCAAAGGTAAAGATACAAGTCACAAAACTCCAAAGGTAAAAAGATACCAAGAAAAAGGGAAATAACAACAGAAACTACCCCAAAGATCCAAGATATTATGGTCCCACGCGATCCCTAAAGTCCTCCTAGAAACCTGAAAGCAGTTTTATATATGTAGTGTGATCATACAAGTATATTCATTAGGGAAAACCCAAAGACTCTCGTGCACAAGTGGGGAGGCATACTAATTCCCTGTGTGAAAAGAGATGACCAAACACTAAACAAGGAAACTAACCACCCAAGCCTCACTAAGGCACACTCCCCAAATAACGCAAGTCACGTAATGTATAATAAAAGCACATCGATGTTTGGGTACCCCGTGCCACTTCCCCACTAGTTATGTAAGACATCCTACACATCGAACCAATCCCACTATTCTCACCGCAGTCCCACTACCACACCCGTCCCACACACACCTGGGCCATATCCTCATAGATTCCCACTTCCAAACCCCGCCTGCAAACAAATGGCCATAACTGTCACATGTTACCAGGCCTGCAAACACCTAGGCCAAACAACCACTACCATGCCCGAAAACACATGGGCCTCATCCCGAAGACACTTGGGAAACCACCTGCCTGCACACACCTGGGACAACCACCACACTACCCTGGACGAAGATTATTTGGCTAATAATGGACTTCATGCCATCACAGCCTGCCCGTAGAGACTTGGGATATTCGGGAAAGGGAGCAGAAAAGGATCTAATAACCATCCACTCATAGAAGTGTTGGAAAAAACACACTCCCCCCATGAAATGGGGGTGTTAGGCACTAAGTGATCAACTTGGGTGGGGCGCAAACAAGAAACACAAAACTACAAGTATATGTATAGGTAACAAGCACTCACCCAAATCTAGGTTTTTCTTCAACCAGTCTAAAGAACACAATCATCACCCATGTCCAGGTCATAACTAACACCAAACCAAAACCCATGTGTCCCACCCTTGTTTTCGTGTTATGTAATAATGTTTGTATTATTGTTTTCACCTTCATGGGAAACTAGCATGCATAATCACAAGCCAAGGGAATAGTACAGTCAAAAATCAACTTAAACGTTCACACCTGATTCTCTTGTAAGGTCACAACCACAAAAATGGATAAGTGAGATCCCTCAAAGAACTGGAACCAAGGAAAACTCCAAGATACTATCCCATGTTCCTAAAACCCAGGATCCAATAGGTTCTCAACAACAGAGGATTCCACCCCAATTTGTGATATAAGCAAAGTACCCACATGACTTCAAATTCACAAACAGCGAAACCATAACAATAAGGGATTGCATCCCCACCCACATCACCCAGCAATCAGCCTGTGAATGAAAAAAACTACCAAAACACAACCACCAACACAATACAGGCCTCTGCCTGTATTTTCAGATTTAAAATATTTAACACACTCCATGATTCCAATTCCATTGTACTTTAACCGTGTTTATCATAGAAAAGGGTTGAGCCTGGTGATTTCAATTTATTTAGCCGAATATACGTAATTATCCAATTTCATTTACATAACAAAAAGGTTCACAACCAAAATAAAATACATTTAACATCACAAGGGGTAAGGTTTTATTATTGAACAGAGAAAGACCACCAATGGACATGATTTTCAGTAGGCATAATCCCACACAATTCAGAAATCATTAATCATGAAAGAGGAGAAAAACAGAGCAACATCATCGATCACACCCGTCCCCCCTAATTCTTTAGAAATCCATTTATTATCTTCATTAGAGTTTGGTTCATTAAATTCTACAGGAGAAGTATCGTACCCACACCGCAAGATACACAGAAAGGAGAGACGAAGGTGAAACCCCTACTTGATTGATCAATGATCGAATCTTCTCTTCACGTGCGAGGAATAGCGGATGCGCAAATTGCAGTGGTGTGACCTTGGGAACTCAAGGACAAGCAAACAAATCGATCGCAGGGTGATCGAGAAAAAGAAACCCAGGGAGAACCCCTTTAGTTTATAAGGGCTGGGGATGGTTGAGATACTAAGATAAGAACGCGAAACAGTGGAATAAGTGGGGTCGTGGGTTGACCACATGGCCCCACACGTCATTAAACGGTCCCCACCTTTAGGGGATGTTTAAACCGACGCACACCAGGATACCGCATCAGACACTTAATTAAATTCCATTAATGGGCGTTAATGGCCTTTAAAACATGCTTAAGGGGGGGAAAACAGGGTTTAAAACCCAATTTGCGCAAAAAGGAGGTGCTACCGAAAAACCTGAGGGTAGGGAAGAGCTACCGGTAGCCGAGAGCTACTGGTGGCTGATAGGAACCGGTTATAGAGAGTGACCTGTGGCTGACAGCCATCGGTAGCTGAGAGCGACGGGTGGCTGACAGCCACCGGTTGCCGAGAGCTACCGGTGGCTGATAGGGACCGGTAGCGGAGAGCTACTGGTAGCCGAGGCCACCGGTATCTGAGAGCTACCGGTAGCCGAGAGTGACTGGTAGGCCAAGTCTACCGCTAGGAGTCACCGAGAAGATGGGATGGCCTTCCAGACCCCCTAGAACACCTCAAACCTCAGATTTTTACTAAGTAATGGACCTCCGAGAACCCGGTCCATTAAATAATTCTCATCAAATAAAACCTCATTAAAATTCCAATAGAATGTTTTCTAAGAATACACCCCTTTTGGATCATTGATAATTCAAAAATAGTATAAAAAATTCATTGAGATGGAAATATTCAAAATTTATTGGATCTAAAAATTAACACAACCTGAATTTCATTCCATTATGGATTGATTCATTTATTACCTAGTCCCAAACTCTATTCATAAATGAGTCTTGATTTCTATAGGAAAACTAGTTAAATAAAAATATTCATATAAAAACACTTCATTGGTCTCCATTTTAATTATATTCTCTATGATTATACTCCCATAAGTTTGGAATTCCAAATCTATACCCCAATATAATACGCTGAAATTTAATTTCTCTGCCTTTTTAGTAGGAATGAACACTCACTACTCACTTAAAAAATATTATAATGAAATTATATTTCTATGAAACTGAACTCAACAATATTAATGATGGAATAATTCTCTTCTATTATTATGGAACTCAAATATCACGCATGTGAATATTTATAAATTAGGGTTAGAAATATTAGAATTAAATTTTTGAGATAAATAATAAATAGATATTAAAATTAAGTACTTTGGGAGAGTTGGAGTCCCCTTTAATAATAATATAGTCTAAAGTACTTGGTTGGACTCCATGTGCCAACTAATGCATTTCACAATATGATCTGATTAATTCATTATAATAATATAAGAAATAGGATATTAAGTTGGCACATATTCAAAATTCACTAGTACTCATCCAATAGTATCCTAGATAAAGTGATATGTTTTCTTGATATTCCTTGTCCTTGAAATCTGAAAAACTAAATCTAATATTAATAGAACACATGTTATCACAAGTGATTGTAATAGGAAATTTCAGGTAATATACAATATCCTCAAGTTGGGGTTTAATCAAAATCAATAGAGTACATATATGAGTAACTATTATATATTAAGACTCCATATTTTTCATGTAAATTAATTTTTTTCTTTCTATTCTATGAATTAAATAAACCTAGAAAAGAAAATGTATTATATGATGTTTAATTTATTTCATAAGATCAACATCCTCAATACGAATCTATAAATCACAATAAATTCTTTTATTTTTCTCTATGACAATTAAATATAAAATTCTTTTTATTTATTATGTATTGATGTAATCTCATCTTTTCTAACTTATTTCAATCATTAGAACTTTTTTGGTTCCATGAATCATGGAATGTTTTCAAAATATTTTAGGGATTTTGATTATTTAATTCCATAGACTATCTAATATTTTCTTTTGTTTTGTTATTTTAAACAAATTTACATCATTTACCCAATATATTTTTATCCAAAGTGGAACTATATTTTGTTTATTAGAGTTTAAAATTATATTCCCTTTATCTAAAAAATTTATTATTTATATTTTTTGAGAAATAAATGTTCCATTCATTCCTTGAATAAAAAATAAGGTGGGTATAATTAATATTTTCTAATCATGGACATTTTGTAACACCCCAGGCCCACTATTATAAACATAGTGATTTAAAATGATGTGTAATGTTTTTCTTATAAATGAAACTAAACAATTACACAATAATTTAATTAAATGAAGACCATTTATGGCTCCTAGTTCTAGAGGATCAGAAAAAACCTTACATTTATTAGAGTTTAAATAAAATAAGACAACTACCTAAAACTCTTCCATGTGTGATAATTACAAAAGCAATGACATTTAATTTGAATTTCTAAGATACCTAGGACAAATCATTTTTAAAACAAAGGGTGATCATTCCACTGCCCATTAGGAAGTTTTCAAATTGTTTAAAAATATTTTAGATAATATTTCATTAAAAATAATTTTGATAAATCCCTTTGAAGATAATATAAAAATAAATTTCAAAACATACATTGGAAAAAGAAATTGAAATTGCTTACGTATAAGATAATGTACCACTTTGGAAAAGTCATACGTACCAAAAAATTTTTAAATATAATCCAGTTATTTTTAGAAAACACTACACAAGATTTTCAAATAAACATTTTTGAAACATGAAACATTGAAGGTTGTCTTTGGCCTAACCACTTGTTGAGGGATTGGGTTCGGTCCCCAATTCCCTAGCATATGTACAAAGTTCAGTTGTTGGGTCTTATAAAAACATTTTATGATTTCTTTATATACATACATACATTTTCATGAGATGTTCACTTAAAAACTGGGAAAAAATTAATGCATTTATTCATATGTATATATATATAATAATACATTAAATAAATATGATCACTTTTAATTATATATATATAAGTATCTATTAATCTATATTTTAAATTACATGGTTGACATGGCTCAACTAAATCTCATTGATACATAGTCTTTTTATATTTACATGGGATTATTCATGTACATAAAATTTCCCTCTTAATCACTTACGAAAAATCATTTTTATAATGATTATTCAATGATCATGATTATGTATATATCGATATATGAAATTAATGTATGAAATTAAAAAAAACAAATCATCAATATATGGATATAATATTAACTTACACATGACATGCATATGACATGATGAATTTATGATATTCATAACTTATAATTTCAGAAATAATTTTTTTTATCATAATTTATTTAAATTGGTTCTATACGTGAAAATTATACTAGATATGTTGAATTGTGATGAATATATACATATATATATACATGTATACGTGGAACTTGTAGAAAAAATATAATTGTTTAAAAAAACAATTAACTCCATAAGTTTAAACATAATTTTGGTAATTAAATTCCATAAGCAAAACCAGAAATCATAGTTAGGAAAATCCCACAAAAAATAAGTTGTTTTTAAAAAACTATAATTTTTTCATAGAGTAAAATATTATTTTTCTTACTTAGATGATTAAAAATTAGTGTCCCATATAAATAAATAATAATTATATTCAAATAAAAATATACAATAAGTAAATAGTTAAACAAATTAAATTTTCCTCATACAGAAATAAATAAAATGGAATCGCAAAGATAGTTTATGAAAATAAATAATCACTTACTCAAAACAATAAATTTAAGAGCCCAGGCCTCTCCGATACATTACAATGTTAAAATGTGGTGTTTGAGGTCTTCCGGGAGGTCAATGTGACTTATCCCCAACACTTTTCCAAATTTCCAATCCAGTGAATAGTTCCATCAGTGAACAGTTCTATCAGTAACCTCTAATGGTAACCTCTCTTTCCTTTTCCAAATTTCTAATTATGTGAATAATTCCATCAGTGAACATTTCTATCAGTAACCTCTAATGGTAACCTCTCTTTTCCTTTTCCAAATTTCCAATTTTGTGAACAGTTCCATCAGTGAATAGTGATATAATGGTGAGGTTCATGAACAGTGTTCTAATGGTGAGGTTTATGAATACTGTTCTATCAGTGAGGTTCATGAACATTGTTCTATCGATGAGGTTCTAATGGTGAGTTTCATAAATAGTGTTCAAATGGTGAGGTTCATGAATAGTGTTCTAACGGTTAGGTTCATGAATAGTGTCATGTCGATGAGATTCATGAAAAATGTTCTATCGGTGAGGTTCTAATGGTGAAGTTCATGAATAGTGTTCTAACTTTGAGGTTCATCAATAGTGTTCTAATGGTGAGGTTCGTGAACTGTGTTCTATTGGTGAGGTTAATGAACAGTGTTCTATCGGTGAGGTTCTAACAGTGAGGTTTGTGAATAGTGTTCTAATGGTGTGGTTCATGAATAGTGTTCTATCGGTGTTGTTCATGAACAGTGTTCTATCGGTGAGGTTCTAATGGTGATGATCATGAGTAGTGTTCTAATGGTGAGGTTCATGAATAGTGTTCTAACAGTGAGGTTCATGAACAATGTTCTGTCGGTGAGGTTCTAAAGGTGAGGTTCATGAAAAAAATTATTATAGTGAGGTTCATGAACAGTGTTCAAACGGTGAGGTTCATGATCAGTGTTCTATCGGTGAGGTTCATGAATAGTGTTCTATCAGTGAGGTTCTAATGGTGAGGTTCATGAACAGTGTTCTAATAGTGAGGTTCATGACCAGTGTTTCCAGCTTCCTAATGTTTCACCCCTTTAGTGTTTCCTTTAACATAAAATGAATTTAAAGCCTCGTTTTAAGGAATATAAGGACAAATAAAGGGATATAACTCCTTTATTAATTATTACTATGGCTAGGGATGTTTTATCTTGGTCAAACCACGTGGTTTAATGTGATCCTTTTTTAATGGGAAATTAATCGTATTTTAAACAGTTTCCCAGTTAAATCTTCTAAAGGGAAGAGATATCTTCCTCTCTATTTCATTCTCCTTTTTCTCAGGTGTGAGATGCTTGAACATCCCATTCCTTCTCATAGTAGTTTCACAGTCAAACTTTCCTCCTCATATTGGTTCTGTTTGGTTTCATGCAACTAAGTTGTATCGATCAATCTTTAATATAAGGTATGTTTTATCATCATTCATTTGGGGTTCATCATCTCTTGTTTCTCTTTTCCATATTATAGAATGTAATCTCCATGCTTCTAATAGAGTTTTCTTGGGGTTCAGTTGGTGTGGTCATACCGTGGCATCCTCGGGTTGATGCATTTGTCATGAGGGGAGGATCGCAACCCGTTGTGTGGATAAAGAACATAAAGAACTCTAAGAGGTAGGGGATTCATTACTTCTCTCTTATTTTATGTGAATTTGTATCATTAGAATGTTTTATCCCACTGGATGACAATGAAATTTGCATAAAAAATATTTTAACTAGATAAATAAATTGATATTGATCATGTGCTATTTCCCCTTGTTTTTCTAGATAGTGTGATATCTATGATTGCTTTGCTTAGTTGTTCGTTCTTGATGAAAATCGTTAAAGAAGGTAAATTGGGATTAATTGATAATTTTTTGGCTAATGATAAAGAGGTATGTAAATGAATCTGGTTCTTGTTGTAATTTTATGTCAATCAAATTAGAACATTAAGCATGTTTAATTTTTTATGATAGATTACTGATTTGGTTTCCTGAATTTGGAACCTAAGAATAATAAAATTGTTAATTCAAGATGGATTAAATAATTGATTGTTTGATAATTCCTTAAAGGGTTATGATTTCCCCTCTAGATTGTTAAATTTCCAAGAGCCCAATTGATCTGATGTTTTTTTCCAACTTCTTATGATGTGATGTGATCTTGGATGGCCATTGGGATGTGTGGGGGCATAGAGGATTTTGGCTGTGGCAGTAGATGATGCTTAGAGTGGTCAGATGCATCTGTTTATGCATGTGGGTGTCTGGGAGGACACCAGGGATGATGGAATGGGATAGATGTGATTGTTGGATGCTTGCTGATTTTGATTGGTTGTTTATTGGCATTACTTTCCCCCACTTTCCAAGGAAGCTGGTCTTACATACCCTTCATCCAAAAGAAGTGAAGACACATGGTGTATGACACGTGATTTTCATGTTTAGCTTCTTAAGGGAGGATGTGTATATGCTGTTTCTATAATAAGAAAAGACTCTACGGGTAGTACATCTACTCACTATGTTGAGCCCCATTGTTTTTTGTAGCATAGAATGTTTTTCTAGAATGCCTGGGAATGTGGGAAAGTAATAATTTAATGAATAATTGAATAAATGGTGGTAACCCATGGGGTTGGACTTGCTGGAACATAATGACGAGGTTATAATTTTGACGAAATAGTGGAATTTGGGTGTGATGCTAATGAAATTTAGTGTGGAATTGTGCATGGTTAATTAATGTTTAAAGAATTAAATACGATAAAGTAGAACTGATAAAAAGGAAATGAAGTAATCTAATAAATCCCATTAAATGGTTGTGTGCTTATAGGATACCTAGTCATAGAAGTAGCAGCCCAGAGTCTGAGAGACGTTAGCTGCAGTTGTGTCTAAGACAAGGTTATTCCCATAGTGTGGTTGTGATATATAGTATATCTGGTACTTTTTGTGTTTCTATACGCTACTCCACCCTGTCAGTAAGGGAAACTGACACTCTAGGGATTCTGAGCCATGGGGGTGTTTTCCCTAACATTTCAGTGGGGGGATGGATGGCTGAGTACCCCCTTTGGCCCCGCTCTCTTCTCTTGGTAGTTACTTATGCTGGCAGGCACATTGGTTAGTTTTCCCCATATATGTATGTAGAGGGATGTAATGACTTGTGGTTATTCACACACATATATTATGGATATAGTTTTCTATGGACTACTATAGGCGTAACGTGTATAGGATGTGATGGCTTGATGATCCTTACTCAGTGTATGGGCTGTAATGGCCGGAGGTGTAATACCCAATGTATGATACACGTTATGCGAGCTATGGTGGCTCCCGGAAACTACCTGGTTACTTTGGTGTGTGTACATGGTGGTTTTGTTGCATGAGGTGCATATTGTGGTGCTTCACCCAGGTGTCTACAGGCAAGCCTCCTTAGAGAGATATGCTTAGGACGTACGAAATTGGGGCAAAGCAGAAACCCAGTAGGGAAATAGTAGCGGGGTACCCTTGATATTATTTATTGAGTGATATATTCGTGTATACGTTACTTGGTGAGAGTATCCATGGTGAGATTGGTAACTTAGTATACCTATTTAAGTGACGAGTTTGTTTCACTTGTTATTCACTGTGCTTTAGCATGCTTTCCATTCTTTTGCACGAGAGTCTTCGTGGAGGATCATACTGATTATACTCATATACTCACCCTATGTATATATAAACTATTTTTTAGGTCACTTGGAGTAGGTTGGAGATCAGGCAGTTTACAAGTAGCTTGTGGTTGTAGGAGCTGTTCGGGCTTGTGGTTGCTGTTGTTTTACTTTCTTTTGGGTAATTGCATTTTTTCCCTTCTAATTGTATAACGTTTTCCTAAAATTACATATGTTCACTTGGGTTTTCTTTTATATTTAAATTCTGAGTTGGAGTTGGTTGGTGTCTATCTTATCTCTCTCTTACACATGTGTTCTCTTAGAGGGTAATGCCTCCCATTTTGTGTGTTTACAATACACTCGGTGCTAGTCACCAACACGGGGCCTACTGGAGGCAGGGCATGGGGGTTATTATCTCCCTTCTCACATTTCCAACCTAGGGGCGGTACACTTTGTGGGGAGAGGGTCTTGAGAGAGTGGCATCAGAGGCTCTGGTTGAGGGATTGGATGGAGATTGGTGTTAGGCACAAGTAAGGTTGAATGGGCTGGTAGGGAAACGGTGTAATTCATGATTAGAAAGTGATGTAAACATAGGATACTGTCTGAGACATAGGCCTTTAGGGCCCCCTATGATCTGATGTATGGACCTTCAAGTTTACAATTTTTTCTAATAAAGGTGATACTAGTTGTAGGGTATATACCGAGGAATGGATCATGATTCATTCTTATTTGTGCCTCTGTTTTAATGGGTAGACCATGTGATAGGTTAACCTAAAATCAATGAAAGAAAACAATTAATTAATTAATGTCGATTCTTCTATATTCCATGTTTAGGAACTCTAACAGTTTTTTATTTTACATGTATGGCTCTAGGTCAACATCATCATCAGATTTGCGCAAAAAATGTCCAGCAGGTTGTCCCAAATGATCGTCGTAGGGTAGAGGTTGATGATGAAGGCAATTGGAGGAAGACACTCTAAGAGTTTCAGCGCCAGAGTCTGTAGATGTACGAGGGCTATATTTCAGATACAGTCACGGAAGACTTCATAGAGGAGGTCGAGATCAACTTCAGTTTGATCCATGCTCGGACGGAGAACTAGGTGTCCTTGGTTGTGATGATTTTGAGTGGTGCAGTGAGGTAGCGGTGGTTCTTGTTCCTTGGGTATCGTGAGGAGTGAACGATCTCATGGGAGCAGTTCCAAGAAAAGTTTACAGTCGGGTTTCTTTCTTCGACTGTGAAGGTGTCCAATCACCAAGATCTTCTTACACATCGACAGGGGAGCTCCAGTGTTAAATAATTTGGAATCTATGATAGGAAACTTTTATGATATTCTTCAGAACTTTTGTTAGATGAGGAGTCATGGGCGAAACATTTCGAGGAGGCTTTTCATCCATAGATCCAACGGGAGGTCACCCCATTTATGATGAAGACATATCTTTCAGTACTGGTGAGGGAAGTGGTTGTCGAGAGGACATTGACTTGGACCTGATCATCACGAGAGGGGAGTCATCATGATTCTTGAAGAAGCATATCTGTGTTCCGGGCTTCCCAGTTTTTATTGAAGAGTAGTTTTCGTTCAGCCGGGGGTAGGTCCCAGCCCTTCACATCTCCTTTCTCCAGAGGCATCAACTCTTAGGCCTATGCCAAGGGATCAGACACTTTGCTTTATTATGGTGGTCATGGTCATTAGTAGCGGGAGTTCCCGACCTTTCAGAGCAGTCATCGTGCACCAGGTGCTATGCTCCAGGTTCCTCCATTGAGGCAGTTCCAACTAACGCAGCAGCTGCTTCTTGAAATAGCTTTATATTAGTAGAGGGTAGATGGGGTAGGTAGAGTATAGTGCCATGATTCACCCCATCCTCATAGAGAAGAGCGCGACTTTGGTGGTGATCATAATGAGTTTCAGAGACGTTGTAGAGGAGGTTGTGGTCACCATCATGTTGTATCATTGATAGCTCCCGGGGAGCCAAACATCGTTCGAGGTACCCTTTGCTTGTTTTCTACCTCGGGGTATTCCTTGTTTGATTGAGGATAGCACACTCCTTCATATCACCTACCCTTGTCCATTATTTGGGACTTGAGGTAGAGAGACTTCCAATGCCCTTGGTGTTGACTACACCAGTTGGAGGTCAATATGACTTGTTTAAAGTATGTAGAAACTCTGAGCTATTTTTGGGGCAGTACCACTCTTGGGGATATTTCCTCTGTTTACGAATACAACCATATGATATCATTCTTGGCATTAATTGGTTGTATTCGGTATGAGCTATCGTGGATTTATTCAAGAGGCGGGTTGTTTTTTTCGATGTGGATGAAGAGCCGATGGTTTTATTTGGTGGGTGAGACCCTCATATGGGTCATAGGCGTGTTCCGTCATTATCATCCCTGATGGCTGAGATGAGGTTGATTTGTTCAGAGGTCCAACAGTTGGCATTTCCTATGGTCTTAGAAGAGTACCCTCATGTATTTCTAGAAGAGGTTATAGCATTACTCTGTCAACGAGAGATCGAGTTTGGGATCGACCTACAGCCAGGAGCGTCTCCTATCTCTATGTATCCATATATGATGGCCCCTTCTGATTTAAGAGTGACACGTATATAGCTTGATCGTCTGTTACAGTGTGGTTTTGTTCGGCCAAGTGTGTCACTGTGGGGTGCACCGGTTTTTTTCGTGAATAAGGTTGATGACAGTATCCAGTTGTGTGTTGATTATCGTCGCTTAAACAGAGTGACAATAAAGAATCACTATCCTCTTCTATGGATTGATGATTTATTCGATCAAATTAAGGGTGAAATTTGGTTTTCAAAGATAGATTTTCGGTCAGGATATCATCAGATGCCTGTGAAGGATGAGGATATCCTGAAGACTGCTTTCCGTTGTCGTCATGGGCATTATGAGTTTGTCATAATTCCATTCGGCGTGATGAATTCTTTATTTGTATTCATGGGATTGATAAATGTCATGTTCCATGAGTTCCTGGATGTGTTCGTGGTAATTTTCATCGATGACATCCTTGTGTACTCCACATCGGAGGAGGAGAATGCCAAGCATCTACAAGTAGTTTTGGGAGTTCTTCGTCCACTTCAACTATTTGGGAAGTTGTCTAAGTGTTAGTTTTGGGCTTGAGAAGGCATTTTCATTGTGCATGTTGTGTCCCAATAGGGAGTAGCTGTGGATCCCTTGAAGATAGAAGCAGTTGTGTCTTGGGAAGCCCCCAAGATAGTGTCATAGGTGCGATGTTTCATTGGTCTCGTAGGCTACTACAGGAGGTTCATGGCCAATTTCTCATGAGTTGTGACTCCACTGAAATCTTTGACTATGGAGAATCAGGTATTTATATGGACTGATCAGTGTGAGGCATCTTTTGAGTATCTAAAGGAGAAGTTAGTAAGTGATCCAGTTCTTTGTCTTCTAGCTGAGAGAGTTCAGTTTGATGTTTTCTAAGATGCATCACATTTGGGTTTAGGATGTGTTCTCAAGTAGTAGAGGTCAGTTGTTTCTTATGGGTCTCGGAAGTTGCATCTCCATGATCGTAACTATGCCACCCATGATCTTGAGTTTGCTGTCATGGGGTTTCCTCTGATGTTGTGGAGTCATTACCTCATTGGTGAGTGCTTTGTGGTTTTCACCTATCATAATAATTTGAGGTATGTTTTCTCCAAGCATGAATTTAACTTATGACATTGTCAGTGGATGGATTTCTTATAGGAATATGACTTCTAAATATCATATACACTAGTAAAAGGGAATGTTGTAGCTGATGCGCTGAGCCGAAAGTCACGTAGTGAAGTTGTGCGTGAATCTGGTGATTCCTAGAGCGTAATGGAAGAACTTTCATCATTAAATCTTGATATGGGATACGTTGGGGTGGAGGTTATCTTTCTCAGATAACGGTACAGTCATCCCTAATGTAGAAGGTGGAAGAGTCTCAATTGGGGGATCTAGAGGTGGAGGTCAGGAGAGACTGAATTATTTTTGGTGAGGCCCTTGATGGTTGGACTGAGGATGAACAACATCGAGTGTTGTATGATTGAAGGATTTTTGTTCCTTTGATGATGCAACAGACATTTCTTAGATAGTTTCATAGTTCTCCTTTAGTGGTTCATGCTGTAATGACAAAGATGTACCAAGCCTTGAGGAGTTAGTTTTGGTGGCCTGGGCTGAATCATGCTATTGTAGAGTTTTTGTCTCGATGTTTGGTATGCAAGAAGGTGAAGGCCGAACACTATGTCCCTAGTGGTCTACTCCATCCATTAGAGATTCCTCAGTAGAAGTGGGGGGCATCTTAATGGAAATTGTTACGGGTATACCTCGAGCTCCGGGATGAAATGATGTTATTTGTGTGTTAGGGGATCATTTAACAAAATCGGCCCACTTGATAGCGATCAAGGAGTCGAGCTCAGTGGAAGTTTTATTGAGGAAGTATCTAGAGGAGGTGGTGAGACTTCATGGAGTCCCAAGGACGATCATTTATGATCGAGATCCTCATTTTACCTTGAGGGTGTGGAGAGGTCCCCATCATGCTTTTGGTTCTCAGTTATGCCTTAGCACTGTTTTTCATCCTCAAACGGATGGTCAGACAGAGAAAACCATTCAGACTCTTGAATACATGTTACGCTCTTGTGTTCTCGATTTTTGGGGTTCATGGATGAGGCACTAACCATTGGTGGTGGTAAATTACAATAATAGTTTTCACTCCACCATCGGTATGGCACCGTTTGAAGAATTGTATGGTTGGCCTTGTCGTTCTCCGTTATACTGGATTGGGGTCAGAGAGTCAGTAATTCTCAGACCGGAACTAGTGCAGAATACAATAGAGATGGTTCAGGTGATTTGTGAGAGGATGAAGACAGTGCAAGATCGTCAGAAATCATATGTTGATCAAAGAAGTGGATCCTTGTAGATTAATATTGGGGATCATGTGTTTTTTAAGGTCACTCCCCATCACGGGCAACAATGGTTTGGTCGTGGGAGTAAGCTTTCTCCCATATATTTTGGGCCTTTCATGGTGTTAGCTCATGTTGGAGCTTTGGAATATCGAGTAGCACTTCCCCCATATATGATTCGGATACATGATGTTTTCCATGTATCACAACTTCATCATTATGTTTATGATGACTCTCACGTCATCAATTTGGGATTGATCGACGTTGCTGATGATGCGACCTTTGAGGAGTGACCTGTCGAGATCTAAGACCACAAGGATAAGGTGTTGTGTGGGCGTTATATTCCTTGGTTCGTGTCTTATGGCGACACGGTGGCATGGTGGAGAGTACCTAGGAACGTGAGTCACAGACAAGTGTTCAGTACCCAGAGTTGTTTGATGTTTAACTCTTTTCATGTAATGATGTCCCATTTTTAGATAGACCTTTAATGTTTTATTTATGAATTTCTTTTGTTGCATTTTTGGCTTTCTATCTTTTGAGTGGTATCTTGATTAGTGGTTGTTCGGACACCGTTTCTTTTTCTTTAGGTGGTTTTTGATTTCTCAAGGATGAGAATGTTTTGAGAGGTATCTGATGCAATGGCCAGGACATCTCTGGTCCATTACTTTGTGAAAATGTGGTCTTTGGGGTGTTCCGGGAGGTCAAGGTGACTTATCCCCAACACTTTTCCAAATTTCCAATTCTGTGAACAGTTCCATCACTGAACAGTTCTATCGGTAACCTCTCTTTCCTTTTCAAAATTTCCAATTCTGTGAATAGTTCCATCAGTGAGCATTTCTATCGGTAACCTCTAATGGTAACCTCTCTTTCCTCTAACAAATTCCCAATTCTGTGAACACTTCCATTAGTGAACAGTGTTCTAAGGGTGAGGTTATTGAACAATGTTCTAACAGCGAGGTTCATGAACAGTATTCTATCAGAGAGGTTCATGAACAGTGTTCTATTAGTGAGGTTTGAATGGTGAGGTTCATGAATAGTTATCTTATAGTGAGGTTCGGGAACAATTCTCTAATAGTGAGGTTCATGAACAGTGTTCTATCAGCGAGGTTCATGAATAGTGTTATATCACTGAGGTTCTAACTGTGAGGTTCATTAATAGTGTTCTAATGGAGTGGTTCATGAACAGTGTTCTAATGGGGAGGTTCATGAATAATGTTCTATTTGTGTAGTTCATGAACAGTGTTCTATCGGAGAGGTTTTAATGGTGAGGTTCGTGGACAGTGTTCTAACAGTGATGTTCATGAACAATGTTCTATCGGTGAGGTTCATGAACAGTGTTCTTTCAGTTTGGTTCTAATGGTGAGGTTCATCAATAGTTTTTTAACGGTGAGGTTCATGAATAGTGTTCTAATAGTGAGGTTCAAGAACATTGTTATATCGGTGAGGTTCATGAATAGTGTTCTATCGGTGAAGTTCATGAACAGTGTTCTATCTATGATGTTCATGAATAATGTTCTATCAGTGATGTCCATGAACAATGTTATATCGGTGATTTTCAAGAACAGGGAGGTTCATGAATAGTGTTCTAATGGTGAGGTTCATGAACAGTGTTTCCAGCTTCCTACAGTTTCACCCCTTTAGCATTTTCCTTTAACGTAAAATGCATTTAAAGCCTAGTTTTAAGGACTCAAAGGCCGATTCAAAAGCCATAACTCTTATATTAATTATTCCTATATCTCGCGATGTCTTTACATGGTCATTCCACGTCATTTAATGTTATTCTCTTTTAATGGTAAATTAATCATATATTAAACATTCACCCCATTAAATATTCTAAAGGGATGTGATATCAACCTCCCTATTTCATTCTCCTTGTTCTCGGGTGTGAGATGCTCGAACATCCCATTCCTTCTCATAGTAGTTGAGCAGTCAAACTTTCCTCCTTGGATTGGTTTCGCACGGTTTGATGCAACCAAGCTGTATCGACCAATCTTCGATATAAGGTATGTTTTATCGTCATTATTTTGGGGTTCATATTCTCTTGTTTCTATTTTCCATATGATAGCATGTAATCTCCATGCTTTTAATTGAGTTTTCTTGGGGTTTGGTTGGTGTGGTCGTACCATAGCATCCTCAGGTAGATGGAGTTATCACGAGTAGAGGATCGCGACCCATTGTGTGGATAAAGAACGTTAATAATTGTTTGAGTAGTAGATTCATTGCTTCTCTCTTGTTTTACGTGAAACTGTATTGTTAGCATGTTTTACCCCAATAGATGACAATAGAATTGACATAATAAATATTCAAACTGGATAAAAAAAACTGATATTGATCGTATGTTATTTCCCCTTTTTTTTAAGATAGTGTGATATCTATGCTTGCTTTTATTAGATATTCGTTCAGGATGGAAATAGGTAAATAAAATAAATTGGGATTAATTTATAATTGTTTAGCTAACGATAAAGTGTCATGTAAATGAATCCGGTTCTTGTTGTAATTTTATCTTAATCAAATGGGAACACTATGCTTATTTAATAATTTTTGATATCTTACTGATTATGTTTCTGAAATTTAGAACCTACAAATAATAAATTTGTTAATTCAAGATGAATTAAAGAACGAATTGTTTGATAATTCCTTAAAGGGTACTGAGTTGCCCTTATGATTGTAAAAGGGACAAGAGCCCAATTGATGTGATGTTTGTTCTCTTGCTTGTTGTGTTGTGATGTAATCCTGGATGGTCATTGTGATATGTGGGGGCATTGAGAATTTTGGTTGTGGCGAAGATGATGCCTAGAGTGGTGGGATGAATCTTTTTCTTACATGTGGGTGTCATGGAGGATACCGGGGATGATGGAATGGGATGGATGTGATTGTTGGATGATTGCTGATTTTGATTGGATGTTTTCTTCTTTACTTTTCCCCACTGCTCAAGGAAACTGTTCTTACTTACCCTTCTTCCGAAAGAGGCAAAGACACATGGGGTATGTCATGTGCTTTCTGTGTTTAGATTATCAAGGGATGATAGTTATATGCTCTTGATATAAGCGGAAAAGACTCGACGGGTAGTACATCTATCCACGGTGTTGAGACCCCTTCTGTTCAGTAGTATTGAATGTTTTCTAGAATTCCTGGGAATGTGGGAATTTTATTCTGTAATGATTAATTGATTAAATGGTGTTAACCCATGGGGATGATGTTTAAAAAATTTAATGATGAGGATGTAGTTTTTCAAGGAATAGTGGACTTTGGGTGTGATGATAATGAAATTTAATGTGGAATTGTTCATGGTTAATTATTGTTTAAAGAATTAACTAATGTAAAGTGGAACTAATAAAAAGTGAATGAACAAATATAATAAATCTCTTTAAATGGTTGTGTGCTTATAGGATACCTAGTCTTAGAAGTAGCTTCCAGGAGTCTGAGAGACGTTAGCTGCAGTTGTGTCTCAGACTAGGTTATGCCCATAGTGTGGTTTTGATATATAGTATATCTTGTACTTTTTGAGTTTCTATATGCTACTCCACCCTGTCAGTAAGGGAAACTGACACCCCGGGGATTCTAATCCTTGGAGGTGTTTTCCCCAACATTTTAGTGGGAGGATGGATGACTGACTACCCCCTTTGGACCCTCTCTCTTCTCTTGGTAGTTACTTGTGCTAAAAGGAACATTCTTGAGTTTTCCCCATATATGTGTATAGATTGTTGTAATGGCTTGAGGTTATTCATACACATATATTATGGATATAGTTTTCTGTGGACTATTATAGGTGTAATGTGTATAGGTTGTGATGGCTTGAGGATCCTTACTCGATGTATGGGTTGTAATGACTTGAGGTATAATAACTGACATATGATACATGTTATGCGAGCTATGGTGGCTCCCAAAAAAACCTGGTTACTTTGGTCTATGGACGTGGTGGTTTTGTTTCACGAGGTGCATATTGTGGTGTTTCACCCAGGTGTCTGCGGGCAAGACTTTTTGGAGAGAGATTCTTAGGACGTACGAAAATGGGGAAAAGTGGAAAACCAATGGGGAAGTAGTAGCGGGGTACACTTGATATTCTTTATTATATTATATATTCTTGTACATGTTACATGGTGAGAGTATCCATGGTGAGGTTGGGAACATATTATAACTATTTAGGTGGTGAGTTAGTTTCACTTGTTGTTCACTGTGCTTTATCATGCTTTCCTTACTTTTTCACTAGAGGCATCAGGGAGGATCCTACTGAGTATATTGTTATACTCACTCTATGTATAAATAAACTATTTTTCAGGTTACTTGGAGCAGTTTGGAGATCAGGCTGGTTAATACTAGATTGTGGTTGTATGATCTATCTAGGCTTGTGGTTGTAGCTGTTTTACTTTTTTTTGGGTACTTGAGGTTTTCCCCTTCTAATTGTAGTACTTTTTCATGACAGTACATATCTTCAATTGGGTTTTACTTTATATTTAAGTTCTGAGTTGGATTTGGTTGGTGTCTATCTTATCTCTCTCTTTCACATGTGTTCTCATAGTGGGTAATGCCTCCCATTTATGTGTTTATTATACCCTTGGTGCTAGTCGCCAACCCGGGGCCTACTAGAGGCGGGACTCAGGGGTCATTATCTCCCCTCTCACATTGTTGGTCTATGAGGGGTATACTTTGTGGGGAGGGGGTCATCACAATAAAACAAATGATTATATATTATAATTTGATGAAAAAATATATGTCAGCATACCCTTTCTGAAAAACAATTAAATAGAAATTATAAATTTTAATTAAAATAATTTCCCTTAAAAATTTATTTCTACACTGCGAGTGTTTTTTCTATACATATCCAATCTTCATACCATATTTTTTTTTCATTCGTTCTATATGTGAAACTGTAACTAATGATTGGGTATTGAGGTTGTTGATTAAATATAATTTCAAAAAATATTTTATATCATCTTGTCTAAGGTGTGATTAATGTTCATATTTAAATTATTTCAACATTTGTGTTTGATAAGAGGAAATTATCATGTCCCATTTTGATGAAAGGTTAATAAAAATATTAATTTTTAATGAAATAGAATGATATGGGATTCAATGTATTAATGAAGAAGGAATCCAATTTCGGTAGAAAACAATAACAAAATTGAATGTATAACGTGCCTACTAAGTTTGAATAGACTTGGAAGGAAATCATATACATAATTTATAGACAAATAGAATAGAGAAAAAAAGTTGATTCATGCAATAAGAGACACCAAGAATGACGATGAATGTAAAAAACCAGCTGCAACTCATTAATGAATATGGAAAAAAGTGGGATCAAATCAATGTTTGAATTATAAATTCACTGTAACTAGAAAAGACACCAAATAAAATAAGCAGCCAAACATTTATAAAAAATATGGTATAATATTCAGATGAAAAATAAATTAATATACTGAAATCAGTTCAACATATGAGATTTCATTAGGATTTTGACTACAAAACAGATAAAACAACACTAACTTCCATATGTTTGGAATACACGACTAGATCTCCACCCATTTTGTTGCTTTAATCCAAAATTGAAAACCTATTTGCGGATTGATTTTCCTATGAGAGGACCTAGAACTCATCCTCAAACCTTAGATACAAACTCGATCATGATTTCTATTGGTCAAACCTTCTAGATGCTTTCATACTCATGATCGAACCATGCTTTTGTTCAGATTTGAATTCTTCAACTACAACCTTTGATCGATATGCCTCCTCACTCAGCTCAACATCTTTCATGCACTCGAAATCTACCTGATGGATGAAGCCTCCTGCTCGCGCTTGACATCAAAGGATCTCTTACACTCAACTCTACCACAGATGGCCTCTTGGCTTGAAACAAAAATCCAAATCTGATTCACAATTGATTTCTATTTTTTAATTCAATTGTATAATTATATATATTATATCATTAGAATATAGAAATTATTATTCAATTATAATCATAATTCCAATCTTTTGTAATTTTAATTCATACTATTTAAATTCTATATATATTATATATATATAATAATTATAATAATTTTCTTATAATTATAATTTAATATTTTAATATTTTTATTAATTTTATATAATAGTCATATTAAATTTCATAAATAATTTCATATAAATTAATAATACTGAAAATTAATATAAATCCATTATAATTCTTTTAGTAATGTAATATCATTTACTATATTAAATTCATTCAATAAAATTGTATTTATATCAACATTAACATAATGAATCATAAATTGTAATTGTATTTATATATATACTAATACTCATCTGGATAAATTACTCTTAAACAAGTTCATTTTTTTATTTAAAACATTATATTTAATTATGTATCTAAAAACAATGATTTATCAAATACATCATTCTAATTTAAAAACATTCTAAGCATAATGTATATTTAGAAAACCAATTCATAAATGTTTACTATATTGAAAATAATATTATGTTTATTTTAAACAGAATATGTTATGTTTAATATTAACATTGATTATATTTATTTATTAGAAAATATCGTGTTAAGATACTATTTTTCATAAACTTATAATTAATTTATATTAATTTAATATGTTATTATGTTTTTAAAAAGTGAAATTTTGAAAAATAATACCAATCAAATTAATAACATTTCATTTTGATTAAATGAAATCCCGTCATTTAATTTTATATCAACATATATATATATATAATTAATTTATTAATTACTCAAAAATCCCATTCTATTACATTATTCCCCCTCAATACAATTTAATCCTCACAATTCAATTATTTTGACAAAAAACAATTTTGAATTTCTATCTTCGGAATTAAGAAACCCTAGGACTGCTAAACCTGTAAACTCGACAAAATCTATCTACAAAGTTATATAGACCCTTACTCTCAAAAAAATTGTTACTCCTAGAGACCACTCTTTGAGACTTAGGTCCTGAAAAATGTGGTTTTCTTCTTATAAAAGAAACTAAACAATTACACAACAATTAAATTAAATGATGACCTTTTCCAGTCTAGGTTCTGGAGGATTAGACAAAACCTTTCATTTATCACTATTGAAATAAAATAAAACAACTGAATAATACTCTTCTATATGTGTTATCTCCAAAATTGATGACATCTGATTTCAAATTCTATGATAAATGTGAAAAAACATTTAAAAAATTGTTAGCATTCAATTGCCAAGTAATGACTATTGAAAATTTTTAAATACTTCTTAGAAAATATTTCTCTAAAAATAAAATTGATAAATTAATTTAAAGATAAAATTTAATTAATTTTAAAAACATCCCTTTGAAAAACATAATTTAAATTAATTACATTCAAGATAATGTACCACTATTGAAATTACTTATTTACAAAAATTGTTTTAAATATAATCCTATGATTTTTAGAAAACACTACACAAGATTAGTAAAAAAAATTGGAATCCTGAAAAATTGAAGGATATATTGTGCCTTCTTACTTGTTGAGGTATTGTGTTCACTCCCCAATTATATACCATATTTACAAAATTCAAGAGTTGGGTTTTATAAAACCATTTAAGATTTCTTTATATACATACATACATTTCCACCAGAGATTCACATTAAAACAAGAAAACGTTTTTAATGAATTTATACATATATATATACATGCACATAAAATACCTAAAATACAAAAGATCACTTTTAATTATATATATATATAATAATATTTATTGTAAATTACATGGTTGACTTGGTTCGAACACATCTCATGATACACAGTCTTTACATTTTTTCACGGAATCATTCTTGTTCTTAAAATTTCCTTCTTAATCCCATAATAAAAATCATTTTTATATTGATATTACAATGCTCATGAGTATATGTATATATCTATGAATGTATGAAATTCCATGAAAATTCATCAATATATGGACATAATCAAGATTTTCACATGACATGCATGTGACATAATGAATTTATGATATTCTTATCTAATAACTTCTTAATTACACTTTTTTAATAATTAAATATTTAAAATGGTTATATACATGAAAATTATACTATTTTATACATATTTCACAAAATTAACTAATTTTTAAAAACATATTTGATAAATAAAATCAAATTCAAAAATACATCTAATTATATAAGATGATTCTTCACAAATAATTATAACTATCAAAATAAAAATCAATATTTTAACATGATTAAATTGAATATATTAAAATTCAATTTAACGGCATAATAAATAATTATAATATTTTTTAAAACTACTAATATATGTTTTATTATAATAATTATATACAAATATATATATATATATATACAGATAAATATGTGCATCTTGTTGAATGAATTTTTTTTAACAAAATAAAAACCTTAACTCTAGATGTTTAAACATAATTTAAGTAAATGAAATGCCATATGCATAACCAGAAATCATAGTAATGAAAAACCAAAAAAAATAGGTTTTAAAAAAACTATATTGTTTTCTCAGAAGAAAATATGATTTTGAGTACTTGGACGATTAAAAATCATTGTTCATTACTAATAAACTGTAATTAAATCCAAATAAAAAATATAATAAATAAATACTTAATCATATTAAACATTACCCATGATAAAATAAATAAAATTAAACCACAATGATGGTATATAAAGATAAATAATCCCTTAATAAAAACTGTAAAACTAAAAATGATAGATCATAATTTGAAAAAAAAATATGGCAGCATTTCCCTTTTGAAAAACAATTAAATAGAAATTATAAATTTGATATAAACAAACTTCTCTTACTAAAATTTAATTTGAAAACTACGAGTGTTTTTCCTCTACTCATCCCATCATCATACCCTCTTATTTTATCTCATGATATGTGTGAAACAATAACTAATGATTGGGCGGTGAGGCTACAGCGTAAATAAACATTCAAAATGTATTTTATATGAGCTTGTCTTTGGTGTGATTAATGTTCATATTTAATTAATTTCCACATTTCTGTCTGAGAAGAGGACACAATAATATAAAATTTTAATGTGAAGTTGAAAAAAATAAACTAATTTTGAAAGAAACATATTGATGGAGGGTTCAATATGTTGATGAAGACTTAATCAATTTTCATTAGAAAACAACAAACAAATTGAATGTATAACATTGTTTTTGAGAAATTATAGACTCATATAGAAAATATATACATAAATTATGGAAAAAGTAAATAGAGAAGAAACTAAGATGGTTTATGAAAAAAGAAACACAAATAATGATGATAAATGTTTAAAAAACTAGCCAAAGAGTATTAATAAATTGTGAAAAAATTGGGATAAAATCAAAATAAGAAGTATTAATTCACTGTAACTAGAAAAGACACCCAATAATATCGGTGACTAGACATTTATGAATAAATCGGTTATATGATTAAGAAAACAATGAATTTAATATACAAAAATTGGTTTAGTAGATGAGATTTCATTAGGATTTGGACTCCAAAAGAAATCAAACCACACATGCTTCCAAATCAAAGGAAGACACAACTAGATCTCCACCCATAGTGCTGCTCTCATCCAAAATTGGAACCCTATTTGGTCATAGATTTGCCTATAACAGCACTCTATATGCTTCCTCAAAACATAGAACTAAACTTGATCGTGATATATGTTTGATGAAACATCCAGATACCTCCATACTCATGATCGAACCATGAATTTTCTCATATATGACTTCCTCGACCGTGACCTATGCTCCACATCCATCCTCACTCATCACATCATCTTCCAAGATCTCGAGATCCACCCAATGGATGAAACCTCATACTCACGCTTGACCTCAAAGGATCTCTTGATCTCAACTCTACAGTGGATGGCCTCTGGGCTCGAAAGAGAAACTCTAACCTGATTTACAATTTTTTTTAATTCAATCAGACAATTATATATATGATTTCATTATAATATAATAATTATTATTTGATTATAATCATAATTCCATGTTTTTTTAATAATAAATCATACAATTTCAAATATATATATGTAAAATATTAAAAATAATTATTATAATTTTCTTATAATTATAATTTCATAATTTATTATTTTTTTTAATTCTATATAATAGTCATATTAAATTTCATATATAATTTCATATAAATTAATAATATTGAAAATTCATATAAAGTTATTATAGTTCATTTATTAAATCAAAATCATTAATTAAATTAAATTTATTCAATAAAAGTTTATTTATATAAATATTAAAATAATAAATCATAAATTGTATTTGTATTTATATAAATATTGATAGTCATTCATATGAATTTCTCTTACTTAAGTTAATTTGTTTTTTAAGACATCATATTTACTTACATATTTAAAAACAATGATTTCTCAAAAAAATCATTCTAATATAGAATCATTCTAAACATAATTTATAGTTATAAAACCAATTTATAAATATACAATATATTGAAAATAATATTATGATTCTTTTCATAAAAAAATGTTATATTTAATATTAACATTTATTTTTATTATAAATCAGAAAATATCTTGTCAAGATACAACTTTTCATAAATATATAATTAATTTATATTATTTTAATATGTTTTCATGTATTTAAAAATTGACAGTTTGAAAAAAAAATACCAATAAAAGTAGTAAAATTTCATTTTTATTAAATGAAACCATATATTTTTATTCCATATCAACTTATATATATATAATTAATTTATTGTTTACTCAAAATTTTTGGGTTGTTGCACATTTCCAATTCAAACCTCAAATAATCTTAAAACACTATATATTTTAAATCATCTTTGACTCTTAAAATAATATATTCTAAAAAATACCAACCATAAACCTTTCATCCTTACCATTAACAATGTTTATGTTTCGATCAAATCCACATCGCTGAAAACCAAACTATATCAAATATTTTTCTAACATTGTGTTTAAAGGACTTCATTTTTTATTTGGGCCATATAATACATTATTAAAAGGAAATACCTTGTTTTGATATTCCCCCCAAAATAAACCAATTTAGTTTCTCAATGGTTACTTTGTTTCCAAGTATTTAATTCAATGTTGATTTAACATCGATTTTAGACACATAGAATCCACTGTATACTTCCATAGCCCGAAACAACAATCGTATAGTATCTTACTAATCCACGAATTAAAAAGACTCATTCAGATCTATATTATAAATTTTTTAATACCCCTTTCACGCCATCTATGATATTTTTCGTGTAACTATTCTTTATATATTAATTTTATTCTAGAACAAATTCTTGGTTTTAAATTCATTCTTATCATTCAAATAGTGGAAAACTTTATATGATTGATTCTTTTCAATTTTTTCCTATTTTTCATTCATAACCTATACATAACTATAATCATTTATAACCTCTTAAAATTTTCTCATCCATAGTTGATATATTTATGATTCATACTGATTGTTTATCATTTATTATTTGAACAAATGTAATCCACTTGAAAAGATTTTTCTCATCAAAAATTTCGACACTTTGAATTTCTCCATTATTTTCTAATAAACCAAAAATAACACCATCAATAATAGTTTATTATTTTCAGAAATATAAAAAACCCTAAGATCTTTGTAATACACTCAACTTTTCATCAATTTCTACATTAATAACCCCAATATTGTTCTATGTAATCATCTCCCATTTTTTACAATATGTAATTTTTATAGAGTAGTTACATTATGGATTTTGACATTTAATATAATCCATTTTTGGTATCATTAATGTGGATTTATGTTTGTGGAATATCTAAGGAAAATACATTTATCCTCATGATGTTTGAATTTCAAGTCATTATATTTGTTGAAATAATTCATTAATATATAAAAAATATAATCCACTTTTGTGTTAAATAATTTACATAAAATAAATCATAAATAGTTGTCTCCAAATTCAAACAAACAAAAACCTTATTAGAAATGTATAGAGATGTCATAAAGAATTTTTTTAATAATTATAGAGTAAATTAATTTAAATTTTCATTTTCAGAGAAATATTGTTAATTATTTGGTTCTTCCTCTCAATGAATCGGTATTGTCAAGGGGTCATTACCAAGGAAAGTAGACATCAGATCTCATGTTATTTGAGATACTATTCCACTACCTGATTTTCATATTTTATACCATTATATGTTCTGAACATCTAAATTTCCAATCCCATAATATTCTCTACTATCCTCTAATAATAAGTAATATTTTTGAGAACATTATATTTATTTTTAACAACTATAAAATATGCAATTCTTCTATAACCATCAACAAAATGATACAATAACTATTCCATCCATGGATTTAGGTTTCAACAATAAACACACTACAATAAGAACCAACTCAAGATTTTTTTTTCTTCTTAAATTTCGGATTGTATGTCTTTCATATTTTTTTCTTTTTTTAAGTGTCACATGTTTTAGTACTAATAAATGAGAGTGTATGGATATATCTAGATCTATCTCATTTCACCATGTCCTTCATGGATATTTTTATTAAATGGTCAATATATTTTTGAAACCATTTATTATCTTAACTCTTTGATAGAATGAAACTCACCACTTATCTATTATTGAGATATATATTTTCATTGATGTTCTTAACTTACAACGACCAAAAAATTTATCAATGGAATATATCTCTAATTATAATAGGGTCATATAGTATAAATCAAATAATATCACATATAGAACATAATAAAATAATTATAAATGAATAATTAATGAAATAAGAAGTATTTCTCTGATACCTATAAAGTTATAATATGGCCATAAGAATAATAATATGACAGTTATGAATAGTGAAACACCCAAATGGAAACTAACATCTCAAATTAATGTATAAATAAAATTTATGATTCTTTTTAATTAATGTATAATGTAATTATATCATAATATAATTAATTAAAAGTCTAAAAAAAATTTAATTATGTATCGGTATTTTTGTAAGTAATAAATATTTAATTAATATTTTATGATTAATTTTTAAATTAAAAAGAAAATTTATTTTCATTAAATTTCTTCATAAATTATTCTTCCGTTATCTGGTTATTTTACGATATATTTATAAGACCTTAATTAATTTTTCAAAGTTTCATTAAATTAGTTATAAATTTAAAATTGGTATTTTTTGAATAAATTGTATTTCCAATTAAAAACTAATTTTCTCATATTAATGAAATTATATTTATTAGGTGGAGTAAATTTTTTAATTATAAACACCGTAAAATGGTTAGGGTTATGTCTTCTGATTTTTTTTTGAAATACATGAATTTTTTGTAAATAATAAAATATTGTAATTTACGGTATATGTAAATTAGAAGTTAAATACACTATTCCTTGAGTCATCACATATGTAAGAGCCATAATCTCAATAATTCCACTGTTATTTTAATATATATATTTATAATTCTCAAAATAATCATATTATTGAACCAAAATAATAAACTAATGAATAAAATAATGAGAAACTCCCCTCTACTCCACGAAAAATAATAGCCCTCACCACATATTATCTGTACACCTTCCAATCATTGAGACCTGTCAAAAAATTTCCAAATACTCTTTCTAATCCTCGCCTCCACAACTAGGATCCCTTGGTATCTAAAATAGACCAAAAAATTACCTTAAATATGTTCTCAATGAGGATAAATTCATGAGGCAAATTCCTACTTGTTTTATTTTAATTTATTTTCCAATTATTTTTATTTCATATTCACTCTTCACCTATCATCATCTAAATACAATGATAAATTTATTGGCTTAAATATACTATAATTATATCACATTGAAAATATATCATTAAACTCTTTCCTCACTCTCTTTTATTATAAAAATTAAATTATCTCCCGTGATGTGTAAATATATCTATATCATATATTATTCTCTTTATATTTTCCCTCATATTCTTCAATGATGGATATAAAACAATTAAATGGTCGAAAAAAAATATTGATGTTTATGTCATTACTCTTTTTTTAACAAATATATATACATAATACTAATGATAACACAAAATCATTTTGTTGTGATTGAAAACCGGCTAAATTTAACAAAAAAGAATAATCATTAAATTTTATGTAATGATTAAACCTCATAGTGTATAATTAAATTCATTATAATAACACTTAAGAATATATAAGATCATTAATAAAATATAAAAACAATTATTTATACTTATCCGCATTTTACATGAACTTTCATTCATGTATACACGTGAACCGATTAGGAAAACTATAAAAATGAGAACTCCCAAATGATGAAATTAATGTCTATAACTATTCTAAAAGCTGATAAATGATCTTAAAAAAATATTGATTAAAATTAATTAATAAATGTATTATTATTTTATAATTAATGAATATAATGTGATTATATTTTATTTTAATGTGAAGGAAGTATTCAAGGACTCTGTATGTGGATTATCAGACCCAATTTCATTTATGTGGGTTATTCCTCTTTCGTGCCAAATTTTATTATGGAGGTCCATTTAATACTCCTCAAATATTATTTCTTGTCTCTTAAATTTTTTATTTTGGGATATTAATGTGTCCAATATGGTTTTTCTACTTATAAAAATATTTTCTAAAAGGACTCTTTTCTCTTAAAACATACATTTTACTTCTCTTGAGATGTCTTTTTCTTAACTCATGAATAATGATTGATATACCATGAATGTTATTAAATTTTTATTTCCCAATGTTTCGTAATGAAAATATAATTTTATAAATGAATCCCATTCCATTACATGGATTATTTTATGTCCAATATTGATATATGTTTTATGTGGCACACATGATATTTTAAATGTTATGATATGACAGGTGCTCCCAAAATTATAATGAAAATGTAAATGATATGATTTGATGGGTCATTCTAAAATTATATATCAATCTAATTAATTGGTAAACGTTTTGAATTTAATGAGATAATATGGAATATGTATGAATATAAAGTTATATTTGTTCACAACTATGTGAAGTAGTTGACCACTAAGACAAGATGTTCCATTTTTATGCATGGTCACATTTCATGCCTTTATATAATGCTTACTATCTCGATTATGAGAATTATTCCATGATTATGATAGAAATCTGATTATTTTGGTAAAACCATATTATATTGATTCAAGTTTTTATCTATTCTTTACATTCCTTTTAGATCTCCCATTTATTTTTTTTATATCCCCAGAAGATTACATATACTATAGTGAATTTAAAAGATACTAATAATCTTTATAATAAGGATTTAATTAATTTTTGTGTTTTATTATGTAAAATTTATATATAAGACTAATTTTTACAAGATAGTAATCCACTTGATCGTAGATTTGTAACACTATTATGTTGTTTATCATTAAAATTATGTAATCTAATGTAAGGAAAAAAGTTGGGTCTCTGTAGTTGGTATCAGATTACCGCTTAGTTAATTTAGGAATTGGGATTAGAGGAAAATATTAAAAACCATTTCTATGGGAAATATTTTAAGTAATCACCCTAGAATCTATATTTTAGAAAATTATGAACATAGGGATCCTATAATATATGCCTTTAGAGTTAATTTCACAAAGGAATAAATTATTAATTCTTGAATTGTTGACTTATGTTTTGTTATATCATATTCATTTTTATAAAATGTTGGGGACTAGTAGAAACTAGCCGAACGACCCATGTGAGGGACAATACAACGATTTCCCAAATAACATCCCAAATACCTTGGGATGTGGACTTCAGAATGTCACCATGATTCTTACCCAGTTATCTTAGACTATGTACAATATCCTAGATAATGTGGAATATACTTATTAACCTAAAAGGGAGAAACATGATATCAAGTATTTTATGCGGCAACGACCACTGACCTATAGTGAATCTTCCAATCCAATAGTCATGAAACATTCGGCTAACTCAATAGATATATTTTTTTTTGTGCTCCACTATTTTTTGGATGAGAATGTTAACTCGGAAAATTAACATCTATCTGGAGAGGCCAATTAATGGTGGGTTTTGATTAAAAACACCATGCTAAATTATTGGATTGAATATATGGAGTGGGAAGTCTTTAAGATAATTTTTCCGAATAATTATTTCCCTTAAACTCTTTGTAAAATGACAGCGATTGAATTAGTAGAGACAAAGAAAAAGATGGTAAATAGGTCATGTCCTATGAAGAATATTTCACAAGGATTTCAACGAACACTTTGAGTATTGTTGTCAACAATGATAGAAAAATTGATATAATAATTAGTGTTTTAAAACCAAACCTTTTAAAGGGTATATAAATTAGAGACTTTAGGAGTTATGAATAAGTTGATAGATGTACTCTCAAAGTTGACATGAAGTATAGATAATGGTCCCATGTCTATGGTGATAAGAAAAAAACTAGAGTTTTAAGCTAGAGGATCTAATGAGAAAGGCGGAAGAAAATATCAACCACCCACATATCAAAAAAAGTGAGAAAAAGCATCGGGGGAATAGCATCAAAGGGACTGGTAAATGCAATAAGTTTGGCATAAAAGTCCACCATGCTCATGAATTTATAAAAGAAACAAGGAAGAGGGACAATGTAGTTAAAGAATAGATAGAACCACTTAAGGGTCATTACTTCAAATGCAGGGATCAAGGGAACTACACAATATATTGAGTAATACTTAATCCCTTAGGGTTAATCAGTGACAATAGCCACAAAATCCAAAGGATAATGGGAATGATTATTCCATCATTACTATATAAGTGGAGCATAAAAATTAAGTCGTATAAGTTACACTTCCTATTCACTCAAAAATGGAAAATGTATTATTTGATTCTGTTTATACACATCCCAATATATCTTCCTTGTTTTCTATAACAATTGAATTGAATCCCAAAAACCCTGAAGTAAAAACATCCACATAAACACCTATTTGTGAAATCATTTCCACATAAGTTTGGGTCTCTATTCCTACTGACATATTTGTAATGATTCTTCCAAAAAATATTGTGATACATACCATTGTAGAATTAAATTCTACAAGGGTAATGGATTGTTTGTTATTATATATAGAACATGTCAACTGTTAGGAAAAGGAGATGTCTTTTTATATTACGAACCATTCCCTACTTCTATACAAATGAAAGGATGATCATGAATCTCTTTTTGAGAATCCTTCTGCATTGGGGGTTTTGATTCTTTGTGATGTGGCATATCTTCCTGAAATGGTAAAGTCATAGAAGGTATCAAAATTTCATAAATTCCTATCGTGAGGTAATATATTGATTTATTTCTTAAAGAGTAACCTGAAATTCCCCCATATTGCAAGGTAGATTTATCAATATAACTCATATTTTTGGTAATCCTATCCAAATGTTCCCCTATAGTATGGATCCTATCAAAATGTAGGTGTTAATGATAATGTTTCATGAAAATTCGAAAAAACATTGTTCATATTCCCTTTTGAAACACCTTGGGGTTTGATAGTTCTCTTTGTAAAGAAGAATAATGGATCAATGCGGTTGTGTATCGACTATTCGGATCTCAACAAGATCACCATAATAATCAAGTATAATATTCAATGTATTGATAACTTTTTGATCAGTTATGAGGAGATCCGTACATTTCAAATTTGGATCTCTATTTTGTATATCATCAGCTAAAGGTGAAGAATGAAGATATTCGGAAGGATGCCTTTTGTAAAATCTATGAGAACTATTAGTTTCTTTTAATTGACATTGGGCCAACAAATTCCACAGACATCATCATCAATTTATTAATTATTAATTTAGAAATTACCCTGAAAAATAGGTTGTAGTGTTTATTGAAGATATTCTCATCTACTCCTAGAGAACGGTGGAAGATGAATAACATGAAAGGCTTTTGTTTGAAACAATTAGTAAGGATACATTTTACACCATGTTCATTAAGTGTGATTTATTGATATAGCAAGTCAAATTCTTGTGAAATGTGATCAAAAGTGAGGGAATTTATATGGACCCCTAAAAACAATGGCAATTAATGAATTTACATGACCCTATAGTGTTACAGAAATCCAAAATTGTCTTGGATTCGTTGGGCACTACCATCATTTTTTGAGAAATTTCTCACGATTGTCTGGCCTGATAACATAGTTAACAAGGAATGAGGTAATGTATGTTTATATTCAATAATGTGAGGAAATATTCATTTAGCTAAAGAGATGAATGATCACTGTACATGTACTCAAATTACTGAATAGAGGATAATGTTATTTGATATATAGTGATGCTTTCAAGAAAGGATTGGGTTTTGTACTCATGAATAATGATAAATTGATAGCATATGCCTCATGATAGTTGAAGTTCCATGAGTAGAACTACCTAATGAATGATATCTAGATAGCTGTTGTGATGTTTTACTTGAAAATATAGTGACACTACATCTAGAAAACTGTGACATTTATACCAATAAAAAGAACCTTAAGTATATATTCAAAAAAAATATGTAAAACTTTCTTAAAAGATGATGGTCAGATCTAATCAAGTACTATGATTACTTTATTTACTATCATACTAGAAAAGAGAAAAAGGTACATGATTATCATATCAGAAAAAAACATGTTAAACTATCCATGTTGTGAATTGAGATAGTATATATCATTATCAATATGTAAAGGATGGATTTGGAAATCAAAACGGCATGGAATACATCCATCCTTTCTCAAATTATTTCCCAACCATCTATCGAATATAATATTAAGAAATTACAAAATGATGATTCAATGTTATAAAATATGGTGAATGAAATAAAGAAGCAGAGGAGCAAGAGTTACATATCAATGATGAGGGTCTCATTAAGTGATGAATGAGTATTTTTGTTCCTTCATCACCAGGGGTAAATAACTAGTTTTTGGATAATGCACATATCTAAAAATTCATTATCCATCTCGGGAGTATCGAGAACTACAATTATCTTTGGGAAAACTTGTTGTGGGATAACATGAAGTAGAATATGTCATATTATACCTCAATGTTCTTGATATTCCACAATTTAATGTAGAAATAGATAAGTACAAAGTGTTGATGTAACCCTTTCCTATACCTATGTAGATATGGGAGAATTTCGATATGTACATTTTCAATTCTCTCCGAAATAAACTCAAAGGAAATAATGAGATATTGGTTATAGTGGACCGAATCACCATGACTACCCACATTATTTCTATAGAGGAATATCTCTCACTTGAACAACCTTCTAAGATATATGTGATGGATGTGCAGAGACTGCATGGGGTTCCACTCTTTATTGTCTCTAATCATGATCCATGGTCCACATATAAATTTTGGAGAAGTATTCAACATTTTTTGATCACTGAATTGAATTTGATCATGACTTATCCCCACCAAACTGATGGCCAACAATAAAGGATGATTTAGATTCTAGAATAAATTATAATAGTCAGCTCATTTAAATTCAATGGTAGATGAGATTAGCATACTCCATTTGATGTGTTCGCGCACAATAATAGCTTCCACATGAGTATTCAGATGGCTATGTATTATGTTATGTATGGAAAGTGATGTAGAACTCCAACCAGTTTGGATGAAGTTGGAAAATGAATGTTGTGTAGACCATATCATGTGAAAGAAATGAAAAAGAAGGTTCGGTCCATCTAGAAACATATGAAATATTCTTAGACTCAGCAAAATATCTATACTGAAAGCCATCTAAGGGACTTGGTGTTCAGCGTTGGAGATAAATCCTTCCTTCGAATATCACCCTGGAAGAGAGTCATGTAGTTTGGAAAGAATGGGAATCTTATACCAAGTTACATTGGACCCTTTGATATTGTTGATTTTATAGGAGTCATGTCTTATTTTCTTTTCACATCCACTGAATATGGATCAAGTTCATGATGTTTTCCATGTGTTCATTCATGACGATACATATAATAGTTACCTCACATGTACTAAACTCTGAGGTGGTATAGTTGGAAGATGGTCTCAAACAGTACCGATTCTAGACTGGAGAGATACGGTTCTACGTAATAAGATAACCAACCTTTTCAATGTATGGTGGAGGAACCTTAAGTATGAATAGGTAACTTGGGAACTAGAGGAGCTAATGAAGGGGGATTACCCTCACTATTTTATGTGAAACAAAATTTTGATGGAAAACTTCCAAAATCATGAATAAAGTTACCACCCAAACTTTTATCAGTGAAATTTATCCCTTATTATAATAATTTCATATAGTATAAATCAAATAAAATCACATAGAGACCACAATAAATACATTATAAATCAATAATTAATTAATGAATAAGTTTTTCTTAAACATATGTAACCTAAACTGATTAAATAGTCGCATGACATTAGGAATAGTAAAATGACAGTTATGAATAGTGCCCCGACCAAATGAATAGTGACCTCACCCATTGAAGTATAAATAAAATTTGGATGTGTCATAAATAAATTTATGATATTATTATATCAATGTTTATTTAATAAAATGTTTTAAAAACTATTAATTAATTATTCGAATTTTTGTATGTCATAATTATTTAATGACAAATTAATGACTAATTTAATAATTTAAGTGAAAATGTATCTTCATAAAATGTTTTCATATATTATAATTTTTTTACGTTATTATTTTAAGATAATTTTAGGAGACACTAATTATGTTTCAATGTGTTATAAAAGTAGTTATAATTTTAAAATGTGTATTTATAGAAAAAATGATGATTTTAATTAAAAATTACATTTCTCATATTTAGAAATTTATTTTCAAAAAATGGAGTACATTTTTTATTTATATATACTAAAACAAATTTAGGCTGAATTTTTGGGATTTTTTATAAAATTATGGACAATTTAGTGAATAGTAAAATATAGTAATTTATAGTATATATACATAATAAGTTAATACAATATTTAGTGAGTCATCGTTAATTTAATAACCATAATATCGACCTAACCATCATTATTTCAATATATTTAGTGATAATTTTCAAACAATTCATTTTATTAATCAAAATTAATAAACTAATGAATAAATTAATTAGAAAACACTCTTCTCCTCCATTATAAATACCCCCCTCACTGCATATTCTCCCCCACCACATCCACGATTTGAGACACATCCAAATTATTCCCAATACTCTTCCCAAGACCCCCCCCATTTATAATGTCCCATGGTCTCAAAAAAATACCACAACCTTTCCCCTGAGGAGGCTCTCATGGAGTACAAATTCAAGAGGTAAATTCCGCTTTCTTTTCATTAAATTTCATTTTACGTTCTTTTTTTTCTAATTTTCTATTCATCTACCCTAATCTAAATTGAAATATAACAACAGCACCTTAATTATACTATAATTATATCATGTTTATGGAATATCCATCATTAAACTACTCTCATCTCTCACTTTTATTCTAAAAATGAAATCAACACCCTTGATGTGTAAATTTAAAACCATTGTAGATGATGCACATTCATTTATCACTTAAAACCTTCATGGTTTGACATATTACCATTAAATTGTTTAAAAAAATTGTAATGTATTTGTTATAACCCATTTAATTTTTTAGAACTAACATATATACATAATACAAAATCATAAAACAAAAAGAGTTCGTTGTGATCAAAAATCCGCCAAACTTAACTTAAAATGATCATCATTAACTTTTATGTAATAATTCATCTTTATACAAAAGAAGAAAATTCAGTATAAAATCATATAAAATTCAAGAATATCTGTAATTACACATAATTACATTACTGAATATATATTTTCATTTCACAGAAACATTCATTCATTAATAATAGTGAATCGATCATGAAAACCAGGAAAACAAGCACTACCGAATGTTGAAATTAAACTATTTAACTCATCAAAAATCCCAAAAATGAACATAATAAAACAATAATTAATCAAATTCAAGTATAAATGGTTCACTATTTTTTAATTAATTAATCTAATTTTATTATTCCAAATTATAATGTGAAGGAATCATTTCTACATAAGGTAAGTGGATTCAGAAACCCAATTTCGTTTCATTGGGTTATTCATATTTTTTTAACAAATTTTAGTGTGGATGATCATTTAATACTTCTAAAATATAGTTTAATAGTTCTTAACATTTATATAATGGTATATAAATGTGACCAATATATTTTTATGACAAATACAATTATTTTCCAAAAGATAACTTCTTTATTAAAACACACATTTTTTACTTCCCTTGAGATTTCTTCTTCTTCACTCAAGATTGTTGATTCCTGTATGAAGAATATTATTAACTTTTACTTTCCCAAATTTTATTCATGAATTTATTATTCATGAAATTAAACCCATTAATTTACAATGGTTATTTTATATCCATGATTGATATATGTTTTATGTTGCATGCATTAATCGGTGAATGATATGATGTGATTGGTGTTCCTAAATTTATATTGAATATATATATGATGTGATGTGATGGGTATGCTAAGAATTACATAGAGCTCAAATACATTATTTAATGTGATAAATCTCAAAAGATAAAGTGAAATATGTGTGAAAACTATGATAGCTTTGTTCACAACTATGTGTTGTAGTTGGCCACTAATACATGATGTTTTATTTTTATGCATTTCCACATTCCATAACATTATATAATGATTCCAATATCGATTATGTTATGATGAAGATGATTATATTCACCCCATTTCATATTTATTCATGTTATTATCTATCCTCTTGTTGGGATTGTATCTTAGCCCTTTTATTGATGTATATCCTTTGGTGATTACATGTACTATGGTGAATCTAAAGGCCACAAAGAATCTATAGAAGAAGGAATTAAATATTGTCTATGTTTTATGATGTAAAATTTATTTGTAATCCTAATTATCCCTAGACACTAAACCCATTGATCCAATATTTTTAACACTATTATGATGTTTATCTTTAATGGTAATTAGTATTATTGAAAGAAATGAAAAAGAAGGTTCACCATATAACATGTTAAAATATATTTTAATATTTACCTTTAATAATGAATTCCATCTTATTGAACTTCATTGTCTACCCATAGTGACATAAATGAATTACCCATAGTAATTTAGGACTAAAACCTCAACCAACAAGACATATGTTTTCCTCAATTATCTTCCTCCTATCATGTAATTCCCACACACAATTATTTTTATTACGTATTAATTCATAAATAAAATGGAACCATATTTGATATACCTTGTACTTATGACATGATACGTATTCCAAATAATTTAAGAATGATTCTCACAGTCTAGAATACATATTTCGAATTTTATGTCGATTTTATAGTAATTTTAGTTATTTATGTATTTATAATTTTCTTTTCTTCATCAAGTTGTTTTTTAAATCTATTAGTGATATATCATATTTTTCAACCTTCAACCACATAGATTCTTCCTTAACTTTCATTGTATGGTATTTTTTCACGATTTTAACTTTGCTGATGATTCTTCTGGATACATGTTTCCACTACCATATATCACCATTAGAATCTTTATTTTCCCCCTTAAATAAAAAATTATTTTATTATATAAAAAACATTCACACAAAAAGTAATAGGCATTAACATCACATCGAGTGTAAGAAATTATTCCCAATTATTTTTTATCTTTTTCCTCAAAATATCATTTTTATATAGAGTTCACATATTTTCTATTCCCCATATTTTTGTAATAATGATGAAAAATATTTGGTCACTTTTTGTATGCAATTGTTTTACCAACGGTATTCATCTAAGCCATTTGTGTGCCATTAAATTCTACTTTCATTCATGGCATGGTTGAGTAAGGATTTATATTAACATCCATTTATTTATTATTATTTTCATGATCCATATAATATTTACCCTCATCTATGTTGTTCTGAAATTATGGGAAATTCACATATATTTTAATAGAATCCCTAAAAATGACATTAGCTCATTTAGAGATCAATGCACTGAAACCCTCCATATCATATCAGGACTAATAAGTATTTCTGGTTCATAATATTTCCATTACATGGAATTAATTCATCATTGAGATTTTTAATTAGTAAGACTATTTGTATATGAAATTTGTTAGGACACTAAAAATATTTTCATGTTCTTCAATTTTGATCATTTTATTGACTGCATTCTCAAATTTTATAGAATTTACATATTTGAAAATTTATCCTCCATATTCAATGATAAAATATCTTCGTAAAATTACAACATATGTCATTTTGAGTCACAGAACACTCATTTTAAATTATTTATTTTTACCTATAAATGGCTATATCATTAACTGTATATTCTAAATTAGATTTTAGGTATAATATTCCCTTTATTTGATTACCATAATCATCACATTCTTCACCTCCTGGATTGTGAAAAAAATATATAACAAACCATCCTTATTGAATCATTTTTAGTATTGAATTTCTTCAACTTCTATTTCCATCGATATTTCATCTTCTTTTAAAATTATTTATATTTATAAATAATATTTTTTAAGTGTTCCTCTTACCTTTTACATATTTTTTTAACATATTTACTATTATTTCATACACATTATTGTTCTATAATATGTATTGAAATTAGTAAAAAAAATTCCATATTTTCTATGTTGAAGGAAAATAGTCTGAATAATTCAATTTGGTTTTACATATCCCCTTTTTCTATTTTAGGAGACAAAGGAAATAATTTTATCAATATCTATATCCATTTTATATTTATTAAATGAAGGTTTCGTTATTTATCTTTAATATACCTCCAAATAAATATCCATTGATATTGACTCACTAGCATTATTTATTATTCCTTTCATAATTAGGGTACTATATGTGATTCCCAATTCCAACTCCATTAGATATATAACTTCAACCACATATACATATATATATAATCAATGGTGTGATATTATTAATATACTTTTCACAATTTTTTATTCATCAAGGATATCCCAAATTCCACATGATTATTCATAATCAATTCTCATTTGATTAATGAATGTGATAGCCAATATTTTTTTTCATTCCAAAATCATCAAACATGTTACATAACAACTTCATCTTTTACTCTTCTAAATTTTATTCACCATCACTAATGGTAAGAAATATTTCAAACAAGGATATAGAATTTTTTCATGATATCACCTTAATGTGAAAAACATTATAAAAATACCCCTCAAAGGTATTAATCACCTTGGATTCAATTTCATAATCCTTGAGATCTATATTTAATAAGTCTCCACTATCTATACATAATGATTCAACATGATATATTTCATGTATACAACTTTTTAAAATGATTAGATGTACTATTTTTCTATTTTTCTCATAAAAATAAATTGTTTACTTCAAAAATAGAAATTCTATTATGGTTGGAAACTGATTCGACAAATCAAGAGAGGGAATAAAAACAAGAAATTTATTTGAAACCAGGTACTCATCTTTAATAAGGTTAGTACCTCGAGAGGGTGGTGAATCTATATAAACTAGTTCATAAATTAGCTATTTCCAATGATTTTTTTTTGTGATTATTGGAAACACATTGAAAAAAACCTAGTCCATCGTGAGTTGTGAATTTCAATGGAGATTGTAATTTTTTAAATTCTGAAGTCATGAAAATTTAATAACACACATTATGATTAGGAATACAAGCATTTCCTAATTCTATGACTATTTTTTTCTATATATATATGGTGTATCAAGAGGTACCTTATGTAATTAGTAATGTATCAAATGTGTCTAGTTGATTTTTTAGAGTTTTATGTTGTCCCTCTATTTGGTTAATGGTTTAGTGTTAATAATTTAGGGGGGAAATTCAGCACCCTATTCTTAAGGAGTATTCCAATAAAAATTATATAGTGCTTGATGGTTTAGCACTATTAGCACACCACATAGTGGAAAGTATGTATATTATTAGAAAATTATTTTCACATGGAGTTTTTTTGGTTAATGATTTCCAAACAGATCATATTAGACAAAACTAATGGGTCCTTTAATTTTAATAGAAACTAATTTTTTTATTATTGGAACATGGTTCTGAAAACTATGTGTCCCAACCATTCAGGTTTTCCATTGATAGTGATGGTTTCATGGTGTCTACATAGTTGGGTAACTATAATAACAAATTATACTAGTTTTATTTTCTTGGGAAGTTCCTTCAAATCTATTGGTGCATTGTTTGGAAAACTATACATCCAAATTGTCTGTATCATTAAAGGTGGGAAATAATAATTTTACCCCTCTCACAATTAAACCTATAAACCAATGTTTATCCACACCATGTGTTTGATTCATAAGTGACCCTCATCCATCCTTATTGATTGATCACTAGATAACTTGGCGACTTTCAATTTCATTCATCATTAATTCAGGGTATATTTCTTTATCAGCTTCCCTATGTTCCACTGTTCTTAATTACCTAACAGATTTAGGGAATCCAAAATTCATGGATTATGATGATTCCTATGAGAGAATAGTGTAAATAATCCCACATATTAAGGAATTTTTTGTGTCTCATAATGGAATTCCTCACATCATAAAAAATACATTCTTCATTATTCTTCATGAGGTCAGTTTTTACCATAGATTGATTTATGTATCTAATCATAAATTAATGTAATTTTAATATGTAAAAGAATTTCAATATTTTGAATTTTTCATGGATTTATATCATGATATTTATAAAATATTTCTACATTGGGTTGGCCATCGTTTCGATGCAGCGAGGTCACTAGGATAGCCTTTAGACATTTTAACATGGGTTTTAAATTTTAAAATTAATTATATTTGGAATAATTTATTGATTTTATTGAATAATTTATTATAAAGTGGTATAATAAATTACTTTTGATGACATGGATTGAGATATATTCATAGGAATAGTTTATGATTTGGTGTTGATGATCAAACATCATTAGAAATGGGTGATCAATCCATGTTTGAGGGAGTGGACTATAAATTAATGAGAATCTTAGTTACATGGAAATTAATGTGTAAGAACCCTATTCTATTTTAAGGTGTAGATCTAATATTCTCCATATATTTGTATTTTAATTGAATCAGTATTCCCTAATGTGAGTTAACGTTGAGGTCATAGAGGACTTCAAGGTGTTTGGGGATGGTCTGAAGCTCGCAACCCCTATTTTGGGTGAAAAGAGGAGGCCGTGTGGTAAGTGAAAACCACACGGGATAGGCCGCATGGTTATGATTCCAGGTCTAAATTTTTTGAAGATTTTAAAAGAGTAATTTCACATGGCTTTCGTATTATATTTATACAATTTGTGGTAACCATGTGATCACCTATTACTCATGTAGTAGACTGTGTGACCTACCACGTTGTTTGAAAAACTGTGCGTGTAAACAATGTGGTGTTATTTTTTGGGTAAAATGATTATTTTAGCATAAAATATTTTATAACATAAATATAATTTATCCCTTCTTCGTTTCAAAGAAAATGAAAACCAAGAGGGCTCTCCTTTAAGCCTAATGTATGAATTCAGATCACTTTCATACCAAGACTCCCAATTGAGCATGGTTCATTTCCTTAAATCCATAACATAAATACCTTAATTACTTCTTTGTAATTCTCAAGTCTTCTTGATATCAGTTGTTCTATTTGGATTTAGGCTCCTATTCCCTAATTTCACATTCTTCATTTGTTCTTAAAATTTATTCCAAACTGGGATGAATCAGATCTTAATATTATACGATCTATATAGAATGAACCTATGATATGTTTTCATGTGCTTCACATTATATTTCAGATAGTTTACATGTGTCAGCATAATGTGCACCAAATTTCTATGAATTTCCTAAACTATATATAAATCCATGAATTTATATGGGTTCCATAATTATTTAAATAGGATTAATTTTTCATACTATATGTTGTATTCATTAAATAAGAATGAAACCATGGGTGAATTTTTTTGAAATGGCCCTTTAAGGATTTTGGACTTTTATGACTTCGAGGCATTACCTTTTCCCAAATCTATGGGTGGTCAAAATAAAAGTTGGGTTAGGAATATTAATTGAATTGGTTGAAGGGACATGATGTTTTGACTTTACCATTGGACCCTTAATTTTTAATAGCTTATTTAATCATTAATTGCATTATAATTTCTTGTCCATGTGAGTTAGGAAATGTATATTCCATTAATGGGTTGTTTAAGTTTAATTTCCAGTTATAATTATTTTCCAATGTGATTTAAATTATAATTAAATCTTGTGATATCTTAATAGGATTATTGGGATTCTTATATTAAAAATTTCAATGTCTGTATTTCAATGTCCTTAAATTCTTATCCCTTGTGAGTTATGTTGAGAACATTATATGAAATGAATTGATAAATCTTGGAAAGATCATTTTCATGATATACCCATGTTAGTTAAATGATGTTAAATCAATGTATTATTTTGTTATGCATGTGATTACTATTATATGAGTTATTCAAACATGATTAAATGAATGGAATATACCTTAAGGTTATTCCATGCTTCTGTCACCCTTTTGAGGTGAGTTATACTAAATGACTTTGGTTCTAACCTTTTAATGTTATGTGAATTATTTAAATGAAATTTAATTGGTTAAATGATAAATAGGCATTGTTGATTCATGGATTCAAATCAGAATGTTGTTGAAAGACATGTGTGACTATTGACCATTATACTTTGATTGATACATATATTCATCTAATAATTAGATAAGATGACACAATTTTTAATGTGATGTTATCATGAGTGATACATAGGTTCAAATGATATATTCCATTGATGGACACAATAAGATCTGACTTTTATGTCGTGTGATACTTGGAATCAAATGGGATTCCAAGGATAGTCTCACAGGGGAATTGATTATATTTCATGAGTGATACAATGGGATTCCATAGAAGAATGCAAAAGATAGAATCATATGGGATGTACTTTATACCACATCTTGAACAATACATGGGTTCATGAGAGGGTAGACATGGATGATATTGTAGGTTGTCAGTTGATTACACCTAGAGTGATACTTAAATTAAATCATAGGAATATCAAGGATGTGATAAGTTTATAAATGAATAAATTAATAAAATTGAATGACATATATAGAATCTCTATGCCATATCACAATCATGGAGTTAATCCCAACTTGTATTTCATAGATGGCCTTTGGAGGCATCTTTTTTTCTTCAAGTTATTTATTGGATTTCAGACTTAAGTCTGACCTCATGAATTATAAATTTCAATGT
Organism: Viscum album; assembly: GCA_963277665.1. NCBI lineage: Eukaryota > Viridiplantae > Streptophyta > Magnoliopsida > Santalales > Viscaceae > Viscum > Viscum album. Next base: position 1,387,551,813 of record OY728162.1, on the reverse strand, counting down.
AATTGAAATGTTAAGTGAATGAAAATGAGAACTAGTGTATGTAGGATGTTTACTTTTGAGTACTTATTTTCATACTACTTTGCTTCTTTTACACTACCTACAATATACATTCATTGACAGATTAGCACTATCCTTGTGTGGATGGATATTGGGACTTAGTCTAACATCCAATTTTGGTAACTTTTTTGGATCAAACAATATTATATGATTATATTTAATGATAAGTATGGAACCATAAAACAATTACTTGATATGCATTATTAAGAGATGGAGAGCATGGCACCAAGCATAGGCTTGTGATGCTATTGATTTTATTTTTGGCCTTTGGTTACCATTGAGACATGGATTTTATGTGTCTTTTGTGTACCTGTTTTGAATGTTTTATTAGAATCATGTGACATGTATTATCATCTTGTATATGATATGAATTATGTATTTTTTTATACTATCGGTCTTCCACTGTAAAATTCTATTATGTGATTTACTACATCCGCTACTTGTATCTGTTATTGAAAATTCAGATGAGGTACACGCTAGTAATGATGGAATATTATCCCCACACACTTAAAAAGGCCCATGCTACCATTCATCATCCTCTTGCTTTTGTTGATATGTGCTTAAGGCTATCAGACCCACTCGGATCGGGGTAACATTTTATGGCATCTGGGTTCAGGATGTTACAAAGTAGTATCATAGAATCTCTTTTCTAGATTTCATTAATTTTTCATGATGATAAAAATGAATTGGAATTTGGTAATGAGTTATTCTCGTTCATAAAAAACCTATGTACTAGAAAAATACAATTTTCATCATACTGAGCTGGTTGGATATGGACTAATACTATTTATTTTATTTCACCATTTGGTGATGTAATCGATTTATTCTATTATTGTTGATATTAATTAGGGTTCTATTGTTTGAAAACATGATGAGATGAGGGTATTCCTTCTAATTCCTAATATTATAACTTGTTAGATTTCACAAGCCATACATTATGTCATGCCATTTAGGATACATCTCAAATTGCATGTTATAGTGATATGTTTTATGGTATATATGTATGGTGTTTTTATTGGTATATTAAGGCCATTTATGGTATAAATTTTTTGGATTTCAGGATTTCGTCCCCGAGGTGCATGGTCCCTCTTGGAACAGAATTTGACAAATCATGGTTCAACCATAAGGTGAAATGTGTTGTCATGTTTCATAGGTGGACACCATGATTTGAAACATGGGGAGTATGGACCCTCATGGATAGTAATTCAGCATACCACTAGTTTAACATTCCAAAAGTGATGTGATAATCATGAAATTAGTATATATTTAGTGAATGAGAATGTGAAATCATTTTCAAATGAGATGAAAAACTAAACAAGTGAAATAGAAATGTCTTATAATAAAGAACAAGACCTGACCCAACCATGGTAGTGGGTATTCGATATTGTCTCTCACTTCTATGTGATCTATTTAACAACTAGAACTTACCCATGGGGTAGGTAGAGGGGAGTAATTTTGTATAGGAATAATTGTACCTGTCCAATCTCTATTTCAGTGGTTTTGAGCTGTGAACTCTATTAATGGTCATGAACTGAGGCATGTGTTCAGAAATATAAAGTCATGCCTCCACAATGATCTCAAGGGGTGCACTAGAAGTGTGGTGATGATCATACAACAAGGTGTCTGGTAAGGGGATACTAGTGGATCTCTAATATTTGTTAATTGAGGAACCAGTTATTATACTAGATGAACGTGTTGAGGCACAGTTCTATGAAAACATTTGGTGCTTCATATAGACCATTCATGTTTCACCATATCATTAAATGTTAAAGGCTTAGCTGATGCGAGTGTTCCAGTTGCTGCATCCACCCACCAATTTGGGGATGTGGGACCATTGGTTGGGGATTCACTGATTGTGGCCATGATAACCATCATTGATCATTTTGAGATGCCTCCCAAGTAGTGGGTCAATATCACCGTGTATATGTTGTGGGAGTCTTCTAAGAGATGGTGGGATGCTATCACTCAAATAGAACATCATCGGGAAATGGATATTAGGGATTTTTAAACATCATTATATGACCATTTCTATCCCAAGATGTTGATGTCTAATAAATCCCATGAGTTAATTCATTTTGAGGAGGGTGTCCAATCTATTATGGATTACTTAGCCTATTTTACAGATATCCAACACTTCACACCTATTCAGATGGATGATGATATATATAAAGGGAAGATATTTGAGGATCCTCTTAGATATGACACCCAATCATAGGTGAATTTCGTACAGTTGGTGAATTTGTTTTGAATAATGAATCAGGTGTTGATTACTAAGCGTAACATGAGGGAATGTGGAGTAGCGAGCAGGGGTAGTTCAACACCTAGGTCTGGTACTGCATAGACTAGTATTAGGAAGCATCGTCTAGAGATTTCATTTGGTATTACTAATAGTCATAAAATATTCTTAGGTAACCATCTTAGGTGCTACCATTGTGGTAGGCTGGGACATATAGGGCCATAATATACAAGAGACCTAGTGGAGGGTCATTCAGGTGGAATTATTATCCATCTTTGGTTATTATCCTGAAAATTTATATCTATTTCTTAATTAGACAGGGTCTGCACTAACTCCATGTTTAGGAGTAGGGTTAGTAGCTTCTTGGCAGGAAGGGAACTAGAATAAAACTGGTTTATCAGGTCGAGGTGGTGTTCATGGTCCCAGTATCCATATACGAGTTATACAACAATATCAAGGTGGATCAGCTCAGGGTAGCCAGATAGTATCACATGGTTGCACTTTTGTCTTGGTATACACAGTTTAACAGACTGAGTATAAACATTATTTTTGACCTTATACTATCAGATGTACTATTACAATATCGTCTTCCTTATATTATTCAGTTTTTGATAAATGAGCTTCATGGAGTTTTATATCAATGACCATTATGGAGAGACTTGGTCTTATTGTTCATTGTTTGGAGGGTATTGTGGTACTAGACACTCTGTTAGAGATTAGAGTTCAGGTTGTATGCCAATGTAGAGAGTTCCCACTTTACATTGGTTGGTTCCACTTCCCATGGAACCATTATGTTCCGTAGATGATAGGTTTTGATGTTATACTTGGGATGAACTATATTTTAACTTATCATGATTTTTTTGATTGATATCGCTAGTAGGTTACTTTCATATCACCATAGGGAAATGTATTTTTTTCAGAAATGTGAATGGGATGTCTAAGAAAGTCTTGTTGGACAACAACAACATGTGCTTGGTTAGATGATAGCCCTAATTATAATTTTATATCAGTATTATCAGGGAATTATTCTGGCATATTTTACTCCATTGGTTGATTATTTCAGGGATAAATTACTTACCGACTTCTAAAGGTTACCTCTAGAAATAGAGGTATAATTCATTATTGAGCTATATCCAGGAGCTTCAAATGTATATATTCCACATTATAGGATGGATACTACATTAATTCAAGAGCTTGAGAGGAAGCTAGATGTTTTAGAAGAATATGGTTTCATCTGACCCACTTCTTATATGTGGGGTTTCTCGGTCCTTTTTTGCGAAAAAGCCAGATGGTACCATTAGGCAATGTGTAGATTACTTGATGTTGAACTAATTGATTACTAAAAAACGTGTATTGTCTTCCATAGATATATTATCTCTTCAACTAGCCCTGAGGATCTAAAGTCTCCTCATAGAAAGATTTCATATTTAGTTATCACTAGGTACGTCTTAGACCATCAAACATAACTTACATGACCTTTTGAAGGTGGAATAGTTTATATGACTATTTGGTAATGATGTTCTGTCTCACGAATACACTAGCAGTCTTCTTGGAACTAATGAACCGAGTATTCTATCCATATCTGGATTCATTTTCTTTGGTTTTTGTGGATGATATCTTGGTTTATTCTCATAGTCCACATGACTATGTTGTTGGAACCATGACCATTCTATGCAATAAATGGGGTTTGGATTGTGTTTGTTCTAAATCCTTATTGGATGTTCAGAATGTTTTCCATGAAGGGGATCATATAGTTCTAGTAGACAATAGTATTAATGGTGGAATCGTTTCACAGTGTTTACTATAATATTGGGCCTAAAAATTGGGAAAAAGAGAATTGTGTGTTTGGAAAAGGGATTTGCATGCAATATTGAAGGGTTTTTAGAAACATGCATGAAAGGGTTGTTTTGGGATCAGTTAATCAATATATAAAAAATTAAAAAATTGCGCCCAAGACATGGATGTGGTAAAAAGATGGTGTTGTGCAAAAGAATCTTACGTGACCAATGCGATGTGAAAAGGGGTTTTGCGGGCTCGGAATGAAACTTATGTGCACTGACGAAGATGCATCGGAATCCTGCGTGTAGGGTCTTCAAAGGCCTATAAATAAGAATCTTCCCCCAAGGAAGTCTTAGGAAATTTTCAACGAATATCTTGTTGATCTTACACATGAATGTTCTGCACGTGAAAGATTTGAATACAGTTAATATTGAGTTCAAGGTGTTCCCTTTGTCTGAAAAGACCATGTAAACCCTTCGGTGTAGTTGTGAGAAAGATAAGGGTTGCGTGGAATTTAGGGGTTGTGTGAATGTCATCTTGTGCAAAAAATCCCAAATTGTGCATGCATGTTTAGGTATTGCATGAAAGTACAATGTTGAGCTTCTGATGGGATTTTGATTATCCGGACTGTGTGATTAGTGCTTTCAAGTGCATTAGTTTAGGACTTCAATGAAAGCAGTGTCACATGCTGAATAAAGAAAAAGTCTTAAATGAAAATATATTGAAGAGACCAACAATTAAATAAACTGAGTAAGACTACTCCTAAGGAAGTGATCCAGGTGGAGTCAACAAGAGTGACCTGAGGAAAGAAGTGATCTATCCCTCAACCATTGTAAAGGTAGTGTTCCTGGAATAGAGTGACAGTGACTTAATCTTGAAATTATTAAACATGTAAAAATTAGTGGATTTTGGTATGACCGACACACTGTCGGCATATGCTCCTTTGACATAGCCCTTCTTGGTGAACCAAATAGAAGTGAATGTGTCCTCTTTCTATGTGATTATTTATTTTTCATTCATATCTGTCACGTAGAATTAATGGTTCCCTACCAACATGGGAATAAGATCCTTCTTTCAAAAAGAAAAATCTAACACCTTGATTCACCCCTCCCCTATCAGGGTGTCCTAGGGTTCAATAAGTGGTATTAGAGGGATGTTAATTGTGTTGAATCTGTCATTTATTGTCATGGATAATTCAGTCAATGCTTGGGGAGTCCCCCTCTATGATGGAAGAAACATTAAAATCATTAAAAATATGATGAGATCTCATCTAAGATCTCTTGGAATGTATATTTTAGTTTATAATATTCAAGGAATACATGTCATAGATCCTATAGGGATTTCAATGACAGATATAGATGAAATGATACATGATGTTGTCACCAAAGCATAAATTCTCTTACTACAACACATTCTGATCAAATTTATCTAAACGTGATGATTTGTACATCAGTTAAGACTATGCAGGAAAATCTATAGAATATTTATAAAGGGGACGACAATGTAAAAGAGGAAAAACTACATGTTCTACCCAATATATGTGATGATATGAAGATGTGTCGTGATGAAAATGCAGATTCCTTCTTCAATCGAATTACTGATATTGTAGGAAAAATTCAAGGAATTGTAGAATAAATTAAAGACATTGACATTGTGAAGAAAATTTTGAGAAGGCATCCACCAATCTACAATCCCAATGTGTCTCCCCTTGAAGAAGTAGTTTTTCCCATGATTTATGTGGATGATATTATAAGAAGTTTCAATTCATAAGAAATGTGAGTAAAACTGGAGGATGAAAAAAGGAATGTTATCGAGGTGATGGCATTCAAATCCATGGAAAAACATGATATTTTAGAATATTGTATTAATGATGATAATGATGAAAGTGTTTTTCTCTATCTCTCTCTTCCATCAAATTAATGACATGCATATGAATATTTGATGGGAAGCTACCCTTGGCATGTTTTCTTTTGGGTAGAGTTGGGCACATTGCTTCTCAGTGCTCAATGAAGTTCGATGATAATAAAATTGAAGGTGGAAACTTACAAAATCCTAAGAAGGGGTTTTCTCCAAAGTGAATATTCATGTTTTGGAAGAAACTACATAAGAAATGATTTCATTATGAAGAAGATGATGAAAGTGATAATGAATTCATTGAGGAAGAAGAACCCAAATTTAAATCTGAAAAACATGCTTCCATGATGGCTATAGTAGAAAAGTCTGAACCATCGAGTAAACAATATAGAGATAATCAGCTCAACAATGATTTCAATCCAAAAAATGAATTGAGGTATGATCATCATAAGCCTAAAAATCAATATAACAGATGAAAAAATGGATATTTGTTTTATAAGAATTATCTGACTATGTTGATCAGCTTGAAGCAAAAATTGACTGACTGGAAGAATTTTTGAAAGTAAAGTCATCAATCATTGAAATATCATAAGATTTTGTGGAACATAAGATCAAAAATTGAATAAAATGGATTACTAATCAGTTATCTTACCTCTATACTGGAAAAGAGGTCTAATAATATTGTGGTTCTTATAGAACAAGTTGTTACTCTTTGGAGTAAACTGAAAGTCAGTCAAACTAAAAATAGGAAATGAAGAAAATAATGTTTGGATGATTTTTAGAAGATGAAATACTAGTTAGAGATAAGCGTGGTTCTGATGGATTTGAAAATATTCTGAAAGATCAAACACACACATGCGTGGGGAATAGTGTAATTGAATGTGATGTGGAATCATCAAATACTGAGAATAAGATTAGCCGAAATAAATGATAGATGGATGTTCGACATGTTGCAATGTCACCTGAAGCCCAAATCAAGAATGTTCCAAGCCAAAAAATGTTGAACTAAAAAATATTCCAAAAATTTAAGAAATAATCAGTTTTCACATTCATATTTGAAGTAAGGGCACATGAAAAAGAATAAATGTGAAATGATATTTCTGCTTATGAAATGTAAATTATGTGGATATCTAGGTCATATTATGTCATACTGTGAAGAGGAATGAGTTATTTGAATGGGGTAGAGTTAGGAGGGCAAACGTAGAGTATGAATTCATATCCAACTTCTCTTAGAATAAATGGGTTCAATGGGAATTGTTTTAATTGATCTGACTTTGGCCACAAAGAGGTGTATTGTAGGATAAGGAACGACAAGAAAAATTACTTTAGAGCTCAAATAAAATTCAACACTCTCCAACTAGATGGTGTTTCTATTTCAGATAGTATTTATCCTCTAGAAGAATAGTGTGAGTATGATGAACCTATTCATAAAAAATTATTGGAATATCCATCTTCATCCTTCACTCAAGCTAATATTTCATAGATGGAAAAAAAGAAGATTGAGAAATCGAATCTTGTTGAAGTTCCTCTCAAGCCTATTGAGAACAGTAGCACCTAGATTCTTAATAGTGTATTCTCATTCCGTATGATAGGAAATGAAGAACTGTTAATGAATATTTAGAAAAAGGTCAATGGAATAGTGAGGTTCGGTAATGATGGCGCTTTGAAGATCAAAGGTAGTGGATGTATTGAACTAGCTAACAGAGAGCTAAAGAAGAAGAAAGTTATGTATGGGTATGGTCTACGTCACAATATCTTATGTCTGATTCAACTATGTGACTCATGACTTATAGAGACATTCAATTAAAATGGTTACACCATAAAGGGAAGGTTGGACAATTCTCTAAGGAAGGGTTGAAAAACTAATTGAAACCTATATCAAATTTATATTAATGAGGACATATTCTTTCTGGTGGTAGAATAAGAAAAAAACTTGTGGAACCAGAGTTTGGGAACATTAATCCGAAAGACATCGAAAAGATATCAAATCTAAAGATTCTCTTGAATATCCATGTCATAAATTGGGAACATGAAAATGCATGTGATTCATGAATTCATGAAAAAATAGTCTACATTTCATATTCGCCAAAGAAGAAAAGAACATCTAATCTTTTCGACCTCATTCATACAGACGTATGTGGCCTGATAAATGTTGATAGAACACAAGTTTTTTGGTACTTAGTCTTTTTCAAAGGTTATTATTGTAGAATTTCATGTGTGATTGTTATACATAGGAAACGACATGTTCTTGATTTCATAAATACATATCGGAGAATTACAGAAAACGATACTGGGTGGAAAATTAACATTTTGTGATCTGATAACGAAGGGGGATACATGTCCATCAAGTTTGAGAATTACTTGGAGAAGCATGGAATACAACATGAGGTTACAGTTGTGATAACACCATAAAAAATGGATTTGTGGAGTGTAGGAATCTCCAAGTGAACAATATGGCTAAAACAATGTTGATTGAGAGTCATATCACTCATCATTATTGGAAAGTGGTAGTTCATATAGCAGTATATATTCAAAATTGAATAGAAATATATATGGGTGAAACCAAGACACCGTATGAGTTTTGGAATGGAAGGAATTACTCCTTGATGTATTTTTGGGTTTTTGGAAGTAATTGGTTTATCTTAAACAAATAAGGAAATCAAGGGATGTATGGTGAAGCGGAAGATGAAGGAATATTCCTTGGATACTCAATAAAAAGAAAAGCCTACTAATACTTCAATAAGAGACTTGAAAAAACTATGGAATGTAGTGATGTAAAGATCATTGAAGACAAAACCCCAAGTGCATCAATGAATCATTATGGTGATGTGATAAAAGATGAGGATCATTGTGGAAATGGTACAGATACAAATAATGAGGTGGAGTATAGAGTGAAACAAATTCAGAGGTCTCAAAATGTTGATGATTCAGTAAAAGATCCAGAATAAGAAATAATGCCTGAGGAATCCCCATCTGAACCTCACATGCAACAAAGAAAATCTGAAATAAATCAATCCAATATCATTGAGTATAGAACTACACCAACCCAGACAAGAATAATGATGTGTAATGCACAATCTTCATTCCTCTCAGTTGTGGAACCATTCTCATTTGAAGAAGCTATAAAGGAGGAATCATGGGATTAATCAATGGATGAAGAGTTGGATCAGATTGATAACAACCAAACATGACACTTAGTTAAGACACCCGAAGGCCACAATGTGATTTGTAAAAATTGTATTTTCAATAACAAATTTGATGAACATGGAAGTTTTATTTGAAACAAGGAACGACTAGTATTTAAGGGATATCCATAGATTGAAGTTGTCGATGTTGATGAAAACTTTTCTCCAGTGGCTAGACTAGAATCAATAATGGTTTTTCATTCCATGGAAATCCAAAAAGGATATTAATTATATCAAATGTATGTCATGATATCATTCTTTAATGGTGTTCTTGAAGATGTAGTCTACACTGAACAACCAGTGGGCTTTATTCTTGGTAATGGTGAAACAAAGGTCTGTAAATTGTAGATGGACCTCTATGGTTTGAAGTATGAATCATGAGATTGGTATTCCCAGCTACATTCCTATCTTAATAATCTATAATTCAATAGATGAGGAGTATATCATAGTCTATATGTGAAAAAATTTCTAAAAGAACAGTTTTTGGTTCTAGTTTATGTTGATGAAATTATATTTGGTGGAAGTATGTAGAGATCACGGAATGAATTTCCCAATCACATGAAATAAGAAATTGAAATTTCTATAATTGGGGAGATCATATATTTATTAGGTCCTCATGTGATTCAAAATAAGGATTAAACATTCATTTTGCGAGAAAACTATACAAGAGATCCAGTAAATAAACTTAATATGTATGACCCCAAACTATTGTCAACTCTAATTGTAGTTGGAACAAAACCTGGAATGCATGAGGATGGAACATTTGTAGATCCCCCAATGTACATAAGGATTATTGGGAGATTATTGTACCTGATATAAAAATGGCCAGACATTGTCTTTGCAACATTCTCAGCGGCTCACTTTCAGAGTAATCTGAAGGACGAACATATAAGACCAGTAAAAAGAATCATGAGATACATTCATGGTACTCGTAATTATGTGTTATACATTGCTACTAGAAATGAAATGGAATATCAGTATTTTCTAATGCTGACTGAGCTGGAGATGTAATCGACAGAAATTCCACCAGTGGTGAAGCATTCAATATTGGGTAGAAATGCATTCATTAGTTGAGTAAGAAACAAGAATGTACTTCTCTTATTACTATTGAATATGAGTATATATCTGCTACAAAAGCATGCACTCAAATACTATGGATGAAAAAAAAACTGACAGATATTGGTGATGAGGTGAAACAACCAATGAAAATTTACTGTGATAACAAGAGCGCAATATATCTTATGAAAAATCATGTTCATTATTCTCGTACAAAACATATTGAAATCAGATATCACATTATCAAGGAAAATTTTTGAACAAGGTTTGATTAAAATGGATCATGTGGAAATTGATGATCTTGTGGATGATATCCTGAACAAGCCACTGGAAGCGGTTGGGTTTGAGAAAAATCAGTTGAACCTTAGTGTTCAGCCACCTCCCAGTGCATAAGGAGGTTACTAAATACCCCTATCCCCAGTTAGGGTGACTATTTTTAAACTGTTTTTGGACGCGATGGAGGTTTATGGGGGAGATACTATTCAAGGGTGTTTTGACTTATATAGTGAAAAAAATACTTGTCTTTGGGTTTATTTTCAATGGGGGATAAGGAATAAATTCTTGACACATAATGGACATGTAATGATTTTGTGACATGATGAGAATTTGGAGTTAGGAGTGGAAGGAATACATTGGACATATAATTCTCCTATGACATAGTAATAGAATAGACTGTGAATCCTTCAGAATTCCAAATCATGGGAACCCAAATCAATATTCCCCTCTAGATTTCTACACATATCATTTCTCGCATAGACATAGTGTGTTGGATGAGTAGATTCTTTCATTTTAGGTATGCTTGAGGATAGTTATCTATTGAATTTATCTGGTGATTTCAAAAAATCCCAAAGATGGATATTATTTGAACAAGGACTATTCTATGCATGAAATAGAATTTTCATTGTGTTTTTCTTCAACCCTTATTAGAAGTTCAGAATGTTTTCTAGGAAAGGGTTCAAAGATTTCAAGCGGACAACAATATTTAAGGCAGCGTCGATCCCCAATGTTGGCAAAAAATTTGGCCTAGAAATTAGGAAATAGAGAATTGTGTGTTTGGAAAAGGGAGTTGCACACAATATTGAAGGGTGTTTATAAACATGCAGGAAATTCTTGTTTTGGGATAAAGGCATCAAAATATGCCAAATCAAAAATTTGCTCATAAGACATGGATTTGCGTGAAATATGGTGTTTCATGAATGAATCTTACACACCCACTGTGACGTCAAAATGGGTTTTGCGCACTAGGAAAGAAACATACATGCACCGACAATGATGCATCAGGATATCGCACACTTGGTCTTCAAAGAACTATAAATATACAGCTACCCCCATGTAATACATAAGAATTTTCCAAAAAAAATATGCTTTCTCAGCCGTGTGAAATTTTTGCGCACAAAACATTAGAAGAGATTTAATATTGAGAGTAAGGTATTCCTTTAGTATGAAAAGACCAAGTGAACCCTTAAGTGTAGTTTTCTAAAAGACAGTGGTTTCATGGAAGGTAGGGGTTACACTAAAGTCATCTTGCACAACAAATCCAAAATCTTACGTGCAAGTTGATGAATTGTGCGTAAGTACAGTGTTTTGCTTCTGACCAAATTTCAATTAGCTTGGATGTGTGATATGTGCATTCAAATACATCAATTTAGGACTTTGATGCAAGAAGTTTCTCATGATGAACAGAGAAAAATTCCTCAATGAAAATCTATTGAAGAGACCCTCAAGTCGATAAACTGAGTAAGACTACTCCCAAGGTAGTGAGCCAAGCGGAGTCAATGAGAGCGACCGAAGGGAAGCAGTGATCTATCCATGTACCATTGTAAAGGCAGTTTTCCTGGCACAGAGTGACTATGATTGAATCTTGTAATCCTAAAACTTGTAAAGATTAGTGGATTTAGGTATGACTAACATAGTTCCATTGTATTCTCCTTGGTCGTATCCCTTTTTGGTGAACCAAATAAAAATGTTGTGTGGCCTCTTTACATGTGATTATTTATTTTCCATTCATATCTATCACACAAGATTTACACATTCATACCAATGTGGGAACAAGATCATTTATTGTAAAAGAAAAATTTTATACTCTGATTCACCCCGCCCCTCTTAGGGTGTATTGAGGTTCTACATATTCCACCAATCATGAGATCACTATGAATAAACTGATAGAGAATTATTTATATGATAAGATCAAAAAAATAACACTACTGGAATGATCATATTCACTTATTGAGTCTCATAATAATATAGAGAGGAGTATCAGTGGAACCAGAGACGGTGAGAGTGGTTGTTTCCTAGGAGAATCCATAGAAAGTCTTTGCGGTGTGGAGATTATTAGGGATGGTTGGTTACTATATGTTATTCATAAAGAACTTCTCATGGTTATCAGTGCTGCTGATGAGCATGAATAATAATGTTTTGATGTATGAGTACTCAGATTCATGTGAAATTGCCTTTATCAAAGTCATGGTCATCAGTTAAGACTTATAGTCTCTTCGCGATGCAGCAGCTCACATATAAATCCTAGTTCATAAAGCTCTTCACGAACTCAATGAGTCCCTAGATTTTCCTTAAAAACATAAAATTCAAATTAAAACATAGTAGACTCATATTTATGGGATCATCTATTTGTGAAGCTCTACGTTCTATATAATTATTTTCCAGATCGGAAAACATGTCTTCATGGCACACCTCCCTTCGTAGAGAACCATAGGCATTCTCAGTTCGCAAATCTCATTCTAATCATGGTGATTTCTATCAAAACCCCATCTGAAAGACTGTTATAATCACTAAACCTTCCATCTAAGATCAAGAAGCTCAAAAAATCATAATCATGAAGTACTATGTCTCTGATCATGAAGCCTATCGTAATCGTGAAGTAGACCGCAAAAAAAATTAAGGCTTCATGAAACACTACTCACAAAGTCTATCTTCATGAAATTCATGCCTCATTCATATTTGAATTAATCTTCCAATAAAACCCACATTTCAGGTTGAAATCCATCCTCCAAATTTTGGACCCCAAAAATTTGGCAAACACTGGAAAACATCATCATATTCAAAACTATTTCCTACTTGAACTATATCGTCCCTTTCCTAGAAATCTCCATGATCTTCCACATAAGGATTGCCAAAAAACACAAACCATACTCTACTTCCAGCAAATAATATCCATGGTTCCAAAAATCATCCAATTTGGGTATGTTGGAAATCAAAAGATAAATTCAATAAAGCATCAGCAATAGACAACACATCAAAACCAGATATGCAAGAATCAACTCAACCATCACTCTAAGTCTACACGAGAAATGTTGAATGTCAAAAACCAGAGGGATGACTGGAATTATGTTCTCATGTGTTTGAAATCCCTTCTCACTCCTCTATATATCATTGTATTTAAATTTTGATCTTCCACACATTTCATATTCCACATTGAACAACATTGAATTTATCCATTTCTCCCCCATTTGAAATAAACCCAACGGTTGAATATTGACTTCTACAGATAAAAAACATGCTCCCCCTTGATTGTATCACTCCCATCAACCTACATCACTTACACTAACAAATTATAGTAATTAAAACAACTTGGTAGAGGGGTGATTCATGACCTCCATATGTAGTAGGAGGTGGCTGAACACCAAGGTTCAACTGACGTTTCTCAAACACAGCCACTGCTAGTTGCTTGGTCAGAATATCAACCAATTTCTCATGAGTTCCCACATGATCCATTTTAATCATACCATGTTAAACATTCTCTTTTATAAAGTGATATCTTATTTTAATATGTTTCATATTCAAATTTTGAACATGATTCTTGATATGATCAATTCCACACTTTTTATCACAGTAGATCATCATTGGTTATTTCACCTCATCACCAATGTCAGTCAATTGCTTCTTCATCCGAAGTTGTTAAGTGAAATATTTTTTTGAAGAAATATATTCAGCTACAGAATTACTAAGAGAATTACTTTCCCGTTTCTTTCTCCACCATCCCACACATTTCATTATAATATAGAATGCTCCACCACTGGTTGATGTTCTATCCATTATATCTCTAGCCCCGTCAGCATCAGAAAATGCGTATTGTTCATTATATCTTCCTACAGAAAATTATACCAATGTAATATGTGTACCAAAAATTTATCTCATTATTATTTTCACTCCATCCATATGTTCTTCCTTCAGATTACACTGAAAGAGGGCCACAAGGAAAGCTACAAAGAAAATGTCAGGTCGTGGCACTGTCAGGTATAACAGGCTTCTAATGATTCTTTAGTACATTGGGTGATCCAGAGAAGTCCCATCCTCATGCTTCTGGGTCATTGTTCCAACCAAAATCAGTGATGAGATTGTTTTGGAATAACTCATATTTAATTTCTTTAGCCACGCTCATGTATACTTTTCCTGAGAAATGTAAGTGTGATCCTTCTTATGAATCACCTGCATCCTAATAAAGTACGTGAGTTCACCAATCATGGAAATTTCAAATTCTTATTTCATGTGATTGGAAAATTCATCCACTAATCCTTGCCTACTTACTCTAAAAATAATATCATCTTTGTATACCAAAACCATGAACTGATCATTTTTTAATTCTTCACATAGATAATCTGATCCACTATTCCACTTTTAAAATCAATAATTCTCAGAGAAGAGTCCAATTGAGAGTACCATGCTCGTGGTGCCTATTTCAGGCGATATAGAGAATTATTTTATTTGAAAACCTATAGTTCATCATTTCCAAAAAATAACCACACATTTTGTTTAATGTAGACTTCTTATTCCAAGAATACATTTAATAATGTTTTCTTAAGGTACATTTCATACACATAATAACCTCTTTGGATTTCCATGGAAAGTAATAGCTTGATTGACTCTAGTGTTGCTAATAGAGAAAATGCCTCCTAAACATAAAAGCCTTTGATTTATGAATATTATTTATAGACCAATAATTCCTGATTTATGATCACATTTCCATGATTGTATACTTTTTTCTTGAAAATCTACTTCATAACAAACACATTGTGACCTTCGTGTCTTTTGACAAGATCCAATGTCTGATTTTTTCAATCTGATCTAACACTACATTCTCTACATTAACCCATGACTCAAATTTTTTAGCCTCTTAAAATGAGTATGGTTAATCAAATGATAGAAATGTAGATTTTTCATTATTACTCCTTCTTCTTATTTATGTAGGTGCCTCCCAATCCATGATAATGTTGGACTGATAAATCTACGATCTTTGATTTCTCCTTTAGGGTTCGACCAAATCATCTCCATCCATGGTTTCATCATCATATTATTCTTATGTGTCAACATAATGATGTGACTCCTTATAATTTTTTACACCTTCCAATATTTTTTTAGATTCATTTTCTCAATGTTCACATTATTCTTTATCCTCTATCTACATAGCATAGAAATTCCTTGAAATATTTGTGGTTTTGTCATTTATTATCATAACATAACTTCTTTCCAAAATCCTTCCCAACAACTAAATGAAATTTTTTTATGCATTTATATTCATTTGATATTAAATGAGAATTCCTTCATCTGCATTGTCACCATACTTCTCTTTATTTACATCTTTATTTCAGAGGAAACATTTACTTCGGAAATCCCACAAAATATTACATTGAAGGATTCCTTCTAGGCCACAGTTCATATGGTGTCTTAGTCTCTAACATATAAATCTATGTTCTATTTTGAATGTGGACTACAGCTTCAACATATTCTTTCTAGTAATGATGATAGATACTGCTCTCAATCAGCATAGACCTAACCATGTTATTGACCTATCGATTCAGGTGCTCAACTACTCCATTTTGTTGCTTAGTTCTCATAGCATCTACCCCATGTTTTATTCTAGGTTTTTAGGAAATTTTCATGCTCAATGGATGTGTATTCCCCTCCATTTTTAGATATAATACCATTTATTATCCATCTAGTGTCATTCTCATCAATTCGACAATTAGTTTTCATACAATCAAGTACTTACTGCTTCCTATGTGAAACCATCACACAAGCCATTATACTATAGTAATCAATGAAAAGGAATAAGTACCTATCTTCATGGGTTCTGAAAACATTTAATGGGCCTTATACATCTATATTGATTCTATTAATAAGTTTTGATGCCCTTTTATTCTTTAGACGATATGAACTATAGACCAGCTTACCCCATATGCAATCATCAGAAGTATTTTCTCATTCACATTTAAAAATTGGGATATCCATGAATATATTTAGTTTAGATATCTTTTCCATGTACTATTTATTAATTTTCCCCAACCATCAATTCCATAGGTTCTTTTGTTCTTCAACAGACAGATAGTAAGTGTTCTCTTTACTATCAACTTGATATAAGATTTCATTGTCTTATAGCCTTCCAAGAGATAATTCCTTGTATTTCCATTTATGGTTCACCCTTTTCAATTTAATGGTACATAATCCCTGATTCACATAGATGACTCACACTTAGGATATTGTGAAATACACTTTCCACATAAATAACATCAATTTTCATCATCTCTCTATTGGCCGGTGTAGTATTTACACTGCTATTAATCTGCAAAGCACCATCATTACCAAACCCCACTATTCCGTCAAACATCTTCTTAATGTTTTTTAAAAGTTCACCATTTCATTTCATGAGATATGAGAATCCTCTATCAATAATCTAGATGATACTAATCATTATATCTTTGAAAGATACTTCTTAAAGGTTGTATTTTTCAATTTTCTTCTTCTCATTCAATGAGATATTGGATCGAATATAGAAAAATGATGGTCTTTCAATTATTTCTTCCACATATTCATATTCATAATACTCATACTCTTCTTCCAGATGATAAAACTCGTTTGTTGTAACAACATCGTCTAGTTAGCAAGGATTGACTCATCTCTGAGAGTTGTATAAATTTCTATTTTCATTCATCTGCATGAAACATGAAGATGTATGAAAAATGTTATAATAGTGAAAATAATATCCATAGAATATATTTCTTCAATTAGATGTAGTATAGGAATTAGGTCTCCTTTGATGACTTCCCAAATCTTCCTCATTCAAATAGCACCTTTCTTCTTCGTAGTAAGACATAATATGGACTAGATTTCCACATAATTGACATTTCATCGTTGGAAATGTCTTCTAATATACATTCCACCACATTATTCCTTCAATGGGATAGTATTCTTGCTTCTTAACACTTCTTGATTCCTGAGGATAGTTTTCAAATCTCCATTCAGTTTGGATTTATGGTTTATTTTTCATCACTTCATGAAAATTTTCAATGCGTCCAACATTCATTTTGTCTTTATTTTTGATCAATTTATTTCTAGTGGTTGATTTATCGACATTACAACTAATTCCACTATTTCCCATGCATTTAGGTCTTTGATAAATCAATATCTTTTTAACCCCATCTATACCATTCATAGCTCTTTCTAGAAACTCATTATCTATGAATTTTATAAATTTTATTTTAATTATTCCTTATTTTATGTTTGATTCACACTCAAGTTATCTCCTAAGAGTCACATCTTCTTCTTAGAGTCCCTCTACAACCTTGAAATCCTCATCTAGTCTGGAGGTATGGTCATTGATGACCTTTTACTATTCTTCTATTAGGAGATTTTTTCTACTACATCATCAGTCTATTCAAGGATTGTTGACTAGAATGTCACCATTTCATCTAGTAATTCAATCATAGCTTCAATATGATGAACATATTCCAAAGATTCTTCCACCAATGCTTTCCACTAGTTGAATCTCTTACACTTATTCTAAATCTTACAAAAAGAAATTAAATTTTAATCTTTCTATCGTCATTGGTTTTCAAATGGTTATATCTATATTTATCTATAGATGGTTTTGACATCTCAATGATATCAATCATGGAATCATGGTTTCCGGTTTAAAATTTTTATTCTCCCTCATAGAATTCATTATTGTCATCTTCCTGTTCATAGAAAAAATTATTCTTCTGTACTTTATTTCCATATTTGATGTCTCCCTTTTTGAAAAACTGTTTTCAAGGATTCTCAATATTTTCATCATCTCTCTCTTTATAATTGATATTTCTTGAGCACTGAGAGGCTATGTTCCCAACTCTTCCAAAACAAAAGAGAGTTAGAGGTATCTTACCATCAAATTTCCCTCTTCCCTTTTTGAATTTAATAAAAATTAGAGAAAGAATTTATTTTTCTTCATTGTCTTCACTAACACTATCTCATACAACTTTTAGTTTGTACATGGATTTTAATTACATTTTCTTGCTTACGTGAGTCATAGTGTCTTCTTGTTTTAATCTCACATTATATGCCACTGAGCTTCTCAGCAGATCATCCAGAGAACATTTGGAAATATCTATTTCCTCAAGGGAAGACACCTTTTCATTGTAAAGGGGTTCAAGTCTTCTCAATATTTTAATTGCAATATCAATGTATTTGATTTCTTCTCCCAATCCTTTAATTTATCATAACACTTTAGTATTTAGAATGATGAATAAATTTTCATTCTCATCACGATGAATATTAAAATCGCTAAACCTATTATGTAGGCCATGATGTTTTACCTCCTTGACTTTGATATCTCCTTCATAAATATTTTCATTTTACCACATAGACTTTTCTGAGGCTAAACTCATCACCTTTAGATAGATATGATCTGAAAGAGACATTGTGAGAACATTCTGTTCATTTTAATCTATATCAATAATTTTACAATCAGTATCAGTCATAAGAAGCCCGGTAAAATCAGTAACCTATATTCCATGAATAGTCGAAAAGAGTCCATCCATTCCAATAGATCACAAATGAGATAACATTATGTTCTTCCAAATATAAAAATTAAATCTATTAAATAAGGTCATTCCCCTAACATTGGATGAATTCTCCATGATATAAAAGGGGTGATATAACACCAGTAACCTTGGTTCTGATACCACTTGAATGACCACGGAACACCCTGAGAGGGGATGGGTGAATCAGGGTGTCCACTTTATCTCTGAAACTGATATATATTTTTTCCATGTAGTTATGAACCTGTTAAACCTTTCAGAAGAATCCATTCTAGGAGAGGACACGATAGTTTTACTTGGTTCACCACAAATGTCTACATCCAAGAAGCATATGCCAACAGTGTGTCAGTCAAACCAAAGTCCACTAATCTTCACTGGGTGTGGAATACAAAGTGTTTTTCACATTCACTCTATGCTAAACACAATTCCTTTACAAGGGATTATGAATATCTCATTTTGTCCCTCAGATAACTTCTATTGACTCCCCCTAGCTCAGTGCTTTGAGAAAAATCTAACTCAGATTATTGACGCAAATGTCCTTCAATAGATGGGCATGGAATTTTTTTGACATAGCATGAGACTTTTCATGAACTATAGACCTGATTTTATGCAATTTGAAATCCATGTCTAGTATAATATAATGTTCAAAACTTATCTTTGTGAAGCCTATTTACGAAACACACTCCTTTACAAAGCACCACATCCTTTCAAGAACAAACTATCACTGCAAAGCTTCCTTGCCTTCGTGGAACCACCTCTGTGAAACTCACTATTTTAAAATAGAAAACCCCATCATTATGAATTACCCTATATCAAAACCATGGGAGTTAGTTAAGACCTATTGTCTCTTCATGATAAAACATCTCTCATATAAATTTCGGTTTTCGATGCTCTTCGCCAACATAAAGCATCTCTACATTTTCCTTTAAAACATTAAATCAAAATGAAAACAGGTTAGCCTCATATTTATATGATTAGACATTCTTGAAGCTCCACCGCCACTTTAAGTATTTTCATACTATCAAACTTGTCTTTTCGACATACCTACCTTTGCAGAGAACAATGGAAATTATCAGTTTTCAAATCCTGTCGTAATCATAGAGACATCCATAAAAACCCCTTCGTGGTGCCTATCATAATCGCAGTTCCTTCCATCAACTATCGTGCAGCTCCAAAAATCATAATAGTGAATAGCTCCATCTTCGATTGTGAAGCCCATCGTAATCATGAAGCACACTGTCAGAAAACATTACATCTTTGCAAAATGCAACTCGCAAAGCCCATATTTGTGAAACTCATTACTTTTCCATATTTGACTAAATAAATCAAGAAAAAACATTTAATTTTGAAATCCATCCTCCAGATTTTGGACCCCAAAAATTTGGAAATTACTGGAAAATTTCGTCATGTTCCAAAAACTTTCCTACATGAACTATGCAATTCATTTCCTTGCAATCTCCATGATCATCAATGTACAGATTGACAGCTAGCACAAACCATACATTATTTAATGCACTGAATAGCACTAGTTCCAAAATACATGGGGTCTTGAATTATTGAATTTTAGATAGGGATTCCCATTTGACATCTTGATTCTGGAAAGGGCTATAGAGGGCACCGGATACACATGTTCTTATGAGCACAACATACCTACCACAAAAAGATGGCTAGTCTGGGCACATAATTATGGTTCATTGGGGTATGCTTCGGGCACGTGTTCTAGATTTTGGGGTACTTGGGAGAGGAATACACCCCTGGTAGAGTTTACATACAATAATAGTTTTCAATATATTATTCATATGGCACCATATGAGGCTTCGTACCCTAGGACATTCCAATCACCCCAGTGTTGGATGGAGGTAGGAGAGGTAGCTAGACTGGGACCTCTTCTTTTCCATAATACCACATAAGAGGTGTAGTTGACTCACAAGTGGATGAATACTGCATAGTCTCTTTAGAAATCATATGCAGATCAACGTAGATCAAATCTAGAGTTTGGGGTTGGGGATCTGGTTATCGTACCTACGTCACCAATTCTAGGGCATAATAGTATCCGTAGAAATGGTATGATTTCACTGAGATATGTCTGGTCATTCAAGAATCTTGAGTGACTCAGGCCGCTATCCTATCTCCTGCAGTTATATCATTTGTACCGAGTTATACACTATGTATTCATTATTTCTCAAATGCAACACTACTATTCAGACATGTTTGAGGATTTTCAACTCAATGAAGATGAGTTATGTGATGATTTTTCCTTCAAGGAGAAATTTATATGAATTTTGGATTTTAGCATGATATTTCGTGAAGGACAGTCTATTCCATTAGTTCAGATACTATAGTAGCATGAAAGAGTACATGACCTGACCTGGAAGAGGGTGGATGTTGTATAATCCTGGTGGACATAGGTATTATCATTCAATCATGGTAACCCATTATAGTATAACTCATCGATGAATTGATTTATGGAAAAAAAATTAAGAACCCAGTTCTTTATTGAGGTATGGATCTCTTGTTTTCTATCAATTCTTAGAATAATTTCTTAAAAATTGAATAATTTTAGTTCCTGTTTAAGTCACAGAAGTCTCCGGGGTGTATGGGGCAGGTCCATACCCCATAATCAATGTTTTGGGTGAAAAGTTTTGGTATCACTGTTACTGAAAACTATGTGTGTTTGTCCACATGGTCATGTAGCCTGATCTACATTTTTACCAAATCATAGTAGAGACATTTCACACGGTTTCTGCACAGTTTGTAAACCAATTGGGGTAACCATGTAAGTTCCCCTTCCTCTTGCAATAGGCCATGTGACCTAGAGGATGAATTGATAAAGAATCCACCTAAACCACATGGCCTTGTTTTCTAGCTAAGATTGTGATTTTACCCTTAACGTTTGTGTAACATAAAACTTATTTCCCATTTATTCATTTCACAAGAAATTAGAATCTGTGAGAGCTCTCCTTTGAACCTAAAGTAATAATTTAGATACCTTCTCCATCTGAACTCTGATTCAAGAGTGGTTCATATCCTTGGATCTGTATTGGTATGGCCTTAATTAGATTTTAGACATTCTTTATTATTCTAGATATAGGTTGTGCTATTTGGATTTAGGTTCATATTCCCCAATTTCTCATTCTTCATCCATTCATCAAACATCTCCAAAACATGGATGAACCAGAGCTTGATTTTGGTTGATCTATCTATCATGGACCTAAAGTTTGTGGTCAGGTGATTTTTGTTAAAATTTAGATCATTTATATGTGTCAGTGTGCCATATGACCAATTTATAGGAATCCATTAAATTGACTTAAATCCTATATTTTTATAGGGATTCCATAATACATTAAATATGATTTATATTTCATGTTTTAGGTTGTATAACTTGAACAAGAATCACCCCATGGGTGAGTTGTCTTGAAATAACCCTTTACATATTTTTTCCTTGGATTCTATTGAGGCACTCCATTTACCCCATACCCTAAGATGTAAAGAAAAAGGGTTTGGATATGAATTGTAATTGAATTGGTTAAAGGGATTGGATTATTTGAATTTACCCTTGGACCTTGAATTGGTAATAGATTTTAATGCTTGAATTGACTTACATTTCTTTCCACATATGAGTTAAGAGATTCATATACTATGTATGGGTGGTATAAGATGAAATGATTATAATAATGATTTTATCATGTTAGTTATATTATAATTAATCCTTGTGATAGCCTGATAGGCTTGATAGGATTGTTATATTAACAATGTTCTTGTGAGTAATTTAATGGCCTTGAATTGTTCTCTATTGTCAGTTATGTTGATAGCATGCTATTTAATGATTTTATTAAGAATGGGAAGCTGATTATCATGATATTCCCACATGAGTTAAAAATTATCAAATCCATGTATGTGTTTTTTATGAACATTATTCTTGTTATATGAGTAATTCACACTCATGTAAAGGTATGTCAAATCCCTTAATGTTGGTCATATCTTGAGCCACCCTTTTGAGGTGAGTTATAATAAATGCATTTGGTTTTGACTGTGGCCTATTCAGTGAATCTTTTAAATGAAATGGAATTGATTAAATGATAAACATCCTTTGATGATACTTGGATTTAAATTAGAATTCCATGGATAGAATCAGGTGACTATTGAACATTATAACATGATTGATACATGGATTCACATTATAATTCCATAAAAACACTCAATGGTTAATGTGATATTTTCATGTTTGATTGATAGATCCAAATAATAGATTCCCGGGATGGAATTAATGAGACATGGACTATTTTCAATGTGATACATGGAATCTATTGGTTTACCTAGGAAGGAATCCAATGGGACATGATTATATAACATGAGTGATACTTGGGGATTCCATAGAAGTCCTCCGAGGATGGAATCATATGGAATGGAAATTATACACCATCTAGAGAGATACACGGGTTCATGAGAGGTTCTGTATGGGTGTCCTTGAAGGGTGTTGGTAGACTACACCCGAGGTGGTACCTAAATTCCAACATAAGAATTTGAAGGAAAGACTCATAATATAAATGAATAAATGTATGGAAGAGAATGACATGTGACATGTCTCCAATAAAAAAAAAATCAATTGGAGTCATTATAAAATTGTACACTTAGATGGGCTTCTAAGGAAGCTTGTGTGCTTTTGGTAATACGAGGATGCCTAATTTGGGCTGGATCATGAGACCTATAAATTTCAATGAAATATAAATGTTAATGGAATTTAAATGATAACCTGTTCAAGTAGGATGTTTTCTTTTTAGTATTTATTTTATTACTACTTTACTTCTTTCACAATGCATGAAGTATATATATTCACTAATTTATTGTCATAGACCTTGGGTGGTTTCCTACTAGGATTTAGTCCCACACCCTAATTGGTTCATATTTTTGGACTCAAAAAGATTATATGATTGCTAGTGATGATAGGATATAGTTCCCTAATAAATGTACTTGATATGTTTCTTAGGAACATGAGATAATGGGACCAAGATGAGGCTTTAGATAAAAATGAGTTTCTTTTAGTCCTTTGTGTACTTTTGGGACATGGATTGTATATGTCTGTTGTGTACCTATTTTTAGAATTTTAATAGAAACATGTTAAAAGGTATGATCATATTGTATGTGATATGACTTCTGTACTTGTTTATAATATCATTCTTATATTGTTTAAATATTTTATATGTTTTAATTCATCCACAACGTGTATATGTTATTGATAATTCTTCTATGTTACACTACGGTAATGAGGTCATAGTATCCCTACAATCTCACCTAATACATCACTACAAGTTAGTAGTCTAGGGTGTTTGGGGAGATGCGCTTGAAGCCATGTGAGCAACTAGGCTTGACAAACCTTTTATTGGAATCCGGGTTTGGGATCTTGCATTATTTTCATGTGACTAATTATTATATCAATATATGTACTAAAAAGTTAAGGGGCAATCCATATAGATTCCAAATACCACATGGGTTTTAGTAATCATTCTGAATGAATCTTATCAGTGATGAGTAAAATTATGACTACAATAGCAGGATGTGATTGAAAAAATGAATTATGATCTTCGAAACCTTGTTCAGAGATTGCGTTGTTGTTTGACCTAGCATACACTTGGTGCGTGCATTGTTCATTAGTTGAACATAGTGAGGGTGACTGTGAGATAACGTTATTAATGATTATATGTGTTTCCATAGACATTGTTCTCTAGTGTGGGACTCAAATGGAACCTCTAGCAATAATAGGATGAGAACATTAGATTCCTACCTGGGGAATGTGATATTTGTTTTGGCAGATTACCAACCCATATGTTAAGTGATACTATGAGATGATTTTGGTTGGATTCACTTCTGATAAATATATAAAAGATATATGTGATTCCTTGAACATTTTTCTTTGATATTTACCTCATTCCAGAGAACAATTGAATCTTTACGATTAACGATTAGGGTACAAAAATAATTCCAGATGAAATTAGATAACTTAACATTTTCTCTTATTAATAAACCTAAATCTTAAAGACCATGGAGTTCTCCAAATTGCCTCATGGGGTTCGGAAATGAAACCTAATGGAATTAGATCATCTAGGAAGACACCCTAGAGATCACCATGAATCATTATGCCTATGTAAGACTCGTGATTTACTCATGGGGTTATGATATGACATATGGTGTCTATTTATCATTTTGTAACACAACCTAGGTATCATATTACATAATGTTACTATGGTATTTCTTAGAAATTCCCCTTGGAACCAACATTTATGCATAATATTTTTTGGTAGACATTCTATACATCCCAATACCCATAATTTAAACTTTCAACAAGATTGGCCATGGGATGGGTATTTGGATATAATTATTCAATGTATTTCTAAGAAAAACTAAAGCACATTTAGACATTTGTATGACATTGATTAACGGTTTCATGGAAGGAATCAGTGCCCCATGTTGGTTACATATGGGTAGAGACATCTAAAATTGGTTTAAGAATGTGTAATTAGGGTTTGGGATGGTATATGGGACACCTGAAAATCTGGAATACATATTTGATATGTCTTCATTCTCTGCATCATGGAGGGTGTATATCAAGAGAATGAGCACACCCTTTATCTATGGATTTCAGGAATTTCCACTTGATCATTATAACACATCGTATTGTTGAGGAATTGGGGATTCCTACTATGTTATTGTACTAGGACCATTCCCATGAACACGATATGTGTGTTGATGTAAATTGGTAGTTCTTTTTCTTTTCTCTCAAAAAAGAGGTAATAAATTTAGTTTGGTTCATGGTATAGTTCTAGAGGGTTGTGGAGGTCAGGTGCTTGTTAAAATGGATTATATTGAGTTGGGTCGATGTCAAGTTTATCCATAAATTTTATTATAGATATTACTCATCATGTACTCTAAATAATCTCATTTTAAAATATTAGTCAAGTTTTATTGACTTATTTTCAACTAATACTCTATTATGGTCTATACATCATATATTGTTTTTTTTCTAATTCATATTCTGGACGGTGATGGCTAGTAGGGTCCTAGTTTTTTCAATAACTACTTTTCTAATGTCTTGTATATGTATGTGTCATGGATAATTTTATATAGAATCAAGCATGATTCCAAGACACAAATCAAAGGGAATTTTCTGGAATGACTATTTTAAGACCTCACCACATGTTAGTATCTTATGACATATGTGGAGGCATTCTTGTGTCCATGTAGAGACCTCCACTCATGCATCATAGGGAAACCCTTGCATGACCCTTACTAAGATGTGTCAAACTATATTTTAGGATGGGAAAGTATCATTTCTAAATTTTGATATATTTTTGTGACCTAAGATGTAGGAAAACATTATACCATAGAAAGATGATGGTAGTTGAGATACATGTTTCTAGGGGATGTTTAGTTTCATTATTAGGAATTCTAGTTTGATTGAGGTGTTTATTTTGACCATGAATCCTAATATTGGATTAATACGAATCAGAATGAGTAATGGAGTATGTGTAAAATCATGTAACTTTTTTCAAGTACTCCTAAACCCATCTTTTTAATCATTCTATCGTTGCGTCTCATTTAGGGGTTCTTTGGGTGAATGTTGGAAATGGTGGAAGACCCTTTAGCTATGCATGTTTGGAACATTGTTTTCCAATAAAATGTAAACAGCTAGTGAAACCCATATAGAGCCACACAGTGGGGGTTTTCATGGTTGTAATATGGTTTGATAAACTATTCACCAACCTATGGGGAACTGTTCCACCCCACCAACAGAGGTTCACAGTTGGGAAAACCATGTGGACTTACCCATCTAACCCTGTAAATGGGATAAACTTATTCCAAAAATCTATTAAAATTCCCACCCCCCGTTCAACCCTATGTCAACCTAGAAATTTTCCTTGGTCCTAGAATCTATCAAGGAACCATTTTCTCTCATCCAAAACCTTTTCAAAGAGGATAATCTTAGGGAAAAAAAATTTCATCTCCTATGGGTGTTTGAATCTTATCCTCTATGTTTGTCCTGATCTCTTCCTCTATCCATTGTAGTGTTTGTTAGATCTCTATGTTTTTGTGTGACCCAATATCAATTGTTTATATCCAAAATAATATTTTAATTATCCAATCTTAATTTTTGACATACTTCATTCTGTTTTCTCGTGGATGGAAACGTTGTATCAATATGTGATTCCTACAAGGCATGGAAAATTACTCTAACCCTGAACTTCATACCTTTTACCAATTAAATGGATAAAACCCATTCTGTTGTGTATTGGTATTTAAAATATATATAGAATGAAATGGGGGAACACAACACTTAATTCCAAATAATTGGGATGAGATTTTTTTGATGAAATTGAGGGAATTGTGAAATTAATTTGGAAATAATTGATTTGAAATTTTTATTTGAAAAACGGATTCAATTTTTTTAAGAAGGACCAACTAGATTTTATACTTTAAAAATCCATGAATTGATTATAAACCCAATTGGTATTTAAATGTAAATTATCAAATTATAATGGGAAATGCCTTAATTATATTTTAATATTTTTTGAAATAAATTTATCATTTTTTATTGTTATTTAAGCATATTCATGTGTAGGTAGTTACATAGTTATTTGGGATAACACTGTGTAGATTTATTACAACTCTAACTAAACATATGAAGTATACTAAATCCTTAATGGGATGGTCATGAGTTCTCTTTAACCAGTGTCTGAAGGATGTCTGGAAACATATTTTAATGATCACTTATTTGAGATTGAGAGGATATCATAAACTATAACTATCATACCTCTTGGAATATGACCCTGTTTCTTATTTAATATTATTTTGATATATGTGGCATTATTATTAAAATATTTTTCAAATTCAATTTAAATTATTATAATCTCTTTTTAATAAAATGTTTACTAAGACATTTCTTGAAATATTTCCATCATCTGAAATGTAAAGCATGATTTTTATTAAACATGACATGGAAATTTCAGGTTTTTTATTTAAAATAGAATGAATTGTTTGTTTAAACAATTTTCTATCACATTATGGACTACATGGTGACACCCTAATGTAATTTTATCTCCCAACATAACTATTCTTTTGGATGTTTGTAGATTATCCTCTGTCAGATTCAAGGAAGGGGAAAGTGCCTCTTGGCGTTGGTTCTTGTTGTTGATCCTTGGGATTTGTATCCATTTGGATTGGGGTTGTTTATCATTCAGCTTCTAATACTTGGATAATATACATTGGTTTTTTTATACCTATTTTAATTATGGTATTGTTCTCTATATCGATTTTTCATTTTGAGAATACATAATTTTATATATTTATTCTTTTTTTTGGAAAAATAATTACCACCTTTATCTATTATGATGTCAGGTACTTGACGCCAACCCATGGTATTTAGAATGACAATAAGGCCATGTCATTGTCATCCCAAGTATAAATTTTTTAGGTTTTCCAATATGGTTCATAAAAAATTCCTATCAAAGGTGCAATTTAAGAATCCTAAATTGTTGTTAATTTGTAGTTTTGTAATCTTGGAGGGACATATGAGATTGTTATTGTTGGTACCAAGTTGGACGGAGAAGTGGGTTGCTGTATTTTATTGTCAAAAAGAGGATATATCAATTCACATTGTAAAGTAAATGGGTATCCAGATGATTCTTTTCTGATTTTTATTTCAAAAATATAATAATTTAGGGGAACAATTGACGAAATCATTAAGGAGGATAGGGGAAAGTAATTTAATTTCGGTAATATTCATGTTTTGATTTGAGAAATAATGATGGAGGAAGACGATAATGTTTCAGTACATCCCATTTAAAATCTGAAGATGCTAAGGGTGTTCGATCAGTGAATATATATCATGATAGCTATGGTTGGTTATGCAAGAAGTTATTTGTTGAATATGCCCGATTATAATGTTTTAGCATTGTTGTTCTTTCTGAAACAGATTTTAAGGTGGCACTATTTCCCAGTGTTTGCCAAATTTTCAGGGATGAAAATCAGAAGATGGAGAAATGTGTTTTTGGAAATATTTGATGCACAAAAGTTTGAAGATGGCTTTTTATGTTTCACGCAAGTGGATTTCAATGATTCGAACATCAAAATATGGAAAAAGACTAGTCTGTGCTAAAGATTTATTTTTATGCGCAAGATTGAAGGGAGTTTGGAATGTTGTGTGCAAGGCATGATTTGAGGTCAAAACATCGAAAAATGGAAAAGTAATTAACTGTGCAAAAGAATCATTACGTGAGAGAAATATTCATGAAGTGCATGAAAGATTCCGGAAGTTCATGAAAGATCAGGTTAGTGTGAATGTGACTTACATTCCCAATGCGATATCAAATGGGGTTTTGTGTGACACGTCGGGATCTTACGTGAAACATCAGGGTTTTTGCACTCGGGGGTCAACAAGGTCTATAAATAAGATGTGACCACCTCACATTTAAATATCTTGACACATAGAGAAATTCTGAGAATTTAGGTGACAATGAATTTGAAGTAAAGGGTAGTGCCGGAAAGAAATAGAGTTTTGTACAAGAAGGAGAAGTTTCACGCAAGATGAGAGTTTCATGCAAGATTGAAGTTGCATGCAATAGGTGTTTTGTCACAAAAGTAAAATCCTGCCCACATGGAATGGAATTTGTGGACACGACACCAAAAAGGGTGCGCAAAAGATATGGGGTCTTCACACATATTCAATTGTGAGAATGGGAGTTATTACCAGAATCTGGGTATGGAATTCAAGAGTTGTAATTTAGAGAATACACTTGTTGAATTTTAAAGTATCACTGAAATATTATGATTCCCTATTTGGTCAAAGAGGGTGCACACACACTTGGTGATTGTCTTCCATGTTCTACATGAGTTTAAGGGCATATCCTAAAAATTTTACTCCATATCAAAGGATTATTTTCTAGTGGATTGGGTGGTATTGGATTGTTTTCTTACCATACTAATGATGTAGCTACTCTTTTTGAGTAGTGATCCTTAAAAATATTGTGTTCCTATGGTTTTCTGTGTTCAGCAGGGAAGAAAATCATTAACAGGTGGAGAAGATTGATTTAAAAATAAGGAAACATAAAAAGAAAATAGATATCATGGATTCTCCCCTCCCCCTCTCAGTGGTATCAGATCTTATCTAGGAATTACAGTTATAACTGAGTGTATAACCATCTCTCTTTATAATGATATTTAAGTCAACATGGGTATTTTGGGAATGTAGTCTTGAAGATTAGTTCTAATTGTTTTAATAATTTTGATTTGTATTGATTGAAATACAAATCTTTTATATCTATTTTAATGGATTAACCTCCCTTGTTTCTCTGTTTTGGTGTTAACATGATGTATTCAATGTTTTCTACTAGTGTAGTGTAGAATCAAGCCTCCAATAAGACATGTTAATTATATCTAGGAGGAAGTTGTTGATGATCATCAGTGATAAAATCCTCTAGTGGACAATAATATGGTCGAGGTTATCATGCATGTTTTCTAGTCAAAGGCATACAGACCTTCACACTTTTTCATTTAGGCTAAAGATGTGTTACCTCACAGGGATGTTTTAAAAAATCATTGTCAAGACGTACTTCTCTAAAATACACCATAATTAAAAGACTCTTATAATCCTCAAATGGATGACAATTTTTTTAGATATATTTATCTTTTTCTTGAGTTCCTTGATTCACCTGATGACATCAAGGTGAAATGCCCCTCCTTAAATATAGGGGGACCGAGTTCCAGATGGTGGGACAAGATGGTGATAGTTAAGAAACAGGAGGGCTTAGAGTTGAAATGATTTAAATTTCCTTTCACCAACTAGTTCTATCCAGATTATATGGTATTGGGTATGTTTTTAGAGTTACCCAAACTCGAGCAGGATGATAGGACCATGACACAATATAAATATTGTTTTGTTGAGTTTGTGTAGTTTTCACCAGAGATTGTGTCAAATGAGAAGACACAAACTTGGAATTTCAAGATTGTACATTGATATAATATTTGTTCTTAGGTTTGGATACTGATTATTCCATATTTTTATGATGTGATAGATAGAGCGTCAATGGTTGATTTGGACCTAGCTGGTATTTTGGGGTTGACGGGTGTTCTTTGTTAACATAATGGATGTTCTGGGAATTATATTAAGGGGAAGATGAAGCATGATGATTCTTTTAGTGGTTATCGAAAGTATTTTTTTTCTAGTCCTCAAGAAGTACCTAGTGGATTTACATTGATTTATTACCAGTGTGGAAATCCTAGGCACACCAAATTTGTTTTCACTAAAGTACGATTAATTTGTGGTTCTTTCGGACACTCAAGTTCCCTGGAGAAGATCATTCAGGTTTTTTCAACTCCATGTAGTTGTATGGTATCATCAGTGCCTAAGAAAACTATGGGGAAATCATTCTTTTCCTGAAAAAATGGATTCTATCTACATCAATCTGAAATTAAGATTCTCCACATAATGGAAGATTCTCCAGAGGAAGAAGATATAGGTCCTGTGATTTTCAAAGGTACCATCACTATTTCTTCATCTTTAGTGACAGCTTTATTTTATACTATTTCATCTCATTCTTTCATTTTGACTTGTATTGTGAATCTACTTAATATTTCTATGGATATTTTATCTTATGTTTGGCATATTACTACACCCCTCATAATGAATCGAGAGAAGGGCCTTCATTGTCCCACATGTCTATTATCATTATCATAGATTGATGTTTCATGGGATATTCTAGTTATCCAAATGAAACAACTTGATTTTATTTTCCGGATGGATTGGCTTGTTGATAACAAATCCCACTCAGATTGTTATCTTTGATAGATCTCCATTACTGCACCTGAGAGGGTGTTCCATATCTTTTAGGGAGAATGTAGCATATGGTCAAGTAGAAATATATATACTTATCTAATGTTGGGGAATGTGATATTAGTGTTTGATTTTTATTGAAGAGATAATCTTTTAGTGGTGATATCCCTCTAGTTGTCATTGATTTTCCAAACATTGTTCCTAATTACTTCTTTAGGATTCCACATGTAGGAGAAGTAGAGTTCTCTACAGACATATTGTCGAGTACTAATTTGCTATCTCTTCTTTCTAACCAAAATGGTCTAACTGAAATAAAAGAGTCAAGCACATGATTTTATGATCATTTTGAGAAAGGATAGATAGGGCCGAGTGTGTCACCATGGGGAAACAGGTTCTCTTTTTAATGAATGTTGATGGCTAAATTCTCCATTTCATGATCACAAAAAATCAATTTGGCCATAATAAATAACAAATATTTATTCCCACCTATTGAGAATTTGTTTTACCATTTGAATGGCGTGAATTGGTCTTCAATAATTGATCTTTGATATGGTTATCATCAATTGAGAACAAAATAATATGACATTTTTAAAACAAACATTCATACCTGGTATCACCATTATGATTACCTTTCTATTACATTTGGTCTAATCAATGTGCATGAATTATTTATGGAAATAATAAATAGGATCTTAAATGAGTCTCTAGAGAGATTGATGTTGTACTTTTGGGTGTCATTCTTATTTACTCTATGTTTGTAGAGGATCAAATCTGTCATGTATGTAATTTTTTAGAATTGTTGAGAAATTACTGAATTTAAGCCAAGCTATTGAAATGTAATTTTTTGATTCGAAAATTCATGTTATTGGGACACGTGGTGTTAGAACAAGATATTTATATTGATCATATGGCATGCAAGAAATCATACATTGTTTTTAAGAATCAACGATTCTTGAGATTAGTTGTATATTATCACTATGTGTCAATGGAATTATCAGAGTTGTCTTCTCTGATGACTACTATAACTTATAAGGGTATAAATTTTCCATGGGATAATATATGTTAGAGTTCTTTTGTTGAGATAAAATTAATTTAGAGTATTGTGATTTTGATAAATAATCCAGAGGCTAGATAGGGATTTGTGGTCTTCTGTGATGCATCAATTTTAGGTTTAGGTAGTGATATTATGTATCGTGATCAGGTTGTTTCTTTTGGATCAAGGAATGTTAGTCTAAATGACAATAATTATCTACCCATGTCCTTGAACACATATTTCTCATGCATGAACATAAGAGATCAAATAATTACTTTTTTGACGAATGTTTACTGGGTATTTTAACCACTAGATCTTGAGCTATATCTTCTATAAAAAGTTTATGAATATCCAATAGAGGAACTACATAGAATAACTTCAATAATTTGACTTTAAAAACATATATATCCCATTGAATTAGAATTCTGTTACATATGCTTTGAGCTAGAATATTCTAACCCATTCCTTGAAAGAATCATCAAATGAATGGAAGTTTATAGCTCTATTTTTTACAATTTATTATCGGAGTCTGAGAATCATGGTATGAGGTTTACATGTCAAATTTTCTGTTCACATCCACTCTTCTGAAGATGATTCCCCAAGAATAGAAGCATGATAATGAATTCCATATACATAGAAACTCTCTTTATAGTGGGTACAACATTGTTCAGCAGTCATTCTCTATGGAGGGAACTCTATGTTATTAGAATCATTTTGTGGTACTCTTTTCGATCATGAAAAATTTCATGAGGGATTTTTATAATTCACAATGGGTAGTAGACCCAAGAACCACATAGATGTTCTATCACCAATAGTGATGATTCTAGTGGTTAGGTATAAGATGGGGTGTTTCTAATTTTGTCTCCTATTATTGTACGTGCCAACAGGTCAGGGACGAGAACCATAAACCTTTTTATTTTCTTCCAATACATCTAGTGATAACTTGGAAATGGAATGATATCTCTATGGAATTGGTGGTTGGGTTTCCACATACCCATAAAAAGATAAATTTCATATGTTTTTTGATATATAGTTTGATAAAATAAGCTAAAATTATACCCATTTGTGATACATCCAATGTTCAAGTTATTAAAAATCTCAATGTGAAAGAGAATGTTCATTTCCCTATAATTCCATATACTATAGTCAATGGAAAATATCCATAGTTTATTTCTTTCATTTAGAGAGGTTATTCGGATGCACTGGGACCTCAGGTCCTTTTGAACATGACATATAATCTACATTCAAATGGCCATATAGAAATAGCTATATAAATACATATATACATGCTTCATCCATTTCTTCTCTAATTTTTTGGGTCTTGGGATTACCATATAGGGATATATGAGTTTTATTATAATAATAATTTCTAGTCTATAACCAGAATTGATCATTTTGAGATCTTATAGGTACATCCTTGTAAATCACTATTTGGTTGTTCATAGATAGGTGAAATTTACTTTTTTAGAATAGGATTGGGTTAAGAGATGAAGATAAATATTAATTTTATTCATTAGAGGATACTGAATGCCCAATGATAGTGTAAATATTATGTTGATCATCATCGAAAACTATAAGAATTTTCAGTTGGTGACTACGTGATCATAAAAGTTTAGACTTGTTTGGGTCCTTGACAGATAAGGAGGAAAGGAATTATTGATCTAATTTTTGTTGGAACTTTTCATGTTGTTGATAAGGTGGGTATATTTTATTACCATTTATAACATCCCCCACAGCTAACGTTGATACATAATGCATTCCACATATCTCGTCTAAAAAATAGCTTTATGATCCATCTCATCTCTTGAGTTGGAGTTATCATGGTGTTCGACACAACTTATCTATGACTGAGTATCTAGTCAGGATAGTTGATTTTGAAACCATGTTAACTCATGGGAGGATGATAACATTGGATTGAGTTCTATGGAATAATGATTCTTATACTATGAGATGTGGGTGACAGAGGAACTTATGAGAGAGTAGTGGTCACATATTTTAATATGTAAACTTCTTAATAGTCTTTCTAGGTATAGAAAGTTTCTATGGTGTGGATGTTATATCAGCCTATTACTATTGTTTGGTACTCATAAACCCCAATATTTAATCATTCATTGGTTGATTCTTGTTTAGGGGTGCTTCAAGTGATAGGTTTGAAATGTTGGAAGACTATTTGTCTAAAAATGGTTAATACAAAGTTTTCCCAAATCATGCACCCTACTATTTCAAATCGTTCAATCCCAAGATGTGGGATTTGTATGGTCGGTACACGGTTTATCTAATGGTGTTCCCAAATTGGAAGAACATTTCAAATCCACCATAAGGGGTGAAATATTAGGTCACATGGTTTGTATAATGGTGCAACCCTATCTAGGTAACTGTGCACACTAAATTTAATTATTTTCATACTTATTTCATTTTTTTTAACCAATACCCTCCCCATTTTAACCGCCAAATGATCCTCTCTCAACCCATGACTTTTTCAAAGGTCATGTATGCTCTCAAGGACACATTATAGATCCTCTAAACACTCTCCAAGGAAGATAAAAGAATAGATAAAATCATTCAAAATATTTCGGGTATATGAATCCTCTAATTTTGGTTTCTCCCAATATCTTCCTCTCCCCCTTGGGTTTTTAGGCTATCTATGTTTTTAGATGATCTAATATTTCTTGGTTTTGATATTTAATCTTGGATTGATTCTCATATATTCGGTGTTTACTTTGTTCCTTGGATATCCCTGTTGCGGGAGTAATGATATGTGATCTCTTTGTTTCAGAAGGTGATTCCATTTATTCTCATCCAATTAATCTATCCTGGAAATTTTTAATTGTTTTATTAGTTTTCAATTAAATTTTATGAACCCAATATTGTTTGTATTGGGATTATAAATTCATTTGACATGAAATGGTGGAAAACACACCCATTCTTGTGAATTAATTTGTGATTTGAATATCCTGAAATTGATGGGATTGTGAAATTTATTTGGA
This sequence comes from Viscum album, assembly GCA_963277665.1. Lineage (NCBI taxonomy): Eukaryota > Viridiplantae > Streptophyta > Magnoliopsida > Santalales > Viscaceae > Viscum > Viscum album. The sequence continues at coordinate 1,387,515,996 of OY728162.1, read as the reverse complement.
AATAATTAATTTGAAATTATTATTTGAGAAAATTGATTAAATTGGTTTCTTGAAGATTGATTTGTTTATATCCAAGAAAAGGGTCTGAATTGATTAAAAACAGTTTGGATTTATAAATGAAAATTGGAATATTGGAATGGGAAATGGTTTAATATTATTTTATATGGGTATGATATATAGTTTTCATTATTAATTGTTATTAGAGAACATATATACATAGTTAGTAAGAGAGATATTTGATATGACACTCTATTAATTCTTTACAACTCTATAGAAACATATGCAGCATGTCACATCCCTAGAAGGATGGTGATGAGTCTTTTTTGACCATTATTTATGGGATGTGTGTACACATATGGTCATGATTATATATTAGAGTGTGCAAAAATCCCATAACAGGGGACTATCATACATATTAGAAGATGTCCATGTTTCTCATTTGTGATTATTTGGATATATATCTCATTTTATGTAAACTATTTTAAAAATTATTTCTCAATTTATATAAACACTTTTATATGAAATGTTTATTAAGACATTACATGAAATTATTCTATCAATTGAACTATAAATCATATTTTTTAAAATTTTCTTTTAAAATTCCATTCATATTTATATAAAATTTTAATCACAATTTTGTTAATTATTTGATAATCTTATTATCGAATCCTCAGTGACACCCTATAGGGATTCTTTCTCACACCGTACCTATGCCTTTTGTCATTTTTAGGTTATCGTCTTCCAATATTAAGCATGGTAAAATCTCCTCTAATAGGTGGTTTAGTTTTTTTCATCATTGGTTAGTGTGTCTATTGGGATTTGGGTTGTTTATCATCAGTTTATAGTACATGGATGATACATTATGTGTTTTTTTAACTATTTGACTTATTGTATTATCCTCCCAGTAGAGTTTTTATTTCATTCATAATATCCTATATATGTTTCTTCAAATTATTTGTGGAAAAACTATTCCAAACATTATGTGGTATTATGCAAGATTTAATCACCAACCTTTGGGGATCGAGAACAACCTTTATTGCATGTCAGTGTTGGCTCGAGTATGAGGGTACTAGGGTATCCAAGAGGGTTTGTGATAGCATGGATTGGGGCCATTATATTATAATTACAACATGGTAGTGGAACTCCAAATGCATGATACACACAACTATGGGTGGTGTTTTTTGAAAAATTACTTCATTGAGATCTATTAACAATTGAAGAAATGTATAATATAATTAGTGTTTTAATAAATATATTATAGGGTTTGATTATATTTATAATGTATTATAGGGGATTTATTGATTGTTTGGTCAACTAATAGTTATTTTGATATGCTTTTTTTCCCATTATATGTAAATGGTATCAATTATTCTTTAGAATTTGATAAATACACGTCTTTCAGTGGGACATATTTTTGGTGGAAGGAAATATTTTTCCAATAGTTCGAATGATTTTATAATTGAAATGGATTAAAAATTAGATTATTTTAAAATGGTTTTCAATTTTTAAATTTTTTGGAAAGAAATTGTAATGGAATTTTGAAATTGTATTTTCAGAATTTTCTTTGGAAAAAGTGAATGTTATTTGGGAAATATACCATCATGGAATTGATTATGGGTTATTTTCTTTTTTGTTGGAAAACCATTGGAGGTCATGGGGTGTATTGAAAAATAAGCTGTGTTTTGTTGTGATTAAATATTTTTTTTAATAAGTTTAAATGTATAAGATCAGTACATATATGTCTCGGTATACTTTTTTATTTTGTTCTCAATGAGTAGAGAATGTGTAAATGTCCTTTTTTTATTCGTATCCAAGGGAGAACGAATTTATTTGATTTAATTATTCTAGATTTTTGGTAAATTTTCTCTTCATTTAAATAAATATTAAATGTTGGTAAAAACAAATATAAAAATTGTTTTTTTATCACATATTTCATGTTTTGGTGTAAACCACCATGTGGGGTTGATTGTAGTGTTTGACTATAATGATATTGTTTGTCGACAGAAATGGGTGCTTCTATAGGAAATTGTGTTATGTTAGCAGTGGTTAATCAAGAATTAATTTGGATATTATGTAGTGTTTCTTTCAATGGAGTCACATATATCAATGTTAGGAGGTAGATTTATGATGTCAAAATCAAGCAGTCGGTTGCATGTTTTGGTTGGGTCTGTTGATAGGACTAGTTCTTATGGGTTTTTGTAGGAAATTCCTTTACTATAGAGAACCATTAATTGTAAATGAATTATTATAGTGGGAAACAGAGTAATCACATTGAAAGATAGATCGTGGTGATTTTTCATTTCAAAATCAATATTTTATGTTGGAAAATATCTCATCACTCAACGTTTGTAGTTGTGGGTTGGTTCTTAGGGAGGGAATATTCTCCAAATAACATCATTACTTCTGGTAATGATGTTAGTGTTGACTATTGAGACAGAAAATTATGGTTTTGGGGGTATTTTTTAGAATACACTTATAAAGGGTAGTTTTATATGAGTTAATGGATTATATCTTTAATAGTGAGATATTAGTGATTATATATAAAAAATCTAGATTTTGGTAATGTGTTGGAAGGATTTTTTATGATTATGATGGCCTCTCGACTAATTGATAAAATTATATAATGAGTTTTATTTTATATTCATTAATACTTGAGGATAGATCATTGACGTTGGATTGATTGGATAGGTATATGATCATAGAGTTAAATTTGGAATATGGTTTGGATTTAGAAGTGATTTTTTGGATGGTTTATTTATTCACTCGATCATTGTGTCATCTTGATCAGGTTACACAATTGTGGGGTTTGCACTTGTAGTGTAGTCAAGGGTTTTTGGAAAAGACAACATGTGGTTGATAGACTTCTGACTTATGCCAAAATGGATGTAGATATTTAGAAGACGCATTGGTTAGTTTATAACAGATTTGTTATTGGTGGTTCAAAAGATGAAAAATTATTTTGGTGGAATGTAAAAGGGTTTATCACTTTCATATAGGTTTTTGTAGTGGAAGGTGATGGTTTTTTGGTGAATGAACACCCTTTGTTAATAGTGAATGGATCGTCAAAATAGATTAAGATTTGAGTTTGAATGTTATTTATTCCTTTTCATGATGATATTTTTATAATGGGGATATTGTAAACCCATAGTCTATCATGAGTAATGAATGTTAGGTGAAATTTGATTTAATAAAATTCCACACAATGTCATGTTTTTTGAATCACAATTCATATCAATAATTCAATAATTGGAGTGTTTTGAGTTTATTATTTTATATAGATATCAATTTAAGAGAGTATCGTAGGGTAATAAGTTGAGTATTAAGAGAATCATGTTTAATTTAGGGTGCTTTTACAGGTTATTCTCAAGTGTCATGGTTTTGTATTCAAGGTTTTGGATACACCATATAAAAAAATGAGCATTATGAGGTTTCCAGATCAAATTTTACAGTTCATAGTTATTTATAATGGTTATCACATGTTTTATAGGAATCCATGTGTATTAAAAAAATAATCACACACAAACACTCACACACACACATATATATATATTAGGGGTTGGTAATAAGTAACTATATAGTTTAATAAAAACATTTTGTTACATGCAATTTAAATTTTAGAGGTGCTTTTCATAGTTGGTGCATGGTTCCGAAAACTAAGAATCCCAAATGTGTGGGGTCTATTTCCATAGAAATTGAAGTCATAAAAAAATGGTTCATGGTTAGGTAACTATGCATCCAAACCATGAAATATATTTTTTTCTAGAATCTTCCTACTTCAAATTGGGATATGATTTTTAAAACCTTGTGCAAAAATCATGAGGCTCATTAAAAGTGGGAAATTCTGATTTTACCATACTAACCTTTTTAAACTGACACATATATTTTTCACATCCCAACCATATGTTACAGCTATCTAAACCTCCTACCATCTTATTCTTTTATTACCCATAAAATTGGTGAGATTGATGCCATTATTTAATGATTCAAGGTATGCATCTTCTTCCTTTTCAATCCATTCATCTCCTCCTTAGTTTCCTTATGATTTTTTGCTTCTCTAGATGAGGGTTTAGAAAATTTTAAATGAGTAATGGTATAAATAGTCCCTACTCTTTGGGGTTGAGGGTTGTGTGTATATTTTACCGGGGGTCATGCGAGTACACAAAAAATCGATCATTCATTTTTTTTCATTACTTATATGGTACAATATATTAAATTAATATTTTCTTCATAAATTAAGGTAATTCTATTGTGGAATTAACATTGGATGTTAAATATTTTTCACATATTGTAATTAGGAACATATCATAAACATTTCACATGGGATTTTCTACCCTTTCAGTGATTCTATGTTTTTATTTTAGGATTTAGGTTTCTTTATTTCTTTCTTATAAATTTTAAATTATTTATAATGTGAATTATTAAATAAATTAAATTAGATAAATAAATATAATGTGTTTTAATTAATTAATAATGGTGTTATAGTTAAATAGAGTGTTCTAAGACCTATTGAGATTCATTGGGGATGATGAAACATTATTACAATGGATGGTTATCCTTAGTTATATGTAAACGACCTTTATGTTACCGAACATTTAAGAAATTTGGAAATATATATTCATAGGCCTCATTATTATATACATGGGTATACTAAATGAATTTTTTTCATCTCTCCATAATGATAGGATGGGACCATGATAACTTCACCATTAACATGGACCCTATATTTTATGATTTTAATCATTTAGAAAACAATAAATGAATTACTGTTGATGGACCATCATATTGATTGTCAAGAGGTGCATATAAATTTTTGAAGGTTGAACTAGGTTTTTCTTTTAAAATGATTTCTAAAAATTTTTTATGAGTTAGATAAAAATTAAAAAGATAAATAGTATTCTATGAATTGAGATTGATCCGTGATTTTAAAATAACAATGGTTCAATAACAAAGGTTTTAAGGGAATTTTTCCTTATGACTAGCCTGATTAATTAAAACAAGTGATGCCTATTCATAACGATTTGAAATTTTGATTTTGATTGGGTCTCTAAAGGAGAATTGGAAGGGCATGGTATTACCTTTTTTTCCTATGACCTCATAAGGGAAATTAAATATTTTCTATATAATGATTTAAATATTGCATTTCTCATTTTTGAATGATTATGGGTTTTACATGTTTTATAATGATGTGAAGTGTGGATATTTCACTATGATAAAATTCTTAAATCTTCAACGTGTTAGGTTAATCCAAATTATTGTTACAAGGAAGAGATGGTTTTGAGTGACCCTTTACAGTGATGAGATATGTTGTTCCAAGAGTAATGGTTTGAGATCAAGAGATAGTAATATTATATAGTAACCCATGTATGGTTATAGTGATGTTGTTTAACATCGGTGGCCCTTGGAGGGTGTCCCAGATGAATGATGACCCTAGGGACAGTGCATGATAGCTTTTCATATTGATTATTGAATCAGTTTCCATAGGTGTAGTTCCTTTATATGAGCTTGACATGGTAACCATAATAATGATAGGTCATTCCATTGAGAGGAAGAAGATATATGAGATGGGTTCAAGAGGATAAATATCCCCTTTAAGGCATGCTACTATATGATTATTTGTTTTGGACACACTGTCCACTGGGATGAATATAGATAAGTTGTATGTCTTAGATAACCTCCTTGGATCTAACCATTGGGCCTAATAAAAATGGATTGATTAGGATTATATTCTGGTGATTAGTGATGACACATGATGGGACTGGATTGCATAGGAACAACTCTAAGGGATAATATTAAAGACTAATGAATATGGATTAATCAGAATTATCTCATGGGCTTTGGAGATGATACATGATGAAACTCTATCCATGATTACATCTAATGGATTATCATAGATCTTGTATATTATAGGACCCTTAGGATTATATCCTTAGAAATAGTGATGATTTAATATAACTATTGATCTCTTGGGATCACCTCTTTGGGACCAACTTTCAACATCCTATTATGGGATTAAATAGATATTCTTCATGGATATTATTGTTATTGATGATACTGTGTGGATTCATTTTCTTATATCCAATGATCCAATGATTATTAATATCACTCGATTAAGCCTGGGAAATGTTTTCTGTTTTCATGGATCAATTTCATTCTTAGAGACACTTTATGACTATCCAATGTAGTTATGATATCAATTATTAGATTTCATGTAGGATTTTTACCCCTCAGGTGGTTACCTTAGGGATGAGACATTTTTTCATACCAATGTAGGTATGGCCAGGGTTCACGGTGGTCCATCTGACACATGAAGAGTAGACATTTATATTTTATGTGCTTTACTATTTTTCTTCTTATTGGTTGTGTTACACAAGCATGTCCACACTCTTTATATATGTTTTTCATGTACATATACATGATCACCACAACACTTATTTTAGTTATTGGATTGGGGATTCCTACTAAGTAAATGGAATAACCTCTTGCCAATGTACATGACATGGATTTCAATTTACATGAGTAGATCTTATAGTTTTCTCTCATGACACTTATAATAACTGGATTTGGGTGAATAGTATATGTATAGATAGTTTTATAGGTTGAGGATGATACGTGTTTGGTTTGAGTGTGTTGGTTCCTAGGAAATATTACCATTGGAGTTTGTTTTAGTTATTGATCTGTATGTACTAACCTAAGTGGAATTATTAAACATGATTCATATTTATTTATTTATTTATATATTATATAAAATATATTATATTTGATGAATCATATATAATATTCTAATACATACTATTATACAGTGTGGGGGGTATTGGACTCTATGATTTGTGCCTGATTTTTTTTGGATGCATGACATATGGATTTGTTATGCTAACTTTTGAAGATAATGGATAATGGCCCCAAATACTTATATCAGAAGGAAATTTATACCTTAATACTATTATAGTCCCTCAACAAAAGTATATTGAATTTAAAATATGGGATTTATGATTGAGTCAATATAGTGACCCCCATATAGGAGCTAAGTGGGAAGCCATGGCTTTGGCGTTATAACCTCCATCTCCCTCTCTCTCCCACAATGATGATATGAATAAAAAAATAGTAATAGGGGCTCATTGTATTTTAATTATGTTTATATATCTGTGATAATAAAAGGATTATTAAAATTAAATGTTCTAATGAACCCACCAAAAAAGTAACATTTCTTTTGATTACGTGTTTGGAGGGGCCACACTGACCCTTCAAGTTTACAACCTTCTCAATAATGAAATATCACTACTCTCAAACTTATATAAATCACACTAATACATTAATTTTGTTTTCTTTAATCTTCAATAATGTGAAATTAAGTCACACCAATGACTGTGTTTTAAGTTTTTCAACCATCATCAGATTCAAGAAAGTCATAAAAATTATAGTGATAAGTCTCTTGGAGATATCTATCCTTCTCCTCCAACTGTCCATATCTTGTTTAGAACTCTTCCTTATCTAAATTTTTATTATTTTTTCTCTCTTATAATATTCCTAAAATTATAATAACTATTTTTAAAACGTTCATATAATTCATCCCTTATTCCAATGGTTATGATTAATTCTTTTTCCCTAAGTATTTTGATATCATTCGAACTGTACCACATATGTTAATGTTGTTATTATATTATAATTAAGATGATTCTAGGAGATGAATTATATTCTGTTAAATAATTATAAACATTATTTTATGAAAATAAAATACCTTGACTAATTTTTGACACCCTACTTCATGGAATAAAATATTTTGATGTAGAGAGATATATCAAATATTATCCATTTTTCATCATTATTATCATTCCTAAGAATTATTCACTAATCCACTAAATTACTTCAATTTAATCTTCCAATGATCTTAGAGTAATTTTCTCAATTTCCCTTACCACTAATCAGGATTCAGTGCAACCCTTTCTATATGTCTTATGGATCTTCATATTACTAGATCCATCACATTTTTCTTCATCATCATCTATGGAATGGAATATATATTACAGCATGTAATGTATGTTGATTAATATAATTGCTCCGTATATGGAACTTATAATGTATCACTATCCATAATGGATGATCCATAAAAATATTTATATTGTCCCTTTGGCATATATACGTACTCTTTGGGGTGAAAATACCTAGACACCCAAAACACCAGCACTGTATTCCATGAATTTGATTTTACATTCCATTACCAGGACATTTATGTGAAAAATATGGAAGAGACATTAAAATTAACTAATAAACCGTTTAGTCTTGATTATTTACTATTTAACAAAAAAAATCTTCATCATAAATTTATAAATTGAATCACTCAAGGAATCCCCTAATGTTCTGTACAGAAAACTCCAAAACATCCTATGCATTCAACTGAAAATACTTCCATGATATAATGAAATTTTCTAGGGTAAAAATTTATAATTAAAAGAATCCACCATGTTATTATCTCTTCTCCATTGTGTGGTATATTTCATTGAGATAAATAATTTATATTTTTTTTTAAAAAAATTAACCTCCTCCACTATTATAAATGTAACATTGGGTTACTTCAAAAAATACTTCATATACAATTCCAAAAAAACTCACGCAGTCAAGACTCAAAAGGGATGATTCCATATATATACTAATAGTGTATAAAGAGTATCTAATATAATTTATAATTTCACTCACCCCTATAATGATACATTACTTTGATGTCTCGCCATACTAGAGACTAGTAGGTATTGTGGTATAAAAATCCACTGACATTATCCATGTTGGACATTAACTAGTTTGAATGATGTTTTGTCAAACCCATTAAGTAGATCAAAGGTTTAATGGTTTTTTCATTTTAATGCACTTTTTATTATAACTATACAACTAAAACCAAACCGTGGGGGGAGGAGAGAATTGGGGGGAATTAGTATTTAAATATTGAATTCCCCTTTCCAATGAACCTACTAATTGAATAAATATCACATTATCATTACTCACACCTTTTCAAACATAAATACAAAGGTGAATAGAAAATAAACAAAGAGAACACATGGATTTTTTATTATTGTTCACCTATAAGATGAATGATCATATCATAGATATATAGCAGTTATTATCCCTCTTACCTGGAGCACCTCTATAAGTATTAGTAATAATATAAATTAAGTGTATATCCTTAACCCTATACTCCTGGAATGAAAAAGTTAAAATGAATCATCCAATATGGTATTTTTATTGTTTTCACCAACCAATAATTCCTCTATAAAATTCTTGATTATGATAGATCCAACGGAATAATGATATATAAGAAAACAGATGTAAATTGTATACTATCATGAAATGACCTTACTATTTTTTGTGGGACTATATAAATGGATTCATCATATATTATGATAAAATAAAATAATTATATTTTATCCTTATGAAAGATATATTATAGGATTTTATATTAAATGTTCCTAGATGTGTGTGGAACCCAGTATTAGAAAAGTCATATTTTTTATTCTTTACTCTTACTATTATTCCAACCACAAGATGATATCTCATAGTAGAATTTGATCTATTCTTCTATTAGAAAAATTATATTTTTCTAATAGAAACATCGATTCTCTCTATACTCGATATTATCTTCCTAACCTTCTTCCACAATTTCTCCTCAAAATCATACCTTAATAAATGTTTTCATAATTATACTGTTTAAAACCCTTAATATCATACTCATGATCTCAAATTAAATATTCCATAATTCTTGGTCTACCTTATAATGTATTTTTAACATCCCGGTTCTGGAATCCACCCAGAGGTTCCCCATACCCAGTTGGTCACATGGACTCAAGCGCATTTCCCCAAATGCCAGAGGCTGCCGACTAGTAGTGAGGGCTTTGGGTTTGATAGTGGGGAAACAATTCCCTCATTGGCAGAGTACACATTGGAAGAGAAAAACAAATAACAACAATAGTGGAAGTAGTAGGCATACATACAAGAGTAAACGATAAACAGTGGAAACTAATAAATAAACCACTAGAGCAGAAATATATGTAAAGTATGCATGATACATATATGTCTAGGAAAATATCCAATAAAAGTCACAATGCTTAATACAGTACTAAGACAAAGTACAAAAGAAAAACAGATGAGCAACTCTTCAGCATCTCAAGCCTCGACTTGGTCCCATGCTCTCCAGATCTAGTGCAATTAAGAACCTAAAGTAGAAGGGCACTTTCCCTTATCTATACCTGCAACAATATAATCGTTTTGGGCCCAAAAGCATGACCCAAAAAGGGTGTGAGACAAACTCCCAATAAGCAACCTCCCAAAGATCTGTGCCTAACAATCAGTGAATATATGGCAGATAAAGAACAGTAAGCAGTAAACAGTAAGCAGTAAACAGGATAATACATAGTAGTAACAATTCACAGTTTCTAGCATATATTCTACAATAATAAACAAACAATCATGTATGTAGAACAAAAATGTTACCTATGGGTAGTTATCACAGTCTAACCCCTAAGGTTAAACCTACATATAATAGCAACACTCTGGGAGGCACACACAGTCTCACCCCTCTGGTTCTGCTAATGATTAGACCTTCTAAGGAAGAACTCACCATAAATTCCCCCTATAGTCTCGTATCATACAAAAGTATCTCTTGGGAAGAACTCAACGTCTCATTCCCCCTGTGGCCCGCGTCGAGGAACTACAGACTCTCTGAGGAAGCACCCAACATTAATTCCCCCTATGGTCCCGAATCGTAAATTAAAGACACTCTGGAGAAGCCCTTACGTCCATTCTCCCTATGGTCCACTACACTAGGTTCTCACAGCCTTATGTAAAACAAATATACATTGCACGCGTATCGGCCAAAGTAAACCACAAGAACTACTTGGCTATCATTCTAAGGCACAACAGCATAACAGTACAACGGTTTCACTATCCTACGACTGGGCATGGCAACTGGAAAAAAGCCAAACAAGCAACAAAAGCATGGAAAACATCCAGAGTACAGTAAAAACTACCTTATTCACAAGAAATGTCCTCTACATAGGCATATCAGCAACGCAAGCAAACAATAAGGGCAAAACAGGAAACACGCAATACACCGTTCATGGGTATTGGTGTAAATTGCACATAATATTCAACGAATTCCTACAAAAAGGCACAAACCACCTACCCTGATGCTAAGAGAAAAATATACGTGAACCATGATGATTGATTCTCCTTATAACGTCGAGGATCTGAGAAAACGTCCAAAACCCTCAACCCACGATATCTTGAGAAAGAGGAGAAATTGGAAAACAAGGCTCTAGGAGAAGGAAGAACTCACCGTTGAGATTACAACATAATTGACAGCGGATGAAATGGAGATCAGACAGAGGATCAAAAATCCGAAGAAGGATCGCGGCCGTACAGGTCGCTCTCAGATGAAGAACCTAGAAAAGGAGTGTGTTCTATCTGTCAGGCATGTCCCCGGTGTGTATAATGAAAAAAAAATAAACGAAGTGTACTTATTGAGTACATGGTGTGTACTCCATTTTTCCATACACAGATTTAAGAGGTCTCCACCTCATTCTAACACACCATGTGTGTGGCCTGGACACGGCCAACACACGGCCTAGCGCTACAAGGGAGTACACGGCATGTACTTCAAAATTTTCCTGAAACTCTTCCTTTCTAAAAAAATCTTGAAAAGGGGAAAACATACCTGAAATGAAGATCCAAGTTATTATAAACATCTTACATTAAATAAATTCATCCCCGAATTTCCCTAACAAGTTGGAGAAGACGAAACCCAGAACAGCTCTGCCCACTATGATTGTACATCGGCCTCCCTCTCCCAGGTCTCATCCTGTACTCGCCCGTTCTGCCATAGCACCCGTACTAGTGGAATAGAACGCCCACAGAAAAACATCGTACTGCGATCGACAATCTAGATGGGATGCTCTTCAAATGATTCATCCACTTCAAGCTCAACCTCCTTGGGTTGAAAGACAGGAGATGGGTCTAAAAAGTAATGTTGAATCTGAGAGACGTGGAAGATGTCGTGCATGGCCCGGTACCTCTGAGGTAACTATAACCGATAGGCAACTGGCCCAACCCTATCCAATACCTCAAATGGCCCGACGTACCATGGTGAAAGATTACACTGTCTATGAATGATTTTGTCTCCCAATCTCGGTGCAACACATAGGAAAACCTGATCCCCGGCCTCGAACTCCAGAGGTCGTCTCTGCTGATCAGCATAATACTTCTGTCGATACTGTGTTGTAGCCATCCTATTTTGAATCAACTCTATCTACTCTGAGGTTTCCTGAACAAGACGATGTCCCAATAATGATGCCTCTCCTACCTCCATCCAGCATAAAGGTGATCGACATGGCCTACCGTACAAAGCCTCGTAAGGTTCCATCAGAATAGTCATCTGAAAACTGTTGTTGTAGGAGAACTCCACCAGAGGGGTATGCTTTTACCAAGAACCGCCAAAGTATAAGATGCAATCTTGGAGCATATCCTCAAGAACCTAGATCCTATGCTCGAACTGGCCATCTGTTTGGGGATAGTATGCTATACTCAGAAGTACCTGGGTACCCAAAGCCTTCTGAAGCCCCTGCCAAAACTGAGAAGTAAAGCAGAAATCCCTATTTGAAAAAATGGAGTGTGAAACTCCTTGCAGATGTACAACCTCTCAGATGTATAGTCATCCCAGATCATCAACACTAAAGGTTTCCTTTATCGATATGAAGTGATAAACCTTTGTAAGCCTGTCAACGACAACCCAAACAACATCTTTCCCTCAAGGAGACCTCGAAATTCCAGTCACAAAGTCCATCGCCACATTGTTCCACTTCCACTCTGGAATGTGTAGTTGATGTAAAAGGCCTTCTGGTCATTGATGCTCTGCCTTCACCTGCTGACAAGTATAACACCGCATGAAAAAACAAGAAACATCCCTCTTCATACCTGGCCACCAGTATTAGCGATGAAGATCCTGATATATCTTGGTGACGCTAGGATGAAATTCCCAAACGGAGGAATGAAAGTCCCGCATCAGCTCCTCGCGTATGTCTACTGGCACCCATACACGTCCCTGGAAATGCAAGATCTCATCCTCACCCACTGTCCATCCAGGAAAAGAGTCCTCTCCTAACACACTCTCCTACATGACTAAGCCTTCTGAGTCTGATAGCTGCCTTATTCGTACCCGATCAAGAAGTGTATAGGTAACAGCTATAGAAGAGTGGAAAATTTGTCCCTGTCTGTTGTGCACCTCCAGATGCATCTCAGAGAACAGAGCCATAAGATGCCACTCACTGCTGGCCTCCTGAACTTCCTAAATCTGAGTTCTCTTGCTCAACGCATCTGCCACTGTGTTTCCCTTTCTAGGCGTATAGGTAAGCTCAAAATCAAAATACTGAAGATACTCGACTTACCTGCACTTTCTCGGATTTAGATCACATTGAGTGAAGATGTACTTGAGACTCTTGTGGTCAGTGAAAACTAAAATGTGCTCTCCCAGAAGGTAATGTCTATAACAGCGGAAGGGATGGACAACAACTGCCAGCTCCAGATTGTCTGTCGGATAGTTCCTCTCATGTGGCCTCAACTGCCGAGACCCGTACGCAACGACTCCATCTCCCTGCATAAGCACAACGCCCAGCCTGATACCTGAAGCATCACAATAAACAGTATAGATCTTCCATAGCTCTGGAAAGACTAGTATCAGTGCTGATGTAATCCTTCCCTTCAGCTCCTAAAAGGCTGACTCACAAGAATCTGACCATAAGAATTTTCCCCCTTCTTGGTCAGACCTCTCAAAGGTGCTGCTAGGTGTGAAAAGTGCAGAATGAAGAGTCTGTAGTATCCAGCAAGCCCTAAGAAGCTACGCACCTCAAAAACGTTCTTTAGCTTCTCCCAGGAAACTACAGCTCACACTTTCTTTGGGTCAACAGATTCTCCGGCCTCTGAGATGACGTGACCCAAGAAGTGAATCTGATCCATCCAAAATTGGCACTTTGAGAGTTTAGCATACAGCCGATGCTCTCTCAGTGTACTCCGAACGATCTCAAGATGGGTAGCATGGTCGTGTAGAGTGTGAGAGTACACCAAGATATCATCCACGAAGACCACGATGATGGAATACAAGTAAGGATGGAACACTCGTTTCATCAGTTCCATGAAAATTGTAGGGGCATTTGTGAGACCGAACGGCATAACCGTATACTCGTAGAGACTATACCTACTCTTGAAGGCTGTTAGAGGTATATCTGATGGTCTAACGCACAACTGATGATAACCGAACCTCAAATAGATCTTCGAGAACACCCATTATCCTCAAAGATGATTGAAGAGATCATCAATCCTCGGTAAGGGATATCGGTTCTTGACTATCAACTGGTTCAGCTTCTGATAATCCACACAAATCCTAAGGGTACCATCTGCCTTCTTCGAAAACAGGATAGAAAAACCCCACGGAGAAGTACTTGGTCAGATAAAACCCTTTTCCTGCAACTCCTCCAACAGCTTCTTGAGCTCCTTCAACTCAGGTGTAGCCATCCTGTAGAGAGGAATGGACAGCGGTGCCTCTCCTAGCATGAGCTCAATAGAGAAGTTCACCTCACGCTCCAGAGGAAAACCTGAAAATTCCTCTATAAATACATCCCATAAATGATCCACCACTGGAGGAAAGTCCAACTGTGAAGTCCCCTGGTCATCCAGATAATGACTAGCAATCTGGGCTGTCACCATTCCTAGCCCATGATGCTCGAGTCCTGCTCGACTCGCCTAAACATCCCACTTGCCTCTATGAAGAAACGATTCACCCTATGGTGAAATGAAACTCACCCTCGGGCGATAATAGTTGACGACTGACTGGAAGGGAACCAACCAGTCCATCCCAAGGAAGACATCATAGCCTATCATCTCTAGGACATAGAGATCCCATAAGAAACGATACCCTGCAACCTTGAGAGGTCACTCTCTGTAGAGACTTAAACTAGATGTTATCGTCCCCAAAAGTGTTTCTAGTGTCATAAAGTCGGAAGAATAAAGGATACAGAGCCCAAGGATCTCCACAAAATCAATAGAGATGAATCTATTCTTAGCACCAGTATCAAAAAGAGATGAAGATAAAACGGAGGCTACTAAAAGCGTACCTCGAACGATTGAACGTATGGGATCCTGCTCCTGATAGGTCTGCTCCACCGCAATAGTCTATCCTACCTTACAGCCCTGTGACCCTGCCTGACCACTCTGAGTTGATCCTCCCTGCTGGTGCTGAAGGACTTGTGACTGAATTCCACAGCCTCGACCTCTACCTCAGCCCGAACGGACAGAAGAACTTTAGTTCCCCGACTGCTGAGAAACTGGTGGTGCTACTCCTGAACGAGGGGTCATGGAAGTACCCATGTCACCAACTACAGGTGAGAACACCTGGAAGAAATGCTGAAGGTGACCCAAAATACCGCAAGATTGGCACTCCAATGGGTCTCTCTGGAATTGCGGCCTCATGTTCAATTCCTTTCCACACTGGTAGCATACTACCAGGATACCTGAAGAAGTATCACGCCTCCTCGGATCACCACCCGAAGACTCCCTACGGTGCTTCCTGCTGTCAACTGGTGGAACACTAGCTCTATAAGAAGACCCACCCTGGCTCACATCTCCGGAGTCTCTCAAATTGCGCTCCGTAATCAACGCCTGGTTGATGATGGAATTTATGGAAGTCAACTGGACGATAGATCTCCCACCTAAGACCATACCAAATCTTGCTTGCTAAGAACATCCCACTTCCATCTCGGAGGGGTGTGAAAATCGGTAGCTCAGTGAAATGAGAGGAATACTCCATGAAAGAAACGATACCCTACTCTAGAATCATGAACTCCTTGGCTCGATCGGCCCTCAGGGTCTCCATGTAGAAGTAGTTGTAAAACACACATTGGAACTCCTCCCAAGCCATAACATACTGATGACCCGCCAGTAAGATCACATACCACCACCACTTGGAGGATTATCGGAGCATATAGGTAGGGATCTTGACCCGCCTCTCTGGAGGTGTCTCTAGATGCTCAAAGATAGTCATCATGGCTTCCAGCCATGACTCTGCAACATGTGGTCTTCCTTCCCCCAAGAAAGTAAGAGGATGTTGCTACTGTAAACCCCACGTCAGGTCTGCCATAGTCATGGTAGGAGGCATTGCTCCCTGAAAGATCTATATCATCCTTATAAATCCTTCCCTGAACTATGCATCCACACCTGCAACTGGTATGATAGCTGGTGCCAAGGTTGGCCCGACTGGAGGATCGGCCGGATGTCCCTGATCAACCATATCTGGCGTCTGGTCACTTCCTGACAACTGACGTACAACCGGATGAAGTCTCGGAGGAATAGCTCAGAAAGATCAAAACCATACCTTAGATCAGGAAAACAAGGATAAAGAACAAAGGAGTACAAAACGAAATAGGATAAGGAAACACTCAAGATTACAAAACATGACTACACAGCATGTATAAACTCTACACGGCATGTACTTCAATCTATTCCCCTACCCGTGTCTCCGTGCACGGCTAACACACACGGTCTTCTTAAACTGAGACTACAGAGCGTGTTCCCTGTGGACACGACATGTAGTAGACAAGGTTTCAATGACCCGTGTTGTTAGCTACACGGCCAACTACATGGCTGAGACTACACGGCGTGTTCCGAACAAACATAGCATGTACTTGAATACTTTTCCCGACCCGTGTTGTTGGCGACATGGCCAAGTACACGACATTTTCTGAACAAAAACAGTGTATAGAGTAGGAGAGAACATCGTCTTGTGTTGTCCATGACACTTCCGGGTAATGGGTACAAGGATACATGGCGTGTTCATACACAACATGGCGTGTATGACACAGGATTCCCCGACCCGTGTTGTTAGTGACACGGCCGGGTACACGCTCTCTACTACACGACGTGTGCCTAACGTACACAGCGTGTTCCTGGAGGTTTTTCACACCCCGTGTTTCTGCTCACACAGTCAATGAGACGGTTTAAAACTACACGGCGTGTACATATAAAGTACATGTCGTGTATTCTGTGTTTTTCTGGGCAGTAGCTCTGAAACTGCACTGAAGCATAAAAACACTTAAAAATGAAGTGCCCAGATCAGTGTGAATCACTGAGAGGGGGAGGGGGTGAATCAATGATCCTTTAAAACTTTTTACTAATTGATTCTTAATCAATTAAACCTCTATGGCCGGTTAAAACCTCGATCCACTCTTCTTGTATCTCTCAGCCTTTACTCGAGTGATGTAGTAAATGTAAAGGCACAGGACACAAGGATTTACAAGGTTTGGCACCAAAGGCCTACGTCCTTGCCATGTTGGTTATATGCCCCAACATGGTTTCTCCCATTATAATCTGTTAGTATTACAATGGTCGATACAGAGTCCCACTGTATCTCTCCTGAGTCCCACAGGAGGGTCTTTATGCTGCGTCCCACAGTGTTACCAGAGTCCCACTGGCCTGCTCCAGAATCCCACTGAAGACTTCTTCCACCCTGAGTCTCACAGGGGGCTTCTCCTGGCTCCTCGAGTCACACGAGTAGCTCTTCTTCACTTTAAGCTCTTCAAGTATCTTCAGCAGTCTGGGATAAAGACTGCTGGCCTTGATCTGTACCTCTAATCACTTGAGTTGATCAGGTCTTCTCGTCTTGCTCAGGATTTATCTCCTTCTTCTCAGGATGACCTGGCTTCTCTCCAGCTACTGAATACTCAGACAACTGATATCTTTAACTTCAGTCTGGTCCAGTCTCACATCAAAACAACTTCATGCACTGAGTGCATGGCATCTCTGCTTCCTCATGCACTAACTGCATGGCCTCTTAATTCTCTTCAAGAACTTCCGGTCTTGGTCAACTCAGATGCACACAACCAGATTTGTCTTTGTTCACGTGTGCATGTGCATGCATGCATGCATGCACTCTCCTCTTTCTCCTCTTGGTTCAATAAACCCTCAAAGGGTGTAGTCACTTTAAGCACACACCTTTTCTTCTTTTCCTTCACATGTTTAATTCCTTTTGATTACACACATAAATGTGTGTTATACGTTGTGTGAGTCCTCTTCTTCTTCTTCTAGGTGAACACACTTTTAGTGCACACACTAGGTTTGGCCACTTTGTTGTTTTGCACACACAACTTGTTCTTTGATTTGCACACACACAATGAGTGTATATTTGGCCTCCACTCTTTTTTCACACCCCCAAGCTATGCCTCGGCCTTCCTTTATTCTTTGTGCACACAAAGCTCAAAGCCTCCTTCTCTTGCACACAACTAAGGTGTCTCAGCCTTGTTATTTCTTTTGTGCACACACACACACACCAATGTGTGGTCTCGGCCTCCTCCTTTGCACATTTACTGCCCGTAGGTTCTTCTCGCAAATCCAATGGGTGCAAGGTGTCGCGCAAGGGTGTGCAGCCCCTCTCCTTCAACACTGTCGCACAAGGGCTTGATGCAAGCGCGCAAGTGTGCACTGCCAACCAGTCGCACAAGCCTCGGGTGCAACCGGTGCAAGGCGCGCAAGGCCTCGGGTGGCCACTGCCGCGCAATTACCTACCGCACAGGGGGCCGCGGTGCACAGAGGGGGCGCGCAAGTTGGAGCAGCCCAACCTCTTCTTCTTGTCGCGCAAAGGAGCAGCGCGCAAGGGACTTCACCGCACAAGTGTGCACGGGGCTTCGTCGCGCAAGTGATGCGCGGAACAATACTTCGCGAGGCAGAAGAGCTCTCACGGGTCTTCCAAGTTTTTCAGCAAGCTCTCCTCGAGGGCTAGGCCTCATTTTTATAGTCAAATGAGAGGCGGTTCAATCCGCGTGATATAACTTCAAACTCCCGAGATTTTCGGTTCTTCAAGATTCTATAAAATCTTGTTTTTCCTCTATTTCACACGCGAACTCCTTCTCATTATTTACCTCTTCATGCATGTGCATGGAAACGTATGCATGACCTTATTTTAAGACAATCCATGCAGAGGCATAAACCCTTCATGGCCTCGGCAGTGTTGCTTGCCTCGGCCGAACTTCGAAATCCTCATTTGTCGCAAGCAAGCATATTTTTAGACATGGATCTGTTCAGTAGGTCTAGACGAGCTCAATGGAGCCTTCGGCTTCGGCAATGGTGGCCGGGAGATCAAGAACCGTCATCGAGATGGCCTCTGGTTCGAATGGAACTCGCGGGTGGCTTCGGGCGAGCTCAAGGTTGAGGACGGACGGGGAGCCGTCGGATCAGGCGATCAGATAATCTCGGACGGCCTGGATCAGATCGCGAATGGCGCGATTAGATGAGCGGCTCGGATCGCACACGCGATCAATCATGCGGCTGGGATTCGCTCCGCGGAAAAATTCCGCATCCCACATCGAAGTTGCGGCCGGTTTTTCCGCGGTTTATCAAACATCCGCTGCGGGATGCGCTCAGTTGAACTTCTACCCTCTCGGTGCCGCCCTGCGCCGAGTTCTCCCTGCGGGCGCGCTTTGCGCCCACCTCTGCTCCCTACGGGCGCACTCCTAGCGCCCACCATACACTCTGGGCGCACTCCTCGCGCTCACGCTGCGTGGGCTTCATCACCGCGTGGCCTCGGGGCTTATACACGGCCCCGGCCTCTCTCGGGCTGGCCCCATGGGATGACCTAGTCCCACATGTGCCTTGGGTTGAACCCTTAAGGCTGGCCCTTGGTGGCTTATTTTTTGCTTAAGTATAGAACAAGTCCATTGTGTAGAAACAAAGTGACCAAGTTCAAATGCCAAATGCCACAACTCTTCTTCATTTTTCTTCTTCTTCTTAAGAATTCCTCCATTAATCCTAAACATTTATTTATCACTTAGGAATGGAAATTCTTGAAGGTTCTTCAACAACTGAGCTCCTGAATCACAGAAAATCTCCAATGAGCTTCATTGATCTAATCAGAGATCAATTGGATCTTCTTCGCATTCACATGCACTAAGTGTTAGTGCATGGACTTCATTAATCCACTTTATCCACTTAGAAGTTGTGTACGGATCCCATTCACTTCCTCATGCATTGTCTTAACAATGCATGGCCTTCTAGAGCTTGTTGTGACATTGTATCCAGATGATACAAGTTCTTGGAACTTAAAGATCAGTTCAAAAATCGTCTGATGTAATGATGGTGCTCCATCATCATCCATTCTTCAAGTGGTGTAACTTAGTATCATCTCGATACAATTATTGAAACATTAAGATCAGTTCTACAATCGTCTGATATAATGATGATGTTCCATCATCATCCATTATTCAAGTGGGGTAACTTAGTATCATCTTGATACAAGTATTGAAACATTAAGATCAGTTCTACAATCGTCTGATATTGATAGAGAATGTTTCAACCACAACATCCTATGTCACTTAGTGAATCTCCTAAGTGACATGCATCTTAGTACCATGGCCATTCTCCATTCATCTCCATCACCATCACATCCTTTGACATTCACATCTTGACATTCCTTGACATCCATTCATCTTATGACAACATCATGCCTCATTGACAACAAATGCAACACAGTGCACTTCAATCTCCCCCTTTGTATTTGTTGTCAATACACTTCTTCAGCACATATGAATGGGTCAATATGTGTGCCAATATTTTCTCCCCCTTATTGGAAATCAAATGCAAAGGTGTGGTGTGGTTCTCTTCAAAAATATATCTTCCTCCCTTCGAATAGCATCTTCTTGAAAAGCACTAAGAGGGGGGTGATGTCACATGTTCTCTTTAGCAAAGAACCTTTAGTAAATCAACTCTAAGTCTACGTGGGCTAACCCGGTGTAGAAAACAAGAGTGATGTAACCAAGGTACTCAATGTTGTCCAACATTCACTGTACATGTGAGATCATGCTCCAAGGGGTTGAAATTTTTCAGATATAACAATAAATTGCTAAATCCTACACATACTTCACCAAACACATTAGAAAGTTCAGGTGCAAAGATAAAGCACCCCCTTTCATTCATTTGTCTTCAATCAATACTCCCCCTTAATTGTCATGATGAATACAATTATGAAACAAGGGATGAAAGTATGATTGGAATACCTTCACTTTTATCAAGATGATATTAAATCCCAAAATATCATCTTCTCCAGATTGGCTCCCCCTCAAGGGGTGCACTCCATTCCTTCCAAACCATCCTCCAGCTGAGAATGATCATCATCTTCAATTCCCTGCAGTGTTAGCACATGTAAATACAAGTGATTAGGGAATAAGATGGAACCTCCTTGGTTCATCAATGTGAGCAACAAGGTTGAGAAGATTCTCTCAACCGAGATATCCCATTTTCACCATTCTTCACACTTGCACATTTGATCGTTAATGATGTTGGTGCTGCTGTGGATCTCAATACATCTTCATGTGAAATATTCTTCTTCCCTTTTGCCTTAGCAATTGCAAGAACTTCATCTTCAGCTCTTTGCAGATCTTTGGCAAGTTGCAACTGATTTGGCCATATGACTAGTAAGTCACTTGGAAGTGTGGCCTCAGTTCTGGATATTCCACATGGTTCCTTTGATGCTTTCAAGCTACCTTTCTTAGGAAACTTGTTTTCAACCAATCCCTTCTGCTTCATCTGGATTGATTGTATATTTGAGTCCAGTCTGCCTCTATTGAATTTCATGGCTTGTTTAAAAAGATCCATGATATGTCCTTTCTTTCCACAGTAGAAGCATGTTTTCTTGGTTGTCCTTCTGGATGCATCACCCTTCTTGGATTTAGACTCCAAGGACTTCTCTTCCTTTTTCAACATCTTCTTGGGAGCATTGTCACCTTTCTTATGTTTACTTCCCAAGGATTATTTCTGAGACAGGTTCTGTGATCTTTTCTTCTTTTGAGCTCTAGATACAGTTGGAGATTGACATGTATCTTTTTGACCACTTTTGCAATCATCCCAGATGTTGTCAAGTAATCCAAATCTATTTGCAGTAAACAGATGTCTCTGGACCTGTGGATGATGCTTCTTTTCTTCTGGCTTGCTCCCCCTTGGCATGGGCTTCCTTTGTGCTTTGACATTCAGTGGATTGTACCAACAATCCTTTGCACAGTGCCCATACTTATTACAACACCAAAATTGACCCACAAATCTTGACTTTTTGATTCCTTCTGATTGTAGGGTACATGTCTTGAATTGTTGTGCTGCTTTAGGAGAGATTTCTTTCTTCATTGTCTTCATCCACACTTGTTTGGAATTATTCTTCCATCCTGCACTTTTTGTGGAAACACAATTAGAAGCATTAGTACAAGATGGTTTGGATGGTACCTTCTTTTTAGAAGATGTTTCCCTTTCATTAGAGTATGTCTTTCTTTTAGAATCATCATTCTCAAAGCTCACTTGAGTAGCAACATTTCTTCTTTCAGCTGACTGGGAGGCTTCAGCTTTGGGTGATTGCAGATTTTTCAATATCACCTCTAGTTCTAAGCATTTCATGTTAAGGGAGTTCTTCTCATCCTCAACAGTTCTTAGCCTTCTTTCCCAATTTTCTTTCAGCTGATCTAACTGGTCTTCATGCACCTTCTTCATTTCTTGTAATGAATTGTCAAGCTCCTTTACCCTGTTTACTTTGTCTTCAAGTTGAGCATCTCTGACATTCATTGAAACTTTGTGCCTCTTTTCCAGTGCATGGAAAACATCTTTGACCATTATCATAAAAAATTCTTTCTCAGAAAGGCTTCTTTGCAATTATTCAGCATTGTCTTCATATCTTTCATTGCAAAGAGAAACGGTTTCATCTTTAGCCTTCACCATCTTTCAAAGAGTGTTGGTTATGCCAACCCTTTTTGCCAATTGATCTTCCATTGCATTGGCTTCTTCTTCTAGCTGAAATTTTTCTTCTTGAAGAACAAGGATGCCTATAGCTATACACATTGCCACTTTCATGGGGACTGTCTTCGGAAGATATTCGATTTCACTTTGAAGATCTTTCATTGTTCCAACTTCATCACAGCTAGGACATGCTTTCTTCATCTTCTTGGCCTGTTTCTTCTTTCTATTTTTCTGAGTCTTGGCAGATATCTCCATTTGAGGCTGGTCGCTCATTTCCTCAAATCTGCACTTCATAAAGACTCCCTTGGATCTTTTAGAGGTAACCTTCTCTCTGATACCAATTGAAGTGCCCAGATCAGTGTGAATCACTGAGAGGGGGAGGGGGTGAATCAGTGATCCTTTAAAATTTTTTACTAATTGATTCTTAATCAATTAAACCTCTATGGCTGGTTAAAGCCTCGATCCACTCTTCTTGTATCTCTCAGCCTTTCCTCGAGTGATGCAGTAAATGTAAAAGCACAGGACACAAGGATTTACAAGGTTCGGCACCAAAGGCCTACGTCCTTGCCATGTTGGTTATACGCCCCAACATGGTTTCTCCTATTATAATCTGTTAGTATTACAATGGTCGATACAGATTCCCACTGTATCTCTCATGAATCCCACATGAGGGTCTTTATACTGCATCCCACAGTGTTACCAGAGTCCCACTGGCCTGCTCCAGAATCCCACTGAAGACTTCATCCACCCTGAGTCTCACAGGGGGCTTCTCCTGGCTCCTCGAGTCACACGAGTAGCTCCTCTTCACTTTAAGCTCTTCAAGTATCTTCAGCAGTCTGGGATAAAGACTGTTGGCCTTGATCTGTACCTCTGATCACTTGAGTTGATCAGGTCTTCTCGTCTTGCTCAGGATTTATCTCCTTCGTCTCAGGATGACCTGGCTTCTCTCCAGCTACTGAATACTCATACAACTGATATCTTTAACTTCAGTCTGGTCCAGTCTCACATCAGAACAACTTCATGCACTGAGTGCATGGCATCTCTGCTTCCTCATGCACTGACTGCATGGCCTCTTAATTCTCTTCAAGAACTTCCGGTCTTGGTCAACTCAGATGCACACTACCAGATTTGTCTTTGTTCACGTGTGCATGTGCATGCATGCATGCATGCACTCTCCTCTTTCTCCTCTTAGTGCAATAAACCCTCAAAGGGTGTAGTCACTTTAAGCACACACCTTTTCTTCTTTTCCTTCACACGTTTAATTCTTTTTGATTACACACATAAATGTGTGTTATACGTTGTGTGAGTCCTCTTCTTCTTCTTCTAGGTGAACACACTTTTAGTGCACACACTAGGTTCGGCCACTTTGTTGTTTTGCACACACAACTTGTTATTTGATTTGCACACACACAATGAGTGTATATTTCGCCTCCACTCTTTTTTCACACCCCCAAGCTATGCCTCGGCCTTCCTTTATTCTTTGTGCACACAAAGCACAAAGCCTCCTTCTCTTGCACACAACTAAGGTGTCTCGGCCTTGTTATTTCTTTTGTGCACACACACACACCAATGTGTGGTCTTGGCCTCCTCCTTTGCACATCTACTGCCCGTAGGTTCTTCTCGCAAATCCAATGGGTGCAAGGCGTCGCGCAAGGGTGTGCAGCCCCTCTCCTTCAACACTGTCGCGCAAGGGCTTGATGCAAGCGCGCAAGTGTGCACTGCCAACCAGTCAAACAAGCCTCGGGTGCAACCGGTGCAAGGCGCGCAAGGCCTCGGGTGTCCACTACCTCGCAATTGCTTACCGCACAGGGGGCCGCGGTGCACAGAGGGGGCGCGCAAGTTGGCGCAGCCCAACCTCTTCTTCTTGTCGCGCAAAGGAGCAGCGCGCAAGGGACTTCACCGCACAAGTGTGGGCGGGGCTTCGTCGCGCAAGTGATGCGCGGAACAATACTTCGCGAGGCAGACGAGCTCTCGCGGGTCTTCCAAGTTTTTCAGCAAGCTCTCCTCGAGGGCAAGGCCTCATTTTTATAGGCAAAGGAGAGGCGGTTCAATCCGCGTGATATAACTTCAAACTCCCGAGATTTTCGGTTCTTCAAGATTCTGTAAAATCTTGTTTTTCCTCTATTTCACACGCGAACTCCTTCTCTTTATTTACCTCTTCATGCATGTGCATGGAAACGTATGCATGACCTTATTTTAAGACAATCCATGCAGAGGCATAAACCCTTCATGGCCTCGGCAGCGTTGCTTGCCTCGGCCGAACTTCGAAATCCTCATTTGTCGCATGCAATCATATTTTTAGACATGGATATGTTCAGTAGGTCTAGACGAGCTCAATGGAGCCTTCGGCTTCGGCAATGGTGGCCGGGAGCTCAAGAACCGTCGTTGAGATGGCCTCTGGTTCGAACGGAACTCGCGGGTGGCTTCGGGCGAGCTCAAGGTTGAGGACGGACGGGGAGTCGTCGGATCAGGCGATCAGATAATCTCGGACGGCCTGGATCAGATCGCGAATGGCGCGATTAGATGAGCGGCTCGGATCACACGTGCGATCAATCATGCGGCTGGGATTCGCTCCGCGGAAAAATTCCGCATCCCACATCGAAGTCGCGGCCGGTTTTTCCGCAGTTTATCAAACATCCGCTGTGGGATGCGCTCAGTTGAACCTCTCCTCTCTCGGTGCCGCCCTGCGCCAAGTTCTCCCTGCAGGCGCGCTTTGCGCCCACCTCTGCTCCCTGCGGGCGCGCTCCTAGTGCCCACCATGCACTCCGGGCGCGCTCCTCGCGCTCACGCTGCGCGGGCTTCATCACCGCGTGGCCTCAGGGCTTATACACGGCCCCGGCCTCTCTCGGGCTGGCCCCATGGGATGACCTAGTCCCACATGTGCCTTGGGTTGAACCCTTAAGGCTGGCCCTTGGTGGCTTATTTTTTGCTTAAGTATAGAACAAGTCCTTTGTGTAGAAACAAAGTGACCAAGTTCAAATGCCAAATGCCACAACTCTTCTTCATTTTTCTTCTTCTTCTTAAGAATTCCTCCATTAATCCTCAACATTTATTTATCACTTAGGAATGGAAATTCTTGAAGGTTCTTCATCAACTGAGCTCCTGAATCACAGAAAATCTCCAATGAGCTTCATCGATCTAATCAGAGATCAATTGGATCTTCTTCACATTCACATGCACTAAGTGTTAGTGCATGGACTTCATTAATCCACTTCATCCACTTAGAAGTTGTGGATGGATCCCATTCACTTCCTCATGCATTGTCTTAACAATGCATGGCCTTCTAGAGCTTGTTGTGACATTGTATCCAGTTGATACAAGTTCTTGGAACTTAAAGATCAGTTCAACAATCGTCTGATGTAATGATGATGCTCCATCATCATCCATTCTTCAAGTGGTGTAACTTAGTATCATCTCGATACAAGTATTGAAACATTAAGATCAGTTCTACAATCATCTGATATAATGATGATGTTCCATCATCATCCATTCTTCAAGTGGTGTAACTTATTATCATCTTGATACAAGTATTGAAACATTAAGATCAGTTCTACAATCGTCTGATATTGATAGATAATGTTTCAACCACAACATCCTATGTCACTTAGTGAATCTCCTAAGTGACATGCATCTTAGTACCATGGCCATTCTCCATTCATCTCCATCACCATCGCATCCTTTGACATTCACATCTTGACATTCCTTGACATCCATTCATCTTATGACAACATCATGCCTCATTGACAATAAATGTAACACAGTGCACTTCAAAAAACAAGCATGAAGGTGCCTAATTCCAATCTATGAGGGCCCATACTCCCCACAAATCAAAGTATGGCATCCAATACATTCATATATAAGGAAAAACAGACCAATTATTCACTAATTTCCGATTCAAGAGGGGCCATAACACCTCAAGAACCAAAAATTGGTGTTCTTTTAAGCAAGGTACAAAACAAACAACCTTTTTATGAAACTGCAGAGATTCTATCAAGCATCCATCACAACAGAATGCATAATCTATAAAAAGTCTATCACAACAACATGCAATTTCTAATGCACCCTAGATGGCATGGCAAGAGTGAATGCCATGTTATTTCTAACAAGTGCCTATATGATGCATGATATGGAATACCCTCATCTCCTCGAGTTGCGAAAAAAATAGAACCATAATAGTAACAATTGTAATAAAACAAGTCATGTGAATCATACTAGTTGAAATTATAACAACCATAAATCTCAAAACCAAAAACTGCAATAATCGAGTTAGTATGGCTTTTCCCTGTACACGGGTCAGCTACTCCCAAGCACAGCTTAACAACAAGTACCGAATCCATCCTATCCCTAGTTAAAGGCTCCAAATAGTAAATCAAGAGAAAAAAACCCCACTGATACCACTTTGTAACGTCCCGGATTTTGAATCCACCCAGAGGTGCCCCATACCCGGTTGGTCACATGGCCCCAAGTGCATTTCCCCAAATGCCGGAGGCTGCCAACTAGCAGCAAGGGCCTTGGGTGTTATAGTGGGGAAACTATGCCCTCATTGGTAGAGTACACAGCGGAAGAGAAAAAAAAAATAACAACAATAGTGGAAGCAGTAGAGATACATATAAGAGTAAATGATAAACAGCGGAAGAATAACAAATAAAAAACTGGTGCAGAAATATATATGTAAAGTATTCATGATACATATATTTCTAGGAAAATAGCCAAACAAGTCACAATGCTGAATACAGTACTAAGCGATAGTAAAAAATAAAAATAGATGAGAAACTCTTCAGCTTTGCAAGCCTCAGATTGGTCCCATGCTCTCCAGATCTAGTGAAACCAAGAACCTGAACTAGAAGGGTGCTTTCCCTTATCTATACTTGGAATAATATAATCTATTTGGGCCTAAAAGCATGACCCAAACAGAGTGTGAGACAAAGTCCCAATAGGAAACCACCCAAAGATCTGTGCCTAACAGTCAATGAATATATGGAAGATAAAGAACAGTAAGTAGTAAACAATAAGCAGTAAATAGGATAATACATAGCAATAACAATCCAAAGTTTCTAGCATATAATCTACAACAAGAAACAGCCACTCAAGAAAGTAGAACAAAAAAGTTAACCACTGGGTAGTTCTCAATGTCTAACCCCTAAGGTTCAACCTAAAAGTACTAGAAACCCTCTGGGAGGCACCCAGAGTATCACCCCTCTGGTTCATCTAAATAATAGTCTCTCTGAGGAAGCAATCACCATCAATTCCCCCTATAGTCTCATATCATACTAAAGGCTCTCTAGGGAAGCACTCAACGTCTCATTCCCCCTTGTGGCCCGCATCGAGGAACTGCAGACTCTATGAGGAAGCAATCAATGTCAATTCCACATGTGGTCTCACATCGTAAATTAATGAAACTCTGGAGGAGAATTTACGTCCATTCTCCCTATGGTCCACTACAATAGGTTCTCATATCCCTGTGTAAAACAAACATGCATAGCACGCGTATCGGCCCAAGTAAACCTCAAGAACAACTTGGATATCATTCTAAGGCACAACAACTTAACAGTACAACAGTTCCACTATCCTACGACTAGGCATGGCAACTAGAAAAATGATAAACAAGAAAAACAAGCATGGAAAACATCCAGAGTACAGTAAAAACTACCTTATTCACAAGAAATGACCTCTACACAGGCATATCGGCAAGGAAAACAAACAATAAGGGAAAAACCGGAAACACACAATTCATCGTTCAAGGGTATTGGTGTAAATTGCACATAATATTCAATGAAATCCAACAGAAAGGCACAAACCACCTACCTTGATGCTAGGAGAATGATATACATTAACCATAATGATTGATTCTCCTTAGAATTTTGAGGATCTGAGAAAACGTCCAAAATGCTCAACCCACAATATCTTTAGAAAGAGGAGAAATTGGAAAACAACGCTCTATGAGAAGAAATAACTCACTACTGCGGTTCTAATGCAATCAACAGCGGCTAAAATGAAGATCAGACGGAGGCTCGGGAATCTGGAGAAGGATCGCGGCCATACGGGTTGCTCTTGGACAAAGAACCTGGAGAAGGAGTTTGTTCTATCCGTCAGGCGCGGACCCAGTGTTTTTAATGAAAAAAAGAATGAAAATACATTGCGCGTACTTCATGAGTACACGACGTGTACTCCATTTTTTCATACTCATCTTTAAGAGGTCTCCACCTCACCCCTACACACTGTGTGTGTGGCCCGGACATGACCAGCACACAGCCTGGCGCGGCAACAGAGTACATGGAATTTACTTATAAATTACACGGCGTGTACTTCAAAATTTTACAGAAACTCCTCCTTTCTCAAAAAACTCCAGAAAAATGGAAAACATACCTGAAATGAAGATCCGGGTTCTTACATTATTATTATATATTTTAAATTCTTGATTACCTGGTAATTATGTTTCCAAGATAAACTCCATGATTCTCAGTAATTAGTAATTTGATCATGGTTATATAATAATATAAAATTTCGACAAATTATTAATCAACAACATCTAAAAAATCATCATTTTCTTCATAATGACCTACATTCATTTTAATGTTATATTAACCTTCTTGTTTAGTCATTCAAAAAATCTATGTGAACTTAACTGCAACATCACCATGCTTAAAATCAATGGAACTATCACATCATAGAAATAATTATTAGGCTGCAATCACATTCCTCCCATCACAAAACTCATCAATTGATGATTATTGGATAATCACCAATAACAGCATGATATTTATGTCACTAAAGATTAAAATATAGTTATCATAAATTTAATCCTTTGGGTAACTTAATTTTAGAAATAACACTCATTGGAAAAGGAATTGACTTTTTATATTAGGAAGGATACCATTATATTTTCCTAAAAAAATATGAGGAACCCTTTCTTATCTAAATGAAACTGAAGACATTAATAAAATTTATCTACATTGATCATTTTTATTTTATTATTAACCAATATTTTTTCCTTTGGGATCTCCAATTACCTTAAACTATTTCCTTAGACACATTAATTTTCTTTACTTATTAAGCATCATACCATAACATATCATGGAGAAGCCTCCTAATTTTTTAGATTCATAATTTTTAAATAATATATTCTCTTATGTATTAGTACATGGATCATACCTATAATCTAGGGAACTCATGAATGTTCATTATAAATCTCTTATGTATTTGATATTGACCTCTTCATTATATGATACTATTATTTAGTTTTTCAATTTTTCGTTCATCCCTATGAGTATATTTAAATTTCAACCATTGTGTGTGCATTGGAAAACAGTTAAATACCAAGTTCTGTTCAATTATTCAAATATTTTCTAAATGGGATGAATATTTATTATTAACTATTACATATTATATTTACATATGAATGTATATTATTTTGTTCCAAAAAAAGATGCTAAAATATTGACCTTCATATATTACCTTTACATAAGTTCTAGAGAACACTAAATTACCTCTTTTAAATATAGTTCATTTTAGAATATTTACCATAATACATCCATCATAGTAAATATTTAATAATATAGAGCTATGAAATATTTTAATGAATATGATCTATGGTTAAATATTATATAATAATTACTTTTGTAAATATTGAGAAATTATCTTCTCTATAATTCTCCATTATTCCTTAACCATCTTGATATCATCTCAAACTCACAACATTATATTCTAATGACATCAAATAAATATCAATAAAACCCAAAATAATTCCAAATCATAATTGAACCTATTTTATATTCAAATAAATTTATACATTCTCATCATTTTTTATTTATATAAAATAAAAATATTCATTCTTTATAATCTTGAGTATATATCACCAAGACAATACCATCAAACATATTTTCTTCTCAAATCTCGTCCATCTTCTCATGTAATTTATATTTTTAGCATATCATTTAATATCAACACTCCATGGAAGACTTATTAACATAAATAATGAAATAACCTATCCAATTGATCCAATATTACGATCATTAATATTGGCTTTATTCTATAAGTAGTAACATTCACATGTTCTTAAAAATAATTTCTGATCAATGATTGAAAATTATTCTCCCAAAAATGATGGAATAACCTCATTGAAACATATTTTACATATGAATATATCTCTATGTTTATATAAAAGGGTATCAATAACCATTTTTTGATACATAATTACATATACCCACTTATAATATTTACAGTGTTTATCCAATAGTCTCTATGAAATGTTCAAAACACAATATATAATGAGTCATTGCTTTGTTACTCTAACATTTTTCTCATAAGAATTTTTCTTAATAAAAATTCCTTCTAATATTGTATTCACCAACATATATTTACATTATGATTTCTGAACAAAATCTTATTAAAAAATAGACAAATGAACATTATCATGGTTCAAAAACAACCCCTTTGAATTTTTTTAACAAAACTTATATTGGAAATCAACGTAATTATGTCTTAATCCTATTAATTCCATCTTCATTAATAAAACTAAATATACTAAATCATGATTTATAATGGTATAACTTCTATTAGACTAATTTTCCTAATAATTTTCCAATAAAATTCAATTAGAACAGTTTTCACTGTATAAATAAAAGAATAAATTCGAAAAGAAATCTCTCTTTAACTAAAAATAATATAATACTGACCAAAATTATATTCTCAGTGTATATTAAAATATATTATAGGATGACACCATTTTATTTAAATACTCCCATTATATCTTAAATCTAAATTATTATAGTAATATCGAATGAAATTTTTTAAAAAGTAAAAATTAAAAGGATTAGTTTCTTAATTTATCAATATAGTTTATCATTATATAATTAATTTCACTATATTGACAAATATAAATTCAACCCCTTAACCACATAAATAATATATCATATAAAGGATGATAAATGTTAAAAAATATCTTTTTAGTGTCTAATTTTAAGAACCATTCCATAACTCTAGATTTTCATTAAATATATGACACTCAAATAATCTCAAATTTTTCCCCTATGATGGGAAAAAATATTTATATCATCATAGATGATATATGTATGTATGAAAACAAAAAAGGTACTAAATATAGATATCAATCATGTCATGGTTGCTTTTATCATGTTTTAAAAAATTATTGAATCATTATCTTTATAAATTCTCAACCATTTTCATTTATCACCTTCAAGTACCTACATGGAAAGGAGAAACAAAATATTTTTGGGAAAAAGGTGAAATTACATTTCTCATTACTGTGAGAAACATTTTTGAGAGTTTCTTTTCATCCAAGACCCGCGTTTCATTCTAAAACTGCCTATGGGAGATCACTACATGATTACTCCACATGTCTTTTATATATAATATAGGGTAGTGTGGTTTTATATCATTTTCCAACATTAAATATGGGTAGAAATGTCTTCTTTATATCATATATAAATGAATATATATCTCATTATTCCAGATTTATCATCACTATCATCTCCTCTTAGGAATGAAAAATATTTAAACAAACTATTAAAATGTTTACAATCTTATTGTACATTCCACATAGTTTTGTACAAACTCTTTAGTAGTTAAATTTAAGAAACAACTCCTAAAAATAGAATTAGTTCCTATGTAGAATCAATTTTTACCTTTATAATTTCCATTCACATATGATTTACATAAATTTTTTTCCATTTTAAACTGTTCCTTCCAAATAATCATAATTTATTTTGAAGCATGGTTAGGTTACTCATAACATCCACATGGTTTCCTAGAAATGTCATACACTAAAAGAATCCTTTTGATCCATTCCAATATTATGTATTTCATTTTCATTATCTTTCCTCTATCATCATTAAAATCCATAAGTGTTTTGAAAAAATATATTTTTTTACCTTGTATTCTATAATTTAAAAATCTCATTCTCATTGGTGTATCATTATTATTCAACTTCTTTAGTTTTTTTTATCTTTGTTGTTATTTTATTTTTTCCAAGGATAGGTAACCTCAAATTATTCTCAAATTTCGTAATAAATTTATTTTAAAAAGTTTTACATTACTGTTCCATTTGTTCTCGAATGAAAAATTAATGTGATCAATTGAATTTCATGTTCCATTTAGATTTTCATGACATTGAAAAATACTTGATATAGATAAATCCACTTATTTATAAAAAATTTCACAAACATATATTTCCATACCCTTGATCTTATATTTCTTTATACTCTAAAGGTAAGAATATTGTACTAATAATAAATTTAATTATACCTTAATCGTTCCATGAACCATCCGTACACAATATTTATTTTTCACTTATAAGCATTGTTTTGTTAATATTTTACAATGGGTTTTATTTATAACTTTTTCCCCTATTGGTTAAAAATCATTTGAGGGTAAATTTTTTTGATCATTCGTTTTACTAAACTTTCTATAGTGGTGGGTTCATTAAGAATTATTCTTTTAATGACCGTAAATTTTATAAATTGAGTTCGATTTTTAATTGAATTTAATTCCTTATTAAGAAATTAAATTAAATAGAACACTAAAACAACATTGGTTATTTCATGCCACTATATTATATCATATTAGATTTAAAAGAGAATTAATAATCATAATCTTTGAAAATAATACTATTTTATAGTAATAAATAAGAGTACTATATTTATGGTTATAATGGATCCAATTTTACAGATATGAAAGAATAGATGAACTCAACCTATAGGATCCTATGATATAAATCCTACATATCAGAGATTCTACTAGAGATAAAATCAGTTGTAATTTCACTTAAATAAGTCCAGTCCAAGACTCAACAACTAATGAACAAGTGAATCCATTTATAGGAGAAGTTCAAGCTCCTCAACATGAGGAACCAAAAAATGTTCACCAAACCGCACCTAAAAATATCATCATCAACACAATACCCTTAAATATTTAACTTGTGTAATATAGGTTTTTGTATCTTAATCCAATTAATATTGGTTTGTATTTTTTTAATCTTAATTATTATATTTATTCCTTTTCCTTAATAATTTATAAATTCATAAAAAAAAATTAAAGTTGATTTTCATATGATAGTAAATAAATTTTATTTTTTATAAATGTATAGTTTCATTCAAAGAGACACTTTTCATAAAATGAATAATTTTATAATTAATGTTATTTTGATAAATGGTTAATAGAAAATAAAAATTACAATTTATTAATTGTAATATAATATTTTTATGTGAAGAAAAATTTATAATGGTTGAAAAATTTTTATTTTCAACAAACCATTATTTTTCAATAAATGAGATAAATTCTAATATTCATAAATTTATTTTGATAAACTAAACATTATTTTTTCAATCATAAGGGTATATTTTTTGAAATGGAAATATTTTACAGTTTTTTAAATAATAGATTTTGTTGTTAAAAGTAAATAAAATAAAACTATATAGTTCGTATTATGAAATAACAATGACCAAAAAGTGATGTAATATATTCCATAAATGTAATACACAATAGAATATATTTTACCCCTTATAATAATTTGTTTTTATTATTATTTTGTTAATTTTTTAAACCCTTATTGAATCACGCCAGACATATATTTTATTTTGTTGTTTTAAAATAAATATTTTAAACATGACACACTTCTACATCACTAAGTATATAGTTTACTGATTGAGGTTATTATCCTTATTAAATAACCAAAACCACTCTAATTTGGAAGAAACCTTGGGAAAACCCTGAGTATAGATTTTGTTTTTCATGAATTTATCAAAGAGAGACCAAAACCTAATATTATAAATTCACAAGTAATTGTCCCCTCCTATTCTATATAATCACACCCGTCCTCCCACTAATCTTCACTCAAAACCATTTTAGAATGAAATTAACTTTTCCATTCCACTCTATATCCCTCCCACGTTTCCATTATTTTGTAAGTGACTCATTCCTTGCTTTTGGAAACACCCTTCCAAGGTATGGGATCATATCCTTTGAAATTATATTTAAGATCATTCTTTAAATTATGCCTTTCAATTTCTTGTTTTTCATATTGGAATACGAGTTTCCACATCTCTATTATTTAACATATGATTTAAAAGTGATGAGATACCCCTTTCAGTCACATTATTCCCTCTCATGAAAAATATGAACCCCCATTATGCTTTTGAAATTATCGAATTCTTTTTCAATTAAAAACTTTTGAACTATGAATTCCAACCACCATTTCAAATCAAGGGTATTCACCTATATGAAACTTTATTTCATTAATCATGGAATTCTAGGTTTGTGTCATAAACTCATTAATCATGGTATAAAATTTGATTATATGTGATCTTATGTTAAATTATCGATGTGAAACACTTATATATGTACATGAAATTAATATAAAGCGTGGGACCAGAAATATGTAGCCTAAAAATTAATTGAATAATGTTATAATCTCATGAGATTCCATTTATAGTGCATGGAAGTTTATCCTGAAAAAATGTAATATATATTTGATTTTATACTTGAATTATATTTATGATGTTATATTTTATGTTTTTCCACATTTCCATGCAGCCTTTTTGTTATAATGTTATATCATGACTTGTTATTCAATATTAAGATTCTCACACCTATTTTTTTACCTCGATATTCCTCTTAGATCAAACATACTACATTAGCTTTTGATTTGATTTATTTTTCCATTATTATAATTTGTAACTCACCACATCCTTATTTACATCCATAGGTTATCTTGTGAAGTTTTACCAGAATAATGAATTTTTAAGAGCATGTTATGGAAGTTTTAAATTATTTCATTGCACATTTATTGTTAGTTATTATGTGATGTAACTAATATAAAAAATACAATAGGCCTCATGATCTTATGAGGATTTATTAATTTTACCTTTATGTAATAAATAATAAAATATAGGGTATTAAATATGGGGGTTTTCATGGTTGGAATAAATGGAATATATAGTTATATTTAGTTTTATGTGTAGAAAACTCTAGAGAAATACACTATAATAATGCTAAACATAGGAAAACATCCCTAAATGATGGTAAAGTGTATAGTCTGTAGTTTTCAAGAAAATACACCCATTCATGGATACTATGAGAGGATTTGTCTTAGTTATTGTTATACCTAGCGATAATAACCTTGAAAATGATGAAATGAGATAGACTCAATCATAACAGCAACATGCCAATTGGCATTGATGTGAACCGGGTTTGACACCCCAACGAATATGATTTGGTAAATTAAAAATCTATTTACAAAAAATTATGATGGGAGAAATATTCTATAAATATTTTAGATTATGAAATAAATCATATGTAACTTTTATTGAAAACTTTATATTCATCGGCTAAGGAATATATAATCATTATGATATATCCCTTTAATGATCAAGTATTCTTTATTTTGTGCATTATAGTTTAAAAAAATATTCATCCTTATTTTTCCCTTTATTCTAGTTAATGGATTTAAATATGAGGAACAAAGCCTATATAAAATGTCAGGGAAAATGTGATGAAAGACCAAATGAGATTCCCAACCCTATGAGAGAATGAATCACAATATTCATGATAATACATTCTAAATTAACTAATGTTTTGAATGAAAACTGAATGAAGATCAATTACCAAATCTCCCAAAGAAAGATAAAGTAGAAATGGGGGCCTTTATGTAACACCCTTCTGTTTTGAAATAAATATTGAATGCATGAAATATTGAGTCCCTAAAAAACAACACATTTTATAATCTAGCCATTAAACACAATTTTGGCTCTACTATGTTTGGAATTTCGAAAAATGGTCATCTAGATTTGTGATCAGTATGTCATTAAAAGTCTGATAGAACCAACGTGTTTTTATTGAATAGTAACATACCCTTATGAATAATTATATGAATAGTAATATGACTTTTTCTAATAGTAAATAATGATATAATTTTATTTTCTTTAGGAAATAAGATAATTATATCTTAATTAAATTTTCAATGTGATATAAAACTAATTATATCTTTAAAAGTATTACTTTTTTATTACAATATGATTTTATTTAAAAATTTAATTAGTAATATTTAGAATTTTTTTTTGAAAATGAGTATCATTTTTGAATTCTACAAGTCTAAAATTAGTTAGGTTGAATTTTTTGGATTTTTCTGATAATCTTGAATTTTTGATGAATAGTTAAATGCGGTAAAATTCTAAATATACAAATTATATGATAAATAAACTATTTATGAACTCATGAGTGATGTAAGGCCACTTGGATCCAACTCATATGCACTTATTACTATAATGGGTGACTTGAAACAACACTATTGGTTGTCTTGAAGAATATAATAAAATAATGAATAAAATATTCAAAATTCACTCTTCTCCTCCACTATACCCCCCCCCCTTCTCTTAACTCTTCTAAGACATTAAGATCCCCAATGTTCTTACAAAATACCCTTCTCTAGTCACTCACCACATCCAAGAAGAATTTTGTATTTCAAAAATACTAAAACCCCTTCCCTAAAATAGGTTCTCAAGGTGGTGGATTAGAGAGGTAAATTAACATTTTATCTCATTCATTTTCATTTCCTATTCCTTACTGTGGTTATCTTGTCCTCACCTCATCATTCCAAATGACCATGATAACTCCATTAACATCTATATACTACAATTATATCATATGAATAGAAAAAACATCATCAATATTCTTAATCTCTCTTTTTTATTTTGTAAACGAAATCATCATCCTTGAGGTTTCAATTTACAAATTTGGAGGACGACGAAGTTTCGTTATTCAATTTCTCCTTGATTACTTTTCATGAAACCATTTTTATTTTTGAACCTGAAGAAAATATATTTATTATAATATACATAATATTTAGTGACCAGTATACATACATATTACTAAATCATATGACAAAATGTTTCCATAATAATCAAAATATCGCTAAAATAATCTTTATGAATGCCTATAATATTTCATATACTGATTGATTCTCAGTACTTTTAACAATATGATATAAATTACCATTATCAACTATATATGTTCATAAATAATGTGTAAATTCATTTCTGGAGATTTACATCCATTCCATAAGAACTCCATTACGTAAAAACAAGAAAATTGATATAAAAATTAAGAAAACGAACACTCAAAAACGATGGAATTCAATATTATAACTTATCAATAAAGACATAAATGAACATAAGAATTATGATAAACTAAATAGATGTATAATTGAGTTCTGAAATATGTTATTATGAAGTCTAATTTCATATTCTAGGATGTTAATTTCAAGAGCGGAACACATTTGGACATAAGGTAAGGGTTTTTCACCCGAACCTCCATTTTCATTCTGGTTACTTTTATTGTCTACATAACTCAATGAAGTTATTATGTATTGATTTAAATCGTCATAAATTATGTGTGAGTGTTCCATATATGTCTAAAAACCATAATCCTTCCTTATTTTATAGACTATTACACGTTTTAAATGGAACTTTCAATCATATTTTTAAAATACAAGCCTGATTCAAGAGAATTTCTCAAATACATACCTATTTTAAGAGAACTATATATTCTGTTTATAGAAAACATTAGCATTATAAAAAAATATTTTTTTTATCAAAATACCATCATAATTAAATTCTGGTTTTATACAAATACTTTTCTAAAAGAACACTTCTTTTCTAAATAAAACAACATTTATCTCAAGAATTTCTCAATGATTTTATAAGAGTATTTACATCTATTTCAACACACTTGTTGATTCTTATGTATTATTTGGATTATTATTTTATGATATCATCTACCATATTAATTTTATTTTTTATGACTAGTTCTGTTATAAATGTGCTATCGGAAAAGAATTCACATATTTCTCTGAATGGTTAGTGTTTATTATTAATTTTCTGGAAAAGTTATTTGCAATAAATATGTGAGTTTCAATATGAACATATGTTGTTTATATTTATCCACGCTCATATGAGGAATGCATTGTATTTATTATGTGATGAGTGGGGCTCTCTATATCCCCTCGATGCATCCGTATGTAACATGATACAAATAGACGTGGACTTGGGAAAGGCCTTGCCCATTTTGAGACACAGTTTTTGCTGAGGCCTTAATTATTTTTAGATGTCTAGGCCCAGGCCTTGACAGAATGTTTTTCAGAATGTCCTATATATGAACTAACCTCATTATTAAGCTAATAATTGAATGTTTATGTGGTAATTTGACTAGTATAATACCCATTATTATGTTTTATTATGGAATTATTTACTCAACTCATATTCCTATCATGTTGTGTTAATTTTTATAATTTGTAAAGGCATGTGTTTCAATTATTCAACATTACTACTATTTATGTTTATGTTATCTTCAATTTTATTTCTTTCTCTTACTGAGTGTTTGAGATCACCCCTTTGTTATGTTTTATTTTTCTAGGATATGAAGATGTATGTTATGAGTGACTTGAAGGCGTAATCTAGGAGGCATGGAAATTTTTAGTGGAATAAAATATTGTAGTATTTTCTTTTCATGTTGTAATGTTAAAATTATATATTTATATTTTTTCCAAAATATACTAAACTACATGGTCCATTGGGATTTATATTCCATATTTGTATTCAAATGAAGTAATATAAAGCACTAGTTCTGGGATACTGGGGTTGGGTATTTACAGTTGGTAAAAGAGGAAGATTAGTAGAAAACATGGAAAATAGATTTATAAAATATAGATTAGGGGAAAATATCTAAGATAGTCTTTGAGGATAATAATTCTTGAACATCCTTGTTCTTTGGTGGGGAATAGATTATGTGTTTCTTTCAAGAAAATACATCCCAGTCTGGATACTACAGGTGGATGTGGTTCTGGCACAAATGTACCTAAGAGTGAAAACACCGAGAAGGAATTTTGGTCTTGACCCAGGGTATCATGGTACATAACAACAGGCCTTACTATGCACCTAGTTTGAAACTCCCTGTGGATATTCTTATAAAAATTAACATTTAATTTACAGTCCATTATGAAGGATTTATATGTAAATATTACTCAATGAAGTAATGTTTTTGATTATGGGATATGCATTCATAGGTTTTCAATTTATGTTAAGTATTTTTCTAAGTTAATATTTAACATTATGATTCATAATCTAATCTACTATATGACATTATCCAGAAATGGTTCCAAGTGGAAGTAATGGAAACCACTTGAACACATGTGTACCATGTAGGGATTTCCCCCCAATGCAAGATAATGATGTTGGATCTGGAGCTGCAATTGGTAAGAAGAAACTTATAACTATTCTAGGAGAACATACTCAGGTTATGAACAATAACCTTACCCGTATAGAGAATCCAGATACACCAGATGGAGGAGCTTTGTTAGATCGCTTTACGCGACAATGACCTCCACCATTCAATGGGACTAAAAACCCATTTGTAGATGAGGAGTGGATTAGTTCCATATAGAAGATATTTCTATTTTTGGTATGTAACAAACGAGATAAGTTTATCATGGTAGTTTATCATCTATCGGGAGATGCAGATCAGTGGTTGTAGTTAATCCAAAAAAAAGGAGGTGGAAGAGATAGAAGATATGGAATAGAGAAACATTAGAGAAATATTCCAAGAGAAATACATTCCTCGTGAACATCAAGTGGATATGGAAAGGTAATTTCTTAATTTGAGGAAAAGAGATGATGAGAATGTTTCAAAGTATAAATATAACTTCACAGGGATAGCAAGACATCATGTTAACTACATGCGAAATCCAAGGAGAAAAATTTATCGATTCATTGATGGCTTATATCCATTACTCTGGTAGGCACTAGTCTCCCAAAGTTTTTCATCATATGAAGATATCGTTTCAAGTTCTATCAATACTGAAAAAGAATTTTCTATGTCTTATGACTTTGAGGGAAATAAAGAGAATAATAGGGCTGCTAAAAACTCTAGGAATGGAAATAGTGAAATAAGGAAGAAGGGAAGAGTAGAATCTCCACTCTATGAGGATTTTAAAAGGAAACACCCAGGTGATTTCTTAAAGGGAAAAAGAGTATGCTACAACTATAGAAAAAAATCACATCTTTATGTTGATTGCAAAGAGAAGAAGGAGTATATTAATGTGAAATTATATAATTACAGGGACATGTGACATTATGTTATTGATTTTCCAAATCATCAATTAAAAATTCAAAATAAATGGCAAAGGGAGTAGGTAAAAGATTATGCGATCATAACTGCTGATATCGAAGATCTTAATTATGTAGTGGAAAGTACATTAATCATTTCTTCAAAACGATCCATTGCTTTATTTGATTCTAGATCATCTCATTCTTTCATATATTTCTAGTTTTTTAAGAAAATTATATATTTCCAATTTGATTTAATAAGGGAGTTTTCAATAAAAAAAATTATATGGGAGGTATCATTGTAATAATTTTGTGTCAGGAAGTCTCTCCATATGGAATATAAATGTTCTTTATCAACTAATTTTAATTTCATACCCATGATTTATGTTGATATAATCCTCAATATGGATCGGATTTCAAACCATGATGTGAAAATTTATTTCAAAAGGAATGAGGTTAAAATATTTTAAGACAATATGGAATCCCTTGTCCTTATGGAAGAAACCTCACCATCTGATTCCCATCTAAGTCCACCCCTAGTAGCTCGACTAAATTCAATTATTAAGGATAAAGAGAAGGAAATAACTATGGGTGAGGAAAATAATGTTCATATAGAGGATGTACCTATTGTGCATGAATATGATGACGTCTTTCTAGAGGATTTACATTAACATCCTCCAGGTAGATAAATTATGTTTTCCATTGACTGAATTCCTTGTTCAAGGCCCATATTGAAGACCCCTTATATAATGGACACTATGTAATTATTGTAACTAAAGAAACAACTAGAGTAAATGAGTTATAAATGATTTATTCTCCCTAGTTTTTCTCCATAGGGAGACCATGATATATTTATTAATAGATAATATGGATCCATGAGGTTTTTCAATGACAACTGGGAGATCAATGGTATAATAGTAAAGAACAAGTATCCCATACCACATAGTGATGATTTATTTGATCAACTTCATGGAACCTAATATTATTTGTTGTTTGATCTTCGGTCTGGGAATCATCAGTTTCTTGTGAGGAAGGAAGACTTTCCAAAAAACAGCTTTTCAAACAGGTATGGGCATTACAAGTTTACATTAATTACTTCTGTACTGACTAATGTGGCCACTATTTTTAGGGATCTAATTAATAGTGTTTTAAAGGAATATCGTGAAGAATTATTTTGTGGTATTTATTGATGATAACTTTTTATACCCTAAAATCTATGATGATCATGAAAATCACTTTCACACAATTCTGATGACTCTTAAAAGAAATGAATTATATGGGAGGTTTAGTGATTGTGAATTTTGGCTTCAATTAGTTTTAATTATAGGAAACATTGTCTATTAAGATGGAATATATGTTGATCTTTCAAAGACAAAGGATTCAAAAGAATGGACTACACCAATGAACATAACTGAGGTAGATATATTTGTTGGTTTAGTAGGTTATTATCAGTTTTTCATTCATAAAATCACCCATTTAGCCAACCCAATGACCAAGATTACACGTCAAGGGGTCAGGTTCGTATGGAAAAAATAATGTGAGGATTATTTCAAAGAATTGAATATGAGATTAGTGAATTCTTCGATCCTAACCCTACCATCGAGGAATGATGGGTTTTTTATCCTTAGTGATTCATCAAAGAAAGGACTTGGTTGTGTCCTTATGTATAATGATAAAGTTATTCCGTATATATCATGGCATATGAACAAAACTATCCAACTCATGATCTTGAGTTTTCAGCAGTAATCTTCATTCTGTAGATAGAGAGACATTATATATTTGGAAAAAATGTGAGATATATATTGATCTAAAGATTCTGAAGCATATCTTATCAAAAATAAAACTCAACATGAGGAAAAGGACATTGCTCGAACTATTTAAGAATTTTTATTGTACCATACAATACCACCCTAGAAAGGCATCCAAGATAGCTGATGGAATGGAAAAGATATATCATTGAGTTCTCAACAAAATGATGATTGAAAAGGATCCTTTGTACATGGATCAAGTGAGGATGTACATGGGAATTATAATGGAAGGTTAAAAATCTCTAATTTTTCATTTGGTTTCCCAAACATCTTTATTATAAATAATTAAATCTTCTAACCCACAATACGTGAACCTTCAATTAAAAATTATTGTTGTCAAATATTGGAAGGTGGTTGAGTTCTTGTGTAAAGAAAATGTTCTAAAATTTCGAAGGAGGCTTTGGGTTTTGGCTATACTCGAGCTAAAATTGGATTTATTGGATGATTCCAATAGTTTGAATTTCTCAATACATCCTAAAAGAACTAAAATATATAGAGATTTGAAGGAACATTTATCGTGGGATAACATTAAGAGGGATATTGTGGATTATGTATCAAGATGTTTAGTCTGCCAGGTGAAGTCTAAAAGGAAACATCCAAAAGGGTTCACGAAACCTGTACCTATTCATACATGGAAATGAGATGACATCAATATAGAATATTTTCACTGGATTACCCAAAACTCCAAAGAAGAATGATGTGATATGGTTAGTTGTGGATCAACATACTAAATCTTCATATTTACCCTCTATAAGGGATGATTTTTCACTAGAAGGATTAGCACGACACTCTATAAATGACGTTTTGAGACTTCATGGGGAACCAATCTCAATTGGGTCTGATCATGACAGATGGTTTACATCGAAATTCTAGAAAAGTCTTTAGAAAGAATTGGATACTAAGCTTCGGTTGAGTACTTCTTATCACCCACAAACTAACAGACATTCAAGAAAGGATGATCCAAACTATAGAGGACATTTTTAGACCATGTTCACTTGACTTCCATGGACTGTGGGATCAATACTTACCTTTAGTGGAGTTT
Organism: Viscum album; assembly: GCA_963277665.1. Lineage (NCBI taxonomy): Eukaryota > Viridiplantae > Streptophyta > Magnoliopsida > Santalales > Viscaceae > Viscum > Viscum album. Next base: position 1,387,472,242 of record OY728162.1, on the reverse strand, counting down.
TCCTAATATAATATTTTCCATTCAAGTATTCAAATGGCACCATATGAAGCATTGTATGAAAAGATATGTCATACACCAACTTTTTGGGATGATGTTGGTGGAAGGATGATTGTGGGCCTAGAACATGTGGGGGAAAAACAATAAAAAATAACTATTCAAGGTCATATTAAAGTATCTCATAGTATCCATATGATCTATGCCAATAATCTAAGGAAGGATATGGAATTTCAAGTGGGATACCACATTTTCTTGAAAGTATATCCATGGATGGGTGTTATAAGATTTGGGAAGAAATGGAAACTGAGCCCTATATACATTGGGACTTTTGAAATTATGGAGAAAAATGGAACTATTTATTATTTATAAGATATTCTTCCTAGCCTATGAAAAGAACATAATGTGTTCCATGTATCATTACTGAGAAATTACATGACATACCCAAGGCATGTCCTCACTTCTAAATGTATAGAGTTGGAATCCGACCTATCTTACTGTGAAGAGCCTATCGTGATTCTAGACACTAAAGAACATGTTTTGAGGAATCAAATGAATCTTCTAGTGAAGATACTTTGGATGAATCAAAATATTTAAGAGGAAGCATGGAATCCTGAGGAGCTTATGATGAAGAACAACCCAAATCGTTTTGTGAGGTAACATTATGTGAATTTTGAGGAAGAAAGTTTTGTAAGGAGGGGAGAATGTAAAACCCCAAGGGTTTGAAAAAAATATTGATTGTATAAAATACTGAGTCCCTAAAAAAACATTTTTAAATGTATCCATTAAACACAACTTTTCCTCTACTATGTTTTTAGTTTCGAAAAACGGTTATCAAGAGTTGTTATCAGTAGGTCATTTGGAGTCTGATATAACCAACCTTATTTTTGGGGAATAGTAACATACCCTTATGAATAGTAATACGACTAAATTTAATAGTAAATAATTATATTATTTTATATTATTAAAGTAATAAGATAATTAGATCTTAATTAATTTTTCAATGTGAAATAAAACTAATTATACCTTTAAAATTGATATTTTTCGAATAAACTATGATTTTATTTAAAATTTACACTAATAATATTTGGAAAATTAATTTTGAAAAATGGAGTTCAATTTTTATTTCTAAACATCAAAAAATGGTTAGGGTTATTTTTTCATATTTTTCTAAAATTCGTGATTTTTTTATGAATAGAGAAATATAATAAAATACCGTATATTCATTTTTTTAGTTAAATATACTGTTTATGACATCATGAGTTATTTAAGGCCACATGGTTATAACTCATAAGAACTTACTACTATTAGGGGTCACATGAAACAACACTATTGATTTTCTTAAGTGAAATATTAAAATAGTGAATAAAATATTCATAATTCAATCCTCTCCTCTAATATAACCCCCCCCCCCTCAAATCCTCTTCTCATTACACCTTTAATATAGGAATACCCTCAAAGTTATGCCCAAATAACCTTCCCTAGATAATACCAACATGAATGACACTCTTTGTATTTCCAAAATTCCAAAACCCTTCCCTTATAGGGGTTCTCATGGTGGTGGATTAAAGAGGTAAATTCCCATTTTATTTCATTCATTTTCTTTTCAAGTTCCCTACAATTGTTATCCTATCGTCACCTCCTCTATGAAAAGGACCATTATAACTCTACTATAATATATATACTATAATTATATCATGCTAATGGAAGAACCATCATCAATATTCTTACTCCCTTTCTTTTTTTATAAACAAAATCATTGTCCCTGAGGTTCCAATTTAAAATTTTTGTGGATGACGAAGTTTCGTTCATCAATTTCTCTTCTATTATAGGTAATTAATCCTTTTTATGGTTAAAATAGACTAATATATTTTTATTATAATCTAAATAACATTCATTAACTAGTATACGTACATATTAGTAATTCATAGGACCAAATTGGTTCTTAATTCTCAAAATACAGATATAATAATCTAAGTGAATGTCATTAATATTTAATCTAATTATTGATCCTCATTTGATTTAACCATCTAATATAAATGACCATAAAAAAACTATTTATTTTCATAAAAAATGTTTAAATTCAATTTTGGATATTTACGTCCATTCCACATGAGCCCCATTACATAAAAACAAGAAAAACGATTATAAAAATCAAGAAAAGTAACACTGTGGAATAACGAAATTCAATATTATAACTTTTCAATAAAGACATAAATTAACAAAAATATTTATGAAAAACTAAATAATGTCTAATAGGTTCTAAAATTAGTTATAAATAATTCTAATTTCATATTATAGGACCTTAAGTTCAAGAGCAGAACACTTTCAGACTTAAGGTAATGGTTTTCCCCCAAACCTCCTTTATAATTTGGGTTACTTTTACTGTATATATACCTAAATGAATATTTTTTTTATTTTTTTTACTCCACATAAATTCTGTGTTAGGGTTATATATATGTTAACCACTAGAATCCATCTTTATTTTCAGGAGGGTAACACATTTTAAATGATGTTTTCAAAATTATTTTTGAAATACAATCCCGATTAAAGGGAATTTCTAAAATTCTATCCTATTTTAATGGGAACAATATAGTATTTTTTAAAAAAACATTAAATTTCTAAAATCAATACATTTATTATGAAAATAAAATCTTACTTATATTCTGGTTTTATACAAAAATGTTTCCAAAATAACTCTTCTTTTTAAAAGAAAAAACATTTATCTCAAGAATTACTCAATGATTTTATAAGAGTATTTACGTCTGTTTCAACACTCATATTGATTATTATTTATTATTGGGATTTTGATTTTAATATATCATCTAATATATTTAATTATATATTTTATAAGTAGTTTTATTTTGGATTTTCTATCATGAAACCATTCACCAATTTACTTCGAATGGTTATTGATTAATCTTATTGTTCGAGGGAATTTTATTTACATTACATATGTCAGTTTCCATAAGAATTTATAGGTTGTTTATTTTTACCACCACTCATAATAAGAATGAATTAGACTTATTATCTGATGGTTAGAGCCTTCTATTTCCCTTGATGCATCAGTAGGTCTCATGCGACAAATAGACGTGGACTTGGGTGAGGCCTTGACCATTTTGAGATATAGTTTTGGTCGAGGCCGTAATCATTTTTAGACATCTTGGTTGAGGCCTTGATAGTTTGTGTCATAATGTCTGTCATATTCACTTACCTCATTAGGAATCTAGTAATTGAAATTTCATGTGTTTATTCAACTATTTGAATACTAATGATTATGTTTTATTAGGACCTTATTTACTGAACTCATATTCCTACAATAGTGTGTTCAAGTTTATTATTTGTAAAGGCATGTGTTTCAATTATTCACCATGCCTAATATATTTTTTATTATATCTTTCATTGTATTGATTACTCTTTATGAGAATTTTTTCTCACCCATTTCTTGTGTTTCATTTTCCCCAGATACGAATATATAAGTTATGAGTGACATGTATGCATAATCTAGGAGGAATTGATGTTTCTAATGGAATAGAACAGTGTTGTATTTCCATTAGTGTTGTAATTTTAAACATATAAATGTATCTTGATTCCAAAATCTACAAAACAACATGGTTATTAGGGATTCATATTCCTTTTTTATATGACAATGTAATAAAATAAAGCACCATCTTCGGGAAAATGGGGTCGGGTCTTTAAACATTATATGACAAAGGTCTCAGACTTTTAGCAGATATCATCATCCCTTAATTGTGGGACAATGGAAAAACTCCATTGATAATATCATCTTTATCCTTCAAATCTAGTATAAATATATGTTTTTCTTATATATAAAGAATATGGATATAGAACACGATCAATGGAGGACATTTTTCAATAATGAAAATCTAGAGGCAGAGATTGATGTGATGGAGTGAAAAGAATTATATAAAAAGTTTTTGGAAAATAAAATTTCTCACACTCTCCTCCTTATAATGGAAACATATTTACTTATCCTCATGAAAAATTATGATTAATCCATTAATTAGTACATAGAAAAATTCACCAGACATTCATGATATTCATCCATCTTTTTCATGTCCCATTTAACTAACGTTTACCTCTTCTTATATAGGATAAACATGAGTATTTGAAATGACTTTAATATTAAAGATATTGGAATCTATGAGTAAATTATCTGATGTAACTTCAAAATATAAATAGATATTAGTGAATATCATAAGTATCATGGGTCTAGATAAAGTAAATAGAGAAAATGAATTAATATGGGGGTATTATGGGGAAATATAATGGTAGAAAGAGTCATTATCATCACACATTCTAAAAGTGTGGGAAGTGGAATACTAGAAATTTCTTGTCGGGGTTAGAAAATTCACTAACTGTGATAAGGAAGGGACCATGCTAATGATTTTTTCTACAGAATCCCAACAATGTGATGGATTAACATAATGCTCCAGTTATTCCAAAACTTATAAACTACTATTGAAACTATAGGGAACAAGGTTCTTATTTAATACATTTTTCAATTCCATGTCAAATAGATGATAGAAAATGAAAACAACCTAAAAGGCATAGAGATTATGTTTGACATATTTAAGCACAATTTTAGAGGTGGATCCTGATAATGATGTGTTGAATTGTATGTTATTCATTCATTATATAATATTGAACATACATTCAAATTCTGGTTCTACGCATCCTTTTGTATCTTTCAAATTTAGTAATACTATTCAAACCCCTCCCCAAATCATTTAAGTGTATGTATTTTTTTAAATGAAAAATGGGTAAATTTTTTAATCCCAATTATATAAATCCTCCCTTATTAACAGTTTTGGGATGAACTCCATTGTGTACATTTTGATTCTTCCTTTAGTATAATTCACTTATATTTTTTGCAAGGATAATCTTTCCTTATATAGAGAAAATATAAATTTCCTATAGAAGGAAATCACCCTCCATACCAAAAATCACCCCCAATTCTATTCGTGTTCAAAGAGGCTGATAAATAGGCTTTGGAATCATCATATTAATGAAGGATATTATTTCCTTATATTAAATCATATCTTTCTCTAATTAGTGTGACTATGGAAAATATCACTATTGAAGACATGCCTGTTATGATGGAATGTACTGAAGTGTTTCCAAAAGTGTTTACTAGTCTTCCTCATAGTTGATACGTTGAATCATAAATGGATCTTATACATAGATCATTTCCAATTTCCAATAATCCATATATAATGACCTTTTTTGAACATGAGGAATAGTAGAAGATTCTATAAGAGAATATTGATAAAGGGTTTATATGAAAATGTGATTCACCATGGGGTGAACGAATCCTCTTTATCAATAATATTGACCGGTTTATGAGCCTATTAATTGATTTTCATGATATCAAAAATGTCATGATAAATAATAATTATCATCTTCTATATAGTTTTTTATTTTATTATAACCATCATGGATCATAGTATTTTTCATTGGTGGATCTTTAGTTGGGATATTATCATATAAAGGTGATTTTCGAGGATATCCATGAGACTGTTTTTGGTACATGGTATAAGAATTATGAGTTTATATTGATGTTTTAGGACACACTAATTCTATATCATTTTTCATGGAAATTATGAGTATATTATTTAAATATTACTGAAACTAATTTTTGGAAGTATTTAAAAACAATATTATAATACACACAAAAAAGGAATATGAGGATCATTTGAATATTATACTGTCTACCTTGTAGAAAGAATTGAAATTTATTTCAATTAAATTAAATATGAATTCTTATTTGAGCATGTAACATTCACATGTATTGTTATCACAAGAAAAGGGATATATTTGGATTCATAAAAAAATTTAACTGAAGGATATCATAGATCATAATAGATGAGAGTTTTCCATACCTTACTTGGATTATCTGGGTACAATCGTATATTTTTAAGAATCCTTTAATGATTTTCAAGAGAATAATCAAAGCTAACTAATAAGGGATTCATGTTTTTCCATAATGATTAATGTGATGAATTATTTATTGTATTGATGAAAAGGCTAATCACTACATATATTCTCAGATTAACCACTAGTGTAGAAGGATTGGTGATCTGTATTAACACGTCAAAAAAGGGATTGTGTTGTGTAATCATGCATGATAGTAATGTTATTTTTTATTAATCCCACTAACTAAGAATTTATGAGTATAACTACCCAACTACTAATATATAATTATATGAAGTAATATTATAAATGATTATTTAGAGGCGTTAACTCGAAGGGGGGAAGTATGACATATATATGGGACATAAAAGACTTAAGTATATGCACACACAAAATGAGATTACAATGTTCCAATAAATCTTGTTATATAAGATCAATGATTATAATTTTTCAATCCATTACCATCATAGGAATGTGAAAAAACTGGTAGATTCTCTAAGTAGAATGGATCATATACCCTATCAATGATGAGGATTGTAAGTGATCTAGTCTTTACTGAAATTAAGTGATTGTAAATGGGAATAATAAAAGGATCTTAATCCAACATTGATAAAATAACCGATCAACCATCATTTCCTGGTTGGATTATAAATTACCGAAAAAGATTATGTGGTTCTTCATAAGATAGTTGTCAATATTTTAGAGGTTAACTTTTTAAAAGATGGGGTTATAGGTTTTATATCCAATTTGTTTGTCCCTTAATGACCATAAATGATGATGGAAATTCATGATGATATGGATAACTAATCCATATCAATTTGTATAGGATCCACTAAGACGTATAAATATTTGATGTTATTTTTTGGGAGGGAAAACATTAATAGATAGATTGAAAATTTTATATCTCGATTATTGGTGTGATAAAAATTCAAGGATGAAAAATAAAATTCAATGAGTATTATTTAACCATTATTGATTCTAGAATGGAAAATGGAAAACAAATCCATTGATTTCATGATAAGAATCCCCAGGGTATCTAAGAGAAAATATTCCTTTTGTGTGGTATTTAATCACCTTACAAAGTTAATTTTATTCATTTCCATCAATGATGATTTGTCTTTGTAAAAATCATTATGATTTATATGTAAGGGAAGTGGTAAGACTACATGGATTTCCACTCTACATTTTAACTAATTAATATATGTGGTTTACAAAGGGTTTTTTGTGAAACCTTCTGCAAGTTTTTCATGTTTAGATAGGATTTGGAATACATATCATTCCTATAAGGATGGTCAATCTTAATTGAAAAATTAAAAGATTGAGGATATGTTGAGATCACATTCAATGGATTTCTAGGGATGGTGGGATCAACACCATCACATAGTGTAATTATCATATAGAAACAACATTAATCCTAAAATTCCAATGGAACCTTTTGAGTCTTGGTATAGTGGGATACGTTGGAATAAAACAAGCTGGGATGAAGTAGAGAGAGGACACAGATGGGACAAGATCTTATCCTATAGATTGAAGAGAGTTTCAAAGAATTCAAGCTCATATGAAATCTACACTAAGTTAAAATAAAATCATATAGAAAATAATTAATGGGTCATGGAGTTTATGTTCATATATAAATAATTCATTCAAATATCTCCATGTATGGAATTCATGACATTTAGGAAGAAGCGAAATAATATTCCTAGATAAATCATCCCCTATGATATCCTTGAATTAAAAAGAGTACTTGCCTTTCTACTAGCACTCTCACCTAACATATCTCATGTACATGATATTTTCCTTAAATACCTTGTTTGGAATTAAATATCAAACCCCTTACATGTACATAACGAATAAGTGGTATCACTGTAGGATTATGTCTTACATAATTAGAATCCAATAAAGATCATACATCATATATATGCAATGTTTTATGAAACAAGAAAAATCACCTAGTAAATGTGTGGTGGTGGGACCACATGATTTAGGAAATAACATGGGAACTATAAGAATTAATGAATCACAAGTGACTTTATTTATTTTATTGTATGAAATGGAAATTTTTTGTGTGAAATTTCTAAAGGGAGGAATAATGTAATGACCCAAACATTTATAAATGAAGCTCCATTTGTGATTTTATTAAATACCTAATTATTAAATTTAATTATAGAGAACACATATAGTAAAATGGTTATTTCATACCATTTTGTTATATCCTATCATATTTAAGAAAATTATTAAGGAGCATAATTGTTTATAATATATACTCAATAATGTTAAAATTAATACTAGTATATTCAGGGTTATGATAAAGTTCATTCGACACAAATGAATGAACAAATAGGTTATACCAGTAATATCATACATAATGAATCCCATTTATCGAAGCTTCTACTTGAGATAACAACACTAACATTTACCCTTGATGAATCCTAACTCAATACTAAGCAAATAAAGATCAATTGAAACCATTTTTGGGATATTTTCAATCCCATCGAGATCATAACCCACACCATGTTCATCGAACTACCCCATGAACATTTCATCACTCCGAACTGGATCTATAGGGTGTTCACTGATGTAATGGGTGGTTATTTATCTAGGATATAATATTTGGAATTTTTGTATTTGTATTTAAAATTATGTCTTATTCCTTTTCATTATTATATTATATATTTTTAAATAATAATTTTGAAAAAAATTATGTTTTCATTTGATGAAACACAGATTATATTTTTTAGAAAGGAAAGTTTAAATTAAAGAAACACATTTGACAAATTCATGATTTTTTGAAATAAATTATATTTGAATAAAAAATTATAAATAAATAATAATTATTAAATATTAATGATAATATAATTTATCTGGTCAAAAATATTTTTTAAGTGTTACATAAATGTTATTGTCAAAAAACTACTATTTTTAATAAATGTGGACTTGTTATTTAAAAATATATTATATCATATTTACAGACTCATTTTGATAAACAAATAATATTTTTCGAATCATCATGTCGAAATTATCCAAAAGTGATTTTTTCATAATTTTTGAAGATAACCGAATTTTTTGGAAAATTTAAATACAGTAAAACTATTCTATGTGTATTATGAAAAAATAATAACCAAAAAACTTTTTAATATGTGAAATAAAAGGTATTATTGAACAAATATGTATTTTCGATTTAACCTAATGTGTCATTATATTACTTTATTAATTTTTTAATCATTTAATGTATCCTATAAAACATATATTTTATTTTTAATGTTTTAACACTAATTATTTATAATCATGAATCAGTTCACTATTACCAATGGTACCATTTTAATAAGTTTGGTTATTAGGCTTATAAAATAATTAAAACCACTTTTTCTTAGAAGATACCATGGGTAAAAACAATGGGATGGTTTTTTATTTTGATTACTTTATAATATACAGTCTAAAACCTATATTTTGAAATTAATAAACAACACTCCTATAATTTTCTATATAAACCCCCCAAACCTACAATTACACCTTAGTAAAAACCTTTGATAATGAAATTAATTTTACCTTACCTTTCTATATCCCTCCCATGTTTCCCCTAGGACATTTTGAAGATCCCTTAAATATTTGGGAAATACCCTCTCAAGGTAATAGATCATACCCTTCTCTTATTCATTCATAATCCTTCTTTAAATTATTCATTTTCATTTCCAATTGTTTATAAAGGGATATACATTTTTCAAATACCTCATAATTACCTTATGTTTTCCAAGTGATGAGATACACCTTTCACTCTCATTAATCCCTGACATGAATCATTATTTTCCTGTATTGTGTTTCTAAAATTTTTTTTCACTTTTTTCATGAAAAACTATAGTATTATGAACCCCCATAACTATTCCACTCTAGGGTATTAACCTAGATATACTTGTCCTTTATTGATTTGGGACATCCATGTATATGTTCCACACTTCTTAATCATTGTATTATATGTGATGAAATATAATACTATATTGAATGATCTATGTGGTGCACTTAGGCATGTACATGGTATGGATGTGATTCATGGGCCCAAAATTATATATCTCTATAATGCATTGGGTAAGGTTTTAATCTCCTGAGATTTCATTTATGATGAAGGGGAATTTTTTCAAATCCCACTATATAATGATGTCATTGAGGTTATCAATGACTTATTTTTTTGAGGTAATGTTTTATTCTATTTACATATTTCTATGTGGATTTTATGTTGTAATTTTATAGAATGCATTGTTGTTCTGGATTATTATCCTCACCAATATTTGGTTACCTTGATACACATATTGGATCACATATACTTCTTTAACTTATGTTATGATTTTTAATTCCATTATTGGGCATTGTATCTCTCCCCTTTCTTATGTATGTCCCCATATTATCTCCTATAGTATTAGAAGAAAAAAACATTTTAGGACCTAGTTAAATATGTATTCAATAATTTCATTATATTTCTATTGTAAGCTGTTACGTTATATACCAATGTTTTCACAGTCACTTGGCCTCATGATCTATTAGGTTTTTATTTATTGTATCTCTATGTAACAGATCAAGAAATCATCTTTATTAAAAACATGGGATTTCATAATTTTCAACTATTTCTATAAATATTTATTTAACTAGTACTATGAAATAAATCTAAAATAATGAAATCATAATTTAATGAGGTGGATGGTTACAGTTTATTTAATATTTTTAGATATTAATTATTAAAATATATCATTATTGTTTTCTATATGAAAACATTATATTTTTTAAATGATTATTCATCAAATTATGTATGACAACATCTGTTCTCTAAGATTACTGTGATGAAAGATCTTGTGTCACATTTGCATTTAAAATTTTAATATTCAATTAAAAAATGAATATATTGATGACATTTTAATCATCCACTGTTAAGTTAAAAATATCATTAAAATAATTTCTAATAATCTCAATTTTATCTTAATACCTTTGGTTATTTTTAGAAAGGAAATATCATGTTATTTCATCATTTGGGTTTTGATAACCAATCGGTCAACATTGAATGAAATTAAATCATCTGATACTTTGATCTTCTCATCAACCTATTTCTGAATTCTTCTTTATCAAAGATTGAATTGATCCGTTGATTTTCAAATATGGAGAATCTATATTTAAGCTACTTGTTCATGTCAGTTTTTATCAATCTTTTTTTGGATATATTTATAGAAATAAATACTTAGTGACTAAAATTATTATAAATTTTTTGATCCTCTAAAAAACTAAGTGACATAATCCAACATTCATTTAATTGAGCTCAAAGAATGTGACTATTTATTTGATAAAATATAAATGTTTTCCTATAAAGTTTAAATTTATTCCATTTAAAGAATATTTAGTTATATGATCTTCTACACTATTGTTTAAGATATTTTAGCGACCACTTCACTATTTAATGAATTTTAACATTCTATGGGGGAAGTGTTTTCTATATTCTCAGTATTTCATTTAACACTAACATTTTATATATCCATGATATGTCTCATTTAATCTTGATTGTAGATTAAAGATATTTAAAAGTATTTCAATTTACATAATTTAGATTCATTATTCAACTCCTTTATTTAATTATAAATAATGTTTGTCTAAGTATTATAAGTTATTATTCTAAAAAAATAGTTGATAACATTTTTAAATGCCTACACTTCATTGGTACTTTGGAATAGAACTCAAAATCATAAATATTTTCCAATAAAATAAATTTAATTTGCAAAAAATAATGAAATATTTAGAATTAGAATAATTTATAATGTCTAATAATGTAAAATTATTTTTAGTAAAATTAAAAGTGAAAATAGTAATAATTATGTACCACAATTAAGGTAAAACATTAATACAATGGATTAAACTAAAACAAGAAGGGTTAAAATTACCCAAATACATTTATAATACCCATTGGATGGCCATATTTCGTCCTATACTCTTCCTGATTCGTAAATGACCCATTGATGAGGATTGATTCATGATAACAATTTGAGTATGATTGAATCTTTTCAAATAATTACGATTGTTCCACTCGCCTAACTTATAAAATATCAACCCTATCCTTTATTCATCACTCATTCAACCTATATTTTGGCCAATATATACCTAGATAATGTTACAAAATTCCTCCCCTTATCCAAGAACCTATATTTTGTGGATCAATCTAAACAAGGAATGCCTTTTGTGAAAACCAAATGATGTTTCCCAATGAAGAGGTAACATTCTCCAATAAGCATTTTAATTTTATTTATCCTACCACTAACATAAATAATGATTAAATAATTATTATATAATAACCTTGGAATCATCCATATACTGAGAATTTAATATTTTAATTTTATAACCAAAATCCTTCTCCTCTTCCATAAAATTGGTTACGTGATTCTTGCTCAAATTTACCCTAGAGAAAAAGGTAAGACAGTCCTTGTAGTTTAGATTGGGTTGTCGAATACTCAGAGACATAAGAAGTAACCTATAGATGTGTACATTCTATGGAATGTTTTTTGCTATGAAGTGGCCAACTTGGGTTGATTTTAGATGGGGTTAAAAGAAATCTAAGAGTATTAAGTGAATTCAATTTAAAAGAATGAGTTGATACTAGGTTATCGCTCGGGGTGGATTGGACGTATTGTGTTTTTAATGATTTCAATTTCTTATATTTGAGATGGGTTCATTTAAGAGGATAAAACAACATCATCACTTACTGGTTTAATGCATACACCCTTTAATACTAATCACCTATACACTTGAAGAATCAATGTTTGGATCACTTCAAGGTAAAGGTTCGTATTAACAATTGAAGTGTGTGGCCTTAAATTCAACAAGGACGATGGAGTTTAAAAATTATCAAATAAAAATCTCAATTAAAGAAGTGATTATACATTAACGAGGTGATAAATAACATCTAATACAGCCCCTTTATACTCCATTGGATCAACCCATAAGTGGGTTATCCCTCCATTGATCCCATGGTTTCAATGGAAGCGGAAAGTAGACTCATGAGGGAGAAAATGGAGAAGTAAAGAAAACAACAAAAATAAAATGATCACTCCACCGTTGTGTGAATAATTTCACAAGGTTTGGTGTGAATAAATTCACACCTTGATCAAATGGTATTAAAGTGATATTAAGATCAACATAATTAGAGTATAAGAAGATCTTTTATTAAGAAACTAAAGTGAATTGAACGACTTACATGTGAAAGACAAATATGAGACAACAAAATTGCAGCATAACATTACAATTGAACAAAGCACCAAAGATTCTCCAATACTCCAACACAACTGCCTTAAATAGGTATTTCTGAGACCTTGGTTCAAGTATACAATAGTCCAAGTATCCTCAATTAATTTTGGTAGGCCATAGGTGGGTGTAAAGTAAGGGAGAGTTTATTTTTCTACCCTTGAACCGAGGTGGAAGCCAGATTTCCTTCACAGAACAGACACGCTTGTAAGTCCTTCTATATGGCCGAATAAGAGTGTTCCATAGAATATTACAATGGAACTACGGATGTCTTCTATCTGTCTGTAAGTTTTGGGAGCATTTGGAGTTGTGGATTCCGAGATATGATCATATTACTGGGATTTGTTTCTAGGACACAGAATCTGGCCAAGAATTTTATCTCTATCTTGGTCCGCCTAAATGGACACCATGGAGGCCGAATTATCATTGGATCCTGAAGTGTTATTTCTTCCTATACATGTCTTCTAGCATCCCACGAAATGTGGGATTAATGGGGCCTTTATGTTGGGCCCCACAGTCTTATCAGTGGGATGGTGTCCAATATGCCTTCTCCAGAATTGCTTCCTTTCATTTCCAAATATCTCCATCATCCTCCATGAATTCTCCATTGATCCATGAATCAAACGGGTTCATATTTAATTGTAGATAAATTTCCAAAAATATAAAATTAATATAAGTATAATTAGATTCCTTAAAATCAGATTAATCATTGGGTACATTAAATGATGTTAAACAATGTACCACATAATAGTGCATTTTAAGAAGGTATTACAATCATAATGTGAAATGATGTTCAAAGTGTAAAATGAAATACAATGGTGTTTATGAATAAAAAAGAAAATGAATATTATGTATATTAACAATGAATATTAGCCTCATTTAGTGGCTAATCATTACGCTATCATCATTCATGTGTACTGCAGAATACAACCTCACGAACATATTTCATCTATGTTTTTCATTAACACCTCTAAAGTATTGGTATAATGATGGATATATATATATATATATATATATGTTTTTTTAACATAATTTTACCTCTATAATAATTATAACATGTGTAGTTTTTACCTTTCTATTTTTCAAGGTATATGATAACATCGCTCATGCGTACTGTGGATTACCTCCTTGTGAAGTGATACAATTCATTTTTAATTAAATGTTACATAGAATGTCAAAAGGGTGAATATCCTTAATATATGTGATATAAATGACATAAGAATGATATTAATGACATATTTTTCATTATTAAAAGATAATATATCTTTCCACTTTCACACCTTTTTACTCACTAACAATTGATAATGTCGTTCATGGACGTGTGGAATACCTCCTCCATGAATGGATGTGATTCTATTTTTCATCACCACATAACAAAAATATATATACAAGAATAAAAAATTAAATAATATATTATATATGATATTATTATAATTATATAAATTTAAAATCTTACTTAACTTCTTTGTATAATGATTTTTGAGAAATGGAAACCTTACTCATGCAAACATATGGCATTCGGTCTCCATGATCATAATATTAGTTAAATTTTCCTTCGAATATTTCATTATTAGTCAAAAACATATAATTGATTTATAAATATGATATATATTTCCTGATTATTATTCTAGATATGATAATATAATTATCTATTTGATCATTATCTACCTACCAAATTCATTTTTGACATATAAGCCAAATATTGTCAAAACAATTAGACAAAAATCTAATTGACTAAGTCATCATAAATAACATGGTAATAAGAGAAATAAAATATATGATAAATATTATATGTTTTGTTAAATAATTTAATAATTTACAAAATTTATTATTCAAGATGATAAGGAATAAATGTGATGAATCTGACACAAGGTATGGGTTCTCTCGTCTCACTTTTATTTCTGTGCGACATATTCCATAATCAATACTTATTTTTTTGGTCTATATGATACCAATTATAGTATTATTTTATTATTAACCCTAAAATTTTTTGGACTTACATATCCACTAGAGTATCCCTCTTTCATGGGGTTTATAGTTTCAATTAAACCAAATATATAAGGGATGGTTTTCTCAATTTTATGTTGTTGAGATGTATGTTATATTATGAACCTATATTGTTTTATGAGTCATATATGATACCCCTATGAGATGTTATATCATTAATCTTTTTATTTTTTGGATATTATAATATTCATTTTATTTTTTTTATTTATTAGGATTATGATTAAAATTTAGCAATGTGGTATGAGTAATTTGTTGTAATCTAATCCTTTATTGGGATTTTTAGGTTTATGATTCAAATGATGAGATAATATAATCCATATCTCATGAAAGTGTTTAATTTTTTTACCCTCTTTTTATTCACATTATTTAAAATTAATAGTACCATTTTCCACTAAATGATACTTAAAATAACTTCAAAATATTTTCTTATGGGTATCCGAATTAATTTCACTCTTTAGTCAGAAATGCATTTTATTATATAATGATGTTTTCTAAAAACAAGTCAATTTCTTATTACACTACTTTGATTTTTAAAAATATAATTTTAACTGTGTTTTCTTTTTTAATAATATGTTTTAAAGGTGTATTAATATGTTTTTAATAATAATTCTGATTTATCTTTTAACAAAAATGTGAATGGAAACTTCTTGTAGTTTATTGAACAAGTTTCGTTTTAACCTTTTTATAGTGAAAAATGAATATTCATTTTATCATATATATAATGTATGATATTATCCTTTTTCATCAAAAACATTACACTGAATATTTCTTTTCATGATTAAAAAGTTTTTTTTTAAAGATAATTTTTTCCTAATAATAAAACAAATTAGTTTCAAAATATAGTTTTAAAATAAAATAATTTTCAAAATGTTTTATTTTAAAAAAATATAAAAAGAAGTGATATTTTACTAAATAAATATTTTAAATAATTTTTAATTTTTCCATTATATTTTTCCATTTTTGGTTTCCAAGAAAACATTTTTGACAATTTTGTTTTAATTTATTTGTTTTTAAAAGTTATTTTCAAAAGGAAAAGATTATTTTATTCCAAAACATGAATGGTATTTTAACGGTATTTACAATAGTTATCATCAAAAAACTATGTTGTTACTTTTGTTTCATTGGGATTGTTTTATAATGACTCCACAATCATTTTCTTTTCTAGATGGATTATGATTATTTCATATAGAATGATATTGAACCCAATTTTTTTCCATGTTTTATTTTTGTTTAAAATAGATTTCTATGGAACCCATTTAATTCCCATGGTATAATCATGTTTCAAAGATATTTAGATGATATTTGTTTCATGGGTTAGTATGGTTATAAAATTTAATTTCCATTTATATGGGTTTTATGATGAATTATCTATGTATATTACTCATGTTGTGTTTATTGGGAAATATATAATATTAGTGAACCTAGATTAGGCCAAGTGAGCCCGTTATAGCTTATATGATTAGTAACCATATATTTCACTCCACTACATTGGGTAAAGGTTATAATCTATTGAAAATTATATTGAATTACTTATATTTGTTTATTTCACTTTTAAGGGATATATATGGGTTTTTTTATGTGTTTTGTAAAGCTTATATCCCACGATACTTACACGTTTTATCTATTCACACTATTAGTTTTTTGATGCTTCCTCTAATAATAATTAATAACATATGGTACAAGATTTTTTGGTCTCATGAACCTTTCCTTTGTTAATTCTTTATGCAATGTCTTGATGTGTGGTGATCCATGTATTGATTGGTGAGAATATTCTCATTTTATACTCATTCACATTGATTATTTCATAATACCATTTTACTATTATTAATATATCTAATGAAATTTAATTGTTAATTCTTAAATTTTCTCATAAAGATCATTTCAGCTCACCCTTCTTTTATTTTATTTTCCCCATGTTATAATGAATTTTGTTGAATGAATTATTCCAAATATGGATTTTATAAAGATGATGATTACATAATGTAAAAAAACCTTTGTTAAGTGGTAGAAATCCCCTATTTAAAGACATGGGTACTGTTTATATTAGGGTTTTTCCTAATTATATAAAATACTAAACTAAAATTGTCCTTAAAAATTAATGTGAACAAAATTTCCTTTTTGAGTTTGTAACGATAGGATATAATAGGAATTGGGTCACATTTATTTGTATCAAAGCTATAAATGTAATGTTTTCGAATTTGTCACTGGATCCTAGAGTATCGGTTCAATGTTGTTATAGTCAGTATCTGTGGAGAGGTTCAGATAACATTTAATATTATATTTTTGTGAGTGGGTTTTTCATAATAGTTATGGATACCACCATAGGTATGTAATATTAAGGTTTATACTACCTTAAAATTCTTAAAACCACAATTTTAGGGTTTGATGTAGTAAAATATTTTTATTTAATTAATGATATTTAGGGAGGTGTTTTTTGGTTCAAGGTATTTTGACCCCTAGTATCAACATGAAGTGTAATTTAGAGTGGAATTATTTTCTAATGTTTAAATAAATAATGTTCCAAACGGAGGTGGCATGACAAGCAATTATTTTTGGTAAGGTTGTGAGGCTTGAACACCGAAACAAAGGTCAACAACAGTGTAGATCCAACCCACGTAATAAATGAAGTCATGGATAGTATGACATTTTCTATGTAATGATTTTTTTTATTTCTGAATAATATAGGATTTTGTTTGAGGAATAACTATTGATTTACTAGGGAGGAATACATGATTAAATCCTCCTAATCATTGGATTTCAAACTTTTCCTATAAATTTTTTATGAATTTTAATGATAGTTATTTATGGAATGATTTTGTTTTCAATTTGGGTATTACATTAGAAATTTGAAGATTAATGTTTGAAGGTACATTTTTTTGGGAAAAATCTTACTACGTACTAACCATTTTCATTTTTCTTAATTTCTAATGATCGGAGGTGTAACGCCCCAACCCTAGTTACCCAAGTTTAGTGCATAATTGTAACACTTTGGAATGATTACTAAGAATAAAGTCCCAAATGACCGATCAGTTTAGCAGTCTTTGGAAAATAGATTGCATACACGAACATTACATTATAATTTCTAACATAAAACAAAGCATAAATAATCCTTTGAGAATGCCATTATTCCATTATCTTAAACATGCATATAAATCATAATATTCTTTTTGTCATCCTTGGAAAATAAAACATAAGAAACGGGTGAGCTCATATTCTTAGTAAGGATAAACAATATAGGGGAATCTATCATAAATAATCATAAACATTTATGTCAAGGTATAAAATTAAATCAAAATACCTTTAAAAATAAACATCAGCATAATATGGAAAAGATAAATAAAATAATTCAATTTACTTATTCAAATGGAAATTCTACTTTTCAAATAATCACATGTAACATTAATAATGATTTTTATAATTATAGATTTCATAATGTCGGACTTCTTAACCACAAAGTCAAGGCCTCATACCATGACCCTAAATATAAATTTTTTCGAGGCTTTTTTGAAAGACAATAGTTTGCCTTGTGAGACATACCGATGCTTCAGGAGCTATACCAGGCTCCACCCGTCACTTACTAAGTTTAATGCATTCCTTATATGAAAATGTTGAAACATAACATAAACATTCATTTTAAAACTAGCATACAAAATGCCAATATTTTAACCATAAACCATGAATGGTCTAAAAATAGAACATCCATAACAAATCATATTGTAACACATTCAGTACAATATTTTAATATTATTATAATAAATCATCCTCAATCAAGACTAATATCCAGTAATGGATGCTGACATAGTTTAAAATGATTAGTAAAACTCTTTGACAGAAATATCCTTTTGTGAAATAATTTGAAAGTCATAAATTTATAGAGGTAGTCATTTAAAAGAGATTTTGGAATAAATGTTTCCCATACCTCTATGATACTTTTGACAGAAATTTATAATTTAAAACAATCATGTCTATCTAAATGAATCCATAAAATCATTTTTTTAAACACAGACATTAACTAAAAATATTTAGAAAAATATGTCAATAAAATATTTAAAATACTGATCTTGATTAAGAATAACTTTAATAAAGCCTTGAAATATTGCTTTTCAAATTTTTTTATGAAATGTGGTCATGGATGATATAAATGTTTTAGTAAATACTTATAAATAAACAACCTCAGATAATAATGTGATTTAGGAATTAACCCTTACCTTGTATATTCCTTTGGTCGAGGGTATGTTTAAACTCTTGTATACTAAAAATAGTATTTTATTAATATATTATATAACAAGATTAATATTTAATATTTCATAAATGATTCATTTATGTCTTTATACTGCCCATTTAAAAATAATTTCTATATTAAAATAACATTTTGGGTAATAATCAATTTCTTTATCGGATGTGTTTTAACTTGTTATTCTTGATCATATAACTTTTATCATGATTTAATTGAATCCAAAATATAGAAAATTATTTATGTATCATATATATTCATTATATAAATATGTATAATATATAGATATATGAAATGAAAAACACTTTTATGGAGATGGTAGGTCATACGTACATATAAACGTCGTTTCTGTTTTCATATCATATTGAACAGAAGTAAGTGAATAAGATATATGTAAATATGTTTATATATAGTAGAATTATTATTTCATATATTAAATTTATTAATAATATATATATTTATAATAATCGTTGAATGGTGAATGTGAAAATTAATCGCATCGCGTCATGGAGACGATAAGCCATATATATGCACGAAACAAAGATATCATTCTATTGATGGTGAAATAATACATAGTTGGATGGTATATTATAAATAAATAATAATTATCCTTTTATATTTATTTTTTACATCAATTATAATCATTAGTATTCCCATCCAAATAATTAAGAGTTTAGTAACAAACTATAGCATGACGTGGAGACGGTAAGCTGTAAGTATGCACGTATGGTGAATTTTTAATTAATAGGATGGATAGACTAATTAATATTATTGTACCATATTTATAATAACATCTCTGTATGTATAAGTTACTAGAGATATTATTTTATAATGGAGTAAATGAAAAAAGACTAAGTGGAAGAAGAAAATTACACTGAAATAAGTGATAAAATAATTACCTCTTCTTTGGGTGTTTCATTTTGATTTGAAAAAAAGGGCCCCATAGGTTGTCTTTATGATCAAATTAATGACTATAGGTCGAAGTGATGGTAGTTGGGAGGATATTTGGAAAGTGTTTGGCTGATCCAAATGGCTTTGGCGATGTGAAATTAAGAGAATGGGAAGTACCCTTTTATAAGAGAGGTGAATGTCAATTTAGGAAATGCTAGAATTATTAATTAATTATAAAGTCATTTTATGTTTCTAATGGCTCCAAATATATTTATATCTAGGTTAAGGTGGTTAGGGGTCTCAATATTCTCAACCAATAGGTTTTAGACAGGTTTAGGTAACCAACCTTTTCTTTTATATTTAACTCTTAGTAAAATAGTTTAACTTTTACCATGACTTCAGTCATTATTATAACAGATTGTTAATAATAAAACTATAAAAATGAAAGAGAACCATAGTTGGTTCTTTAATGACATATCTATAATTATATAAGTTCTTTGTCTGATCCTTATATTTTTAGGAATATTATATCATTTAATAAAATAGTATTTGTTTTAAAAACTCATTTATGTCAATTTTGAGACTATTTAGTATTTTGTTTTTGTGAAAGTCAAAAAAAACTTGATTACTTCAAAACAAATTCATTAAATCAACACTAACATGGAATATTATCCTATAAAATAGGTTGATGGCATATAAAGTCTCAATTTACTTTTATTTTGATATTTATAATATCAATTATTTTAGTGTTTTAATAATAACGTAATTACATAATCATCGTTGTGTCATAACTAAATTTTATTATTTAATGTCTAAAATTTATTAATAAAATATCATGATGTAGAAAATCATTTTATATTTTTAATTAATATTTTTAGTCGAATTTTTCATATGTATAGTTGTATATTAAAAATGTTTTAGTAATTAAATTTTAAATTTAACACTTTTAACTCTTAAAATAAAAAAATAATAAATGTCCTACTCTAAAAAAAGTGTATAAAAAGGATTATATTTTATTCATATGTTTGATATTGGTCTAAATAGACTCATCCAATAGAATTAGTAAATGTGTTAGTGTAATTATAATATCATTTTACCTTTAATTACCCTATTTACTTTTAACCGTGGAAAATGAAATTCAGAAGTTACTATTCTCCAATAATTATTTTCATCCTATTAAACCACATTTTACATACTTATGATAATCCTATTTCTTAGATTTTTTAAATTTAATTCACAGAAGCGGTAAAATTATGTTTTATGGAAATTTTCAAATGTGCCTAATAGGTGGGTAAAAGATGATAAAAAGTTTAATAAGATTTTATATATCTAATCTAATTATAAAATGACTCCAAAAAATTACATTGTAAAAATATAGATATTATTTTCTATTTAAATGTTAAAATAAATTTTTTATTTAAAAATAATTATTTTAATTAAAAATTTGGTTTTTATCTACAACGCATTGTTTTTTATTATTCATCAAAAAATTAATGTTTTCATAAATACACCAAAAATACAAACAAAGATAATTTTGATATTCCAAATTCAAAAATGATGTCTAATTTATAAATTCAAAACATATAAATTGCATTAATTAATTTTAAATTAATTCCCATTATCAAAACCAGAAAATTGGTTTTTAATAAGCAAAAACTGTCAAAAGATTAACATGTGTTTATGTCCAGTTTAAATGTGAAACAACATACAACGACCTAAATTATATAATATTATATAATAATATAATCTAATTATACTTTAAAACCACTCAAATTTATAATTTAACTCTTTAAATTATTTTGATTAAAAATTTGTTTTCTATTAAAATTTAGTATTTTTCATTATTCATCAAAATATGAAAGTCATATAAAAAACACCAAAAATTTATCCAACCTAAATTTTGATGACCCGATTCTAAATAAGAAGTTTATTTTGTCAAATTTAATATATAAAATTTTTAAATATTGTATTTAAAAAGGGTTGGAAATTGAAAGGTTGTAAAATTGTAATTTTTTTTAAAAAACTTCTTTTATCTGAAACATTGAATTTTTTCTTATATTATCTCTAAAAAACAGAAAATGTGGATGTTAAAATTATATGGAGTATATAAAATTAGAAATTTAGTTAATAATATTCAAAAACGCTATTTTTAACAGCTTATTTGTTAAGTTGTGGTGCGCTCGAACTCGGTGTTGCGTATGGCACAATCTATTGAATTATTTTAAAGATATAACGTATTATGAAATCCCAGGGTGTTAAATTAACCCCTCCTTCAATAAACTACATCCTCAAAATTTAAAATTGTTCATCAAAAATAAATGGTTGAAAGTAGAAAATTATTTTTTGGAAAACCCTCATCAAAAATAGGGTTACTAAAATTTAGTCTAAATAAGTGGGAAGGGTAAATGAAAAAAGTCACCATAAAATTAGGGATTGGAATAGGAGAACATTGGTGGAAATTATAGACATACAATTAGAGTAAAAAAGTAAATATTTATAGGGAGTGATTGAGGTCATCAATAACAAACAAGTGGATGATAAGGGGAAAAATTGAGTGCCTCATAGCCATAAATCTATAATGATTTTAAATATCATCAGTTCCACAAAACATAAGGTATTAGGATAACACATTTTTTTAGATACTTTATTTTTTTGAAGAGGAGGGATTAATTTACAATCAAGATAAGAACTCAAGAAAACATACTTGATTTCATTACCTATAATCATCATAATCTCATCATTTTTTTTGTGCTTAGATCTATTTTCACTTCATCCCTTGCACAAGGAAATGAATGTTCAAAAACTATTTTTTTCCTTAATCACATTTGATAAATCATAAGCTCCACAAGAATTTCCTTAATCCTGTAAATGTTTTCTGAAAAATAAAAGGTTACGCCAATGTATTCAATTAATCATACATTAACTGAAAACAAAATATCATCTGTTCAACTTACTTAATTCCAACCTTTAGACTAATCCAAAATACATGTGTCCAAAAAAACAGTCCCAAAAATTTATAAGTAAGGTCAACAAAACATAATGAAGATATCTTTTATCAAATAACAACATATGAATACCTTTATTATGCATTCTATTAAAACAAGGTAACAACTTGAATTACCATAAAACCTTATTGAACAAATTCATGCTCCCTTATTCATTATTGAATATTGTATATACTCTTTAAATATATAAATGTTGAAAACTCCAACAATGATGGAATATAAAAACCATCAATTAGTTCTAAGGTAGTCAATAATATCCAGAAAACATTATCTATATTAATTATCTCTTATTCCAAAATCACTACCTCAATATCAGGACCATATTAAGGTTTATCTTTCTATCAACCATATATTTTCCAAAAACTCTATCCATTTATTGAGTGACTTTTCTTGGGACCACCCAATATTAAATCCTTAATTAAATAGCACTATAGTACAATCCTTATTTATTTCAATAATTCACATAACCAGTACATCATTCATACAACACTCAAATGACAAAATTCCTTAATAAAAACATAATAAAACTAGTCATTTTTCTTCATCTGTGGTAGATTCATAACTTTATTATTATCCAAAAGCATCATTTGGGGAATACTCTGATGATTTGAACATTGATTCGTGTAGTGTCCCAACAACTAAGAGATGAATCATTGTATATTTGAATCCTTTTTCATACCCTTACAATCATGAACATGGTGTCCTTTTTCTCCACACATATAACAAGCTCCCATTCCCTTCGAGCATTTAACAAGGTGATTCTTTCCACATTTATCACATGTGGGAAAATCCTTCTTTTCATTCTTCCCTTTTTCCATCATTCTCTCTTACATCATCTTCTTCTCTAGAATCCTTTCAAACCCATTGGACTTAGATAATTCTATAATTATCTTATTAACACATGATATTATTTCATCATATGATGATGATACATTGGAGGCTATTTCCCTTCTAAATGTTTGCTTTAGACCATGAAAGATATGATTCTTCTCACTCTTTGGATCATGTGTATTCTTGTTATTCTCATTCATTCTACTACGCGACATTTCTAAATGATGACATACACTGGGATAGATCATATCATAATGAATAATCCAAAAACTATAAAAATTATCAACATAAATTGAATATTTCCACATATCAAGTCTAATCATCATAAAAATTGTTTCCTTGCTAGCATATTTACACATTAATCCCTTATAATGGTTTTTAAAGAAAATGTGGATTTTTCTAAGCATATCCTCTAAGAGTGTCATAACCAGAAGTTCAGCAAGGCCCGTCGGTGTGAACCTATTCCAGTTTGAGTCTATCTCAAAGTAGTGTTTTTGGGTTTTACCCCTAGATACATATGTTCCAGAGTCGCATCTACCTAATCGTATCCATAAAGGGATGTATTAATTGTAAAATTCAGAAAATCTCTACATTACCCAAATTCTAGGAAGTTATTATATACTAATCCTCAATGTTTATCTTAGGTTAATGTTCTTTAATCAGAGTTTTTATAAATCTATTTTCTAATGTTTTTAGTAAACTTCCTATAATACCAATTTTAATTCCCTAAACCCAGTTACCCAGAGTTAGTGAATTTTTTAATACAATGGAATGATTATAAGAAATCAAGTCCCGAAGAACAGACCAGTTTAGTAGTCTTGGAAAATTTATTACATACATGAACATTACATTACAATTTCTAACATAAAACATAGCATCAATAATCCTTTGAAACGTCATTATTACATTTTCATAAAACGACATATAATTTTTAATATACTTCTGGGCATCTTGGGAAAATATAATCTAAGAAAGGGGTGACCTTATATTCTCTATAAGGATAAAAAATATAGAGAAATATGTCATAAATAATCGTAATCTTTTATGGCAGGGTATAAAATTGAATCATAATCCCATGAAACGTAAACTTCATCATAATTTTGAAAATATTAATAAACTAATGACATTTACTTATTAACATGGATATTCTACTAGTCGAATAATCACATGTAACATTAATTACTAATTTTATAATGACGTAATGCATAATTTTTGACATCTTAACCATAGATTCAAGGCCCCATGCCAAGACTGTAACTATAAAATTTGTCAAGGCCCTATTCCAAGACACTAGTTTTCTTCATGAGACCTACTGATGCATCGAGGAGCAATAGTAGGCTCCACCCATCACTTACAAAGTCCAATGAATTCATCATATGAACATGTTGAAACATTACATAAACATTCATATTAAAACTAGCATAATAAATGTCAATACATTAAACATAAACTATGAATGGTATAAAGATATCACATCAACAACTAATGATAGTGTAACTGAATCAATACAATATGGATGATAGTATAATAAAAAACAACCACAACCAAGAATAATATCCAGTAATGGATGTTGACATGGTTGAAAATAATCAGTAAAACTATTTGAGAGAAATTCCATTTTGGTGAAATCATTTAAAAGTCACAAATTTATAAAGGAAGACTTCTAAAAGTGATTTCTAAATCAAAGTGTCCCATAAAACTTTGAAACATTTAAAAGAAATTGACATTTTAAAACAATCATGTCTATATAAATAAATCCTTAAATCATTTTTCATACATAGACATAAATTAAAAATATTTACAAAAATAAATCATTAAAAACATTAAAATACTGATATCGATAAATATTTCCTTCCACCAAACCATAAGATATTCCTTTTGAAAATAAATTATGAAACATGGACATGGATGATAAAAATTCCCCAGAAAATAATTTCATATAAATAATCTCAGATAATAATGAGATTGAGGAATTAACCCTTACCTTGCACATTCCTTGGGTCGATGTTACATTTAAACTCATGTATAATGACCATAGTATATTATTAATATGTACCAGGATCATGTTAATATTTATGATATCATACTTGATTCATTTAATACTTTATACTAACCATTTAATAATAATTTATAAGTTAAAATAACATTTCGAGTAAAAAACGCTTTCTTTATCGTACATGTTTTAACTTGTTATTCTTGATTGTATCACTTATATCATGATTTTATTAATTTCAGAATATAGAATATTATTTATGTATCATATATATTCAGGATATAAATATGTATAATAGGTAGATATAATAATTTGAAAACACCGTTTATGGAGATGGTAGGTCGTACGTACGCATAAATTCCATTTCTGTTTTTATATCGGAATAAACGGAATTAATTTAATGAAATATATGTAAATATATATATATATAGTAGATTTATTATGTCATATATTACATACTTATTAATAATATTTTTTTATAATCATCATTGAATGGTGAACGTGGAAATGAATCTCATCGCATCGTGGAGACGGTAAGTCGTACGTACGCATGAGCGACGGTATCATTTTATTGATGGTGAAATCATAAGTATTTGGATGATATATTATATATAGAAAGTAACTAACATGGTATATTTATTTTTTACATAAATTATACTCATCATTATACACATCCAAATAATGATGTGTTGAATAACAAACTACACCACAACATAGCGACGGTAAGCCGTACATACGCACGTATGGTGATTTTTTCATTCATATGATTGATAAAATAATGAATATGGTTATAAAATATTTATAATAACATCTCAGTATGTATATGGTACTGGAGTTATTATTTTATTATGGAAACAAAAAAATAGGAAGTGTAAGAAGAAAATAACTTTGAAAGAGGTGATGAAATAATTACCTCTTCTCAGGTGTTTCCTTTTGATATGAATGAAAGGGATCCTTAGGCTAGAATTGTGATAAAAGTAAGGCCTCTAAGTTGATGTCAGGGTATCTAGGAGGATATTTAAGTTGGATTTGGCCGATCCAATTAACTTTGGAGGTGTAAAATTAAGTGAAGGGGAAGTATTATTTTATAATAGTGGTGACAGTCACTTTAGGAAAAGCTTGAAATATTAATTTATTATAAATTAATTTTCAGTTAATAATGGATCAAATTGGATTTATTTCAATGATAAGGTGGGGATGGGTCTAAATTTTCTCAACCAATAGGTTTTAGTCATGTTTAGTTCACCACAGTAACCATATCTTTTAGATTTAACTCATAGTTAAATAGTTTAACTTTAACCTTGTATTCTTGTATTATTATAATAAATAGTAAATTAACATACAATAAAAATCCAAGAGAACCCTAAGTGGTTAATTAATGATATATCTATCATTATATAAGTCCTTTCGCCAAACCTTGTATTTTTAGTAATATTATATCCTTTAATAAAATAGTATTTGTTTTAGAAACTCAATTATGTCAATTTTGACAAAATTTAGTATTTGGTTTTGTGAAAGTCAACACAAAACTTGATTACTTCAGAAAAAAATACATTAAATCAAACGTAACATGTCATATTCATCTATAAAATATATGTATGGCATCAAAAGTCCCAATTTACATTTATTTTGAGATTTATAGTATCAATTATTTAAATCATTTATCATTAAGCTAATTATGACATCATCATTCGGTCATAAATAAATTTAAATATTTAATGTCTGAAAATTATAAATAAAATTCCATCATGTAGAAATTTATTTTATTTTCTAAATGAATATTTATATTCGAAATTATCATATCTACAACCATATATTAAAAATGTTTTAGTCATTAAAATTTGATATTAACTCTTTTAACTCTTCTTTAAATAAAATAATAATAAATGTCCAAATCTAATCCAAGTCGATCAAAAAGGATCATATTTTATTCCTAAGGATTATTTTGGTTGAAATAAGCATATACAATATAATTATGACATGTGTTAGGGTAATTATAACCTCATCTTTACCTTTAATTACCCTATTTACTTTTAACCGTGGTAAATAAAATTCAAATGTTATTATTCACAAAAAAAATTATTTTCATCCCATTAAAAGACATTATTTACTAATTTCAAAAATTTCTCTTGGATTTTTGAAATTCAATTCACAGAACAATTAAAATTATGTTTTATGAAAATTTGCAAATGTGCCTAGAAGGTGGTTAAAAGACATTAAAAAGGTCAAAAAAATTATATATCTAATCTCATTATAAATAGACTCAATTGAATTACATTAGACTAATATAGATATTATGTATATATTTTTACTTTAAAAAAAATTATTTTAAAAATAATTATTTAAATGAAAAAGTCGGTTTTTATTTAAAACATTGTGTTTTTCAATATTCATAAAACATTTAATGCTTCCAGACATATACCAATAATCCTCCCAAAGATAATTTTGATATTCAAAATTAAAAAATGATGTTTTTTACCAAATTCAAAACATAGAAAGTGTATTATTTAATTTAAAATTAATTCTCATTGTTAAAACCCGGAAGTTGGTTTTTAACAAGTAAAAACTATCAAAATATTGACTTGTGTTTATGTCCAATTTAAATATGAAATTATGTAAAATGACCTAAATTGTATTGAATTATAAAAATATAATTTAATTATACTTTAAAACCACTCAAATGTGTAATATAACACTTTAAATAATTTTGATTAAAAAAATGGTTTTCAATTAAAATTTTAAATTTTTAACTAATCATCAAAATATGAAGGTTATCAAAAACAAAAAACAAAATAACCCAAACTGAATTTTTATGTCATACTTTTAAATAATAAGTTTATTTTGTCAAATGGAATAAATAAATCTATCAAATATTTGATTTAAAAATGGTTCTCCATTGAAAGATGGTAAAATTGCATTTTTTTGAGAAACTCATATTCTACATGAAGAATTGAATTTGTTCTTGTATAATGTCTAAAAAATACATAATATGGATCTTAATGTTATATGGAGTATATAAAATTCAAAATACAGTTAATACTATTCATAACCACTTTTAAATTTATTGTTTTGTATGTTGTGGTGCGCTCGAACTCAGTATTGTGTGAGGTGCAAGCTATTGAATTACATTAAACAGAAAACATATTATGAAATCATGGGGTGTTATAGGTGGAATATCCCATTATGATTTTGGGGATTATTTTTCCTTTAAATGTTAATTTTAGTGCTTTCGGAATGAAAAATACAACTCGAATACATATCGTTTGGAGAAAAAAAAGATTGTAGTGAAAATTGGATAAGAGATAAAATTATAGTCATAAAGTATGTATATTGTCATATTTTCTTATTCTAGATGGTATGAAAATTCCTCAACTATAATAAAATGATCTTGAAACAAAAATATTATCCTAATACCTTCATTTCCAGTGAATCAATGGCATTTTCAATGATCACACATTTATGGTTTTGAGGCCCTTATAATTCTATTGATCATTCACATTCATGTGTTCAATTACCTATATCAATGTATAAAATTACTTACGCTTTTCTTCCATGGTTATATCTTTACACTACACCAATGTTTTACTATTTATAAATCATGATCTCTAATATTCCAAACAACCCCCATATTTCCCTTTTATAATTTTTAAAATGATGTTTTGATAAAAGTGTTAATGATTTGGGCTAATAAAAAATATATTTTCAAGTATTCAATAATTTATTATTGAGAAAAAGTTAAAATTGAGATGATGTAATTTATTAAACATGGAAAGGTTATAACACCCTGAGACATTAAAAGAATAAAGTTATGTTTGATTACATAAACGACTGACAACACAAAATTTTTATGAGAATGTAACTCATCTTTCCGTCTAAATATACTTATTGTTCAATTAATTTATTATATTTGATGTATTATGGTACATAAAACCCCTATATATTTTTTGGTGGGGTACTCAACACACACAACCAAGCTAAAATGAACAATGATATACATAACTTTTATAAAATACCCGTCAAATTTTAGGGTAAAGATATAATTAAAAACATTATGAAAGATATATATATTTCATTGTCAACATAAACTGTTGATAAACATTTAGTAAATAATAAATCAATTAAATATCATATACAAGTGGCTTCACATTTCATTTCTATTTAACACACATTCATTTCATTATTTAGCATCAACCACCATTGATCACATAAACCATCATTATATTCTATTAACTACTTCGATCACATTAACCAACCAAACCAATATATCCAGACATTCATAAACAATCATTTAATTATCCCACCACTACTCGTGCATCTAGCACATAACAACCACCTTTGAAAACAGAAAAACATGTCGTCACCATGACACCCCAAAAGCATGGCCAAACAAAAATCACATTGATGTAACCCATGAACAACCAATAAAAACGTACCCTATACACCCCACTTGAACTACAAATCAAACTATACCTACACTACCACACATACATGGCCTAACAATCCGTACCCTCACTACCCTACAAGATGAGCCAGAGAACCATTTTCCCTACCAGCCCCAGCCACAAACATTATAGAATATCAAGATCATTTTTCATATTTACAAAGGGGATTTAATTTATTACACTCTAATTCATTGGGGTATTATCACACAAACCAATATCTAGGGAAAACCATTACATAATCAAATTATAAATTTTTAACTAATTTATATTTATGGTGATATCAATAAATTCATAAAAAAGGGTTCCACAACACCTGTCAAACTGCCCAAAAAAAACCACCAATTTGAGTAATTTTTAGTTGGGTTTTTAGCATGTACATTCCATCACATAAAAATAAAAGTAAAGTTGTAAAACAGGTGAACAAACCCATTTACACTTCAATTTCAACTTAACCAATTTTTTTATCTATACTTAATCCAACACAACCATTTATCATAGGTAAATTGGAAGAAAATGCCTATTGTAAGATTAACAATAAGGAAAAACAAGGGAAATCCTACCTCAAATATGATTTCCATCATGCCGTGCACTACAAGGCTAAGAATAAACCACCCCAAATCCACAAAGGCACCATAACAAGCAGCAAATAAACCTACACCACACCCATGTGTAAACAAATGCAACCCAAACATACCTAAAAGCATGAAAACACCCCCACATCAGATCCCGAGGAGAAGGATATTAGAAAATGGGTGATAAGGATAAGATAACTCACCAAGAATCAACCATAGATCACCAAAGAACATCCACTAGTATCAACAGATCAAATAGGGGGGAATAAGGCTTGAAGAACACCTTGGGATTCTTAGGGTTCAGCCAAAATGATAGGAACAAGAAAGCATGAATGAATGAATAAATTTTCAACCAATATTGTATTTAAAAAACTGAATATGATTAGGGTTTTACCTGATGTGTAATACCCTTTCATGTTATCTAATACTCAGGGTTCTATATCGACTGAAAAATGAGTTGCCTATTCATTTTGTTATTTATTTTTTATCCATAAAATATTACACATTGTGAAACACTATCTCTTATAAAGTAAAATGTATACACATAGTAAGAAAATATAGAAAATTGAGGAAACTAACTTTCACATCATGTAATCCAACTACTAGATGTTTAATCTCCCTACTTCTAGACTTTTGCAACCAAACATCTTGCGACTCTCTCTGAGCTGTATTTAAACACATCCATCAACCAAAATATTAAATTTCAGAGACTAGTAAGAAAAAAACATTAAATGGATATACCATATAATACGTATAATAAATTATTTATCAATTTTGGTGGAAATTATCTTTATTCCGAGGTCCCAATATTGAATAGTTTTGGGTACTTACATAAATGACACACCCTCTCAATTATAAAAGGGACCCTCATATCATCTGTTATTAATATTTAAAAATTACATTGGTTTAGTAATTTCTGAACCAAATGCCTAACTTAATCCTATCCCAATATCCTAGAGCACTTGGATTTATTATATAAATCTCCGTGGAAGGATATTTTTGCAAGATTAAAGAGATTTTCCAAATAAGAAGTATTTTTTATAACCATGTGTTCTTGTTTTATTACCACCTACACCTCATTAAACTATTATTAAACTATCATAATATTAAAACATATATATCTCCCATATAATATGACTTTAATATGTTAATTTTATAACAAAAATAAATTTCACCTTTTATTTAATGGGAAATGAAACCATTGTTCATGTGTATAGCGGAATAACGCCTCACGAACTGATAGAATTAGTTTTCCATAATCACATCTCATGGATGTCTATAATGAAGTATTTAATATATATATATATATATATATATAATATTAATGAAATATTTATCGTTATGTTAAACTAATTTTTAATTTATCTTCTTACCATTCTATTCATTGAAAAATGATAACATTTTTTGTATGTATATGAGAATTACCACATCCATGATGTGATGTCATTCGTTTTAAACTAAAAAATCATACAAATGATTCATATAAGTATATCTAAATAAATAAAATTTAATTTATTATATAATTATCATTATTGAAATTTTAAATAACCCTTAACTTCTTTCCATCATGACAGTTGAAAATTAGAAATGTTACTCTTTAGTACGTACGGTCTTCCATCTCATAGATTATAACATAGTTAATTTTTCATAACCATCATTAAATATTGGGATTAAAATAATAACATATTCATAAAAATTGTAATAATTTCATTATTATTATTTTGGATATATGACCGATAGAATCCTAAAATTCATAATGATCTTAACATATGCTAAAAAATATGGTAATATCTAATCAAAGAATATGACTATTAAATGTATTCCCATCATATGAATAACGAAAATTTGAAGTTTCTATTTCTAGAAAGTATATTAAAACAATATTGATGATGATAATTGATATGGACCAAATTTTATTAGACATGTAAAGGATATAAATGAGAGAAATGATGGAATAAACATCATTATTCAGTTCTCAAATTTCTTTATTAACAATAAATTCTAGAGAAGATAAATGATTATCCCAAATCTTTTTTTGTAAATCCAAAGGATGGTGAATGTTTATGAATAGTAAAATCATTATAGTTTATAATTTATGAAGAATTAGTTTTAGGATTTTTCTTTATGACTATGTTTGTTATAAAATTCAATGATAAAGAAGGAAAATTATAATCGTACACATATATCAACATTATACATCCACCCTGTGTGAATGAAGATGTATTGGGATATCCAAGAGAACTATATGATGGGAAACATGAAGAAAGAGATCACAGGATATAAAACAATGAGTCAGGTATGTCAGCAAGTGAATGTTGAAAGGAAAGGCATAATATAATACTAAAACTATTACCCTCACTGGCATGGAAATTGGAAAACATCACCATGAACATTGTCACTAGTCTTACAAAAATATCAAGGGGAATCAATTCCACATTGGTTATGGTGGATTGCCTTATAAATATAGGTAAGATATTTACAATTCGAGAGCACTTCTCACTTAATCAACTTTCCAAAATATATAACCAAAATATGGTGAGGTTTCATAAAACTCAACACTCAATTGTATCCAACCAAGAACCACATTTACCTACATGTTCTAGATAACACACTTACATGATCTCAAACACTATGTTGAACTTTAATATGGCTTATTATGAAACCAAGGATATTAACCATTGGAAATAGATTTTAATTTGATTTTTTTTCAATCTAAATTGGTATGATCAATGATTTCACATGCCAAGTGATCTTATGGTGAATTTGTATTCATTGTATATGGTGACATAACTCAGAAAATTTAGAGAAAAGGAAAATTTTCATGAAAGTCATGTTTTTAGAATCACCCAAAATGGTATGTCTCAAATTCATAGTTATACTCATTTTTGGAGTTCATTGTGTTTTGAGAATGTTTTGATCATCCCAATCATCATGATGTTTTAGGGTTTTGAGAAAAATCATGTTTTGTGAGCTCCTGAAAAATAGCTCAATGTTGGAGAAATTGAGGTAATATATCTTTTGAGTGTAATAGATTTTCATAAAAGATATGTTGATATAGATGAATTGAGGTGAAATATTTTCTAGGAATTATAGAGTTTTGTGAAACCCTTGTATTTTCTTGAAAGACATAAATTTTCATTAAATTCATAGAGTTTTTAAAAAGGGGACCCTCACCTATAAATTGGTAGCAATTCATCATATTATAAGGGAATTGTTTAAAGAAGGGATGACTGATCCAATCTTATTAAGGTTTTATGAAATTAATGTTCTTAAATGAATCATGAAATTTATATGAACACATGATTCACAATAATAATGGTTGAGAACTAGTTGTTTCTGAAGAATTTTAGTTAAGAAGCATATTGAAATAATTGAGTTTTTAAAAATTTTGTTGTTTTCTGAATTTTGGGATTTTCATGAATGTTAATAGTTTTATGGAAGTGGTATGTTTTGAAAAATATGGTATCTCATTGAAACAAAAGTTTATTTTTTGAAAATGTTTTCTCAATGAAAGAGAGTTATATGTAAATACTTGAGAATTTAATTGTTTTTGGAATTTATTTAATTTTCATAAGAGAACCTAAATGGTGAAAAATCATATTAATTTTCTCTAATATGGAAGATACCTTCAAGTATATAAAATGATAAGGACTTCACTAATTGGAGGGAGAAACTGGGATTTGATGAATGTGGTTCGATGGAGATAGTGTTTCATCAAAAATGTCTTGTAGATAAAGTGTTCTTGGAATGAAGTGACTTCACATAATCTACTGTAGACCAAAAAACATGGTAATCATAGCTAATTTAGGTATTTCCAACACACTAACAATGTATTCTTTTTGGAAAATACTTTAGTATTTAACCAATGAAAACTATTGTATTTATATTGTATTTTTTATAAGGCTGTTTGAAAATTGAAACTATCCCTCAGATATGTTTAAAAAGTTCCTACTGATGTGGGTAAACGATCCATCATATTCAAGTAAAACAAGACACACGTATTCAACCCTAACCACTCATGTTGTTCCTAGATATAAAAACTACTCACTCACAACTTTATGGAAAACATGATAGTACATTTCAGATAATAGAAGGTATGTTTAGAGCATGTTCGATGGACATCAAATGATAATGGGATGGAAATTTTCCTCTTAAGATAATTATGTACATTAATATTTTTCACTGAATAATAAAAATGATTCCATATGATTCAAATTGTGGGAATAAATTTATAACACATTCCAGATGGGATGATGTTTGTGTAAACAAGCTATTGGGACTTGAAATTATTAAGGAAGTGGTAGAGGATGCCAAAACCACTCAATGTCACATCTGGAAAAATAATAGTTAATAGAAGAGATATGAAAACAATAATCAATGTAAAGAATTATTTTGGTTAAATGGGTAATTTTTTTCTCAATATATATATAGGGAAGAGAGTCATGAGATTTGGGAAGAAGGGAAAGAAAATCCCCAGGTTCATCTGACCCTATAAACTTTTCGATCACACTGAAGTTGTGGTTTTCTTTCTAACACATCCACCAACCATTTTTTAAGTACATTATTTATTCCATGTATCCCTTGTGAGTAATTAAATATCACATTTCATTCATGTACTGAATCCAAAGGAGGTACATCTGAAAAATAATATCTCTTAGGAGGAGAAGTTGATGAAGATCTTGGACTATAGAGATTATCTTCTATGAAACAAGACAACTTAGATAAATATTAAATTTTACAATATATTTTTATTAAATAATTTATGAAATATTTATATCATTAATAATCTACTAAAAATTATTGATAAATTTTATGAAAAAAGTGACAAATTTTTAACGAATTCTTTTTATTCTACAAAATACATTTTTTCTTCAAAATTGTTATTATTTCCTTTTGAGAGAAAATTTTACAAATAATTTTGTGAAATATTAGGAATTTTTTTAATAAAAATTAAACTTTTTTTGAATTTATTACATAAAATTTTACTTATGATAAAATTTTGGTATTTTTGAAAAATGATTGATTTTTTAGTAAATTGTGAATGTTTCCATTTTTGCCAAATATCATCATTTTTTTCATTAATTCAACTATTTTGAAATCCAAATTATATTTTTTATTTTTTATAAAGTGAAATATTAAAAACATTATTTACAATAATCTATTTAATTTAATTTGGTTCAATTATTTTCATATTGTTTTTGTCATTTTATTATAATTATTAAAAATCCATTTTTCTACAAACTGTTTATAATAACTATAAATATTATCAATTTTGATTAATTAAAATTACACTTAAAAAATATTTAAATGAATTTTATATAATATTAATCTATTTAAATATATTTTTAAATTCATATAATTATGATTTGAATTTGAAGAGTAAATATTATATCTTCTATTGCTTAAATATAAATTTCCTGAAAACTACCTTTTCATCGAGTGTTGTTAGTTTAATTTTAAATTAATTTATGCTAATTCATTAAAATTAATTTGATAAATTTTTTCCGATATTTTTAATCGGGATAATTAATATTAGGAAATAAATTCATCCAAATATTGTTTGATAATGAATAGTAAAAATTTATTACCTTGACTAAGGTTAAAACATTATTCTGTTCATTACACAGACTCATTAGAAAATTAATTTTACAAACAAATAATAAATTTATTCAACATATTTTATTTAATATTTTTATTTTTTATTTTTTACTTATCTTAAATGTCTCATTTTATTGTTCCGATTTAAGGATAAATTACCCTGGTAAAAACAAGTTTCCATGGTGAAAACTAAAATGGTAAAATAGAGTAACCCTAGTGTTAATGGGAATAAAATGTTTAAAAATGATTTTATAAAATTCCATAGGTGTTAATTGATCATATTTTCTATTCCATACATTATGTATCAATTTTTTTGGCACATTCCTTGATAGTGAATTCCAATTATTTTATAGTTTTGGGTATTTACAAAAATACCACTCTTTCTTACTTATAAAATAGAACCACCAATAATCTTTTATTCACACTTGAAAATACATTTGAATTGAAAATACCATCCAAAATATGTTAAGTACATCCATTTCTATGTCTTAGACACCATTTGTGAATGTTGAACCCTCTATGTATTGATTTTGGTGCATACGTAATTATGTTGTCTAATGAAGTTGTAACGTTCTTAGCCGTTGGATTTCATATTATTTTCTATTCAAACAAAATAAAATATTATTCAAACCTGATTATATAATATCATTATTATCTCCCACATTTTATTATGTTATTTTTTAATTTTAGTAACATAAATATGTTCCCACTACCATAAAATAGGAAATAGAGACATTGTTTTTGTGTTGGGCGAACTACCTCCTCCTGAATTGATGTAAATCGTCTTCCATCATCACCTCTCATAGTAATTTATATTTATATATTTAATATTTATAAATTATAATAATTAAATATTTATGATTATATAATACTAATATATCATATATTTTTTTACCTTTCAATTCATTGAAAAATTAAACATCATTTGTGCATATGTGTGAATTATAACCTCCACGAAGTGATGTGATTAATTTTTAGTTACTGCATAACCTGGATGGTATATTAAATTATATTTAAAATCATAATGTGATATTTATTATATTATAATCATTCATTAAAGATAAAATAACACTTAACATTTTTCCATATTAACTCATGAATAATAGAAATGTTACTTATTCATACTTACGACCAACTTTCTCTATGATGGTAATGTAGTTAATTTCCCATAACCATATGCCATGATTGGGATTTAATGTACAATTTATTTATAGATATGATAATTATTACATTTTTATAAATATATATGATTTAATAATGAAATCATTTACCATAGTTCACCTACAAATATATTTTTTGACAAGTTGGACGAGTATCATCACAATGTTTAACATAAAATTAATTTCTTAAGTGATTAAATGTGAAATAGTAATAAATGAATTAATATAATAATAATAGGAAATTGTTCTTAAGAATTTAAATAATTAACATTAATTTATTCAGGATTATAAATAATGTTTGTGATGACTAATACCCATGGTAAGCGATCTATTTAAACCACTAATTTCATTAGGTTATGAACATTCATTCTCTAACTCACTATCTATATATTTACTATTATGAAATAATTATTAAATTATAATATATGTATCTCATATGTACCATGATTAATATCCTTTCATTTTACATTGTAATATATACCATAAGTTTATTTCTCAAATACTTTAATGATGAAATTTCATTTCATTATGATATGAGGAAGGATTATGCAACCCATTTTCATTCTTTTGTTAATTATTATAATATTTCTTATAATTTATTTCCTTTTGTTATCACAAATAAATCATGAATATGTTATGAAGGGTTCACCCAGATAGAAATTGAATGAATTTTGTAAATCATTAGTCCCATGAGACATTATGTACGGGATTATAGAGTATTCCTAATCCATTATGGGACTCTGTCCACCATGTGATATAATATAGGAAGTTAACCATGAATCATGTTTAGGTAATGTTATATATTGATGATAAAGTTTATATTTTTATATGATCTGATGATAAAGTTTTTTAATGTTACGATTCACTGTGATTACTTCAGATCCTCACCTGTTATGATGTCATATTTTCCCATTAACTTGAACATCATTTTTCACAATCATGTTTTCTATATTAATGGGGTTTTAACTCACCAATTTCACTTACATATTCTATTAGTTATCCGATTTATTTTTAGGAGATAAATTTAATTTAGGAACTAGTTATAGAAAATAAAATAAAAATTTCATGTTTTAGGTTTATCTTTTTGGTATTATGAACCAAGTCATCTAGTGATACAAGGAATCTTGATCTTTTTTGTTCCTATTGTTGGATATTTATGATTAATAATACAGAAACAATAATTCTAAAAGAAATGGGTTGAAATTTTTAATCGTTTAGGTAATATTGGGGTACATGTAGAATAGAGTTCATGTTGAGTGATTTAGGATAGGGGTTACCCATATAGGCCACCTGTTACGACGTGGACTTATATAGAGTATAAAATAATTGATATGTCTTTTTTGTAAAATATAAATTATGTACAATTATGTTTTATAAATTTAAATTAATTCACACCCCGACCCCTCTCACTCAGTCGATCCACCAAAGAGCTAGACAATATGACCACCTTCACCTCTCATCCTTTACCATAATCCATTTCCATTGTTAGGAATATGATCAATAAATTTCTAATGGAAAGGATATATTAGAGGTATGGTTTCTCTTATGCTTCCTAATATTATTGGATTCTTTCAAAATCTCTTGATTTTCAATATAAAATCCTTATTTTTTGGTTTTTTATTTGAATCAATATTTTTTTGACTTTAAATCCATATCATCTAAATATGGTTTAAGGGAATACTCATGTTAGTCTATTGTATATGTTCCCATTAATTTTCCATGGTTTATATGATTTTTTTTATTTTTTATTATGGTGGCCATAGATAAATAGGCATGTATGATACTGTATTTTATCAATAGAGATTAATATTCTTGAGTAATGTTTTTTTGGGTCTACCAAGAACATGAATACTATTCTATTTTTGGGTTATCTTAACAGAATATTTTCATTCTATAATTATCTATTTTGGGGGATGAATTAATTGTGCATTATTCCAATAGTGGGAATTTGGAATTTAATTTAGATTTGTAGAATATTTTTATATCTATAGGAATAATGATTTAATTTTCAATGAATGTTATAATAAATCCTTATGTGAAGGGTAAAATTATGTTTGATTTTATAACTGATCAGTATCCATTAGTAAATTAGATAACTCCTTTTAAATATTTTTCATATGAAGGGTTTCTTGATACATTATTCACTGTTAAGAGTAATAGTATCCCCAAGATTTTAGTTTCATTTAAAAGGAATTATATATTCAATAGTGTGTACCACAAGAATCCACGAGCTTATTTGAAGAATGAAATAATATTATTTTAATATTACTATTATAACTTAGCAGTTTCGTAGGAGAGTATGAAGCTTAATAACTAAGTTATTTAATATATATATAAATTATTTCATTAATGAAAAAATTTGATTCAATAAAAAATAAGTTTCATATAATTTTTTAGCTTATGGTATGTTTGAAAATAAATCCATTTTATTCCATAAGAATATATTTGACATGAAAATGGTTTTTAATGTGTTTTTTAGAGAATAATTAAAAGTAAATATTTAGAAAACCCAAAGGAATGATGTTTTCTAAACTAATATTTTTGTCAATTTTGTATATAACAATATGGTCAAGGTAGACTGTCAAAAAATATGGGAAAATGCGATGACCAAGATGTGTGTTAGAATCTCATTAAGGTAAGTTTGATTCATTAATAATAGAATTTTGATAGCACATATAAAAGAGGTTCAATATTTTATAGTGTTTCTGGGGATATTCTTTGATCATAAATATTATGGACAATGATTTCTTAGACAATACGATTCAAATCTATTCACGTTGAAGTGATGAGAAAAGTGATTATAAGTAAAAAATATAAAAAACCACTCTATAGGGGTGTCTGCAACAGGTGTTCTATGAAGAGGGTCTTATAGATATATCATTTGTTTATGTCATAAAGGAGTGACTACACTATATTTCATCCTACTATGCTGTTAACAAAATGATAGAGGATAACTGCATTTGGTTTTCCATATCTTAGTCACAATGATTACACAATATTATTGATTATTGTGAAATAATTATTGATGTAGGACACAAAAAATAAGTCCATGTATTACTTACTAATCAAGTTAGATCGTCCCTTCAGGTGTGGGAGAATTCTTAAACACATAGGGTAACCAGAAATTCTAGATGACCATAGAATAAAACTTGGTAGTATGTGAACTCAAATAAGGGATTGGGTACACACATAGAGCAGTGGTCCTCACCACAAGGGTTTGTTCATATGCAGTTGTCTATACCACATTATGGTGGAATGGAGGAGGCTACAACTAGACATTGTTATAATATTATTTTCATCGAAGGATATTTATCTTATAATTTAGGGTTTCTGGTGAAATCTCTAATGTGTGATATTGAAATCTTACGTAACATCACATCAAAATAGATCACTATGTAGAAGTGTTATGAAAGGAAAATTGGTTCCACTGGAACATTTATAGTGTACATAATATAGAGAGAAGGTTATATAACCTGAGGATTAAATAAGAGTTATTATTCCACTTGATTTTATGAGGTGTCCACACCACAACTAAGAAGGATAAATTAAAGTTCAATTATAGAATAAGATAACTATTCTATAATAATTAATGTTCTATAGAATGTCTTAATACGAAGAATTATTGAATTTAGGTATATACATTAATAATATAAACCACACTGCAATGTTTTGTCTACTCCAAATCCAGTTTTGTGTGAAGATTTTTTTTGAGGAGATCATTCTTGAAATCATCTTGGTGTTATGAACGAGATAAGAAATGTTATTTTTTGATCTGGTTAACAACATATGACCAAGTTTTAGTGAAAAAGTCCATTCTATTGTTAATTATAATGACTTAAAGACTATAAAATGGTACAAAAGTCCATTTAATATAATATTTACATTGGGAGGTGCTACACATTATTCCTTTGTATTATGCCTCATCAAAGAGGTTTCTAGGTGTTTGTGATCATTTATTTCACAATATTTATGTGGATAAACTATGAAGTAATGGTACATGATTTTTGGGTGTCTTTCAAATCCCCTAAATGATACTCACATGTGTTTAGTTTATTGGATAATGGTCTCCCTATATCATTAAGGGGATATCAATAGATGAAAAAGAGTGGGGTGGAAGGAATATTTATGCACATCCAAGATAAATAGAAAATTAAAGAAATATTTCTCT
This sequence comes from Viscum album, assembly GCA_963277665.1. Taxonomy (NCBI): domain Eukaryota; kingdom Viridiplantae; phylum Streptophyta; class Magnoliopsida; order Santalales; family Viscaceae; genus Viscum; species Viscum album. The sequence continues at coordinate 1,387,430,147 of OY728162.1, read as the reverse complement.
ATATAGAGAATACATTTTATTATCTTTTTATTAAAAAGTAAATAGAGTTTGTTATTGTGAGGGTATGGAAATAATTATGAGTTTCCATCTATTTCTGTTCTAACCAAAGTAAAAAAAGAGTTTGTTGTGCCAAAAAAATGTGAAATTATTCCAAATATCTACTAGAATGTAGAAAGTTTTGTATTAATGTGTTTTTAAAGAGGTAAAAAGCATCCCATCAAGAATTCAAATGAGTATCTATTCATACCTATTGATTCATGCCAATAAATTATCAGTGGGAAGAGGCCTATATGCCCATAAAATATAAAGGTGTTCCTTTCCACCTATAGTGATCTAATTGGGGAACTCTTGCTGGAGTGAATTCAGAATGAATCATGTTTTCCATATACTTTGTAAAGAATTTATCCTTGTAATAATGGTGAACTAAACTAAATATTTATAATAAATAAACCTAATTGTGATTGTATCTCACAATACAATGTCAATGCATTCTCATTTGTTATAGAATATTGAGTGTTAACAGAGTAAATATCCATTTAAAAATTTATTTTACTCATTAACATTAAAACAAATCAATAAACCTTAAGTGTACCCATTTAAAGAGCATAAAACATTGACCATAAATGATAAGAAATGAATATATTTTTATGTTATGTTAGATAAAATTTCCAATTACATTATTTGGGAAAGTCATTTGAACAACCAGATTCACCCCACCCCCTGGGGGATCTCAAATTATGATCCTTGTTCAACACCAACTTGTGGGATAAAATAGTTATATTCATATGGGTATTTTCTATTTCACTCACTTTATCTGATGTGTTTTTGAATATTTCATCCTTCGTGATGGATCCATTCATTTTAAAAATTAAAAAACATTGGAAAATTAGCTCCTATAATTTGTGTATGTTTCACTTATAGACTCTCAATTAGTTGTGGAATATGAAATTTTTTTCTTGAGTAGACAATCGATAATATTTGAAATAGATCAAATAAAAGTTACAATTTAATATTTTATTAGAGAATAATTAAATTATCCACATGAATAACACATTCACAAAACAATTAGTCATGGTAATTTATACAGAAATTTCTGGATATCGGAATAAGGGTTGTTTAGCGAAGAATAAAGTCCATCTGAGAAGTTCCTTATGAAAAAAGGAATTAATAATAATTTAAAAATAAATAATACTATAATTGTTTCTATCCATGTGAGATAAAGGTTTTACCTACTAATTATGAATCCAACCCTCATGTTGAGAAAGGAATAGAAATCTTAGACTCCCTATTCAAACTTAAAATAATAAGTGATTTAAGAGATGAAATATAAACAACATCAAGATGTTATTCCAAGAAAATATTAGTTAATAAAAAATAAGATCGATGGAGTATCATACATGAAGTATTCTACTCAATGATTCATTATTTAAACTTAGAAAAAATAGATGAAGAAGTGATCTTGAATATAAATATTTTGAAAATGAGTATGAAGTTGAAAAAAATGTGATGCATTTGAAGATCATTCCCTGCAGATCATAAAAAGGGTCATAGAGAAGTAGTTAAAGTTAAAAATCATTACTCTAACATCCCAAATTTAAAAAATAAAAAATTTGGTTTGGATAATTTTTTAATATGAAATTAATGGATGATTAGTTGAATGAAAGGAAGATAAAATAAGAAATCATTTGGAGAGTATGAACACATTAGATGAGAAGATGAAGATCCCTTAAAAAGATACCTCAATACATAAAGTAATATATAGGAATTCATTTCTTAGATCTTGAAGAAAACTATTGATCCCTCAAAAATAATTTTTTTTATTTCCACAAAATATGATACACCATTGTAATTTCATTATAAAAGATTTGGTCACATCATGAAAAGTGGTTTCAATGAATACAATCCCAAAGATGTTATTGGAACTAAAAAATTTCAAACATCTAAATCATGGTGGGACAAAATGAGGTAAAATTTTTATTTTAGATTTATCATTAATTTTAACCATTGGATATGGAAGGTTATTTTAATTATAAATATTCATTGAAGGGTAATGAATCCACATATAGAAACTCTACTCTGACTACAAACAAGGATAATTATTTTCCTTGGAAAATGTCTATTAGTTAGGAAAATAATGTCAATGTATTATAAGATGATAAATATACTCAATAAATTGAGTATAAAGAACAGAAATATATATTTTCACAATAGATCTACATGTAGGAGTAAAGAAAAATATGATGGAAAAATTAATATGTTATTCCAATTATGAAGAATCTGGAAGAGATTGTGTTGTTAAATCCAAATAGGAAGATATATCCCATGATGTAACCATTGGAAATCAAGGAAGATGTTTGGAAATATTTTCCTACAAATACCAATAAGTGTAAATAGTGGAAGTAAAAACATAAATTAAATCTATATTTGAGATCCACTAGTAATGAAACCCAATAAGCTACCAGTTAAATTGATATCAATTTAAAAATTGTGGAATATGAAAAGAAAACAAATGATGGAAAAACTATAATAAATGTATATAAATTTATAAATGGTATCAAATAAAAGAGATCTGATAGAATGTTTTTGAGTTATCTGGATATAATTGATGATGAAGAAGATGAATATTAGATTGAATTAGTGTCCCAAAGTCTTAAAATGGGAAAAGGAAAAATATATGGTTATGGGTAGGTTCATCTTGACTAGCCCCATTCCTCAAATTGAAGATCTTTTTCATACCTCACACACCATATTCTTTATTATGTATAATTATATGTGAATAGGTGAAGAATTAATGGGGTGACACAATCCTTTGGGTGATTGTTCTTAAAAGTAACATTAATGATTCTGCTAGAAATACTTATATTGATGGTTCTTAATGAAAATATAAAAAATACTAATATGCTTCCAGACATTAATCAAAAAAAATATTTAGGAAATGTCACATACATAAAGTGATTCAGAAGATATTTTGGTGAACATCAAATTCTAGTAAACCTTGTATGATGTTTTTGAAGTGGGTAAGGAGCTGAATGGTATGGAGTTTTAATGATATAATTTTTTAAAATTGAACTTATCTTGCAACATGTGGTGTCTATTATATATTAATTTGTATCAATTAATTTATTTTTTAGTATATTTATCACAACCAAGTACTATAACATTATGTAAAAATGGTCTTGTGTGAAATAATATATATCACAGGTTGAATTTTTAAATCAGAAAAGAAAATTTTATAATTTTTTGTTCTTGATATTCGTGATTGACATGAAAAGCCTTGTTATTGTCTATAAAACTCCATTTTTCCTACACTGTGCTCCAACATATTAGTCTTCAAAATTTATTGACTTATTAAGGGAAAAGTGTTATATTTACATAGTGATTATTTTGAGAGATTACTATAGGAATGGATATTGCATTCTGTAACAAGTGGTTTCAATGAATTTGGGTAATCATCATGTGTTTGATGCCAAATAATGAAGTAGTTTTCAAATATTATAATAAAATATCCATTGGTGGATATGAAATTCTCTAAGTGGGAGTTGATATTTTCTCAAAGATTTCCCTACATTAAGGGCTAGATGATGTGAGGATGATATTCCCACTAATAAGGAGGATAAGAATGAAGATTTATTTTTATCATTTATAGAAGGATGTTTGGAAATACAATTTCCATTAAAAACTGACATGGTATTTCAATGAAAATATGGGGTATGATAAGATACTATGATAGATAAAGGATATCATTAAGTGGAGATGATACATTCAAAGGTGGATTTAGTAAAGTGACGAAAATGTAATGCCCCAACCCCATAATAACTAATTCGACACATAATCTTTCTACATTGTCATAGATAAAAGCATAAAATCCCAAGGGGCCAAATAGTTTAGCAGTTTTTAAAATACATTTTACATACATGATACCCATTTCAAATTTGGAAAATATATAATAAAATATAATATATATAAAATAATTATAAATTGTCTCCTTTAAATGCAATTTAATTATTTCCTCTTTATATCCTTGGGAATGAAAAAAAGTTAGGGTGAGGTCGACTAATCAGTAGGGGTAAGTACAACATAATTAATACTAAAAAAATATGAAAAATTATAATCGAAAGGTCGATAACTAATTACACATGTCATATATATCTTGATATGGAAAAATAAATATTTAATAGTATATAATTGAAACACATTCCATTTTACAAATATATTGATAATGAACTCCATCCATAGAAGATGTCAAAATAATAACCTCGTGGAAGAATGTTAAATAATCTGAATAAAGTAAATGCTTAATTCTAGAATTCTAGGTTACCTAGGTACATGGTACCTTTACCGTCAAGACCTTTAATAATATTCTATAGATTATCTTGTAGAAAACCATATAATTTTCCCCATAATATCATCTTATGAGATTGCATGTCCATCGAGGGTATTTCTATAACCAGACCCACCCATGTCGTACGTGTCCAAATATGTATGTATATATCAAATAGTGAATTTATTTCATGAAACATTATACTTATGAAAATTCATTATTGAATAAAGTATACATATTTATCAATATTTCCTTAGTAGAGGATACATAACAATAAGGGTTCTCTACATTTATGAATAGAAATACTATAAAGACCATGCAATTCAATGTATTTTTTATAAAATTATTTGAGATTATTACGAGTCTGTGAAAATTAACGACGTGTGATTCTGAGGCCAAGTGTGCCCAGAATTGAATGTTTAACTCTAACACCCCAAGCTTTTGTGGTACGTTTCCTTTTTAATAATGCAATAGCTTGCATTGTACGCAACTTCGAGATTCTAACACATCGTGACCAATCAAACTTGCCGTTATGAATAGTAATACCCAAATTTTAAAATTTTATAAATTTTATTTTTTTAAATGGAATTAATTTTTCAATTCAGAATAACGAAATTAGCATAGTGTGAATTTTTGGTATTTTATTGAAAACATTAAATTTTTTATGAATATTGAAAAAACACTGCATTATTGGTTAAAAATACTCTTTATTTAAATAATTTTTCATTTTATTTAAGTTTTTTAGGTCAAAATAGATACATTATACCTATATATGTTCTATGTAATTCATTGGAGTCATTATATAATATTTTTAAATATATAAAAATTTTATTGAACTTTTTACCATCTTTTATCCAACTCCTTGGAGCATTTAAAAATTTGCATAAAACATAATTTTACAACTTCTATGAGTAGAATTAAAAAAATCTGAGAGACACATTTACTATTAGTAAGTAAAATGTGGTTCAATATGATGAAAATAATTTTTGGTGAATAGTCACTTTTTGGATGTTATTTACCACGGTTAAAAGTAAATACAGTAATTAAGGGTAACAATGATATCATAATTACCCAAAAATTTTTCCTAACTCAATTGGATAAGTATAATTCGACCAAAAACAACCATAGTAATAATATATAATCCTCTTTGGTCCACATGAATTAGATTAGGACATTTATTATTATTTTATTTAAAGAAGAGTTAGAAGTGTTAAATTCAAAGTTTAATAATTATACCATTTTTAATATAGGGCTATGAATATTATAAATTAGACTATAAATATTCCTTATAAATCTAAAAATATTTGTTACATAATGGTACTTTATTTATTATTTTTAGATATTAAATAAGTTAATTTATTTATTACATAATGATGATGTCGTAATTACCTTATTAACAAAATATTAAAATATTTGATATTATAATTATCGAAATAAATATAATTTGAAACTTTTGATGAATTCTACTTATTTTCTAGGTTAATATGACATGTTATGGTTGATTAAATATTTTTCTTTTGAATTAATAATGTTGTTATGAGTTTCAAAAAAATAAAATACTAAATAGTGTCAAAATTGACATAATTAAGTTTTTAAAACAAATATTGTATTATTAATTGATATAAAATTCCTAATAATCTAAGGTTCGTCCAAAGGAGTTATATAAGGTTATATATATTAATAATGAACCAATTGGGGTTCATTTGTGTTATTATAGTATGTTTATTAACCATATAATATAAAAAATACAATGAGACAAGGTAAATGTAAAACTATTTAACTAAGAGATAAATCAATAAGATAAGGTTAATATGGTGACCTAAACCTTTCTAAAACCTATTGGTTGAGAGTTTTTTGACCCATACTTACCTTATCCTAGAAATAAAACATGTTTGTGCCATTAGAAAATTAAAATGATTTTATTATAAAATAATATTTCAAGCTTTTCCTAAAGTGACCCTCACCTCTCTTATAAATGGGTACTTCAACTTCTCTTAATTTCAGACCTCCAAATGAATTTTTCTATTCCAAACTCGGCCAAATTATCCTCCCAACATCCTTAATTGCAACCTAGAGGCCTTACTTTGATCATAAAGACAATTTAAGGATCCCTTTTGATCAACCCAAAAGGAAACACCCGAAGAAGAGGTAAATATTCAATCACCTCTTTCATGTTCTTTTCTTTTTCCACTTCCTCTTTATTTGTTGATCCAATTGTAAAATAATTACTCTGTTATATTTTATATACATTTATGTTATTAGAAAAATGTTACAACCATATTCATTATTCTATCAATCATATGAATGTCAAAGTCACTATACGTGCGTACGTACGGCTTACCGTCTCCACGTCGTGGTGTGGTTTGTTATTCAAACACTTCATTATTTGGATTGGTATAATAATGAGTATTAATTATGTAAATAATAAATTTAACATGTTATTTATTCTGTATATATGATATACCATTCAATTACATATGATTCCACCATCAATATAATGATATTGTTGCTCGTGCGTACGTACGAATTACTGTCTCCATGAACGTGATGAGATTCATTCTCCATCATAATCATTCAAGAATAATTTTCATTTTATGATTAAATATAATGTTTAAGAACGTAATATCATTATGTATATGAATAAAAATAAACCTTTCCATAAAAAATAGGTCTTACGTAACTGAGCATTTAAAGGAAAATGGTTCAGTAAACACCAGAAATGATGATATTACTAAAATATTATTCACAAAGCAATATTAGAGGATCATATATGATATCATATTTATGTATACAGTTTTTTATAATTTAATAACAATTATTTAACTATTACACAAGAGTTTAATGTACCCTCGACCAAGGAAAAATACAAGGCAAGGGTTAATTTCACAATCTCTTTATTATGCGAGGTTGTTATTACATAAATATCTAATGGGACCTATTTTTCATCCACATCCGTGTTTTCTTCAAAATATATTTCAAAACATTTTTACTATTTAATTTTCAATATTTCAAATTCATTAATACCCTTTTTGACCTTATATGTTTTGAAAGGAATATTTCCATCGTTAACCAAACAAGGTACTTTATGACCCTTTCAACAAAATTAAGGTAATAATGTTTTTTTAACTTACACGGCGAGTGAAGCTATTTCCCAACATTATAACATCGTTGATGCAACCCTTAAAAGAATATAAAAATATTTTCAAAATAAATTATTTCTTTTATAATTAAATAACCTTTAAATGATATTAAAATAGAAATAGATATTTCTCTAAAAAAATTATTTCATCTATGTCAACATCCTTTGATTGATTTTAAGATTTGTTTAAGTTGATTTATTATGATAAAAATCTTCAATATTTTATTGATGGTTTTGTGATATGTTTGACTATGGATGTATTATTATTATACCATTCATGGTTTACAAATAAATTATTTATATTTTGTATGGAAGTTTTAATACTAATGTTTATGTTATGTTTAAAACTTTTCATATGAGGAATGCATTGGACTTAGTAAGTGATGGGTGGAGCCCACTGTAGGTCCCCAATGCATCAGAAGGTCTCATAAAACAAAATAGTGTCTTGGAACAAGTCCTTGAAAAAATCTTATTTGTAGTCTTGGAACAAGGCCTTGACTATGGGGTTATCAAGTCTGTCATTATGCATTCCATCATTATGAAAGTGGCTATTGATATTTCATGTGATTATTCAACTTGTAGAATATACATGTGAATAATTAAAGGGAATTATTTGATATAATATTTTCCATATTATAAGGAAGTTTATGTTTAAAAGTCTTTTGTTTTAGTTTTATACATTGCCTTACATATTTATGCTTATTTATGAAAGTTTTCACTATATTGTTATCCGTACTGAGCATTTGAGCTCACCCCTTTCTATGTTTTATTTTTTCCAAGACGTGAAGAAGTATTTTATGGTAGAATTACATGGATATTCTAAGGATATAAGTGTGTTAAAAAGGGGAACAAATTTTGTTGATGTTTTTATTTCATTATGTAATTTAAAACTTATGAATGTATCGATTACATCTAAGGAAACTAAACTGATCGGTCTTTCGGGACATGATACCTTGTATCATGCCAATGTTATGTAATAATGAACTGAATCTAGGTAACTTGGTTAGGAAATTAAAGTTGGTATCAAATGAAGTTCAATACAAACCTTGGAAACTATATTTAGAAAAACTAGGATTAGAGAACACTACCCTAAGATACTCTTTGAAGATTAATATAGAAGAACCTCCTAGAATTTTGGTAATATAGGGATTTTGTGTGTTTTCCAACAAATACATCCCGGTCTGGATACGAGCAGGTAGAGGAAGCTCTTACACAGATGTACCAATGGGTAAATCCCGAAACCACCACTTTGATCTAGACTTGAACTGGAACTGGTAAACGACAACAGGCCTTACAACACTCTCGGTTACGACAATCCCGAGGGATATGCTTAGGATAATTATAATTTTCATTAAAAACCATTATGAAGGGTTTATGATTATATACCTCTTTAAAGAAAATATTTTTTTGATTATGAATTATATCCATAAACTGTTCAATTTATGTTAAGTGTTTTACATGTTCAGAATTATGTATTGCAATTCATAAACTAATCTACTGTATGCCATTATTTAGAAATGGAACATAGTGGAAGGAATGGAAACTGTATCAATGCACGCACTCCATATAGGTATTTCCCTCCTACTCAAGATAACAATAGTTGTGTAGGTGATCCAACCGGTTCTAATAAACTTATCACCATACTGGGACAAATCATTTAGGTTAGGAATAATAACCTTACCTGTATGGAGCTCCCTGATCCACAATGCAGAGTATTAATGTCAGACCTCTTCCTAATGCAACAACCCCCAACATTCATTGGGAGTACAAATCCATTAGAAGCTGAGAAATAGATACATTCCATAGAGAAAATATTTCATGATTTGGGGAGTAGCGAAATGGAAAAGTTGTCATGGTGTTTTATTGCCTCACGGGAGATGTAGATCAATGGTGGTCATTGATTCAAAATAAAAAGGATGATGAAGTATTACCAAACATGGAATGGAGGGAGTTTAAAGATGTTTTCATAGAAAAATTCTTTCCTCATGACCATCAAGCATATATAGAAAGACAATTTCTAAGTGTGAGGAAAAAGGAGGATGAGAATGTCACAAAGTGTGAGGCTAACATTATAAGGTTAGCAAGGCATGTTGCAGATTATATACGTAACCCAATGAGTAATATTGATAGATTTATTTATGGTTTAAAAAAATTTCTCTAGTGAGCATTAGTCTCACAATCCTTCTTATCATACGTAGATATTGTCTCATGTTCTATCAAGATAGAAAAATAATTTTCTAATTCTTACGACTTTAAAGAAAATCAGAAGAAGATGAGATCAACTGAACACTATGGAAATAGAAATAAGGGGAATAAGGTAAAAGTTGAATATCCATCATGTGGTTAATGTGGGAAGAAACACCCCAGTACTTGCCTGAAAGGAATGTGAGACTGTTACAAGTGTGCTAAAAAAGGCCCCCAAGCTCATGATTATTAGGGAAAGAAAGAGGCTATATATGTTGAATGATACAATTGTAGAGAAATGGATCACTATACAAATTAATTTCATAATCACCAAGGGAACTAACCTCCAAAAAGGAAAAGGGAGAAAGGCCAAGATTATGCGATCACTACTACTAAGGTTGAAGATTTGAAATATGTGGTGGTAGGTAATTTAATGGTTTCCTCATGTTTATCCAATTCTTTATTTGAATCCGGATCATTGCATTGTTTCATATCATCTAATTTTGCTATGAAAATTAGATATTTACAATTTGATTTAACAAGTGAGTTGTCAGTCAAAACACATAAGGGAGGTATCATTGCAACAAAGTCTTGTGAATCAGTTCCCATTAGGGAATATAAATGTTATTTATCAGCTGATCTCATCGGCATACCCATGATTAAATTTGATATAGTCCTTCGTATAGATTGGATTTCAGACAATGATACAAAAATTTATTGTAATAACAAGTAGGTTACAATTCTCAAGGATGATATGGGATACCTTATCATTGGAGTAGAAACAACACCATATGATTCATATCTAGATCCACCCCTAGTGGATCTTCTAAATTCAATTATTAGGGAGGATGAGAATAAAATAATTATGGGTGAGGAAAATATATTTCAAATAGAGGACATACCTATTGTGAAAAGATATATTGATGTGTTTCCATTGGATTTACTTGGACATCCTCCAGAATGAGAAATTGAGTTTTCCATTGATTTAATTCATGGTTCAAGGCCCATATCAAAGACCCCTTATAGAATGTCCACTTTGGAATTAATAGAACTAAAGAAAAAACTAGAGGATTTGATTAATAAGGGATTTATTCACCCCTAGTGTTTCTCCATGGGGAGCCCATGTCCTTTTTTGTTAAAAAGAAAGACAGCTTTATGAGGTTGTTCATTGACTACAGGGAGATCAATGCTATAACAATAAATAACTTGTATCCCTTACCTTGAATTGATGATTTATTTGACCAACTTCATGGAGCTCTATATTTTTCAAAGATTGACCTTCGATATGGATATCATCAGTTTTGTGTGAAGAAGGAAGACATTCTGAAAATAGCATTTCAAACCAAGTATGAGCATTATGAGTTTATTGTAATATCATTGTATACTCTAAAAGCTACGAAGATCATGAAAATCACTTGTGCATTATTCTAAAGACTCATATAAGAAATGAATTATATGGGATGTTTAGCAAGTGTGAATCATGGATTTATGAGATTTCTTTTCTTGGACATATTGTCTCTAAGGATGGAATCTCTGTTGATCTGTCAAATACAGAGGAAATCTAAGAATGGCCAACATCGACGAGTATACCTAAGGTGCACATTTTTATTGGTTTAGCAGGTTATTATCAGAATTTTGTCCAAAAATTTTCCCGATTAGCTAACCTATTAACCAAGATCACTCGAAAAGAGGTTAAATTTGTTTGGACAAAAGAGTTTAAAGAATGTTTTGAAGAACTAAAGATAAAATTAGTTAATGATCCAATTTTAACTTTACCATTGGGAAATAATGGATTTGTTATTTTTAGTGATTCTATAGAGAAAGGACTTGGTTGTGTCCTTATGAATAATGATAGAGTTATTTCCTATGCATCACGACAACTAAAAATTCATGAGAAAAACTATCCTACTAATGATCTTGAGTTAGAAGTTGTAATATTATCTCTTAAAATATAGAGAAACTCTAATTATGGTAAAAAAATGGGAGACATATACTGATCACAAGAGTTTGAAATATATTTTATCACAGAAAGAACTCTACATAAGGTGAAGGAGATGGCTTGAACTACTAGAGGATTATGATTGCATAATACACTACCACCCGGGGAAGGAAAATAAGGTAGCAGATGCTTTGAGCAGAATGGATCATGGTGTTTTGAACAAGATGATTGTTGAAAGTGATCATATTTTCAAGGATCTAGTAATGATGGATATGGTAATAACCATGGAAGGTGGAACATAAATACTTTTTCAAATTTTTTCCAACCCATCTTTACTAAAATGGAAATATAGTTCTCAAACTGATGATGAGGAATTTCAAAAGAAAATTAAAGCTGTGAACGATGGGAGATTGAGTGACTTCATATATGAGGATGGAATTTTGAAATATGGGAAGAGAATTTGTGTTCCTAACATACATGATCTAAAAAGTGAATTGTTGGATGATTCTCATCACTCCAATTTCTCTATACACCCTGGGAGAACCAAGATGTATATAGATTTGAAAGAACATTTTTGTGGAGACAACCTGAAGTGGGAGATTGCTGATTTTTTGTCAAGATGTATGGTTTTCAAAAAGTGAAAGCTGGAAGGAAACAACCTAAAGGAGTCATGAAACCACTTCCTATACCTTAGTGGAAATGGTATAATATAATGATGGAATTTTTCAGGGGTCTAACAAAGACTCCTCGATGGAATGATTTAATATGGGTCATTATTGATTGTCTTACCAAGTCAGCACATTTTCTTTCTATAAGAGAAGATTTACTAATTGAACCCATAACAAAACTATATATTAATGAAGTTGTGAGACTCCATGGTGTTTCCTTTTCAATTGTTTCTGATTGCGATCCCCATATTATATCAATATTCTAGAAAATTCATCAGAAGGCCCTGGATACTGAACTTCGTTTGAGCACTGCCTACCACCCTCAATCTGATGGACAATCATAACGGACTATTCAAACCGTAGAAGACATGTTGAGATCTTTCTCAATAGACTTTCGAGGTATGTGGGATGAATATTTACCTCTTATAGATTTTCTTATGATACTAGATTTCATTCAAGTATTCAGATGGAACCATATGAAGCATTATATGGAAAGAGAAGTCGCACACCAACTTTTGGGGATGATTTTGGTGAAAGAAAACTCATTGGACCAGAACATGTTGAGGAAATGAATGAAACTGAGAAGGTTACCCAAACCCACATCCAAGCAGCTCAAGTTAAGAAAAATAGTTATGCGGATAACCGAAAGAATGATTTGGAATTTCAAGTATGAGATCATGTTTCTTGAAGATATCTCCATGGAAGGGTGTTATCTGTTTCTATAAGAAGGGTAAATTGTGTCCCAGGTATATCAGGCCTTTCAAAATTCTAGAATGAATTGGAGTTGTAGATTATTTTTTTCAAATGCCTCCAAGTCTCTCCAAAGTTGATGATGTGTTCCACATATCACAATTGAGAAAATACATGCCTGACCCAACGCATGTAAACACCTATGAGGAAATTGAACTGGAACATGATCTGTCTTATTGTGAAGAGCCTGTCAAAATTCTTGATACAAGAGAACAAGTGCTGAGAAACCGGATGACTCGTCTAGTAAAATTTCTATGGAGAAACCATAAGATGGAAAAGATAACGTGGTACCAGAGGAACAAATGATGAAGAACCACCAGAATCAGTTTGTGCAGTAGTATTATAGAAATTTCGAAGAATAAATTATTTGAAGGAGGGAAGAATGTAACCCCCCAAGCTTCCAAGGTATGTTTCCCTTTGAATAATGAAATAGCTTGCATTGTACGCAACTTTGATATTCTAACACACCACGACCAATCAAACTAGACGTTGTGAATAGTAATACAAACTTTTTGAATTTTTTATAAATTTTATTTTTCAAAATTTAATTCATTTTTGAATTCATAATATCAAAATTAACTTATGGTGAATTTTTTGTATTTTTCTGAAAACCTTCAAATTTTTTATTAATAGTGAAAAACACTATGTTATTGGTTAAAACCGACTTTTTTTAAATAATTATTTATTTTATTTAAATTAATTTTAGGAAAAAATAGATACATAACACCAATATAAGTTTGATGTAATTCATTTGAGTCATTATATAATAAATTTAGATATATAAAGATTTTATTGATCTTTTTACCGTCTTTTACCCACCTCCTAGGTGCATTTAAAAATTTGCATAGAACTTAATTTCACCTCTTCTGTGAGTTTAATTTCAAAAATATAAGATAAATGGTTAATATCAGTATGTAAAATGTGGTTCAATGAGATGAAAATAATTATTGGTTAATAGTAACTTTTGACATGTGTTTACCACGGTTAAAAGTGAATAGGGCAATTAAGGATAAAAATGATATCATAATTACACTAAAAAATATCCTAATTCTATTTTATAAGTATAATTCACCCAAAAAAACCTTATAAATAACATATGATCCTTTTTGGTCCACTTGGATTAGATTAGGACATTTGTTATTCTTTTATTTAAAGAAGATTTAAAAGAGTTAAATTAAATGTTTCATAAATAAAATATTTTTAATATTGGGTTATACATAAGATAAATTTGAATATAAATTTTAATTAGAAATTTATAAATATTTCCTACAAAATCATATTTTTTTATAATTTATCGACATTAAATAATTTAATTTATTTATGACATAATGATGATGCAATAATTACCTTATTAATTAAATATTAAAATACTTGATATTATAAATATTAAAATAACTATGATTTGAAACTTTAGATGAATTCCACTAATTTTCTAGTATAATATTACTTTTTAGGGTTTATTAAATAATTTTTGTTTGCAGTAATCAGGTTTTTATGATTTTCACAGAAACAAAATATTAAATATTGTCAAAATTGACGTAATTGAGTTTTAAAAACAAATACTATATTATTAATTGATATAATTTTCCTAAAAATCTAAGGATCGGCCAAAGGAAATAAATAAGGTTATATATATAAATAATGAACCACTTGGGGTTTTCTTGTCTTGTTATCATATGTTTATTAACCATATAATATAAAACATACAATGAAACATGATAAATGTCAAACTATTTAACTTAGAGTTAAATCTAGATGATATGGATAATAAGGTGACAAAATCATATCCAAAACCAATTGGTTGAGATTTTTTCGACCCATCCCCACCTTATCCTTGAAATAAATCATTTTTTATCCATCTAAAACCGAAAATGATATTATTATAAAATAATATTTCAAGCTTTTTCCAAAAGTGACCCTCACCTCTCTTATAAAAGGGTACTTCCCCTTCTCTTAATTTCACACCTCCAAAGCCTTTTGGATTCGCCAAACCCTACCCAAATAACCTCCCAACTTCCATCACTTCATCCTAGAGGAAATAATTTGATCATAAATCCATTTTATGGATCCATTTTTATCAACACAAAAGGAAACACCCGAAGAAGTGCTAACTATTTTATCACCTCTTTTATGTCCTTTTCTTCATCCACTTCATCTTTCTTTGTTGTTTCCATTATAAAGTAATAAATCTAGTATCTTCTATATACTGTGATGTTATTATAAATATGGAACAACCATATTCATTATTATATCCATCATATGAAGTACAAAGTCACCATTCGTGTGTACGTACAGCTTACCATCTCCACGTCGTGGTGTAGTTTGTTATTCAAACATATCCATTACATGGATGGGTATAATAATGTGTATAAATGATGTAAATAATAAATATATCATGTTATTGATTATTTATATTTGATATACCATCCAATTACATATGATTTCACAATAAATATAATGATATTGTCACTCATGTGTACGTATGGATTACCGTATTCACAAGCGCGATGAAATTCGTTCCTCATCATAATCATCCTAGAATAATTTTCATTTTATGAATAAAATTAATGTTTATGAACATAATATCACTCTGGATATGAATAAAATACATCCGATCCAAAACAAACATGACTTATGTAACCAAGTATATAAAGGAAAATGGATCAGTTAACACCTGAAACAATGATATTACTAAAATATTATTAATAACGCAGAATTAGAGGATCATATATTATATCATATTTATGTATATAGTTGTTTTATAATTTAATAAAAATGATTTAACTATTATACCGGAGGTTAACATACACTCAACATAGGAAAAATACAAGGTAAGGATTAATTTCACAATCTCTTTATTATCCTCGGTTGTTTTTATATAAGTATCTATTGAGACCTCTTTATCATCCACATCTGTGTTTTCTAAAAAAATGTATTTCGAATTTTTTTTAGTATTTACAAGACAATTTCTTAAAGTCATTGATACACTTATTTGACCTTATATGTTTTGAAAGGAATCTTTACGTCATTTTCCAAAAAAGTTACTTTATGACCCTTTCGACAAAATTAAGGTATGAATTTTTTTTAAATTATATGGTGAGTGCAGCTATTTTCTATCGTTATTGCATTTTTGAAGCTTACCTTCCTAGATTATAATAATATTTTCAAAATAAATTATTTATTTTATAATTATATGACATTCAAATTATTTCAAAATAGAAAGATATTTTTTTACAAAGTTTGGATTTCATCTATGTCAACATCTTTTGATCAATTTTAAGCTTGTTTGACGTTGAATTATTTTGATACAAATCTTCAATATTGTTTTGAAGTTATTGTGATATGTTTGACTATGTATTTTTTAGTCTTATACAATTCATGGTTTATGGATAAATTATTGACATTTCATATGCTAGTCTTAATATGAATGTTTTTTTATGTTTAAAACTATACATATGAGGAATGCATTGGACTTAATAAGTGGAGGGTGGAGCCCACTGTAGCTCCTCAATGAATCTGTAGGTCTCATGAGATAACATAATATTGTGTCACAAGGCCTTTAAAAAATCTTATTTGTAGTCTTGGCATAAGGCCCTGACTATGTGGTTATGAAGTCTGGCATTATGCATTCCATCATTATGAAAGTGTCTATTGATATTGCATGTGATTATTCAACTAGTATAATATCCATGTGAATAAGTAAATGGAATTATTTGGTTTTATCTATGCCATATTATTCATAAGTTTAAGTTTAAAAGTCTTTTTTTAGTCTTATACATTGCCTTAAATGTTTATGGTTATTTATGAATGTTTCCACTATATTGTTATCCTTACTGAGCATCTGAGCTCACCCCTTTCTATGTTTTATTTTTTCCTGGATGTGAAGAAGTATTTTATGGTTGACCTATAAGGATAGGCTAAGGATATATGTGTGTTCAAAAGGTGAAAAAATATTGTTGGTGTATTTACTTTATGATGTAATGTAAAACTTATGAATGTATCTAGTACTTCCAAGGCTACTAAACTAATCGGTTTTTCAAGACATGATTCCTTGTATCATTCCAATGTTATGTAACAATGCACCTAGTCTAGGTAACTAGGGTCGTGGAGTTACATGAACGTTTTTGTGGTAATTCCATTAAACATATGGGTGGAATTTTCTAACATTGAACCGGTGCTCGGAATTAAAATATGAGAGAACTGTTGAATCTGCAATGTTGGGATTTTATTAATTGAAGCTTCACATCAAGCACACATGGTTGGGGGGAAAAGATTAATTTTATAAAATACAAAAAAATTATAAAGTAACGTAACAATGTTATTTTATTTCTTTTTTGTAACTACTAAGCGGTGGTGGTGGGACCCATGACTTGTCAGACCATTTAATTGCTTAACTGTTCTGTTTTATAACCTCGGTCTTGTAACATTAAATATGGTTCAAAAATGAATCACATTAATATCATGAAATACATTTGGATCCTCCATCTATTTAATAGAAGCTCAGGTGTGGGATTTGGGCAAGAAGATGAGGAACCTCTGACGGAGTGTTCTGGCGACTTCCACTGAGGAACGAAAGCTTGGACGACAGCGTTGGAGGAATCGTATCGGGAATGAAGAACGCCGACGGCTTCATCTAGCACAGATTATCCTTCCACCACTGCAACATCTCCCACGAAATCTATGGTAGGGGGTTTATTTATTAAAAATTATCTTTGATGAATTAAAAATTCTATGGATCTTTAGGTTGCTAAGGTGAAGGGTGTGAGTGAAACGAACAAGGCCAGACACTCCGCCACTTCATTCATGTTGCGTTCTTTGGGGAAAAAGTTTCAAGATCAATGTAAAGAGGAAAACAGGAGGCACGCAATGACGGTGGCATCACGGGAGGCCCGTAGGCACATACAGAAGGAATAATGGACAACTAGAACCCACCTAGTGGCCCGCAGATGTTCTGGCAGCGACCAGCACTCGCTATCTCCAAAATGAGGTGAAACCGATCGGCGTCACGGCGGACAAACATGTGGGAGGAGACGCGTCGTCGGACTTCATAGTGAGCATGACACAGCTACAAAGCCCTGTAAAGTAGGGGACCCGCTACTTGCGGGTCCCACGGGTGATATGGTGGAACCACCTCAAAATTCCATTTAAAGAGCTCAATGGACCATTGAGTTATTTGGGAGGCGGACCACATGACCCTCATGTGGGTCGTGCCAGCCGGTGGGCCAAGCCGCTGCGGCCCAGCCCAGTCGAGGTAGGTCGGGCTGGTCTATGGCCCAGTGGGCCGAGCCCACATTATCCCAGCCCAGCTGGGCAAGCCCAGACCAGTTCGGGCTGGGCATGGTCGGACTCGGACCATTTTGGGTCGGCCCGAACGGGGTTGGGTCAGCCCGTGCAGGGGCGAGCCTGGTCGGACTGAACTCGAACCCCTTCAGGCCCAGTTTTTCTTAAAGAGATGTGTCATGCTAACTAGAAGTCAGTTTGATGAAACATCTACGGTGTTGGGATCGTTATAGTGATAAGGTCATTTTGAAATAATCCACTTGAGTTTTAGAAAATTTTGGAGTGCGGCCAGGTAGGATTGTACTCGAATCCAACTAGGTTCTCATTACTAAAATTCCAACAACTCACAGACCGGAAGTCTGGCTGACGCACCATCGGTTGCATTGGAATCCATATGGCATGATGTTTATTTGGGTTAATCATTTCAGGAACTTCATAGTAGTTGATGAACGACTGATATCTAGTGGATCAGGTACTACAGAACTCATGTGCACCAGGTGCAGGGAATCATGTTTTTGGATGTCACCTAGAGACCCTGTGTGGATCAGCATCATAGTGACCCTATTTGGATCAGCATCATAGTGACCCTGTGAGGGTCAGCATCAGGATAACCTTTATGGATCAGTATTATAAAGACCCTTTGGGTATCAACACTTAGCGACCCTGTGTGGATCACCATCATAACGACCCTGTGTAGATTAGCATCTTGCCACCCTATGTGGATCAACAACATAACAATCCTATGTAGATCATCATCTAGAGACCTTGTGTGGATTAGAATCATAGTGACACTATGTGGATCAACATCATAGTGACCATGTGTGGATCAACATATTGTGACCCTGTGTGAATCAATGTCATAGCGACCCTGTGTAGATCAGCATTCTAGCGACCCTGTGTGGATCAAAAATTCATGACCCGACAAGGATCAGCGTTGGATCAGCCCATTTTTCATCATAGATATATGAACCTATGTGGATCGACAATGGAACAATTTATTTTTGGTTTATCTATGGAACTTACTAATGGGATAAAATGATATAGCTTATGACTACTCATCATTATTTATGAACTCCGAGTTGTATACCTAGTTTGAGTTGAGTCTTTTGCTTTGTGATTTAGATCATGATTTGTGGTCTTCCTTTGAGAAATTATGAGTGACCTTAAGGGGTCTCGGGGTCCCTACTAGGTATTGTTATACTCACCCTTTCACGGGCTTCACCCGCACCTTGTTGCACCTAGTGCAGGGGACGGGCAGCCATGACTGAGACTTGGGGAGCTAGAACCTGATGGTGGATGGAGGTGATGGTTGACGTGGAGAACTGTGGAGATGAGACGTACCTACCCTTCAGGTACGATCCTTGGTGGATGATCATGTGAGTTGTTTACTATTTTTTGTTGTAGTTGTATCATTTCAGTTAGGCTTGTATTCCGGCCAATTTACCTTTAGTACACACTTTTACTACTACTGTTTTACTTCATGGTTTTATCTTGTTGGGTTCATGGACTATGTGTTTGTGCAGGTTTAAAGGCAATGCCTTCCCATTTTAGGGATACACCATTCTGATGCTAGTCGTCAACCCCTGGCCCAAGGAGGGAAGGCTTGGGGTAGTCACGGCATGGGGCCCGGTGGATGGGTTGTGACAAATTGGTATCAGAGTAGTTGGTTCTATAGAATAGATATGACTCAGATATTTCCAATGGATCAATAGTTTTAAGTTTTTTGAGTGTGTTTTTATGTTCTGTGATTCTAGTGTTGGTGCGGTGATCAACGTATCCATACACCAGGACCTTGAATTATGATTTCGGAATTCTGCACAAAAACACTGATTGCATGTGTTTTGGAAATATTTTATTCTTGATATATTTTGAGTTATCTCACCAGGTATATCTTGTTGACTATGGTGAACCAATTTTTCTTCATTATTCTACCACGTAGATTGTCAGCCATGTTTTCTAAGAGAGTTTACAATGACGGCCCACCGGGTGATGAGGATTCGGGGTAGAGCCCTCTACATAGATAGCACCTTCAGGTGGTGCACCAACAGCACCATAACCCATTATGTAGTTGTTTCCACCTTCCCCAATAGAGGACGATGCATTCTTACTAAGTGTGTTCCACAAGTTCTAGCAGCAGAGTCCTCCAATGTTTCGAGGTGAGACAGAACCGCATGAAGCTGAGGACTGGCTGTAGGCTGTGGTCTTAGTTTTCTATCTAGTTTTGACAACAACAGAGTATATGGTGATCCTAGATTCTAGTATTTTACATGGCATGATAGGAAGATGGTGGTTCCATACACTCCAGTCGAATGAGGAGGAAAAGATTTCATTGTTGGACTTTGAGTCCCTCTTTAGGCAGAGTTCATTCCAGCAACACTACGCTCTGTGTGTATTCAGAAGCTCTTGCACTTATAGTAGGGAAGACTGCCAGTAGCCTAGTACTCAATGAGATTCAATGTACTCTCACACTACTCCACCGATATGGTACGAGATGCATTCTTCGGGGCCTGAATTTTGAGAAGGGTCTCTGGTGGGAGATCCGAGAATCGACAATATCTTTTAATATTCCGATGTTGGATGGAGTTATCAACTGAGATTTATTATTGGGGAGCTTTTTAGCTGAGTAGGAACCTACGGTGATATCCACCATCGAACGATAGTTAATCGAGTCATCTACAATATGTAGTAAGAAGATGACACAGAGGTCGAAGTGGGCCAAAACCTATGGTGGATGACACCAATATGTAGGGTCGGTAGTGCAGAGCTCGTGAGGCATAGGGGGTTAGCTGGGAAGAATTTTGTGCTTCACGTGCGGCGATCCGGTCCACATTGCTCAGGACTACTCAACCCACCATACTAATGATCAGTAGATAGTTGAGGGACTTTCAAATCAGAGGCATAGATTCAAGTGAGGTGGTTCGTAGGACAGCGGATGTGGCAAAGGAGTGGGTCGTGCAGTAGGTTTTGGATGATGTTTGGAGGCTCTACCACCACCACCACCAGGTGATCCACCCTGAAAAAAGGTAGCATGTGGAAAGGATCAAGCTCAAAAATAGGCAGAAGAGCCCTATGACCATGACACTCTGGAGATGATTGGAGGTACGATCTGTGTCTATTCAACCCTAGATGAAGTACTTATAGACATAGGATCAATCCACTCTTTCATTTCCATGACACTCGTTAGAAGTTTGGAGATTCTGAAGGAGCCATTGGCTCGATATTTACGATTATAGACTCCTATGGGAGAATATTCGATGATTACACACTAGTTTAGGTAGTGTGATCTCACTCTAGTAGGTGAGAGCTTTGGTTGGGGTATCCTAGTAGCAGTTTTGAGGCCTTATAATGTCATCTTGGGTGTGGACTGGCTATCCATAGTCCATGCTCAGATTGACTGTTTTAGGTACAAAGTGCGGTGTTTTCATGGGGATGGGATTAGTCTTTCCATCACCGGTGAGAAGGAAACCTTTGCAGCACATAATGGACTTACTCGGAGAAGGGTGAAGCCGATTACTGATCAGTTGGATAGCCTTACCCTCATTGATGTTGAAGTGAGGAGTTTGAGTTATCCTATAGTAGTTGACTAGTTTGTTGTTGTCTTTCCTGGTGATGATCCTGGACTACCTCCTCACAAAGTGGTAGAATTCTAAGTTTACATGTACCTCAGGATGACACCGATATCTACTCTAGTATATCAGATGACTCTCGTGGAGCTTCGTGAGTTGCGGGTACAGTTGGAGGACTTATAGGGGAAGGGGTTCATAAGGCCCAATGTTTCTCCATGGGAATCCTTGATTTTGTTCGCCATGAAGGTATATGGGAGTCTGAGACATCTCAAGAACTATCGGTTCTTGAACTAGGTTACTGTGAAGAACAAGTATCCACTTCTGAGGAATGATGATCTATTTGACCAGCTGAAGGGAACTCGATGGTTTTTGAAGATATACCTCATATCAATCTATCAGCATATCATGTTACATGATGATAACATACCGAAGACTCCCTTCAGATGTCAGTACGACCATTATGAGTTCTTGGGGATTCATTTCGGCATAACCAATGCCCCAGAACAGTTCATGGGTCTCATGAATAGGATCTTCCAGCCTTACCTCAATCATTTGGTGGTGGTCTTCATTGAAAACATATTTATATACTCGTCGTCAGAGGAGGGGAATGCCACACACCTACAAATAGTTATGGATACACTTCGAGAGTACTATATTTATGGAATTCTCTCGATGTTCTAGTATGGGATACGAGAAGTCCACTTCATAAGTAACATTATCTCAGAGGTTGGAGTTTTAGTGGATCTGGTGAAGATAGAGGTAGTTCTTTCTTGGGAGCCACCTAGGAGTGTGAATGTGTGGCATAGTATCTAGGGATTGTCTAGGTACTATCAAAGATTCGTACCCGACTTTTCTGGGGCTGCAAAACCATTGTCAAAATTGAAAAATAATGGAAATCCCTTCTTGTGGAAACAGATGTGCCAATAGAGTTTTCAGGAGCTGAGGCATAGAATGATGAGTGCCCCCATTTTAAGGCAACTAGAAGAGGGATTCGGGTATGTAGTCTACATAGACGCATCAGGGACCAAACTAGGTTGTGTCCAAATGTAGGAGAGAGCAGCGATCGCCTACAACTATTCTCAATTGAGACAACAGAGGTAGAACTACGCTACCATTGACCTGGAGTTAGTAGTAGTGGACTTTGCATGGAATATGTGGTGGCACTACTTGATGGGTGAAAGCTTTAATGTTTACTCTGATCACAAGAGTCTTAGGTATATCTTCTCCCAGAAGGGCCGAAACCAAAGATAGTGGTGATGGATAGAGATCCTCTATGTATATGATGCACTCAGTAAGAGTTCTAGTCTACAGTTGCTGAGTGTGGCGATAGAGCAGCTAGTCGTGTTGCATATATCATTTATAGATATATTTGGAGAAACATATATCTAGTATATGATAGTTACTCACCCACTCCTTCAGCGAGTCAGGGAGGCATAGCTTTGGGACATAGTGTGGGAGGCTCGACATGCTCCGATATCCTGTCCTAATGAATTTTCTGAAGGTGGGGAGCCAATCATCCTCTTTAGAGGTCGCACCATGGTAACATTGATTCTTCGAGGGGAGGTGTTGAGGGAATTTCCCACATCACCTTTGGTGGTACATCCTATTGTGGAAAAGATGTACTAGGACCTCCAGTATCAGTACTAGTGGCCAGGAATAAAGAAAGCAATGGCATAGTTCGTATCTCAATGTCTTACTTGTCAGCAAGTGAAGACTGAGCATCAGGTACCATCAGGCTTAGCTCATGAACTTGAGGTACCAGTGTGGAAGTGGGATGGTATCTCCATAGAATTCTTGATAGGGATACCACGTACATCCAGGGGCCATGATTCCATCTAGGTGATCATTGACAGACTCACCATGTTGGACAACTTCTTACCCATCCAAGAGTAGGGATCAACAGGGAGCTTGGGATGCCTCTACATACATAAATGTTTAGGACTTCATGGGGATCCATCAACGATCATCTTAAATCGCAATGCACGTTTTAAATCCCCATTGTGGAAGGAATTGAGGGAGGTGTTTAGAAATCAGCTATGCTTGAGCACTACATTTAATCCTTAAATAGATGGTCAAATGGAGTGCACCATTAAAACACTCGAGGAAATGATTGTTTCTTGTGTCCTTGATTTTGGACATAGTTGGGAGGACCACATACCACTTGTGGGGTTTTCTTACAACAAAGGTTATCACTCCACCATCGACATGGCTCCATTTAAGGGCGTTTATGGACGACCTTGATAATAACCTCTATACTGAACAGACCTAGGGATGTTTTCACTTATTGGCCCAGAGTTAGTACAGGCTACCACGAAGAAGGTGCCGATCATCTAGGAGTGGATGAGGACTTCACAGAGCAGGAATAAGTCTTATGTCCATGGGAGACAGAGACCATTGGAGTTCGACGATGGAGACCAGGTCTTCCTACGGGTCTCACCCCGATGAAGATTACAAAGGTTTGTCTTGGACATCAAGCAATATTAGGGGATTATCATACACTTACAGATCCTCATCTAAGTAGGTGAGGTGGCTTACTGTCTAGATCTTCCCCCAAAGTTGCACTAGGTGCATAATGTTTTCCACGTGTCGCAGTTGGGGAGATACATGCATGAACCAACACGCATGATCAACTGGGGTGAGCTAGACATCGATTATTGGTCGAAGTTCGTGGATTTCTTGGTAGAGATAGAGGATTAACAGGAGTGGGTCCTTCATGGGTGGTCGATTACTCATGTGTGAGTTCGTTGGAAGCACTAGAATCTCTCGGATAGCACAAGGGAGAGGGAGGCCCAGATATGTACTCAGTCCCCCCATTTTTTCCTTAGTATTGTTGAAACTTTCAAGGATAAAAATCCCTAATGTGGGGAGAATTTGAAAACCAGGAAATTTCATGTATTTTTTTAAATTATTTGGTATTATTACGAGTCTGCGAAAATTGATGGCGCATGATTTCGATGCCCGATGTGCCCAGAATGGAATTTTGAACATTTTTTTAAGGTATGTTTAGTAAAAGTATGGGCATAATTTTTTATCTTTTAAACTAGTGCTCCAAATTGATATCTGAGAGTATCATAGAATCTGCAGTGCCAGGATTCGCTTAAGGGAAGCATCAATGCAACAGTAGTAGGTTGGGGAAAAAGATAAATTTTGTTCTTTCTAAAAAAATTAATTAAATAAGTTAAAAAAGTTATTTTACTTCTTTTCTGTAACTTTTGAGCGGTGGTTGTAGGCCTCATGACTTGTCAATCCATTTAACAGCTTGACTCTTCTTTTTTGTACCCTCAACGTTGTAATATTAAATAAGGTTAATAAATTAACTGTATTAATGTCATGCACCACGTTTGGATCCCCCATCTATTTAATATAAACTCGAGCATGGGATTTTGGAATGAAGGTGAGGAACCTCTGAAAAATTGTTGTCACGACATCCACCAAGGAACAAAATCATGGATGGGAACATCAGAGGAATAGAATCGGGAATGACGAACGTCGGCAGCTTCTTCATGTCTGGATTCTCCGTCCACCACCATGAAATCTCCAACAAAATATGAGGATGGATTTTGTAACACCCGAGACTTTTATGTTATATAAATCATCAAAGGAATCTTTTTCTACACACAACACTTGCTTGTATTGCTTTACACGAAATCGTGACCTTCCTCGATAGCTTGCGTCGTACGCAATACCGAGTTTTACTACACAATGATATGCTCATAAAATATTATTAAAACTAGCCGTTATGAATAGTAATAACCACTTTTTGAAATTTTATAAATTTTATTTTTCAAAATGGACTTCATTTTTTGATTCGTAATATCAAAATTATCCTAGGGTGAAATGTTTCTGAAAACTTTCAATTTTTGATGAATAGTTAAACCACTAAGTGGTAGTTAAAAAACTGAATTTTTCATAAAACATAATTTTACCACTTCTGTGAGTGGAATTTCGAAAATCCGAGAGACACGGTTGATGTTAGTAAGTAAAATTTGGTTCAATGAGATGAAAATAATTTTTTGGTGAATAGTAACTCTTTACTTTTTTTTACCACGGTTAAAAGTAAATAGGGTAATTAAGGGTAAAAATGATATTATTATTACCCTAACACATTTCCTAATTCTATTGGACAAGTGTAATTCGACCAAAAACAGACTTAGGAATAAAATATGACCATTTAGGCCCACATAGATTAGATTAGGACATTTATTATTAATTTATTTAAAGAAGGGTTAAAATAGTTAAAATCAAAGTTTAATAAATAAATCATTTTTAATATGGGGTAATACATATGATAAATTCGACTATAAATATTCATTAGAAAGATAAAAATCTTTCCTACATAATGGTATTTTATTTGTAATTTTTAGACATTAAATAATTTAATTTATGTATGACACAACGATGATGCAGTAATTATCTTATTAATGAAATATTGACATAATTGATGTTATAAACACAAAATTAAATGTAATTTGACACTTTTTATGAATTACACTAATTTTATAGATTACTATGACATGTTAGTATTGATTTAATTAACTTTTTTCGAACTAATCATTCTGTTATGAGTTTCACAAAAATTAATTACTAAATAGTGTCAAAATTGACATAAAATAGTTTTTAAAACAAATATTATATTAGTAATTGTTATTGTATTCCTAAAAATCTAAGGTTCTGCCAAAGGACTTAGATAAGGTTATATATATTAATAATAAACAACTTGGGGTTCGTTTGGCTGCTTATAGTAAGTTTATTAACCTTATAGTATAAGAACACAAGAAGACACGGTAAAAGTAAAAATATTTAACTTAATGTTAAATCTAAATGCTATGGTTAAAATAGGAACCTAAACTTGTCTAAATTCTGTTGGATGAGAGGATTTAGACCCCTCCCCACCTTATCTTCGAAATAAATCAAATTGGAGCTATAAAAAACCGAATTTGGCTTTATAATAAAATAATATGTTTAGTTATTCCAAAGATGCCCCTCTCCTCCCTTATAAAAGGGCACCTCCTCCTTCTCTTCCTCACACCACTTTGAGCCTTCAAGCTCGGCAAACCCCTGCCACTTTCTCCTCTACACTTCCCTAGAGACATCCTAGAGGTCCTGGTCTTCTTCAAAGACCAATTTTAGTGCCCTAAAAGGAGGTCTCAAAGAAGCACTTCAAAGAAGAGGTAATGTCCGTTACCGATTCTTTCATCTTTATTTCTTCTTCCACTTCTTCTTATTTAGTTGTTTCATTATGAAGTAATAACATCAGTATCACTCATATACTGATATGTTATTATAATTATGAAACAACCCTATTTCACCATCTATCCATCCTACGGAAAAAGAAATCACCGTGCGTGCGTATGTACGGAATACCGTCTCCACGCCGTGGTGTAATCTATTTTCCACCACAACCATACTTGGATGGGTATAATGGTGTAAATAATGACTATATATGACTATTATAAAGTGATAATGATTCTTAAATATTATAAATACACTCTAATACAATTCCACGATCATAGGAATGATATCATCACTCGTGCGTACGTACGGAATACCGTCTCCACGATGTGATGCGACTCGTTCTACATGATCTTCATTTCATAATGATTATATAAATGAATTAAATGAATGAATATGATATATATTACACTAATACCATTCTTTAAATGAGGTATATATTACCTAAAGAGAAGAATAAGAATTTATTCGACAAGACACGCATAAGAACAAAAAGTAATAAACACCCGAATAACAAGTAGTAATGAAATATTACTAATTCGAAGCTAAGAATATGACCATATATGATATCATAAAAATAAGTATGATTCTGGAATAAGTCAATAACATTATTTAAATCATTATATAGGAGGTTCGGACACGTACAAATCATATCGGACCTAAGGTAAGGGAAATATCACAATCTCATTTTTATCCGAGATTGTTTATAATTTGGCATTTACTGGGGTGTATTTTATCATCCACATCCATGTTTCCTAAATATTTAATATTATTTCCATCCACATAAAATTTTTTAAATCCAATTTTACCCTTCGGTGAGTTTTTATTAAAGGATATGAAAGGAATCTTTTGTCATTTTTCGTACGAGGTACTTTTTGACTTTTCCGACAAAAGTACGAGAAGAATGTTATTTTTAACTTATACGACATTAATGGATTTTTAAAACAATATTTCCAAGAATCTTCCTTTACAAGTTTTAAATTTTATTTTTAATAAAATTATTTTAGTTTAAAATTGTATGACATGTTAAGAAAGGAAAAATGTTTTTCAAGTAGAAAGGATATTTTCCTCAAGAATGGAGTTCAAGTGTTTTATCAAAATTATTTTCCATCTAAGATAATAAAGGATTTTGTTTATATCCCTATTACTACATGGATTTGATTATGTTGTGATGGAAATTTTTTTATGAATTCTTATATCTTATATGAATTGTTTTATGATGTCATGTTGTTTAAGAATCCCATTTTTACTACATGGGTTATGAAATGATGTATGATTTATGATTTTGTGGCACACATAATAATGGTATGATTATGAGATGGGTGGGACCTATATCTCCTTCCAATGCATTGGGTAAAGATTTTATATCTCATGAGATAGATATGGATGGAACAGTAGGTTATACCGGTTCAGTGAAACAGGACTGAAACAAGGGTGACTCGGTTCAGAAATGGACTTTGTCCACTATAATAGTCTTGGAAATGTGTCTTGACTAATAAGATATGGTTATCTATGATTATGTGTGTATGCCACAAAGTTTCATGTTTTAAGTTATGATTATTGGTATTTCATTTCACTACTATGATTTATCCCATGTTATGAAATTATGCTCTCTTTTGCAGGTTAAGATCTCTAAAATGATATGTTCTTATGAATATGATGTGATTGATATTTATTTTTTTTTACCCTTACTGAGCATTTGAGCTCAACCTTTTGTATGTTTTGTTTCCCCAGGTCAGGAAGAAGGTTATTAAGTATAATATGCCAAAAAGGGACTCTAGATATGATGAAATACATGGGAGTCAAAGTAGATGCTTTATGAACCAGTTGTTTATGTTTCCCAGTTTCTAAAGAAACTATACCTATACGGTCCTTTCTTGTTTTTGTTATATGTTGTAATAAGTGTGCTTCAATTATGAATTAAAAACAATGTATGTAAAGTATGGGTCATTATAGTTGGTATCAGAGGAAAGGTATAGTCAACCTTTGGAAACTAGGATGTGAAAGCCTTAGTAAGAACCCTAAGGATATGTCTAAGAATAGAACACAATCTTAGTGTTTTTGAAATGGCCATGAATAACCTAGGATAAGATATTAAGTGTGAAATTTTATTCTTGATTATGTGGTTTTCCTATTATAATTAGTGTTGCTCACACTATTCTTCTTGGTTTTAGTCAATTGTTGGAACCCGAAGGAACCGTGTTAATGCGGAATGCGATGAGCAATGCAATGATTGTCCCCCTGAGCAACCAAACGTTATGGGAGCTGGAATGAAAAATCTTGTAGCCATGCTCACACAACTTTCTCAAGCTATGAATCATGCAGGACTTCCAAACGAGCAAAGGAAGGAGCAAAATTCTGTTGAATCCTTCATGATACAGCGTCCACCTTCATTCAGCGGGTCTACTGATCCATTAGTAGTTGAAAAATGGATTAGTACTACTAAAAAGATATTTTCAGTTCTTCAATGTTCTGAGCATGATAAAGTCATCTTAGCAGTGTATCGTTTGGAAGGTGATGCTGATCAATGGTGGAATCTTATTAAGAATACGAGGCAAAGGGATGAAATTGAGTCCATGGAATGGGACGAGTTCAATAACTTATTTTTCAGTAATTACTTCCCTCGTATTCTCCGAACAAAGATGGAGAAAGAGTTTCTTGAACTGAAGCAAAAGGATGATGAATATGTTGGTACATATGAAGCAAATTTTACAAGACATGCAAGGTACGCTTCTGGTATTATTATCCAACCTGAGAGTAAGATCGATCGATTCTTTAGTGGATTAAAACCAAGTCTTCGAAGGGCCTTATCCATAAGGGACTTCAATAGATATGAGGAAATCGTTCGATGTGCTCTCAAAGTTGAGATGGAGATTGGAGTAACCCATCAGTCATATGGGTTTGATAAGAAGATGAAAATGGAATTCAAAGGAAAATCTAAAGAGCACACTGAAAAGAAGATGAGCTTTCCCTTATGCTCAAAGTGTGGAAAGAAACATGGAGGGATTTGTCTTAAAGGGACAAGTAAATGTTTCAAATGTGGAAAAGAAGGTCATCGGGCATTTGAATGCCGTAATGATGGCAAGAAGATGTCTATTGATGAAAACAAAGGAAGGGATACACAGAATGACCCTACAACACTTCAATGTTTCAAGTTCAAGGAGATGGGACATTATGACAATAAATTCCCTAATCCAAGGGTTGATGATGATGGTCGACGTCAACAAACTCTTAAGGCTAAAGAAAAAGGAATGTCACATGAAATTTCTATCAGTGATGTGGAGTACGATAACGATGTGGTGAAAGGTACACTTACCATCCACTCTAAAGTAGAAAATGTTTTATTTGATTCTGGATCCACCAACTCTTTTATTTCTGAAGAGTTTGCTAAGGGTATCACTGTATTTCCCCCAACAATTAGATGTTGAGTTAGCTGTGACAACACCTAATGGCACAACAGTCGCATCAATAGTTTATAATTCTTCCCTGATTGATGTTTGTGGGAAAGTGCTTCCTGCAAATCTTGTGATTCTTCCTATAGTGGATTTTGATGTTATTCTTAGCATGGATTGGCTTTCTCTACATGGAGCTCATATCAATTGCCAAAGAAGGGAAGTCACATTTCATATTCCAGATCAATCTATGATCGTCTATCGATGCAAGGATGAACATAACCTTCCAGTGGAAATTTCTTCCATTTTATGGGTGTTGATTCCACTAAATGAAGGTTATTTTTCTCAAATGGTTGGTGAGAAACTCACGATTAAGAATATGCCCATTGTACGGGAGTTTGATGATGTCTTTCCGGAGTAATTATCGGGTCTTCCACCAAATCGTGAAGTTGAGTTTTCAATAGAACTTGTACCGGGTGCTTTGCCTATTTCAATGACACCTTATAGAATGGCCCCAATTTAGTTGTAGGAATTGAAGGAGCAACTCCAAGAGAATCTTGATAAGGGGTTCATATTCCCTAGTGCGTCACCTTGGGGAGCACCTGTTCTGTTTGTTAAGAAGAAAGATGGATCAGTGAGACTCTGCATTGATTATTGAGAACTTAACAAGATCACTATCAAGAACAAATATCCTCTCACATGCATTGATGAATTATTTGACCAACTATGAGGAGCTCAATACTTTTCCAAGATTGATCTTCGTTCAGGGTATCATCAATTAAGGGTCAAAAGGGAGGATATACCAAAGTCGGCTTTTCGTACAAGGTATGGACACTATGAATTTATAGTGATTCCATTTGGTCTTACTAATGCCCCTACTATCTTCATGGATCTAATGGATAGAGTCTTTAGAGACCATCTGGATCAGTTTGTGGTAGTCTTTATAGATGATATTCTTGTCTATTCAAAGAGAAAGGAAGAACATGAACACCACTTGAGAATTATATTGAAGACCCTGAGAAAGGAGAATCTTTATGCCAAATTTACCAAGTGTGAATTTTGGCTTCAAAAAGTT
The DNA here is from genome assembly GCA_963277665.1 of Viscum album. Lineage (NCBI taxonomy): Eukaryota > Viridiplantae > Streptophyta > Magnoliopsida > Santalales > Viscaceae > Viscum > Viscum album. The sequence goes on along the minus strand of OY728162.1, from coordinate 1,387,398,601 downwards.
GCATTTTTGGGTCACATAATCTCAAAAGAGGGGATATTTGTGGATCCAGCAAAAACAGAGGTTATCAAAAGATGGTCGAGACCAACAATAGTAACCAAGATCCAAAGTTTTCTTGGTTTGGATGGATATTATCGACGTTTTGTGAAATATTTTTCACGATTATCTAATACACTCACCAAGTTGACTCGGAAAGGAGTTAAGTATATTTTCACGGAGGAATGTGAAGAGAATTTCAAGGAGTTGAAAAGTAGGTTATCCAGTGCACTTGTTCTCACACTGCCTTGTAGTGGAGAAAGGTTTGTGATCTATAGTGATGCATCCAAGAAGGGATTGGGGTGTGTTCTTATGCAAAATGATATGGTTATAACTTATGACTCACGACAGATGAAAATACATGAGCAAAATTACCCAACTCATGATTGGGAGTTAGCTGCGGTAATCTTTGCATTAAAGATTTAGAGGCATTACCTTTATGGATAAAGGTGTGACATTTATACTGATCATAAAAGTTTAAAGTATATTTTCACAAAAAAGGAGCTGAATATGCGACAAAGAAGATGGTTGGAGCTGATTAAGGATTACAAATTCTCAATCCATTACCACCCTGGGAAAGCAAACAAGGTGGCAGATGCATTAAGTCGACAAGACCACGCTAGTTTATCCATGATGAGGATCACAAAAGATCCAATATTTATGGATTTACAAAGGATGGATCTTGGAATTATAATGAATGGGGAAAAATCGTATCTTTCTCAAATGAATGTTCAACCATCTATACATGTGAAGATTAAATAGGCACAGAAAGAAGATGTCTAGTTTCAAAAGAAGGTGAGAAATGTTCCTGAATTCAACTTTGATTGTGATGGGATAATAAAGTTCAGGAATAGGGTTTGTGTTCCTCCTATCCCAGAATTAAAGAAGGAGCTGCTGGATGAGGCTCATAGTTCTTCATTCTCTATTCATCCTGGAAGCACGAAGATGTATAGGGACCTGAAGGAGTACTTCTGGTGGGATGGCATGAAAAGGGATGTTGATGAATATGTCTCTCGATGCTTGGTTTGTCAACAAGTTAAATCTGAGAGACAGAAGTCTAAGGGGATGTTACAACCATTAACCATACCCGAATGGAAATGGGAAAACATCACTATGGACTTTGTCACAGGACTTCCTATAACATCCAAAGGCAATAATGCTATCTGGGTCATAGTTGATCATCTTACAAAGTCTGCACACTTCATTGCTATTAGAGAGGATTTCTCTCTGGATCATCTTGCCAGGATATATGTAAAGGAAGTGGTAAGATTGCATGGAATACCACTTTCTATTATATCTGATTGGGATCCGAGATTTACCTCGAAGTTCTGGCAAAGTCTTCAGCATACTCTGGATACAGAGTTGAGTTTCAGCACTACTTATCATCCTCAGACATATGGTCAGTCTGAGAGAACAATTCAAACTCTAGAAGATATGTTGAGAGCTTGCTCTATGGATTTCAAAGGTGGTTGGGATCAATACCTACCTTTGTTGGAATTTTCTTATAATAATAGCTTTCACTCCAGTATTCAGATGGATATTTATGAAGCTCTCTATGGAAAGAAATGCAGGACTCCAACTTGCTGGGATGAAGTTGGGGAAAGAAAGCTATAAGGACCCGATCTCATTGATGAAATGGCAGAAAAGGTCAGATCTATTCAACAACACATAAGAGCAGCTCAGAGTCGACAGAAAATCTATGCCGACAACCGAAGAAAAGACCTAGAGTTTGTAGTGGTTGATAAAGTGTTCTTACGAATATCTCCCTGGAAGAGGGTTATGAGATTTGGAAAGAAGGGGAAGTTGAGCCCTAGATATATCGATCCTCTTGAAATACTGGATCGTGTTGGGAAGGTAGCTTACCGATTGGAACTTCCACAGAATCTCTCTCAAGTTCACAATGTGTTCCATGTATCTCTCCTGAGAAAGTACATACCTGACCCTTCACATGTACTTAGCTCAGAAGTTGTACCGCTGGAGCAGGATCTTTCTTATAAAGAATAGCCAATAGAGATTCTGGATCGTAGCGAAAAAGTCCTACGAAACAAGACCACTCGATTGGTGAATGTTTTATGGAGGAACCACCAATTAGAAGAAGCTACATGGGAGCTTGAGGATATGATGAGGGAGAGGTATCCTCATCTGTTTGTTACAAAGTGACGAATTTCGAGGGCGAAATTCATTTTAAGGGGGGTAGAATGTAACACCCGAGACTTTTATGTTATATAAATCATCAAAGGAATCTTTTTCTACACACAACACTTGCTTGTCTTGCTTTACACGAAATTGCGACCTTCATCAATAGCTTGCGTCGTACACAATACCGAGTTTCACTAAACAATGATATGCTCATAAAATATTATTAAAACTATCCGTTATGAATAGTAATAACCACTTTTTGAAATTTTATAAATTTTATTTTTCAAAATGGACTTCATTTTTGGATTCGTAATATCGAAATTATCCTAGGGAGAAATGTTTCTAAAAACATTCAATTTTTGATAAATAGTGAAACCACTAAGTGGTAGTTAAAAAACTGAATTTTTCATAAAATAGAATTTTACCGCTTCTGTGAGTGGAATTTCGAAAATCCGAGAAACACGGTTGATGTCAGTAAGTAAAATTTGGTTCAATGAGATGAAAATATTTTTTTGGTGAATAGTAACTTTTTACTTTTTTTACCACGGTTAAAAGTAAATAGGGTAATTAAGGGTAAAAATGATATTATTATTACCCTAACACATGTCCTAATTCTATTCAACAACTGAAATTCGACCAAAAACAAACTTAGGAATAAAATATGACCATTTAGGCCCACTTGGATTAGATTATGACATTTATTATTAATTTATTTAAAGAAGGGTTAAAATAGATAAAATCAAAGTTTAATAACTAAATCATTTTTAATATGGGGTTATACATAAGATAAATTCGACTATAAATATTAATTAGAAAGCTAAAAATATTTCCTACATAATGGTATTTTATCTGTAATTTTTAGACATTAAATAATTTAATTTATTTATGACACAATGATGATGCAGTAATTATCTTATTAATGAAATATTGACATAATTGATGTTATAAACACAAAAATAAATGTAATTTGACACTTTTTATGAATTCCACTAATTTTATAGCTTAATATGACATGTTAGTATTGATTTAATTAACTTTTTTCAAACTAAGAATTCTGTTATGATTTTCACAAAAATTAATTACGAAATAGTGTCAAAATTGACAAAAAATAGTTTTTAAAACAAATATTATATTAGTAATTGTTATCTTATTCTTAAAAATCTAAGGTTCGGCCAAATTACTTAGATAAGGTTATATATATTAATAATAAACAACTTGGGGTTATTTTGGCTGCTTATAGTAAGTTTATTAACCTTATAGTATTAGAACACAAGAAGACACGGTAAAAGTTAAATTATTTAACTTAATGTTAAATCTAAATGATAAGGTTAAAATAGGAACCTCAACTTGTCTAAATTCTATTGGATGAGAGTATTTTTACCCATAACCACCTTATCGTCTAAATAAATCAATTTGGAGCTATTAAAAACCGAATTTGGCTTTATAATAAAATAATATTTTTAGTTATTCCAAAGGTGCCCCTCTCCTCCCTTATAAAAGGGCACCTCCTCCCTCTCTTCCTCACACCACTTTTAGCCTTAAAGCTCGGCCAACCCCTACCACTTTCTCCTCTCCACTTCCCTAGAGACATCCTAGAGGTCCTGGGCTTCTTCAAATACCACGTTTAGTGCCCTAAAAGGAGGTCTCAAAGAAGCACTTCAAAGAAGAGGTAATGTCTGTTACCGATTCTTTCATCTTTATTTCTTCTTCCACTTCTTCTTCTTTAGTTGTTTCATTATGAAGTAAAAACATCAGTATCAATCATATACTTATATTTTATTATAATTATGAAACAACTGTATTTCACCATCTATCCATCCTACGAAAAAAGAAATCACCGCGTGTGCGTACGTACGGAATACCGTCTCCACGCCGTGGTGTAATCTATTTTCCACCACAACCTTACTTGGATGGGTATAATGGTGTAAATAATGACTATATATAACTATTATAAAGTTATACTGATTTTTAAATAGTATACATACACTCTAATACAATTCCGCGATCATAGGAACGATATCATCACTCGTGCGTACGTACGGAATACCGTCTCCACGATGTGATGTGACTCGTTCTACATGATCTTCATTTCATAATGATTATATAAATGAATTAAATGAATTAATATGATATATATTACTATAATAACATTCTGGAAATAAGTTATCTGTAACATAAAGAGAAGAATAAGAATCTATTCGACAAGACACGCATAAGAACAAAAAGTAATAAACACCCGAATAACAAGTAGTAATGAAATATTAGTAATAAGAAGCTAAGAATATGACCATATATGATATAATAGAATTAAGTATGATTCTGGAATAAGTCAATAACATTATTTAAATCATTATACAGGAGGATCAGACATGTACAAAGCATATCAGACCTAAGGTGAGGGAAATATCACAATCTCATTTTTATCCGAGATTGTTTATACTTTGGCATTTACTTTGGTGTATTTTATCATCCACATCCATGTTTCCTCAATATGTAATATTATTTACATCCACCTACAATTGTTTAAATCCAATTTTACCCTTCGGTGAGTTTTTAGTAAAGGATATGAAAGGAATCTTTTCTCGTATTTCGTACGAGGTACTTTTTGACTTTTCCGACAAAAGTACGAGAAGAATGTTTCTTTAACTTATACGGCATGAATGGATTTTTAAAACAATATTTCCAAGAATCTTCCTTTACAAATTTTCAAGTTTATTTTTAATCAACTTATTTTAGTTTAAAATTGTATGACATGTTAAGAAAGGAAAAATGTTTTTGAAGTAGAAAGGATATTTTCCTCAAGAATGGAGTTCAAGTGTTTTATCAAAATTATTTTCCATATAAGATAATATAGGGTTCTGTTTCTATCCCTATTATTACATGGATTTGATTATGTTGTGATGGAAATATTTTTATGAATTATTCTATCTTATATGAATTGTTTTATGATGTCATGTTGTTTAAGAATCCCATTTTTACTACATGGGTTATGCGATGATGTATGATTTATGATTTTGTGGCACACATTAGAATGGTATAATTATGAGATGGGTGGGACCTATATCTCCCTACAATGCATTGGGTAAAGATTTTATATCTCATGATATAGACATGGCTGGAATGGTAGGTTATACCGGTTCAGTGAAACAGGACTGAAACGAGGGTGACTCGGTTCAGAAATGGACTTTGTCCACTAAGATAGTCTTGGAAATGAGTCTTCACTAATAAGATATGAGTCTCTATGATTATGTGTGTATGCCACAAAGTTTCATGTTTTAAGTTATGATTATTGGTATTTCATTTCACTACTATTATTTATCCCATGTTATGAAATTATGCTATCTTTTGCAGGTTAATATCTCTAAAATGTTATGTTCTTATGAATATGATGTGATTGATATTTATTTTGTTTACCCTTACTGAGCATTTGAGATCACCCTTTTGTATGTTTCGTTTCCCCAGGTCAGGAAGAAGGTTATTAAGTAGAATATGCCAAATAGGGACTCTAGATATGATGAAATAAATGGGAGGCAAAGTAGATGCTTTATGAACCAGTTTTTTATGTTTCCCAGTTTCTAAAGACACTATACCTATACGGTCCTTTCTTGGTTTTGTTATATTTTGTAATAAGTGTGCTTCAATTATGAAGTAAAAACAATGTATGTAAAGGATGGGTCTTTATAGAGTTTATTTATTAAAAATTATCTTTTATGAATTAAATAATCGCTCACATGTTATTATGCTAACGTAGAGGGTGTTGGAAAAACGAACAAGGTCGGACCCCCCACCACTTTGTTCATGTTGCGTTAATTGGGGGGACAAATTTCCAACTCGACGGAAAGATGAAGTTGGGAGGCACAAAACAATGATGGAATCCCGGGAGACTAGTAGGTGTGTTTCAAAGGATGAACGTACCATTAAAGCCCACCTAGTGGCCTATAGAATCCTTGCTGGTTTGACACTGAAGCGGTGGCGACCGGTGGCCAGTGCTCGCCGGTTGCATAAGGAGGCTACACTCCTTGGTGCTGTGGTGAATGGGCAAGCAGCCGACTCTGGGTCGGTTGTAGAGGTGAGAGGCAGCATGCCATCACATGCTGCAATGTGCAGGTTGTGGCTACGAATCCATAGAGACGGAAGGGACCCGCTTCCGGCGAGTCCAGTCGGTAATGAGGCGGCGCCCCCTGGTGGCACCATTTAAATAGACAGAGGACTATTTAAGCCATTCAGGAGGTGGACCACACAACCCCCCATGAGGGTCACGCCAGTCGGTGGGCCGATTCATCGCGGCACAGCCCATGTCAGTTTTGGCTAGGTTGGGCCAGCCCCGGAAGGGTCAGACCAGACCCCATCCCCTTTGGGCCTAATTTCACTTAAATAGACATATCTGGAGAACTAGATATATGTTTGACGAAGCGTCTATGGCATTGGGATCCTTGGAGTGATATGATCCTTTTGAGATACTCTACGTGAGGATTGGTTAAATTTTGATTACATATGGGTTGGATCGTACCCGAATCCTATCGGCACCTCGGCACTAAAATGCATATAACTCCCAGACCGGGCGTCTAGTTGACACTCTATCTTTTACGTTGGAACACTTACGACATGAAGTTTCATTAGGTTACTACTTTGTGGATCTTCATAGAAGTTGATTCATGACCAATATCTAGAGGGTAAGATACTGCATAACTCAAGCGCACCGGGTGTAGGGAATCCTAGGTCGGGCTATCATCTAGTGACCTTGGGTAGATAACATCATAGAGACCTTGTGCGGATCCGCATCATAGGAACACTGTGTGGTTCAGAATCTAGAGAACCAGTGTGGATCATCATCATAGCGACCCTATGTGGATCAGCATCTAGTGAACCTATGTGGATCAACATCAAAGTGGCCTTATGTGGATAAGCATCTTGAGACCCTGTGTGGATCAGCATTATAGCATCCATGTGTGGATCAGCATCTTGCGACCATGTGTGGATCAACATAAAAAAGATCATGTGTGGATCAAAATCATAAAGACCCTCTGTGGATCAGCATCAGGGAAACCATATGTGGATCAACATCTAGAGACCCTATGGGGATCAACATCATAATGATCCTGTGTCGATCAACATTCTAACAACCTTGTGTGAATTAACATAGAACAACCTGATGAGGACCAGCCTTTGAGCGGCCCATCGTGGATCAGTGATATACAACACTATATGGATTGACAATGGAACAACTTCTTCATGATTAAATTGTGAAACTTCTTAATGGAATAAAATGATATATCTTAAGACTAATCATATTTATTTGGGATATCTAAGTTGTATACTTGGTATAAGCTGGGTATTTTGCTTTGTGATTGAGATCCTGATTTGTGGTTTTCTATTGTGGAATTCTGAGAGACTGTAAGGGGTCTCAGGGTCCCTAATAGGTATTTTTATACACACCCCTACATGTGATTCTCCCTTACCTTGTTGTGCCTTGTGCAGGCAAGATATATCATTGACTGAGACTTGGAGATCTAGGACCTGACGGTGGACGGTGGTGACGGTTGACATAGAAAGCTGTGGAGATGAGTTTTACCTACCCATAAGATAGGATCCTTGGTGCAAATTCGTATGAGATGTTTTCTATTTTCTATTGTAGTTTTATCTTTTCAGTTGGGATTGTATTTCGGCCCATTTACCTTTAGTACACACTTTTAATACAGTAGTTTTACATCATGGATGCATCTCATTTTAGGGATACAACTTTCTAGTGCTAGTCGCCAACCCCTATCATATGGAAGGTGGTCTTGGGGTAGTCATGGTACGGGCCCTAGGGGGCAGGTTGTGGAAAATACCATTGAAACATTCTTTTAGAAAATAATATTTAATCATTCTGATGTTTCCAATACCACTTCCAAACATTTGAATAATAATACTTAATAAAAAATAATATTAAATGAGATAAATAATATAATGTGAATAAGGTGATTCATTATATACCATTTCAAATGGTATTATATACACTATATTAAAGATAATTAGTGTAGAACTAAAAATAAGTCTTAATGGAATGTAAATGTAGATGAAATATGTTACATTGAGTCTAAATTTTCACATGTGTCACAATATTACTAAAGAATAAACATTATATAATTAGTTTCAAGATTTAGAACCTTTTTTAATTTTATTATTTCTTTTAATTCACATATTACAATGTTTTATACAACTACTTAATCAATTAAATTTACATCATGTGTTTTGACCAAATTCAGTTCAATTGTAAAAAACGAAATTGGTTGGTCGACTATAGTCAAGTGGTTATTATAAAAACATATCTGGAATATTGATCATGAAATAATTATACTGTATATATATAAATAATTCTTTTAAAACCAATCATGAAATATGTTTTCAAAAAATTCACTAATTTTACAATAATGGAGATGGTAGTCCGTACGTACACATGAGTAATATTCCAATTTTTCAATGATCATTACAGAAATAAAGTAAGAAACATTTATCTTTCTTGAATGAAAATTATATAATATATAAAATATTATTTAATAATATATCCTTATATATAATTATTATTATATAAAAGTAATTCCATCTCATTGAGGAGGCGGTATTCCAGACATGCACAAACGATGTTATCGTATTTACAAAAAATGATCATAATTAAGGTATGTGTTGTATAAAAATTAATGAAGTGTGAAAAAAAGATAAATATAAAATATAAAATATATAAATTCTTTGTACATAATAATTCCAAACCCTGAAATTTATTTAATGAAAAACCAGTGACACGTTTCATGAAGAAATAATTCAACGTACACAAAAATAGTATGTTCCTTACCCATTTTATAGATGTAGTTATAGGTGCAGGTAAAATAATTAACATAAAAACATATCAATATATTTAATATATTTTTTATATTATATAATTTTTTAATAAAAATTACTTTAGAGGTTGAGAAATAAAATATAACATAATTGAACATTGAAGAATGTTCCATCTTTTCTGGGTAACTTTTTTTAGTCTTCACCAAAGAGAATAATTGATTTAATTTACGAATAAGATTATGATTCTATGTGGAGTTTATGAGTTTTAGGAGGCTATTTTAGTAGAATTTTGACCCAAAAAGTGTATTGAGAGGTTTAAGGAAATGGAATATTGAATATCTTTTTATAGTGGTGGAGGAGTGACATTCTTTTAAATACCAAATTTCTTACACTATTGGGAGGTATCCCTTAGATAATGTACCTCCAAAAGGTAAAAATACTTGATTAATGGGTAATTATTTCTGATAAAAACACCCTCAAGAAAAAAATCTATTCATTTTTATGATATTTTTCCTCAACTTCTATTTTTCCCAAAATTTAATCATAATGCTTTTTATTAAGGTAACTGGTTTTCTAACTTATGTAATTTAAACATTAAGACTATATTAATTTATGATTTATTATATAATACATACCCACAAAAATATATATAAGATATCTAATTTTAAAAATAAAATTCCTTGTCAGTTGGAAATTAATTTTAAACAAATTTCATGTAACGTGCAAAAAAACTTCTTTAACCTAAGTCGTGCTAACTTAGTTTTTCCTATTAATGAGTTAATATGTAAACTATAAGATATAAATTGGTCAATTAATAGAACATAGTTGGTATTTATTAAAATATTAAATTTACTTTTCACAATACAATATTTTTTTATTAATTTTAAATAATTTAATAAAATATAATTTATTGTAAATTAAAATTAATGTCAATTTTGATAATATTTATTTAATTTAAATTTAAAAATATTAAAACAGTATTGTAATTAAAATATATTAATTTTACATATATTTGACATCATATATTTATCAAATAAAATAATGGCATATAATAATTCATTAATTTAATTTATTTTTAATGGGTTTAGCATAATTTATCTTATTAAATTATTAACTAAATAATCCATGCATTAGCATTGGTTAACTGTTTAATTTTACTAACACATATCAAAATTTATAGTTAAATTATAATGACAAAAAAAACTCATTTAAATTTAAATAAAATATTAATGACTAAATCTATGTTGCTTCTTCCATACTCTAAAGCCTTATAAATGTTAATGGTAAGGAAGGTTCCTTTTTTGTCTTTCTATTTACTTGACATATTATATGGGTCACATTAATGATACTGTGTCAAAATAGCTCCTAAAAATTTGAAAACATAGGGGATATGGTCGACCTATTTATATATAATAACTTTTTAACAAGTTTCTAGATCATTTTGGCCCTTAAGATTAAGGTTTAGTCGCTTGTTAATCTTAATAATACCACAATCACTGTAATTAATTTTAATTACTTTCACTAATTTCCTTGGTAAAAACTAAAGTTGGTATTATTAGAATATAAATATTTAAATTACTACAAATGTGTATCTACTTCATTTTAAATTCAATGGACATAAGTAGAAAAATTAATTTTAATGCTAATCCAATAAGTGTTGTGTGAAAGTAGGTTTTTTATGTGAAAAATCTCCAATGATCATTATGAATTTTTTATATAAATTAAATATAAAAATGATTCCAATGAATGAAATTGAATTAATATATTTAAAATTGATCTATTTTTACTTTAAAAAAATTGAAATAATATTTAACATTAATATATATAAAAATGAAAATCCAATTTACAACCGAAATGTTGTATTATTCATTATTCGTCAAAAAATGAATCTTCTCATAAAAATACAATAAATTCACCATAAGATTATTTTGACATTCCAAATTCAAAAATGATTTTTAAAAAAAATTGATTTCTAAAAATTTATTTATAAAATTTATGCTCTATTAAAAGGTAGGAAAACTCAGTCATACATGTAATGCAAGACGACTTATTATTTTGTGTAGTGTATTCTTAACCCAGTGTTGTGTACAAATAAATCTACCTAAAAATAAAATTTATTCTAAATGTAAAATATTTTAATGTATTGGGGTGTTAAATTCTACCAACCATAATTTAATAACATCCTCACAATTTAAACATGATCTATATAATTCAGTGTTTCATATTTAAAAATACAATTGTCGGAAATAAAACCCACATCATAAATTGGGTTAATAACACATCTTATTAATAATAAGGAAAGTAAAATGAGAATTTTATTACAAACATTGATTTTGAATAGAATAAATTTAGTGAAAACATGGATATGGAAGAAAAATAAAAGTACCAAGTTCTGGTGCAGACTCTTAGAGAACAAGTTCAGATGAAAGATAGTAACCAAAATGTTATAAACCATAGTTATGAAAAAGATCACTGATATCATAAAAAATAATCATAATAGGAAACAAATTCTAGACCCATTTCTTATATTTAAGTAATTATTTCACACTCAAACAATATACAAAAATATATGTTTCAATAAACAAAATTGTTTCCTTTTATTTTTCCCAGAACTATTTATAATTTTTCTTTTAGCTCAAGATAAATTCATATAGTTATGTAATATATCAACCACTAAAACCACATACAAATTTCACCTAATACCATTCCATAAATGTAAAACATTTCCTAAATATTATGATCCATCCCATTAGATAGATGGTCAAGGAATTTTCAAAAATGAACTCATAATTATCCTTTAATAAATACGAATCTTATTTAAATTCCATATGATTTTATTCTATTAACATATGGTAATAATAGGAATTACCAAAAAAATATTAGAAACATTCATTCTTCCTTCTCCATTAAGTAATAAACATGTTATTGGATATTCTACTTACTTTTAAAAGTGTTGTAAACTACTTAGTGATGGAATAAAAGAAAAAAATCATTAATTAGTTCCAAGATAGTCGGTACTATCCAATTTAATTTATCCAAATAAAGCATCACATTATTCCAAAATCAATATCTCAACACCAGAATCATATTAAGGAAAATCATTCCATTAACCATTTTTTCCAAATATTTAACTTGATACTGAATCACCTTTCATGGTTTTATTCAACATATGAACTCAAATCTATATTGAAAAACTACTATATTACAATACTCATATATTCTATAATTATTATAACTAGTACATCATTTATAAAATAAAAAATTGACATTATTCTTGAATCCAAATATTAGGAAATTAATTATTCCTCTTCAATTGTAGTTTTAGTATAATATTGACTATGAACTAATAGCCACTTTTGGGGTATATTTCTTTAAAACTAGATAAATTGATTTTAATAGTGTCATAACTCCTTATAGTTGAATCATTTTTTTGTTAGAAACATTTTTCTTATCCTTACAATAAAAATTATGGTTAACATTTTCTCCACACTTATAGAAAACGTTCATTCCATTTATGCATAGACATGGGTGATTATTTCGAAAATTATTACTTATTGGAAAATATTTCCTTCCCTTATTCCCTTAATCTATGTTTCCCCAATTGTTCTCTCATTCTCTTTCTTCCATTTAAATCCATGATACATAGATAATTCATTCTATGTATCGTTAGCACGTGTTACTATTTCCTCATACAATGAGAATGTTTGGGAATCTTGTTCCTTTCGAAACATTGGCTTAAGAACGTAAAAGAAACCATCTACCCTACTCTTTATATAATGTTAATTAGGGAGCTTTAAATTCCATCTACTAGTTCACATTTCCAAAGGAAGACACATATTAGATTAGATCTTATCATGTAAAATCACAAAAAAGTAAAATGTGTAACATAAATTAAAAAATTTAGGCATAACTAATCTCATAATCATATAGACAATTTCATTGGGATGCTATTATATAATTCTTCTTAAAGGGTTTATTTGGGTTAGGTTCCATAATTTATTTTCTAAATACAGTTTCCATGTTTCTTAATAAACATGATTTGGTACCAACTAAAATTTCATTACCCCAGAAGCCCAGAGCCATTGACTTATTTTATTACATTAGAATATATACAAGCTTCAAATCCCATGAGACCAAATAGTTTATTAGTTTTTTAAAAATATATTTTATATATGATACCCATATTACATAGGAACATAGAAAATAAAACATAACACATAACAAATAAAATAACCTTAATCCTTGAAATCTCATTCCAATATTTCTTCAGCATATCCGTAGGAATATAAACAAAATAATGGTGACCTAAAATGATCTTTAACGGTATGTACAATAGATGAAAAAAATGAATAAATTATAAGAATTAGCATGGAAAGGTAGATAACCAAGTATTACTTCCATATAAATATCTTAATAAGGCATAATAAATATGGAATTGTAGATTAATGAAACACATACCTTTTAAAAAGTAAAGTAATAACTAACTACATACATAGAAAATGGAAAAGAAATAATATCATAGATAAATGATAATTGAATCTGAATGTAGGGGTTGCATAATTATTGGACACCATGTTTATTATGTACATGAAATCTTTATAATAAAAACCATTCAAATAAAGGATTATCATATCTGGGAGAAAACAGTCTAATTTTCTCGAATTATTTATAGCATGGGAATACCTATGGATTAATGGGATATCAATAACCGGGCTCTACCCTGGTTGTACCTGTCCAAAATCATTCCTCAAATATCAATTAATAGATTTAATTCATGAAAAATGTTCCTTATAAAATATCTAAATAGAATAAATAGTATTAATTTATCAATATTTTTATAGTGGATGATATGTAACAAAAATAGTTGTTGATGTTGATGAACGTAAATACCAAAACATTATTGAGGAAAAATATATTTAAACAATACAAAGGGACACATACAACTTTGAAACATTTGAATCATTTACCACATGAAGTAATAACATTAAATTAAACTTATAATATCATTATATTAAGTATATTTTTGATATAACTAGTCAAAGTCTAGTATATAAACTATATAATATGAATTGGTGCATAAAAACAAATAATTCTCAATGGAATGTAAATTGAGACAAAATCCCTTACCTTGACACTGACTTGTAACACATGTCTTTATATTCTTGACTAATAAAATTATGTTAATTATCTAATTTATTCTAGAAAATTTTTTATTTTTATTTCTACTTTTTATTATCTTAATACCTTCTTGTATACAACTACTTAAATAATTATTCTTACATTGGGTGTTCTGACCAAATTCAGTTCTTTTGTCAAAAATGACTTTGGTTGGTAAAATATAGTCAAAAGGGTAATTATATAAACCTATCTTGTATAATAATCATGATATATCATATTATGTATATATTAATTATGATTTTGAAACCAATCATGTAATATGGTTATGAAAAATGAACCAATGTTACAATCAAGGAGTGCGTAGGTTGTATGCACTCATGAGTAACTTTACCATTTTTCAATGATATTTAATAAAATATGGTAAGTATCATTTATCATTACATAATAGTAATTATATAATATATATAATATTATTTAAAAATATGTACTCATATATATTATTATATTGATGTAAAAGAAATCACATTGCCTCAAGGAGGCGGTTGTCCACAAGTGTCTGAATGACATTATAACTTTTTCCATGTGTGAAAAGATAATATAAAATTATATATTTTATTTATAGAAAGGTAATTATTTCATTAGTATCAAATATATGTAATTTAGGTCATATATGTTTAATTAAAACCATCATTAAAACATTCTATGTAATGTGTGAATGTATCACTTCACATTGAGGAGGCGGTAGTCCACACATCCACAAACGATGTAATCATTTTTATAAAAATGGAAATAATTAATGTATGTGTTTTATGGAAATTATATAAGTATTAAGTTAACATAAATATAACATATATAACATATAAATAGGTCTTCCATCATAATTCCTAACCATTAAAGGTGGTAATTGAAAAAAGTGAACAACATCATTTCGTGATGTTGTAATTATTCATACATCGAAATGGTAAGTTCATTAACTATTTACTAGATGTGTTAGTAGATGTTGGTAAAACCATTAATTTAAACATATTACAGTATATTTAGTATATTTTTTATTATATAGTCATCGAAAATTAAGAAATATATGGGTGGATAAATAAATGAATGTTAAATTCACATTGAATAATGTTACATTTTATTGTGTAACTCTTTTTGGGTTGCATGAAATATATTCCTTTAATTTATTTATGCAAATTTAGAGGATAATATGTTGATGGGTTTCATGTTGGGAGACTGTTTGACTATATTATAGATGATCCAATGTTTCTCGATTGGTGTGATGAAGGGGAAGAGTGAATCCATTTTTATAGTGGCGTAGTAAAATTCTTGTCAATACCAAAAGCTATAAACTATGGGAAGGTATCCCTTACCTCATGTTCTTAAAAATGGAAAAATAATTGATTAATGGGATATACTTTCTATAAAAAAATCAAACAGAAAAAATAAGTCCAGTTTTTAAATTTTGTTCATTAACATATATGATTCCCCCAAATTCATCATTTTGGTTTTTATTAAAGTAACTAGTTTTCTAACCTATGTAATTTAATAATAAACAATAAATTTTGGTGAGATTTTTTAGAAACTATAGACCCACATATATATATATATTATATATAATTTAAAAATTAAAAACCTTCTTTTTTTTAAAATTAATTTTAAACCAACTGCATAGAGCACGAGAAAAACAATACTTTAAACCCAAAATGTGCAAACAACGCCTTAATAATATATGGGCCAATATTTTATTTATAAAAGAAAAAGTTTTAAATTAATGGACCTTGTTTTTTTATTTATTAAAAAATAAAAATCACTTCTCAAAAGATATTTTTTTTAATTTTAAATCATTTAATAAAATATCATTTATTGTTAAAGTGCATCAATGTCAATTTGAAAATTATTTATTTAATTTTAATTTAAAAATAAAAATACATTATTGGAAAAAAAATATTTTAATTTGAAATATTTTATATATGATATATTTATCTAGAAAATTAATGGGACACAATAATTCATTAAATTTATTTACATTTAATTTTTTGGCATCAGTTATCTTATTTAATTATTAACTAAAAAATCCACATATTAGCATTTATAAAATGTTTAATGTGAATAATTTTCCTATAAATATTTTAGTTAAATTATAAAGATTAAAAAACACATTTAACTTTTAAAAGAATGTTTATTACTAAAACTATGTTTTTTCATCCATACTCAAAATGCTTATAAATGTTAAATGTAAGGAAGTTTCCTTTATGTTTTTTTACATATTATATTATAAGGTTCACTTTCATGAAATTGTCTCCCACTAAATCATAAAATTATATCCAAGAGGGGATATGGTCAAAATATTGGTAGAAAATGGTTTCGGACAAGGGTCTTGGTCATTTCTTCCATTAATATTATGGTTTAGTCCCTTTTTACGTTTAATTCTAACATAATAGATATAATTAATTTTATTTACATTCAATATTTTTTTTTCCAAAACCTAAGGTGATATTATTATACTATAAATATTATACCAATTAAAACAATTTTTTGATTTATCTATAAAAAATTATCATAATTTTCCTAATTACGTTTAATGCTAACCTTGTAGACTTGGTGGGAACATAGGGTTTTAAAGTGAAAAAACTCAAATGGTTATTAAGTCTTTCTATCTAAATTAAATATAAAAATTATTCCAATGACCAAAATTGGATTATTATATATTTAATTAATAAATTATCACATTAAAATAAATTTAAAATATAATTTATCATTAATAATTATTTAATTTAAAAGGCATTTTTAAACTAAAATGTACTATTTTTCACTATTCATGAAAAATTAAGTCTCAGAAAAAATAAAAAAACAATCACCCTAAGATAATTTTGAAATTATGAATTTAAAAATGAATTTATTTTGAAAATAAATTTCTAGATGTTTAAAATTTTGTTTTTAAAACATGTGTGCCATTATAGGCTGCAAAAACTCGGTTTTGTGTGTAACACAAGCTTACTCGATATTGTGTGTAGTGTATTATTGACATGGAGTTGTGAATGAAGAAATATATAAAAGAAATAAATCATATTCTAAAATGAAAATATTTTTAATTTATTTGAGTGTTATAGAATATGTATATTATTTGTTTTCAACAAAATCCAATATTGGATATTGTTGCAATCCCAAAGAATTTTGTCTATATTTTTTAATAGTAAGTTGGTCGAGGTTGTTTAGAATAGGATGTTTAATATTTATTGGAATAAGGATGGTCAATTATGATTAAAAAATGTGATTTCTCATCACAATTTATCAAGATTCATTTTTCGATAATATTAATTTTGAAAACACATGTTGAGGATGAACAAAGTTTTAAAGTGTTTATGGGAGATTTTTTTATCCTTATAATGATGGATGAGGTATGTTTTTCACAAAAATATTCATAGATATAACTTTTGAAGTGTTGAAAAAGTGATGATTGTCCAAAAAATAAAAAACACTTTATAGTGGTAGTAGTTTTAATTATATTGTGATGGAATTTCTTATACCTCTATAATAGTGCATGTCGTAGAAGAGTGACTATGTCATAATGCATCAAGATACTTAATAAATGATATAATTAATAATAACTCCAAATTATTACTATGACATACTCACCATGAATTTTCCATAGTGTTGATGGTATCACATTAATGATGGATAGATGATATAATAGAATACAAAACCCAACTTCTTATCCAGGCTTGATCAACCCTACATGTATGGAAGCATTCTTGACCACATAGGGGAACTAAAACACTATCCAACCATTAAACACCCCAATGATTAGGATATAACACTCATTGGAATCATTCATTAATGGGATAAATAGTCTTCACCGTAGGGAGACAGTGTAGAGGAAGTGGTCTATGTCACAAGGTGTGAGTATAGAGGAGGTCGAGTGCAGAATTTTTTACTCCCAATCGATGAGTCAGAGGGGGTGATAAATCATATACTAGTGGAATTACAGAGGGATTTTAAATTCATTGTATGGAACTCTCTATATACACGATATCAAAACTAGTAATGGTGTAGAAGTGATATCATAGGATATTAAGTTCCACTGGAACATTTTTGGTTTCTATATCATAAATTAATAGCTACAGAATAGAAGGGGTTTAAATAAAATATAGTTTCACTGGAAGATTTGATATTTTTACTCTATAGTGGATAATAATAAACAGATTTACCCTTAGAGAATAATATATCCAAATAATAGTCATTCCTTTCAGAATTAGGGGACTATATTTATCAATATAAAATAATTGGGGAATCTTTATTCCTAAAAGAGTCAATGTTGCATTGTTGTTTCAAATACATAGCCAGTTTAGTGTGAGAATCAGTTAGAGGGGATCATTCATGATATCTAGTAGGTATTATGAATAATTTAATGGATGAGATTATTGGATCTGGTGAATAATAGGGGACAACTCTAGAGTATTCTAGGAAACTCCATAGTGATGTCTGGATAATTGAGGGATACACTTCTGTAGACATGGACATGCCACATAAGTTTCACAATGGTAGGTTATATTCTATAATCGTTTATAGAACTCTACATCCATGAGTTTTTCAGGTTCCAAGAGAATTCATTTATTATAGTTTTTTAAAGAAATCAAGGATAAATGATGGAGGAGTGATAGGTTGTTTTAAAAGTCCATAATACATCTTTCTAGGTGTTTAGTCGATGAGTGAACAACCTCTCTATATCAAGAAGTTGAGATAAAAAAATAAAAAGAGAGGGCATGGAGGAATCTATGTGCGCAAATGACATATGAAGAAATTGTTAAAATATAAATCATTACATATAAAATACATTTCCTTATACAATTATAATATAGTTATGAGTGTTTTTCCACTAATGGGCTAGATGTATTAAAGAATTGGCATCTGTTGCAGATCATGCAAAAGTAGAAGGTGGTGTTTTTTGTGCCACTAATAAAGTAATGTTGTTCTAGAAGATTTATAAAAAAATAACATGATAAATAAATGTATTTTGAAAGAGTTAAATAATAATCCTAGAGTAATTTCAATGGATAATCAATTCATACATGATGATGAAAGTAAATATATTGTTGTTGGAGAAGGGAACAATATGTATATAAACTGTGATGGTTATCCCTTCCACCATTAGTGATTCAATGTGGAAATTTTAAAGAGGGTGACCCTTGGAAAGCAATGAGATTTACCTAAACATTGTATGAATGTGTTCCTATGAATAAGAGCCACCTAGATTTATCCTTTTAATAATTGAGATATGTAATGATTTTGGTGGAGGCCATAATGACGATGCATGCTCCTTAGACATATCCTAATAAGGGTGTACCAAGTAAATACTCATGTCCAAAATTACAATCTCAATTAACACAAAAATATATAAATAAACATAAATAATGTGTGTTTAAAGTTAGTATAAATTTAACCCTAATGGTTTATTGGTCAACAACCATTTCTTGTAGTGTGAAAAATCGATCATGTTTCTTTAATTGGGTAATCCAATTTCACTCACCGATTCATCCATCCTCTTAGGGTGATCTCACATCAAGTCCATTATTCCTGTCAAAACAATTAATCAATTTTAATAAACTTAATATGAAAAAATGGAACTGTTATTTTTAAATTATCATCTCAACATTGGCATAATGTATTTTTTTAGTATTTTCAGAATCAGTAAAAAATAATATGAATAGTGAATAATAATGATTTTATAAATACTATATATTTTACGACGTTATAATGAAATAATAATAAGAGTAATTATTAGTAAACTTATCTTATTTATCAAATATATAATTAATATTTAATATGAATAATGTAAAATATATATTTTATATTCAAAATCTGTGCGAATCATTTTGGAAATCAAGAGAATGTTTTCATTAAAATAAAACTTATTTTTAGTTCTTCTCTCTTAATTAATTATTTACTATTCTCTATTTTGTTTTCATATATTTTTAAATGATAATAATTTTCCTTTTATTTTTGATAAAATAATTAATTCCATTAGAATCAACATTATACATTATTTTTCTAGGAAATAATTTTTATTATGAAAATAATTTTTTTATAAATAATCTTTTTATTACAATTGTACAATTATATTAAAATTAATTTCATCCAATTAATTTTACATATTCTTTTAAAATAGATTTCATATTTTTAATAATTAAAATTAAAATTTGAAAAAAAAATGTAAAAATAATTTCCATTCAAAATGAACTATAAAAATTGAAAAAATTTGATTACACTATGAAGGTTAAACCATGTTTATAGAGGGTTAAACTAAGAGATTGTGCTAAAAATACTAAAAAAATTAACTAAATTTTTTTTTGAATAAATTTTTAATTTATCAAGTCCCAATTGAATTCTTTGGCAATTGGTTCCACTTTCAAAATAAAATGACTTTATTTTATTTTAATATTTTAGGTACATCAACTTGTATCCCCCCTCACATTTAAAAGGGAACATCTTATACTACTTTATTCAAAAAAACTTACGCACTCCAGTCTTCCATGAATTGTAGAAAAACAATGTTCAGGACTCTATCCCATAAGTATTCATATTATTTTCTTCTCACAACCCACCCTATGATAGATTAAGTTGTAATCCAATGGGGGTCTCTCAAAGACGATGTTATATCCCTTATCATCTCCTTCATATCTTATTTCTTCTCATACATCATATAAATGTTTTTTATATATTGTATCATAGTGAATCCAAAATAATAAATCCACCACTATGTTACTATGATTATGAATCAACTATTCTACACATCCTTTCCATGAAATGGTAAATACAATTATCTATCACAACTATAAAAAATGTGTTATTTCCATAGTTAAAAATCATGGCACTAGGTCCTAAAACCATGTCTGTAGGCTACAATCACAATTTTTTCAACCATGGGTAATATCGATGTGGTAGTAGGGTCTGACCTTTTGGACACGATTTTAATCGTAGAAATGGGTGTATCTATTTTCAATAATGATATTTGACCTATGGCCATGGTTTTTACTATGGTAATAGGTGCCCTATTTCCACAATTTTAATTGTCGTAATTTCCCTAAAAATTGTGGCAGCAGCCTAAAAATAATTTGTGCTTTGCTCCTTCACTGAATGTTTCATCTCCCTAACCAATACACTACCAAGGCCTTCATATATATATATATATATATATATATATATATATATATATATTCCTACCATTTTTTGGCAAGAATGTTTTTCTCTTATGAAAGAGTGGAATACCTATAGCCATGGTTTTCAAAACCATGGCTATATACCACAAAAACATAGATATAGGTGTGAGATATAGCCACGGTTTTGAAAACTATGGAAATAACCTATGGGAAAATGATTTATAGCCCTTTTTTTAACTCTGGCTATAGGTCCGAGGAAGTATCTTGTTTTTCTAGTTGTGGCTAGTCCATAAGTGTGGACTATCGCCTCCACGTTGAGGACCGATCCAATTTTAATTACCATTATTTTGAGAAAGTTATTATTATATATTTAATCTATACAAATAATATTAATTAAAATATTATACTTCTATAAATATATTTTCTTTCATACCTTTTTACTTTCACATCTGTTGGGAAACGATCACATCGCTCGTGGGTATGTCTTGACAACCATCTCCATAAAGTGGTACAATTATTTTCCATGTTTTCACATATCATGGATGGTAATAAGGATCTATTTTATGAATATATATGTGATATATATGATATAATAATAATAATTGAGAAGTAAATAATTACCTTTTTCAATCCCTTAAAAAGAGGAAACATCACTCCAGTGAACTTATGGACTACAATCTACATGAGGTGATGCAATTAATTTTCATCACTATTTATATGAATGATATAGAACTATGTATATAATGGTTTTATATCATAATTATTACATTATTAAGGTTATAAATATAATGAAACCATGATAAATATACAATTACTAAAACTGTTGAACTTAAAGAGTCATGAAAAATGAAATAGTTGAAACATAGAAATGATGATTTTAATGATGAATTATTAATAAACAGTTGTTGAAATGGTATTTTTGATTAATATTTTTTATCCAAATCATCTATTTAAACACATTATTTTAATATTATGAAATCACACTTACAATATTTCTATCTAAAAACATTATTACTTCCCATTTTTATGTTTCTTAAGAAAGTTTATTATTTATGATGTTTTTAATTTTACCAGAAGGAGGTGATTTATTTTACTAGAATGTGTCTCCATTAATTCAATGGATTGAGTCATTATATTTCACCAAGTAGAAATATTATATTTTAGTATATCTATATATAAAATTTACACAAAATTGAGTTATAAAAAATCAATATTATGAAGATGTATAATGTATATCAATTTGAGATATACAAAGTCTACTGGATGGTGATGTAAAAAAGTCGACCGAATAAATATATAATTTTTTTACTAGGAGAATATGTGAAAAGTTTAGTGGATAGATATTTAATATTATTACCACAAGGAACATCATAAAATGCATTGTAATGTTTTATAACCAGAAAAGAATTAGACAATGTGTGGAAATTTTGAACCCAATATAAGAAGAATATATTCGGTCTAATATCATTACCAAAGTTCCAAGAAATTATATAATTCCACTATTGAATTTTTTCATTAGTGTATTTAAAATTTTTTTCAAATTTGAGGTGAATAATTTTAAGACTTACATGAGTTCTTAATATTTTTGACTAAGATTTATAATTCCTCATTACTAAGAGTGCTTCTATTTTTAATCATTAGAGAGATTTTAATATATCATAAAAATGTTAGGTGTTTATTTTAAATGGACTATAATTTTTTATTATTTTTTTTCTTGTCTTCATGATAAAGTGAATTCAATTATAGAGATATATATGTTTTTATAATTAGGTTCATCAAGGGAACCTATGTATAGGGAGAAATAGTTTTATATATATAGGATAATGAAGGGATTCCATGGTTTTGGAGGTAGATATTGTGAAAGGTTAATAATAGGGGATAGAAAACATTGGTTCTATATGAGTCTTTATCACATTGGATGAAATTGGATACCATAAATAGTTAAAGATTTTTAAGTTTTTAAATCCTTTATATTTATATGGTTCTTTTTATTTTATTTGGGCATCTTATAGGATGTCTATTATGTGTCTTATTTTTCATGTTTCTTACTCCAAATTTATACACTATAAAAATTATATATTATCTTATATAGCATCGTAAAACCTTTTTTAGGGGAATTTGGATTTCTATTTTCATAAATAACATTTCCAAACCCCCCAAAAATATTATATTATTTTTGTAATTAATTTCTAGGAATCTTTTGGTATTATAGAAAGGACTCATCATGTATTTCCAAACACTAATAGTGTTTACAATGGAATGATTATTTTTTATAGATGTTTTATCAAATATTACATTAGGAAATTTAAATTCTATAAGGAACCCAAAATTTTATACAGAAAATTATAAGTAATGAGAAGATCGAATGAACAACACTGAGAATAGTACATGAGTTTATAATTTGTTTATGATGGATGGTAACTATAGTTTTATTTGTATGAAAGTGATATATATATTATTTGATAATATATGAACAAATATTTTTTTAATTAATGATTTTGGAATAACTAATTATTCTAAATGTCTAGGAATATCATCAGTCATATATATTCTTGTGAAATATCTAATAATATATAGACAATTTATGATGTAACACATTTTATAATTTATAAAATTTTAGAAATAATAAGGGAAATTATTCATTTAGATTATCAGGGTTTTTATTTTTAAACATTTGACCTATTAATTAGATTCTTTAATGGTTTATGATTTTTGTAAATATTTTACTATCTCATTAGGAGAAATAGTTTTTTGATGAACACCTTATTGAAAAGATTATTCATGTCTATCCCACATAGTGGGGATCAAGGAGAATAGTTAAATATGATACAAAACATAAAAAAATTATTAGTTTATGTGATCTCATTGGAATAATTAGGTAATATGATAATATATTAGAAATATATTCATAAATACAAAATAAAAAAGAAAATTTTCCTATTTACTTCATTGTATGAAAAACATACAACTAAGAATGATAATAAATATAATGATTTTTCAAAATCCTCAAATATTTATAAGAAATATAAAGGTTCGTCATATTATAGATCTTTATAGATAATTTGACGGGGAACTTGTTCAACATGATATGTTGATGAATAATTCTATTGGAAAGAATTATTTTCATTATAATTAATTATATAGTTAGAAATATATAAGTGATAAGAAAGATAATTATGAGATGATATATTATGAATGTAAGATATCAGTACTTGTCCGACTTGATTGTACACATTTTAAAAGAAACAAATTAACACAATGAAACATTAAAATGGAAAGTGGAAGTATATTTTTATGGTTATAAAATCATACACTAGATGTGGTGGAGACATATATTCATAAAATTATTCTAGTATATGTATTCATATTCAGATGGTTGTTGGATTTTTTGTTGATATTTCAAAGACTAATATATATTATATGGCTAATGTATACATAGTTTCACTTAAAAATTTATATTCAACTAAAAAATAATTTGATACTTTTGATGATGATTTTCTCTTAATTTACATGGAAGAAGGCAAAAAAATTTATTTATACGATGAGGATAATTTTCCATCATTTTAAATAATGACTATATACGTAACATTAAATGTGAAAAATCATTCCAAAGTATTCAAATACTTTTATTGTGATTAGAAAGATCTTATTAAATCCAATAATTCAACTTCAAAACATAATTTCGAGATATCTAATCATTCATCAGAATTTGATAATAAATCTTACTATAGGTGGACTTATGAAGATAAACATTTCTCTAGAAAATTAAATCAAATATTCACAGTCTAATAAAACATATATAAAATTTAACTTCTAGGAATAAAATGATTGGTAATATTTATTGATATTTGAGACTATATAGAACAAATTTTGTAGTTGGATATTCCTTAGTAAAGTCTTATATTAAGTTGAATTATTTTATTCCTAATAATTTTTATATTCTTATGTAATGTAGAAGATAATAAAATTGGGAAAAATTGTTTCTAAATTATTTTTATTATTTTATTTATAATTTAGTAAATAATTCTATATAATTAGTAGCTATAAAATATAATATTGTTTGATAAATATTGATTCCAAAAGTTTTATTTTCTAATTGTTCAAAATCCAAGAATATGGGGTACCAAATACTTATTCTTTTTTAATTTGTATTTTTAAGGAATATGACTATAAACAAATATATGTTCCATAAATTTAATAATATTAAAGGTAAACAATTTACTTTTGGAAAAACTGATTAATGAGAAATATTTTGAATTTTTATAT
Source organism: Viscum album (assembly GCA_963277665.1). Classification (NCBI taxonomy): domain Eukaryota; kingdom Viridiplantae; phylum Streptophyta; class Magnoliopsida; order Santalales; family Viscaceae; genus Viscum; species Viscum album. The sequence continues at coordinate 1,387,373,072 of OY728162.1, read as the reverse complement.
TGAATTTAATTGTATGAATGAAATATATAATTATTTATATATTATAAGAAATACGTAAAAACCAATTAGTAAAATTAAATTATTTGATGTTTTTTCTTTGTAAACTTCAAGAATGATAAATGTATTATTCAATACTAACGACATAATTTTATCGATTTTAAATATAGGCATGATAATGTTTACACCATAAATCATGATGGCATTAAAAACTTATATAAAAATTTTATAAATTAAATGTAATGTCAATCTTGGTTGTGTAATATATGTTAAGGATATTGTAATGCTAAAACTCCAGATAAAGATTCTAATAATGAACTTCTAAGAAATTCATCAGAGTTCATCTTTAAATACTCAAAATTATGTTACCCGTTTTAATTTGGTAGTAATTATAAATCAATCATTTCTTGTAATAATGAAATTTTAAAACCTCATTCTTCAACGGTACACTTCTCTTTGAATAATACAGTAGCGTGTGTTGTAAGGATCTTTGAGATTCTAACACGCCGCGACCATTCAAAGTAGCCATTATGAATAGTAATACCCACTTTTTGAAATTTTATACATTTTATATTTAAAAATGTTCTTCATTTTTGGATTCATAATATCTAAATTATCCTAGGATGAAATTTTGGTACTTTTCAGATAACTTTTATATTTTGATGAATAGTAAAAATTACTAAATTTTTATTAAAAACAACTTTTTAAATAGAAATAATTAATAGTGATAAATTATGAATTTGAGTGGTTTTAAAGTATATTTAGAATATATTTTTACCATTTAATACAATATTTTTCATTGGACATAATTTCACATTTAAACCGAACATAAAAAAGTGTCAATCTTTTGAAAGTTGTTATCTCTTAAAAACACTTTTTTTGTTTTGATAGCGGGAATTAATTTTAAATTAATTTATGCCACTTAAGTGTTTTGAATTTGGAAAAATGGACTCCATATTTGGAATCAGTATGTCCAAATGGTGTAAATAGGTAACCTTTAGTTTTATACATTTTGAATAATTACTTCGGTAAATATTTTATTTACCATGGTTAAAGGGTAAATCCGGTAAATAAGGGTAAAAAAATAATATTATAATAATAATAAATTACTCTAAAACGTGTCTTAAACCTATTGGTATGATAAATATACAACCATGGGCATATTTGGGTTGATTTTGAGACCCCATGGATCCGCTTGTAAGTGATAATGACACTTTATATTAATTAAGTTAAAGTAAATACAAAAATGACATAAGCCTATATCATTTTGAAAAACAATTTTTACATAGGGTTATATATGTTATATTTTAAACTATAAATATTAATTATAAATATAAAACTATTTCCTACATAATGGTATTTTATTTTTAATTTTTAGACATTAAATAATTTAATTTATTTATGACACAATGATGATGCAGTAATTACCTTATTAGTGAAATATTAATATAATTGATATTATAAATACCCAAATAATTATAATCTGAGACTTTTAATAAATTAAACGACTTTTTTAGGTTAATATGACATGTTAGTATTGATGTAATTAACTTTTTTTGAAGTAATCATGCTGTTATGAGTTTTACAAAAATCAAATACCAAATAGTGTCAAAATTGACAAAAAAGAGTTTTGAAAAAAGATATTATATTAATAATTGATATTAAATTTCTAAAAAACTAAGGTTCATCCAAAGGACTTTTATCATGATAGGTGTATCTTTTATGGACCTCTTGGGGGTCTCTTGGAGGAATATAGTAAGTTTATTAACTATATAATATAAAAAAACAAAGTGACATGGTAAGTGTCAAACTAATTAACCAAGATTTAAAACTAAAAGATAAGGTTAATATAATGACCCAAACCTGTATAAAATATATTGGTTGAATATATTTTGACACATACCATACTTAGGCTTTGCATAATTCATTTTTGATCCATTATAAACCGAATATGAATTTATTATAAAATAATACATTCAGTTTTTCCTAAAGAGCCCCTCCTCCCCCTTATAAAAGACACCACTTCTAAACAATTCTTCAAACCTTCAAGGCCTTTTGTCTTGGCCAAAATCTGCCCAAATATCCTCCCAACTTCCCTAAATTTAACTTATAGGCCTTAGTTTGATCATAAAGCTATCCTATAGAGCCCTTTTGATCAAATCAAAAGGAACAACCTGAAGAGGAGGTAATGTTTTCACCACCCTCTTTTAAGTTCCTTTCTTCTTCAACTTCTTCTTTCTTTGTTATTTATATTATAAAATAATAACTCCAGTATCTTCTATATACTGTGATGTTATTATAAATATGGAACAAACAAATTCATTATTCTATCCATCCCTTGAATGACATATCATCATACGTGCGTACGTTCGGCCTACCGTCTCCACGTTGTGGTGTAATTGTTATTCAATATATTATTACTTAGATGGGTATAATAATGATGTATAATTCATGTAAATAATAACTATATCATGATAATTATTTTTTCTGTATGATATACCATCCAATTATATATTATTTTAATATCAAAAGAATGACATTGTCGCTCGGGCGTATGTACGGACTACCGTCTCCACGGACGCGATGAGATTCATTCCCCATCATATACATTTGAATATAATTCTCATTTAATGATTAAAAATAATTTTTAAGGGCTTGATTTTATTCTGTATATGAATAAGATAAAACCTATCCATAAAAAACACGACTTACTTAACAAAGAATATAAAGGAAAACGAGTAAGTTGACACCCCAAATCATGATAATACTAAAATATTATTAACAAAGCAATGTTAAAAGATAATATATGATATCATATTAATTTATATGATTCTTGTATAATTTAATGAAAATTATTTGACCATTTTACAAGAATTTAACCAACCCTAGACCAAGGAAATGAACAAGGTAAGGGTTTATTTCACAATCTCTTCATTATCCGAGGTTGTTTATACGTAATTATCTATTGGGAACTCCTTATCATCCACATCCATGTTTCATAAAAATGTATTTCAAAACATTCTTTCTATTCTAATGAATATTGGTTAAAGTGATTTATACTCTTGTTTGACTTTTTATAGGAGGTTTATAAAGTAATCTTTCCATATTTTTCCAAACAAGGTCCTTTTTAACCTTTTCGACAGAATTAGCATAAGAATGTCTTTTTTTAACTTATACAGCGGGTGCAGATATTTTCCACCATTATAAAATATTATAATCTTCCATTAAAAGCTTATAAGGATATTTTCAAAGTAAATGTTTTATTTTATAATTATGTGACTTTTAAATTATTTCATAAAAATAGATATTTCTCTCAAATAGTTTTGATTTCATCTATGTCAACATCCTTTGATTGATTTTAAGCTTATTTGAAGTTGATTTATTATGATAAAAAACATTCATATTGTATTGAGGCTTTTGTGATATGTTTGACTGTGCATGTGTTATTTTTATACCATTCATGGTTTATGGAGAAAGTATTGACATTTTGTATGCTAGTTTTAAAATGAATGTTTATGTTATGTTTAAACCTGTTCATATAAGGAATGCATTGGACTTAATAAGTGACGGGTGGAGCCCGCTATAGCTCCTAGATTCATTGGTAGGTCTCATGAGACAAACTTGTTTCTTGGAATGAGGCCTTGAGAAAATCTTATTTCTAGTCTTGTCACAAGACCTTGACTATGTGGTTATGATAGTTTGACATTTTGCATTCCATAATTATGAAAGTGGTTATTGATATTGCATATGATTATTCTATTATTGGAATATCCATGTGAATAAGTAAATGTCATTATTTTATTGTATCTTTGCCATATTTTGATGAAGTTCAAGTTTAAAAGGCTTTTGTTTTAGTTATACATTCCCTTAAATGTTTATGCTTATTTCTGAAAGTTTCCGCTATATTATTATTCTTACTGGGCATCTGATATCCCCCCTTTCAATGTTTTATTTTTCCCAGGATGTGAAAAAGTATTTTTTGAATGACCTCCAGGGATAGTATGTCAGGATATGAGTGTGGAATATAGAGACTATGTTGTTTTAGTTTTCATTTTTATGATGTAATGTAAGACTTATGAATATATCTAGTGTTTCCAAGGATACTAAACTAATCTATATTTAGAGATTTGATCTTTCTTGGAATCATTCCAATGTTATGTAATAATGCACCGACTCTGGGTAACTGGGGGTGGGGCGTTACAGAGATTTAATATTTTGAAGCATTACATTCACTGTAAATAAATTTATTTATTTTTTAAAAATAGCAGGAATTATTTCAATAAAACATTTTTTTTCTTAATTGATGATTAAATTAGATATACATGGGTATATTTTCAATAAAAACACAAAAAGATATTTTTTGTTCTAAAAATTTTAGACCATTTTAAAAATTATTAAAATATATCCTAGATACTATTAAAATTGATCATGGTAGTGAGTTTGAGATTTTTTATTTTAAATAATTTTATTGTAAAAAAGATTTTACACAATACTTATCTGCCCCTAGAATTCCCCAAGAAAAATATTATTTTTGAATAAAGAAATAGAATTATTTATAAAATCATTTGAACCATGTTCAGTGGATTCTAATATACTAAAATTTATTTTTCTAATGTTTTTAGTACTAATTGTAAAAATATATTTAATGATTTACTTTTAATGTTTCATAAAAAGAATTATTATAACAAGTGGTCTGAAAAAAACCATACATACCTTATAGTTTTAGTTTTTAAAGTGTTAATTCTATATAAAAAGTAGAATTTACAAAAATATTTAGAAAAATATAATGAGGGTATATTTATTTATTATTATGCAACTTGTAAGGAATATCATCTTTTTAACAAAAAAACAAATACAATTTAAGAAACAAAGAATTTTAATTTTGATGAAACTGGTTCTTTTGTTTTTAAAAATCTAGTTCTTATTTCTTCAAATTATTTTTTGAAAACTAATGTTAAACCAGTTTTGGAATATCATTTGGATATAAGGTCAATATAAGAAATATTTTTTTTCATTTTAACCTAAATAATAAGATAAAAATGTCGTTGATGAAAAACATTTTACATATCCAATAAATCAATCAATCTTAAAGAATCAACCAACTGATAATATAAGTTTAGATGGAGATCAAAAAATTAAAACCAATCATTTTTAAAAAAAACAATTTAAAAATTATGATTTATAATCTCAGTTTTAAGATAAAATAATTGACAATCTTTAGGTGGTGGATATTTGATAAGGGAAATTAAATATGTAATCAAGGAAATAGAATGGAATAGATTTTATACCTTGGTAAAATGACCTAATTATCATCCTAGGAATAAAGTAAAATAGGTTATTTGAAATAAACATGGTGAAAGTTGAATCATTGATAGAAATAAATCAATGATTTTATAGTGGATTATATTCAATCAAAAGGCATATAATATAAAGAAAAATTATTACTAGTTATAAGACATGAATATATTCGAATACTTCCATCCTTTGGTTAATATATTAATTTTAATATTTATCCAAATGATATAAAGTGTAATTTTCATAAAAGAGATATACATGATGTTGTTTTTTAGGACATACACCAAGATATGAAAAAAAAATTTCTGGAACTTGTATTTAAAAATACTTATAAACATCATAGTCTTAAATAATAAAAATGATTCAGGTATGATATACTTAATGGATTTCAGCATCAAAATAATTTTCTTAAGGGTTATATTGACATATCATTTAAATAAAATAATTTTAATGGTTAAATCACTATAAAATTTTATATCAATGAAATTATATTTAGTTTAACATGAAAATTATTTCTGATTATTTTTTGAACTTATAAAATCTTAGTTTGTAATGAGAATGACATGGAACTACAGTTTTTCATCAGGTGTCAAATTTCTCAAAAACTAAAATGAATTATACTTTCTAAAAAATAAAATCTATTTACTTTAAGTATTTGTATTTTTTAATTATAATTTAATCACCTGTGATTTTAAATTGATATCCTTATATTCAGAAGCATTTTCAACACAAAACATCGAGCATAAATGACCCATGAAATACATAACTATTATTCCCTAACTGTTAAATTAGAAATTATGAAGAGTATTACCTACATTAATATATATATACATATATATTTCATAATAAATAAAAATTATTGATAAATTATTAACAAATAATCAATCATTTTTAATTAAAGTAATTTTACACTTCAAAATTGTGTTTTCTGGAAAAAAATTGTTTTCTGACATAATATTATAATTAATTATAATATAATTTAGAAAATTTAATTGATAATATGAAATAATGTTTAAAATAATAATATTAAAACTAACATAGGGTGAGTTTCATGGATTTTTCTTAAAAATATTGATTTTTCATTGAATAATGAAAATATCAATTTATTTAAAAGTTTTCTTTCATTTAAATATGTTATGTAATTTAAAGGTACCATTAATTTTTTAATACGATTTAAAATTAAATAGTATTATGAATTTATATTTAATCAACCTAATTACATTTTAATATTCTTTAAATTATATTTTATTATAAGTTTTTTCATTTTAAAAATTGTATTTTCCTTAACACTGATTTAATGTGCATAATGTTTCTACCTTTAATTAAGTAAAAAATCTATTAGGGAATGATATAAATTAAAATTAAATATTTTATTTAAAAAAATATTACTTATTATTCACAAAATTATTAATATTTTTCATAGAGTTAATATAAAATCTTCATTTATTTTAATAAAACACTTTAAGAAAATCCACTTTTTTGTCGTGTATACTAGTTTATTTTCAAAGTAAATTATACCACTTATGTGAACTAAATTTGGCCATATTGATTAAATATTTTCAATAATCATAAATTATATTATCTAATAATTTTAATTTAATTATTTACCATCTATAATATTTTAAAATGGGGGGAAAATAATTACCATATTTAAGGTGAAAGCAGGTTTACCGGGGGTTAAACTACAATGATAATGGTTAAAATTACTTAAGAACTTATATAAAATATATTGTATTGAAATAATGAGACCTTATAATATATAATTTTTAATAATTTTCCATTTATTATCCTTTATTAATATGATAAACGTTGTTATACAATTTTATTTTTAAAAATTACAGGTGTTCCACTCACCACACTTATAAATGTCACTATATCTCTTCAATTTTTCACACCATAAATTCCATATTTATCCGCCATTAGGTGTCAAAATTCCATCCAAACATCCCTAAACATGTCTAGATCAATTTTTTATCATAAATACATTATAAAAATGCGTTTAGTGCAAACCTAAGTAGGTTTTTTGAATAATAGGTATCGATCTTAACCATGAATTTTTATATTATTTCCTTTTCCACCTCTAAATCATAATTTTTTTTGATATAGTAAAAATAGTATCTAAAATATACTAATATGTTATTATTTTATTTTTATATTCAATATCCAGAATATATTATATCAAATAGGTTGGGAAAACATCATTTTCTTGTGTTGCTGACAATCACCTCAAGAATCAATGTCATCTATTTTCCATCATCGCATATCACTGTTTTTATATTGGTGGTTGTAAAGTATATATATATATATATATATATATATATAAAATTTAATATAATTATTCCTCTAGATTTATTATATCTCATATACCTTATTTCATCATATTTCATAAGGTATATGATAATCCCACTCATGTGAACAACATACTACTGGCTTGAGAAGCGATGTGATTTGTCTGCCACTAACTCGTTACATTTAAGTTAACATGGATATATTTAAAAAATATAGGTCATATAAATTAAAAAATTATAATTTCAATTACATATTTTTTATTATTAAAAGATAATATATTATTTAATTTCATACATTGATAAAAGAAGATGTTGTTCATGTGTATTATGGACTATCTTCTCCATGAAGTGAGGAAATTATTTTTTTCATCCCCAAAAAACATATAAACTTTATATATAATTATATTTATGAAAATAAAATTTTCTTTATAATATTATAAGTCTTTCTGTATAGGTAATCTATTACTTAAATTTATTCAATAATGATCATTGAAAAATAGAATTTCCACTCATACATATGAACGACCTATAGTCTACATGATTTTATCACAGTTAATTTCTAAAACAATCATTAATGATTGGTTCTAAAACTATAATTGATGAGTAAATATTATAATTATTTCACTATTAATATTCCATATATATTGATACATTATCCTCTGTGACCATAGTCAACACATAAATGACATTCTGAAACAATGAACTGAGCATCCCCAAAACACCTGATATGGACTTCAGTGATAATGTATTTAAATAAATAAATAATAATAAATTAAAAAAATGATTTAGATAAAATTCATTAAACATGTAAATGTTTCTAATGAAATCAAATAATTGATATATCTTTTTATAATATATTTTAGGTACATACCAAGAATGTTTGGACTCGAGGTAAGGGTTTCTCGTCTCACTTATTATTTCTATGAAACATATACCGTATTCCAAATTTTTTTGTTGTTTTGGGTATATAATCATAATTATTGTATTTTTTAATATTTTTCCAAAAATATTTTAGGATTTACGAATCCATATGTGGTTCCCTATTTCTAGAGGTTTTGATCCAGATATTACTAAATCTATAAAAGAGTTTTACACAATTTGTTTTCATTGAGGAAGATTTTATTTTTATGAAAATAATTTATTTTACAACGTGTATATACATCAATTTAAAATTAATATCATGAATACCTCCTATATCACTGTAATATATATTCTTATTTTAATTATTTCAATTATGGTGAATTGACTAGAAGTTTAACATGTAGTAAATAATTTCATAACATAATTTATATTAATTTGGTTATATTACTTCTTCATTGACATCCATAAGATATAATTATGTATGTATTGAATATTTATTATCTTATTCCTTCATGAAATTATTTATGTGTATTTTCATTTTAAAAAAAATCAATTCATTTGTTAATTTTAAATTAAATTTTATGATCATTGTAAGTATTTCTCATCTCAAATTTCCTTGTTTGGTTCGTATGTTATGTTGTAGACCTATAATATTTTAGGATGTATATCTTCTATGCATTTTATGTTTTATATAAATAATATTATTATGTTTATTTTATTTAAATTTCCATTTTTAGCTATTGTGTTATGAGTTTAGTGATTGATAAGTTACCCAAGTGGAAAAGGATTTTTGTTATAATCTCCTTTATCTTATGATTTTTTATGTCTATGGTTTCTTTGTAGGGAATCATATTCGATTATTTCATTAAATAATATATTTTTATTCTCATATGGTTATGACTATAGACAACATGTTTAATTTCCATTTCCTCCATTATTGGTTGTAGATATATTAATATATTAATTTGTATGTGATACTGGTCATGTATTTTCTTTTGGATCGACTATCTTCCTCTTCCATATCCATGTTTTGTAATATGATTTAAATTTTTTTTCTTGAATTAATTATTTTTAATCCATTAGACATAATATTTTACATTAATTTAGAAATATGTAAATGTAATTTTCTTAACATTTTCTAAATAGGACACATTTGACTCTCTTTTTCAAAAGGTTCTAAGAATATATTTTTTTAAATATTCATGATAATAGTGGATTTGACCACCATCATTTCCCATTATATTCCTTTTTTTCCAATAATTTAATGTAATGGTTTTAATAAAACATATTTTCAAAATATTAAGTGAATTTATAGTTTTTAAAAGAAATTTTCAAAATGGAAATTTTATTTTTATCAAAAGATTTTTTAATGATGTTCTAATGATATTTCTATTCAGAAACATTAATAAAAATATTTTTACCTATGACCCAATAGGGATATATTGTCATGTTACCTTTTTATTTAATTCTCTCTATTGATTAATATTTTTTTAGAGGAGATTAATATTGAACCCATCTCTTTTCTCTGTTTTTATAATGTTTCAAAGTGATTGTTATGGAAAGTATTTTTTTTATATGGGATATTTATATTTCAAGAATATTTTAATGGAACCATTTCTTTTCTATTAGTAAATCATTTTATGAAAATAATAAAACATTTTTCTATGAGCTTATGATGAAATTAATGCTCTATGTACTTTTTCATGATATGTTATTTGGAAGTTTTTTATTATTATATATGGTCTATTATAAAGTTAGGTCTGATAGTTACAATATTAAAAATGGATGGTTAATTATGTTATTAACCTTAGTTTATTGGTTCTATGATCCACCAAGGATTGGTGGTTCTATGAAAAAAAAGCATGGGTGTGTCAGTGATATCCCTCAAAGTCATTGGGTACCTAGGAGTTGTATGTTGTCCATATTGGTTATTCAATTTTTAAGATTTATATGAAGATATTTTCTCAATATACAGAAATGTTTAATTATTATTGATATGGGTTATAAATTTTTTCTTTGATTAATATTTATATTTAATGGTTCTGGATTATTTATTTTTATGACTATTCCCTTTGCTAAATCCTTATTCCATGTTTTAATTTCTTATGATCCATGTATTGATGGGTACGAATATCCTTATGTTATTCTCATGAAAATTTAATATTCCATCATTCCCTTCTGGTCTTCTTATAATCAATGATAAAATTCAGCTGTTAATGATTATTTTCACATTGATGATATCATTATCTCATCATTATTATGCTTCTTTATCAATATGTAATCAAGAATGATGTCGAATGAAATATTTCTAGAATTTTTTTGTATTAATTATGATGATAGCTTAATATAAAATATGAAAAGCTAGGCTAAGTGTGAGAAATTATCATTTAATGACGTGTGTATTGTTTATCTAAGAGTTTTTAAAAAAAATTATAAAAATACAAATCTAAATGGTCGTGCGGGATATATGGGATAAAATATTATAGTTTTATATTGCATGATTTGGATGGTTAAAATTGAGTCACCTTCATTGGTATCGAATCTAGAAATTTAATTTTTATGATTTTAGCACCAGATGGAAATAATGTAAATTCAATTGGAACATGGTAATAATGTAAATTACCATAAATACTTCTACAAAACAGGCATTCTTACATATTCCATATATTACTAGATATATTCCATAAATCCATGAAGTTTCAAACATCATCCATGGTATCATAAAATACTTGTCAACAAGCCTTTAATTAGTTCCAATACTATCCAACTTACTTATTCATATCCAACATATCTTAATCCAAAAAAACATCCTCATAACATAAGGAACATATTAAGGGTGTTCTTTCACCTAATTTTGTGTCTTCTAGGAACATCACCAATAAATTATATCACTTTTCTATTTTGTTGTAACCATTCAATGTGTTCTTTAAAATCCATAGCAAAAAACCTATAACAAACAATCCTTATATATTTCACCATTCATATAACATACTTCTTGAATTCAAATACAATAAATATTTTATTATTCCACTTAATCCTTATTCCATCAATAAGAATACCACATGCTTTTACCCAATACGTATTTTGTTTCACATTTCACCTATAGTCTATTCATCATTATCTTTGTAACCACTACTCATACAACATTGTTGATCCTATTCATGAGATTTCTTCTTGGGAAACTATGTTGCATAATGACTATTTATTCCACACGTAAAACAATTAACCTTCGATGATGCCTTATAGAGGCCAACATTCTCATCTATTACATTAACAAAACTCTTATTTTTCCCTATATTCACATTCATTGTGTCCTTATTTACCATAGTTAAAAGATCTTATTATTCCTACGAGAAATTCCCTTTGGTGATTATTTCCAAATTAATGATGCAAAGGAAACAGAATATTCCTAACCACGTGACATCCATTACCCAGACTCTTAGTGAATTAATTCTTTCTCTACCTTGGTGTGTTTTAGAGTTGGTTAATTTATATGTTGTTAATCATGTTCCCAGACTATTTATGAGGCATGATAAAAACATGTTTCACTCTAGTGATAATACCACTTGACGTATCATTATAAAATATTCCATCACATTCCACATTATTCCAGTTCATGACATTAACTAAAACCAGAAGAATAGTGTGAGTATTACCTATCAAAGAATAAAACCACATAGTAATGAAAGGAATACATAAAAGATCTATAAATAATGACACCTTTATTACTCTATGATACTCTATGTTCATCCTAGTTAAATCGTTTCCAACCTATATTTAAATCATTCATGATTTTACATGAAATGTTTGTGAATCCCTAATGAATATCCTTCAGGAGTGTGAAACTACGTGTGAAGAATGTCTTGTAGTCATGTACTACATTACCCCATGTCAGACTTGAAACATAATATTTGAGTTGTTACCCCTAGGTACATCTATTCCATATGAACATCCACCTATAGTATCAATTATGGGATGTATTTCTTGGAAACCACTCACTAGATCATTTATAAAAATGCTAAGACATTTTCTCAAACATGAATTCATACATATACTTATCCTTGGAGACATCCCTACACATATCTTTAAAAATATACAAAGGAGTATCACTAAATATTTATCTATCTAGTTTAAAAAGGTGGACTAAAATTTTCATTTTATACCAACTATAACAACCCAGAATTAACATATAAGGATATTAAATCATTTTTGATGACAATTTAGTACATTAAAATAACACATAACTGAGGAACATAATAGTCTAATGTCTTTGGAATGTTAGAAACAAAATATTATATCCTAGTGAATTATCTTTAAAATCTCCCATAAGTATCTCAACCATTAGTAGTTCTATTTAAAACCTTTCCACATAACCCTGGGAATGGAAAAATAATTAGGGGTGAGCTTAGATTTTTATTATGGGTAAAAAAAGGAAATGTGTAAAAAAACCTGAACAAATAGTATGTAACCTGAGCATAACTTTTTAATATCATACCATGCATATTAGATATTGTAATAAAGTTCATAAATTCATAAGACATGGATCATAATAGAAATAGGTTACTAAATCAAGAATGCACAACATATTAATAAAACATAGAATTGTGGAAGACACATAAAAATATAATATGATTTCCACAGTAGTTAAAGCATCAGTTCCAAGACCATATTTAAAGTTGGGGTTTACTCCCTATACCATCTTGGTAGTCATGGTTTACTCTCATGTCAATATTAGTTTCATAAAATCACTCCTCATACCATCTTGGGAGCCAAACTTCACTCCCATGGCCATCTTAGTTGCATGAGTTCACTCATCATACCATCGGTGTAGTCGTGGTTCTTTCCCATTTCTGTCATGGAAGCCATGGTTCATTCAAAAAAGTATCTTATTATATATCATAATATTTCAGTATTTACATGATGCATAGGAAGGATATATAGGTCCCACCCATCTCATAAAGAAATCATAAACAGATGTTACAAAAGATCATAAATAATCATATCATAAACCATGAAATGAAATGGGTATTATAAACTTGTAATCATAACATAGCCTATGGAAAGAGACAGGTTTCAAAATCATTTCATCATAAACATAACTCGTGAAAATAAGAGGGTTTCATAATCATATAACCTGTAAAAGAGAAATGGTTTCCATAAACATCATTCCATCAAAACATCATTTATCCAGATAATTAATTTGAATGGATGCATTGAATAATTTCCCCATAAATTCATGAGTAACACTGATAGATGTTATCATAGAAGCTAATTAATTTTTAAAGATATTTTAAAAACATTTCTTGAGGAAAATAACCATTCTTATCTTAAAAAGTAAATTTAATACATAAATACATTTGAAAATTATTTTCATAAAAAAAATAACTCGAAAAAATATAAGGAAGTATTGATATCATTTTGAAAAAAATATTCCTTTAAAACAAATAAAATAGGATTAAAAACATTTTAAAAACCTTTTTCTTTTAAATCACTTTGAAAAGAAAGAAAGAATTATTGAAAATGTTTTGAAAAACTATTTACATGAAAACATATGAAAGGATCTTTAAAATGTTTTGAATCAATTTCTTTGAAAAATACATTGAATATATATAATAAAATCTTGAAACTATTTTGAAAATATTTTTATATTAAAACATATGAAAATAGATAAAAATAATTTTTAAAACCTTTTTACTTGAAAATACTTTGAAAAAATATAAATAAGGCACGAATTTTTTTTGAAACCATTTATCCTTAAAAATTTATAAAAGAAGGATGAAATGTTTTATGAAATTGTTTTAATGAAAATTCATTTTAAATCCATTTTCAAAAAAATTTAACTTCTAAAAATTCAAAGTAATTATCAATGAAATGACGGTGGTTAAATTCATATATGTCATATGTGGTAAAAATAACAATACTTTCATATTTGAAAAAGGTTACGAAAATAAGTTTCTTATAAAGCGACGTGCAGTTTCATTTGAAGACATTTGTAAAGGAAAAAAAATAATTTTTTTTATTGATTAAAAAATAATGATACATTTTTCTTGCAAACCCTTTTTAGAAAAAAAAAATTTAAGTATCATTGATTTCTGAAAAACGAGGGGTTAAAGTAGTGATTTCATAAAAACACTTTCTTAAATATATTATGTCCTAAAGAGTGGAATAAATTGTACCAAGATATTAATAAATCATTAATAAATAGATAATAATAAAATTCATGAATGTTCTTGAGGGATGGATCATAAAATTTCACCAAATGAAGTTTAAACGTAAACAATCTTGATAAGTAATGAGATTGTTTCAATAAAGTCTTATTACTTGGTAACATGGGATCATACTCCACATGTATGAAAAAAAAATTACATGAATCTAAAATATCATAAAAATAATTTTTTTTCATGATTTAACATGTAAATTGGAAGTATATACACCTCAAAATAAGATTCTTGACCATAACAAAACATGAGTCTCAAAGAAGGAAAATTGAGAAAAAATTATTTTCCCTATTTGGTACCATTTGAAATATAAATATTTTGAAATAAATATAATAATATGGATATTTTAATACACATAAATTTAATTATAATATATATATAATAGAATCATGGGAAGTATATACATCACAGAAAAGTAAATAGTGGGGAACATAACATGTATCTCATGGAAATAAAAAGTGAGATGAAATATCGTTAACATGTTTATTGAATCCCTTAATACACATTCAAAATACCTATATAATAAATATAAATTTATTATACATATTTCAAAAAACCATATTCTGACATATAATACCATATCTTGTTTGGTTGTGTCCTTATGCTACCTTATTTTTAACTATACTATGTTAAAGTTTCACTTAAGATAATATTCGCTTTGTTCTCTGTATGTGTTTTAATCTGTTATATAGATGGTACTTATACCAATAACATTATTAAATAATTTAAACCATTATATAAATATCATTTATATCAGGTATATGTTTATTATAAAAATCAATAGAATATTATGTGTTAAATAGAATACACCATTGATGGAGATGGTAATTTGTATGTACACATGAACCTTGTTTCCATTTTATTAATTATATTGAAAGAATAAAAGAAAATTATATATATTTATACGTGTATATAATATAATTATGGTATCATTATAATTTTATATATATCACATAATTTCACTAAAACCATCCTTAGTACATTCCATGTAGTGTGTGAATGTATCACCTCGCTTTAAAGGGGCAGTAGTCAAGACTTCCTCAAACAAAATTATCTTATTTAATAAAAATTGAAATTAATAGAATATTTTTTTTAAAGGTTTCCCCCATGAGATGCGGTTTTGAAAATTGAACAAGCATCATTTTGTGAGGAGGAAGTTCACTGTAAACATAAACAATATGTTTGTTACCCCTTAGATGGAGGTGTGTGTAAGTGTAGGTTCAACCCTTAACACAACAAAATGATAGTATATTTAGGATACTGGTATGGTTATAAAATAATGGAATAAAAATATTTCAAGGTTGGAGAAGGAAAAGAAAAAAAGGACCTTCAGAGAAGGACTTAGCTCTTAATCAGGTAACTCCTTTTGGTTTGTGCCAAAATGATTCCATGGAAGATTTTATGCCAAAAGTGATGATTCAAGGATTAACAGAAGAATTTTAGGAATTTTATTAGGATGATTTTATCTTAGCCAAAGTGGTTTGAGAGGTATAAAGAATATGGAGAGGATATGGGATTTTATATAGAAGGGAAAGGACACACTTGACCTTTTTTTAAACAAGCTAGGTGTACCTAGGTTTTTACATAACAAAAGTCACAACAAAGAAACCAAAATTAATAATGGAATTTTAATGGAATATAAATTCCCATAAAATTTGTTTCAGATAATAGTATAGGTTTTTTAGGTCTTAAATTTAATATTTAGTCCTTAGTAAAGCTTAATTATACCTTAAACGATGTAATTTATTTTAATTACTATCACTATTCATTTTGATACAAAGATAAGTTGAACTAGTTATAAATTATAAATTATGATGATTCAAAATATGAAATAAATTTTTAATAATTCTAGTCATTGGATTGGAAAAATTAATTTAAAATTAACCCCGCTGATGGGAAACACTACAGGTTTTTAAAGTAAAAACATTGATCAAATGTTTGCTATGTTTTTATATCCAATTTAAATGAAAAATTGGTTCCAAGGAAATAAATTAGACCAATGGATAAATTTTTTATCTAATTAAACATTTATTCTAATTTAAAATATAATTTATCCTTATAAATAAATTATATGAAAAAGTTATTATGAATTAAATTCCATGATTTTAACTATTCATTAAAAATGAAACCTTACCGAAAATACCAAAAAATGATCCTAACCTAATATTTATGTTTCTATTACAAAGATAGAATTTATTATGATATATTTACTCTATAAAAGTGCAAAATGTAATTTAAAATGGGTTCTTCATTAAGAGGAATTAAAACTAACATTATAATAAATAATAGTTTTTTTTTGAATAAAATTAGGTTTGTTTTTATTTTATGATTATATAATTTATTGGATGAATACCAAAATTATTTTATTGAATATATTACATATATAATACATTAATATCGTTCAAAAATTGGAACTAATTTAATTTATTATGCAAAAATTGATGTTGGACCATTAAAATTTGAATATTTTTGTTTATATTTAATAATTTCTCATATTCCTTTATATTTAATTGATAACCCATGAATTCATTATATATTCATGTAAACCATATATTTTTTAAATTACATAATATTATTCTTAACAAATAATTTAACTACTAGGTTATATCGTATTATATTTAATAATAACATTATAATAATATATTATTATTTTGTAAAACTCGGTCAGGTGTGTTACATAATCTATTAGGGAAAGTAATTATTACATGTAATGAAACATAACCTCAATTTATTGTATATAGAATGTTATATATTATGTTGTTTTTATTGTAATATTATCTTAGTTTTTCAGATCAAACAATCCAAATATAGTGATTTAAAATAAAATAAACTATTTTCAGTGTTCTGTGAAAATAAAAATATAACAAAGGTTAAATTAATTGAAAAAAACCAATAATTCTAAAAATCTCATGTTGTTCCCAAAAAAAATTATAAGATACATCATATAACTTCTCATGTTCCACAAAATTGACTTATGAATGGTAGCCTTGTATTTTTTTTAAAAAATTATTGTTATAATAATCAAAATTTAAAAATGAATACTGGTTCAAATAATTTTTAAATCCCCACATCAATGATTTAATCCCAGTCATTAGATCATCTAAAGTTAAAAATATTTATTCCTTTTGAATATATATAGATGTAGTTTTTTAACTCATATTATTTACTAAATTACTATGTGAAGAGATATCACCACTCAATTATACATATGTTTGATATCTAACATACCTTTTTATGTCTGCTTGGTTTATTAAAAATTCTTCATGTCTTTTTTAAAATTTATTAATTCAATCATTTCTGAAATAAAGTATTATATATTTTATATAGTATGAGAGTAATTCCACTCTATGAAAATAAAAAATTCATTTACTATAATGGGGAAATCTACATGTCACCTAATGTTAGTATGATTTTCATTACCCTTGTATCATCAGATACATTTATATCTTATCAATTTTCAAAGAGTTATATGGAATAATGAATGTTTCTCATATTATGTTTCACTGAGCTCATACTATGAGTTATAAAAGAATGGATGAGTTTTATGTATTAAAACTAGAAGGGTAATTGATATTTTTAATACTCTTACATCATGGTGTTATAGCTTCGTTGGTAATAAGTCACGTACAAAATTCTCTTTTTTATCAATGAAGATATATGTAACATGAATCATTTATTAGTATATGCATGGATTCTTGTTTTTTGGAGACAATGTTTATTACTTCAAGAGAATGGTTTTAGAGATACAATCAATTTTTAAGATAACAATGTCATTGATTTTCTCTCCCATATAATAATGTTTAATATTTTTATTTATTAGACTATATCAAAGATATTCGAACCTGAATAGTGAATGTAAATATTGTTCAATATTAAATTATTATCAGTCGTGTTTAGGATATGTTTTAGTGGTTAGTAATATATAAAATTATGTTACTTAATCCTGAGAAAAATAATCTTACTATATATAAATTGTTTTTACAAAATGAGATGAGTTTACCTATATGCTGAGAATAAATTAATAAATATGGAAAAAAAGTTTCTTAAGAAAATGAAATTATACCTCTTAAAAATACATTTAATTAAAAGATATAGGCTCTTTAATTCTCTTTAAAATATCCTAAAGTACATTAAATTAATATTGAGGACATTTCCCGTAAATTCTTCACTAAAATAATGAAAAATAAAATAGAGAGGAAGGGGATTGATACTATTTTTTTGCCTTGATCCTACCTACGTTAAGGTTGTAAATGAAAGTCATTATGAAAATATAATCAATGATCATAATAAGAATATATACTCTATTAAATAAATTAAATATGAAGAAGTTCCAAATCTCCTCACAGAGTAGAGAAAATAGATGAGGTTTCTAGAAATGACAATAGAGTTTTCTTAGTCAGTAATAAATGAAAATGGGAATAAATATTTTCAATATATTGAAAAGGATAAAGAAAAAGAGGTTATTGATTTAATTTTGAAGGAAAAAAATAGAAATTTGGCGAGGTATCTGATAATAACTTTACTCCAATAAATAAACATCAAGGTTTAGTTAAATGAAAATTTATCAGACAATTATAATGAGTTTATAAAATTTAAATGAAATAATTAGAAGAAAGGGGTCTTTCTCCAATATAATGTTCAATTCAAACATTATTATCATTAAAAAACCAATACGTAAAAGTTAAGGAACTATATAGTTCATCATTAAAAGTTTCAAAAGTCTATTAAAATAGTATTGACTTTGAACCTAATTGAAAATGTTGGGATTCAAGAAATTCCACAATCAATATCTACTGAATGAGAGGATGCGTCCCCACCATGATTTAGAGAATCCACTATTCCATGTGTTTCTATTTATTTCATTAATTATTCTTCTTAAATAAGATAAAAATTTACTAACATAATGAATAATTAACTCAATAAATTTATCAAAATACTTGAATAGAACATGGATATATTGTTTACCATTCAGTATTTGTAAAAAGATATTCATAGATATTTTGATGATATTAATGGGACAAATTCACTTATGAAAAATTCAGATTGTAGTGCTTATGGAGAAGCAATGTAGATGAACATGAAATTAAAATGGAAATTTTATTTTAGAAATATAAAATATATGCTCAAGTATATTAATAAAACTGGGGAAGTAGGAATGTTTTTTGATATGAGAATTGATGGAATAAAAATTGATATAATGTCAGTATCTAATCAGAATAGACAATATAAATAAAGATGTGGTAGAATTCCCTATGGGATATTAATGATTTGAAAGCACATAATATTCCACAATATTTTTTTCATACTAAGTAGAATAAGATGTTATTGTTGTATGTCGAGAGGCATAAAAAGTTGAAGTAAAAATATTAAAAGGATGAGAAGCTAGAAAATAGTCCCATAAAGATGAAGAATATTTTCAAAAATATTTATTTAAAACTTTTAAATTATTTGGTTATTTTTATCATTATAATAATGAAACTTCTTGAAGTTACTTCACTAATTTTATATGATTCTTTGAATTCTTGATGATTTTTTAAATGGATACATATCTCTCTCAAAAAGGTTAATATTAGTTTTTTGTAAATATTAGGATCACTTTCTTCCATAACTATTCCATTTAAATTTCATTTCTGAAATCATAATTTTGTAAGATCATAGGTAAAATTAAAGATATTCATGCCAATATGAGTTAGTTGTAGAGTTTTTATTGAATTTTTTATTTATTCGTTGTCTTTTTTCTGAAAAGGGGGAGATTATAGAGCCAAGATATCTCTTTCCACTATATCATTTAAAAATAAAAAATCATGGATACAATTTTTTTATTTATAATAAATAATTATAATGAATTATATTTTAATTTTGGAAGTTTTGTAGTTATTTATTTTTTTTAGTTTTATCAGATGGATGAAATTCATTTTACCAGGTTGTGTCTATGTTCAATAAACAGATGAAGACATTCAATTTCAGTAGATAGAGAAATTCAATTTTATTCTAAAAAGATAAAAATCATATACATAGAATATTTATAAAAATTATACTGTATGAAGATATAGAAAATATACTATATGGAGATATATAGTGTCTACTAGATGGAAATATATAAATATGTCTTGAAATATATGTAAAAATATTTCCAAACAACGATTTTTAATATTTATCAGGTAGAGATTTTCTAATCATAAAAGATTTAAATTCATGCTATGAATTATAATAGTAATAAACTAGATTACCATAAGATAAATATTTTATATTCTAAATACATTGAAAGATAATGATTTTTTGTATGACATAGTTGAAAATAATAAAGAGATGTGCAGGAATTGACTCTTACTAGTTTGTTATCCAAACATCTATAAATAAGACCATAACCTCGTGGAGAATATGTGAATGGAATAAATAAAATTTGAATCTTGAAATTTATATTTTGAAATATCTCAATAATTAGAGTGATTTAATTTTTATTCCTTATAGACTTCTTCTTATATCATATAATTTTTAGATTGATATTATAAATTATATAATTTTATCAATTAAATTTGTTTTTGTTTTTTAAACATTTTATGCAAGGAATGTCAAGTAATGGGTGAAGATGTTTTTTCCTATTTGGATGAACAGGGTATCCAATATTTTGGAATAATAAAATTCCAATAGGTTCATAATCTGGGATAACTAATTTTGGGTCAATTATAATTCTTATTAGTTTGGTTGAATGAAAATAAATTAATTTTTTGAGGTTTTACTAGTTTTTATATATATTTTTTTCTAAAAAATATATTTTTTTATATTGTGAGTTTTTTAGGTTTTTTATATATTTCATTATATACTTTTTTATATCTTTGAAACGATATTATAGATGAATGGATATTTTTTCTAATTGTTCTTCTTATAGTAAATTTTTTGGATGTTATATTTTTTATTATTATAAATTTATATTAACCCCCATGTATTATTTTTTTACCATATATTCATAATTAAAACATATATGATGTTATAATTATCTATATTACTTTTCAATATTAGGGTAATAAATTTAAAATTCTCATATAGTTGTTTTACCGCACTTCTTGAGAAATTAAAAATTAATTAAGGGATCCTCATGTCAATTTTTATTCCATAAAACATATTACATATTCAACTCTGGTTTTTTTTTATTTGGGGTATATACTACACCTTTGAAATTTTTTCTCTTGAATATTTTAATATTCATGGTCTTAAAAGTTTCATTATAATTTATTTCTTCCATAGGGGTTGTGAGTAAAATGTTTCCAAAGCAGTAAGGGATTTATGATACAATCAAAAATTTTATCCGGATTGTTTATTAATAAAATTTATATTATTAAATTATATGATATATATTTCAAAATTAGTATATATTTTATTCTCCTATGGTTATTTCTATAGATTACTATTTTTTCAGTTTTCCCTACCTAGGTTCTCAGAAATCTGAGTAAATGTTTTTATCAAAAACAGATAATGTTTTTATATTTAACCTTGAAGAATATTTTTTCATTTTAATATTAAATTCCACATTTCTATGGTATTTGAAAACAATTTTATTTTCCTTATATTATTGTAATTATTATATTTTAAATAATATATTTCCAAAGGAAATGGAAATATTCTTCACTAAATGTTCCATTGAGAATTTAAAATTATTTTCATCTATGTTAACATCCATTGAAGATTAATATTCATTAATGGGAATATACTCTACTCATACCAACCAAATTATTACTCTAGATAAACGATGATCATGTTGTTTTATTTATTGATTATTTAAAATATTAATAACTTGTATGAAAGTTTTCATTGTTGACATTTATATTGATTATGTATTGAATTATTATTAATTTCACTCATATGATGAATGTGTTGGACATAGTAAGTGCGAGGTGAGGACCGCGATAACTCCTCAATTAATTTTTATGTTTCATGATAAAAAATTTCTTATTTGGCATAGACTATACATATATAAGAATTATTTCGTTTAACAAGGCCATGGTTGTAAGATTTAAGATGTTTGAAATTATTTTTTGTTATTATAAAACTATTTTTTGGTAATATTATGATTAGTTTTTTATATCATCCTCTTATTTATACCACATTATGATATTTGTATAATTTTCTATTTGATTATTTTTTATATATAATATAATATCCATGTTGTATTTATCTTCTGATAACATTTTTTAAGTCCTTACCTTATTAAGCATATAAGTTATGCCTTATTAGTTTTTCCTTTCCCAATGATACCAATAATGGATTTATGAATGTATCCAGGAAGTAATAGAATAAACGGTTAATTTCATATTAGAATATTAATTTTTTATGACTTGTTTTCCAATGTAATATGAGACGCGTGAATGTATATATTTTTTCAATAATAATAAAATATATGATCCTCCAAGATGAATCCTCTAGTATTTTATGGGAATGTATTGAAATAATCACCAGCTCGTAGTTACTAGTGTAAATGTTTTGAAGTTGGTATCAAAGTATATTTAGTACAGAACAAGGAAAATAAATTTGTGAAAACAGATATTCGAAAACAAAACTTAATAACATAATATGTGGATAAATGTATGTATTAGTAATATGATAAGATTTTAGTAAATTGGAGTTTTTTTGTATTTTTAGAAAATAAATCAATGTCTAGATGCATTCTTGTGGATGCAGTCATGTCAATGCTTCTCCATTGGGGAAAATCTCTAAAATGGATATATTAGTTTCTAACATGATCATTACTAGTGCATGAGGAGGGAACCTAAGACTGCAAACCTATATAGAGACTAACAGAAGATATTATTTGGTTGATTTATATGAAATATATCACTCTGAAATATTTGAATAAATATTTTAGGATATTAGGTTATTCGTAATGATACATAGTTAATTATTCAGATATTAGTTGGGAAGAAATTAGAAAATTATTTTTTTTATCACACAATATTTAGAATTATACACTATGATTCATAATGTTATGTGATAATTTATTTTATTCAATTATTTAGAATTGATTATTTAGAGAAGGAATAGAAAATGTTCCAACACCAGTGATAAATTTAGTGATGTCCCAAATGAGAAAGTAAACAAAATAAGTGATGGTGTTGGGAATATTATAAGAATATATATAATGTTGTGTGAGGTTATAACCAAAAACCTTTAACATACGGAAAAAAACTAATTCCTTACAAAAATTTTCGGTGATGTTGGATTGCTTCATTTATAACAACTTCCATCCTATAATGGAACAACTAATCTATTAACATTTAAACTAGAGACTAAGTTCCTAGAAATTATATTTATTTCATTAATTAGTAATGACTGGTAAAATGATATTATGTAAGTTAATTTTTAATGTAATATATCTATTGATACAAAATAAAAATGAGGATTGAAAGAATGATAGAATAAAGAGGAATTATTTTAAGATTATTTTATTTGAAAAATTCTTTCCTCGTGAGTAATAATCTTACTTGGTGTGGTAATTCCACAATCAAGGAAAAAATGAAGAGGAAATTATTATTTAGTTGAAGGGGAAAATGATTATTAAGAAATCCCATTGACCGTATATGTAATATAAAATTTATTATAGATAGTTTTGTTGATGGGAATAAGAAAATAAATTTAAGGGAACTAGTCTTTTAATTATTTTCATCATATGATGATATGGTGTCAACTTCCATTATGATAAAAGAAGAATTGACCAAATCATATAGCTTCAAATTAAATCAAGAGATGATGATAGTGTATCAGCACTAAGATAAAATAAACGAGTCAGTTGAAATTAATATAATGATGAAACTTCCAATATATGAGAATTATAGAATGAAACAATTTGGTAAAATATTGAAAAGAATGATTATTTTCTTCTTGCTTTGGTATTAATTTCTTTAAGAACCTGTTTTCAAGGATAATAAAGAGGCATCCATGTCTATTGTTTCCAGTACATGGAGATATTATGGATAAAAATGAATTCCACTAGAGTCAAGGGAACATACCTCAAAATAGGATAATGGATCTAGGAAAAAAAATATGCAATTAATATAGTTGAAGTAAATATCCCTTGGGTTTTTATTCCAGGGACATTGATCATTCATGTTTTACTTTATTCTATATATATTCTCGGTTTTATATTTTTTGGGGATTTTATATCACCCATTGAGAAACTAAGGAAATACTTTTCAATCAAGACACATAGTAGGAATATTTTTATAATGAGAATATATTTAGAGATTTTTATTAATATGAACAATTATTCCTAAGTTGAAAACATGATTATAATAGATATGTTTTGGATTTTACATAATCCATATTTTTTGGATCTAATTACTTTTCAGTATTTAGGATTAGTAAATGAAGAATAATATAATATTTGATTAATCATTGGTATTATAATTTAATTGTTAATGTATTATATAATTTCTATGGTTGTTATTATTTGTTTTTTTGTAATTAATGCGTTACATATTCTTAAGAATTATCATTTACATTGAGTATTATTTTAACATGCTGAAATAATTTATTTCGATAGGTTAAATAACTTGTCCTTATTTTATGGATCTTATAATCCATTAATGTTTTATTTTTCGTGCATCAGTAATGAAAAAATAATCTTATTCATTCATCATTATAATTAGAATTGGAAATTTATTAAAATTCTCATTAAAGGAAAAATATTTCCTTTATAAATTTAGAAGGACTCAAGTAAGTATAATTCATTATAATTCATCAAATTCAAAAAATGGAAGATAGACCAATCATATTTTTTGTGGAAAGTATCAATTAACTATTAATGTAATCTTTTGAAAACACAATCACAAGATGAAATATTATAAAGGTATAGTTATTTTTTATTGATTAAGTAATAATTTCCCTAGTCTTAACATATAAATAAAAATTATGGATAAAATGAATGAATATTCATGAAATGATCAAAATGAATTGAAATTATGAGGATTAAATTTAATTATGTAGTGGAGGATATGAAACCATGGGATTTTATTTTCTATTAAATTGAATACTACATTTGATAGCACTCACTAAATGAAAACCTAAGCATAAAGGAAGTGAAAAATAATTTTATTTAAATAATCCTATTATAAAAAAGTAGATGTATTGTGGGAATAAATATGAATTGCTAAATTTGGAAATATATGTATAAATTATTTCACTAATAAAAATAAGAAATTCAATAAAAAATACTTTGGATTTATCTAATTATTGTTTCACGGAAGGTTGTATGAACAAATTCAATTTATTCCATAAAAGACATTATTTATAAAAATAGTGTTCAAGTGTTTTATGTGAGAATATTATAATTACTTTTTTCCCAATTTTAGAGCATTTCCTTGAAAAAATATAATTATATTTAGAATTTTCAAGATAAAATTAACATAGGGTGGGTTTTTTATATATTTCAAAAATAATTTATTTTTAGGTTAACAGTGAAAAATACCAATTTTACAAATATATCCACATTTATGATAATATAATGATATAATAATAACATGAAAGTGTTTTGAAACTTTTTTATGGAGTAGATATATTTTTAATATAGAAAATAATGTATATAAAAATATATTTTTGAACTTATGAATATATTCATAACATTTATTCAATCAATGTAATGATTAGATTAAATAAAAATTATATTATGTTCTTCTCTATTGATATAATATTTACATGGTTTCTTTAATTTGTTTAGTTTTAAAGTCAATTAAGTCTTATTTTATTTAACAAATCTTATTAATTAAACTATAATCATTATTGTACTTAATTTTGTTGTGTAATCCTTTTTATGCTTAGAAAAAATTCTTTTTAAATGTTTTCCTTGTGCTTTGTGAAATTATATTAAAATTAATTTATACCACTTATATAAGTTTTAATGAATAAAAAATTAAATAATTTTACATGTAAAATAAATAATTATTTATTAAGACGATTTTATTATGATAACATTAAGATACTATTATATTTATTAGGAAAATTACACATCATGTGTTAATACGAACTACTTAAACAAAGAATAGTATAGATATCTAAAATACCAATAATAGATTAACTTAAAAATACATAGTCTTGAATTCCCCCAAAATATCACTACTTATATAATGACAATAAAATGAATTATAATTGTTAGAAAAATAATATACACTATATATGGATGTGTAGGAAGCATTATAACTAGTGAGTGATGAAGTGATAATGAAGGATTATTTATGGGTAAATACAGACATTAGTCATTATGAGCATTGGAAAAATAGTCAACAGTTGGTCTTACCAATAATCAATAGGATAGTTGGTAAATATTATAGTTTTTTAGGGATATCAAATTAAGTGACCTTTTGGAATAATAATGAAGGAACCAAAAATATATTTTTAAAACTGTTAATATATTTAAATGTGATCAAATATATTTTTAATTATCAATATATAAGTTATAAATATTTTTTATTTTAATGAATTCAACTTAATACAAAATATTAAAGGATAAAACAAATTAACAATGTACTAAATACTGTTCTTAGCAGTATGACAGTTTACTAAGACATAAAAATTGATAATTTTTAAAAAATTAAAATTTTTATTTCAATATAAAAATTATTGTATTTATTTAATTTGTTTTTGAGAAATTAATTATAATTTATGGTCATGGAACAATAGAATTAACATTGAATGAATGTTTTAGACTGTTTTAAAAAAATTGATTTTTGGGTGCAAATGTGAAAACTAAACATTTATGACAACCATTATCTTATGAAATCATTATGACGTGAGAATTATTAGAATATTTATCAAAACATTTAATCAATTACAATATAATTTAATTATATTGAAAATTAATTTAAAAATATTATTTTTAAATTATTAATTTATACATTAAATTTTGGATCCAAAAATTATATTTTGGACATTTCTTTTCAATTGGTGAATTAAATGGGTCAGATAGAAGGTGAATTTATAATTGTGAATTAAATGAGAATAAAAAAATAACTAACACATTAAGAAGATAAATAATTATATATAGTATATTTCACCTAAAACTAGTAGGATTATATAATAAAATAAACCATATTTTATCCTTTAAAACCATCCCTCCACAAATATAAATTGGTACTCTTTCTCCATTCATCTCAAATAAAAACACATATTTCTTAAATTTATTCTCTATATTCCTTTATAAATCACTAACAAGGTATTACTAGACCTCTTTTTAGTCCCACTCAATTCTAAGAAGCAGCCACTCAAGGTAATGGTTATCTTCCTCCGCTTTTTCCATTCATGTTCTTCTATTCTGTATGCCTTTTGATTCTAATTTTTTTATGATTTCAATTGTTTATAAAAAATCTGTTTATTATTTTTTTTGTTGATAATGATATATTTCCTTTTTCTATCATTTTACACATTTCAAAATCCTTTTTTCATATGTTTTTAGCAACTGAAATCAACCATTGATTTTCCATGCGATATTTTATTATCATGAATATCTAACCCTATTTTCAGTCAAGGGTATTCATTTAGATTTATAATTTTAGAGTTTAAATTTTATATCCATTTACTTAATTTAAATTCCCTAATAATTAGTTATAAATGATATGTACTTATGATTCCAGATCGATGTGTCACCCAAACTATTAGATATATGAATTGCTCTCCCTGATAGTGGTTCAATGCATTGGGTAAAAAAGTAACCTCTAAATATGATATGTTCGTGATACCTTTTCATAATGAATTTTTAATGATTTATGATTTCTTGGTAAAAATTTGTTGAGATATACCTTAAAAGAATATTTTTATGAGATTTGGTGATATGTTTATGAATTTATCATGTTAATATTGTAGACATGTTTCCATGTTATGCCCCATGTCATTATTTTCATGTACTTATATTATGAATCAAGTTATTGTTCATATATCCTTACACAGTGATTTATGTTCTATAAAAAATAGAGATATTATTATTTATTTTATATTAAATAAATTTAATCTCTTCAAAATCTTACGATTCATACAACACTGAGCATTAACAAAATGTGGTAACTTGTTAAAATATTATTTATACATCACCATTATAACCAAGCTGTTATATTGTAAAGTATGAATAGGAATAATTAAATTATAAAAAATATATTTTTTTGCACACATTCATTGGTTATCTATTTATTTAAAAAAATATAATCCTTTGAATGTAAAAGAAATGTTTTCTAAAAACTCTATTTTCAAGGAAAATATATTCGTCATTTCATGTTCACTTAAGTTAAAATTAATTTTTGAACTATTATAAAATTTATCTCTTAAAATAAAAGTAATTTGTAATATTATAATACATAAATTATCTTCAGGAAAATCTTGGAGATAAATTTCAAAAGATTCATTTTTTCAGGAATAGTGAAAATACAAATATTTATTAAAAACTACATTTTCATATAAATTATTTTCATAGTTAATTTATATTTTACATTGGATTTAAAGAAATATTATATAAATTATATTAAAATTTAACTAATTTAGGTAATTAGGATCAATTATATATTCTATTTATATTTAATAACTTTGGATACTAATCCGAATTTTATATTTCGAAACCCTTTTTGCATCCTATAGGTAGTTATATGTTAATTTGTATTCCTTAACATATGTGAATTAAATTTGGATAAATTTATTCCAATTTTTAATCAAACTAATATATATTATATTATATTTTCAGATTAATTTTTTACCATTATTAATAGTGAAATTGTAAAAATGAATTACTAATGTTAAGGTATAAGTTAATTTCGGGGCATTAAACTAAGAAGATACGTGTTAAAATGATATAAAACCTTTTAAAACCCCATTTTATGTACATAGTTAGACCTTAAACTTATATGTGTCTATAAGGATCAATTTTAGAGTCTTTTGGAAGGACAAAAATATGGTATTACTTGATTATTTTAAGAACATTTATGTGTTTCCTCTACCCCACTTATAAAATTCCACCCACTCTATTCCCCATTTCACACATAAAATGTTATTTTTCTTTAAATATACCTTCCCAAATCCTGACTATACATACATATTAACATCTAATAGCCATAGTATTGATCATAAATCTAACCAATGATGAATTTTAGTTCAAGCCTAAAGATGCCTTCTGAACAATATGTAACGTTATTAGATGAGTGTTCTTAATTTTATCTCTTCTTCCACATCCATGTAATAAGATTAAATCATTAAAGTATAAAAATATCAAATATACTAATATTTTATTATGTTATGTTAGTTTTAAATATCTGTATACTCCTATATCTAATGGGAAATGAAATCATTGATCATACGTATGGCGAACCACCGACTCATGAACCAATCTAACTCGTTTTACATCAACGCATCTCATGATTTTATACATTGATGGAATTAATGTATATATATATATAATATTTATAAAATTGATATACTTATGTAATTTTAATATGATATATACCTTCTTACATTTCAAACAATTTAAAATAAGATAATATCGCTCATGTGTACGACAGACTACCGCCTCACGAAGCGATATGATTATTTTTTATCTTACAATTTAGATTGAAGATTATAAGACTAAATATAATGAATATATAGGAAACATATATGAACTTATACAAATTTTTTAAAAACAATATTCTTCTTCAACATTTATCCCATTAAGTGAATGATATTATCACTTCTGCATACATATGACCTACCATCTCCATAATGTGATTTGACTCATTATCCATGGCCAACATTATATAATGTATATAAAAATATATCTTATGAATAAATATAATTTTTATAACATTATTATAGTTCTAAATATTATATATCTATATCTAATCTACAAGGGAAAGAATTTTCATGAAAAACACACATGAGAAAACAAGGAAATTAACACATGACACAATGAAAATAATGAAATATATTTAATAAAAATGTGAGAAAATATTCTCATAGGATCAAATATGATATTATAAATATGGTTATGTTTACATGATAAATTAATATTATTATTTAGACAATTATAGATTATGATAACTAATGTTTACTCAAAAAGAAGTTCAAGGCAAGGGATGTTATATCAATTTCTCTTTATTGCGGCATATTATAATGTTATGCACCTAATTTATTTAATATGGTGTATATAAATACATTTTTACATTTAATATCATGAATACTTCTTAAATAATGGAATTTTATGTTTCAATTTTAATTATTTCATCCATGGGGATTTAAAATAAAATTACTACATAGTAAATAATTTCAGATTTAAATTTCTTTTCAATGGGTGATATTACTTCTTTATTATATTTGATATTCTTAAATTATGTGTGTAGTAAAATTTAGATGTTTTTTTACTTAAATATGTTTAATGTGGATATAAATTTTATTCAAAAACTTATACATTTATTAATTCTCACTTCAACATTATACTCATTGCTAGCGATTTATTCTCATTTTCAACTTCATTGAGAAAAATTACTCTATACTAACCTATAAACATTTATGTGGTTTATATAATTCCTTTTAGATATCTTCAACATGAAAAAATATATATCCACTAAGATTAATATTACACTTAATGTTAATAATTCACAGGGTTACAGTTTAAATGATACCAAAAAGGTAAAAATTATGTAACAATATCACATTCTTTTGTGATTGTTTTCATTCCCTTGAAACAATCCCATTTTTATGATCTTTTTTTATTGGAAATTAAATTCCTATTAAATGTGATTATTTTTTATTAACATTATTATTTATAAAACCCTATAATATTTTTACATACAATTCCAACTTTGAATGTTATTTTATTAATAGGTAAAATATTGATAAATTCATATCCTTACTCAATATGGTTAATTGATTATAAGGTAATTTGATTAAAGAATTAAATATATTATTTTATATATGATGAATTCGAGGATATGAAGACACAAGTAGGGTATAGTTATAGATAGCCCCACAATGCACCAATATGTATCATAATACAATTTAGTTTATCAAATCAGATGGGGTTTTACCCATATTTTTATTTTGATTTGTAAAAGGCCTTGACAAAAGACATATAATGATGTATAAGATCATGAAGACTAATAAATTAATAATTTCCTCTATTGATTATTCAGTTATTATTATTATCCACTATATTTTTATAATTAAATTATCCTTGGATTCATTTAATTCTTAGTTTATTTATTAAATAGAATGTGTTTTCAAGTATTTACCTTCCATATTGAGTATGCATAATCTAGTCATGATATTCCATTTTTTTAATAGAATGTGTGTTTAGTTATTCACATTAAAATATTTATTATTATTATTCAATTCATGACATCTTTTATTTTATATAACGGTGACAATACTCTTGATCCCAACATTATTTTTTTGTTTCACCATGATATAATGAATAATTATCAAAATCAATTCAAGGATTAAAAATATTTTCCATTATTATACTATTTTTTTTATTTCACTGTATAAATGCGTATCATGTATGTATCTAGTTCTCTAAAAAGAAAAATTAGTCAGTCCTTTTATATTTTATCCCTGGTATCTATGACAATGTAATAACGTAGGAACTGACTCTGAGTTTATGGAGTCGGGGATGTTATATGTTTCACCTATTTTGTTCTACAATATTTCGTTCCCTAAATGAACTTCATGACCGCGCATTTCATTTGATAAATGCACCCAAAAATCCTATGATGTGAGATTATCTTGGATGGGATAGTAAATAACCCTTTCAAGAAATTTAAAAAAAATTATGTTTTATTTTGTGTACCATGTTTTCTTATACTTTGTATCGATTTTCCATGGAATTAAATGAAAAATGGTCCTTCCACGTTATTTACTTAATATTTAGAAAATAAATTATGTAAAAATCATAAAATAAAATTCCAATCATCATAATTAGTAGATAAGTTTTGTCTAGATAGTTTTGGATATTAGGAATAGAATAACATTAGTATGAACCATATGGATATGTACAAATATTGTAAAAATACAGGAAAATTTAGTAATGTATAAAAAGACTATGTTCTATGTAGTAGAATCTCTATAACAATACTACAATTGGATATTTATATAGAACAGTTTCACCTAGGGTTCATATCCATAATAATGGTGAATTGGGGTTTTACTCTATCATCACCCAATGCATGAAAAATAGGACTCACTAGACACCTAATTTCCCACGCTTAGGGGGTATTTTTTTGTTATGATAATCTCTTTATAACCTCAAATGAATAAATGTATGGAAAGAATAACGTTTTATCAAAAATGTAATTATTGTTCAAATTATTTGATTTTTGTAGTAAAATGTTATTAAAAAATTATAATGAAATTATATATTGAATGTTTTTATATTATTAGTTCATAAAATTTACCTAACTATTATTTCATCTTTATTTTTATAAAATGGATGGAAATAAAAGGGAATGTGTGAACAATAGAATAAATGTAAAAATAAATGATCTAATTCATTATATGATTTAATGAAAAGTATTAAATTTCAAAAATTATGATATCCCATATTATGAATCACATAGTGCTTCCAGATTCTAGGTGGATAGAAAAACTATTAATTATGTCCTTCAAGTGTAAATGTTCACAATCATTTTGTATAATTTCAGACCTATTTATGGAAGAAGAGTGGTTTTGTACTATCAAAATAATATTTCCCTTAATACATTTTTTTGATCATATATATTCACTCTAGTTTTGTTTCATTTTGTGTAGGGAAAATCTGATAAATAGTATAAATTGAACAAAATTACAATGCTAAAGGAAATAATTAATTCAATTCAGTGGAATGACATAAAAATGATATTTTATTGTAAGTATTTTCCACACACACTAAAATATATATAATGTTAATTCTTTGAATTAAATATAATGGAAGGTAAAGTAGTTTTATGTAATGTGATAAACATCAAAAGTCTTTCATTTCAAACTTCAATAGTTATTATCTATTATAATAGGATTATCAAATTATTCTTTGTTAGTATGAGACACCATATAAGGAAACACATTTAATTATAGAAATTCAGGAGAACAAGGGAAATAAGTCAATGTTACCTTAAATTGGAGAAGGATTTTGGGGATTTAAATTTGACTTAAAATAAAAATAGAAGGATGGAAAAAATCCATTTAAAGATACTATCAAAGAAAATGAGGGGAAAACTACAACATCTGTTATGCAAAAACTATGTGAAGAGAAACTCGGGGAACTATCTTCAATGAAGTGTAATGTGCAATAAAATTGTTAAAGTTATCAATATTACTTGAAATTTTTGGGGATTTGTAAATATTCAGAATTCCAAGTCTAATAATAATGGGAATATATTCAATGAGTATCATGTAGTACAATACATCTTGTGTGGGGAGCCTAGTCACATTTCTAAAGAGTTCCAAAATCTAGGTATACTATAAGGAAAATTTAATCAACCGAAGTTAAGGTAAAGGGATCAAGGCTATTCATTTAGTTCCATAAATGTATGAATACAAGGATCTAGATGATTTTATATAAGGTACCCTTATTGTTCACTTAAATGTTTCTAATACATTGATTATTTTTTGTTGAAACAGTTTCATTTTTCATTTTATGTTTTTAATGAACGTCGAATCAATCATATAGACATTAGAAAAAAAAAATTATCAGTTAAAACTCTATAGGGGTCTATTCAATACACAATATTATATATGTATTCTCCTATTATCATTGGTGATAATTTTATCATCTCAAATCTAGGTTTCATTCTAATGGTGAAAATAAACATAATAGTAGGGATACATTAAATCTAAAAGTATAATTAAATGATTAACTATAAAATCACGGAATTTTTTGTTATCTTTAGGGGAAAACATAAAATCATTATCAAAGCAAATATATCCCAATTTTTATATTTCTAGGAAAAAGGTACTATGAAATTCTTTATAGAAATAATTTTGGGGAAGGGGAATAATGTAAATGTAAAAAAAGATATTATTCGGATACATTATTCATGAATATGTTGATATATTTCCTAATTAATTATATAAACTCCCCTAAAATTTTGATTGAATTATAAATTGAACACATATATGGATCCTATCGTATATTTAATTCCCCATATAAAATTACATTCATATAGACAAAATAATTGATGTTGAAACTAAATATATTATGGATAAGGGTTTTATCATTCCAAGTGTCACCCTTTGGGAAAAACCTATTATATATGTGATGATGTTGGATTGAATAATGTGTATATTCATTAATTGTAAGTAACTTAATGTAATCAGAGTAAAAAAATTCCCTTTTTAAAAAATAGTTTACTGGTTTTACCAACTTCATGGAACTCAGTTAATTTTTAAGATTGATCTTCAGTAAGGGAATAATAAATTGAGTGCGAGGAAAGAATATATCCAAAGGTAGATTTTTGGAAAAGTTATAAATCATATGAGTTATTTTTTATTCCCTCTGATTGGATTAATTCATCTAGGTTATTTTTATATTTGATTAAAATAATCTTCAGTGACTATATAAATTTTTTTATAGAATTATTTATTGATGATACTCTATCATATTTTGAAATTCACGAAGTTCAAGAGGAACACCTAACGCTATTATTAAAAACACTATTGAATGATATGAATTTATATAACTTCATTACATTTGTGTTCTTATTGAAACAAGTGGAATTTTTTTCACACATTGAATCTTGTGGAGGAATCTCTATTGATATAGTGTAGACTAAGGTAGTATAAGATTGTCTTCATTCATTAATAGTGGTCGAGATTCATAGTTTTCATGGTTTAATAGGGTACTATAGAAGGTATTCGAATAACATTTGATGGATTTAAAATTCAGATAATAAGTTTACAAATAATTAGTCTGATTTCATTTTTGATAAAAGAATGTGGATAAGGCTTACAAGAACTGAAGGTGTGGTTGTTTAGTGCACTGATTATAATAGTACCATATATTAGAGAAGGACTAGATATATATATTGATTCATATATAAATGGTTTTATATGTTTCCTCATACTAAATAAATAGATGATATTTTATGCATCAGGATATTTAAATAATCATAAGTAGAAATAGAATACTCAAGACTCCGAGTTTTCTCCTCATCTATTAACTATAATGATTTTTAGGCATTATATTTATAGAAAGAATTGATATATATATATATAGGCCAAAAAATTCTAGAGTTTATATTTTGACAAAAGGAATAATATATTAGAAAAAGAGATGGTTGTAACTTCTTAATGAACAATGATTTTTCAATTCATTATTAAATTCGAGGTGGATAAAGAGATGCAAATGCATTCGGTAGGAATGATCATAGTGTTTTAAAATTATAAAAATTGAAGGAGTACGATTTATCAAGGACCTAGTAAAGTTTTATATTTTAATCTAAAAGATACATGAATAATCATATTCCAAATGTTTCCCAAACATACAATTCTAAAAAGTTTCATGAAATCTTAATCAAATTATCATTTTATGTAAAACATGATAGGGGGTATAAAAAATGGAATGTTTCATGAATTCTTCATTGACCATGAAAGAGTTATTAGATATTTGATCAATGATATGTATCCCATATATTCCATAGGTAAATATAGATATTATGTATAAATCTCATATCTCTACTTCTTATATATATATTATTAAAGTATTAAACTATATAGGGACCTTCTTGATCATTTTTAGTGGGATAATATGAAAAGGAAGACATAAATTTTCTTTATAAGGTACTAGTTGAGTCAATAAGTGATGGTAGAGTAAAAATTGCTAAATGGGTATCTCAACCATTACCCATGTTTTTATGGATTTTGGAAAATATCATTAGGTACCATTAAACAATAATACCTATGATATCTATGAAACATAATTTTATATGGATATTTATTGAAATATTTAATAAATATACCTATTTATAATGTACAGAGACTCTATAGGGTACTATTTCACATTTTTTCTGAGAAGGATTCAATATTTACTTACAGAAACCCAATCCTTCTACCCATATTATTACATGATTTTAAGAATAAATATCCAATAAATATAAACCAATGATTGAAAAGTCTAGTGTATTTAGAAAACTCGGTGCATAATTATAATAAAAATAAAATAGAATAAAAAATAATTTTATTAATATCCATAATGAACTCAAATATCTTGTTGATATTTAAGAACTTCATAGATAATATATTGAATAAATTGAGAGAAGGGTGAGCCAAAAAACCCTGTAAGGGAATAAAAATGGGATTGAATCATAACTCGTTATATTGAAGGAAAAATATAGGAACATAAATATAATTTCTCTCGAATAAAAATATGGATCCCTAAAATTTATAACAATGAATCATATGTGACATCCCAGGTGCTTAAAAAATAATTTTCATTCATTCTGGAATTATATAGTTAAATTATTTATAAATTTATAATAATATGTGACTTATTTATAGAAATTAAAAGGATTTATTCTAATAGAATAATAACCACACCAACAATAGTATAAATAAAATTGATGTATATTAGAAGTAAAAATCTTATATATTTATATTGTAAAATAAGTAAATAAATGTTTTGAAATTATTAAATTAAGTATTGTTATTTTTTTGAAACATAAATGTTTCATTGCAATTTTATTATTAATATAATTAATAAAAAGAACATTAATCATAATAAAATTTATTCATAAATTAATATTTTTTTCTTAGGATTATAAGATAATTTTATGAGACCATAATTAATTTATAATGGTGTTAGAAATGAGTTATAATTTTAAAATAGTTATTTTTTGAATAAATGATGATTTTAAGTAAAAATTAAATTTATTATATATAGAAATTTATTTTCATAAAATTGAGTTAATTTCTGAATTATAAATGTTGAAATGTGATATCTTTTTATTGTTTTTAGGTATTCATACCCCCCTCTTGTTTGAGCTTTGGTTGTGATTTATTTGGGGTCGTTCGGGTGAATTTTTTATCTTTTTGGAGGTTTCTGGGTAGGTTCACGGTTAGCACATGGCCTACGCATAGTTAGGGAAAACCATGCAAACATTCCATGTTTTGGATAGTGGGCTTCACATGGTTTACCCTAACCATGTGCAGTTTCCCATGGAATGGTACAGATGGGTTTTTCTAGATCCAAAATTTTGATTAATATTTCTCGAGCCCCATTTTTGTTCAAACGGTCCTCCTTCGACTGAAACACACTTATTTCTTCACTAGACCTCCCAATAAGGGTTCTAGGGTTATAAAAATCCTTTAAAAGCAATATGAATCTATGAAAACATCAAGCGATCTCCTCCTGGTTAGTTTCCGCCTCCTGTTCTCTTCCTCCCGCGATCTCACTCTTTCTCCATATGGTTCCATGTATCTTGGTATTGACTTTTGAAACTAATTCCCTTTATTTTTGGGATCTTATACCTTGGTTTTATTCTCATTTGGGTGACCTTCATTCATCATGGAGAATTCCCGATTAGGTTTTGGAATTACAAGATCTTTTGTTTTCTGTAGTTGGTTCTGTTATGATGTCTAGTTTTCATTGAACCAAATTGATTTGTTTAAATTTCAATTTATTGAACAAGTTAAAATCGTGTGGTTATTGAATAAAATATATATAAATTTATTTTTTTGGAAAATCCATTTCTGTTGAAATGGGTTTTTTAGGAAAAATGTGTTTCTTATCTTGGAATTGTAATTTGTTGAGATTTTAATTATAGTTTGATTGGGAATTGGATCAATTGAAATGATGTTTTTAGTTGAAGAAAAATTTATTTGATGTAAGGTTTTTGAAAAAACCTGATTCAAATGATTTGGGGGTTTGGGAAGAAAATAATTGAATTTTCTAGGAATTTAATTTTTGAATTAACATGTAAAATGGATTAGGAAATTTCGTGGTTTGGTTTTAGATCTTGGTTTTATTAAAAATGGATTAATTTTTTTTGGAAACCTTAGGGTCTCATCTTGGTGAAACAATCATTATTTTTATTAAAAACCCATTATATTTTTTAAAAATACAATTGGAATATTTGAAAGGGATAATGAGATAAATTTCAACCATCTTTTAAAGTGAATTTCCTATCATTGATTTTATACTTGAGCTCATGCAAGCCTTAGGCAATTAGTGAGTTATTTTGGGTGTCACTTGATCTTTATATAATGTCCTAAAACATCAAATCATCAAATCCCATTACTTAGGTGATGGTGATGAGATCCCCTAACCTTATGCCAAAAGGAGCATATGTACATTCTTTACCATATTCATAGTGTTGTTACACTATAGCTTAGAACTATCATACCTATTTGAAAGATAACCATGTTTCTCGCTTGTTTGAATTTTTTGAATGCATGTATAAGCCATTTTTAACAACTATTTTACATGAATTGATAGTTTAAGTAAGTAATTTAAATAAATTGTTTATTAAATCTATTTGTGAGAATTTATATTTATGCAAAGAATCATTTGATTAAATGGAAAATCCATCTTTTCAAATGTTTTCCATCATTAGAAATATGTATCATTGTTTTATAAAGGTGTTTCTGTCTTTTAAATTGTAAATAATTATTTACTAAATATGCTTCGTTAATTCCACACTTGTTCATTTTAAAATTGAAATCACTTTTTGTTAAATTTATGTCGGTATCTTTTATGGAATATTTGGGTGAAATCCTACTGGTATTTGCATAACACACTACTTGTGCCATCGGGTGTTTGTATATTTTCTATTTCAAAATTCAATTAAAGGAAAAGGATCTCTTGGAGGTGGATCTAGCTTTTGAACTTTGGTCTTGGTGAGTTGTGTTCATAGGGACATTGGGAATTTCATTACCTTTTTTAACTTATATTTTATTATTTTAGAGATTGTTCCAGTTTAACATCCAGTACTTCCCTCTTAGTGAAGTTTTCTATTAATATGCATGTTGTCTTGTTTTCTTTTCCTTTCGCATTGTTGGTGGAAAAATATCCAACTTTCAGTTTTTACGATGTCATGTGTTTATCAATGACCTATGGGGATTAGGAACACCCTTCATTCTATGTTAGGACCAAATCATTTATCAGGTTACATGGGTACCTAGGTTGCTTCATGACAACGTGGTAATAAACAGAGTTTGAGATTTGTTCATGAAGTCAGTATGCATTGTGAAATATTATCGGGACTTAAGATGTAGTTATAATTTATTTCTTAGCTAGATCTCACTGTAGTGAACATTATATTGCAGGGGGGTGGTAAGGGAAATATTTTTTGAGGTTTATTTCATGCATTTTTTCTATTTTTATTTGGATATCTTGAAATAAATATTTTGTACATCCAATCTATTGGGATTTATTTCCCTCGTTACTCTATTTGATCATTGCCTAATGTAATCCATGTTGTCTTCTTATGTTTTGTAGAATCATGCCTCTAAGAAGATTTTTGATTCAGACTTAGGAAGAAGTTGCAGTTGAACCAAAACAAGAGAATCCTATTATAGATCTGAATCTGATTGAGCTGATCATGTGCACTTCCCATGTTCTGGGAGAGGAACCACTGCCAGGTCCTGTTCAAACTCGTGTTGTGGAACCTCAGAGGTATCTCCACAATATTAGTTATTAATAGTTACTTCACTAGAAACCAGCACTATTTAAAGCATCAACTGGCCATCAAGGGGATGAGGGTTGGTTGCGCAGTTAGGAACTCTTATTTGTGTTTTTGGACACATATGACGAGAAAAGGGTAAAGTGTGACACCTTTTTTATGGAAGGACCGAGCATAATATGGTGTCACACTATGTTTATGATGCAGAAACATGAGGGATTAAAGTAGAAAGTCTTCAATGTTATTTTCACCAACCAATTCTATATAGATTCGATGCTATTTTCCATGTCTATAGTGTTTGTCAGACTTGAGTAGGACAACAGGTCTGTAGAAGAGTGTACAAACCATTTTTCTGATCTTAGGCACTTCTCACTAGATATTGTGTCAAATGAGAAGATGAAGGCTCAAAGGCTAGATTTGGGACTTCAACCAGATATCCATTCTTAGGTTTCTTACTGATGTTACCTTCTTATATCAATGTACTAGATAGAGCTTCGATGGTTGAGATAGACATGGCTGGTAAGTCATGGTTTTTGAGAGATTCCTTTTCACTCATAGGTAGTGTGAGTTCCTTCATTTGATTAATTAATCGTGATGATTATCATATAATTTCATGATAGAAGGGGTTTTCTAAACCTACCACCGTACCAGGTAGTGGTCCTTTGGTTTATTACTAGTGTAGAAATCTAGGGCAATCTATGATGGTTTTCACTGAGGCAACCAAGAATTGTGGCTCCTACGGGCGTTCAGGGAACTCGTAGAGGTTCATCTATATTTATTCCACTCCACAAAGTGGTAAAATATCATCAGATCCTTCTAAAACTAAGTAGGAATCATAATATTCATGTAAAAATGTATCTAACAATAGGCATCTGGAACAAAGAATCTTCATGTAGGGGAAGATTCTCCAAAGGAAGTAGAAACAGGACCAGCGATAGTGAGGGGTACCATTACTAAAGCTTCGTCATTATTGACTGCTTTATTTGATACTTTTACATCTCATTCATTTATTTTAACCCATGTTTTTAATCTTTTTAATATTCCTATATATATTATGTCTTATGCAATGGATATTACTACACCCCTTGGTACGAAGAGAGAGTAGGGTCTCTATAATCCCACTTGTGATTTCTCTTTATCAGATGATGAGTTATCTTGGACCTTTCTGGTTCTTGATATGAAATATTTTGACAACATCTTTAGGATGGAATGTATCATTTCCAATAAATCCTAGATTTATTTTTATCATTGAGGGGTCTCTTCACTATATCTGGTGGTTTGTCTTTCGTGTTTTGGGGAGAATGGGACTCACGGTAGAGCATGTCTAGATATTCTTATCCAAATATAGAGAAAGTATTATCATCATTTTCCTTTCACATGGAGTAGGAATATTTGATTGGGGAAATCCCTCCAGTATTCATTGAGTTTCAAAACATATTTCCTCCCAACACCACTTGTTTTCCACAAGTACGAGATGTCGAGTTTTCCATTGACTTGATGCCTAATACTCAACCTATTCCTTTTCCCTCTTACCACTTGGCACTAGATGAATTTAAAGAGCTGAAGTAAAAGTTGTAAAATCTTCTTGAGAATGGATTTATAAGCCCGAGCATGTCAGCTGGGGTAGCGTTGATTCTCTTTTCCAAGAAGGCAGATGGTTCACTCAACCTTTGCATTGATTATTGAAGGATCGATCAAGTAACAGTAAAGGAAAATTATATGTTATTGTAGATTAATGATTTCATTAATCATATTAAGGGGTAGAAGTGGTTCATGAAGATTGATCTTCGATCAGGTTTCCATTAGTTGAGGATAATATAATCTGACATTCTGAAAACCACCTTTCAGATCATGTATGGTCATTATGAGTACCCTGTTATGCCGCTTGGCCTAACTTATTCTCCAGTAGATTTCATGGATTTAATGAATATTATTCTTCATTAGTTTCCTGATACCTTTGTGGTTGTATTTGTGGATGATATCCTTATGTTATCTAAATATGAGGAGGATCATGCGAATCATCTAAGTACATTGATGAGTTTGTTGAGAAATCACTGACTCTATTCCAAGCTTTGGATGTCAAAATTCTAGATTCAATAAGTGAAGCTCTTGGGACACATAGTGTCAGATCATGGGATATCAGTTGACCCTGAAATGGTGAAAGCAGTTATGGCATGTGTAGAACAAAAGAATGTCTTTGACATTTTTATCTTATAGGGTTTATCTAGATACTACGGCTGCATCATGAAAGACTTATCAATGTTGGATTATTTGATAATTCTCTTACTCAGAAGGGAGTGAAGTTTGTGTGGAGTGAGAAATGTCAGAGTTATTTTAGTGAGTTGAAATTTCAATTGACTACTGTGATGGTTTATACTCTTCCAGAGGTCAGACAATGCTGTGTGGTATTTTATATGCATTAGGTTCAGGCTTGGGATGTATTCTTATGCAGGATGATCATGTAGATTCCTATAGATCTGATCAACTTAGGTCTAATGACAATAATAATCTGGCACATGACCTTGAACTGGATATTGTAATGCACTCTCTCAAGAGTTGGTGGCATTAAATTTATGATAAAAGGCTTACTATGTTCTCAGACCACAAAATCTTGAGTTATATCTTCTCTCAAAAATATTTAAATATCTGCTAATGGTTTTGGGTATAATACATAGAGTCTTTTGACCATGAAATCACATACACCCCAGGGAAATGTAAT
The DNA here is from genome assembly GCA_963277665.1 of Viscum album. NCBI lineage: Eukaryota > Viridiplantae > Streptophyta > Magnoliopsida > Santalales > Viscaceae > Viscum > Viscum album. Next base: position 1,387,330,108 of record OY728162.1, on the reverse strand, counting down.
TTCATTTTAGATATGTTGATCCAGAAGATTCTGTCCCAGGTAGTGAAAGAATATTTAGAAGAGTTTAAATTGATGGATTTCATTGCATGGTTGTATGTTGGAGTTCAGGATACAGGGGTCTAGGTTTCCTTACCCGATGTTTAGTTGGCATCCTCTCTTCTTGAAAGGATTCTTCAGGAATAGTAGCATTAAGATGAATTACATAGCATTAGAGACCCTATTAATGGTGGGGAGATAGTTTCCTAGTTTTCTTTCTCCAAAGAGGGAGTTATATGATTTTGGAATCGTTTGGTGGTACAATCTTCAGTGAGGAGAGCTATGCTGGGGGGGTTCCATTACTCCCAATGGGTTGTGCACCCATGAACCATGAAGATGTTCTATGACATAAGGCATCAATTCAGTTGTCCATGTATGAGTTCAAGCATTTATGATTTTGACTCTCATTATTATACATTCCAACAGGTGAAAGATGAGCAATATAAACTGTCAGGGTTGCTTCTACCACTTCCTACCCCGACATGGAAGGGGAATGAGATATCTATAGACATTAAGTTTGGGTATCCATGTACCCAAAGGATGAAAACTCTATCTTTGGTGGTGATGGATAGTCTGAAAAAATCATCTAAATTTATACCAATTCATGATAGAACCAGAGTTAAGGAGTTGGGAAGTCTTTATGTGAAAGATATAGTTTAGTTTCACAATGTTCCATATGATATAGTCTTTAATAGTGGTCATAGGTTAACTTCTCTCTTTGGAGAGTCCTTCAGGAGGCATTGGGATCTCATGTCCATTTAAGAACGGCATACCATCTGCATTTGGATGGCCAAATAGAAAGAGCTATACAGATTCTTGAGGATATGCTTCGCGCTTGCGTTCTCAACTTCGGTGGAGCATGGGATGATCATATGGGGATAGATGAGTATTCCTATGATAATAGTTACCATTAAATAGTCATAATGGCTCCTTTTGATAACCTATATGTCTAATCTTGTAAATATATATTATTTCGGTTAGAGATCGGTGAGAGTTCCTTGGTTGGACTGAGCATGGTCCAAGAGATGATAACAAAGATTTAGATGATTATTTAGATAATTTTTCCAAAATAGAGAAGATACAAGTATTATGTTGAATTTCACTATAAAACATTTGAGTTATTAGTTGGTGACCATGTGTTCTTGAATGTTTCACCCTGGTTTGGTCATTGATGACTTTGGGGGAAACAGAGATTTATCCTTATTTTGTTGGATCTTTTGAGATTTTTCAGAATGTGTTTAAAGGTGTGTACCGGTTACCACTACCACAACATGTGAGGTCGATACATAATGTGTCTCATTTATGTCAGCTTCGACCCATCTCATTTTATGAGTTGGCATGATCTTGAAGTGGAGCCTGATTTATCAGTAACTGAATGACCAGTCAGGATAGTTGATTATGAGACCAAGGAACATCATAGGAAAATGATACCTTTGGTTCGTGTGATATGGTAGCGTGGTTCTGATTGTCATGAGACATGGTAAAGAGAGTAATTTTTTAGAGAGTATTGAACTCATACTTTTGGAGGGGAGGCTTATTTATAGGCCTTCTAGGGAAAGAATCTTTCTTTTCTAAGGTGGTTGTAACATCCTGTTACTATTTTTATGTATTCCTAATCCCCCCTCTTGTTTGAGCATGGATGGGGTTTCTTTTAGGGTCGTTCTGAGTGAATTTATAAAAATTCTAGAGGTTTTTGGTTAGGGTCATAGTTTATGCACAACCTTATCATGGTTAGGGAAAACAATGTGCCAGTTTTGTGTTTTTGATAGTGGGATCTGAATAGTCTATGCATGTTTTTCCCTAACCGTGTGTAGTTTCCCTATAAACCATGAAGAATGTTTTTTCTAGACACTAATTTTTTTTTAAAAAAATCCAATCTCCCATTTTATGTATCAGATAGACCTCTATCAACCAAAACACGTTTCTCTATTCTATAGAGCTTCTAAGAAGGATTCTTGTCTCCTCAAACCCCTTTTGGAAATGATCTGAGGTTAGGAAAACGTCAGATGATCTCTTTCTGGGAGCAGTGGTATCAACTTTTTGATAGAGAGGCTTTTTTCATAGGCTTTTGTGGGACATAAAGTTTCTATGGTGGGGAGGTTGTAACATCCCATTATCGTTTCTAGGTCTTCCTAAACCCCTATTTTGGTTAATCCTTGGTTGGGTTACATCTGGAGTTGTTTTGGGTGATTTTTAGACAATTTGGGAGGTTTTTGTACTGGAGTATGGTTTTCTCATGGCCTACATATGGTTTTTGGAAACCATGCCCCAGGTCCATTTTTGTAAAATGGGATCTTCATGGTTATCCAGAACTATTCTCATTTTCCCATGAAACCATGAGGATGGGTTTTTCTAGATCTGAAATTTTTATTAAAAGTTCCCAAGCCCCCCTTTTTAATCTCAAACGTACCTCCTTTGACCCTAATACTTTTATAACATCCTCAGATATACCAAGGGAAATTTTTGGTTCCTTAATCCACCCCTAGATACAATATTGTGCTTGAGGAATGACCTTCGATCCTAATCTAGTTAGTTGCCTCTTCTCGTTATCATTCTCCCGGGATCTCTCCATTTCACTCTAGAGTTATGTGGATCATGGTATTTATTTTTGGATTTAAAACCCTTTATTTTTGGGATCTTATACCTAGGTTTTATTCATATTTAGGTGATCTTTGTTCTTGGTGGACATATCCCTATTAGGGTTCGGTGTTGGGAGATCCATTATTTTTGGTATGTGGTTATATTACGATGCCCAGTTTTTATTGAACATAATTTCTTTGATTAAATTTCAACTATTTGAATAAATTTCAATTATGTGGTTTTTTAATAAAACAACTTTTATATGATTTATTTTAAAAAAAACCAATTCCAATGAATTGCAGTTTTGGGGAAAAAAGGGTTTTTTGGAATGGGATTGAAAATTGGAGATATTTTGGTTGTCTAATTTAAATTTTACTTTTGTTGGGAGTTGGATAAATTGAAATGTTGATGTTAATTAAATGATAATTTATTTGATTAATGGTTTTTATAAACCATGATTCAAGTGATTTGGGGGTTTGGGATGAAAATGATGGCATTGTTTAGAAATTGAACTATTGATTTCAGATTTGAAATGGATTATGAAATTTCATGATTTGGATTCAAATCCTAGTTTTATTAAAAATGGATTATTTTTTTAAGGAAACCTTACGGTCTTTTCTTAGTGAAAAAGATTTTTTTTATTAAAAACCCATTATGTGTTTTAATAGAAAATTGGAATACTTGAAATGGGGAATGGGATAAATTACATTTTTATTTTAATTTCAATTTCCCATAATTGACTTTTTACTTCAGCACATTCAAGCATTATGTAGTCCGCGAGTTATTTTGGGTGTCACTTGATCATTCTACAACATTCGGAAACATCATATCAGCACATCGAACTCCACATTAATTGGTAATGAGATCCCTTTACCTTAGGCCTAAAGGGTAGTGTGTACATACATTTCTCTATTCATGACATTAGATCACTATAGCCTGAACTATCATACCTATTTGAAAGATGACCATGTTGCTCACTTCTTTTCATTTTTTGAATGCGTTTATATTCCATTGCTAATAATTTTTTTACATTCCTTGAGAATTTATATAAACTGTTTATATAAAGTGTTTATTTAATCCATTTGTGAGAATTTTTATTTATGAAAAGTATCCTTTGATTAAAGTAAAATTAAATCTTTTGTAGCATTTTCACCATTTGAAATGTATAGAATGATTTTCTAAAGGTATTTCCATCTTTTAAATTTTAATTCATTTTTTTTTAAATATGATTTGTTAATGCTAAACCTATTTGTTTTAAAATTGAAATCACATTTAGTTAAATTGATATTACTACCTGTTATGAAATATTTTGGTGATGTCCTGCTATGATTTGGGTCACACCCTAATTTTTCCTTCTGGTGTTTTTATATTTTCTCCTTCTAGGTTCGAGCAAAGGAAATGGATCTCGTGGAGGTAAATCATGTTGCAAAAATTTTGTATTGGTGAGTTGTTTCCATAGGGAATTTGTGTTGTTTTTTCACTTTTGGTACTTTGGTTGTATTACATTGTTCATTGTTCCTATTTAACTTATTGTTATTTAATCCCATTAGAGTTTTCCTTTGACATGTATAATGTATCATTTTCTCTTTATATCTGTATTATTAGTGAAAAAATCATTAAATCTTTCTTTTGGTATGATGTCAGTTGTTAATTGTCGACCCCTGGAGATCGGGAATGCCCTTTGGGCTATGTTAGGAAAGACTTAGTTATCGTCTTACTAGGGTTACCGGGATGATTTTATTGGATTTTGGGGTACAAAAAGTTTCTTTGTGGGAGAGGTTGTAACATATCATTACTATTTTTAGGTATTCCTACCCCTCCCCCCTCTTGTTAGAGCTTTGGATAGGTTTCTTTTAGTGTCATTACTGGTGAATTTAAGAGAATTAAATAGGTTTCTGGGAAGGGGTATGGCTTGCATAGGGAATGCACATAGTTAGAGAAAATCATGCACTAGTTCCATGTTTTGGATAGTAGTCTCTGCATGGTCTGTGCATGGTTTTCCATAACCAGGCACATTCCCCAATGAAACCGTGGGGATGGGGTTTTCTAGAATTGAAAATTTTATTAAAATTTCCCAGGACTCTTTTTTAGGTCCCGAATAGACCTCCTTCGATCCAAACAAGTTTATATCTTCATTGAAGCACCCAAGAAGGATTCTTGGCCTCTAAAACCCCTTCTAGAAGTGAACTGAATCTAGAAGAATGTTAGTCGATCTACTTTTGGTTAGTTTCCTCCTCTCATTATTTTCCAACCATGATCTATATCTTTGTACTTAGGGGTAAATGGATATTGGTATTAATTTTTGGATCTAATACCCTTGGTTATTGGGATCCTAAACCTAGGTTTGATTCTCATTTGGGAGATCCTCATTCTTTAAGGAAAAATCCTAATTATGGTTTGGTGTGGCGAGATCCACTGTTTTCTATAGGTGGTTTTGTTAAGATGTCCAATTTTAATTGAACTAAAATGATTTGTTTAATTTTTAATTGTTTGAATAAATTCCAATTGTGTGGTTTTTAATATAAATTCTTTTAATTGATTTTATTAGAAAACCCCAATTCTGATGAATTTAGTTTTTTAATGAAAAATGGGTTTTTCGATTGGAATTGAAATTTAGTGTGATTTAAATTGTTTAATTTAAATTTTGGTTTTAATGGTAATTGTATCAATTTAAATGATTATTTTAATTGAATAATGATTTATTTGATGGATGGTTTGTAAAAAGCCCTTAATCGCCTAACATGGGGGGTTTGGGATGAAAATGATTGAATTGTTTAGGAATTTAATTGTTGAATTGGAATGTGAAATTGATTTTGAAATTGAATTATTTGGTTTTAGAAGCTAGTTTTGTAAAAAATGGGTTAAAATGTTTTGATGGAAACCTTAGGGTCTCATCTTGGTTAAAAGGAATGTTTTTATTAAAAACACATTATTGGTTTTAATGAAACAATTGTCATATTTGAAATGGAGGATGGGATTAATTGCATATTTGTTTTAATATAAATTTCCTTTCATTCATTTTTTACTTGAGCACATGAAATCCTTATCTAGTTAGTGAGTTATTTTGGGTGCCATTTGATCATTATACAATGATCTAAAACATCGTATCATCACATCTCATTCCATAGGTGATGGTGATTAGATCACTTTAACATAGGCTGAAAGGGGCATATTTGCATACTTTTAAATTTACACAGTGTTGGATCCCTATATCCTGGAACTATCATACCTATTTGGCACATGACCATGTTTCTCGCTTATTGCATTTTTTTAATACGTTTATATTTAATTGTTAATAACTGTTTTACATTCCTTAAGAATTTATATAAATTGATTAAATAAAGTGTTTATTTAATCTGTTTGTGATAATTGATTTTTATAAAAAGTATACTTTTATTAATGGAAAATTATATATTTTGAAATGTTTTCCATCATTTTAAATATAGAGTATGATTTGATAATGGTGTTTCCATATTTTCATATTTCATGCATTATTTGTTTAAATATTCATAGTTAATGCCAAACCTATTTGTTTAAAAACTGAAAGATTTTTTTAAAAATAAATTATATTGGAATTTTTTATCGAATCATTATTTGAACTCCTTCTAGGCTCTGGTTTAAACCCTACTTGTGCTTATTGTGTTTGTAGATTTTCTCCTTACAGGTTCGAGAAAATGAAAATGATTTCTTTGAAGAGGATCCTACTATGGAAATTTGGTCTTGGAGTGTTGTTTCCTCATGGAATTAGGGATATTTTTTCCTTTTGGTACTTTGGTTGTAGAAATTTGGTGGTTGTACCTATTTAACTTTAGTTACTTTACTCCCATTGGAGTTATCCTTTGATTGGCATACTGTCTTATTTTAATTTCTTACTATGTTTTTTGTGGAAACAGTTTTCCAACATTCAATTTTTTTGCTTCCAGGTTCTAGTCATTGACCTGTGGGGATCAAAAAATCCCTTCGAGCTATGTAATGATCGACTCGGTTATAGGTTTACCTGGGGATTGGGCCTACCCAGAAGCCCATTTCTAGTTTTAAAAATTAGTTTTTATTATTTAATAACTTATACTATTTTAAGGATTATTCGATGATTCCAAGTGTCACCCAAGTCCACTGAAACCATCCATGCGCCCATCCTCTTTCCCCCCACTTTGGAGCTATTTTTAATCATGAATCAGTGAAAAACGTAATAGGGTTTCTTAAATAGTCTAGAATTGAAGAGGTAAATTCATTCCTTCTTAAATTTCTCAATTCATACTCTTTTTCCTCCATTACAGCTCCTAATTCGACCCTTCCTCAACCACTTTAATCCTAAAATCCATGGTAGCACTCCAAGTTGTTCAAAACTCTTTAGAACACCATTTGGAAGGGGGATTTGGTGGAGTAACTTCAAATAATCTCAATTATGTGTCTCTCCTAATCATATACAACGGGAATAATTCCATTAAAAATTTACGCAGGAACATACATGAGAATCATAGTGGGTCTCCCCACCATAAGAACCAACCATCTTAACCGACCATTATTGGCCGGCACAAAAAGTCAAAAAAAATTATGATTTGGGAAGGCTGCACGGTTAGTTCGCACGGTTTGGGAAACTGTGCACTAATTGTGTATATCATTCTTTATTCATGGCTTCCTAGCACATGACCACTACTAATCATTCACAAACCATGTTCTCTACCTATCTAGCTAAATTTCCAACCATTATCCAATGACTCAATGGAAACCAAATGGGGAGGGAATAACATTGTTCGATGACATGGATACAAATCCCTCCACCTATTTCCACTGAATGAGGAAAAAATATACATTCATAATTGTTGTAAATCAATTTAAGAGTGTCTCTACAAGATGGTATAATTTATCACACCCCTACCCCATGAAGGTAGGGGTACATGGTTTACAAAACACACAACCATTACATGGGAATATTCCTGGAGGGATACCACCCAGTTGATCCGAAAATATTAAATAACTCCACATGTATATGAGCAAGATTATCACATCCATACTCCACTAGATTAGTTCAACATAACTGGTGAAATTATTGATAGATGTTTGCTAATCCTTCCAAATTTGAGGCCTCTTTGATATTTTAATTATCCCCTTCCACTGTTGATGCACCACCAACCCAAATAAACACTATGTATGGGAATGTCTATGCCTAATTGGGAACAAGACAATAGCCATAAATCTTCTAGTATAGTTTACTCTCACCATTATGAAACCCACCATATACCATCATGGGACATCCCATGAAAAATAATTATACCATGATAATCCTCTCTCAATAACAGTTAGCTAGAATGAAGGACCCCAATGTTCAAAATACTTCCCTTTCCATGAAGATAACCTAGGGTAAATGGATAAATAACCATCATAGGGGACATACCCATGATGAATACCCTAACAAGTATGAAATAAATCTATACTACCCCCTGAAAATAATCCTTGGATAAATCCCACATAACCATAGACATGAACATGGACAACATCACATAACCACTGACCTCATGGAGTCCAAGACGATGGACCAATAAGTGGAAATGTCACCACCCAAACCACCATGGAGGGGTATAGGACTCTGTTAGTTAAAATTGAGTTTCCACAGGTCAAATATCCACAACGTCCTTGTATCCCTCCACTAGTACCTTTATGTTGAGGATGTAATGGATTTTTTAGGTACTCTCCTTGTAACCATCCCTTCCACTGTTATCCTCTCTCTTACATGCATCATCCATGGAAGTAGGGGAGATACTAGGGTACAGATCCCCAAATTTATGTGAAGGTGAGAACCCTACAATAATTATAGGTAACAATAACTTTCATTATTAGTTGAAGGTCATAGATAAACTATTAAATATGGAAATTATTATGAAGATGACCTCCTTTCCTGAAGACACTACACTATTCTAGGGATGATTTTCCCATGTGTTTCCACCACTTTCATAAAAATCATTAGAAGAGAAGGTATGTATCACTACCACCTATATCGTTCCATTGATTATAGATCAGAGATGGGAGAAATATATAATAGGACAACACTATAAAATTAAGTAAGAAGAATAATGATTTTTGGAGATACTATCCACTAACTTGCTACCAGTTTGTTCGACCTCCTACCACCATTCACATCATTATCATTGAGTTACTTTCTAAGGACAATTTTTCATGCATCCACTAAAATATTTTGGAAACATTAAACCATATGTAAGATCAGAAAATGATAGATCCTATAATCCTAGATCATATCTAGGGTATCTATCAACTATGTCAGATGTTTTACATTGTCACACTCTTGGTGGAATAGTATCATGACTCATACGGGTACTGCCATAGTTTCTATAAATCCTAAATTAGGACTATATTTGTTATATAACAGATCAAACAATATGTGTATCATCATTTTGAAATCAAGGTATAGGTTTCATACACTAATGATCAATTTAGTCCCATTTCATAATGATAATAATACCATCAAGATAATCCACCTACTTTCAGTGAATGTTCCTCTCCATCCACCACTACTATGAATTTCATCGTCATCAATAATCATGAAGATCAAAGAAATTAGGTATATGAAACATGGTATGATGTATATAACCCACCCTGAAGAGATATAAAACATCTAGAGTAACCCATAATTGGATCCAATAGTCATCAGAAGAAGAACACATTGGGATTCCAGACTCCTATTGAGGTGCTTCCACCTACTATTTGGAATCTTGAAAAGAAAATTTTATTTAATTATAATTTTGAACACTCTTTGTTTATTCTAGAAATTAAAATAGATTCTAGAATGGAAACATTTCTATGAGATCATTACGCATATGTGTAGATCATCAGTGAACTCCTCACTGATTAGTTCCCAATGTGATAAAATGTATGAGGGGACCTGACCCCTCCTCCAAACAAAAATATTATTTCTTTATTAAACAAATTCTATGGCCTGAGGTGGGTGGTTCTATTCACCCAATAAAGGAAGATTCTTGTCGATATGAAAAATGACTGATATTTGACCTACAAACCTTGCCTTAGAAGTGAAACATCCCACCATTGGAATATGAACAACTCACCTCTCAAGACATTCTTCCAGTCAAAGAAATGATTACTACCAACCCCCACTATGAATATCATAGAAATAATCTCACTTCCCTTCATGAGGCATTAGAGGGGAAACATGACTCAATTACACCTGAGGATAAGTTGTATCTAGTATAGGTGGATCACATTTTTCCACCCCCATAATTTGGTAGTATGAGTTTCACCCAGTTTATTGAGATGGGATATCCATTTGAGGATGGGGACCACGTAACATCATGACGTGAACCATTCCAATGAAATTATGTGTATAAAAGGACGTGAGTCTCAAAAAAGGATGTTTTGATATGAAAACCCTAAATAAGTTCCTATCACTGAGGTGTGAGTTAATCCATGATGTTATTATGTGAAACAAATGTAGATCAAAAAATAAACAAAATTTGAAATAAAACATAAGGAGATAGAATTTTATTTCACACATAATCTATTAATCATATAATCAACCGAGTTGAAGTATGCCTAATTGAATGAAATTGAGATAAAACCCCATAACTCATGCTTCCCTTTAGCTGAGCACTCATTAAACATGTATATAGTTATGATAATAATGATATTAACTTATACCTGAATATTAATAGTATTTATAATAACATATATGGTCCCTTTTGCAAAAACATATCCCTTGTTCACTAATAATATTTCATTATCACTATTGTTTCGGGTGTTAATTTCCTTATTTTAGTATGCATGTTTTATCATGAATGTTATGGATCATAAAAAATTGATATAGTTACATCATATTTGTAATTTTATTGATTTTATAAATATATTTGTTTTATTAGAAACATATTTAGAATCATTATTGATTTTCGAACATGCAGAATGAATCACATCCCTTCGTGGAGATGATAGGACATATGTACGCAAGAGCGATGTTATCATTTGCTTAATAGGTGAAAGGGTAAATAATAATATTGCATATTAGTTTTAAAGAATAAATATCATTTCATATATATCTCAAATATTTATTTTATTTATCCATCATTGAATTCCTTGTAATGTGTTTCTGAAAAATGAATCACATCTCTTCACAAGGAGGAGGTTCACCTTACACATGAACTTCATTATCATTATTCAATTAATGACATGTTAATAAAGTATAAAATATATTTATTTCCCAGAATAGTTAATATTTAATTAATATAATATATAAACCTAAAATTAATACTTTTTTCCTTCCATGTAATGTTTATGTGAAAAACGAATCACAATGCTTCGTGAGATGGTTGTCCACTCCACTCACAAGCGAATTTATAATATTACCTTAGAAATGTAAATTAAGAAATTATATATTAAATAATAATTATTGAAGTATTCTCAACAGCTATCAACAGTTTGATTATGATCTCTTAAGAAATGATCACTTAAATCAATGTTCTTCTTTATAAAATGATTTACAAGATTTTTTAAAATGTAGTAAGCACATTTTTTATCACATTTGATTGAAACATGATAAAAATAAAATCCAAAATCAACTAGGTTTTGGTTATTTAATGGATATTATCCACATAAACATCCAGTTACAATACATAAAGATTCAGTAGTTCATAATTCTAAAAAAATGTTGTTTTATACTTGAAAATGATACTAATTATTTTCCAACAAAGTGATAGGTTCCTAATGTACTCTTATTATATAGTCTACATCCATTAATGTCAGTATTTGAGTATGACATTAATCTAAATTCAAGTGTTTGGGGAAAAATTAATTAATTATAAACAATTCCTTTTAAATATCTCAAAATAATATTAGCATTATTTAAGTGAGATTATTTTGGATTAGATTGAAATATTTTACATAAACATAATGAAAATATATTTTATGGTTTACATACAGTATGTTGAATTAATATTCAAATGATTCATCAATAAAAAATGTTGGAAACTAATTTTCTAGCAACATCCATCTAATTTTAATTATTTTTTCTCATAGGATTTGTATGTGCCATACTATTTTAACATTCAAAGTTTTTAGGTTAATGAAATATGTATTTTTTGGTTTAAAACAATTTATAAATAATTTTCAAATATTTTAAATTAATGGATATAATTTAACTTGGCCATCACACTCATTTGAAATTATTTTTACATATGTTTTGATAAAAAAATTACACAATATTTTTTTTTTTACCCAAAAATAGCATCAAAAATTTTGCACAATAAAAGTACCATTTGATGAAGTTTTGCTAATAATGGTGGCGTCTACTAGTCCCACATTAAAACCATTTGGTAAATGAAATGAAAAAAATCCTTCATACCATAGAGTAGGTGATCTCTTAAGCACATAAGGATATTTGGTATGTTTATAAATAACATTTTGATGTCCTTTTGGAATTTCTACACTAGTTTGAAAATAATTTTTTTAATGTACACATAATGGGTGTATTATACCATCACACTGACCTTTATTTTCATTATAGATTCATTTCATGTTTTTTGTTTCTATTTTAAAAGAAAATAATTTCTATGTATACAGGTATTTTTTAGCCTTAAATATAATAATGGAAAGTGGTATTTTTTATGTTTTAAAATAATGGTATTAAATGTTCTTTTAAATGTATTTTTCATTATATTAAACATCCATTAATGTTTCATATGCTCCATAGGGGATATTTTCTAATGATTCCATCAATATTATTTCATTATACAGTTTATGAGGATTTTATAATTGAAATTAAACCTATTTGAATCCATGGTTTAATTAAACCACAGTGAATTATTTTATGATTTGGATTATTATAAGTTTATGAATCATACATATTTTTATGGGTTATGATATGATTATATGGTGAACTATTTTTCTTATTGAGGAACATGGATAAATGTAATTATTATATGTTACAGTTGGGCATAGAATTATATATCCCATTAATTATTTGGATAAATATGTGTTTTTTATGATATTTAAGAGTACACAGATAATTATCCTAATCCTGGAAGTGGGTACATGAAATTTTATCCCTTTCTTCATAGAGCATACATTGCGTGGTTATCTCATGACTTAAAATAGTTATGGTGGTTTTTCCAAATGCTAACAAGTAATATATGTATTTTTGGGTATCATTAACATAAATTTTATATGATTATGATTGTGCCACACTTTATTCCACTCTTTTATGACATGATCTTACTACATTGTTATAATCTCAAGACTTGTGTTCTATGGTCCCTTTATGATTCATGACTTATGAATTACCATGATTTTTACCATGAATCATGATTATATTTAATGAATTTATAGTTATGGTTTTCTAGGCATAATTTCATGTTATCATGCCTTTATGCTCATGATATACGTAAATGGTCATTGATATATCTATTATTTACCCTTAATGAGAATCTAAGCTCACCATTAATTATGTTTCCATTTCCCAAGGATATGAAGAATGGTTTTATATATGATATTTCTAAAATGGGTGATATATGTAATGAAATATGTTGGTTATGATGTATGTGTTTTATGTATACTTTTTTTATGGATCCATGTTTCTAAATATAGTAAAACATTATTGTTCTAGCTTGGATCGTAATTATTTGTAATGAGTATTCAATTTTTTAGATTAAATTTTTATGTATGAAAATATTGAGTCACTTTAGTTATTATCAGTTCAAGGCCTATTTACTATCAAAACATGTATGAGAAAACATTATTTAAAACCCTTAGAATATTCCCATTTATAAGATAACAGCCTATTTTTTAATAATAAAAACTAGTTTTGGTTTTCTAGAAAATGTATCTGTGTCTGTATTCTAATAGTTGGTGTCATTGTGGCATAGATACTCATAGGGGTAACAACAATGAATATGGAAGATTTGGAGTTAAATTTATCATCATTAGTTTATGATTAGTGGGCCAAAGATTGCCTCTGAAAAAAAATTCAAAAAAACATTGGATGAGCATAAAAAGCTGAGTAAGGGTTATAAAATAATGAAATAAAACATTAGTATATAATTACATAAAAAAACAGAAGCTCTCTAATATACCTCATGAAATCATAAGATTTATAAATAACACATAGTAATCACAAATCATAAAAGTAACTTTTATAATCAATAACATAGTTATGTTGTGTCTTTCACAACTACGTAGGGAGTTACATTTGGATAAACAAGAAAAATACTAACCTTTATTTTTCTAATAGATGATCTTCTAGTCAGGCCTCCTCCTTATGACACCTCCTGAACATCAAAAGGGGACGTTTTTTAGTGGAATACCTGGGTGACCCTCTCTCTTAAGGTAGAAATTGTATTTAGTACATTGGTCACATCATCATCAATATCACTGATTGGGTTCTCAATTGGATGAATATATACCAATCCTTTGGGGTCAGATCATGTTGGTTAACAATATGCTCCTGTAATCTCCCATATATTACCTCTTTTCAATCATAGTACTGAAAGGATTCATCAACAAAATTTATAAGACCCTGATTTGTTTCATATGTTGTTCCCTTTATGAATGTAAATTCCAATGGGTTTCCTAGGGGATGTTGGCGAGATGAATTCAGGAAGGAGGAATCAACGTGCGTGGCCTTGCAGACACTCTTTTCTGCATGCATGAAAAGTATGCATGAGAAATATATAAACAAAATAAATTATGGGTGAAGGTCATGTAGACTAATTAAGAAGGTAGCTTATAGATGCTTGAAAGCCATGTATCACTTTTCCTATCCAGGATTTTAGCCATTATGACAACTATTCAATCACACACATTATAGGTTATTGGGGAAGGTGATCTATCCTTATAGAATCACAACTGGGTTAGAATGGTTATATGATTCTTCGGCTGTTCAAACACCAATATCTCATTCAGATAGTCAAGTAGCATCATCTCCTTCATTAAGAATATTTTAGATAATAACCAGTAGTCCACCTTTAACCTTATCAATATCAACTCAGATCGAGATAGATGTGTGTTCACCCCTTCCACCTCAGGGACCTTCTCAACAAAGGAATTTCACTGGTATCCTATGGACCATGAGCTTTTTGCTTTCTAGAATGATATAAAATGTTATAATATAACTCCAAAAAAAATTAATTTCCTTATATGGAGGATTATAAATGATGTGGTAACCACAGATGAGATCATTAGAAGATGTTGAATCAACATGTCTTCCTAATGCTCTTTATGTAACAACCATAGAGAGGAGATCCTTTTCCATATATTATTTGAGGGAGAATGGGAACTCAATATCTAGTCCTTTTTTTGGAGAGTTTACGATATTCTCTTCCTAAACCCTATTTGATTTCCCTTTCCTTGATTGTTGGTTTCATGGATCAAGTGATAGGGGCCCAGGGATAATAGCGCGGACCACTGTCTTGCATGTCGGATGCTTTTGATTGTGGAAACTGATGAATAAAGAGAGGTATAAGGGGATTAATTCTTCAAGGAGGGCCATCATCGCTAGAACAGTGATCCTTCTCCTTGTCCTAGTCATATTTAACAGTAACATCTCGTAAGATCCATCCCAACATCAGCTTCATACATGTAATCAAATCTATTAACCAGGCATCAGTTCTCTGTGAAGCCAATGGGTATGATGGAAACCACCCTCTAAGGGTTTAAAATTCAACAATTATGCGTTCTGTATCTTAGGAGTTATTAGATGAGGAGGGTTAATCCAAGACATTGTGGGCTCAGTCATCTTGGAATTTACAATCCACCTTGATTTCAGATATTCTCTTCAAGATAATTCCCATGCATTGCTCACTGGCCTTAACTTATGCTTCTAGGGGAACATTTTTATCTCTAAAGGAGAAACAAATTCTATGATCCTTCTCAATTATTTTCATGGAAATAGTTCTATTTTTTGGTCTATTGCTTAAATGGTCATAAATATCAGAGGTACTCTTTCAAGAAGCATTTTTATAGTTCACACCTGGTGTGAGGGAAATAAATTTGCGGACCACCGATCCTCTATAGCGGTCCAAGACTATTGAATTTCCTACTTCTATAATTTTATATTTTTGAATCATATGAGGTTTAATCATATTAGAGGCTATTCTCTTGAGCTACACTCTTTTAGACCCTCTATAATTCTACTTTCCTTTTCTTGGCATTGTACTTTTCTTTATTACAATAAATAAATATATATATATATATGATTACCTTAATCCATTATCTTATTTTGAGGTCTATTACATTCATTCTTAGAGGATTCGTCTATACAGTTCCCTATAACCTTATAGTTAAAACAATACACATTATATTCTTTATTAATAACCTTTCATTAATGCATATAATGAACTTTCTCAACACACTTGAAGAAGACTATCATTCCTATTATAAAAGTACAAGGATGTTTCTTTAAAAAGTTATCACTTGTGGGAAAAGTCTTGTTTCCCTTAATCCCCTTATCTATATATCTCTTTATAATAATAATAATAATATCTTTATACCCTTTTAATCCATAATTCATGGTAATTATTTCCCTTTATTGACAGAACATGATAGAATATCCTCATATGATGAGAATGTTTTTTAGAATAGTACCCTTCAAAGAATTCGCTTTTTCCCATCAAATAAATGGTCAATTTTACTCTTTGTATTATGTATGCAGTTCTCAAAATTTTATTATAATATTTTAATGTTGGACTAACACTTAGGAACATTTTAATATTTCATTTTTTACATAGACTCGTGAATTGTCCCCCCCATATCCTCTTGTTTCTTGTGCTGAATTTTTTTTCCATGATGAGATCCTTAAAATCCTTCCATTATAGGTTTTTCATTTCTTCATCATTCATAGTGTTTTAAATCAATAGAAACCATTAATATGTATCCCTTGAGTGATAATAATCATATATGAAAACATTCTCATTTTATTTACATCCATGAGAGAGAGAAATCTTCTCTTAGTTACTTATCCATATCTTGGCCAAAAATCAATTTTAGTACCCTTGAATGATGTTGGTTGGATATGCATCAGGCAATCTAAAATGGTAACACCATGGGGTGGATTACTAGGCTACTCCATTTTGGGAAAGGCTATTACTAATAACCTTAGTAATATATCAAAATATGATTATATTTGACCATTTTGAGCTGCAACTCCAGCTCCAACTTCATTAACTTTTCTTATAGGTAAATATCAATAATAAGTACATAAACATATATGGTTTCCATTCATTATTCTTGGAAAATTTGTAAACAACGGTATACACTATATTATAACATAATTTTATTAAGCCTAATTTATAATTCCAATACTATGGAAATAATTACCATAAATTGAAAAAATTATTCATGCATAATCTCATAATAATAACCATATTTTCTTTGGGAAATTTTCAAATCAATTATTTTTAATACATAATAAATATTTTTATGTAAATTTTTAATTAATCAAAGTATATCCCCTAAGTAGCGTCAAACTAGTTGTGTAGTTAGGATCATTGTCTCGTACTAGCTAACTTTTTATTCAAGGATAGTGTATCATTTTAAGAGTTATTACCACTAGGTATAACTTTTCATGATCCATGTCAACATGAGGTATCTATAAGGGGATGTATTTCTAGGGGAAAAACTCACTGCCTTACCAAAACATTAGGATGTTATCTTATACTGCATATGATTATTAATATAAGTCATAGGGATATATTCCCAAATATATATTTTCTAAAATCTAGTTCCCAAGGTTTCTATTGAAATTTCTCTAATACTGTAACACCCGAGACTTTTATGTTATATAAATCATCAAAGGAATATTTTTATACACACAACACTTGCTTGTCTTGCTTTACACGAAATCCCGACCTTCCTCGATAGCTTGCATCGTACGCAATACTGAGTTTCACTAGCCGTTATGAATAGTAATAACAAATTTCTGAAATTTTATAAATTTTATTTTTCAAAATGGACTTCATTTTTGAATTTGAAATATCGAAATTATCCTAGGGTGAAATTTTGGTATTTTTCTGAAAACTTTCAATTTTTGATGAATAGTGAAACCACTAAGTGGTAGTTAAAAATCTGAATTTTTCATAAAACTTAATTTTACCGCTTCTGTGAGTGGAATTTCGAAAATCCGAGAGACACGGTTGATTTCAGTAAGTAAAATGTGGTTCAATGAGATAAAAATAATTTTCTGGTGAATAGTAACTTTTTACTTTTTTTTACCCCGATTAAAAGTAAATAGGGTAGTTAAGGCTAAAAATGATATTATTATTATTACCCTAAAACATCTCCTAATTCTATTGGACAACTATAATTCGACCAAAAACAACCTTAGGAATAAAATATGACCATTTAGTCCCACTTGGATTAGATTAGGACATTTATTATTAATTTATTTAAAGAAGGGTTAAAATAGTTAAAATCAAAGTTTAATAAGTAAATCATTTTTAATATGGGGATATACATAAAATAAATTAGACTATAAATATTCATTAGAAATCTAAAAGGATTTCCTACATAATGGTATTTTATTTGTAATTTTTAGACATTACATAATTTAATTTATTTATGACACAAAGATGATGCAGTAATTATCTTATTAATGAAATATTGACATAATTTATGTCATAAACACCAAAATAAATGTAATTTGACACTTTTTATGGATTCCACTAATTTTATAGATTAATATGACATGTTAGTATTTATTTAAATAACTTTATTCGAACTAATAATTCTGTTATGATTTTCACAAAAATTAATTACTAAATAGTGTCAAAATTTACATAAAATAGTTTTTAAAATAAATATTATATTAGTAATTGTTATTTTATTCCTAAAAATATAAGGTTAGACCAAATTACTTAGATAAGGTTATATATATTAATAGTAAAAAACTTGGGGTTCTTTTGGCTACTTATAGTAAGTTTATTAACCTTATAGTATAAGAACACAAGAAGACACGGTAAAAGTAAAATTATTTAACTTAATGTTAAATATATATGATAAGGTTAAAATAGGAACCTAAACTTGTCTAAATTCTATTGGATGAGAATATTTAGACCCATCCCCACCTTATCCTGAAAATAAATCAATTTGGAGCTATTTAAAACCGAACATGAATTTATAATAAAATAATATTTTTAGTTATTCCAAAGGTGCCCCTCTCCTCCCTTATAAAAGGGCACCTCCTCCCTCTCTTCCTCACACCACTTTGAGCCTTCATGATCGGCCAACCCCTACCACTTTCTCCTCTCCACTTCCCTAGAGACATTCTAGAGGTTCTGGTCATCTTCAAAGACCTATTTTAGTGCCCTAAAAGGAGGTCTCAAAGAAGCACTTCAAAGAAGAGGTAATGTCTGTTACCGATTCTTTCTTGTTTATTTCTTCTTCCACTTCTTCTTCATTAGTTGTTTAATTATGAAGTAATAACATCAGTATTACTCATATACTGTTATGTTATTATAAGTATGAAACAGTCCTATTTCACCATCTATCCATCCTACGGAAAAAGAAATCACCGCGCGTGCGTACGTACGGAATACCGTCTCCACGCCGTGGTGTAATCTATTTTCCACCACCACCTTACTTGGATGGGTATAATGGTGTAAATAATGACTATATATGACTATTATAAAGTTATATTAATTCTGAAATAGTATACATACACTCCAATACAATTCCACGATCATAGGAACGATATCATCACTCGTGCGTACGTACGGAATACCGTCTCCACGATGTGATGCGACCCGTTCAACGTGATCTTCATTTAATAATGATTATATAAATGAATTGAATGAATGAATATGATATATATTACACTAATAACATTCTGTAAATGAGGTATCTATAACCTAAAGAGAAGAATAAGAATTTATTCGACAAAACACGCATAAGAACAAAAAGTTATAAACACCCGAATAACAAGTAGCAATGAAATATTACTACTAAGAAGCTAAGAATATGACCATATATGATATCATAACAATAATTATGATTCTGTAATAAGTCAATAACATTATTTAAATCATTATACAGGAGGTTCGGACACGTAAAAAGCATATCGGACCTAAGGTAAGGGAAATATCAGAATCTCATTTTTTTATCCGAGATTGTTTGTACTTTGGTATTTACTGGGGTGTATTTTATCATCCACATCCATGTTTCCTCAATATGTGATATTAATATACTTCTAAAATAGTTAATATCCAATTTTACCCTTCAGTGAGTTTTTAGTAAAAGATATGAAAGGAATCTTTTGTCATTTTTCGTACGAGGTACTTTCTGACTTTTCCGACAAAAGTATTTTTTTTGACTTATACGGCGTGAATGGATTTTTAAAACATTATTTCCAAGAATCTTCCTTTAAAAGTTTTCAAGTTTATTTTTAATCAACTTCTTTTAAAATTGTATGACATGTTAAGAAAGGAAAAGTGTTTTGGAAGTAGAAAGGATATTTTCCTCAAGAATGGAGTTCAAGTGTTTTATCAAAATTATTTTCCATCTAAGATAATAATAGGGTTCTGTTTATATCCCTAATATTACATTGATTTGATTATGTTGTGATGTAATTATTTTTATGAATTCCTTTATCTTATATGAATTGTTTTATGATGTTATGTTGTTTAAGAATCTCATTTTTGTTACATGGGTTATGTAATGATGTATGATTTATGATTTTGTGGAACACATAAGAATAGTATAATTATAAGATAGGTGGGACCTATATCTCCCTCCAATGCATTGGGTAAAGATTTTATATCTAATGAGATAGACATAGCTGGAACGGTAGGTTATACCGGTTCAGTGAAACAGGACTGAAACGAGGAGTGAACTTGGTTCAGAAAGGGACTTTCTCCACTAAGATAGTATTGGCAATGAGTCTTGATTATTAAGAAATGATTCTCTATGATTATGTTTGTATGCCACAAAGTTTCATATTTTAAGTTATGATTATTGGGATTACATTTCACTACTATGATTTATCCCATGTTATAAAATTATGATCTCTTTTGCAGGTTAAGATTTCCAAAAGTTATGTGCTTATGTATATGATGTGATTGATATTTCTTTTGTTTACCCTTACTGAGCATTTGATCTCACCCTTTTGTATGTTTTATTTCCCCAGGTCAGGAAGAAGGTTATTAAGTAGAATATGCCAAAAAGGGACTCTAGATATGATGAAATAAATGGGAGGCAAAGTAGATGCTTTATGAACGAGTTGTTTAGGTTTCCATGTTTCTAAAGACACTATACCTATACGGTACTTTCTTGGTTTTTTTATATGTTGTAATAAGTGTGCTTCAATTCTGAAGTAATAAAAATGTATGTAAAGTATGGGTCGTTATAGTTGGTATCAGAGGAAAGGTATAGTCAACCTTTGGAAACTAGGATGTGAAAGTCTTAGTAAGAACCCTAAGGATAAGTCTAAGCATTGAACACAATATTAGTGTTTTAGAAATGGACATGAATAACCTAGGATAAGACCTTTAGTGTGAAATTTTATTCTTGATTATGTGTTTTTCCTATTATAATTAGTGTTGCTCACACTATTCTTCTTGGTTTTAGTCAATGGCTGGAACCCGAAGGAATCATGTTAATGCGCAATGCGACGGGCAATGCAATGATTGTCCCCCTGAAAAACCAAATGTTATGGGAGCTGGAATGCAAAATCTTATAGCCATTCTCACACAACTTTCTCAAGCTATGAATCATTCAGGACCTCCAAACGAGAAAAGTAAGGAGTAACATTCTGTTGAATCTTTCATGAGATAGCATCCACCTTCATTCAGCGGTTCTACTGATCCATTAGTTGCTGAACAATGGATTAGTACTACTGAAAAGATATTTTCAGTTCTTCAATGTTCTGAGCATGATAAAGTCATCTTAGTAGTGTATCGTTTGGAAGGTGATGCTGATCAATGGTGTAATCTTATTAAGAATACGAGGCAAACGGATGAAATTGAGTCCATGGAATGGGACGAGTTCAAGAAGTTATTTTTCAATAAGTACTTCCCTCGTATTCTCCAAAAAAATTTGGAGAAAGAGTTTATTGAACTGGAGCAAAAGGATGATGAATCTGTTGGTACCTATGAAGCAAATTTTAAAAGACTTGCAAGGTACGCCTCTGGTATTATTATCCAACCTGAGAGTAAGATCGATCGATTCTTTAGTGGCTTAAAACCAAGTCTTCGAAGGGCCTTATCCATAAGGGACTTCAATAGCTACGAGGAAATCATTCGATGTGCTCTCAAAGGTGACATGGAGATTGGAGTAACCCATCAGTCATATGGGTTTGATGAGAAGCGGAAAATGGAATTCAAAGGAAAATCTAAAGAGCACACTGAAAAGAAAATGAGCTTTCCCTTATGCTCAAAGTGTGGAAAGAAACATGGAGGGAGTTGTCTTAAAGGGACAAGTAAATGTTTCAAATGTTGAAAGGAAGGTCATCGGGCATTTGAATGTCGCAATGATGGGAAGAAGATGTCTAATGATGCAAACAAAGGAAGGGATACAAAGAATGAACCTACTACACTTCAATTTCTCAAGTTCAAGGAGATGGGACATTATGCCAATAAATGCCCTAATCCAAGGGTTTATGATGATGGTCAACGTCAACAAACTCTTAAGGCTAAAGACAAAGGAAAGTCACATGCAATTTCTATCAGTGATGTGGAGTACGATAACGATGTGGTGAAAGGTACACTTACCATCCACTCTAAAGTAGCAAATGTTTTGTTTGATTCTGGATCCACCCACTCCATTATTTCTGAATAAGTTTCTAAGGGTATCACTGTATTACCTCAACAATTAGATGTTGAGTTAGCTTTGACAACACCTAATGGCACAACAGTCACATCAAAAGTTTATAATTCTTCTCCGATTGATGTTTGTGGGAAAGTGCTTCCTGCAAATCTTGTGATCCTTCCTATAGTGGAATTTGATGTGATTCTTGGCATGGATTGGCTTTCTCTACATGGAGCTCATATCAATTGCCAATGAAGGGAAGTCACATTTCATATTCCAGATCAATCTATGATCATCTACCGATGCAAGGATGAACATAACCTTCCAGTGGAAATTTCTTCCATTTTATGGGTATTGATTCCACTAAATGAAGGTTATTTATCTCAAATGGTTGGTGAGAAACTCACGATTAAGAATATGCCCATTGTATGGGAGTTTGATGATGTATTTCCGGAGGAATTACCAGGTCTTCCACCGAATCGTGAAGTTGAGTTTTCAATAGAACTCCTACCGGGTGCTTTGCCTATTTCAAAGACACCTTATAGAATGGCCCCAATTGAGTTGCAGGAATTGAAGAAGCAACTCCAAGAGAATATTGATAAGGAGTTCATACGCCCTAGTGTGTCACCTTGGGGAGCACCTGTTCTGTTTGTTAAGAAGAAAGATGGATCAATGAGACTCGGCATTGATTATCGAGAACTTAACAAGATTACTATCAAGAACAAATATCCTCTCCCGCGCATTGATGACCTATTTGACCAACTATGCGGAGCTCAATACTTTTCCAAGATTGATCTTCGATCAAGGTATCATCAATTAAGGGTCAAAAGGGATGATATACCAAAGACGGCTTTCCGTACAAGGTATGGACACTATGAATTTATAGTGAAGCCATTTGGTCTTACTAATGCCCCTGCTATCTTCATGGATCTAATGAATAGAGTCTTTAGATAGTATCTTGATCAGTTTGTGGTAGTCTTTATAGATGATATTCTTGTCTATTCAAAGAGCAAGGAAGAACATGAAGATCACTTGAGAATTATATTTAAGACCCTGAGAAAGGAGAAGCTTTATGCCAAATTTACCAAGTGTGAATTTTGGCTTCAAAAATTTGCATTTTTGGGTCACATAATCTCAAAGGAGGGGATATCTATGGATCCAGCAAAAATAGAGGTTATCTAAAGATGGCTGAGACCAACAATAGTAACCGAGATGCAAAGTTTTCTTGGTTTGGATGGATATTATTGACGTTTTCTGAATGCTTTTTCACGATTATCTAATCCACTCACCAAGTTGACTCGGAAAGGAGTTAAGTTTGTTTGGACGGAGGAATGTGAAGAGAATTTCAAGGAGTTAAAAGAAGGTTATCCAGTGAACCTGTGCTCACACTGCCTTGTAGTGGAGAAAGGTTTGTGATCTATAGTGATGCATCCAATAAGGGATTGGGGTGTGTTCTTATGCAAAATGATATGGTGATAGCTTATGCCTCACGACAATTGAAAATACATGAGAAAAATTACCCAACTCATGATTTGGAGTTAGCTACAGTAATCTTTGCATTAAAGATTTGGAGGCATTATCTTTATGGAGAAAGGTGTGACATTTATACTGATCATAAAAGTTTAAAGTATATTTTCACACAAAAGGAGCTGAATATGCGCCAAAGAAGATGGTTGGAGCTGATTAAGGATTACGACTGCTCAATCCATTACCACCCTGGGAAAGCAAAAAAGGTGGCAGATGCATTATGTCGACAAGACCATGCTAGTTTATCCATGATGAGGATCACAAAAGATCCAATATTTATGGATTTACAAAGTATGGATCTTGGAATTATAATGAAAGGGGGAAAATCGTATCTTTCTCAAATGAATGTCCAACCATCTATACATGTGAAGATTAAAGAGGCACAGAAAGAAGATTTCGAGTTACAAAAGAAGGTGAGAAATGTTCCTGAATTCATCCTTGATTGTGATGGGATAATAAAGTTCAGGAATCGGTTTTGTGTTCCTCTCATCCCCGAATTAAAGAAGGAGCTGCTGGATGAGGCTCATAGATCTTCATTCTCTATTCATCCTGGAAGCACGAAGATGTATAGGGACCTGAAAGAATACTTCTGGTGGGATGGCATGAAAAGGGATGTTGCTGAATATGTCTCTCGATGCTTGGTTTGTCAACAAGTTAAAGATGAGAGACAGAAGTCTAAGGGGATGTTACAACCATTACCCATACCCGAATGGAAATTGGAAAACATCAATATGGACTTTGTCACAGGACTTCCTAAAACATCGAAAGGCAATAATGTTATCTGCATCATAGTTGATCGTCTTACAAAATCTGCACACTTCATTGCTATTAGAGAGGATTTCTCTCTGGATCAGCTTTCCAGGATATATGTAAAGGAAGTGGTAAGATTTCATGGATTACCACTTTCTATTATATCTGATTGGGGTTCGAGATTTACCTCGAATTTCTGGCAAAGTCTTCAGCATACTCTGGATACAGATTGGAGTTTTAGCACTGTTTATCATCCTCAGACAGACGGTCAGTCTGAGAGAACAATTCAAACTCTAGAAGATATGTTGAGAGCTTGCTCTATGGATTTCAAAGGTGGTAGGGATCAACACATACCGTTGGTGGAATTTTCTTATAATAATAGCTTTCACTCCAGTATTCAGATGGCTCCTTATGAAGATCTCTATGGAAAGAAATGCAGGACTCCAACTTGCTGGGATGAAGTTGGGGAAAGAATGCTATTAGGACCCGATCTCGTTGATGAAATGGCAGAAAAGGTCAGATCTATTCAACAACACATAAGAGTAGCTTAGAGTCGACAGAAAAGTTATGCCGAAAATCGAAGAAAAGACCTAGAGTTTGAAGTGGGTGATAAAGTGTTCTTACGAATATCTCCCTGGAAGAGGGTTATGAGATTTGGAAACAAGGTGAAGTTGAGCCCTAGATATATCGGTCCTTCTAAAATACTGGATCGTGTTGGGAAGGTAGCTTACCGATTGGAACTTCCACCGAATCTCTCTCAAGTTCACGATGTGTTCCATGTATCTATCCTGAGAAAGTACATACCTGATCCTTCACATGTACTCAGCTCAGAAGTTGTACCGTTGGAGCAAGATCTTTCTTTTGATGAACAACCGATAGAGATTCTGGATCGTAGTGAAAAATTCCTACGAAACAAGACCACTCGATTGGTGAAAGTTTAATGGAGGAACCACCAATTAGAAGAAGCTACATGGGATCTTGAGGATATGATGAGGGAGAGGTATCCTCATCAATTTGTTACAAAGTAACGAATTTCGAGGGCGAAATTCATTTTAAGGGGGGTAGAATGTAACACCTGAGACTTTTATGTTATATAAATCATCAAAGGAATCTTTTTCTACACACAACACTTCCTTGGCTTTCTTTACACGAAATCGCGACCTTCCTCGATAGCTTGCGTCGTACGCAATACCAAGTTTCACTAAACAATGATATGCTATTAAAATATTATTAAAACTAACTGTTATGAATAGTAATAACCACTTTTTGATATTTTATAAATTTTATTTTTCAAAATGGACTTCATTTTTGAATTCGGAATATCGAAATTATCCTAGGGTGAAATTTTGGTATTTTTCTGAAAACGTTCAATTTTTGATGAATAGTGAAACCACTAAGTGGTAGTTAAAAAACTGAATTTTTCATAAAACTTAATTTTACCACTTCTGTGAGTGGAATTTCGAAAATTCCAGAGACACGGTTGATGTCAGTAAGTAAAATTTGGTTCAATGAGATGAAAATTATTTTTTGGTGAATAGTAACTTTTTACTTTTTTTTACCATCGTTAAAAGTAAATAGGGTAGTTATGGGTAAAAATGATATTATTATTACCCTAACACATGTCCTAATTCTATTGGACAAGTTTAATTCGACCAAAAACAACCTCAGGAATAAACTATGACCATTTAGGCCCACTTGGATTAGATTAGGACATTTATTATTAATTTATTTAAAGAAGGGTTAAAATAGTTAAAATCAAAGTTTAATAAGTAAATAATTTTTAATATGGGGTTATACATAAGATAAATTCGACTATAAATATTAATTAGAAATATAAAAGGATTTCCTACATAATGATATTTTATTTGTAATTTTTAGACATTAAATAATTTAATTTATTTATAACACAATGATGATGCAGTAATTATCTTATTAATGAAATATTGACATAATTGATGTTATAAACACCAAAATAAATGTAATTTGACACTTTTTATGAATTACACTAATTTTATATATTAATATAACATGTTAGTATTTATTTAATTAACTTTTTTCGAACTAATCATTCTTTTATAATTTTCACAAAAATTAATTACTAAATAGTGTCAAAATTGACATAAAATAGTTTTTAAAACAAATATTATATTAGTAATTGTTATTTTGTTCCTAAAAATCTAAGGTTTGGAAAAATGACTTATATACGGTTATATATATTAATAATAAACATCTTGGGGTTCTTTTGGGTGCTTATAGTAAGTTTATTAAACTTATAGTATAAGAACACAAGAAGACACGGTAAAAGTAAAATTATTTATCTTAATGTTAAATCTACATGATAAGGTTAAAATAGGAACCTAAACTTGTCTAAATTCTATTGTATGAGAGGATTTAGACCCATCCCCACCTTAGCCACAAAATAAATCAATTTGGATCTATTTAAAACCGAACTTGACTTTATAATAAAATAATATTTTTAGTTATTTCAAAGGTGCCCCTCTCCTCCCTTATAAAAGGGCACATCCTCCCTCTCTTCCTCACACCACTTTGAGCCTTCAAGCTCGGCCAAACCCTGACACTTTATCCTCTCCACTTCCCTAGAGACATCCTCGAGGTTCTGGTCCTCTTTAAAGACCTATTTTAGTGCCCTAAAAGGAGGTCTCAAAGAAGCACTTCAAAGAAGAGGTAATGTCCGTTACCGATTCTTTCATCTTTATTTCTTCTTCCACTTCTTCTTCTTTAGTTGTTTCATTATGAAGTAATAACATCAGTATCACTCATATACTGATATGTTATTATAAGTATGAAACAACCATATTTCACCATCTATCCATCCTATGGAAAAAGAAATCACCGCGCGTGCGTACGTACGGAATACCGTCTCCACGCCGTGGTGTAATCTATTTTCCACCACCACCTTACTTGAATGGGTATAATGGTGTAAATAATGACTATATATTACTATTATAAAGTTATACTAATTCTGAAATATTATACATACACTCCAATACAATTCCACGATCATAGGAACGATATCATCACTCGTGCGTACGTACGGAATACCGTCTCCACGATGTGATGTGACTCGTTCTACATGATCTTCATTTCATAATGATTATATAAATGAATTGAATGAATTAATATGATATATATTACACTAATAACATTCTGGAAATGAGGTATCTATAACCTAAAGAGAATAATAAGAATTTATTCGACAAAACACGCATAAGAACAAAAAGTTATAAACACCCGAATAACAAGTAGCAATGAAATATTACTACTAAGAAGCTAAGAATATGACCATATATGATATAATAACAATAATTACGATTCTGTAATAATTTAATAACATTATTTAAATCATTATGCAGGAGGTTCGGACACATACAAAGCATATCGGACCTAAGGTAAGGGAAATATCACAATCTCATTTTTTATCCGAGATTGTTTGTACTTTGGTATTTACTGGGGTGTATTTTATCATCGACATCCATTTTTCCTCAATATGTGATATTAATATACTTCTAAAATAGTTAATATCCAATTTTACCCTTCGGTGAGTTTTTAGTAAATGATATGAAAGGAATCTTTTGTCGTTTTTCGTACGAGGTACTTTTTGACTTTTCCGACAAAAAAAAATTAACTTATACAGTGTGAATGGATTTTTAAAACATTATTTCCAAGAAGCTTCCTTTAAAAGTTTTCAAGTTTATTTTTAATCAACTTATTTTAAAATTGTATGACCTGTTAAGAAAGGAAAAGTGTTTCGGAATTAGAAAGGATATTTTCCTCAAGAATGGAGTTCAAGTGTTTTATCAAAATTATTTTCCATCTAAGATAATAATAGGATTCTGTTTATATCCCTATTATTACATTGATTTGATTATGTTGTGATGGAATTATTTTTATGAATTCCTTTATCTTATATGAATTGTTTTATGATGTCATGTTGTTTAAGAATACCATTTTTGTTACATGGGTTATGTAATGATGTATGATTTATGATTTTGTAGCACACATAAGAATGGTATCATTATAAGATAGTTGGGACCTATATCTCCATCCAATGCATTGGGTAAAGATTTTATATCTCATGAGATAGACATGGCTGGAACAGTAGGTTATACCGGTTCAGTGAAACAGGACTGAAACGAGGAGTGAACTCGGTTCAGAAAGGGACTTTGTCCACTAACATAGTCTTGGAAATGAGTCTTGACTAATAAGAAATGATTCTCTATGATTATGTGTGTATGCCACAAAGTTTTATGTTTTATGTTATTATTATTGGGATTACATTTCACTACTATGATTTATCCCATGTTATGAAATTATGATCTCTTTTGCAGGTTAAGATTTCCAAAAGTTATGTTCTTATGTATATGATGTGATTGGTATTTCTTTTGTTTACCTTTACTGAGCATTTGAGCTCACCCTTTTGTATGTTTTATTTTCCCAGGTTAGGAAGAAGGGTATTAAGTAGAATATGCCAAAAAGGGACTCTAGATATGATGAAATAAATGGGAGGCAAAGTAGATGCTTTATGAACCAGTTGTTTATATTTCCCAGTTTTTAAAGACACTATACCTATACGGTCCTTTCTTGGTTTTGTTATATGTTGTAATAAGTGTGCTTCAATTCTGAAGTAATAACAATGTATGTAAAGTATGGGTCGTTATAAATACCAACTCAAAATACCCTAACACTAGTATCCCATAGTCGGTGGTTACATTATTACATTGGCACTAGATACAAGAGATCACATCCCAAATGTCAAAATAGTTTATTTGTATTAAACTAGATATATAGATGAATTTCACATACATTTTAAAACTAAAAATACAACAAATTATTTTCTATGAGATCATTTTTATTCCATCAAGTGTGTATCCATGTATCAATCATAAATCATTTAATATAATCTTTAGTAAAATAAAACATAAAAATGGGTAAGGTTAGATACTAAATAAACGTATGTGTATGGTGGAATCTATTATGTATAAATACAAATAATCAATATGGAAATTTAAATAACTAAAAGACATTCTATTTAAATATTTACTTTATTATAATATGGTATGAATAATTGATGTCCAAAT
The DNA here is from genome assembly GCA_963277665.1 of Viscum album. Lineage (NCBI taxonomy): Eukaryota > Viridiplantae > Streptophyta > Magnoliopsida > Santalales > Viscaceae > Viscum > Viscum album. The sequence continues at coordinate 1,387,300,367 of OY728162.1, read as the reverse complement.
AAGACCATATAAATAATCACATGATCTTGAAAATTACCCATTGATATTCAAAATGAACAAATAATCACATGGGCATCAATAACATTTCTCATAATGAGGTAATTAATAAATTTATATATCTTAACTATACCATAACGGCACTATACCAAGGAATAATATAGAAATGTTTAAGTCCTTGGCCAAGAACCCATGTTGGTTTTTCTTATGAGACCTACCAATGCATCGATGGGTTATAGAGGGATCCACCCATCACATACTACATCTAATTATTTCAAGAAATCAAATGGGTGAAACATTATCAATATAAAAATTATTATTGAAAAAAATAATACAGAATTTTGATAATTACCCTAATATATAAATTCAAACATAAACCATTCAGATTAATATATAAAATGGTATCAAAATAGTATATCTTGGTTAAATTAATCACAAACTAACTAGAGAAATAATAACAATGGTAACATTAAAAAATACCAATATAGAATAAGGTAAAATGTGTTTGTTTCCACAGATGAGTAAAAACTCCATATAAATAACATTAACACCATTCATGAGGAAAAGATCCCTTTCTATTTTAAATTCTTTGTTAAAAAGTAAATATTTAAAAAAAATAGTACATACATTTTAGTTAAAATGGAAATTGTAAACATATAAAAAATTATCAATTAAATTATTGGGAATGGAATCGAAAAATTATAAACATATGGAGTATGTTCAAAAAATAATTCCTTTCACAGTTTTGGAAATAAGTGAAAATGTATCATGTTCAAAAAATAATAGGAATATTATTTTTAAAAAACATTAAAAAAAGATCATGGATAAAAATTTATGTTATCATACATTTAAGTAATTTTGAAAAATATAAGAATCTTATTTAGAAAACATTGATATCATTGAGAAAATTAATATCAAGGAAAAAAGAGAAATATTGTTTGATTTTCATAAAATAATTTTATTAATAATTTTATGTATCAATGAGAGGAAAAATAATATATTACATAAATTGTTCATGAATAACCAATGTATATAAAATAATTTTTGTTTTTTTAAATATATATCAAAATATTTCATCCTCATAAATTTAATCATAATCAAACTCATTAAAAAAAATATTGTAAAATAATATGTTACCTCTTTTGTGACTTTTGAATAATAATCCCCATGAAAGAATAAATAATAAGGAAATATTAAATAATATGAATATAAATGGATTCATTATAAAAGATATCAAATTGGGTATTATATACACAATAAAAAATAATTAAGTGGTTAATATGGCATATATCTCACCGCATTAAAAGGGGGACAATAAACTGTTACTTAAAATCAGGTTTTATTCAAACCTGTTTTCTCCAATGTAATAAATTTATATTTATTTTAAATATATTATAGTTCTTTAATAATATATTTTCATAAAATATATGTTTAAATTATTTAATTTTATTACATAATTATTCATAATTCATTGTTAAAATATCTATTTTAAATGATAATTGCTTCTTTATTCCAATATGTTTTCGTTTGATAATTTTTTTTCTTTTACTATAAACCTGGTGAAATTATATCAATATTTTAAAACATGATATTAGTTTAATATATATTCATTATATATGTATTTATAGAAACCCCTAAATGTTAAATATTGAAAATGTGTTACACCATTCATGGAGATGGTAGGTTGTACATATGCATGCTCACTATTTTCATTTTCAGTATAGATGGAAAAAGGTATATTAATATTAATTAACCATTAAATAATAATTATTATGTTATTTATATATTTAATATTAATTAAATCCATCCATATTACAATCCATGTAAAAACAAAATGAAAACCATTTCACATCACTATGTAAAAGCGGTAGTCCAAAAGTATGCATGAGGGACATTATTATTGTCAAATTGATTACAATGTATAAATTTTGATGTGATATTATATTTATTTAAGTATTTTTAAGTCATAAATAACACATATATTCATTAAAATTATCCTTAATGCATTCCATAAATTCATAAGTGAAAAATGAATCACATCTCTTCGAGAGACGGTAGTGTGTTCTACACACGAGCAACATTATCATATCCAACCATAGATTGAAAATTATGAAATTATATGTGATAACACATTTATATAAGTATAATATTTTCATATATATAATATTTATATGTTAAATACATCATTACATCCATTAATTAAAGTTGGTGATGGAAAATGAATTACATTAGTTCGGGAGGTAATAGTCCACCGTACATACAATTGATAGTTTCATTTTCCAATTGATAGAAATGGAGATTGATATATGTTATAAAATTTACTAAATAACTTCTTAGTATATATGATATACTTATTTTATTATATAATCATAGAGGGAGAATATTTTATGGAGTTTGAAAAATAAGTGAAACATAAATTCAATTTTAATAACTTTACCTCTTCTTCGGAGAGACACTTTAGGTTTATACCTAAAGCCTTGATAGAAGGTATTAATAATCAATATATAGACTCTAGGATGTGGGTATGGATGTAAGGAAGATATTATTTCCATTACAAGATAAAACAAAGGGTTTTGTATGTTTGAATAGGGGATGTGATATGGTGTCCAATTATAAAGATGGGAGATGACACACTTGGATTTTCTGATAAGAAAAAGTGATACCCATATTTGTTCCATACCATAGACCTCCAAAATAGGTACATATAGAAACGGAGATTTTATAAGGTCAAAATTTTACTATAAATAGAAATTGTACATGTTTTGGGTCAATATTTAGCTTTATCTTCTTAGTTTAAACCCTCGGTAAACCTGTTTAATCCTTAACCACAGTAATTAATTTTCATAGTTATTACTATTCACTATGATAAAAATATATTGAAATTATTATATAATATTAATTATAAATAATTTGAATGTGGCATCCATTTTTCATACTTCCATTAACATAATTTCAAAATTTTGATTTAAAATTCAACCCATAGAGGGGTCGAAAAATAGAATTTCAGAAGAAAAAAATTAAAAATTTTAAAGAGTGTTTTTATCAGAATTAAATAAAAGATTCATTCAAATGAAATAGATTAGATAAATAGTAATATAATTTAAATAATTTTACTTTAAAAATATCTAATAATATAATTTAACTTTTTAGATATTTTAAACTAAAGTACTATGTTCATCAAAAATATATATTTCTGTAATTAATCAAAAGAATTAATCTTCTCAAAAATTATCAAAAATTCACATAGTGATAATTTTGAAATTCATATTTCAAAAATGAATTTTATTTTTTCATTTTATTTATAAGTGGAAAAAATATATTTCTAAATTATGTGCATAATTCACGCCTAAACTGAATTTTAGAAAAATATAGTTTTTTAGAAAATATTTTTTTTCACTCAAATGATTCTTATTTTATTTATAATAAATTGATAACAACTTAATTTATTTTATACATGTGTAAATCATATCATTTTTATATTTTAATCCTATTCGTACCCACCAACTTAATGGCTTTGTAAAAATGGTCATATTTAAATAATAATATTTTTGTAGAGTATCAGGTTTCATTTAAATTTGATGTTGCATGAATCAAAAATTATCAATGAGATTGAATTTATTTAAAAATAAATTAATCCAATTTTATGTGTTTTTTATAAAAAAAATAATTCCTAGCATCAATTTTATTGGTCTGAAAATTAGATATATGATTTTTAGATATTTTAATTCCACTGGTGTTGTCGTAGTTTATATAAATAGTTATAACATGAAAATATTGATCAAGTGTAATATATTTTATCAATATTATTTATTAAGAATAAATATCTATAATTACTTATTTAGCTTCAAAATAAAATTATGAAACATATTTTTGTTTCATATTATACAATAAACTTGTATACTGGCCTAAAAATGAAATTTTATAAATGTTTTCTTTCTTTATAAATTATAGCCACCATATTCAATGTCTTAATAACTAAAAATTTCAAATGAAATGCCTTTATAATATAATAATCAAAAATAAAATGTATTCCTGATGTATTTTAAAATTATTCCAATATCACTTATAGTGAATTTCTTTAATTCAAAAAATTTCCACACTAAAACATTATATCATTTTAAATGGCATTAAGCTATGAAATTCTCTTAATCATAGCTCTATAAAGAGATTATTCAACTAGATTGTTTTTTTATAAATGTTTAATTTTTACATAATACTCATAGGAGTATCAATTTCAATAAAAATATATACACCTAAATATTTTAAAATCCATAGTGTATAAAATAACTAATTAGGATGAATCCCATTTTTCATTTCATAAATCCAATAAACCAAGGAAAAATATATCCCCCACCACTCTAAAGTCATTTTAAATTCAATTTTCATAAGATAAAAACCTATAAACCCTCGATTTCATCCCTATCTAGAAATTATGGTGGAATCAGAGTGAACAAAACTCTTGCTAATATAGATTTAATATTGTTTTTAATTTTTTAATATAAACTTTAATTTGTATGTTGAATTTCAAAATTTCAAATATTTATTGAAAATTTTGGAAGGTTTTATTAGAGGTATATAGGTTTAGGGGAAGGTTGGGTTTATGTCGGTTAATGTTCTATATTAGTGATTTAGGAGAGCAGTGTCACAGAATGACCACTGGGTACTTAGTGGAATTTGTAATTTTTTAATTAATGTAATTTTATTCTATTTAAATAAATTCACACCCCTCCTCCCCATACTCTCCCAATCCACCTAGGTGTTGGGGTATATGAATACCTTCACTTATTTTCTGTATTCATCTATTTCCATTTTTATGAATCCAATCATAAAATTATTACTATTAGATAGATCTTATTAGTATGTATATACCTATGCTTATTCTTTCTCATTTGGTATTATACCATATTATGATTTTGCATCAAAAATATCTATTTTGGGTGGTTTTCTATAAATCGTTATTTAATGGTGTTTGAATCCAAATGAACAAAATATTATATATTGTTTTACTGCTACAAGTCCACGGTTGGTGTTCCCTTGAATTTATCGTGGTTTATATAAAACATTCATTTATTGTGTAATGGTTACCATAGCTAAACATGTGTGTATGATCTAAAAGTTCACTAAAAGTGCTTCATTTTCTTGAGTGAGGTTGGTTTCAAGCCACCAAGACCATGAATATTATACCTCCTCTATTTTTTTAGGATTTATTAATTTTTATATATAATTATCCTGTTTGAGGTATGTCATAGTTGGGATTTGAACCATTAGTGGGTGTTAGCCCTATTAAATCCTATGTGTCCCCTAGTATGGGTTTTTAAAATACTTGTTGTGTTTGGTAATATATTTAAATAAATTTTAGATATTGAAAATTTTGGTTGTTGTAGTAAAGGCATCAATCTTATGACGAAATTTTCTTATATAGATTATTGCACAATTTAATCGGTTAGGAATGATCCTCATGTGGACGTTATTAAGGGAATCTTAGGATTTACATGGATTTCCATTTTATGTCCATATTTAAAAGGTGTTATCAAGATATAACAATATTTGTATGATAATTTCTATGATAAGGGATTCATTTAATTACCTAAAATAGTAATAGATATAGTGAAACTTTAGTGAGAATTATTCTAGAGAGGGGAGTCCCTTCTCTTTTGTATTCTCAATGTGTTATATGTATATAAAAATAAATCTATGTATACATGTGTTAAAAGGGATAATTATTTTAAACATAATTTCTTAAAAATATTTTATCGAGAATATATTTTAACGAAATATTATTAGAATTAATTTTATTTTTTAATTTATGCTTCATATGATTTATATGATTCTATGATATTATTTATTCATAATGTAAAAGTAATATATCATGACATATTTGTAATAAATTCCTAGAAATATTTTTATTCTTTTTTTGAGTGTAACAAAAAATTAATTTCAAGGTGTTTATTAATTTAATTTGGGAAGAATATTGTGTCTTTTGATGAATTTGGGTTGTTTTTTATGTTACCCATGGATTAGAATCGACATTAATGGAGTTGTTCTTGGTTTATAGATGAAATTGTGTATCAATAAGGTTATAAAACTATGGTTTTGGGAGATATAGTATGGTTATTTGGCTGATCTAAGATCATTTCATGGTCTGGGGACAACATGATGTGGAGGATGGATGTAGGAAAAGTTTCACAACGTGACTATGGGAATCCATGGTGTGATGCATGTGTTTTCCAAAAATTGAAATGTTTTGGAGTCTTACGTATGAGATTTAGAATGATTTACTATTAAATAATATTTATGGGTCATTTAATAGTGGTTTATTCCATCATTAGATGGAAAAAAATGAATGAAATAGGTCATGGTGTTGTATATGGTTCCACAATGTGACAACCTGGTGCTAGAAGGCCCATGATACGGTAGTGGAAGGGGTTACATCATGAGGGATATGCATGGTTGTCTAGGGTAACATGATCATCATGGTAATGACATTAAAATGAGCTATTTCTTTTCATACCTCTTTATTTTGTGTAGGTGATATTGTGTGTTCCCAATGGTCATGAAGTAATGTTGACCTAACATAGATACATCCCAATGTGATCACCATTGACACATTGTGACCACTCTACTGGGAAATGTTTAAGGGGGAAAATATGGAATACCACATTAGAAACCTATAATCTCTCCTCATATACTCCAATAGTAATGTGATGATTCCGAAAAAAAATAACTTCTTTTGTTGAAAAGTTAATTCATTGTAGAGTGATCTCATGGTGAAAAATTTTAAATATACAAAAACCATGGTCTAGATTTGGTATTCCACATGAGATGGATTTCATCTAGGAATTCATCCTTGATGTCATGATCATCATCAATTTTTAGCTTGGGTGGTGGAGGTCTGGAAAAATAGTCAGCGATGAAGTTATCAGTTCCTTTTGTGTACTTGATAATTATGTATAACTATTACTGCAGTAGGATCCACTGTATAAGAAATGGATGAGGATATATTTTTTTAAAAATATTTAAATGCTTCATTGTTATTATAAACCATAACATTTAATAATATTATGTATGACTGAAACTTGTAAAATAAAAATATTGACTACCAGAAGTTCCATTTTAGTCATTATATAATTTACCAGATCATCATTCACTCTGTTACATGCATAGTATATAGGAAAAATATATTTTTCACTCACTTTCCAAGGGCTGCACCAACATAAATGTCACTTTATTCACATATTGATTCAAAATCCTTGTTATAATCTAATGAAATTGTGATAGGCGAAGCCACCAGGCTATTGTTTAAATTATAGAATGACCATTGATACAATTTAGTGAACACTAATGGATAATTATTTTATAACAAGTGTGTTATAGTGTGGGAAAAGTTTCAAAATATTTTATGAAGCGAATTAGTATCCTGAGTGGAATAGAAAGCTCATTATGCCTTTAATAGTTGAGGGATCTGGTAAGTCCTCGATTAATTTTATCCTTGTGGGATCAACCACCATGACATTTTTCTTGAAATTTTGTCCGCAAGTTATATGAATCTGTGTAACATAAGTTGAAATTTTTCTCAGTTTAAAACTAGGAACTTCTCTTGACATCACTAGTGATCCAATTCTATATATTTATGGCATAACTCAAAATAACTTTTACACACCAAAAAGTAATCCATTAATATCTCTAAGAATTCATCATCCATTCCATAGAATATATGATTCATGCACTGATGAATGGTTTCTGGTTCATTTCACATACCATAAAATACTTTAAAGTATCAGAAGATTCTAAATAGATAAGGGAATTGTTTTTAGAGTGGTTGTTTTGATAGACTTTAATTTGATTATATCCTGAATACCCATTCTGGAAAAAATATAAATTGTGCCCCATAAGTATTTCAAATAGATGATCTATAATGGGTGGTAGAAAATTATTTTTCTTGTTACCATATTTTGATTTATATAATTTATACATATTATCCGTCCAATGATGGATCGAGTAAAGATCAACTCATTTTTTTCATTTTTTACAATAGTTATGAAGGAATTTTTTTGGAACGACTTGAAATAGACTCACCTATTCAATGTCATGTATAGAAAATATTATTCTATAATCTAGAATATTGGGAACTTAATTCTTAACCACGTCATTAATTGGTGTGGTGAGTCACTTTTGGGGTTGGTTTTTTTGTTTTTCACCTTCTTCCAATGAAATTGTGTTGGTGTAGATGGTGGGGATAATATTCTAATAGATAAACACCCCCAGAATATTGTTTTTTTGGTTTTTTTATGCTCTTTTATAAACGTTTCCTTATATTTACAGTTTTTTTCTAATATTTTAATGACAGAAAGTGTTTCCATAGTCTTAGGTAATGATTAATTTAGTGTGTTATCAATGCTTTTAATTCCAATGATGATGGGGTATTGAAAGAATGTAAGAAATGTGGGATAATGTCTGCTATCAATTTCTAAAAGTATTTTTCATTCTAATGATCATTTTTCTCATCTTCATCAGGGGGAAGGGTCTCCCTATATTCCTCAATGGTCATAATCTCACTAACTTCATCAATTTAAAAGATGGATTGATAATGAAATGAATATTTATCTTTCATGAAAGCCCAATAAAATTCAAAAACTACATGTTTATCTACCACTCTGAATATCCATACCCCTTGGTTAATGTCTATTAAATCCATTCCTATTTCTAGAAACTTTTTTCCAATAATAATTGAAACAGTGCATCCTTATTCCATATCCATGATTAAGAAATTAACATGAAGGATAAACTTTTTAACCTTCACTAAAATATCCATTAGATGTCCTTGAGGGTACTTGACTGGGAGATCATCCAATTGAAGTACCACTATTTTATTTTTATATTATTGATTCTAGGTTTCTTGAAAACACTCATGGGCATGAGATTTATGCTTACACATAGTTCGTATAACGCTCTCTAGAAATTTCAAGCTTCTTAGTTCAAGGGATTGAGAAATTGTCATGGTCTAATATATTTGGTGGAAGTTTCTACTAAACAATAGTATATAATTACACATTTTGGGATATGAATCCCAAGTCATACATATTTATATTATTATAGAGATGCTACTTTAGTAATTTTTCATAATTTGACATTTGGGAAATGTATTCAACAAATGGAATGTTGATATAAAATATCTGGAATATTTCTAGAAACCTTTTATTTTGTTCCTTGATCTTGACTTGCCTCAATCAACTAGGTAATGGAAGAAGGGGTTTGTACACTGGTTGTCATACATAAAATTATTCCTTTTCACAATTCTCTTTCATGGGGTTTTTTGAAGTAATTTCTAATTATAAACATATTTCTTTAGAAGTATCATTTTTTTAATCAAACCCATATCAAACGATGACAGTCAAACTTTTTTTTTGGTTTTTAAATATTCTCTTCCTCCTATTTTAATGGTTGTTTAATGTCTATAAATTTGCCACTCCTAAGAATCACTATCTTTACCTATTATCTTGGGTGAATTATAGTGTTGACTAGTAGTTGTTATGATATAGTTATTAAAATTTTACCCATTTGGTAATTGAGATTTCACATGTCTACTCTTTGGTTATTCATCTATATTTATTGAGATTCCAGCCATTTTATTTATTTTTGCACAAATATAATAAGTATATTTTTAGGATTAGTTTGTATAGGTTGTTATTTATGTGGTGTCCTCATTGGGCCTTTATGGAACTACTATAGAAGTTTCCCAAATAATCCATGGAAACTATGGATATCTCTAGGAAATACTGGTTTGGGCCATCAATCAATTTCCTATATCATTTAAGGATCCATAAACACCCCTTTAGTATTGATAACATTACCCATTAATGTTAATTTTTCATCAAACACTCTCATTTACTATAATATATGTATAACTTCTCCTTTAACAAGGTCTTTATCACAACATCAAAACTATTGTCATTTTCCTCCTTAAATTTTGAGTATATAATAATATTATCTATAAAAATTAGAATGTTTTTTTTATGTAATCCCTAAATACACTACTAATTTAGTCAAAAACGATGACTAGGGGATTATTGAAGAGGTAGTTTAGTTGGAAGAAAATATTTCTTATAAGGAACAACCAGTCTAGATTCTTTACAGAAGAGAGAAAGTGTTACATAATAAGTTAATTCATCAGGTAATGGTTTGGTGGAAAACCCATATGGTTGAAGAGGTGATGTGAGAATTTGAGAATTCTATGCGGTATAAATACCCTCATTTAATTTATAAGTGAATAAAATTGCGAGGATTCAATTTTCTAAAGGGGTAAGGATGTAACATCCTAGGTAAATAAAGAATATGAAATTTTCATACTTATTAATATTAAATTCTAGAGATTATGAAAATACTTTGCAACATCTTTCACCACTTTGAACATAATGTTATTATTATGACCAAATTAACAATATAACTTTGAGTGACCGATGTCAGAAAAAAAAATATCTAAAATATTTACCCAACATAATAAAAAGAACCTATAAAATAAAATATATATAAATAAGGTTCCCAGTTATATATATAATAAATATAATTTAATTACATAGGAACTTAAATCTATGTTAAAAATGCTTTTAGACACTGATAAGGGTTTTGTCTCAAAACATCCATATTAGAGACACATGTTCTTTTATGAATCTAATTTGTTTTCATATTATTTATATAATTAAAATAAGATATATAATATTAATATGTTAACCTTATTCATAACATTTAAAATTATCTTCATTAATTATTTATTTTGAGTGGTTTCTTATTTGAATTTTTCCTAAGACATAAGGGTTTCCTCTCAATTTCTATTCATTGAGTTATGTTTTGATGTTAGAAAATATGAATGAAAAAATAAAGATAAATCCCAAGAAAAATGATAGGTCAAATATTGAAACATGTGAAACAACAAAAAATAGAACCCAACTCATTTCAGTATGGAACCTGTAAATAGATAAGATATGTATGTTCAAGAAGAGACTTGTATACATGACTGATTTATTGGAATGAATGTAAAAATTAAAAATTATAAATAAGAAATGAAGATATTACCTATCAATATTGGTCCCATATCTATCTCCAGCTCCCTTAAAAGCCCAAATCATTGGTACAGCTTCCCTTCTCATATCCTTGTTGATGAATCCATCTAATATTTTGGTATCCAATAATCAAAAAATTATACAATACAGTTATGATTCTATCATTACTTGAATAAAGTTATAATCTATAGCTCCTATCTGATTTTCACCAACTCAATAGCTCAAATCCCTACTATCCATGTGGTAGTCAGTCTCTATTTATCACCTACTTCATACTGACTTTAGAAGTAGATCCCCTATAAATATCGAGACCTAAACATGATATTGAAAATCCTATGCTCCCATTTCATGTTCCCTCATGTTCATCTTGGGTATATTAAACACCACTTGATTTCGAAGAAATCGTGGCTAAATAAGGAACATAATTATTTTTACTCCTTTATAGAACTGTTTCCTACTTCTTATGAAAGGTATAAATTTATGTAAATAGTGGTGCATTGTATATACCTTTTAAAAAATATAATATCATCAGTGGTTCCCTTACAAATGTATTATTGACCCTTACATATACCATCTAAAATTCTATGGTACCTTTACGTAGTATTCGGGTATAATGTAACTTTTATACAACTACATTTCCAGGGATATGACATTAACACTAGTCACATGACATAAGAATAGACATTACAAATCTTACAATTACATTTATTTAGATAATTATTTAAGATATATTAAAACAATTTATGAATATTAATTTTTCTACAATGAAAATAAAGCATCAATAATATAATAAACAATGAATCCCAAATTTATAAAATTTACTTAAATGTGCTCCAAAAATTGATTAAAAAGGTAAATATTGTATATTTAAGTAAATATATTCAAAATCCAAATCCTAACACCATTTAACTTGTCAAATACTCAATTTCACTCAAATATTTAAGGAATTGTAACATCCAGCCAAAATGAACAAGTTTCAACAATTTGGTGAGCAGTTGGGTGATTTTCCATTTGGAAAGGCCTATATCCATCATTTAATGAAACTGTTGGTTTCATAATGTACAATCAATTTATTATGTTTATTTATACCAATAGTTCAGTGAAACCATTGTTATATGTATATTTTAACTAAAATTCCATATAAAATTTTGTATCCATGGACTTCCATGTTATATTCCAAACACATTACTACACAATTACAATTTCCATTATGTTTATATAAATATATATATATCTGTGTGTATGTGTATACTTTTTTGACATCTTAATTATTCACTATTATTATTATAACCCTTATTTGAATATAAAAATACGATTATATATATATAATTAATATTTTCTAAAATATGATTTATATATCGAAAAATAGGTATTTATAGATAATATATAATAAAGTTATTAAAAAGTGGTGTATAAAATTATAAGAAATTCATATTAATTAATAATATTCTATTTCTAATTAATAATTTGAAATTTAATAATAGTTGTTTTATATAACGTATTTATCGACTATTTAATTCTGTTTGAAAACATGAAAATAGGAATTTAATTTAAAAAATCCACAACTTTTGGATAAGGATTTCCTTTATGCATCACAAGATTTCAAATCAAATCCTTTGACAATACTTATTCCCTATTGACTAAGGGTGAGCAAGTGTATCTATTTTTTAGAGTACAAAAAAGGCTTAGAAGGCCTTTAAAAGTGAGTTATTTGTTTAGATATCCTATATTGTGAGGGTTGGGAGGCCAAGTAGGATTTGGAATGGATGGAAAATGTTGAAAATGAAGGATTTATAAAAGAAACAAAATTTATTTTTAAATATGGAATTGGGCTCACAGTTTTTCACAATTCATGAAAAATCAATCATTCCTCCATAAAATCATGGGAAACCTCCAAAAAAAGAAATAATGGAAATTAAAATAAAAATAACTTTAAAATAAGTTATGTATGTTATAGGTATTTCTTTACCCCATTTTGATTAGAAGTTGGTAGCAATAAAAATATACTTGAACTGCTTAACTGTAGCGGGAGGATAAGTCCTTGCTACATCCATTCCCCCTGTGGAAAATAGCCAGGAGTATTTAGCTATATTTAGAAACTTCAGGGGTCGATGAATTTAGTTAGCTTTCACATGGAAAGGATGAAATTTCATAGTGATATCTGTGAAATCCTACGTCCTTGAAGACCAAAAGTATCCAAGCCTTCGGATATGATCAAAGAGTCTGTGCCTAGACTGGTGGGCACCACAAGCTCTTGAATGTACTTCTTTCATGAACGTTTCAGTCTCTTCTCCATATATACATATGAAGAGTATTCCAGAAAATCCTCATTTTTAGAGGATATTTTGGAGGCATGCACAATAATAAAGAGTAAAATTAGCTACTCGTCACCAGATATTTTCTTTTTCAGCCCTATTCAGTGGAAGTACTCCATTTTGAAGATATTCTATTTTGGATGTTCTCCATCCCATGGTATGACCATATGGATCCAAAATAAGTCTAATTTCATTAATTTCCTCCATTATGGTTTTAAAAAATAGTAATACCAGACGAAGATGGGTTATTCTAATGAATGTCTTATCCCGATTTGGATATTCAAAAGTTGTAGCTGCATTAGCCTATGCATCTTCCTGGGCATTTTGTGATCGCAGGACATAAGACAAGGTTGTCTCTAAGGTAAATTCATTCATTAACCTTTTGACATAATCACACAAATGGATTAACTCTTCTTTTCTGATAGAATATTCTCCATTGATTTTCTTTATTTCCCATTTTGAATAACCATTTACCTGCAAGTGATTCATTTCCACTTGATAATCCAATTCCAAACCTGTAATGAGAGCTTGATACACTGCCTCATTATTGGTTTCGCCTTCTGATAATAGGAATAAATAATGCAATACTTTCTTTTCTAGGGAGATAAGGACAATTACAAAACCTACATTGTTGATTTTAGGTTTTTCCATTTTCTTCCCTGTAAGACTTCTATAAGAACTATCAAATTACATTTCCCATGTTTGTTAATTATCCTAAATAGAGAAGACCTCTTCATCAGGAAGCTCGGTATTTAATGATTTTTCTTCTGTAGATGAATTCTTATCATGGAAGTGGGCTAGATCTTGGCCTTTTATAGACTTTTAAGGAACAAAACGAATATCAAACTGTTGTAAAATAACTTTCCATCGTGCAAGACACCCTGTAAGTTGTAAATAATATTTTAAATTTTATAATTCTACACTCAAAATATATAATTCAAATTCCTAAATATATAGTAATATTATAGGCCTCTAATATATATATATATATATATGACAATGTGATAAAAGTACCCATTTTGGAAAAATCATTTTCTCAATATTCATCTAAACGATGATTATTTTAGAAAAATATAAACCATACATCATAATAAAATTGTCTTGTTGGGAATAAAAAAAAGTGTTTTACATTAGAAAATATAAATTCTAAAATTAGTAAACATATATATTTGAAATAAAATTTATAAAATAAATAAAATTTATTTTATTTAAAATAAAAATTTCAATATTAACTCATTATAATTATTTTCCTTCATGATGAACCAACTATTAATGGTTTATCATCATATTGTTTTTTATAAATTTATAACTAATATCTTCTTAATATATTTTGGTTTGTTTTCATTAGGTGTACAATATGAAATATTTGGTAGAACATATTAAATATTTTAATGGATTTAAATATTGGGGCCATTATATGTTAGGTGTTTGTGTATATTTTTTGTTTCCTAATTATTTAAAAATAATTAAGATTTATAAGAAAATAATGAGTCCTTGTTTTGGATTTTTTTAAATTCCTCCAAAAAACATCCCAAAATGCCACCCATGGATCAGGATGAAGATTTTGTAAATTTTATAATGATATCTGTACACCTATAAAGAGTTATGAGGGTTGGATTGAGCATGATTATATGTCCACACTAGTAGTTTCGACAGTTAAGACACATTATCAAAGTGTTTTTATTCTTGTATTGAAGGATTCACATAGTTTTGATTTGGGTGTAACTACCATGGTTCACTTCTAAAAAAAATATTAGTTATATAACCCACTATATTTGAAGGGTTGTGGTGGTATTAGATATTATGAGGATTTAATTGAGATCATTGAGGGGATTTTTGATCTTGTAGAGACACTTAATGACCACTGAGTAAAGATAGAGTCCTACATGATTTAAGGACCTTCCATGAGGTGGTGGGGGAGTCATGGAATAGGCTAAGAGGAATTATTAAATATTAAGGGGTGATTTTTAAGAACACTTTTCAAGTATTTATTCCCAAATACACTACTGTTGGAATGATAATTGGAGTTTATAGATGTTCATAAGTGGATGATGTCTATAACGAATTATTAAACTTTTTTTATTGATATTTTATGATTTTATCCATTACTAAATGTGAATGAGTCCTATAAGGATCATATAATTGGGATTAGCCTTAAGAAATGGTGAATAACATAGTTAGGATGTTTAACCTGACTTCTTAAACAGATTTGGTTCATAAGTAACTCACTATTGTGAAGGATCGGTTGGTGGAGAGTGAATTGGAGTAGTTGGTTCCTTCATTGGTTTAAACAAGAGGAGATCTGATCCATGGACTTTCCCAAATCAATGGATAGTCACCTAAAATGTGGAATGTTCTTATTTCTAAAACCATGTTAATTTAATTAAAAATGATGAATATAGTCAAAAATAACATTGATATTTAGATCAATTTTCTTCTCCATCAGTAAAATTTAATATAACGGATTCCTTGTCCTATTCGGATCATTCCTGGTCTTGATCCTCTTTCCAGAAGTCTCCCATCCTCTGACATTAGTATCGCAAGAAGGCTTCTGTCAGTTAGTGGATGTTCCTGCTTTGGCCTTCACAGAGGTTGAGACTAGCCTCAGTTGGACCCTAGTATCATGGTTTGGAGCATTGAAACTATCAATCTAAGTATTTAAGCGCTTTGTTATCTCCTAGGGCCTCTTTTCTTCAGAAAAGATCTTAGATATCCATTAGAATGACTTTTTCCTTGTTTTTTATTAGAATCAGAATTCATTTAGGCTTGGGGCATGGCCCATCGTGATACGGGTTGGTGGTGTTTCAACCTGACCCGTTGGTCACTGGAAGTCCATGAGGGAAAAAAATTTCACCACAGCTGTCTGGCTCAGCCTTTTCGGTATTCGGCTTCCTTTCTAGAATGTTGGATTTCACAAGGCGATTTGTGACTCCCTCAGTGAATTCCAATTCTCATATGATTGCACTAGGTCCTACAATAATGCCTTAGTGGCACGTATATACATCGAGATGGATATTTCCCATCCCATTCTATATAGGATCTCTTTGTGGGTGATGTATTTATTTTGGTTGACCCAGAACATCATCTACCCCATACTAATGAGTTACAACTCATTTTTCCTTTTCCAGGGACACTCTCTGTAGATCTGTAGGAAGCGAAACAAAGACAGTTGTTTTCACCCCTTCAAACAGCCTTCAAACAAGATCTACAGATTTTGAACTCCAAACCCTCGGAAGATCCTCAGTAGTTTCCTTAATCCAACAAAGTGGTCTCTGTGGGGTATCCTACCTTTTCTTCATCTATTGATCCACCCCCTTTCTTCTCTCCCTTATAATATTATGAAAGAATGTTTGGATCAACATTGTTTCCCTTCATCAATTGGAGCTCGCTTCCTCCTTCAGCAGCGCCTCTTGTCTCTCTTGTTCACAAGTTTTAATTGGTGCATGATGTTGGATTTATGTTTCACTTGAGTGGTCCTCCTTTAAAAGTCCATACTTCCCTCTCCATACCATTGATGGTTTTAAGCCCTTCACCCAGACCCCAAATCATCCAAGAGCTGGAAAATAATGAGAACTTCCCTCTTCAATAGGCTCCTTCAAAAGAGACCAGGACTAATATATCCTCGTATCGCCTTCCTGTAGTGATTAGAGAGTGCCCCCCCCCCATTTGAATATTATTAAAATTGACATAAAAGAGTTTTTAAATCAATAATTATGTTATTAAATGATATAATTGTCCTAAAAATATTTGATTCGGAAAAATGACATATATGATGTTAAAAATGCCATTAATTATCAATTTTGGGTTGATTTTCATTTTATAGTAAATATATCAAACATATAGTTTGAATATATAAGAGTACATAGTAAAAGTTAAATAAGTTAACATACGGTTAAACAAAAAAGATATGGACTAAAAAATATCCAAAACCTATCGAGTTCTTATTAGAGGATTTTATTTCAACTTATATGAACATTATCATTAAATTAACTAAGTTTTGTACCTTTTGAAACCGAAAATAATTTTATAGTTAAATAATACTTTCAAACATTCATAATGAGCCCTTTATCCCTCTTATAAAAAGACACCACCCCTAACCCATTACTCACACCTCAAAATACCCTTGTCTCATCCATCCTCTTACCCAATAAGATCCCAAAATCCATATATTTCACCTATAAACCTTACATTAAGCAGAAATAACTTCACGATAGCCTTTTGGTTCAAACCCAAGGAAGTTACCCAATCTAAAGGTACATCTTCCCTCATGTTATCTTCTTTTTTTTTACTTCTTCACTCCCTGTTCTCTTCATATTATTTGTTTACATAAAAAAACAATTATCCTCAATATAATATGTTTTTTTAATGATAATTATTTGAACTACACTTCTATAAACCAACATCTAATGGATTTAGAGCATATTGTTTCATTGGACTATGAACTACCATCTCACAAAATGATGATTGATCAATTATCTCCTACCGCCTCCCATGGTGGACATTATGATGGTACTATATTTATATGTGATATATACTACATTTATATTATCTCTATGCTTCTATGTTTTTCATTTATATTATTCCTTTATGGTTTCCCTAATGGTTAAATATGATAATTTCATTTGTGGAAGTGTGGATTACCGCCCCCTCAATGTGATATGAATCGTTCATTCCATATGTGGAATGTATAATGGATAGAGATAATGAAATTATATATGATACTATAATAGAATTATAATATACCGATGTATCATTATTTTTTCATTCCATTAAAATACAAAATAGAAATGAAAGTTGTGTTCATGTGTACGTACGACTTACCATCCCCATGAACGGTGCATTTTATTTCTTATCTCCAAATGTTTTGTACTATTATAAATACATATAATTGGAATATATATGATATATATGATATCAAAATCTTGAATATCATTTAGAGATAATGTTTTTTGACCACATGGAAAACTTAAAATTATAAGAAGTTCAATTTGGACTCAAGTACCAAATATAGACAAAACGACCGTTATTAACTCAAATGATTATGTAATGTTTATAGCATATTAATACGTGAAATATTAGGAATAATAATCTTGAAAAATGTTATGAATCAAGTATAAATTAACTTTAGTTTATTATTTATGAGATTAAATAATGAACGAGTCAAGACGGACATGAGGTAAGGTCCAAAACAGAATAAACTGATTCAACGGAAGGTTGAAAATAATCAACAGTATAAATTTTCTAAATATTGAGTTATAAGGTTTGAAAAATTGATATGTGTCAAATCAAAACAAAAATTGAATATAGAACATATGGATGATGTGCATAGATCATCATTCTCTATTAATTTAGGAATCTATAAGATGCATAGATATCTAACACACAAAAAATCATCATTTGATTACATGAAGAGGGAGATTGCAGAGTTTCCACAATGATTCATTTTATTTAAAATTGTATAAGATGAATGATAATATTCTAATGGTATGATTCATCCATTTACCTTATTATTCTGTAAATTGGAAAACATAGCCATGTATTTTTTTTGTAGGACTCCCCATGGAACCTAAAGGAAATAACACCACTAAAGTAGTAGTCATAGACATTCCAAATTTATTGTATTTCATTACTATAATGTAATATTTATCACTTGACCAACCCACTAATATACACATAATTAATGTGCTAATACAATATGTGTAACAGACCAACCCATGCCGTCAAGACCAGTCACCTGAGGCATCCCATTATGGGGTGGAAAAAATAGAGATAAAGAAACAAGAATTGTATATATGATAAAAAACAAACCACCAAAGTGAAAATAATAAAAAAAAACATATACAACAAATCTAAATAGGAAAAAATAAAATAGAAAAAAATACTATAAAAACTAGTTTCCAGGTGACCAAACATTACCTCCCAAACATCTAGAAAGGAAAAAACAATGTAAATTGAAAACATGAAGCACTTCAAATTGAAACTTATTTTATATGTGTCCTTATGAAGCATGTCTGCAGCTACCCACATTAAGATGTAGGGTTTTAGAAATAGATCCTAGCTTGATAAAACCAAAATAACTATAAAAGATCTAATAAAAAGAATACACAAGTCCATGATTTAAAACAAAAGGTTTTATAAGAAATTTTATAAACAAATCCATTTCAAATACTTTTCCAAATAATCCTTCAATTTTGACATATTGTAGGCCATATTCAAAAATACAAAAAAATAGGTAAAGATACCAAAATATAAATATACATGTTATCCTACATCCATGAAATAAACTTTAATGGAATGAAAGCCAAAAATAACAATGCACCTACAGGCCATGCCCTAGCTTATTCGATAATACAGAAAAAAATATTTTCATACCCAAAAAAGGAATAATATTTGATCCAAAATATCATCCAGTCTGACCATAGACCATCAATAGATAAGAGGTTACCTCTTAGTAGAGTCTCACAAACTAAGAAAACTCATGTCTCTATATCGACATACCCAAGTTCTTGTTATTCAATTATTTTATATTACTGTTTTTATAAACTATTCTCAAATTTTATAAAAAAATTCAAATCCATGCCAATCAACTTCAGGATTTGGAAAACCAATTTCTATTTTAAATCAATGAAATAAAATCTTCATAGAAATAAAAAAATTTAACATTAACCCATTACCATTTCAATTTGAACAATTGTAGTTCCATTTAAAGTATCGATAAATCAACATGGAAAATATAAAATTATAGAAATTAGGAAATTTAACACATAAACCTACCCCAAGAATGTAAAAACTCTATCTTCCTTTACCAATTGGGATTAGAAACCATAAGATATTCTTTCAGAAGAAATGGCATGAACAAAAACCAAATTGAATTGATATAAAACACCATCCAATTACCATTCCCTACAAAAAAGATGCCACAATCAACGAGGAGAGGGAAACCAAGAAGATGGCTGACTTGGAAAGATGAACCGCCTAACCCTACCAGTCAATTGATTAATGGATCAATCAAGATATAAGAAAGACAACCAAAATCACTTTGGGAAAGATATCTAGCTGAGTAGAGGAGGCTGTAAAAACAAATGATTCCTAAAACACCCACACGACACCCTAAAAACTGGACGTCAAGGAATTACACTTTGGGTGACCTTTTATACATCTTAAATCCCTTTCATTTAAAATTAAACTGAAAAACACGTTTCATTTTTAAATAAAAACTATATTTCACATTACACGATCTGTAAAAACTCATGCTATGAATTCATATCATGGGATGAGTCAGGATAGAATTAAACATCATGGAACCCTACTACAAGTAGTTTCACTACCTAAAGAATAGAAGAAAACCCCATGAAAAATCTAAAACTACAAAAAATCCATGAAATCACCATTATTTGTAGCCACATAAATTAGGGACAAAAATAATTGCCCAATGGAAAAGGTAATCCTAGTATAATGATAAGAACATACCAAATAAAAAGGTAATTGGGAATTACAATCACCCCACCATAAAAGCTTTATACCCATAGAAAGAGCTAAATATACTTGATCTTAAAAAAAGTAGGCCACTATTGTCTAATTAGTAAATCACACTCCCATATCTCATGGAAATACTTTTCACACTACCATACTACCCAGATTATGGGAATCATTTTACCACATAGTAACTTATCCTAGATATCCATAATATGAACTATATGCTCAACCAAAGTTTCATCAGGATCATGGAAAATATCTTCTCATCTATTCACAATGGAATGATCTAATACATTGATCCTCAACTAGTAAACATGAAACATTTCATGTATAAAATTCAAGATATATGGTAATATAAACTAATATAAACCCTCCAGAGTCAATCAATGAGCTCGAAGGGTACAAAAAAAGCTCAGTTCCAACTTACCCTCCTTACCCAACCGATGATGTCCCATATGAGGAGAAACATTCAGAAACACCCTATCACCGACCTCAAACTCCAACTGTGGATGCTAATGGTCCACATAATCTAAAACCTCTAGATGAACTGAACTACCTATGTTGTCTCTTAAACAACACTCATACCATATATGGACTGGTCTCCCAAATCAATCTATCACAAGGGAGATAAACATGGCCACCCATAAAAAGATTCAATTGGCACCATACTAATCGAAGCCAACTAACTATTATTTTAGGAAAACTCAACCAAATGTAAATCTCTAGCCCAATATCCCCTGAAATCAAGCTCACAAACCCAGAGCATTTCCTCATGAACCTAGATATCCATCTCTGCCTTTCTAGTCATCTAAAGATGATCATATATCCATAATTTCAACTAAGAAACCATTTCCTCCTGCAAACCATTCTAGAACATAGATGTGAACCTTGAGCCCCTATAAGAAACAATTAAAGAGGGAACACCATGATGTTTCAAAATATCTCAAAGAAACGTGTCCCCAAGTTGTTCCACATTCATCATCTCTTTTATTGGAATGAAATAAACTAATTTTGGGAGTCTTTCAATAGTAAAATATATCACATCCTTGGAACTAGGATTCCATGGTAAACCAATGAAGAAATCCATTAAAACATCATCCCACATTTGTACTGGAATTGGTAAATCCTACAGAAAACCTATTGGTCTCTGAGGTTCTATCTTCACAATTTGGCAAGTGAGGCACCATGATAAAAAATCTAAAACTTATCAACTCATCCCTATCCACCAATACCTACATCTCAAAGAATGGTACATCTTTGTGTCCCCTGGGTTCACAGACAAACATGACCAGTTTCCACTATCTAGAAACTCTTGTCCCATAGAAATCAAAACAACCAATATATTATGGAAGCACAAATCTCCACTAGGATACTAGGAAAACTCACATGAGGACTCTCCACCATTTTGGATTTCTATTAATCCTATCCTCTCAATTTTTGACCTATTCTCAAGTCAAACTCACTAATAAATGATGATTCTACATTTATCGATGTCGTATTTTTAGAGAAATTAGAAGTAGAAATGAACTATGAATGATTTGGTAATTATTTTACATCTTCTTAGAGAGATATTATTTTTCATACACATTAATCCATCATAAGATGGTAATAGGACAATAAAATAAACTCTAGATTGAAGGGAATTAAGTGAGGATGGTTTTTGGTAAGGGATTTACAGGGTTATAGTGCTCAATCATTGTGAAAAGGGAGGATAAGAGGTGACATTTTATATGTTAGGGGAGAGATACAAATATATTTAATTAAATGATATAAATTATATAATGTCATTTTCTTATGAATGTGGAATAAAATAGTTAGCAATTTTAAGGTAGGATAAGATAAGGTCAAAATATATTTAACCAATAAAATCTAGATAACTTTATGTGGATTCGTTTTATTAACCCATAGTTTATCCCCTTGTAAATCCATTTTAAACCATAACCATGGAAATTTTTTGGAGTTATTATTATTCATTATGAACAAAATTTATGTTAAGAGTATTTCCTAAAATAAATTATGATGGCTCAAAATATGGAATCCATTATACAAGATTTAATTTATATGATGATTTGTCTTTTATTTAATTATTTTAACCCCAATTTATTGTAGAAATGTTACAGAAATTACCTTGAATATCCTCTATAGTTTAGTCTTAGAATCTAGATACATTGAATAAAACAAACACGGTATGATAAATAAAAAGTAAAAAAATATAACTCTAATGAAAAGATTATTTTTTATGCCAAATTACAACATCTTACAACAAAGGACGCAGAGAGGGAAATTATTAAATGAAATTGCTGAGCATAAAGTCTAGTAGGGGATAAAAATGTAAGAGAACATCATATGTGAAATATGATTCAAAACATAAGAAAATTTTAATAATAAAATAATGAATAATTTAATTACATGAATATAGTAACATGAGGTATAACATGAAAATGTGGTTGAAATATAAACATGATAAATTCGTAAACATAAACCCAAACCTCAATAATAATGTTTTTTAAAGAATATTAGAAATTAATTTAATAAATATATTATACAAAAATTACAATTTAATTATTTTTAAGTATCATAAACATGATATATCAAGAGTTTACATATTTACTCGATGAATTTGAGTGCTATGATGTCCCACCTTTCATATATCTAAGATTATTTACACCACATAGATCAAAAATCATATGTTCATATCATTTCTACCTAATCAGTAGTTAAATTAAGTTTTCATATATGTATATCCTCAATCAATTATTAAACAATTCGTATAAGGGATGTCCTTGAATTAAAATAGGTTTGTGTATTCATTTTATTCTAATAGAGTTTGGATAATCAATTGTTATCTTCGATAGGATAACTAATATGAAAACGGGATCTAGAAATTGATTTAATGATAAGGAAATGAATTTTTTCATTAATAATATATCATAAAAAAAGTAAAAAGGGTCTTTATAAACCGTTAAAATTGTCATAAATTGGGAATCAAAAAGTACTATTGTAAAGAAGTACATGAATTGAATAGGTAGAAGAAGATAACCCTTACATTGAGAGGACACTTCTTAGAGATAGAGAGGGAATCCACAGAAGTCTAGAAACACTGTGGGATTCATTTAGAGTATATATTGAGATTAACTTAATTATAAATTTTTTTTAATTATTGATTAAGGTGATAAAGGGTTCCCTAAATAGTCTTCTGTAGGGGTGGTTTTAAGGGTTGAAATATTGGTTATTTTGTTATATAATCCAACCACTCAATGGTGAAATCAATAATGACTTATTTTTAACTTATTAATTAGTGAATTATATTTTTTTTGTTTTACAAAGACATATGAATTATAATCTCACCTTCCAACTAACCCTTTAATGCGCATAATCTCAAACCAATATTTATCTAAGAAATCATTTTTTTGTTTCAAAATGTGAAGTATAATTTTCTGAGTTAAACATTATATTTTAAATTTATTTAAATAGTATTTAAATTAAATTTTTATTTTAAAAATTTACAATATTTTTTAGACATTATCACATCATAATGATGTCAAAAAGTCATGGTACTCATAAAACTATAATTTACCTTTTTTCACAAAAAAAATCAAATTTGGTATTAAATTCTATAAAATTTACCCAATGTTAATTCAGATGTGATATATGAATAAATATATTTTCTTTCTAAATATTATTAACTAAATATGATAAATTTAAAATTAATTTCAAATCACAATTTACTTAAAATTAACAGTTTCAAAAAATATATAAATTGTCTGAACATTATAAAAATTAATTCAAACATAATTATTTTATACTATCGTATAAAAAATGATTTGTTATATTATTTTATGAAAATAATATTTATTTATAACATATAAATTTTTCATAAAACTGATTTTATAAGTGTATAATATATTATTTTTTTCCAAATATATAATTTTGGTTTTTCCTTGTTATCCCAATGATCACTTTATTGTATCTCCATAATCAATAATAATATCGAACAACCGTTTTGTTGATTAAAGGTCAAAATGTTCATCGTCAATATTGGTAAATATTCATAATTCAAAATACCGATATTTCCTTATAAATACAACATCATTCTCAATTCATCCTTCACCAGTTAATAAAAGATCTTATACATCCATTCATAATGTTTATAGTATTCCAAATGTTTTTGTTTCTTATATATTCATTATAGATGGATCTATCATTTGGGGAGAATTATATCCTATTGAGTCTATTAGAGGTAGTGTACTATTCTTATAGGTGTGTTTTGATATGATATTCCATGCTGTAGTAGTCCATATAAACACATGATGTGTAATGTTTTAATGAAAATCAATATTCTCTCTATTTTTTCATAATAATCCTGTATTTGTAAAATATGAGTGCTTTTTTTAATACCATAAAGGAATTTATAGATTATTACATTCAATGCAACTAAAAACAATTTCCCTCAAAGATTAAATCATCCAAAAAAAACTGGTGATTTTTTTCCTTCATCACATATTCATGTTCCCACTTAGCTTCAGGAAAATTTCAAGTTCTCTACAGGATATCCACAAGTCATGTTATCTTATTTATCAACTGATACCTTATTTTAGGAATCTAGATTAGTTACTATTGATATAAAAAATCCACAATCCAATTTCACAACATTAATATCATGTATATGTGTTGGGTTAGAATTATAATTTCTCTATAGAAAACTTCAAAGACATCATGTACATTGGGAATATTTTTAGGTAGTTTTAATTAATAAGAAATTTGTCCAACATTATCTAGAATATTAAATGTTCTAATTTTCTTTATAATCATTTTCCTCTTCTTTCCAAATCTCATAACACTTTTCCATAGTGTTATATTTAGAATTACATGATCCCTAACATGAACATCCATGTCCATTATTTTATTTCCTACATAACTCTTAGATCAACTTGGAGTAGTCCTAAAGTGTTTTTGAATCAGTTTTATATTTCATATAGTATACTTCACATGATCTATCCCCAATATTTTCCCATCTCTAACTTCATCCAAAGGTATTTTAGTTCTATACCTCTTTCCATAGAGATATTAACAATGTACAATTTTAATAATAAATTAGAATATATTTTTATTTGATAATTCTATATGAGAAAGATATTTTTACCAAATCCCACGAAAATCAAGAAATATTCCCCATGGTATATCTTATAATGTTTAAATAATCCTCTCATGATAAATATAATATTTAGGATAATATGTGGTCATTAAAATTATTTATCTATTCATAAAATTTATAAGGATCCTATATTACATTGATGAAATGAATATTAACAACCTAATCTGATTAAAATTTCAACAACCATACAATTTAATTATAAAAATAAAAAAACTACATTAAAAATGTAAAGTGACAAACTAAAACCGAATCAAAATTGAAAAATAACCCGCACATACTGCCCGTAAATTATTTAGATTATTTCTATTATACATGTATATATCATAAGAAAATATAAAAATTAAACAAACATGGTCAATATTTATTCTAAAAATAATTATAAGATAAATAAAAATGATGAGTTATAATAATATATAATTTTATCAATAAAATTAACTGTCATAGTTGTAATCTTTTCATATAGAAATCTCAGAACATAATACCAATATTCAAATACTCTTTATTGAATATGAAAAAAAAATTTGATTGAAGTTATAAAATGGAAAAAATATTTTAATCTTATACTAAATTTATTTACTTCTAAAAAAGGATACTATTCTGTCCAAAAAAATTGAGCTTTATTCTCCTCTTTCATATTGATTTGTTAAAGTTCTATCATGCCCTATTTGAAAAATACATGTATGAAATAAATTAAAATTTTATTTTAATTTATAATAATTAGAATAATAAGGATTAATTATTCAATAATTAATTAAATTTTCCTCACAAATCACCATATGTAAAGTATAACCAGATAGTGGACTTTTATATGGTACAAAAAACAGAGCACATAAAATGACTACTAATAAAAAATACATAATTCGAGTGGCTATTTTATTAAGAAACATTTCACTATAATGAAATATATATTTCAACCATAACATCATATGGAGGCATAAAACACTTAGTTAAAACATTCTAAAATCATTGAGAAATACATTTCGATCTTTTCTTATACTACATTATTTTCGTAAGTATATAAATAAGTTTTCGTTCCATGAATCTATACATAGACATTGTGTCATAGTGAATACAATGTGAATTAGCATAGATAATAAAAATGAACATAGGTTGTAATTAAGGTAAATTTGATATAATTAAATGAAATGTGATAATTTATTTATATAGAAAGAACATGCATTATAGTGAGTTCCAACATATCTACAGTAAAAAGCTCTGAGATATCCTTCATAAAAATTATTAAAGGCACAAATATTATTATTTTTAAAAAATATAAAGAGTTTATAAATCACATAAATCACTTATTAAAATATTATTAGCTATATATTTTGACTCTAATATATGATATTTCCACTTTTTATTCATCTGGGTCCTTTTTCAAATTTTCATGTCTGGATAAGAGTGATGGAGGGGAAATCTCTAATGTTCTGGAACACTTGGATCTCAATTTTTTAAGCTTTTCAGCCATAATTTGTTTTTTTATTAAATAATATCCTCTAAAATTTAATATGTGATGGTATACATACTTTTCTTATATATACTCATGATTTCACATAAATTTATATTAATTAAGTGAAAAACATGTGAATGTACATTTTTACTGATTATCCAAAAAATTAATTCAAGTAGTTCACATTTCCCATACTAAAAATGATTCATCTTATCCTCTTTAGAAAATATTTCACCATGTATCATAATCTAAAAAATAATATATTTGAAATGGATTATCATTTTTTTCCTACACCAAAAATGAAATTTGAAGTTAGTGTTAATTTAAAATCTCTCTATAACCTTGCATAAAATGATAACCATCTCCTCCTAAATTGTTTATGGTTATAAAAATAATTTTTCATCCAACATTTTGGAGAGTAAAACTATCCTATATTATAAAAAAATTTCATGAAAAGTTAATAAAAAATAGAAATCATCTCATATAGATTAAATATATTTCTCTTTCCAATAATTATCATATAATAAATCAAACACCATGTTTTTTCTTGAGAATAAATTGAAAAAAATATGATAAATCGTAACTATTTTGGACATTAAGGATTAAAATTAGTATCAAACATGATATAGTTTCCTTGGAATTTTCTATGAGAAATTTATAATTTAGGTGAACTTGTGCTACCACATTTACAAACCCTAGAAGCCTCCTCATTCCTTGTAGAATCAAGGGATATTATTTAGAAAGATGAAGAGGATCCTTATTAGACGTTTGTGGAGGATGATCCCTAAAAGTTTGAGTTGACATAAGAATTTTATCAAATATTTTTCAAGAAATCCAATTAACAAAAAAATAATGAAAAGATTATACAAATCAGCCTATTAAATAAAGAAATTAATAATAATTGTAATATAATTTAAAGATAACTAAACTATAAAAAAACTATTTTTATTACTTTTTTTGCAGTTAAAAAATTAAACAATAAAATAATGAGAACAGTTATTAGACATTATATTATATAGATAGAATAATGAAAAAAATAATTAATATATAAAATGTTAAAAATACAATAAAAAGTTATTATTTATATGTAATTTATTTTTGAGTTCAAAAAAATTAACACATTTTCTAAAATATCTGTGTTAAATAAATAATACAATTACAGTGATTATATATCAAATTTTATAATATTTTAACACTAAAATGGGATTTAATACAAAATACAATTTTATACTAATCCAACTATTACTAGTAAAATTCAAGAACAATTTCTAAATGACACAAAGAAAACAATACTAAACTAAACATTCATTTTATAATATGTTTTATATTTAACTAAATTTAATAATTGCTGATAATATTTACAAGGCATGAATTGATAGATATATAAGAAATAAAATCATGAGTAATATTTAAAATGGTGAAAATATCATAAAAATACAATAATTAAAAGGGTAAATAAAAAATAAATATATAGAATAATATTATACAGATAAAGTGGTTACATATAAGATTGATTAAAAATTATAAAATAATATAGAAAACTAAACTAAACTACAAACAATTTAATCACATTCATTGTAATTAATTAAAAAGTTAAAAAATGAAAACAAAAATTATCTGACCAAAAATTATATAGAAATAAGAATTAAAATCTTATGTAATTCTTAAAATGATTAAAAGTATCATAATAAATCATATTTATATGTAATTCATTTTCAAATTTTAGATAGACAATTTAATAAAAAAAAATTATTATGATAAATTAAAACTATCTTTAGAAATTATATATAATGATTCCTATTTTTATTATATTACTACAAAATCATATCTAATATAAATAATATAATAATAATACATTTGATAATTGAAATGTTTAATGTGGTAAGAAAATTAGCTTTATACATCATGAGTATGTAATAAAAGTTATAACTTGATTAAATCATTCATTATAACCTTCTTAAAAACTATTAAACTCTCTTTATTATATTTATTTAAAAGATTATATAGACCAATGATTGGGGTTAGCTAAAAACCTATTAAGGTTTAGAATACTATAGAATGAATAAGAGGCATGAATCAATAATATATGGGTGATCATAATATTCATCAGTATACATAAGCATAGGATCAATATTAAAATAATGAGGGAATGATATAAATAAGGAATAGAATATAGAATAGGTATATTATTGAAACAACATCACATAGTGTTCATATTCCACACATAGTTGTAAAAACAATCTAGTATGATTTTCATGAATAACATAAATGAATAAATCATTACATTAAAATTATAATGAATATAGACTTATGTTCATGAATAATACCAATAATAACATGATATATATAACATTACTTGATAAATTTTAAGGCTATATAATTTCATAACCTCCATTCACATAACAAAATTGTCATAATCTTACATGCCATGTGAATTGATAAAGTATAAAAATCGTAGTCATACAGTAAACCCGTGTAAACGAATGGGCATCCATGAAATATAATAAAGAATAATTCCATTGATAACCAGTGATATTACAAAATGATAAATTTAGATCATATTTTCATAAAAATAATCTTTATTCTTTAATAGAGACGAAATGGTTCAAGGGGAGTCAGTGTGATGTTTTAAAAAATATCCTTTTAATAAAAACATTGTAATTGGTATAGAAATAATTTTGTCAAGGAAAAAAATATATATACCTAGAATGAAAAAGTATTGAATAGTATATGAAAAATTTGATAATATTAGAGAATAATACATAATAAAAGTAATGATAAAGAGGAGATAGCCCAAAAGGAAAAAGTTGGGTTTTAGATTCCCATTAATAATGATCATGTTTAGTTTTTTCACCTTTTTTATTTGAGTGTAATAAAATTAAATTTATTAAAAGTAGTCAACAATTATGTATTTTTTTACTCACGGTAAATTATACTCAATGTATTATATTTGTAAATTTTCTTTTTAAAGGTCTACGGTTTTGATATTATGTATCTCATCTTGTTTAGATTTTCTCAACTTGATTATTTAAATTTATCCACTAATATATTTAAATAGAGAATCATAAATATATATATATATAATATAAAAAAATATTATAACTATCCATAATGTTGGTGATAGGTATAGAGTTTGAAATATCTTTGGGGGTGGTTAACCAACTATAAATGAGGTATTTCAAAAAAAATAGTTTGATATATAGGATATATGATTATATTATAAAATAAAATTCTAAAGGATATCATAATTGTATAAATTATTTTCATGTACAATTATTTTTTATGAAGGTTTGGATTAGAGAATAATATAAGGATAGTACAGTATAAATGGAAATTTAAATAAAAATATGAAAAGGAATTACCCCTTTTCTGAAGTTATACCTTTTCTATATCCCTTAAAATGTTGAATTATTAGAGTTATATGAAACTATCATATTCCTAATGATTATATAGGTTATAAGGGAGGAAATTTAGGAATAAATTTGTATTTTTAAATTGGAAGTGATGTGTTTTTCAATGAGATGGTGAAGATTTATATATACTTGAGTATAGGGGTGTTTTAGGAAAAAATATTGAAAAAAATATCATTTTAATGGTAAATACTATTATATTTTTATTTTTTACAATATTAATTAAATTTTATTTAAAATATATTTTTATGAATTTTCATCCCTTTACAAACTTATTTTATTAGTTTATTAAAAGGAATGTGGGGAAATGGAATGTTTTTATCAGAATACATTAGATTTTTGAAACTAGATAATACTTATAATGTTTCTAAATTGAATATTATTTGTTATTTAACTAATCAAATATTTTTTGGGTTGAAAAAGATATAATTTATTTGAGAATTATTAAATATTGAATAATTTAATTTTAAATTTACTATTTTTGTAAAAAAATTATAATTTGACTAAAAATGAATTCATTCATAAAATTACTGAAAATCGCCAATATAAAATTTAAATGTTATGATTATAAAAACTGAATTAATTTTATTAAAATAATTTTATAACAAGATAAATATGAATTATTAATATATATAAATTAAGTTTGTTAGGAAACATAAAAAAATTAATATTTATTAAAATTGTTAATATATGTTATTTTAGGTTTTAATATTGAAATATATTTTATTTAATTAAAATATTTAAATATTCATAAATTAATTTTGATAAATATTATTTATATGAAGTTTTACTATTTTTTATATTAGTTAACAATTCCAACAATCAATTTACTTTCCATAATGGTTGGGTTACTATTTCTAATAGTCATGTTTATATTCAAACAATCTAATGACTATTCCAAAGGAAAAAATTACTACCAATAAATTCCCTTTAATTATATTATTCATTATTCACCCCAATTAAACTCATGTCAGAAACCAGGCTAGGTCACCATCTGACGTGGTGCATGACCCGGTCTGCGACATGGCCCGAAGGGCGTTCCCGGTCCCCACGGGTTGGCACAAGTGCACAGGTATCAAAATTAACGCATGGAACAATTTACCCAAAATAGTATACACAAAACAACAGACATGATAAATAAACTCAAACTGAAAAGTAATAACCAAAAAATACCATAAACTAAATACATGTTTAAGTCTACAATTCAACTAAAACCTCAATGTGAATAGTAACAAAGATAGAAAACTAAAAACTCCAATACCAACCTCTATGTGAAGACCATTTGCAACTAGTACCACCATCACTAAGAACGATGCATCAACCTATGAAATAAAAAATAAAAATGCCTACAAACACCAAATGGTGTTTTTTGGGTGTGAGCTAAGAGCCCAGTTGGATTCCACATGGAGAATATTCCACGCATAACCATTTAAATAACAAATACATTATCTAGTAAAATAGATAAATGGGAAATAAATGCTTAAATAGTATTTAATGAAAACATTTTTTAATGAGAGGTGATTTAAATGTAAATGAATTTAAATACAACAACCAAAATTAAAGAGAATAACTAAATAGTTCCACACTTTTAATGAAAACAGTATTTAAGAAAACTGTTTAAAATAAAATAGATTAAAATAAAACACACACACACACACACTTACTTTTTAAAATAACCAAAGGGTTGCACAGATGAACGTAAAGTAACCAAGGGGCACCAAATATGGGAGAGGCCTCATGGGTTTTGGCTAGCTTGGGTCCGTAATCTTCGTGTCTCAGTGAAGCATGACTTAGAAACCACAACCCTCAGAAAACT
This sequence comes from Viscum album, assembly GCA_963277665.1. NCBI lineage: Eukaryota > Viridiplantae > Streptophyta > Magnoliopsida > Santalales > Viscaceae > Viscum > Viscum album. The sequence continues at coordinate 1,387,267,691 of OY728162.1, read as the reverse complement.
TGTCTTAGAAGGCCACAACCCTAAGAAAATGTGGCTTAGAATTCCATGACCCTAAGAAATTGTGTATTAGGAGACCAAGACCCTCAGAAAAGCATATTTTTAGTTAGTGTTTCAATCGTCAATCCTGGGAGTGAAACTGGGCCAATTCACCTCCGGAACACTATCCCAGAAGTCTAGTCCACCCTTATAGCTACCCAAGCTTCCCGCTTTGAGCTTAAACAAGTTTCATGTTCATGTCACACATCGCACTTATGCATAAAATTCATAGACGGTACTCACACACATTGAATCTCCATTTGCACACTAAAACCCTCTTTTAAAACAATATTCACACTAGAAGTGTTTTCAAAACTCAATATGTTTAGGTTACGTACTTAGTTAAACCATATTCACAATTAAAAAAAACTCTTATCATTAAACAAACCATAACTTACACACAGAAATACCACTTTGAAATAAGACACACACTATACCATTTTTTTAACATGTTTCACACCATTTTCATAATTTTATACACTATATAAAAAAATTATAAAGCAGTAGTAAAAGAGTGTTACATGACTTTTCACACACTAATGTAACCATTTATAAATTCAAACACATTCCAACATCCCACACACTAAAATAAAATATTAAAGGGTTACCTTCACCACACAAATAATTTGTTGGAAAACCTTACATCATATGTAAAACACCTTTTCAAAAATCACCTAGTTTAATAAGACAAAAAAATAAGAGCTTACAAAACAATTTTAAAGAAATCACTTGGTGTTACCAACTAAACCCACACAAAACCCACTTTGACAACCATACGCATGCGAATCCAGGTCAAAGATATAATTTAAACCCCTTTCATAGACTAAAATCTACTCACGCAATTTAAAAATCACCAACAACTAGCTAAAATTTAGTTTTAAGAAGAAACAATACACATAAACTAGACATGCTAATAAGCAGTTCAATGCATATCTAACATCAAATAATACCAACTTCACACTACACAAATTAGCTAAAAGATGTTTTAAACAAATTAAATTTTCAAATTAATCTATCGAATAAAGATTAGACATGGAAACACCTACCTTGAGTGTAGTATACTTCACAAATATAGTGAGTAAGGACCGTTGCACACCTATCGCACCTCAAACAAACCCAAATTTACCCTAAACAATAATTCAAATAAAATAAAAATTAAATAATGAACCCTGGTGAACCTTATACCCACCTGAAGAAATAAAATTCAAAAGAAAAATAATGAACTTAACTGAAAAGGGAGGGTCGTGTGCCGGAGGGAAGGTCGTCCAATAGGGGTGTCGTTCCGAATAGAAGGGGGTTGTGTAGGTTGTCGGACGAGAGGGGTAGGGGTGGTCGTGATAGCGGTCACCAGACGGAGTAGTAGCAGGGGTGTAGATGGCTTGGAAGAGTCGCGGGAAAGGAGGTCTCACTGTCTGGACATGAGGGTGGTGCCTACAGACCGTCAGACAGAGCGGGACCAGCTGGCTAGGGAGAGCAGGGGCAGCATAGTAGGTGTCCGAGGGGAGCACGGTAGTGCGATGACACAATGGGGTTTAGTTGGGAGTGTGTCGTGGAGCAAGGGAGAAAGGGTTCCATGGGGGATGTAGTCTAAGTAGGGAGGTAGGGTGCGGCGGACAAGGGTTCCAGGGGTGGCAGAGCAAAGTGGAGGTTGGCCGAGAGGAAGGCAAGGACGTGACATGATTGAGGTGAATTCAGCGGTGCGGAAATGCTGGCTAGGAGCTGTAGCGCGATGGGATGGCTAGGCTGGAGGAGGGAGGGGGAGTCTGTCTCGATTTTATAAAGGGGAAAGTTGGACGATGGGGAAGGGGGTAAGGGGAGGAGGCACAAACCCTAAAGGGGATGAAAAAACAATAAATAAAAACAAACAAACAAAATAAAAGAAAGGAAAAAGATCATAAATAATATAATAATAAAATAAATAATAAACTTAATAATAATAATAGATAAAATAACTTAATAATCATCAATAATATTAATAATAATAATTAGACTCAATAATAATTAATAATATCCCCAAATAGTATTATTATTCTTCCCATTAAAAAAATTATTTAGTTAATTACATTTCTCATATTTTATTTTTATTTCGACATTATTATTCACTTAATTTTATTTGGTTATTACTATTTCAGTTAATTTAATTAGTTGACCATCTAGTGGTGCATGAGGTGAATTGGGTGAGGTCGTGCAACGACCCATGCGAGGTTGTGCGACTTTGACAATGGTGTTTTAGACGCTGGCAAGGCCAATACGAGAATTTTTAAATAAGAATTAAAAAAATTAATTCAGGCTTCAACCCGAACTACCTGACACCAAGAAAAAAATAATAAAATAAATTATCTTTAAAATGGAAGGTGTGAAAATTCTCCCCACCATGAAGCTTTCTATCCCCGGAAATCGACCTCCAAGGCTGAGACCCAAAGTAGAAAATGTCACCCCCTTAAGGTTCAAAGCGGATCCCTATGAAAACAAGCAGAAAGCAGCAAACACATCGTGCTTAGATAAGGTGACTAAAATGAAAACCTCAAGAAACCCGTAAAACTATTTTCCCTATAAGTGTCATCCACTCCCAAAGAGTTAGAACACCTCCAATTGATTGATCAAAGATAGGAACTCTTTCACTCGTGACAGTGAACTTCACAAACTGAAACACCTCAAGTACCATATAATGAAAACCCCACCATTTTTCTGGAATGAACAAACAAGATCACACCACATCCTAAGAACATTCTTATCACCTAATACCAATTCACCTCTAATAATAGGACCAAAATGTCATCATGGGGAATCTAGATGGGGCTCCCCGCCATTAAGAACCTACCAACGCCCAACGCGAGACTTAAAAACCGACACGGGGAGGCCCGAGCAGACCCCCCACCAGCATGAAGATGACCAACATTGATTCATTCTAGAGACATTTGATCAAGACCTACCATGGGTCTCCCCACCATTAAAGCTAACAGAAGATACAAGGCCTTGAAAATTTTTTGACGGTGACCAACAACCCCACCACAAGGGGCGGGGAGGGTCGGGCCCAACAACTAGGTGTCAAAACCACAACAAAAAATAGCCCAACATCTCCACATCCCTAGATGAGCATTATTCAAATTTTAGATTGATTTACCCAACAGACTCCCACACGGACCACCAAAAGCAATTACACTCGGTGGGACGCCACCACCGGGTCTTGATTGTAACAAGACAGCCACACCTCCATATAGTCATGGGATCCTTATGAACTCAGATGGTTCCCCCTGAATAAAATAACCATAGAAAACAAATTAAACTACCTTTAATTTCAGCACCGATGATAGAAATAAATTCAGGGTCTCAAACACTCTCAGGGTTCCTTACCACGCGCCAGCTAACCTCAGAGGCCTATGGCTGGAGCCCAGATGTTTGAAGAATCTCTTAACTCATAGCCAGGTATTGAAGACTCCCAAATGGAGCTTCTCCCTTTGGTGTTCCATGAAACCACACTACCATCGAGACAACGCCAACAACCACCACATACCCTGAAATTCAAATAATCCCACGCAACAACATCCACCAAAACAAGGGATTATATTATGCAAAATCATCACCTCTTCACCTCAACTAGGAAACATAATATGGAAAGACACACGATGAACACTCCCCTCCGAACAGAAAAATTAGAACTCCCTAAGAGGAGGACACACTCCTATGAAAACATAGATTCTCAGAGGGTTATATGAAATCTACCTTTGCTCTTCAAGAGAACTCACACTGCAAGACGTCACCAAACATGATTCTTACGTCCAATGAGGTCACTACAAGTCTTTCAAGCCATAGGTCAGTGCTGATAATTCCAAACCACCTTCACCCTTCCCTGTTGGAATTTATTTCACTGTTTCTAGGGGACCTTCAGACACAATGGTGTCTAACTTCATACCCGATGACTCGGACCACTCAAAGAGACCAAAACTCCCTTCAACTCCCATCACATAGGTCATCCCATGGTTAGAGGATCTACTTAGTTTTAAAAATGTGAGGTGGGTTCAATTATAGAATTGAAGAAGATATTCTTCTGATCAACTAGAGGGTCGGCCAACGGTGACTTGCTCATGGTCTCACTTCAATCGTGTGTTAACTCATTATGGGGGGCATGCATTAGTCTAGAAAGAAAACTATGGACTCAACATAACTGGTCCAATGGTCAAGAAATACCACAAGCGAACACTATACGTGTAGGGGGAACCACTGCAAGGGATTCCCCACACACTTTTCAAAAGAATTCACTAACTACACCTTTTCACACCAACTTAAAAATAAGAATTCAAAATCCAGACACAAATCAGTCAAAAAGGATTCTCGACTCAAAACTCCACATATCCAACATTTTCCAAAGCACAAGGACACACCTTAAAATCATCGGTTATTAAAAAACAAAATTTTCTTTTTAAAAAACTTATTGGAAATGAACGTAGTTTGTGGGTTGCACAAACACCAATAGTGTCTCGTGGACCCCACTAAGGCATGTTATCGTGTCACTCCAGGCAATCCACCACATGCCCACCCAGTAACTCATCCGATCATGCCATTAACCATTTGTCTTTCTATAGAAATTCATGCATGTGGTTTCCCATGTGAACACCATGAATCAAAACTAGACCTTTTCATTTTTCAAAACCAAACCTTCAACCCGCAATTTTTAAACGGTAAAAATAATTTTTTAAAAGTGCTTCATTTCAAAACATTTTCCAAGACCAAATCATTTTTACATAAAACCCAAATTTCTATAAATTTAAAACAAAGAGACGTAGAATGATGCTAGATGAGACCAGTGTTAGCGAGTGACTGGAACATAGGGTTGGTAGCCATACACCAATCACGCCACCGCCATAGAGGGTATTCTGAGACAGCGTCCCTGGCTCCACATGGCTTTCCAGAACCTGTGAGCTCACTAAGACCACTGATTGTACTCCTTTTTCATTTCCACTAAGCAATATTAACCACACTGACCAAAGATTTAGACAGACCACAACTTACTTTGGTAACTCGCATCCCGCCATGAAGTGTGCTGGCCAGACACCTTACTCGTAGCCAGGACGTCGAGTCCCAACAACATTAACTCCATCCTACCATGACTTTATCACAAAATAACATGTCCCAACAGAGAAAACCTTCTCTGATACCAATTTTTCACGAACCAATCTGGGTCGCCCTCTAACTCGATTCCTGACCCTGTCTACAACATGGCACGAAGGGTGTCCCCAATCCCCACGGGCTGGCACAAGTGCCTGGGTATCAAAACTAACACATGGGAACGATTTACATGAAATTGTATACACAAAACAACTGATAAGATAAATAAACTAAAACTAAAAACAGACAACCAAACAAGACCATAAACAAAAAAAATGTTTTAAGTCTATAATTCATATAAAAACCTAAGGTTAACAATAACAAAGATAGAGACTAAAAACTCCAATACCAACCTCCAAGAGAAGACCATCCTCAACTTCAACCACCATCACTAAGAACGATGCCTCAACTTGGGAACATACAAAGAAAAATGCCTACATACACCCAATTGTGTATATAGGGTGTGAGCCAAGAGCCCAGTAGGATGCCACCGGGAGAAGATTCCTCACATAACCATTTAAATGACAAATATATTTTCCAGTAAAATAGATAAAAGGGAAATATATTCTTAAACAGTATTTAATGAAAACAATTTTTAATGACAAGTGCTTTAAATGAAAACGAATTTAAAGATAAAATCCTAAATTAATGAGAAGAATTAAATACTTGAACACTTTTAAAAAAACAAGATTTAAGAAAACTATTTCAAATAAAACAGATTAAATTAAAACACACACACATACAATTACTTTTTAAAATAACCATAGTGTCGCACCAATAATTGTAAAGTAACCAAGGAGAACCAAATATGGTAGAGGCCTCATGGGTGTTATCTAGATTGGGTCCCTAGATCTCAGTGTCTCAGTGAAGCATGGCATAGAAACCACGACCCACAGAAAACGTGGCTTAGAAGGTCACAAACCTGAGAAAACGTGGCTTAGAAGGCCACAACCCTCAGAAAACGTGGCTTAGAAGTCCATGACCCTCAGAAAAGCATATGTTTTGTTAGTGTTGCAATCGTGAAACCTTCCAGTGAAACTAGGTCGAGTCACATCCGGAACACTAGCCAACTAGTATAGTCCACCCTCATAGGTACCGGGGCTACCTTCTTTGTGCACAAACAAGTTTCAAGTTCAGAACACATGTCACACTTATGCATAAATTCCAAAAGGGTACTCACACACATGAAATCACCATTTTCACACTCATTCCCTCTTTTAAAACCATATGCACAACAGAGGTGTTTTCAAAACTCAATTTTCATGGGTTATATACTCATTTAAACCATCTACACAATTTAAAAAAAACTCTTATCATTAAATAAACCATCACTTACACACATAAACACCATTTGGATATAAGACACACACTAAAACATTTTTCCAACACATATCTCACCATTGACATAATTTAAAACATCATTTAAAAAAATTATAAAGTCGTTTTAAAAGAGTGTTACATGACTTTTCACACACTAAAGTAACCATTTATAAATTCAAACACATTCCAACATCCCACACACTCAAAAAAAATTAAAGTGTGACTTTCACTGCACAAATAATTTTTTGGAAAACCTTATATCATATGTAAAACACCTTTGCACAAATCACATAGTTTAATAAGCCAAAAAATAAAATATTACAAAACAATTTAAAAGAAATCACTTGGTGTTACCAACTAAACCCACACAAAACCCTCTTTGACAACCAGACGCACACGACATCATGTCAATGATATAATTCGTAGCACTTTCACAGACTAAAATCTACTCATGCAATAAAAATATCAACACAATTTACTAAAAATGAGTTTTTAGAAGAAAAAACACACATAAACTTGAAATGATAATAAAAAGATCAATGCATATCAAACATCAAATAAGACCAACTTCGCACTATGAAAATTAGCTAAAAGATGAGCTAGACAAATTAAAATTGCAAATTAATTTATAAAATATTTATTAGACATGGAACCACCTACCTTGGGTGTAGAAGACATCACAAATATGGATCGCAAGGACCGTTACACCACAACCGCAACTCAAACAAACCCAAATTGAACCTAAACAATAATTGAAATCAAATATAGATTAAAAAATGACCCCTGACAAACCTTATAGACACCAAAAGGAATAAAACTCAAAAGAAAAATAATGAACGTAAACTAAAAGTGGGGTCGCATGTTGGAGGGAAGGTCGGCCAATAAGGGTGTCGTGCCGGATAGAAGGGGTTGTGCGGGTGCCCGGATGGGAGGGGCAGGGGCTGTCGATATGGCGGTCGCCGGATGGAGTAGGATCAGGGGTGGCGCCAGCTTGGAGGAGTCTCTGGAAAGGAGGTCTTGCTAGCCAAATGGGGGGGTGGCACGCGCGGACCGTCGAACCAAGCTGGAGAAGCTTAATAGGGAGAGCAGGGGGTGGTGCAGCAGATGTCTGAGGGGAGCAGGGTGGTGTGATGGTGCAATGGGGTTCGGTCGGGAGTGTGTCTCAGCGCAAGGGAGCTAGGGTTCCAGGGGGATGAAGTCCGAGCGGGGAGGCAGGGTGCGGCGAACTAGGGTTCCTGGGGGCGTGGCGCAAAGTTGAGGTTCGTCGGGAGGAAGGTAATGGCGTGACGGTCTTGAGGTGAGATCTTCGGTGCGGCAATGGTGGCCAGGAGCTGTGGGCTGGAGAAGGGAGGGTGAGTCCGTCACGATTTTCTAAAGACGAAAGATGGGTGATGGGGAAGGGGGTAAGGAGAGGAGGCGCAAACCCTAAAGGGGATGAAAAAAACAATAACTGAAAAACAAATAAACAAAATAAAAGAATGGAAAAAGATAATAAAGAAAATAGTAATAATATAAATAATAAACAAATAATAATAATAATAGATAAAATAACTTAATCATCATCACTTGTATTAATAATAATAATAAGACTCAATAATAATTAATAATATCCCGAAATATTATTATTATTCTTTCCATTAAAACAATCCATTAAGTTAATTACATTTCCCTTATTTTATTTTATTTTCGACTATATTATTCACTTAATTTTATTTCGTTTTTACTATTTCAGATTATTTAATTAGTTGACCATCGATCAGTGCGTGTGGTAAACCGGGCAAGGTCGTGCGGCTACCCAAGCGAGGTAGCGCAGCTTCATCCATGGTTTGTTGGACACTGTCAAGGCGAATACGGGAATTTTTAAATAATAATTCAAAACAAATTAAGTCAGGCTTCAACCCGAACTATCTAACTCCAAGAAAAATTAATAAAATAAATAAACATTAAAATGGAGGGTTTGACAACTCATGTTCCTACATTTCCCATTTTTTAAATTTAGAATGGATTACTAATGTTTTATATGTTTTTTACAATTTTTTAACAATTCTGATAATTATAGTAAATAAATGTGATCCATATTTTACATTTCTATTTGTTTTATTTAATTGTGTTTATCATCCTATTGTATTATTTTCCATTTTTATAGAATTATAGAATTTAAAATTTTATTTATTAAAATTAATTATATAATTAAATATGGGTTGAATGTGATTATATTATATTATATACTTAATTATGAAAAACATTATCCACTCATCAGGTAAAATAATATATATATATATATATTTATAATATCACATTATTCCCCCCTTTAGAAATTTCTTCATTGTAATTTAATCTCATAGTCTTTGTTGATCAAAGATGAGGGTGGTTCAATATCATTGCCTCATCAAGTTCTCATGCTGCTTAAAAAAAATCTGATTTTTTCAAAGAATATTAACGAGGTGAATTGAATTATTACATAGATTTTTTCTTTATGATCCAAAAATATCCACTAGATACTCTTAAAAAGAGTGTTCATGCTTTAGTTGAACAACCTCTAGATTTGGAACATGTGAGAGTTCGGTTTTTTACTTTATATGGTGAGATATTTGGAATACACCTTGGACACTATCCAAGTTAGGTACAAGTTCTAGTTGATATACTACCATTCATATGTGATCAAAAATATCAAATGGGACAATGTCATTGGGATAAGAATTCATTTATATAAAAAATGCATTACCCTCTTTTGATGTGATTACTGAAGGATAAAATTTACCTCTAAAATCAAACTCAAAGTACCTTAGATTATTATAAGAATAATTCTTTTTCTAACATTGAAAAAATTTAATTTTTTTCCAAATGTCCTGAACATTTTTTTCATTTATCGTACATGATCAGTTCCAAGAAGATGTTTTCCCCAAAATCACCCCAACACGTATGAGTTCTACATTTCCTTCAATATGGAGCTTCATATGGGGTTATTTTAACACTCAATTAGAATTTTTTTATGAGGAATTAATTAGTTGTAGATATTGATCTCTTCCTACTTTAAATTCCATTTGGAAAGTTCTCATCATGTTCTCAAGTGTCTGAATAGTACTTTTATATTATAATTAAGATATTTAAATTTATTTTCATGTCCCTTTTTGAAAACTTATTGTGTTTGTAAATTTTTCATTACAAAAGAATCTTTTATTAATATTTGTTTTCAATATATTTTAACATAACAATTTTTAAGAATTTATATATTTTTAATTTTTATTGTATTAATGATTATTTTTAATGTATATGTTCTCATGGTATTTTCACATTTAATTTTCGAGAAACTTTATATATTTTAAATGATATTTTATTTGTGATCTCTTTATATTAATATTTCCAAATTTCTTCTCCCTCCAATAAACAAATGTTTTGAATGTAATTTTTACTTAAATTTATTAAAATGTTTTCTGAAAACTATCTTATTTTCTCATATTTTTACCATCCAATATTTATCATTCATGAAATGATGTTTTTATCAACAAATATATATGTTATTTGGATATAATTCATTTTTAAATGTGAGAGTTTTTAATTAATCAGATTTATTAATATCGTGATATTTGATGTCATTGATATTTTTTAAGATACCAATTATTTTTTCATAGGTTCTTTATGTGATGAAGAAATATTTATAAACATGTAGCGCAAAAATGTATGGATTATAAGATGGGTGGGTTATATATCACCCTATATTGAATTGGTTAAAAGAAAATATATATCTAGATAGAAATGTTAAGTGGACGGGTTGGATTATTGAAAAGATTATAATGGGTGACTGTGTGGTAGTTTTTCTCTACTCACAATTTTACAAGTGAATAGGTTTGGTGGTATTTATGTTCACAATGATATGAAATCATATGTTTATGATTTTTCTATATTATTTATTAAGTTACATGTATCATGTTTATTAGTTATGGTAGTAGAATCATGTTCCTGTAATATTATTATTCATGTATTATGCTAAGCTATGTCATATTCCTTGATTTATGATCTATGATTTTTTTGGTATTTACCTTCTCATGTATATTGATGAAACAATATTATAATATTATTATCACTTATTAAATCTAATTCTTATCACTAATGTTTACCCCTATTAAACGTATGAGCTTACGCTTTAATTTATTTTCTATTTACCTATGTTTGGAAGAAATATAATATATATGATGTGTCCAGAAAGGTATCTCATGAGAAGAGTTTTTGTGATATATTTACTAATTTTTAATGAACTACCAATAATGCCAAACCAACTCAAATAAAATATCTCAAAGCAATTTCTAGGTCACTCCCTTAACATCATAACCTCCAACTTCTTTAGATCAATTAAGATCACAAACCATGAGAATAAATTCCGATGGAAGTCCACCTCTTGAACCCAGAAGTGACTCTTCAAAAACTTTGAATGATCAGACCTTCTTGAGTCATATTCAATGAAATTAGATAATGTCACTCGAGTTGTAATATCTATCAAATTAGACTTCTCCTGTTGGAATTTTCCCTTAAGATTAATGTATTCAAACTCATATTTGGATTGATTAAGAGCGAATCCCCATGAAGCAACCTATTTTCCAAGATCCATCAAATGGGCTTCATATGGGGAAACTCTACTAGATGAGGCCATCGGTTCCTTTTTCTGAGTAAATTAGATTTTTTAAAGCCATATGTTTATACTAATCAAGTGATCACTGTTTAACAGCTATATTAGCAATGATCACAATTCATAATGGTATTTTAAAAATTGAAAATCATAAAACCAAAGAAGTGAATATGTTGTATAACCATTTCAAATAAGAATACATTTAATTAGATCAATAGGAATGTTTCATTGATAGATGTTTGGGTCGTTATATACATGACCACTTCTCTATCCCATGTTTTCTCCAGAACAAGACCATGTTTCCACAAAATAAAATCAATCAGCACAACCTTTCTATGAAACACATTCTCACTGTGATCCAGAACAAAAATCTAATTCTCTTCATTAGATACATCATAATCCAACTCACAATCATCATCATCGATCACATATGAATGGTCAGGCTGATTCCATAAAAGATTTGACATAAGAAAAATGTCATGCATTGCACTATAGCTCTGTGGAAGAGAAAATTGGTATGTCACCAGTCTGATTCTCTCCACAATCACTAGATTTCTAACAAACCTGGGTGCCAATATTCCATACCTCTAAATACTATGGTGACCCAGTCTAGGAGACACCTGAAGGAACACACAAACTCAAGAGGTCATCGATTTCTGTCATTTTACAACATTAATGTACTCTGAGATTTATCCATACAATTCTGAATCAACTGAACCTGCTCTGATGTCTCTTACACTAGACTAAGTCCCAAAATCTTTGACTTACCTGCCTCAATGAAGCATAGAGGTAATCTATATAGCCTACCAAATTGAAACTCATATGGATCATCCCAATAGTTTAAAGATAATGTTTTTTGTAACCAAACTCACTGAGTGATATGTTATTCTCTTATGACCTACCAATTTCCAAGGAAACTAGTTGTAGAATATCCTCCAATAACATTATATTATTCTCTAGCTACACATCTATTTTATGTGGAATTTAGTGCTCACCAATAAATATATACCAAGAACCTTCTGCAATTCTTTCTCGTAATGTGAAGTAAAACCTTGGTATTGGTCTGAAATTATGCTACATATCACCCCATGTAGATGGAATATCTATTGAATGTACATTTATCCCAACTAATCCTTAGAGAAAGTATCCAATATAATAAATAAATGTTCTAGTTTCATCAAAAGATCAACTATCACCCAAATAGAGTAATTCTTATGTGGTATCATGAGGAGACCCACCAAAAGATCGATGGTAATGTTATCCCACTTCAATTATGTAATGGGAAATTTTTGTCGAAATCCATCAGGTAATTGATTCTTAGCCTTCACATGTTGATAGGTGTAGCATCATGTCATGAACCCTATAATATCATTTTTCTTTAATGATCAATCATATTTTTGATGAAGGTCATGGTACATTATAGTCAAACCTGGTTGCACCACCCACTTTGATGCCTGAAATTCACCCATCCCCTCCCCCTGCATGCATGTAGGTACAACAAAAAGGCCCCAATTATATATGATATAATCCTCATCTATGTTCCTATATAAATTTTACTCCCCACCATCAAGGATTTCCTTCAACTATAGTCATTTTGGATCCTCCTACTGTCTCTCTCAAATCTTGCTCGAAAGTGTGGACTCCACTAAGATAGATGGCCCTTCTTTCCCTAGACAGATCATCACCATAACTGGGAACTGAACTTCCACAACTCACATTACTAACTTCCTTGAGGTTATGTTCTCTAATGAGGTCATGTTTCACTATCTATGAAATAGTAGTCAACCAGAAGATGTTCAACTATGATCTGAGGGCCTACATAATCCCATGCTCAAAGCTTCTCATAGTCATCAACTCATCACTAACCAAAGTTTGAGAAAAATTCTAAAGATCGTTGAATCATGATAAATTCAATAACATAGGCATATATACCTACTAAATATGAATAAACTATATATTATTTTATGATATCATTTTATTTTGAAATAATTGATCATAAGACAACACATGAAAGCCTTCCCAAACCATACCCCATGATAATCTTCCAGAGAATTGACATCCTAGCAATTATTAGTGGAGTCGTGTACCTTGTAGGTTCTAATAATGAACCTCGGATCTGAAGTCATCTCAATATGTTTGGAGATATACATCATGGGATCCATCCATTACTATGCTGCATGGGGTCTTCCATCCACCAAGAAGGTGGGAGGATTTAACTGTTGAAATACTTAGGGGGAAATATTAGGCCATGCCCGTCACATACCAAGTCCAATGCATTCCTCATATGAAATGGGTGAAACATGACATAAACATTCGTATTAAAACATGAATATGAGATATTACAAAAAACGGATTTATTTAGAATAACAAGATTTCTTTTTCTCCTGTTCTATATCAAGATCTATAAAAAATCTTGAATAACTATTTGGATGAAGGAGAATCTCAAAATGGCTAATGTTAAAGAAGGCATGTCGATGATTTGTGCTCCTTATATTGATGGTGATAATTATGGATTCTCAGTGGACCACATATTCAATTGAATAATCTTGGGATAAGTGTTCTTTTAAAAGCAATCAAGCCTTTAAATATTACTAAGAATATTTGAAAAAATGTGAAGAAGATCACAAAAAAGAATATGATCTCAATTCAAAATCAAGGATTGATATCATCTTTTGTTTAGGAACCGATGAGTATAATCATTGTTTTAGTGTTATAGAGTGTATGGGGTGTGTAATACTATTCTTTTTCCTATTAAGGAAGAAACAATATCATAAAATTAAGGTATACTACTAGAAACATAAATTTTGATTCTTTTAAAATACCTGAAGATAAAACTATCAATCAAATGAATGGGATATTGACTGAAATTAACAAAAATATTGCTGATTTGGGAGATAAAATTTCAAAATCAGGTCAAGTATTAAAAGTAATCTGATATTATTGTAACATCATAAGTTATAACAAAGAAACAATATGTTCGATAATGTACAAGATACATCACATCGAGCATAAATGAACAATTAAATATTATTATTTAAATGTTACCACTATAACATAGCCGTTGGAATGGTGGGAATGAACATTTTTAATTGAATTATGAAAATAAGGTTTAAACATGTTTATATAATGATTAATTGGTTACCAAATTAATTATAAAAGGAAATAAAAACCAATTGAATATAATGGATGTGTTTTTATGAAAAAACTATTTAAATGAGAATATTTGTGTTTATAAAATAATTAATTACTCTTGTTAGATTATATTAATAAAAATTATATATAATATATTCAATTTAAAATTTATAATTCATTTTATGTGTTTTATAGTCTTTAAATAAGAATAAATTCAATTTGACATATAAAAGAAGTATTTTTAAAAAGGCATTTTCCACCTTTTGATGGAGAACCAATATTAAATCTTGTTTTAACTCTTTTATAAGTTCTATTATAAAAAATAAACTTCTTCCTTGAAAGAGGTACACAAAATCATTTTTTGGATAATGTTTTGGTATTTTTCTAAAAATATTCATTTTTTAATAAATAGTGAAAATACTGCATTTTAATTCAAAACTAATTTTTCATATAATTTATTTATATAATTATATTTTCCTTTTTATTGGTTTTAGAGTATAATTAAAATAATTTTTTATGATTTTATCCAATATAGTTCATTGGAATAAATTTCAAACTGAAAATAGATATACAAACATTTCAATCTTTTGAACACTTCACTTTAAAAACCCGATTCTCTATTTTGTCTACAAAATTAATTTTAGATAAAATTTTTCATATTCTGTGAATTGAATTGGGTAAAATAGATTATATATTTGGAACCAGAAGTTTCAAATCATGTTATAATTTTAATTTCATTTTTTTTATAAAAAAGTTAACATGGTAAAAAAATTAGTTACCGTGGTATAGGTAAAAAATGGAACATGTTAAAGTTGAAAGGGTAAAGGCATGATATACTAAAAAAAGTACAACATTTGAAGGTTTTTTAGGTGTTTATAAACCCTGACTAGAAAAAAACACATTAATCTAATGTCTAATTCATTGAAGTTAATGCTCCCTCAATGTGTTTTTATTTAAAGATAAATTAATCTATAATTTAATCACTTGAACCGACCCCGCCTCAAGTATAAATACTGCATATCACCCCTATATTTGTACCCCCAAAGCCTTTTTTCTCCTAAAATCTATTCCCAAACCTCTAATACTCACTCTACCAACATTAAAATGCATATGGTCTCACAAAAATACAAAATCCAAGGTCCTCAAGGGTCTTTCAAGGGGGATATATTCAAGAAGTAATTTTCTAAATGTACCTCTCTTAATTTTTTTTTAATTTCTCCCCAACACCTTCATCCATAAATTAAAGATAACTATAGAATCATTTATGTACTACATTTTTATGTTTCTAATGGAGTATCTCATATGCAATTCATTTATCACATCTTTATATTCAATGAAATGAATTTTTTTTCCATATTATACTGGTTAACCGCCTTCGTGAATAATGTTTTTTTTTATTTTTTTACATTATTTCCTAAATGGATGGTCTTAGAACTATTTTCATGTAAAATAACGTTTTAATATGTATATTATAACATATTTAATATTTTGTAAATTAGTACAACACAATAGTAAAGAATAATAGTAAGAAGAGGAAACTAAAATAGTAGCAACAATGGAATAATAGATGAACTAAAGTAATATGAATGATAAATAGATATAATAATTATGATAATCATGATGTAATGTAAATATACAAAAAAATGAGGGGAATGGGATAAAATTTAAAAATAATATAACAAAATCTATAAAAAAATATAAAAAGGTCATAAGTATGTACTACTAGCATCATGAACTTAGGCTCAGTTCTCTATATCTATTCTCTAAAAAAACTCGAAATTAAGAATCATAATCTTTCTGTTACCCTTTATATAACCCTAAAATCATGAATTCTTCTGGAATGCCAAATGAATCCCAATAAGAGTGTGAGATATACACATTAGGACACCACTAATGGTTTCTAGATCAATACAATCTATAGTGTATAAATGGTAATAAATATAAGGAAATAATTAAATAAAATATAATGGTCCAGGTTCCAACCGGATACCCGACCACCACTACCTACATTGTATTAATCTCACTATCTCTAAAAAAATATATTAATCAAAAAGTGATAATTTATGTTCATGGATCATAATAAATAAAGTATCTTTTGTGGACCGACCCTAAGCATGTGATTTGGCTTGGCAGATGTGTCCCTGGGCCGTTGATTAACCATGCTAATAATTTAACAAAAAGGAATGACATATAAATCAGGAAAATAATCAATCAAATCTAGAAATTGAAACCAAATCTCATCGAATTAGATCTAAAAAATAATCCAAAGGGTCTCTATAAGAACTCCCGAAAATATGTAATACCATAGATCTCATCCAAGGATATCTTTAATGGTTTCCATCATATCACTCTTGGCATGGTGAATGAATAGCCTTTGATCTCATCATAGGTATCTCAAATAAGGGATCGAGTATCACTAGAGGCATGGTATAACCATATTTCCAATGATCCAATCTACATTTTCTCCCATTGGGAACTAGTTTTACATAAGAGTATAAATAATCCTCATGGGGAACCCATCCAAGAAAATCCAAATGTCTCTCGAGGTATGCCTGATAGTCCCAAATCCAAAGAATGATGAGCCCATCCACATCATTCATAAGTCAAGACATGTTTTCTCTCAAAAATCCTAAGTATGTAAGGAGTATAAATCAAGATAACATATCATCAACAAGGAATTGAAATGTAAAGATACTAAAGAATCTAGACAATTCATTTTATTCAATCCAAATAACAATGTCATAAGGTAATAAGCACAATGTATTCCACATTAATATATACATGATGCTTAAAATATGAAGATTAAGGGAATATATCATATCCAAACATTCATCATAATTCAATTCATTTATTCAAGGTGTTTATTATATTCACACACACCTTAAAGGTGGTTTAATGATTCTATTAAATAGGGTAATTAATATGTTAAATAAGGGAACTCCCATGGGAAGCTCCCTAGAAGGAGAAAAATCCAAAGGTGTGATTCTTGTCTTGCTAGTACAATATCAAGATAAGAAAACCAATTAATTTTTATTGATTGATAATTTGTAAAAACATGTGTTATCGCCCTTACTATGGGATTAATTTTAAATAAATTTCTAACACTCCTATGATTGGAATTTTTAAAAATTTATTCAATTTTTGGAATAAATATAATTTCTGATTTGTAAAAAGTTCAAATTAGATTTTGGCCAAAAATATTAGTGAAGGTAAATTAAATTAATTAAAATAATTAAGGTAAAATAATGTTTAACAATGGAATAAACCTTAAACTTAAGGGGCCAAATGACTAATCCACTTTTCCAAAAACAAATTATAACCATCCATCGGCCATGAACCCCCACCCCCAAACCCATTATCGAGTTTTAAAAGTTTTGGATGAGTTTTGTGAGGTAAAAACGTGGATAAACCTAACTTGTTTTCAAAAATATCAATTGAGTCATTTCCCTCCATTATTAAAGGCCAACACCTCTCCCCATTCCTCAAACCACTAAAACTACGTAGTTTCAGAAACTATCAGAAACATAAACCTCCAAAAATCCCTCCATTTCTCTTTTATGAATTCATTTTGGAATAAATCAATCCACGGAATCCTTTTGGATGAAACCCAAAGGAGTTACTCGATTAAGAGGTAATGTCTTCTCTCAAACTCTTTTCTTTTATTTTCCTTATCCACCCCCACCAATATCCTTAGTCCATAATTCTATAAAAACACCAGTATCTGAAATATAATGTTAATTCAATATTCTATTTTTTCTATGTATACTTACACACACATCCATATAATGGGTAACAAACATAATGTTTATATGTATAATGAACTACCTCATCACAAAATGATGACTGTTCATTTTTCCCTTATCGCCTCTCATGGGAAAAATTATATTGTAAACTCTATTTATATATTTCATGTATTGTATTTATTATGTATTTATCTTTTTTATTCCTTTAAAAAATAATATGTTTTATTTTACATTTGGTGTAAATACGATAATTTTGTTCGAGGTAGTGTGGAATACCGCCCCCAAAGAGATGTGATTCGTTCAAAAATTACATTAAATTAATTAAGGATGATTTTAGTGAAAATATATGAAATATAAAACATTATAATTATACTATAATTATATTATATACATATATATGTATATTTCATTTTCTTTCTTTATTTATTTAAATAAGATAATAAAAATGGAAACAATATTCATGTATACATACGGTTTACTTTCTCCATTAACAATGTATTCCATTTCTAATTTCTATATTATATAGAATAGTATAATACAAAAACTTAGTATACATCATATTTATGTAATTTTATAAAATCTGGAATCTTTTTATAGTTATAAGGACTGGAAATATAACAAATTAAGACAGATGCGAAGAACAATGCAGATTTTACCCGAAGTGAATCTTGAACATAGGATTGTTAACAAGAGGGTAATATGAAATCATAATAAAAAAATATATGGTATAAGATATAATAATATGGTCCTATAAAATATTTATATTAAATTTATATTTATTATATATGTGTTTTTATAGAGTATAATGACATTCAAGACACAAGGTATGTGAATTTCCTCTCACTTTTATTTATGTGAGATACGTTCCTTAATCACCACCCACATTTTGTTCGGTGTATTTATGGCCCATAAATGTATTATAGGTATATTATACAAAACTATATTGGTATTATAGTATCTATTTTATGATATTTAATTCATGGGGTTTAATTTTCAAAAGATATAAAATCAAAATGACAATTTTGTCTCAATTTTCCTAAAAGATTAATATTTTTCAGAAATTGTTTTTACAAAAAACATTACTTCGAAAAAAAATAATTTTTGTGAATTTTACAATTTATAATTCAGAAAAATAATTTTTTTTTTAAAATAAAAAAATTAAAATTAACTCAGGGTGAATGTTTGTTATTTTCTTATACTTATTGAATTTTTAGGTAATACTAAAAAAATATCAATTTTACAACTACTGTAATTTCTTTTCATTAAATCAAGTTATTTTACTAACCCATTCTATTTTTCATATATAAAGTTACATATGATTTATTTTATTTATAATAATATAAATAATTATATTTTAATATGAAATATTCACATTTTTAGTAAGTTAATTTTTATGCTTAAGACACATTTTTTAGGCACTCTTTTAATTTCATTTTGAACAATTATATAAAACCTATTTAAATAAACATATTAATATTTAACACTAAAAAATTATTACTAAATTTGGAATTATGTGGTTCTAAATTGTTAAATATTTTATGTTTATTCACTAGGAATAGTATTCATGCTTAATAACTATCACCTCAGTATGGACAAAATGTGTAAAATATGGTTAAAACTATGAGCTATAGTCTCCAAATCTTGCAAGAACTAAACATATTTTATTTTATGATATTAAATCCACCTTATTCACCATAACATAGAATATATTTTATTTTGGTTCCATTTTATATAAATAAGGTCATTCATATTATCTTATGTAAAGAAAATTTCAAAATATCACTCTCTTTATTTTAATTTTATGTTCACGTAGGGAAAATAATATGTTATGAATTGTTATAAAATTATATTTTGAATATCATTAATTTATTTGTATAATGTTAATTTATTTTTTTATTTTTGGTAATGGTATATTTATCCTAAATTCTTAAACAATTCCAGCACAATGTAGTGCAGGAAATAAAAAAATCAAAGTAAATGACTTTAAAAGTATAAATAGAAATATTTTTTGAATTACATATAGTGTCAAAATAATTTTATAGTTTAAAATAATTTAAATTGTTTTTAAATAATTTATATTTGAATTAAATATATATCGTGATGTATTTAAATTTTAAATAGGTTAATAATTTTAAAAGAAATTTGGTAAATTTCTTTTTGTAAGATTATATAAGTTCCATTATCAATGGAACATATAAACAAATATGAATATATTAGAGTATAGGAATGATATTTTTGAGTTAATCACATCAAATTAAATAAATAAAGTTTTTGTCGTGGTTTTGACACCTTATCTCATAGTTCAATCATTTTTACCCATTTCAACCTTATCATGGTGATAAATATTTACCACTCTTACTTTTCAAAATAACAAAAAATAAAAGGGTTATATTTAAAATAGTTTATTCTATTAACTCCAAAAATGGAATATATGTTTAAAAATTAATTTTTTTTATTTTTCTATAATAAATTTTAATATAAATGTGTAAAATAAAATGAAAATCATTTTTAAAGAAAATCCATTTTTCAACAAAAAAAGTAACCTATATCAATATTAGAAATATTGGTAATTAAAATGAAATTAGTATGATTTTTATGAATAAAAAATATCATATATTACTCTAAGAGAAAATAAATATATAATTTAAATATAATTTAATATTATTTAATGAAATTAAATTACAGTATTGGAAAAATCATGATTTTTCACTACCCACTAAAAATCACCCTTTTGTCAAAAATTACAAAATTTTACCCTATGTAAATTTTAATATGATTATTTAAAAAATTATATTCATTTTATGAAAAGAAATTTCTAAAAGTGGTTGAAAATAATAATAATTTAAATGAACAAAAATCTGTTAAAAGCTATTTTTTGAAGAAAATGTATTTTTGAATAACAAAATAACTTCACCAAAAATAAGTAATCATATAATAAGAGTTAAAAAAAATTATTGATTAAAAACATTATAAATATATTTTATAATATGGTACTACTATTCATAGCCACTAATTCAATGGCAAGGTTATAATAGTAAAATATAAATAATAATGGTGTTGTGTGTTAACAAAGATATCATGATTATTATTATTTTTAAAAAAATGTTTTCATATTATAGAAAAGGTATAATATTTTTTAGAGATATAATATAATTTCTTCAATTTAAATTTAATCGTACACAATCACATTGAAAAGTGATATCGTAACACAAATCCCTTACTAATTCAATAACTTTTAAATCATAAGCCCAATGAAAGAAATAAATTCCAATGAAACATTAAATATGACAAATATAAATATATTCATTATATAAAATACTAATGGTGTATTATATATTCCACATAAAGGAAATATGTGGTCAATATAGAATATGTCTCACAGAAACATGGAAGACTCAGGAGAAGAGATTTTAAAAATATAATGAGGAGTGGATGTTAATGGGTTTCATATCTAATTGGAAAAATGATTTGTTAGATGGATAAAAGGTTATGAAAGATGATCCCTTGTTCATTACTAATAAATTGTTGTATTTATTGAATTATATATTAGAGTCTGATATAAATTCTATTATGATATAGGAATGTCTCAGGGGAGATGATGGACACTGAGGATGGTCCCAAGATGAGGACAAGATTCTTAATATCCATGGTATGGTTGTAATCCCTACTTCAATAATAGGGAATCAGATGAAAGATTCACATACATAGTTATGGGTAGTTAATAAAATTTTTTAAAGTATGTGTCATTATATCTTGAATTACATCTAGTGTATGAGTGTGAATAAGGACATCATGATGTTTTCCTCTAACTGACTTACCGGTTAGATGATAAATATGAAACACTAGTGGACTAAATGGATACATTGACACCTTCTAGTACTAATATAGAAGTAGGGTGAGATATCTAAGGAATTTATTATGGGATTACCTGAGATATAGGGGTATGTGAGGTATCATGGTAATGGTTGACAAGATGAAAAAATTTATACATGTTTTCTTAAGTCAGGAAACATTGTTAATGAAGATTGATTATTAGGAATTGTATATATATTATTGATTCATTTGTTTACAGTTTTAAAATGAATTATTCAATAATTCACTAGATTTTGGTTTATTTTTATAAATTTGGAATTATATACTTAAAATAAATAACACTAAAAAACTTCTAAAAATATCCTTTACACATCATGTATCACATAAAAAAATTTTAAAATCCCATAAAGGTATGCATGCAAGGTTTCATACCAACCTATGATTATTATACATGATGTGAAAACACTACACAATGAGTAACTCAATTACATGATGTGATGATTTCAAATTTCATAATACCACATAAATTAAAATTCATACATGATGTGTAGAGATTTCATGTTGTACAATCATTGAATACTCTCCTAGTCAATGATTTGAGAATATTCCTCTATGGGAAAAGAGGATCTTAGTTAAACAGCATGAAACTAGAGGACATGTCATGTACAAGTAAACACCCAATTAATTTAATCCAATACATGATTTTTGAGACTTCCACACCATATATTTCATATGCCTATATATATTTTATAGTGCCTCCAAGAATTGATGGTTCAAACGTCATGTTTGTTCTCTTCTTTTATTCTTCTATCTTCATTTCATATTATCTTAAACTATTTTTGTTTCATTCCTTTCATTTTTTTATTTAATTGATGTTATTTGGTAATTTATTTTTTATACATTCTTCTTAAGGGAAATTTCACTCTTTCTTTCTAACATACACTTTCAACACCACATATTGTTCTTCATCAACAAACCCACATTTCGTCATTCGTTCTTCGTTAATAGTATATTTGTGATTTATTCTGAATTTTTTTTATGGAGGACTTCTCATGTATCATATTTAATAATATTAAGCTCATTTATAATTAAATATTTAATTGTTTTCCTACACATTTATACTAAATATTTATCATTTAATTGTGGATTTTGTATTTTAAAATTGATTTATAATTTTTCATATAATGCATAATATTTCCATGATTTTGATTATCACCTCTATGCGCATCTAATCCCATTAAGGTTATGTTTCGAGACTAGGGATGTTTCAAAACCTAATTAATCTTTTCATTGAGTCTTGGTAATCCTATGTCTAGTAATCGGATTAATAATAATTGTTCACCCATTCTCCCGCACAACCCTGACCATGGAAAGTATGATTGAATGAACCAAGCCTAATTGGAGTTGATAAAGACTATAACCATTAACCTATGAAACCTTATACATAGAATCCAATTATAATGTATCTATGTCTTTAATTATTACCTATACATGGGATAGTTGTAGAATTGGTAGATCAAGTTGGTTTAACCAAAACCAATTGGTGAATATTTCACTATTTCTTAGCCTAATCCATAGGATAGACCTATGCATGGTACTTTCTATAAGGAATTTTGTGCGGTTTGACTCCTATTATCCCATAGGATATATAGTGATGCTTGGATCCTATGACCCATATCTGGTCGTGGGATGCCAAAAAAGAAATTTCCCTACTACATGAAAGCTAATTCAAGGAAAAAAATAAAAAATATACCTTATTCACTAGATCGTCTTAAGAATAATCCAATGTACCCTCTTTCACATCGGTTCATTTATTTCTTCACTATAAGATGTTAAACTGGATGATCAAAACATCCTTGTTGTATGAAAATAAACTACATGTGATCTACATCCTTTCCACACTATGATACACTATATGGAATTCATCCTAATCATATGATGTTAAACTATTTGATAAAATGCCCTTGTTGTATGACATTAAACTCTGTAGCCTTGCGATCATCCTCACTTGAGAGGACTTTACCCCCAGCATTAGTCACCCACCATGTAGTGTAGAGGATACATGGTAATTCTTTGACTTTCATCTTGGTCCAAGTTCCCTGAATATAAAATGTCCATTTCTTTGATTGTTTCATACCTAGGTGGTGGAATACACCCTTGCCGCACATTTTTTCTCACACCGAGTGCATCTCATGTGATCTTAGGGACTTTGGTAGGGACTTCTCCACACAAACATGGAAAATCAGTCTGTAATAGTAAGTCCTGATGGCATGGACTCAAAAGGCTTTTTAAGGGTCCTTCCCTCCATAGTGAAAAACCCAACGTCCATACCACATGATGTTAAACTATTAGGTACCATAAGAACTAAATGTGTCTAGATTCCTGTACCTGAAGGATGTGTAGTGATTCACAGATGATGGATCTTAGGCACATTCACCTCTAAAGGAAACAAATGTAGTAAAAAAAACACCGCTTCTTACCTGTGGAAAAGACCTATGTGAGGATTCTACTTTTAAGAAACATGGATCCTCAAAACTGAGACTCGTTCCAAAAAAGGAATCAAAATGCCACACCCCACAAATGAATAAAATATGTGTAGGGAAATTCCCAATTCTATGAGTAATCATGGTCGAAGCTTCCAAATATTTCCAGACACATCCTTCCCATCTATCAAACTCTATGCACTAGGAAATACCGGATCCCCATAATCATCCATGGACATTGAAACTGGAAATTCAGTGTCCTGAGAAAACCTTTGTTTGACTATACACACAATACCCCGACGGCTTTGCATAAGTTTCACACAAAAAAACATGTAAACCCATGACAAACTCATCCTCATGAAAGGCTTTTCCTACCTCCACCCAACGGCTTACAAGAACCATATCATTTCTCCTGATACAAGAGCCCTCAAAACCATGGTTTAAACTTTCATTCCTACCCACATATCGGACATGTTGGGATATCTTGATCATGTTATCCTCCAGTTACACAGGGCTTCAATATCAATGACCTAATCACATAACAATAAAACAACATGATTCTTGATACACATTGTTTACTCTTGGGTCCTGACATAGAAAAGAATATATTTCCCCCCATGTTCATGTTCATGAAATAAACCCACAAAGGAATGTTCGGTATGTGATCCGCCTCATTAGTAAGATCATATGAAAGACACATATTCCCCATTCATATGCATGAACTAGATCTGCATATGGATAACCTTTAAACCTTAAAAGAACTAAATATTGCTTAATTTCTATCATCTTAGTATACATATTGAAACCTGAATATCATATCTCAGTTTTAGCCATGAAAAAAATTTCCCCCTCCTTTCCTACGCTAGGGTCGTACCTGTATAGGGACCCTCCTCACACCTGTATGGAGAAAAATGTTTCAACCTAATCATGGGAAATCTCACCCTAAAATTCCCCCTTTCATGTTCGTGCACTCCCCCTTCGCAAAAATACTCTGTATCTATAATGGTTTGGATCCCTATAATCATCCATGTACATTAGAAAGGAAGGTCAGTATCCTAAGGACACCTTTGTTTGACGAAGCACACAGCACCCCCAGTGACTCTGAATAAGTTTCCAACAAAAAAGGCATGTTAACCAAATGAAAATTCATCCTCATGAGTGTATTTTTATACTTTCTTATGCCCCTATGATGTTTACATGCCACCTCACCCTTAGTTTTGGAAACCTCCATATTATAGTTTAAATCATATATCCCCTTTCATTTCATAACATTATAGAACATATATGGTAAAACTATCATGAAAAGGATGATCCATTTACCCTTTTTTTCAGAGAAAAACAACTTTAAATCATAAGCCTCAAATTTTCTAGTTGCACAATGTTAAAGTACACCATGCTTTAACCATGATTTACATAGTCCAAATATGTGTAAGATTAGCCTCTCAGTAAAGATCACCATTTATATATATTCCCTCATAATTTTCAGACAATAATCCTTTAACAAATCACCTTGGGTGGGTTTCCATTAAATTACCTAGCCATCGGAAGTGGAAGGTCAGTGTCCTGAGAACATCTATGTTTGACTTTTCACACAATACCCCGACGGTTCTGCATATGTTGCCCATAAAAAAGGCCCATAAACCAAAGAAAAATTCATCCTCAGGAGAGGCAATTCCTATTTCCATACAACCCATGGATTCAATTCCCCATATCATGGTCTATGTTCAAAACCTTCCAAATCAGGGTCAAGAAAAATACCCTATCCATGTGTGAAGGCTAATGGGACAACTTCTGTTAATGGGTCCTAATTGGGGCCCTTAACACACCAGTTACAGTCAATGTTTTTTAACCTAAAACATCAATCATTTTCAAATATTGGAGACCTAAAATATCATTGATGATAGTCCAGTTTGAAAGACTTTAAACATCCCATGAAAAAATATGAAACTCATCAGGATGATAACCCGTAAAGGGAATCCCAGATAAAAGTTTAGTAATGGATCTCTAAACCTAAAATTTGTATGATTTAGGAAAAATATTGAGAAATAAAAATTCTAAATAGTCACAAAGCTTTTTAGGTTGAAAACCTTTAAAGGGTGGCCTATGAAAAAGTAAATTTATACCCGCTAATCCCGTATCATAATGGGTTAGGAAAAAAATATGGTAGTAATGAAAAAGACACAACGTTTGTAGAGTTTTCTAGATAACCAAAGAAAAAATCAAACTACAATCATTGAGTCCCTTTGTTTAGAAAAAAATATAGTATTATATAATCATTCATTCAATTCAGGACCACTTCTACATCATAATAGCCTCTTGTTCATCCCGATCGAAGCATATTCTAATGGGTAGAATTTCTTGGTTCCTAAAAATTCCGCGTTCAATATGAGGAAAATTCCATAAAACTAAAAAAAGGTTTGAAAGAAAACCTAGAAGAACACTGAAAAATGTTTCAAAGTGATGAATCAGTGAAGAGAAAATCCTCTCATGGACCGCCACTCCACATGGCATTCCACCATTTTGTGAAGCATCTATGAACTCAACATTTCACGAAAGGAGGTATAACTGCTGGAGTTTTCAATGAAACAATGTCATTTGTGGGTTGAAGGTGGTGATTATCCACCCCCCCATGAACTAAGTTGTTCACAAGATGAGGTGGCATTGCTAACACCCGCAAATGAATCCCCTCGTGGACTAAGTCATATGCTTGCTTGGCATCCTTTGTGGGCTTCCCCAAAAAAGGTACAAACCCTAATCAACTCCTCCATAAATAAACACTTGGGGGATAAAAAAGGGGGATTAAAGGACAAATCGATGATGAAAAATGGAGAGAAATATTAGGATAGGGTGTAGGAGAAATCCCCCCCCCCACACTCGAAGAAGTTTGTGGACTCCATCCCACGAACCATATGCATGTGGCCCTTCGCAAAACTCCACCCCATGAACCATATAAGGAAGACACTCTGAAAAAGATAATACGCATAGGTAGTGTTGTTCACAAAATTGAGGCATCATTTTTGGACCCTGATAATTGTTAAAAAAACCCAGTAAATGAATAAAAATAGTTCATAGTTGACCATTTATCAGAAGCGGTTCGGGGATGACCATTTTCAGGAAACGGTTTGTGGCCAACCCTTCCCAAAAATAACCCCATGAATACTCTCTTTCATATAAAACCCTACGTGGAAATATACTACGTGGCCATATCCATCGTGGGTATCTCCTACATGGCCAATCCTATGTGACTAGCTCCTACGTGGCCAGTCCTATGCGACCATCTCCTACGCGGCCAGCTCGAATGTGGAAGAACGGTTCGTGCCCTCTGGTCCATATCAGGGGGGATACACCCCCACACCCCACTTGGTATAAATATTGATCTATGGTATTGTATCTTTGGTCTATGGTCTTGGCCCTTCAGGCCAGTCCCTTCGCTATGATCACTAACCCCCATGAAAAAATAGAGAGTCACACCATGAACTTTTCAGGTCAAGTCATTGAAATTTTATTCTGTGCCCTTATGCCTCCCAAACATTCATCCCTCCAATACCATGAGTCAAAATACTCATCAAGACACTACAAAAACCCTATCACTTTCTTCCTATGCTAGGTTGATCTAGCACTTCATGGACAATGGCCGTCTGAATGTTTTCTACATTCCCAAATACATCCTTTCCATCCATAAAACTATGTTTCCCGGGTGATTTTGAATCTTCAGAAACCTCCCTTGCCATAAAAAATGTAAGGTCAATTTCTTGAGGATACATCTTCTTGACTATCCAAAAAATTACTTGGTGACTCTATATATGTTTCCCACAAAAAAGGCCCATCAACCAGGGAAAACTCTTTCCTCAGGATAGACTTTTCCTACCTCCATACGCCCTAATGCCTTCCATGCCCCATTTCATTTCTCTTGATTTGAGAATACCCAAAATCATGGTTTATATATTCTTTTCCACTAGTATTCAAGGCATGTTAGAACATCTTGAAACGATTATCCTCCAGTTAATCATGGTTTCTATAAAAAGTGGTACAAACTCTATGACCTTAAACTATGATTTATCATACTGACCACATGACATTAATCTATATGTTAATAGTCCCTATAACCCAATATAAAACTATGATGCCATCATCCAAGCTATATGACTTTAATTTGGAGTACACTAGGAACATTAGGATCTTCATAAACATCTCCAACCATAAAAAAATGGATGGTCAGTGTCTTAAGGAAACATCTGCATGACTATTAACCCAATTACATGGCATCGCTATATATATTTCTGACAAAAATTCCTATCAACCAAAGACAAAGCCATCCCCAATATAGGATTTTCCTACCTCCGTATTTTATAACAAATTCTATACATCGTATCATTTCTCATGATCGGAGATCCTCTAGAATCATGGTTTACACATTCCATCCCTCTCATGTTTGAGGCATTTCGGAACATCCCAACAAGATTATCCTCCAGTTAATTATGGTTTCTATAACAAGTAGTCCTTTTCATATGAACTTAAACAAAAAGACCCAAATTTTCCTTACCATTTGATGTTAAACTATATGATATTTTTCCTTGAAACATGACATTAAACTGTGATTCCATCATCCAAGCTATATGAAATTAAACTGTAGTATACCCAATATGACAATGTTAGGGGAATACCTTTTGGAGTAAGCTCCTTTGATCATAGAAGGTGGAACTCTTTCCCCAACCTCTTCTACCATCATCCTCCTCCTTTTATATAAATGGAGAAGATAATGTGAGTAGCTTGTTGAATCTTTCACATCCTCTTGTTTTTTTAAATCGAGCATGAATTACATAGTCTTAGAGGATAGTGATGATCAATACACCTGCATAAGACACCTGACAATGAACTACAAGAACTCTGATTCCCATCATAACTTGGATACATAGGATTCCTTCTTGAGTCTTGAGCTTCATATCATCTCATAAATGAAAGGAGAAACCATTTTCCCCCCACCAATGGGCCTCCTACTAGGTCCAAGACCCAAAGGAATTGAACTACGAGAACTCTGATTCTTGTCCCAACTAGGATACATAATATACCTCTTTAAGGTCTGAGATCAAAGGGTATCCTTCTTAAAGGTTAACCCCAATCATGACCCCAATTCATCAAGGCCTCTGTTATGATGTAATTCGCAACTCCATCTAAAAAAGATCCTTCTCCACAAATGTAATCCCTATATCATGCCTCCTTTATGGGAAGATTCTATGTGTAGTCCCCATTTTACCGAACTATAAGGGTTTTGATTCCCAACCAACTGGGATATGTAGTAAACCTCTCCTAGGTCCAAAAACGACAACAAAACTTACCCTATTGTTTTTCATGTTGTATCCATAGTAGGGTATCCTTTTCCTCGAAGATTACATCGCTTCTGGTTACCTTGGGTCACCTTAGCACCAAATCTTGACTAGGAAACTTCTTCATATACATCCTTATTGCATGACCTTAAATTGAATGGATGGGTCTTTGTCACATGACCTTAAAAGGTGATGTGTCCAGTTAAGTGGCACTAAACTATGTGGGCTCTAATTACTATCATGAAGATACATTGGAATCCCATATTATGGGTTCAACCCCTATATCAGAACAATTAACATCCCCCTGGATGATGATAAATCCAGAGTTCCTCATTATATGGATTAAACTCGCATTGTCTTAGTAAGTGACGAAGGAATTTTTGATATATCTACAAAAGGGTAACATTGATAAAGAATCTCAGATACATACATATATCGTCATTAATGGAGAACCTCATATAGAAATAGATTGTTCCATACCCATGTGTATCTATGATTGAACGTTCAACATAGGGGTAATCCATGTTTTCATACATGTTAAAGAACCAAGGATTCAAAAATATATGAACATTGCTTATATTAATGAGAGAATCCTGGAATAGTTGATAATTCCCCCGTAAAGGGAGTGATGAGCACAGGTTCCCATCATGAGCCGAATCATCATTCAATGATCAGATGCCTTTGGAAAGAAGATCCATTAATTATGGATAACGAGTCCTTTGGGTGTTTCTGGATCTGTAAATAAACCCATTAGAGACCATCCAAGGACATTGTACAAAATGTGGATTGATTGAGAAAATACTTAATCCCCTTGAAGCACCCATAAAATAAAGGACTACACCTTAGGTAAAAACATAGAGTAAGTGAAAATTTTATCTCAATTGAAATATACTACGTTCCACATTTTAATATTTCATGGTAAAAAATTCCAATATAATAGGACCAATATCAATTTCGAACTTACTATGTCAAAATAAACCTAGAATGAATTTTTAAAATTTTAACTTAGAAATGTGGTTTTATGTATAATTGAAAATGTAGTATTTAGATAATCCTCATTTTATATATAATAATGTGTTTTAATATGTATAATTATATATATATATATATATATATTCTATCAATTTTATATAAATAAATATATGGTCATTTAGAGGTAAAAGGAGATATTTTTCATAAAACTGTTATTCATTGCGTTTTATGCATCTATAATAATATTGATTTATACAAATTATAAGAATTTAATTTGGTAAAAAATATATTCAATTTTTTTATTTTTCATATTTATACTTGGAAAATAGTTACCTTTTTTTCAATATGAATAGTAACTGTGGTAATTATTTTTCACCTTGGTAATGTTAAATCGGTAAATTAAGCTTAAAAACAATGTGATAATAATTTAATATTGTTTATAAAACATGAAATTTTTTATTGAAGAATAATATTTAAACCATAATCATCTATTATATGAAGATATGACAATTTTTTTTATCATTTTTCATTGATAACAACCTTAATATTTTTAAATAAAAAATATAAAATTCCACTCTTTTTTTATTTTCTCTTATATGTTCACATAGACATTAGAATATGTTATAAATGAACCAAAAATATTATTTTGAAGGTTATTAGTTTATTTTTATGATTTTAATTTATTTTAATTTTTTATGGACGATATAATTACCTTTAATTCTTACACAACACTGACAGAGTGCTTATCAAGGAGTAGAAAAACAAAAGTAAATACTTTAAAAAAAATCAAAAGTAATATTTTTTTGATGAATTATGGAATAATAATAATTTTATGTTAAATAATAAGTTATAATTTATGGTTAAAAATTTTATATTATAATTAAATTCAAATATTTTTTCTTTAAATTTAAAATATGTGAATAGTTATTAAAATGACATTAATGTTATTTTATGTAAAATATTATTGTATAAAATTATTTAAAAATCATAAAAAATATTAATTTGGATAAAAGGTATGTGTTATTATATAAAATATCACACCTTGACCTTATTTGAGCCAATTTGTACCTTATAAGAAAATTTATAACCCTTAAAGAATGAAAACGTTATTGATACGATTAAGGTTAAAATTGGTTAATGAAAGGGCTAAACTGAAAGATAAGATTTATAATTTCACACAAAACTATCAAAATTTTATTTTTTTCTGATATTTCAACCTTAAAAAACCTTATTTTATAAATTGTTTCTACATGGTTTCACTTTCACATTAAATATAATTTATTATATATAAATATTTTGAGTAATTATAAGTGTGTCCTTTCACTTAATTATAAAAGGGTACCTCCCCACTACACTTCTTCACACCTATTGATCGATTTAGATCAACCAAAAATTTCCTAAATTCCTTTTAAACATCCTTATACATGTTATATAGTTTCTTTTCATCCCTAAATACCAACCCAAGGGTCCTTAAGATGAGATGTAAAGGAGCTCTGTCAAATAAGTGGTAATCATCTTAACCAAACACTTTCATTCTTCTTATTCTTTTACCACATTAAATTATATACTAAAATAAAAAATATAATAAAACTATTACATATAATATAATTATATTTTATTAAATTTATGTTTTTAATATGTATCCATCTCCTACTCCATAAAATGGGAAAAAACCATCACTCATGTGTACGGTGGACTACCACCGTGTGAATCGATGTAATATGTTTCCATCACTGCCTCACATGGATAGTCATAAAGATGAAACTAATTAATATATATATATATATATAATGAAATAATTATGATTATTTAAATTTAATATATCATATAATTAATTACCCTTTCACCTGTTAAAAAATGATAACATCGCTCATGCATACGTGTGAACTACCAATTTGACGAAGCAATGTGATTCATTTTTCATAACTTATTTTCAAGGTTGATTCTAAATATGTATATAATGAATTTTTTGGATTTTATTTCATTATTAACATCTTATATATTATATAAACATGATTAATATAAAATTACCATAAGCGTCGAATCGAAATATACATGAAAATAATGTAGTTAACACCTAAAATAATGGTAATAATGAAATATTGTTAACAAACAGATGATAAGATGTTATAAGTGGATCGTATGTGATATTATAGATATATATTTGGTTATTTTATATAATTATAATAAATCTAAATTTATTATACAAGAAGTTAAATCATGTTCCACTAATTGGAAGCATTATGTAAGAGATTTAATCTCAATTTCCACTCCATTGAGAAATATTTGGTATTATGAACCAATTTTATTTTATGTGTCATATATACTACACCTTTGATATATAAAATGAATCAATATTAATTAATTTTAATTAAATTTTAAAATAAATTTTACTATTTAATGGGGTCACAATTTAAAAGTTACCAAAGAGTTATGAATTTATTTTATAATCTTATTTTTATAGTATTTTTTATATTTATGTTAAAGGAATTTTTTTAAACATTATGGAAAAATACTATGTTTATTATGAAAGAAAAGACATATTTTTTATATTGGTAGATAGTTACCATTACATATCTTGTATTCCCAATGCCAAGTGGTCCATAATACTTGCCCAAAGGTCCAGTGCAACGTCATGCTTGCATCACCGTTTGCGTCACCACCTTCTCGCATCATCCATGTGTCACCGGCTGCATCATAAAACCATCCAAGGGGCTTGCCAGGATTCTAACCCACAGTCTTTTGGATGCAGGATTATGGGGTTTACCACTCATAAGTCACCCCAAAAATAACATGTTAAATGAATATTATAGTTTATCATTCCTAACATCCATCTATTTTCATTTCCTATAGATATTTTATGAGCATCCTTGATTTCTTCCAAATTTTCCTTTCCTTGTAACATGAATAAAGAAATGAAATGTTTAAAATAAATTTATATCTTCTTTCCCTTTTTGATCTGGTATATTTTTTTCCATATCCATATTTCTCAAAATTGTTTTATACAAGTCCTTTTTATTTAATCAAATTTTTTATTAATAATTTTTTTTATTCACTAATTTTAAGAATGTTTGAAAGAAATATTTAATTTTTTTTCTAAAACATTCATTCTACCCTTTATTAAAAAAAAATCCAAAGTAATGGTTCTTTTTAACTTATATAGTGTTAATATATTTTCCTGATGTGATAAACATTTTAGGTTATTTAGATTATTCTATAATTCATCAATGGTTATTCATAAGTAGTTTTTTAATGAAAAATTTATTTTTAATTTTTCTTTTCCATTTTTTTATATTCTCAAAAATTATTTATTTTTCTACAAAATCTAATTTTATTATGAATTGATGGTCATCTCTCATCACCTAATTAATTTTTCTATCATTAACTATTTCATGAAAAATTCACTTTCTTGTGATCATTTTTCATTAGATAATAAATTTCTATTACACATCCAAATTAATTGTTTCATGGATATTATTATTGTCTAAACTATATACCATTTCAACATATGGTGTTTTACTATGTAATTTATTTGATTGATTGAGGAAATATTGATATTTTGTATTCTTGACTCATTACAAATATTTTTTGACAAGGAATATTTTTTATTAAATAAATTTCTCATTCAATATGTGGGGAATGGATTTTATAGGCAGTTATGATAGGGGCTCATTTATAGATAGCCTCTCGATGAATTGATGGGTCTCTTGAGACAAACTAGGTGGTTAGCCTTGATTAATGGTATTTTCATGTATACCTACCCATATTTGAAAATATTTTGGAACAAGGCCTTGATAAAAACATCTAAAATTATGAATTTACTTCTATGAGAATTTAGTTTTAATTATTCATTAGATTATTAAATTATTATTATCCATAGATGCATTTCATGCTCAAGTTATTGAATTAATTGAATGTGTTTTCAGTTATATAACATGTTATATTGATTATGCCTTATTTAATGATGATATATTCTATTGTATTAAAACCTTACTGAGAATTTGAGATTACCATTATTTTATTTTTATTTTGGAATGATATGAAGAAGGGATATTTGAATGAGTTTAAAGGATGTGGTATATTTTATTTTGTTATGATTTATATTTTATTTTCAATGTAAAATAAGATTTGTTTATGTATATGGTTCTTCCATACTACTAAAAATATTTTTTCTTGATGATGTGATCCCTTGTATCTTATGTCAGTGTAATAAAGTAAATGTTGGATCTGGGTTACTGAAGTCGGGGTTTTTAATGTTTCTGTTAGAACAGTTTTCATAAAACCCTTGAGATCTTGATTTAGGAAAACATATATTATATAATATAACCCTATGTAATATTATGAGAATAAGACTAAGTATTGGATAATATAATAATTTTTCATAAATTACATATTGTGTGGTTTTCCTATAAAATACATCCATATATGGATACTAGAAAAGGGATACAGTTGTCACTCAGATAAAGCTAGGGGTAATGACTCTGAATAGAGTGTATTTTTATTAACTTGACTGTCATATATGCATGATGAGTTTCCCTAATACTATATACCTGGATAAAAAATCCCATAGGATATTATTTAGAAGATTAATATGCTATATACAAACAATTATTAAATAGTTGAAAATATTTATATGATTTTAGGATATTCCCCAAAAAACTAAGCTTATGATTTTGTGATTATCTATGCAAACATTTTCAATTTATATTTAGTATTTTATTAGATTTAGAATTATATACTATGATTTTCATAATGTTATGAGCTAATTCAGTATATTTCATTGCTTAAAAATAGTGCCTAATAGAAATATGGTATCAATACTCATGGACAATATAGACATTTCTCTACTGAGTAAGCTAATAAAAAGTTTTGTTGGAACTGAGCAGATCATGGACATCTTTGGGAAGCTAGCCCATGTTATGACTAGTACCCATGCACATATTTAGAAAAATGATATTCCATGGAATGATAAACCAATATTGTATTGTTTTATCTGGAAAAATCCTCCATATTTTAGTGTAACTACTACTCCACTAGTAGATCATCCATCGATTAAGTCCCTTGAAAAGATATTTATGGTCATGGGATGAAATTAAAGATAAATTTTTCTTATGAAAGTGTATTTTCTTAATGGTTATGTCAAAAAATTATGGTCATTAATATAGAATACTAGGGAAGAAGAAAAAATATAATATAAGTAATTGAGATATTTTAATGCGACATTCTTTGAAATATATTTCCACCTTGACTAATGAATTAAAATGAAGAAAATGTTACATATTTTAAATAAAAAGGAAGAAGAGAGGGTTTCAGAGTATGATTATACATTTATAAGAATATCCAATTATGTTTTAGATTACATCTATAATCTAGAAAGAAATATTGACCATTTATTTTTAGGGCTTAATTCAATCCTCCAATGGGCACCAGTTTCACACACATTTTTAATATATGATGAAATGGTATAATGTACCCTTAAAACAAGGAATTAATTTTCTAGATTCTGTATCTATAATTTAAATCATCATATGTAGAGTTTTGTTGGGAAACAAGAAAAATTGAACACATCCAAGAAGAATAATGGAATGAATTAATTTAAATCATGTGAAAATTTTAAAATTAACAACCTAAAAATGTTTGAATGGTATGGGATTTTGTTAATAGTGCAATGACAAGGGACATCTGGCTAAATAATGTAAGGGAAATAAAGAATAAATCATTTTACAACACTTAAAATATATTTAAATGGTTAATTATTGAAATTAATTTCCCATGCATCAATGGAACCTACCACATAAGAGGTCTAGGGGAGATGGCCAATATTATTTGATCAATACTGCTGAGTTTGATGTTCATAATGATCTGGCGGTAGGTACTTTAATTAAAGTCTCAAATTTAACTATTGTTTTAGTTGATTCTAGATCTTCACACTTTTTTAAATATTCCATGTTTTTGAAGAAAAATAAATAATTTCATAGTACCTTAAGAAGGTATTTTTTAGTTAAGACTTCCAGTGGAAATATTATCATAAAATGTAGTTTCATTCATTTCCCATTATAAAACATAGACATAACCAATTTTTCGAATTGATTAGTATATGATGGTTTACTTTCATATAATCCTAAGTATATATTTTATTTAAAATTACAATTTTAAAAACCTATTTTCATAAGAATGTGATTATGACTTGTAATGGATATGTGGAATCCATTTTTATAAAGGGGAAGATTTTTTATCTAGGTCATGTCTAGATCCATTTCTAAAAACTCTTACAAATGATATTTTTTGGTAAAAAGAGAATAAACCATATATATATGTAAAATTTTATCTTCAAATTTAATATGTACAAATTGTACTGAAATTCATTGATGTGTTTCCAAAGGAATTATCTGGACAATCACTGGAGCATGAAGTTGGTTTTTCCATTAATTTAATTCTTAATTTAATACCTAAATCAAAGAATCCCTATATAATGGCCATAATGGAATTAGTGGAACTGAAGAAACGACTACAGGATTCATGTAATAAGGTATTTCTATACCCTGGTGTTTCACCTTGGGGATCCCTAGTTATTTTCATTAAGAAAAGATGGGTTTATGAGGATGTTCATTAATTATAGTGAAATAAATGTTATTGATATAATGAACAAGTATACATTACATTGCATTGAATATTTTTTCAATCAAATTCAAGGAGCTCAATATTATTACAAGATTAACTTGTGTTCTTGGTATCATAAATTATGAGTAAAGAAGAAATGTATTCTAAAGACAATATTTCTCATGAGGTATGAAAATCAAAATTTTACATTTATTCCTTTGGGATTGACTAATAAACCCAGTTATTTTTATTGATATAATGAACATATTCTTCAAGTAATATCTTGAATCCCCTCATGTAGGAGTCTTTAATCATAAGGATCGAGCTAATAACTGCACCAGAATCTTCGAGCCTCGAATGAGGTCTGTGGAAAGGAAAGAGTGACTGGAACTTGTGTCTATAAGAACTTATTCTAACGTGGAGAAGACATAGATCATACCTTTAATCATATATGGAGCACCATGGTCATAGGCCTCCACTACCTGAAGTTGAGCTCGCCCCTATCCGCCAGCTCCCTGAGCCAGTGGTGGACCACCTGGGGGTGGTGGAGATAGTACCTCAAACCATCATCCACCACCTGCCACTCGACCTTCTCCCCTTCCATGTCTTCCACCCTGCACACCTCCTCACTCAAACTTCTACCTATGACTTGGTGGTCCCTCGAGTATCTGCTAATTGTCTGTGTGGCAGGTCAACCAGTCACGAGCCATGTGTTTTTACCCATCGCAAGAGTAACAAACTCTATCCCTCAACTAACCTCTTCTGCCTCGCGAGTTCCTCACCTTTGACCTTATGTGCTGGTGTCGTTCTTCGGAAGGTCTACCTCATTTGGGTCTCTGCATCATATTCCAACTGCCTGCTGCAAATGACTCGACCACCTGTTGTCTGATGGTGGCTCTCACCATCAATGCCTGTCGGGATAGGAAGCTCTCCACCAGTAGAGATCTCTCTAGCACTCCAGCTAGCATTGGGATGCTGAGTGAAATCATCAACACCCGGATATCCCATCAGATTCCATGATCAAAGTTCTTAGCCCTGAAGAAAGGGTCTCATACCATGTCGGTGGAATGACGGGAGAGGTTAGTAATCCTTGTTGAGTACTAGGCCACAGTTCGGATGCCCTTCTATAGGTGCGGTAGCTCTTGAATACGCATTGAGCATAGTGTCACTGGTACGATATCCAACCTGAAGTGGATATCTAAGTCCATCTAGGAAAGATTCCCCTCCTCGTGTGTCTGGATAATCAAGCTCCACCTTCTCCTTGTCGTTCCTCAAAAAAAAGGCTAGCGGATTGGACCACCATCTGGTTTTTAAGTGTCTCTACCAGGTGAAAAACCTATGTAACAACCTCCAGCCAATCCTCGACTGCCTGAGGATCTATCTCACCATGAAACCTTCGAGGCCTATGTCTTTGGAACTTGTGCAGTGTGCTCATTCGGTGTACACTATACTCTGGTGGGGTTAGTAGAAACTGTTTCTCTATGGGTGGTGGTGCTACTAGTACACCACCTGAAGGTTCTATCACTATAAGTGGTCCCTACACCGAAGCATCATCGCTTGGTGGTCCATCGTTGTGATCCCTCACTAAAATCCTAGATGGCCATCTCCATGGAGGAATCCTGTAGGGAAATAGATGTTCCACAGTCAATAAGTTATACCTGGTGTGCTGACTCAATAGAGATCAAGAGAAAAACATTTCCAAAACACATGCAACCAGTGTTTCCATGTACCGAGTCAGAAAATAGAATTCAGGGTCTTGATGTATGGATACGTCGGCTATCTCACCAACACTAGACTCCCCAGACTGAAAGCCAAAATCATGACACTTAACACTATTTCCCCCATCGAAAATACAGACTCTTGTTTTTTCTAGTAGAACCGACCACCCTATGATACCACTCATTCATGACTTGTCCCTTGGGGCCTGTGTCCTGGCTACCCCAATCCCACCTTCCACAGGACAGAGGATAGTGACTGGCAATGGAATGGCTTATCCCTAAAAGGGAAGGCATTTCCTTTAAACCTGTACACACTAAGACAAGGAATACTACACTAGAAAACCACAAAGTAAAAAAATACAACTACCACAAAGGTACAACCACTGAGAGTAAATGGTGTAAACTGAAAGTAAAGGGGCCAGAATACAAGACCAAGAACCCACATAGTAAATAGTACTATAGAATTACTCCTTGAAGTCTCTACCTATAGGTTAGTGGTAGTAAACCTTGAAACTATAGAAGTATTCCTCGTCCTCTCCTACCTCACAGAGCTCCACTGAGTCCTAAACCACCAAGGTCTGCGTCATAGCATCATTCATCTGCATAATACACAACACGTATGGGAGAAGCCCGTGCATGGGTGAGTATAAAAACTCTGTAGGGACCCAGAGACCCCTGAAGATCTCTCATAAATCCAAAAGGAAAAATACCACAATGGAAATACCACCATGAATGATCTAAAATACCTAGAACAAAGTAAAAGGAAACTCGCACCAGGTATAACATAAAGTAAAAAAAACAAGATTATTAGTCGTAAAGATAGATCATCTTATTCTATTAAGAGGCTCTGTTGCTGATCCAAGAAGGGTCGATCTGCTGTTGATCCATGATGGGTTTCTCTGCAAGCGATCCACAATAGGTCTCACTACTGCTGATCCACGAAGGGTTGCTCTCATACTGATCCACAGAGGGTCGCACTCATGTTGATCCATGAAGGGTCGCTCCATTACTAATCCACTAAGGGTAGATCTGGTGATGATAAATGAAGGGTCGATCTGTTTATAATTAACGAAGGGTTTCTCCTTTGATGATCCACTAAGGGTCGCTCCATTTATGATCCAAAAGTGGTCTCTCTTTATTCTTCACGTTACAACCAGCCACTAGATTCCCGCACATAGCATGCTTAATTCTGAGAGTAAAAATCCTCATACCATTGATTGTAACTCAACCACCATGAAGTCCCACATAGAGTAACCCAAAGGACCGTCTTGTCATAAAGCTCCCAACGCAACAGACAGTGTATCGAACAGACACTCGATTTGTAAGATATAAGCATTTTTGTAAAAAGGGCCATGTTGGATTTCAGTTCGATCCAACCTAGACATACACCATACTACTTCAAAACTCACATAGAGTATCTCAGAAGGACCTCCTATTTTCAAGGGTCCTTGTGCCTCATACGACACTTCAGTCAGACACCTGGTCTTTTAGTTACAAGTGTTTCAGTCAAAAGGGGGCCAGTTGGGTCTAGGCCTAGTCCGACCTGGGCCCAGCCAGGCTGGGTCTAGCCCGGCCTACATGGCCGTGGGTCCATCTTGCTTGGCCGCGGATCCAACCTGTGGTTAGACCAGCTCTTATATTGCGATGTGGCCCACCTACAGCAAATCGGCCAACTCGCAACAACGCGACCCACCCACAGCAATGCAACCCACTCACAACAACCTGGACTGATGAGGTGGGCCGACTTCTCTAGCCCGGAAGCGGAATAGTCACTTTCTGTTTATCACCCGGTGGCACTAGATGGTGCCTCTTCCCCCTGTGACCGGTTTGTATAGTGGACCGGCTCGGTCTAGCTGGATGCAACTTTTCCACATCCATTTCATCCAGTATAGCCGGTGGGTGGCCAAACGTTACTCCATGCACGCGGTCGACGGACTGCGTGCCTTCGGCGTGTCTGAGTGGCCCGAACATGAGACTCCCCCTCCACATGGAGCTGCTCATCACCTCGATTCCACGGTGTCGTGCATCCACACCTCCATGACACGCTGCCTCCCTCCGCCCCCAGCCAGCACTGGCGTCGGCATGCCAGTGGTTCTTCTATGGTCCACCAGAGTATATTTGGTGGTCTGTTTCTTGAAATGTCTATGCATATGGGATCATAGGGCTGCCACCTTCACTGCAATGACTTCAAAGTCACCTTTCCAGCATTCCAAAAATTTGTCCACGTAGAATGCACCAGGCCGAGGGGCTCGGTCCTTGTTCGTGTCTACCCACACCCTCCGCATTAGAAGTTTAAAATATGGAAGGTTCAATATTATATTCTATCAACAAAAGTTTAATCCTTAAGAGAAATCACAAATGAAACACCTTCCTATAATAATGCATCATTCATGGATCAAATAGTTTGTGGGTTGATCCGCATTCTTCATTTAGAACAAGAATGAGGAAAAACATAAATCAAAACAAACCCCTACCAAGATTCAGATATGTCATAGGTGATTGAGGATGATCCAAGTCCTCATCAACCTATGATCCACTATCATTCTTTACTGTTCATCAATTCTCAGATCTGATCTCGTTCTCTTTGAGATTTTTCATCACTCTCTGATCCTCCATTGTTCGTCATTGGCGAGGCTTTCTTCATCATTAAATTAGAGGATTTCTGGGGTTTTCAATCATCCTTGAATCCCTGATTAACTAATAAAGGGAAACAAATTGAGTTTTGTAACATTGCCACACCGATTCATTAATGAGGCTCATTAATAAGTCAGTGTGGCCTCGTCGCTGTGTTACAATGCTAATGAGTCAATACTCAACTAAAAAGAAAAATAAAAAAAAAATTATTATTTTTCTTCTTTAGACTCTAAAAACTAACTTTTCTAGCTGACCCACACCGGTCAAAGTTAGTTCCCTCCTAATTGAATCCCAACAATACGAGTTCAACAGTGCCCTCTGATTTCTGATCTGAGAACCATTTCAAAATATCGGAAAACCCACTCGCACGTTCGCTTAAGCGAAATTTAAAAAAGTTCAGAATTCCATTTTGGGATCATATGGCTTTAGAATCACATGTCGTCAAATCCTTTGGTCTCAAAATAATTCTATATAATTTTTTAAAAAAATTATATGGAAATTCTGGGAGATTACACAATTGAAATTAATCACAGCGATTAAGGTAAAAAATGATTTTACCAAGTGAATAAATTTAAACCTAATGGGAAAAAAGACTTAGAAAATTTTTAAGAACCAATTTTATGGAAATATTTATCCATTATCCCTTATTCTATCTAGTTTTTTTCTATAATTAGATCCAATTTACATGAAAAAACATGGTTATAATTCACTCTTTCAAAAAAACAAGAGTTCCACTCACCTCCCTTATAAAAGGCCTCCACCTCTCCTCCTCTATAAACACCTTTGAAGACCTTTGTATAGGTCAATAACTTCCCAGATAACTTCTCCAATTCCCTCCTATCATCATATTATCCTTAATTTTGGCATAATTCC
This sequence comes from Viscum album, assembly GCA_963277665.1. Lineage (NCBI taxonomy): Eukaryota > Viridiplantae > Streptophyta > Magnoliopsida > Santalales > Viscaceae > Viscum > Viscum album. Next base: position 1,387,225,313 of record OY728162.1, on the reverse strand, counting down.
AAACAATGAAGTCTTTTGGTGGAAACCAAAAGGAGATACCTAAAGAAGATGTAATGTTCTCCAATGAGTGTTTCTATTTTATTTCTTTCTCCATCCCTTAAAATATTTTTATACTATGATTATATAATTACCTAAGTATCCTCAATATACTTAAATGTTTTTATGTTAATTGTAGGACCTACACCGACACACACATCTATCAAATGGGTTACGAAATCATCATTCATGTGTACGATGGACTACCGCCTCATGAAACGATGTCTTTCATTTTTCCATTACCACCTATCATGGTTGGTCATAAGGATGGAAATATATTTTATATATGATATTTATGATATTTATAACATAATAATATCTATGGAGTAATTACATCATATTCACCCTATGTATATTTCATTCTGTTAGGGATACGCTAACATCGCTCGTGTGTACGACGTACAACCACCTCATGAAGCGATGTGAAGCATTTTTCACTAACATGTTTCATAGAAGGTAATAAGGGTAAACACAATGAATGTATATGATATAAATGAAAAAATTGTGATAATAATTATATACTAATATTTCAAAAAATATTATATATCATTTTCTTCTTACCATTTCACACACTCAAAAAGTGATAACGTCATTCGTGGACGTGTGGACTGCCGCCTCCTTGAAGTGATGTGTTTCATGTTTTTTCATTACCACATCACAATAATGGTATATATAAGTATATATAATTAAATAATATGGTATTTATGATATAACTTTCATTCTATAAAGATAAAATACTACTTACCTTCTTTCCATAATGATCATTGAAAAATTGAAACATCATTCATGGGTATGTAGGACCTACCATCTCCATGATCATAACATTAGTTCAATTTTCATAACCATATTTAATAATTGATTTTTAAAGTATAATTTATGTATAAATATGATAATTATTTTTTACATGTTTAAATAATAAACTTTTTGACCCTAGTCAACCTACCTAAGTAGTTTTTAACACACAAGCTGAATATGGTCAAAACATCCAACTTAAACTTAATTAATTAATTTGATACATATAACTTGTTTATAGGTGAAATAAAAGTAATAATAAACATGGAAACGTTTCTCATGAAATTTATTTTCTAACATAAATTTATTATTCGGGAAGATAAAGAACAAGTGTGATGAATTGTACTCAAGGTATTTATTTTTCTTGTCTCACTTTTTTTTTTCTGTGAGATACATGCCATATTCACCTCTTGCTTTTATTGTGTGGTGTATATAATTTCCTTGAATGTATTTTATTATCATCATACTTAAATTTATTTTATTTACATATCCATTTTAGTATCTCTATTTCATGGGTTTTACAATCTCAAAGTTACCAAATCATTAAGTATTTTTTCACAATTTGCCTTATTTGAGACATAAGGTTATGTTATACGCCTATATTATTTTAAAAGGTGTTTATATATATCCTTTGACATGTGATATCATGAATTAGTTTAATCTCATGATATTTTATGTTTCTTTTAAATTCCATCATGGGTCTTATGTTTCAATGTTACAAAGTGGTAAATATTTTATGTTGTAATCTCATCGTTTATCAGGATTGTTTATGATTATGTTTATGGTGATAAATTCTTATGATTCATCTCTCAAGAAAAAAATTAATTTTATTATAATCTTGTTATTGGTGATATTTTCAAGTAATGGTGTGGTTTTTTCACTCTTTTTTACTAAAAGTTTATTATAAAACGTTTTTTTATAAAATCTGACTTCATTTCTACCTTTGGTCAGAAGTATTTGTTCTTTAAAAATAATATTTTCTTAAAATGTTTCAAAATGTTTTTAAAATATATTTTGATATCATTTTCCAAGGAAAGGATTTTAAAAATGATATATTTTTTAAAAAGTGTTTTAAATGATTTTAAAAACATCCTTTATAAATTTCAAGGTTATTTTTATAGAAAAAGGTTTTCAAAATGTTTTAGGATTTTAAAAGTGATTTTAAAAAGGGAAAAGTGTTTTTCCTCAAAATGATTTTAATGATATTTTAATGGTATTTACCTTCATCAACATCAACATCCATTGTTGTTACTTATGCTCTAATGGGGATATTTTGTATTGATGTCTTCCTCATTCTTTCTATGGATGGATTAAAATTTTCCCAATGAGATTTTTATATAACATGTTTCTTTTCCACATGATAATAATGTTTCAAAGATATTATTATGAATCCCATTTCTATTCCATGGGATAAACAAGTTTCAAAGATATTTTTATGGAAGCCATTTCTTTTCCATATTTTAATCATGTTTTAAATAGATAGACATGAACCCCATTTATTTTTCACTAGATAATCAGGTTATGAATAAATAATGATTGTTTATATGAGTTTTATGATGAAGTGAAATATCTATATACACTATTCATGGTGTGGTTATTGGATATTATACATTAAAAATGATGTGACCTAGATAGCACCAGGTAAGGCTATTACAACTTAACATGGTGTGGCCTAGATAGCGTTGTGTAATCCCGTTAGAGCTTAAACATATGATGGCCCAGTTAGTGTTGGGTATACCTATTACAACTTAACATGGGGTGGCCTAGATAGCACCAGGTGAGTCAGTTATAGCTCAAACAATGGGTGCACCCAAATATCACTCCAATTAATTAGGTAATTATTATATTAGAAGTCTTCCATATGATTATTCCAAATAAAAGGGTTTTGAAATGGTTTGATGAATATGATGCTCCATGTAACCAAAAATGAGTTTTATTTTCTTGTTATGGGTTTATAATGTGTCTCATGATCAAGTTTAATATCACTTCACTCATGATTATTTATTTTAATGACTATTTTCTTTTCCATATTTTGGTATTTTATTATCTAGGTATTGATTTGTATGAGTTATTTTATGATTCACTAATACACTGTGATTTTTCATTCATACCCTTATTCACTTCTTATGATCATTAATCATCATCATCATTCCTTTATTATTATTCATAAAATGATAGGTACAAAAAAAGTTCAAAGATCTATGGAAAGAACACAAAAGGATAAAAGATACAGAGGCCTGAAATTGTACAAACCTAAAGCATCTCTGCTAATCAGATTCTTCCCTTCAATTGGTAAAAAGTGCACATCCAGGGGAAGAAAACGGAAAAGAGATTACGATTCCATAGAAGTGAGATGATCAGCCACATACTTTCCCTCCATCAAGGTGTGCGAGAAAATAGTGCCATTTCTAATGAGATTCTTGCACCTTCTCATGACATAAAGTAAGGACCATAGAGTATTCCACTTACCATGCATGGAGTCCTGAAGAAGGAAAGGGTTTCTGTCTCAACTTCAGTAAGAAAAATACCTTGATTCCTACATAGCTGTAGACCCATGAGCATTGCTAACAACTCAACAAGAAGGGAGTTATCTCTACCGAAGTGATCTGAAAAATAAAAGATGACACGCCCCATGGGATCTAGTACAACACTGACACACATCATGTCATTCATGGAACATGATCCATCAAAGTTGAGATTCATACCAAGAGGATGCAGGAAACATCGTACCCAGTGGCCAGGATTAGAGGAATAAACCCCATGAGAGCCCACCTGAAGTGATATGAGAGGGGGAGCCTCATGCCATTTACTGCCTACCTGAACCATATATAGAAGAATAAAATTGGTTCTTTCCACAAAGGACCTACCAATGTACTAAATCCCCTTGTGCATGGCTTTGTTCCGGGCCAGCAAGATGCACCAGCAACCAGAAGCCATAATGACTCTGCGAGATTTCCTCTCCATTCCATCTTCCCCCGCACTATGAAACCATCAATCAAGGAAGGAGAGGTCCACCAAAGCTGCAACAGAAATCCCCATGAAGTCACCAAAGGCCTTACACACCTAGCACACCCACTCACTATAGAAGAAGAGGTGGGTTGAAATTTTCTCCCGCGTGTCCCTGCAACACAGGCATCACGGGGCCATTCTTATACCTGAACGCCGCACATTCTCATCCTTATGTAGTTCCCCTTTCCTGATTCTACCCCATTCCTGATTCACCAAAGGAGAAAATTTATTTTTATAGTAACCTCTCGAACATATAAGGCCTAACCCCAAGATCTTGATGTGTTACACTAGTAGTCACCCTTCGGTAGTCCTTTATAGAGAAAGAACCTGAAGAAGATGCAGGGAAAGAACATCTCTCTGGTTTGTCCAAGAAATCAATCATATTGAATGCCATGAATTGTTTTCTATACATCACAACCCTGATAAACTCCAGATTACTACTTTCCTGGTTAAAGGTAATGTGCATGATCGGACAACCTGGAAATCCATGGGTAGTTCCAACCCAATTACAATGTGTTTGGTTATATTTTAGTAAAAGAAAAGAAATGATTTGATAGTTTATAAAAGAAAATAAAAGAAAATAAATGATTGTGATTTCTCTCCTTGTGTTTGGATTCATAACTTAATAAAAGAAAAGAAATGATTTGGATTTCTCCCCATCATGTTAGGTTTCAATTTTAAAAATAAAATAAAAGAAACTGTTTTGGTGCAAATGAAACAAATAACCTTTATTTAAAAATAACACATATCGGGTTAAAGGGCATACTTGATCAATATAAAAAACCAATATCGATTAGATCCGCACAGACACCACACCTACCAACATATATTAATACAAATTATAAAATTTAAAAACATTAACTAAAGATAATCAAAATTATTTATATAATTTATTAATTCAAAATTATTAATTTATGGTAATCAAAATTATAAATTCAAAATTATAAATTAAAAAAATTATTAATTAAAAAATTATTAATTCAAAATAATTATTAATTAAAAATAATTACTAATTAAAAATAGTTATTAATTCAAAATTATTAATTCAAAATATTAATAATTCACAATTAGTTATACATTATTTATATAAACTATTAATTCAAGATAATCATAATTATTTATAATCAAAATTATCTATAATCAGAATTATTTATAAATTATTTATGATTATTTATATACGTATAATTAGTTATAATCAAAATTATTTATATACACATTATCAAAATTAATTATATTTGGTTGTTATTATTTCTATATTATTTAAATTTTATTGTTATTTTTATTATTATTTATATTTTATTTTTATTATTATTTATAAATTATTTATAATTGATTGTTAATATTTGATTGTTATTATTATTTGATTGTTATAATAATTTATATAGAGTTCTAAGGGAAATATGGGAAATATGTAAAATATTTGAAAGGGATTGAAAATTTCCGTCGGAATCGTCCTGATTTTGGGACGATTTGAAATCCTCTAAAATCACGTGCGAGAGAGAAATCCATTTCTCTCCCTTCCGAGGCCTCGCATTTCTCTCCTTCATCCTTTGATAACCAAATGAGAGATTCTCATTTCTCTCATTCCAAATCGTCTCTTTTCTGCCTGTGTCTCCCCTAACAAATGAGCGCTTATTATGCCAAAAGAAAATGTTCCCTCCCCCCACAATCCACTTAGTGTGAGGCTGGAGAGCGAGAATGTGGGAGGAAAAAACAATCCAGAGTGACGAATGGTGGGAATTTGGTCCAACCCCCCCCCCCCCACCACCACTTAGTCACGTGGCCATGAAACTACCCCAAAGAGTGTGCCCCTCAATAACATCCCACACCCACTTCTCCCACAAGCCATGCAACACGTCATATATACTCTTGACATCAATAGCCCCTCCTGAACTGGCCTTGTGAGACTCTTCCATGACACCCAATGTTTTCTCCCCTCCTCATGCTCACCAAAAATAAATGAGGAAAGAATGGAATCGATCTTAGTAATCACCCCCTTCATAACCATGGAGGTCGAGAGTTCATGTCATGGAATAGGGGATAGAAGACTATTCACCAAGGTTATTCTACTACCAAATGACAAAACAAATTCTTCCAATTATGTATATGTCCCATCATTTTCACCACTTTGTGATAAAAGTTCTAAATTCTCATCCTACCCAAAGAAAAAAAAATCCTCGACACTCCATAGGGAAGGAACCAAATTGCATACCAAGAATACGGCTCATGTAAGCCACCATAAATTCCAAGGACTGACCCCAAACATAGAAGGTTCTCTTACTATGATTCAAAACCTGAGCACTCCAATATAAATAATCAGCGAGAGCTTTATTAAACCCACGAAAATACCTCACTCCATTTTTCATAAATACAATATAATCATCCCCAGACATAAAATGAGAGATACTGCATGTACTGGACTTACACCGGCAAGGCCTGATGGCACATTTAATGGTAGCCCTGTTGATGAGGCAGCTTAGGACGTCTTGAGAGAGAACAAAAAGGCTTGGGGAGAGAGGCTTCCTGCGACTCAGCCCACACACTGCCTTGAAAAACCCATAGTTCATTCCCATGAAGTAGACTACTATCCACAAAGAACTGAAACATCGAAACATCTGATCTACAGTCCAGAAAGAGAAGCCCATGCCTATTAAGACTTTGATGATAAATTCCCACTCGAACCTATCATACAATTTTTCCATATCCAACTTAACCACCATATTAGAACCATTCACTCTGGATTTAATTCCATTGATGAGCTCATGGGTCTGTGTGATAGCCCCTTAGATGGACCTTTGCTTCATAAAGTTGTGTTGCTCAATGGATATCCATTGGGTCATGTGAGTTCTCAACCTATTGTTATGGATGGAAGCAAGGACCTTATAGGTGAAGTTACACATACTCATAGGGTGAGAGTTCTGGAGAAGAGATGGTTCCTTCATTTTTGGGACAAGAGACATTGTTGTGGAAGTGTAATCATGAGGGAGGCACCCACCTTGAAAGAAGTCCTACATGGAAAACACAATGTCATCCTTAACATTACTCCAAGAGGCATGGAAGAAGGAACCCAAAAACCCATCCAATCCTAGGGTGCTTTCCGGGTTCAGAATATTCACAGCCCCTAAGATTTATTCCTTAAACGGCATGGCCTCAATTAAAGCATTATAATTTCCAGACAACACCCTAGGAATAACATTAGTTATTTCTTCATGGCCTCTTGGATATCCTTCCACCAACTGTGGGATAGGTCCTGCAAGAATTTTCTTAAAGAAGGTCCCCACTAAGTCACCAACAATATCATGGTTATATGTGAAAGCTCCATCCTCCATATATAATTTAGGCCAAGTGAACCTTTGGTTCTCCTTAATGAAATCATGAAAGTATGTAGTATTGTGGTCCCCCTCACATATCCATCTAACTCTAAATTCATCATGAGAAACGAGTTCCTCCCTCAACAGCATTTCATCCATCTGTTCCTTTTTGGAAGCCAGCTCCCCAAATGTACCATCATTCCATTCCAATTCTAAATTGGAATCTAACATCTCAATCTCTGAATTTAATATATACAAGTCATATGATGTTTATTAACTAATGTAAAATAAGAAAACTTGGGTTAAAAGGGGGAAATTCTCATTTAAAATTATGGGAGTTGTTTTTTGTATGAGTCTGTTCTAATTCTATAAATATATAAACCTAAAATTTTTATGGGTATTTAAGTGATAAAATATTTCTTTTTTATTTTATAAGTCTTTATTGGTGAAAATTGGTTCACCTTCTTCGGTATCAGTGATGAAAATATTAAGTTAATAAATTTAGCACTAGATCCAGTAGTGTGGGTTCAAGGATAATATATTTGGTATTATAGAAGGGTTTAGATAACTTTGGATATTAGGATATTCTCATGTGATGTTATCCTAAGAGTTATGGTTACCTTTATAGGCATATAAGCATAAGTGTGATCATAAATTGAAAGTCTTAGACACCCCATTGAGATTTTATGTGATGATGTCTTAATGTGATTAATGAAATATTTCTGGAGATGTTTGTTGGGTCGGAGAGTGATGGCAAGAGGGGGGGTGAATTGCCTTTGTAAAATAATTAGCAATTAAAAAAAACAATTTATAAATGCAGCGGAAATAAAAAGGGGCAAGACACAATTTGATAACAGAGTTCGGCTTAAACCAAAGCCTACGTCTCCGCTCCCAACTCAACCGTTGAGAGATTTATACTTCATCTTGCTTTTTAATGGTTGTAGCAAGAAACCCACTAGCCGTTTTAAGGTATGCTAGATCACCTTCGTACAGCTTGCTTTTTTATTATGGTTGTAGCAAGACACCCAAAATGAAAGTGAGGAAGAAAAGGATTGTTTGTTTTAATACAAAATCAATGAAGAACTAAACAATTGAAATAAATAAATTATAACAAACTAGAGGAAGCCTTGAGCGCCAAGAGTGTGAGAGTAGTTGATGTAGAGGCAGCCCAAGCTTCAAGGATGGAAATGGATCACAAGTAGCCTTAGAGATTTGTCGTTAGAGCTTCAAGGGATCAAAATATCATTCCAATGTATCAGGGGTGTTCCCGGTATCCATCCTCGTCTATTTATAAGAGAAATATCCCCATATACTTCAATATGGCCGTTGGAGGGCTTTCGGAGCTGTTGGGGGTCAAGTGGGAAAGTCTGGTCAAAGCCCAACGGCTAGTTTGACTGGGCTTACCGGCTGACCGGCGCTTGGCCACCGGCTGGCTGGTGCTCCAGACAGAAGGCAGAGCTTTCTGTCTGGGTTCCACCGGCCGGCCGGTGCTGGGACACCGGCGGGCCGGTGGTCCAGACAGAGAGCAAGCTCTCTGTCTGGTTCCACCGGCGGGTCGGTGATTCAGACACCGGCCGGCCGGTGGCACCTGGAAGTGGGCAAGGCCTACTGTCTGGTTCCACCGGCTGGCCAGTGGTCAGGCACCGGCTGACCGGTGGAACCTGGCAGAGAGCATTACTTCTGCCAGAGACCACCGGCTGGCCGGTGGTAATCCACCGGTTGGCCGGTGGACTCAGAGAGTCCTTTTCCAATCTTCTTGGGCCAACTCTTTTGCAACCTTTTTCCTATCATCAAAAATACTTGAAAACAAGTTAGAACACGATGAGAGTGATTGTGATCATTAAAATCTAAGAGAGAGGGGTACAACAATCTCCCCCTATTTTGATGATCACAATCACAAATGAGAAAGCTTTTAAAAAGGATATGCCAAGTAAAAAAGAAATAAGAAACTTGGACATGGAAAATTTTAGAGATCATTTTAATACAAGAATTTCATAGATGTATCATGATATTAATCTTGAAAGGATTGAAATAAAGAGAATGGTTCATTTTGAAATTGTAACCATAGGTCATTTAAAAGAAACAACTGAAATCAATAACTTAACCATTTAAAAACAGATTTTGATGAAAGTAATAACTTAAAATTGAACTTTTAAAAAGAGCACTTAATTAAATGAAATAAGTAACTATGTAATAGAGAGTTTTTCTCCCCCTTTGGGATTATCAAAATAGGAGGAAAAGTATGAAAGAGAATTAGAAAAACAATAATAAGGAAGTAATCAATGACAAAAAGGATTGATAGATAAGACAACTTGAATTTTATAAAAGATGAAACGTTACATAGAAAGTTCAAAATACAAATACAAAGACAAGTCAAAAAACAGGAAAGGCTCTATTCACTCCTAGAGGGCCGAGAGTGACGACGACGCCTGAAGGTCGGAGGAGCTAGAGGAGCCTGGACCGACTCAAAGCGACGATCAAGAGAATCGATCCGAGAGTGGAGATGATCAAACTGAGAGCTGAAGTAAGAAAACTGCAAGTCGAGCCGGGTCTCAATTTGATCCTGGAAGTGAAGTAATTGATCAGTCGTCACCGACAAGCCACCAGTATCAGCGGGAGGGGGCACAGCCTCAGCAGGCTCCGGTGCATCATCACCCGCTCCATCTTCCTCATCAGCAGCAGCAACAGCCTCACCTTCGCTGTCACCACTCCCTTCCTCTTCATCATCACCATTGTCCTCACTATCTGAGAGAGGATAGGCAGCGGCAATAGCAGGAGGCATGGCATGGGAAGGAGGGTGTGAATGTGTCTGAGGGGTGTAAGCCTTGAGAAGGCCATCATTTTCAGTAATCCACTCCTGACGCCAAGGATGCCAACGAATGTTCATCCGTTGCACCATCATAAAATTGATGATGCTATCCTTCTTTGGCTGCTCGAAGGAGGTAGCACGGAGAGGGACATCAAGAAAGGTAAAGATTTTGGTCAACAAGCGCCCGTGAGGTAGAGTTTTGGACCGGCGCGGGTGCTCAGCCACATAAGACATGGCCCGGAACAGGAACTGGACCAAATTGAAATGAATGCCTCTAGTGATATAAGAGAGAAGATAAATATCAATAAATTTCACCGTATCGTGATCACCGATACGGGGTGAAAGTGTGGTCTGAATGAGGCGCTCAATGATGCGATGGTTAGGGGTGAGCTGGGAGAGCTTGACAATTGGATCGTTGGGCTGCCCTGTGAGATGCTCAAGAGCGAAAGCAAGATCAAAATCAGGGTCCCGAGGAAACTCCCCCTGAGCAAATGCATGAGGTCCAACATGAGGAACTCCTAGAATCCTGGCAATCTCCAAAGAAGTGAAAGTGATGGGTTTCCCAAGAGCGGTGGTGGAAATGGTATCGACGTCGTCAGAAACCAACCACGTCAGGTGAGCATAAAATTCTTTGACAAGAAGGGGACAAATAACATCCTTCTTAGGAGGTTCAAAAAAAGAATGCCAGTGTTGATATTCAATAATGGAGAAAAGCTCGAGACGAGCAGAAGAAAGCCAAGAATAGTCAATCACTCTACCAGGCAGAATGACTTTGTCATGCCAAATGTCCGGAAGTTGAGGGATTGAAGGAGGAGGAGGTGCTTCTTGAGCGATACCCTTTCCTTTGCGAGAAGAGCGAGGACCCATGATAGCAAAAGGAAAAAAATGAGAGAGATTGAGAGAAGAATGGAGTTTGAGAGGGCAAGGAGGAAGAAGGGAGGCTGGGGCAAGGAGGAGCCGCGGGTCTGGAGGGGCCGCACGAGAGAGAGAAGAAAGGAAGGGGAAGGGTTTTAATTTTAACCCTTCCTCCGGCCGGCCCAAAAAAGAAAAACCCGACACCACCGGTTAACCGGTGATGTACCACCGGTTGACCGGTGGTATTAAAATTCATAAAAAATTAAAATAAAATAAAAAAGTTTTTAAATAACTTAAAAAAAATAAGCAAGCCAAAAGAGTCAAATATTTAATAGTGCTCATTGACGAATCATTCCTAACTCCCCCTTAATAAAATCAAAACGTTCAACCGGGAGCGGTTTGGTAAAAATATCAGCTAATTGGAAATCAGTAGAAATGATGTCCAAAGTGATATCCCCTTTTTGAAAATGGTCACGAAGGAAATGATGCCTTAAATCTATATGCTTTGTCCTAGAATGTTGTATTGGATTCTTAGAAATACTAATGGCACTAGTGTTGTCACACCGTATAGGGACATGATCGTAGGAAAGGACATAATCCAGGAGAGTGTGCTGCATCCAAATAATTTGGGCACAACAATTACCAGCTGCTACGTACTCGGCCTCGACAGTAGAAAGAGCAACACAGTTTTTCTTTTTTCTACTCCATGAAACAAGGGACTTGCCTAGCAGATGACAGGTTCCACTAGTACTCTTACGATCTAATTGACATCCGCCAAAATCAGCATCCGAATATGAAGAAAGTTCGAAATAAGTATTAGAGGGATAAAACAAACCAATGTTTTTGGATCCTTTTAAATACTTAAAAATTCTTTTGACCGATTTAAAATGAGATTCTTTGGGATTGGCTTGAAAACGAGCACAAAGGAAAACACTGAACATGATGTCAGGACGGGTCGTAGTTAGGTAAAGTAGACTCCCGATCATACTCCTATAAAGCTTGTTATCCACCGGTTTCCCGGCTTCATCTAACATAAGTTTACAAGAAGTACTCATGGTGGTACTAATTTCCTTTACTTGATCCATACCAAAACGACTTAAAAGTTTGTTTGTGTATTTGCCTTGGCTTAGAAAAATACCATTTGAATTTTGAAAGATTTGAAAACCAAGAAAAAATTTTAATTCCCCCATAAAGCTCATTTCAAATTCTTTTCTCATTAAATCTGAAAAATCAGTACAAAGTGATTCTTTGGTTGAACCAAAGATAACGTCATCAACGTAAATTTGGACAATTAAAAGATCTTTGGATGTGTGTTTTAAAAATAGGGTACAATCAGCTTGACCCATTTTAAAATCATTTTCTAAAAGAAGTTTTGTTAACCGCTCATACCAAGCCCGAGGGGCTTGTTTTAAGCCATATAGAGCCTTGGTTAACTGAAAAACATGATCTGGAAATTTTGGATCTTCAAAACCGGGGGGTTGTTCAACAAAGATTTTTTCTGAAATAAAACCATTTAAAAAAGAACTTTTAACATCCATTTGAAAAAGTTTGAAATTTAAGTGAGCGGCGAATTCCAACAAGATCCTAATGGATTCCAATCTAGCAACGGGCGCAAAGGTTTCACCATAATCAATTCCTTCTTCTTGATTATAGCCCTTAGCTACTAGGCGAGCCTTGTTCCGGGTTATATTTTCTTGATCATTAAGTTTGTTCCTAAAATCCCATTTAGTGCCAATAATTGGATGATCATTGGGTCTTTCAACAAGAGTCCAAACATCATTTCTAGAGAATTGATTTAGTTCCTCTTGCATTGCAAGAACCCAATTCTCATCATTAATGGCATCATTAATGGTTTGAGGCTCTAGTTGAGAAATGAAGGCTTGATGTTCAACCTCGTTGAGGATTGATCTTCTAGTTCGAGTACCGTCTTGAAGATCACCTATAACATTTTCTAAAGGATGGTCTCTAGAAGGTTTCCAAACCTTAGGCAAGGTGGAAGATGAAGAAGGTGAAGAGGGTTCTTGATGGTCATCCTCCTTGGGAGGAGAAGAGGAATCATTCAAATGAATCTTATCAAGTTTATCTTCGACATCTTCAATGACCGGGTGAGGTTTTGGAAGAGTTTCATCAAATTTGACATGAGATGATTCTTCGATGGTTTTTGAACGTTTATTGAAGACACGATAGGCTTTTCTTGAGTTGGAGTACCCAAGAAAAATACCTTCATCGGATTTGGCATCAAATTTCCCTAGGTTATCTTTTGTGTTAAGGATAAAGCATTTACAACCAAACACTTTAAAATAACCAACTTTGGGCAATTTGCCTTTCCAAAGTTCATAGGGGGTTTTCTAAAGAAGGGGTCTTACAAGAACTCTATTGATAGTATAACAAGCAGTGTTAACTGCCTCGGCCCAAAAATATTGAGGAAGGTTGAATTCACTAAGGAGGGTTCGAGCAATTTCTTGGAGAGTTCGGTTTCTCCTTTCAACCACTCCATTTTGTTGTGGAGTCCTAGGAGCAGCGAAGGTGTGATTGTACCCTTGAGAAGAACACAATTCATCGAATTCTTTGTTCTCGAATTCACCTCCATGGTCACTACGGAGCGATATAATTTTATATCCTTTTTCGTTTTCTACTTTCCTAGAGAATTTCAAAAAGGTTCTACAAGCATCATTTTTATGAGCTAAAAAGAAAACCCAAGTGAAACGAGAAAAGTCATCTACTAGGACAAAGGTATAGGATTTTCCACCTAGACTTGCTACAGGGGTAGGACCAAAAAGATCAAGATGAAGGAGCTCAAGAGATTTTGAAGTGGACACTTCCTTCTTAGATTTGAAAGAAGATTTGTGTTGCTTGCCAAGTTGGAATGGCTCACAAATCAAATCTTTCTTAAACTTAAGTTTAGGAAGGTCACGGATGAGCTTGTTCTTATTAAGCTTTATAAGTGAATGAGAGATACAATTCCCCAATCTTCTATGCCAAAGCCAAGACTCATTGTCAAGAGCACTTAAAAATTTAACATTTTGGCTAGCTAAAGACTTTAAATCAATAATGTAAACATTTTGAAAACGGGAAGCAGAAAATAAGAATTTGTTTTGAAAATCAAACACATTGCATAAATCATTTTGAAAATTCACCGAAAAACCACTATCACAAAGTTGACTAATGCTAATTAAATTATGTTTTAAACCTTTAACAAATAAAACATCTTAAATTAAGGAGGTGCTACCAAAACCAATGGTACCTATTCCGACGATCTTTCTTTTTGATTTGTCACCGAAGGTGACGTATCCTCCATCGAATTCTTCAAGGGAGTTGAACTCGGAGGGATAGCCACACATGTGCCTCGAGCATCCGCTGTCGAGATACCACGAGCCTTTCGAAGTCCTACTTCTTTGGTGTTTATCCTACAAAATCAAGAGAGAATAGATTTTGGTACCCATATAAGTTTGGGTCCGGAAAGATTAGCTAAAAGAGACTTTTGAACCCATACTTGTCTAGAGGGATACATCCTAAGATATTCGTCCGAGTAGGTAATGATTTTGGGGCGACCATATCTAGAATTTTTACAATTGCATTCATAAATCATATGTTAGGTTTTTCTACAATAATTACAAAATTTATTTTGAGAGCTAGCCCTTACAAAAGTAGTGGGTGCTCTAGAAGAAGTGGCTTGCTTGTTAAAGCCAAGTCCATGTGTGGTTCTAGCCGAACATTGAGAACCTATCAATTTGGTCAAATTTTGTTCACCTTGGGTGAACTTGGCAAGAGATTCCCTTAAATCGTTAATAGTTGAATTCAAAGAATCAACATTTGGAATATCTTGGACCTTAAGGGCAAGTTCCTCATTCTTTTTGAGTAGTTGATCTTTTTCAGAAATTAGAATTTTGTGTTTCTTTTTTAAGGCCAAAAATTTAGAGGTAAGTTCGTGAAAACATTCCTCTAATTGATCTCTCGCATTTTGGAGATCTTCATAAGACATGTCATTATTAAAAGAAGAAGATGAGGAAGAGGAGTCGGAAGAAGATACCTCATCAAGTGCCATTAGGCATTTTCCACCTTCATCGCTTGAGTCGCTTGAAGACATGGAGTCATCGCTTGCACTCCATGTTGACGCTTTGAAAGCCTTCTTGTTTTTCTTTTCCTTTACCCTTTTCTTAAAAAGAGAGCACTCCGGTTTGATGTGGCCTTTCTTTCCACATTCAAAGCATGTAACTTCTTTTTCTTCTTTTGGCTCTTCCTTTCGTTCCCTTTGAAAATTATTCTTTTTCTTCATGAACTTGCTCATTTTTCTTGCAAGTTGAGCAATCTCGGATTCGCTATCATCAGAGGAGCTTTCTTGCTTTTCTTTGAATGCTATGTTCTTTTTCTCCTTGAAGATTTTACCTTCTTTATCGGCTTGCCTCTTCATGGTAATCTCATAGGTCATAAGTGATCCAATGAGTTCTTCAACCGGCATTTTCTTGACATCTTTCGCTTCTTGGATTGTCATCACCTTTGGAGCCCATGAGCTTGGTAGGACCCAAAGAATCTTCTTGACCATCGTCTCTGTAGAAAAATCATCTCCAAGAGACTTTCTCCCATTACACACATCAGTAAAGCGAGTAAACATTTCCGTAATAGATTCGTGTGGGTGCATGGTGAAACTTTCAAAGTCTTGACGATACATATCTAATCTAGTGTCTTTGACTTTGTTAGTGCCCTCATGGGTCACTTCCAAAAGCTTCCAAATTTCATGAGAAGTGGTGCAAGTAGAAATACGATTAAATTCATTACGGTCTAACCCACAATGAAGAGCATTCATGGCTTTGCCATCAAGCTCAAAATTAGCAATGTCTTCGGGGGTCCATTTAGACTCATATTTGCTAGAGAGAGTGTAGCCTTGCATAAAAATTCTATATATAGGATAGCCAATACCTCTAAGAAATGCAATCATGCAAGTTTTCCAATAAGTGTAGTCGGTTCCATCAAAGAATGGAGCCCGAGTCATGGAATACCCTTCGGGTGCTTGTGAGGAAGAAGCCATCACTATGGATTTTAGGTTTGTAACCGGTTAAGGTATTACACAAACTTTCCCTCTGATACCAAATGTTGGGTCGGAGAGTGATGGCAAGAGGGGGGGGGGTGAATTTCCTTTGTAAAATAATTATCAATTTAAAAAAAACAATTTATAAATGCAGCGGAAATAAAAAGGGGCAAGACACAATTTAATAACGGAGTTCGGCTTAAATCAAAGCCTACGTCTCCGCTCCCAACTCAACCGTTGAGAGATTTATACTTCAGTTTTCTTTTTAATGGTTGTAGCAAGAAACCCACTAGCTGTTTTAAGGTAGGCTAGATCACCTTCGTACATCTTGCTTTTTTATTATGGTTGTAGCAAGAAACCCAAAATGAAAGTGAGGAAGAAAAGGATGGTTTGTTTTAATACAAACCCAATGAAGAACTAAACAATTGAAATAAATAAATTATAACAAACTAGAGGAAGCCTTGAGCGCCAAGAGTGTGAGAGTAGTTGATGTAGAGGCAGCCCAAGCTTCAAGGATGGAAATGGATCACAAGTAGCCTTAGAGATTTGTCGTTAGAGCTTCAAGGGATCAAAATATCATTCCAATGTATTGGGGGTGTTCCCGGTATCCATCCTCGTCTATTTATAGGAGAAATATCCCCAAATACTTCAATATGGCCGTTGGAGGGCTTTCGAAGCAATTGGGGGTCAAGTGGGCAAGTCTGGTCAAAGCCCAATGACTAGTTTGACTGGGCTTACCGGCTGACCGGTGCTTGGCCACCGGCGGGCCGGTGCTCCAGACAGAAGGCAGATCTTTCTGTCTGGGTTCCATCGGCTGGCTGGTGCTGGGACACCGGCTGGCCGGTGATTCAGACATCGGTTGGCCGGTGGCACCTGGCAGTGGGCAAGGCCTACTGTCTGGTTCCACCGGCTGGCCGGTGGTCAGGCACCGGCTGACCGGTGGAACCTGGCAGAGAGCATTGCTTCTGCCAGAGACCACCGGCTGGCCGGTGGTAATCCACCGGTTGGCCGGTGGACTCAGAGAGTCCTTTTCCAGTCTTCTTGGGCCAACTCTTTGGCAACCTTTTTCCTATTATCAAAAATACTTGAAAACAAGTTAGAACACGATGAGAGTGATTGTGATCATTAAAATCCAAGAGAGAGGGGTACAACAATGTTTTACTGGGATAATGTATTAGTAACCCCTAGTATCAACATGACATGTTATTTAGGGAGGAATTATTTTTTCATGTTTAATGAAAAAAAATGGTAACCCGAAGGTTGGGTGACAGCCTGCTTCATCTGGAAAGGTTGCAGGGCTTGAGCTCACAATTGAAGGGAGAAAATGGTATAACACCTAATACAAGACTATGTGATCTCTTGGTTAGTATGAAATTTTTTAGGTATATATTATGTTTATTTTGAATCATATTTGGTTTTATTTGAGAAATAATAGTTGACATATGTTAGAATAATAAATGATCAAATCCTTCTAATCACAGTGTTTCAAACTTAGTCATGAAATGTTTGATGAATTTTATGGATTGTTATTTATAGAATAATTTATTTTGGACATTGGGTATTACTATTGAATTTTGAATATTAGTGTATCATTGAAGGTTGATTCATTTTGGGAATTATCTTAACATGTGATAATAATTTGGGTTTTGGTTAATGTTTAAAGATATGAGTAATACATCATTATCCCTTTTATGGTTAAGTGGTTTTAAATTTTTATTTTAGTGATTTAGGAAATAAATATTCATCCTAAATACAAATCACTTAGAGAAACATATGTTATTGTGGTGGAATTTTATTAAATGATGAGATAATACTAAATAAGTAAGTTTATTTCCATATTCTCTAAGTATAAATTGTATGATAATTCCTTAACTTGAGGAAAATGATATTGAAAAAACAATTCCTAGTACCTTAACTTATGATGAACCGATTGTCTTTTCAATCATCACAAATTTATGGTTTGGTGTCCCTTAACATTTCATTGATCATTAACTTGTTTGTGATCAATGACCTCAATCACTCTCTATAAGTATTTATCCTTTTCCTCTATTCCCACCTATTTTTACCTATTTGGAAACCTAGTAAATTGTTATTAGATATGACCTTTGTACATACCTTTCTATATTATTAAGATGTTGGTTTATTAACCCTTTTTATGGTGTGGGTTTACAACAAAATTATTTTCAAATGTCCAACCTTTTGTTTCCAAGATAATGTTCAAATTGTGAGGATGTTATTTATTAACATTTCATTGATCATTCACTTGTTCAAATTGTGAAGAAAAGTATATTCTTTAGTATAAAATAAATGAAACACTATATTAATCTTTTTTTAAATGCAACACCCATATTATCTTTCACTACACAAAACTCTGAGATTTTTATGTATGATATTGTATTAAACATGCAGCACCAAACATAAACAGCCCATGATATATATGACTATTATAACCTAACCATTTTAATGAAGGGTATGAATAGTATTAACTGAATTATGAAAATAGGTTTTACATATGTATATATAATAAATTATTTTGTGTCCAATCAATTATAAATTAAAATAAAACATTTTTTAAAATAAAAGGAAATATTTTTCTAAAAAACTATTGTAATGAACACAAGTGTGTTTTATACAAATAAATTAAAAAAAATAACACTTTTTAATTATATTAATAAATTATATATAAAAAATATCCAAAATTATTTTTAAAATTTTTCCCATTAGTTTTCTAGACATGATATAAAACTACATCCAATTGTTTCACTTAAAATTGTATATTTTTTTTGAAAAAGATGTTTTGCCGCCTTTTTATCGTGCACTTATTTTAAAACTAATATTATAACACTTTTATAAAAAAATATTTCAAAAAAATTATTCTTGGAAGTGTAGTATCAAAATTTTCTTTGGGTTAAATTCTAGGATTTTTAAAAAAAATATTGATTTTTTGGTGAATAATAAAAAATGATGATTTTTCGTAAAAAAGTCATTTATTTTAATAAATTAAGTAATTTAAGAATCACAATATGGTTTTAATATTAGTTAAATTAACCTAATTAATATTTATTTATATTTAGTACACTTAACCAATTTTGAATCAACTTTATATTGGTTTAAATATAAGTTTTTTGGGGTTTAAAGACATTATTTTCTAAAAACTATTTTAAAATGAATAATGTTTCTCATTCTAAATTAATTGAAACAATACCTACTTGGGAATTTTTTGAATTAAAATTATAGACAATGTATCATTAAATATTATTTTATTTTCATCAAATTATTATTAATATTTAAATAGTAAATATAGAATTATCTTTATAAAAATACACTTCTCAAAAACTCATTGTCACGCCACGACTACAGGATTAATATTAAACTAAATTTTATATCTTCTATGAATTGAATTTTAAAAATACATTTCATATTTATAATAATAATAATTTATAATTTATAATTTGTTTAACTTGATATTTAACCAATGTGATTAATGAAAGAAATTAAAATTAATCACAGTGATTAAGGTAAAAAATGCGTTTTCCAAGTGACTAAACATTTAACTAAATGTTCGAAATGAAATAAAAAATTGTCAATAACCAATTGTATAGAAATATTTTTAACTTATAACTTTGATTCTCTAGTTTTTTTACATTATTGTTTCCACTTGATGTGGAAAAAATATGGGTACAATTCACTCTTTCAAAAAATTAAAAGTGTGCCACTCACCTATCTTATAAAAGGCCTCCACCTCTCCCCCTCTTCACAACTCTCATGCCATTTATCTAGGACAATACCAACCCAAATAACTACTAGACTTCCATAATAACGTCCTATATTACTTACTATGTTCATAAATCCATCCATGTAAGTCCTTTTGTGGTAACCAAAATGATATACCCAAAGAGGTGGTAATGTTCTCCAACGAGTGTTTATAGTTTATTTTTCTCTACACCCCTTGAATTATTCTTATACTATCCTTATATAATAAACTCAGTATCCTAAATATCTTTAGATGTTTATATGTTAAGGTTTAAACCTAAAACCATAAACACTTCCATAAAATGTGTTATAGAGTCATCATTTGTGTGTATGGCGGATTACCGCCTCGCAAAATGATGTCGTTCGTTATTCCATTACCACCTATCATGGTTGGGAATAATGATGTAAATACTGTATATATATGATATTTATGATATTTAAAATATAATAATACCTTTGGAGTTATTTTATCATATACACCTTTCTAATATTCCCTTCTGTTAGGGATACGATAACATCGCTCATGTGTACTATGGACTACCGCCTCACGAATCGATATGAAACTTTTTTCTCTAACGTGTTGCATGGAAGGTAACAAGGGTGACTATAATTAATATATATGATATAAATTATTATATTATTATATTAATTATATAATAATATTTCTGAAAATATAATATATCATTTTCTTCTTACCATTTCACACACTGAAAAGGTGAAATTGTTGTGTAAGGACGTGTGGACTACCGCCACCTCAAAGTGAAGTGATTCATCTTTTTTCATCACCAAATCAAAATAATGGTATATATAAGTATATATAATTTAGTAATATGGTATTTAGTATATAATTATAATTATATAAAGGTAAAATATTACTTACCATTTTATCAAAATGATCATTGAGAAATGGAAACGTTACTCACGCGTGTATACGTCCTACCATCTCCATGATCGGATTGTTAGATCATTTTTCATAACCATAATTAATGATTGGTTTTAAAAGTATAATTTAGGTATAAATATGATAAATATATCATGATTATTGTTCTATATATTTTTAAATTATTACCTTTTTGACCATAGTAAACCTGCGTAAGTAGTTTTTGACACACAAGTCGAATATGGTAAAAACATCCAACTTAAATTTAATTGACTAAGTAATTATATATAACATGTTTATAAGTGAAATAAAAGAAATGATAAACATGGAAAATGTTATTAATCATGTAAATAATTAACTTAATTTTATTATTTAGTAACATAAAGAACAATCATGAAGAATCATACTCAAGGTAAGGGTTTTTCTCATCTCACTTTTATTTCTGTGAGATACATGTCATTTTCCCCACTTGTATTTTGTGTGTGGTTTATATAATACCAGTGTATGTATTTTATGATTCATATAATTATATTTATGGGGATTTACATATAAATTTGATAATATCTCTTTCATGGGGTTTAGAGTTTCAATGTTATCAAGTTATTAAGTATTTTGTTTCTCAATTTTCCTTCTTTGATACATGAAGTTATGTAATGAACCTGTCTTTTTTTATGAGGTGTTTATACATCTAATTTGACATGTAATATATTTAATTAAATTATTCTCATGATATTTTACGTTTATTTTAAATTCATTCATGGGGCTTATATTTCAATGTCACCGAATTGGTAAATATTTTATATTGAAATCTCGTCGTTTATTGAAATCTCATCATTTATTTAAATCTCGTAGTATTTTGAAATATCGTCGTTTATTGAAATCTAGTCATATTTTAAAAAATGTTTTAAATGATTTTCAAAGCTTCCTTTATAAATTTTCAAGGTTATCTTCAAGAAAAAAGGTTTTCAAAATGTTTTATGATTTAAGAAGAGATTTTCAAAGGGAAAAGGGGTATTTTCCTCAAAATGTTCTCATTGATATTTTAATGGTATTTCCATTCATCAATGTAAACAACCCTAATTGTTAATTAGGCTCCAATGGGGATTTTTTGAAATGATACTGACCTCATTATTTCTATAAATGGATTAATATTTTTTCAATGATATTGTTATAGAACTAGTTTGTTTTTAATGGGATAAACATGTTTTAAAGAGATTATTATGAAACTTATTTCTTTTTATGGGATAACCACATTTTAAGGATATTTTTATGGAACCCTTTTCTTTTCCACATGTTAATCATGTTTCAAATATATTGACCTGAAACCCATTTCTTTTCCTTGGATTAATTAGGTTATGAAATTATAAGGATTGTTTTTATGATTTTTAGGATGAAGTGAAATATCTATGTATGTTATTAATGTTGTGGTTCTTAGACATTATAAATGAAAAATAGAATGGGGTGGCCCCAATAGTGTCATGTAAGTCTATTTCAACATAACATGGGCTGGCCCAGATAGCATAGGGTAATCCCGTTATAGCTTAAACATAGGGTGGCCTAGATAGTGCCAGGTAATCCCGTTATAGCTTAATATAGTGTGGCCTAGATTGAATTGGATGAGTCTATTATATCTTAAATGATGGGTGTGCCCAAATAACAATCCAATGCATTAGTTAATGATTATATTGGAATTAATCTATATAGATATTCCAATTAAAAGGGATTTGAAAGGGATTTATGGCAATGATTCTCCAAGTTAACAAAAACATGTTTTAATTGCTTTTTATGGGTTTATAATGTTTCTCATGATCACGATTAATATCACATGGCTCACGATTATTTATTTTAATGACTCTTTTCATTTCCATGTTTTCATATTTTACAATATAGGTATTGATGGGTATGATTTCTTTTATGATTCACTTATACACTATGATTTTTCATCATACCTTTATGCACTTATTTTGATTATTAATAGAATTCAATTGTTAATTATTATTTTTACCCTTACTGAGCATTTAATCTCATCCTTCTTATGTTTTACTCTTTCCCAGATTATAAATAATGAGGTTGAAGGAATTATGTATATAAAGGATTTCACAATGATGGTGTTGAAGACCTAATGTGAAATAATAAAATCTATGTTAAATGGGAAAGATGCTCATTTTAAGTCATGGGAGTTGTTTATGTATGAGTTTTTCTGAATTCTCTAAAACTCTAAACCTAAAAGGTCCATGGGTATGCAAGTGATCCAATATTTATTTTTGATGTTGTAAGTTTTTTTACAGAAAATTGGTTCACCTTCTTTTGTATCAAAGATGGAAATGTAAAGTTCATGAATTTAGCACATGATCTAGGAGTGCAGGTTCTGGGGTGCTATATTTTATTATCACCTATAATAAAGTGACAATAAAAGATACATTTATCAATGCTAAAATTAAAAGTAGTGATAAATCCAAGGATTTATTAGTAATAAAAGACGCTAAAAACATACTTTTATTTGGTCTAACCGATAAGTGTTAACAAATGTACCTTTAATTGGTGCTTAATATAGCATTGATAAATACTAGTGAAAAATAAAAAATAAAAAATAAATTTAAAAATTATAATAAATTACTAATTACATAAAAATATATAATAAAAATTACTTTATAACAAAAAATGCTAAATATAAAAATAAATAAATTATATATATTTTATATAACACACAAATTCTATAAATGAATAAATATTAAAAAAATGAATAAATACAACAAATTCATTTAAGTAAAAAATATTTAAAATAAATTACTAATTAATAAATGAATATATAATAAATGAATGAAGATTTAAATTAAAAATATTAAAATAAAAAGAGAAAATATTAATTGTGTAAATTAAAAAAATATTAAATATATTAAATAGTAAAAAGTAAAAATGTATAAATAAATATTATAATGAATAGATAAAATAAATATTAAATGAATAAATATGAGAAATCTATAAATTTCAAAAATATTGAAAGTTAATATTTGTTAAAAATTAATAGATAATAATATATCAATAAATATTAAAAAGGAATAAAATTTAATAATTAAATATGAATAAATTACAAAAAATTTAAAATTTAATAAGAGTTAAAAATTAATAGATAATAACAGATGAATAAATATTCACAAATAAGAAAAATGAATAAATTTTAAAAAAATATTAAAATTTGATTTATTAATTTTAATTATATAAATTAATGAAATATTAAAAATGAATAAATATTAAAATAAATAATAAAAAATATTAAAAATTAACTTAAAACAAGATATTTCTAATAAAGTGCTGATTATTAATGAATGAATAATAATTTTATAAATATTTAAAAAATATATATTTAAATCAAAATTAATAGATATTAATTATTTAAATTACATGCATATTAAAATGATTGAATATTAATATTTAGAAAATTATAAATTAGTGTACAAATGGATACATTACAAAAATATTAAATAAATTAATATTAAAAATCAATAATTATTAAAAATGAAAAATATATCTAAAATATTAAAGATGGAGAAATATAAAAATATAATTATGTAATATTAAATGAATAATTGTTTCAAATCAATAAAATTTAATATTGAAAATTTAATACATTACTATAAATATTAAAAATGAATAAATATCAAAATAAAAATGAACAAATATTAAAAAGTTCATTTAAATATAAAAAATTATCAATAAATTAACAATTGAAAATGAATAAATAATAATTATATAATGATTTAAATAAAAATTATTAAATAAAAATGAGTAAATATTAATTACATAAATTAAAAACAAATTAAAATATAAATTATTAAAAATTAAAAATTTATAAAAAAATATTACAAATTTAAAAAATTTAAAAAAGCATTAAATGTGTGTGTGTGTGTGGGTATGTGTATTCTATATAAAATTGCATTAATTAAATTTGAAAAACCAAATGACTCTTCCTGCGACTGTGTGTGTGTGTGTTTGTGTTTATATACTATAATAAGATATGTCAAAAAGAAAAAGGAAATTACTTTTATTATTATATAATGATATATTCATATACATATACACACACATACACTTTACAGTGGTGTTCAGGTCGACGAACAATGGTGGATTCAAACCAATGGATGACAGGGCATTGCTAGTGGTGCTTATGTTTTTAGTAGGATATTAAGAGGTAGCTTGGACTCATTCATGGTGTTGGGGAAAGTTAAGGGTTTACATTTCCATTGGGACTTTGGGCCATCTTATGGTCTTTGAATGTCGACCCACCAAGCCATGTTTGTGCATCAGTGAGATGAAGGTAGGTTGTGGGTGATATGAAAAGACCAATCAAATGACTCGGCCTATTTGGAAAGTGGTACAACAATTCATACAAGTGTTGTTAATTGGGTAACCTCAGAAGGGGGTGGGTGTGTTGACACCCATCATTCATCCATATAACATCATACCAACGAGTTATGGATGGTTACCCAGCTATGTGGCTTTCTTTCAGTGTATCAATCAGATTATGTGGAGCATTGGGTTGTTAGTGGAGTGAGGATTCACATGAATCATCTGTATGGAGGATTGAAATAGATATGGTTGTGCATTTACCTATCATAAAGTCCTCACTAACTTGCTAATGTGGACCGAGGGGTGTCATGTTTTCCTGTGTCGAACAAGAATATCACAGCTCTAGGAAAGGGAGGTGATGCATCATCATTAATTGGAAATACATGTTCAGTTTATCTAGTAGGGGGGACAGATAGACGTTTGGCTGGTTCTTAACGAGTTGTTTTCTTCCACTTAGGCCTTTAGATCATCTTCTTCGTGATGATAAATTTTTGGTCCTACGATCATAGGGTTCTATGAACAATTTTAGTGCCTCTGGTCCATTTATTCACATGCCTATGTTCCTCTAGGCCCATGGTCCGTGTTATAGGTTCCCCATTAACCTAGTTTTAATGGGGCTCTACTTTGTTTTTTTAATAATCTAGGGATAGTCCCTCAAACTATTCCAAAAAAATGTATATAAATATATTATTAACATTTATATTGATTGATATAAATTTAATAATTTTCTATATATAAAATTATGAAAATATTATTGATAATAATTTTTTAATATAATTTAGTTATATAAATCATATATATATATATATATATACTTATAAAAATCATATTTAAAAAATATATAAATATGTATATATATTAAATTATTTTATCATTGTTAAAGGGGAGGCTTTTATCATCTCTTTTTGGTAGCAGTGATAAAATAATCTACTTTTTCAATGTTTTTTTAATACTGATAAAGGTTAGTATTGAATAAAGTTGAATATTTAATAGTATATTAATGGGTTCTATAAATAAAAAATGGTCCTTCAGTACATTGAAATATTAATCCTTTAGTACATTAAATAATGTTAATGGGATAATTATAATGTAATTTTACTCTTAGAGTTATAGTGAAGTCTTTTTCTAGTTGTCCCTAAAATGAATGTGTGTGTGTATTTATATATTGTAACCCCTCCAACCTAATATATGTATATGTTTATATATATATATATATATATGCATGCATGTATTTATAATATATATATATATATATATATATTAAAATGGACATATATGTGGGTGTGGGTTTGTGTGTCCATAAATGCATAAAGGAGATAGAAGTTCCCAAAAAAACTTCATCATTTACATAAGAAACAAGTTTTAATTCTCATTTCATGGATTTGATTTTGATTTTATGAAGAACAATTATGAGGTTCAAAAGAGAAGATCCATGGTAAGTAGTGGTTTAGCAGCACTTCAAAGTGGACAAACGATGGGAGGAGGAGGAAGTGGTCAAGTAAGTTATAACAGAAGGGATTTTCTTGGTTTTTTTGAAAAATAATTGAGTAAACCCACTATTTTTTCAAATTTATTATATGTAACTAAAAATGTTTATTATTTTAAATAAAGTTTTTTAATTCCCTTTCAAAATTTCTGGGGGAAAAATTTTCTATACACACCTTAAAACCCTACATTCATTTTTAAAAATATCATTCATTTTATATACAAATTTCAAATTATATTTGAAAATAGCCTTATAAACATCAATATAAAATTTATGGTTCATTTAATTTCTTTTTGATAAAATATTTCTTGTGTCATATTTTAATTTAAAATTTATATAATGATAAAAAATTCATACTTAAATCTATATAAAAATGAGAAGACATTAGTAACATGATGCTATTTATGAAAAATATATTTCAACATATATTATTAATAATATTTAAATAACCAATATTAGAATAAAAACATGATTACTCTTAATAACGTTTCTAATATATTTCTTCATGATTTTAACCGAACACCCAAAACATAATATCAACTTCAATTTTTAGGCGTTGGGAATGTACATGCACTTGTATTTTAATGTATTTTTAATTTATTCATTTTTCATTTACATGATACAAATACTTTTAATTTGGATTTATGAGTATTTTCTCAATTATCTCTTATTCATGATTCTGTGTTTGAATGGAAACAAAAACAACACAAAACATGATTTTTTTACACGATTCACCCAATGAAAGTGAAGTATACAATGTAGTATCACTATGGTACCCATATGGTAATCAATAAAAATTTTCATTTTATAATTTTATGACAAATAAATTTGTCATGTTAATATAAATAGAGAAAAAAATATTGATTTACCACCAAGATATATATCTTTTTTACCTATCTATATCCAAAAGTTGCATCTAGACACCACCTTCACCTGTCCTTATTTATAAATCCTCATGGATCTCTCTATTTATGGAGTCTTTTTGAGCTACATAAATGAATTAATTTTCCCCCTAATTATTTAAATCTAAATATAATTTGATATAATCATGTATTTTATTTAATTCAATGAAATTTACTAATTTAATAGTGGTAAAAACCTCTCACCAAGACCTGAAAATATTTTTTTCATGATATATAATAACACTATAATAAATATTATACAGTAATTATTCATAAAAACATCTTATAAATAAAATTAGAACATGTCATGATGTAATCATGTTGTCACCACCTCCTCTTTTGAAAATTTCAATAAAATTTAATGATATTTATTTTCACATCATGATGTGACAAAGATGACATGGACATGAAAACTCATCCACAACAAAGCTATGAACCATGAACATACTTGAATTGGGTCTAAATTTATATAAATCATCTTGAACCCTCAAAATTTCTCATGATATTATGATTTTTTAATTTGAAAAAATACAATATGAAAATAATTCACTCTTTTGAAAGAGCCTATATGGTGGAGTAAAATATACAAAAAGAAAAACATATACAAATTTTTATCATGTCTTATCAATTTTAAGGTACATTTTGTTTTAAATTTATCCATTAAATATGTAATAATACGTTTTGTTCCTAAAGATAGAGTTTAGAGGGTATCATTATCAAAATTGAGATGGAAATATAACTACTAGAAAGTAGTGGGAAGTGGTAAGACCCCATTTGGAAACCTGTGTACTCCCACGAGGATCTCAATGGGTAAAAGTGAGGGCCTATATCCCCAAACACCCAAAAACATCCTAGTGAGAGACCGATAGTAATTAAACTTCCACATAATTTTTTATTTTGAATGATTTTCCTCTTATCCCTTTGGCTTTCATGAATATTCCTATCCTCCTTTGGATCTCAAACATTCCAAGATTCTCATACCTTTTTCTAGAGTCATTCTTTATTATTGTCATATTATTTCTTCCTCTATCAAGAAATCTAACACAATGAAATATGTAACAAAAAGTTTTATTTTATATTTCTTCTTCCTTTATTTGAAATCCCAAATTGAGACAGTTTATATTGGGTTTCCATATATGGGTGGTTTGATCTTTAATCAAGAAATTTACTTTAACAAAATGTCTCCTCAAGGATTAGGGAATGTGGTCCTAAACATTCTTCATTATATATATGAGTGTACATGAAATTCTATATGAGTACAGTGTGTGATGTGTGCATTAGGAACCTACTTAGTTTTTTATGAAGATTAGGTATATTTGGTGAAGTGATATCTACCCATAATAGGGGTGTTTAAATTGTTTTAACCTTATTGGAACTAATGTAAACGGATAAGGGGTACTTGAATGGGTTTTCTTCTATGATAAATTAAACACTAATTAGAGTATAAATCTTAGGAATTAGTTTAGTGAGGACCTTATTTTAGAATATGGTTTTGGGGTATGACCTCTTTAATTTCAAAAGGTGAAATTGTATAAGGAGGGATAGTTCATATTAGAATGAGTTGAGATGTGATGTAGTGGTTATAAAATTTTATTTACTCTTGGTTGAGTGATTAAAATTTATGTATGTTCTTTCAAGGTATGGTTAGACTATGTTTATTCTTAGTTAATTGGGAAATATGTTTATTATCATTGTTTAATGGATTTATAGGTAATAGTTAAGTAGTGATTTACTTGTCTTAGGTATGGGAATATGGTTTTATAATATTATAGTATTGTGGGGTTCCTATCTAATAGGTTATATATGTTATTCAATTTAATTCCAAGATATTGGTTATATCATACTCTCCTTGTTATTCAATTGTTTTCTAAGAAGTTAGTTATATTACATCATCCTCGATATTATGTTCCTATTTTAATGGTAGACATTGTCATTTCTTCCTTTATATTTGTTTCCTTTTTGACTAGGTGAGGGATTGTGTGATATGTTCACATCATAACCTAGGTATGGTACTCCTATTTCTCATAAACACAAATTTTAATAGCACTTTTTGAAGCACGTAAG
The DNA here is from genome assembly GCA_963277665.1 of Viscum album. NCBI lineage: Eukaryota > Viridiplantae > Streptophyta > Magnoliopsida > Santalales > Viscaceae > Viscum > Viscum album. The sequence continues at coordinate 1,387,196,043 of OY728162.1, read as the reverse complement.
GTTGTGGTTCATGGTGTTATGGTTAGTTCATGATGAGTTGACTTGGGTGCATGTTTATTATCATTTTATATAATATTCAGTACATACAGTAATAAAAATTATTGGATTTATGTTCAAGGAAAATTTTTCATGTCATGTTGAGTTTAATACTCATACCCTACATGTGAACCTTAGTGGATGTGCAGAGGAATTTATCATAAATCTTGGGAAGGGGGAGCCCTTGTGTCTGGTGGATAATTTTATTAATCTTATCTTGTAGATACTAGATTTTCCGCAGGATATCTTAGTGAGAATTTTATATTAAATCCTCCAGTTTTTTTATTATCATGTATATGATCAACTATTAATAGGGATTGTTCATTTGGATTTTTATATATGACATTAATGGGTTCATTATTTTATTACATGTGATGTAATTTATTTGGTAAACATGTGATTTTTATTCAATGTTATAAATTGAATTATTTTACGATTCTTATAACTTTATATATTTATTTTGGCATGATACTAAGGGAATAATCTCCCCACTATATGGACTTAGTCATTGGAAATAGTTGGTAACCTCTAGCACACTTGGGGATTTTTTAAGTCTTGTGGTGCTTTAACTAGGACCTAGTAACATAAACTAGTTAATTAAAAAATGGTTTCAAATACCCTTTATTTTTTGAAATATGATTTTGGTTATTGATAGTATAGAGATAGGTTGAGTGGAACTTGGTGTGAAAAATTTTCTAGTGTTTGGTAGTAGACCCCTAAATTACGAAGGTTGTGGGATTGAACTTAGGGGTTTTGATTATAATAGTTTATTAGATTTTTCTCAAGTTTATATATTGAATTAATATTTATTGATTTACTATTTGACTATAATGTCATGACCCAACCTTACTAGGACTCCAACTAATTGAAAAATTATTTTGATTATTATATTTGAAGCCTTCCTTCAATAGGACATAGTTTAATGGCTAGCACCAAGAGTATATCATCATGCATATATGGAAGGAAGTTTTGTTTATAAAATAAAACTCCATAACATTATTAATAATATAATTCAATTTCTAGTCCTAATTTATGGATAATATATATAAATTCATGTAATGTCATAATAGTCAACTCCTAATGGAAACATAACCACATGTTTAAAACCTTATCTATTCCATAGGTAAGGTATAATATATCCTCCTCATCCAGAAATCTACTCATGTCTAGAGACATGTTATCCTATAAATAAAAACAAATAAATCCATATATGATGAAAAATAGTTTATATATAGTTGGAATGGCCATTTAAATATACTCAATAGTGTTTTCCCCAAAACTCTCATTCATTATGTGAATTAAGTATGTTAACGTATACATGTATATAATAAATAAGTTAAAAAATAAATCACAACAATCCTCTATAAGCTAACCATTCATTATCTTCCTTCCCATACACCTTTTTAACACATTCCAAACCACACCACACCATCTTTTCATATCATCACAAAACCAAAATTATTACAACCACCATTATCAAACTATATCTAAGTAGTTATACAGCCCATAAGAAATTTACTATAATATCACCTCTAGCATATATCTATCCACTCACATGGAACTTCATAATCATCCATCATCACCAAAAAGTAGTTATCCACTCATAGGAAACTCTCTATGATATCAAAATTTTATTGTTGGGTCATTATAAACATGTATGGATGCGATATTGTTTCATGGGTGTCCATCCTTAGATACTCTTGTCAATATGACTCAGCTGTCAAGTCACTAGTATGTATTGTTTTATTTTTTATTTGCCCTTTTCTTTGTTCTTGTAGTTCTTGGGAGTCAAAGGTTAGAAATATTATTTTTGGAAGAAACAGACCATGGTGCACAATTTTTGCATGGTTTGTCTCACCATGTGGCTAACCATGTAAGAGAGATATTTGGGGTATAAAGTTAATTTTTTCACAGAATTATCATGGTTTTTCTAACTGTGTGACTTTTTAATTTGGGAGATATTATCTCCCACATGGTTCTTCCACTATTTTCATAATTGTGTAGAAAAAATTCTGGTTTCCCAAGTAATTAATTTTTTTTGAAATAACCAAAGTTCCATTAATATATTTATGTTCCTTTATCCTCATTTCTTCTCCCACATCTGTGTAGCTCTCCCCCTAGCATTTTAAATTCTCGCATCTCCTTTTTGGTGTATTCCTTTTTATTTTTAGGTGTTTTGTCTTGAGGTAAGAACATTTATTTATGATTTTTACTTCCTTCCCTTATTATACATTTTTTCTTCCCATTTATGGAAGTTTAAAACCTTTTCATCCTCTATGACATAATCTATGGTTGATAAGGGTGGTTTTAGTTTTTTTTCATTATGGATTTAGAATATGAGGACCTATCCTTCTCAAATCTAGTATTTTTTTATCAAATGCGACAAATTTAGAATTGAATTTGAGGTAGGTTCATCTAATTTATGGTGTTTTCCATGGATAAACTCAAGATCATTATCACATTTTTTTTCAAATTTCCAGTTACTTAATTTATAATTAGTGTATTATATATGTTTAATGAGAGGTATGATTTTTTGTGGTAATTTGATGTTCTAAAGTGGTTTTTCAAAGGGTGTTATATTTAATTGAATCCATGTGTTTCATAAAATGGATCAAAGATATGTTATAGTTTTAAATAAATGTATAAAGGGGTTTTAGATAATGGTTTACCTAAAGGATGATGTTTTATCAAAATGGGCACATTGGTTTAGAAAATTATATTTTGTAATTGCATTATGGTTGAAAGTTGTAGACACATTGTGTGTTTTGAATTGAGTATCACATATGGAATACATAGATGTGTGTGAGTTCATGAATTAGAAAAAGTGTATATTTTCTAAGGGACTGAGTGAGCCTTTGAGAGGTAGATTGAGTGATATTCCAAAGTGTCTTCCAAGGGTCCAATTGAACCTTTGAGAGGAATATTCAGCAATCTTCCAAAACATTGACCAAGGAACCAAGTGAGATCTTCAAAGTTTGGTCTTAGGGAAGTCTGAGATATCTTCCAACTTGTTTATCATTCTTATCAAGCTAGAAAATTGAGTATTATCCTAGGTCACACTAGACCCTTGTGTTTAGATACCATGTTATGAATTTATTTATCTCGGTTAATTTATAATCTACCATGCATCACTTTAGAGCCTTATTTGATTGATATATCATGTGTTATACCCATTTCTATTTATTTGGATAAATGATGGATCTTATAATTAAACCCTTGTTTATTCCATGTTAGGGTGTGTTAATCATGATTATTCATGGTGGATTTATCCTATTATTTTTTCCCCTTTTACTCATGTTTTGAAATATATATTTTTCTAAGAAAAACTAAAGGGATTTTAAATGGAAAATATTTTCAACTCAACTTGTTTAAAAAGTGAACATGGTTTTCAAAATCAGTTATCAATTGGATTTAATGGTTCTCATGGTTATAATCCGTTTATATATTCATTTTGGTATCTTTCTAGATTTTGTTTACCCTTTATATTCATTTGGGTGTATAAAGAAATTTTTTTAGAACATAGGTGAAGGTAAGGTCACCATGAATTATGGTGACTATTCTTTATTAACACTATTCCTGGTTTTTTATGATAATATATGTGTCCTCATGGAGTTTATCTCCCATGGAGATGTTTTATTATTATTTTTTGTGGGGTTAAAATTTATTTCTTATTTGGGTATTAATCCCTATTTTGAGTTTTGAGACTTTGACTATGGATACCATGTATATGTCTTGTATATGACCTGTTATATATGGTGATGTGATCATGTTTAGGATATCTTCCTTAAGTCATTCATCCATTTACTTTGTTATATATATATATATTGATCTTGTTTATTTTTGTGTTCTGTTGGTCTAATTCATGGATGTTTCATGTCAGTTTACAAAGTTTGAAACTATTCCCATGTGGTAATTTGTGATTCCCTAGGGCTTTTTGCTACCCCATTTCAATAGATAACTCACTTTGGGCCTTATGGTCTACCTAGTTGGGTGACATGTCATGTAGACTTGAGATGTTTCTCTAAAGAATGGTATTATATCAGGTTTTTATTTAGGGAAAGTGGTAGAACCAAGATATGGTTTTTGTTGCTCTAGTTTTAGGAGTGAGGGATTGCATGGCCATACCTTCTTCATTTCAAACCTTAAGTTACAATGGTTGGTCTCAAATTTTGGTTAAGTTTTAATCCCAGTAATGGGTTGATTTATTTTTATTTGATGTATTTCTCTATTGATTATGGTTTATGGGGAAAATTCATGTGTTATCTTTATTTTTAGGGTGAAAAGGGGAGTACAACATGAGGTGCATAGTTAATGAAAATATTTAGTAGAAACCATGCATAAATTTTTCTTCCTTTTATATTCTATTTCACTCCCACTTTCACAATTGGTGGATGGTTTTCCTAAACATATGGAAAACCCATTCATAGTGAAAAAATATTTAGAATTTTGATGTTTTCACCCCTTTTTAATTTGAAATTATTATTTATGAATTTGTTCGTTATTTTAAGTTTATTATGAGAGTTAATTGGGGTTTATTTTATGTTTATTGTGATTCAAATGTGTGTTGAATAATCTTAGAGCTTGTGTTTTGTAGAAAATTTCTCCTAGAAGGACCTAATCTAGGTGTAGAGAGCATGTTGTGGAGCATGTCCTATGGGATAACCCTCCAGTTAATCAATATTTTATGGAGTTAGTGATCTATATGATCCAGTCATTATTCCATGAGTGTATTTGAGATGAGGAATGAATGGTGGACCACTCTGAAGAGTTAACTAAGAAAATAACATTGGTATTATAAGGTGACAAGGTAACCCATGATCCTATGAATTTGTTGGAATGAATCAAGCTTATATTTCACTTTTTAAAGAACACTATAACATAAAAAGTTATCTTCACCACTTATATGGTTAAAGGATTGGGTAAATGATGGTGGGAATACTTGGTGCTAGAAAAATCGCATAAAAATATCACATATACTGACTTCAATATTTCATTTCATTACAAATTCTATCCTAAGAGATTAATTTCGATGACAGACCATGAGTTTTTTATGATAGATCAAAGAGACCGATTGATTATGGAGTATGCTTATCAGTTTTTTGAGTTGGATCATGTGTCTCCTGAGCTCCTTGTGAATGATTATCTTAAAAATCTAAATTTTGAAATGGTCTTGATAGAAGAGATCATGTAAATTATGATCCTCATTTTTAAAAAATAAATATTGAGGTGGTTAATAATGTGGATATGGAAAAGAAAGATATAGTCAAGAAGATAGGTCTTAGTAGCGTTCCATCAGTGAGTGGTAGCCCGAGTTCTTCATTTGTCCAGAAGAAGAAGCATGATGAATCTCATTACGGTAGTGGCAAGAGCTTAGAAGACATTGCGCTTAGTGATAGTGGTTTCTTTAGGGAACTTTCTGGTGGTATGTCATTTATTGTGGGGAGTCTAGACATACCAAACCAAAATTTTCTGAGGATCTAAGGATGTGCTCCTAGTGTGGGTGTTCGGGTCTTCTCATACAATTCTATAAGATCCCACAATAAGGGAGTGGAGTTGATTATTTATTCTATATGGGTTCATAGGTGTGATAAAATTATTATAAGGCTATAGGACCTCACACTTCAGTTAAAGGAGATTCTCCTCATGTGTGGAAGGCTCAATGTGGGCCTAAGTCAGGAAGCCTCTATGCAATATATATGGAACCTAAGGGAAATGAGTATGGGACAGTCACTATGATAGGTATGGTGTTTATTAATTCTTTTATGAAATCTATTTTATTTGATACTAATTCTTCCCATGCATTCATATCATTTTTTTCTTTATTCTTTTGGAATGTGAGCTAACATGATTCCATTTATGTGGTATTTTTTTACCCCTCTATGTAGGAAGAAAGAAAACTATTTTATGTTCCTAGTGTGTTGTGTTTTAATAACATATGTAGAAATTATATGGGATTTCATAATTTTGGACCTTGAAATTTTTTATTTCATATTTGATATGAAATGTTTAATTAGCTTTATAGACTATATTGATTATGATCACTATAGCATCCAGTTTTTATCTCTTGATGGGAGAACTCATGTCTTCTAGGGAGAGTGGGATTCGTAATTAGGGAGGTGATGGAATATTGTTTTAAAAATGGTATTAATATTGTTCCATCTATATAGGTTGTTTTTTGAAGCCATAGAGATTAATTTAGTTAGTTTTCTTTCAGTGATTGTGGAATGGTACCCCAATGTGTTTATGAAAAAAGTGGGTTTTCCCCCTAGAGAGACATCTATTTTGCTATTGATCTGCTCTATGGTTTGACCCTCCAAATTGTAACTCACTGACACCTGTTACCCAGTGTCGGTGCTTTATTACATAACATTTGCATGATCACAAAAGATCAAGTCTCGAAAGACCGATTAGTTTAGTATCCTTGGAATCACTAGATACATTCATAAAGTTTATATTACATCATCAAGTGAAAAACTACAACAACATCTTGTCTCCATAGACTACACTCATATCCCCTCATACTATCCATACAGGTCATTCATAAAATAATTCTTCACATCATGGGAAAAATAAAACACAGAAATGGGTGAGATCAGATGCCTAGTAAGGATAACAATATAACGGAAACTTTTATAAATAAGCATAAACATTTAAGGCAATGTATTAATAAAAAATCCTTTTAAACTTGAATTTCAGCATAATATGGAAGAAATAAAATTAAATAATGACATTTACTTATTCACATGGATATTATACATGTCGAATAATCACATGCAATATCAATAACCTCTTTCATAATGATGGAATGCATAATGTCAGACTATCATAACCACATAGTCAAGGACTTGTGTCAAGACTAAAAATAAGATTTTGTCAATGCCTTGTTCCAAGATACTTTTTTTTCTCATGAGACCTAATGATGCATATAGGAGATATAGAGGGCTCCACCCATCACTTACTATGTCCAATTCATTCCTCATATGAATAGGTTTAAACATAACATAAACATTCGTATTAAAACTAGCATAAGAAATGCCAATACTTTCCCCATAAACTATTAATGGTATAAAAATAACACATCCACAGTCAAACATATCAAAAAACCTTCAGTACAATATAAATGTTTTGTATCATAATAAATCAACTTCAAATAAGATTAAATTCCATCAAAGGATGTTGACATAGATGAAATCAAAAGTACATGAAAGAAATATCTCTTTTTTTAAATCATTTAAAAGTCACATAATTATAAAAGAAAACATTTGCTTTGAAAATATTCTTATAAGCTTGTAAGGGAAGATTCGACTATTTAATAATGGTGGAAAATATTCTCACCCACCATAAAAGTTAAAAAAAACATTCTTACCTTAATTCTGTCGAAAAGGTTAAAAATGACCTTGTTTGGAAAACGATAGAAAGATTCTTTTATAAACATCATATAAAAAGTAAAAAAAGGGTATGAACGATTTTAACCCATAGTCTATAAATTAGTAAGAATGTTTTGAAATGAATTTTTAAGAAACATGGATGTGGATGATTGAAATAGCACTGTCATGGGTGCCCTCAAATGATTAGTGTGATTTTGGGGTACTTAGGTGCATCAGAGTGGCTGACCAAGGTCATATCTCAAAGGAGGAAGTGAATTAAAACAACTTTTTAGAGGTATTATAAAAATAAAAAAAATATAATGAAAACACTACATGAAAGGATGGAGTTTGGTTGTTGTTTATAAATCTAGAAGAAGTTTGCTGGAAGAAGATTGTATTTTTTTTGTTCTTAGTTTCGAAATGAGTTTCGATTAAAATGACACAACAAGAATATGTTTTTTAGACAATATTTAAAAGATGTAATCGATCTAACTCTTCCTCTTCAATCAATTATTTATAATTATAATTTAAATTAAAATCCACTTAATTATGATCCCTTAACTTGTTGACCCCCGAACCCTACGAGAATTAACCTTACCACATAGATGAAGTGAATTAAACCCAAGGTTATCTTCGGAACATGTAATCATAGTACCCTGATTTGATTGATTTTATAAGAATAGATTATGGTCAGTGGTAAATTAAGGTACATATCCATTCTGGGAATGATGACTAATTGAGTTTAGGGATTATGTTTGAACTCTACAAATTAAACCCATGTGGTTATGAATTACCGGTTAAGGTTGTGCTCTCACAGTTCACACAATTCCCGACCTCACGTGTTTTGTGTTAACTATTCAATTTCTTACTTAGTTTAATTCAAATTAAAAACTCAATTAATTGATCATATTATGTGAATTAAAGTATATCATTGATTAAAAATAAATTAATATATAAGGTAATAGATAGATCGATTACTAAAAGACTACTCTTCCATGGGTGGCGTAATCATCGTAGAAGCGAATTGCATTTGCAACGGTTTATAATGCGTATAACCCAATAACAATTATACTCAAGAATTACATCCCAAATAGTAAGATTAAGAGAAGAATAAATTTGAATAAAACATAAGAAATGAAAATAAATAAAATAATTACAAAGAAATTTATTACGAAAACAAAAACATTACAACACGAAGAAGAAGAAGAAGGCTTCGTCGAAGGGATCCTTGCTTCAAGAGATACCCTTATTGAAATGGTTGGATAATTATAGTGGATCCACTTCTCCTCTTCCCTCAACTTCCGAATTCATGTCCCCACCCCACCAAATGAGAAAAACACCAATTTATAGAGTGGTTGGAAGGCTTGGTTCAAAGTGGTTTCAAGTGTGAATGGGGAATCTCGGCCAAATATTTTAAGCCAAATTGAACCGCCCATTTGACCACACAAACACATCAATAACCTATCCTTCCAGAAGGATGATCCGCAAGAAAATGAGTCATGTACCTCCTCTCAAATTTTGGGTCCACTCCAATCAAGGAGAAGGATGTTATGGCCCAAATACCGAACTCATGTCCATTCAGCCGAGTCCAACCCACCATTTACTTAATGACCCATTTACTCCATACAAATGCACTCTTTAGCTCTAGTTTACTGAATACAAGTTATAGAAAATTAAGTTATTAACACTATAATAAAATATTAAGTTCAAATAATTAATATTAAAATATTTATCTTCAAAATACTACAGTACCTTTTTAAAGGGTAAAACCGGAATTTTCATCAAATTTTCAAATGAATGATCTAAACCTAAATATTTCATAAATTAATATATTAACCACAATGTGAGTAAATTATATCATTTATTATCAATAAAATATTCAACAAAATAGTGTTTTATCAACTCCCCCATACTTACCCTTTTGCACTCCTGGGCAAAACCTCATATCAAGTAAACATCAATATCAAATCAAAACCAATTTTAAAAGAAATAACCTTGAGATTCAACAATTCCACACCAAGAAACAAAATATATCATCCCTCATAAAAAAACCATTATTTCAAGTTCTTCATTTATATCATTCAATATATTTCCACTTTATTTATTCTCTCATGCACAAAACACTTACGTCACTTGAATTTTCTCTTATCACTCAAATGTCATTTTTTTGCAATGTCTTTATCATCCAAACTCATACAAGGGTCACCATAGGCTTGATAAATTCCTAAATCACTACCCAATTGGAGTCAAGGATATATTTCTTTCATGATGAATTTTCATGGGTTGTTCTATGTCTTTAGGTTGGCAGGATTTAAATGTGAAAAATTTTGAGGCTGAATGAGGAGGGCTTGACTCTTTTTGAAGCAAAATTTCATTAATCTAATTTTCACTAAAATATGGTCTCCTCCTCCATCGACATAGCATTGATTCTTGTTCATAATCATGAAAAATAAAGGAATGTGCACACCATTCAACATTTCAGCAGTAAAAACATCAATCTTCTCGAACATTATTTTCTTAAAATCCCTAGATAGGCATAGCTTTCCCCCTCTATTAAAAGATCCAGAAAGGCAAAACTTTCAATATAATGTTTTTCTTAAGAAGCAATCACATATCTTCAGAATTTAATTTTTCACCTGAAGTATCAAAAAATGTGGTAGCACAACACAAGATAGCTTCCCCCACACTTAGACTCAACTAGATTATGAAATTTCACTTCAATAGTTGGTTGGATAGTGAAAATTGGGTTGTAATGTGGCTAACCTAATAGGATGTGCATGGCTTCTAAGGGATAAAACGATTAAATGTTCAAGCTAGGCCATTATAAAAAATGATTCTTTGAAATAAGGGCTTTAATACCAAACAAATGCCTCAATCATTTAAACATAAGTACCTCAAACCCTCATGTTTTGACAGGAATAAATCAAATTATGGTTAAATCAAGCATGGTTTGGTTCTCTCAAGAAGTGAGGTGAATTTAATGAATATGATAATAATGGTTTAGAAGCCTCACAAGAAAGTAATTTCAAAGATAAAGACAGTGAGATGTGGCATGGGATTCAAAAATCAGAGTACTTGTCATGAAATTCCCAAAGAATTGAACTTCAAAAAAAGTCATTTTCAGAATTCATTTAAGCTCAGTTACATGGAATAAATTGGTTTACTCATTGAAAAAAGTTTCAAAAATTGAAATGATAATAATTTCAGCTGAATTTTTTTAAAAAAAAACACACACACACAAAAATGATACAGAGACACACAAAATTTTTGAAAACACACAATTTTTTTAAACAAACATCAAATGAAAATCCTAAAATACAAAGGTTCCCTCCCCCACACATAAAATATTGCATTGTCCTCAATGTGAACCCATGAGATGATATGTTCACATGAAATTCATAATTTTATTTAGGACAAGTAATATAAAAGTGAAAGGGTTTAAAATATCCTGATATTCTCAAGTGGTGATGGGGTCATGTAGTTTGATGAAATCAACTGCATCGGTAGGAAGTCCCTCAATGTATTTCTTCAAACGTTGCCCATAGACTGTAAATATCTTTCCAGTGTCCCCTTTTTTGATCTCCACTACACCATAATGAAAAACATTAGACACAACATAAGGACCTAACCATATGGAATGCAAATTACCAGGAATCAACTTCAGTCGTGAACTGTTGAGTATGACTTTCTCTCCAACATGAAACTCCCTTTTCTAGATCATTTTATCATGAACTACTTTTGATCTTTCCTTTTAGATCCTTAAGTTCTCATATAATTACAATCGAATCACCTCAAACTCTTGAATTTTCAACTTCCTTTGAATTCCAGCTTGGGCCAAATCCATGTTTCATTTCTTTATAGCTCAATATGCCCGATGCTCAACTTCCACTAGGATATGACATGCTTTCCCAAAAAAAATAAGAAATGGGGACATACCAATGGGGGTCTTGTATGATGTCCTATAATCCCACAATGCATCATCTAAGTGCTTGCTCCAATCCTTCCTATTTGGATGCACGGTTTTCTCCAAGATTTGTTTCAACTCATGATTTGAAACCTCATCCTGGCCATTTGTTATGGGGTGGTATGGTGTTAATGTTTTGTGTGTCACCCTATACTTTTGAAGGAGGGAAAAATAATTCCTATTGAAAAAGTCTGTCCCTTGGTCACTGATGATGGCCTTTGGAACTCCAAACCTGCGGAAAATTTGAGCCTTGACAAAATCCACTACAACATGAGAATCGTCAGTCCTAGTGGCCTTGGACTCCACCCATTTAATCACATAATCGACAGAAACAAGGATATACAAGAAACCAAATGAACTAGGAAAATGTCCCATAAAATCAATTCCCCAAACATCAAAAATCTTACAGAATAAAATGGGTTGTTGGGGCATCTCGGGTCTCCTTGAAATGTTTCCAGTGTGTTGGCAATGAGATAATGACTTACAAAACACATGGGAATCATGGAATAAGCTAGGCCAATATAATACAGAGTCTAAAATTTTTCTAGCAGTACGTTGGGGTCCAAGGTTTCCACCAAAAGAAAGTGTATGAAAAAAATGCAAAACAGACTCAAAATCAAGATTGATAACACACCTACTAATGACTTGGTCACTACACATGTGCCAGAGGTAAGTATCATCCCACACATAAAACCTATACTCACTTTTTAATTTTGGGACATGATGCTTCTTCAAATTTACTGGTATTTTAGAGGTAACAATGTAATTAACTAAATCAGCATACCAAGGATGCGTACCTGAGATGGTATAGAAATTCTCATCAGGGAAAGTGTCTCGAAGTGGTACCTAGTCCAAGGTGTCACCCTCTGGTGTGTGAGTAAGCATAATCATGTGGTCTACCACCAAATTCTCTGACCCCTTCTTGTCCTTTATATCGATGTCAAACTCTTGAAGAAGGAGCATCCAACGGATAAGTCCTGGCTTTGCATCTGGCTTATTTAGGAGGTACCTCAAAGCTGTATGGTTAGAAAAAACAACTACTTTAGATCCCAATAAATATGAAAGAAATTTATCTAAAGCAAATATAACATCCAGAAACTCAATTTCTTATTTTGGTGTAGTTTATTGGGCAGAATCCAACATCCTTGATGCATACGAAATCACATGTGAACGTCCCTCCACCCTCTGAGATAAGACAGCTCCAATCATGAAGTTGGACGCATCAAACATAAGATCAAATGGAAGGTCCCACCACAGGGGATATATGATCAGTGGAGTGGTCATACACTTATTTAGATCATCAAATGATACCCTTCATGAATCATCAAAATTTAAGTCAATATCTTTTTGAAGCAATCGAGATAAGGGTAAAGTGATCTTACTAAAATCTCTGATGAAGCATTGATAAAATACAGTATGTCCAAGGAATGATCGAACATCACGCACACATATAGGATATGGCAGGGATGAAATAATTTCTACCTTATATTTATCAAATTAAATTCCATGTTGAGAGACTATATGACCTAAAACAATTCTCTTTTCGACCAAGAAATGACATTTTTCAAAATTCATGACAAGATTTTTCTCAATACAACGATGCAACACATCACCCAAACTTAAGATACATTCATCAAATGACGATCCATAAACTGTACAATCATCCATAAATACCTCCATGCAGTTCTCAATTAAATATAATAAAATAATCACCATGCATCTCTGGAAGGTACCTGGGGAATTGTAAAGTTTAAATGGCATCCTTTGGTCAGCAAAGGTACCAAATGGTAAGTTGAATTTCATCTTCTCCTGGTCCTCTACTACAATGGGAACCTGCTTATAGCCATAGAAACCATCCAAGAAGAAATAATGTGTCTTATCTTCAAGTCTCTCAAGAATCTGATTAATAAATGGGAGGGGAAAATTCTCCTTTCAAGTAAATTGATTTATTTTTCTATAATCAATACACACGCGCCAACTATTTTGCACCCTCATTGGAACTAACTCATATTTATAATTTTCAACAATAGTAACACCACATTTCTTAGGAACAACCTGAATAGGACTTACCCACTGAGAATCTGTAATGGGATAGATTATACTTGCCTCAATAAAATTTTCAGCCTCTTTTTTAACAACCTCCAGCAGGGTTGGATTGAGTCCCCTTTGTGGTTGCCTCACCGGTTTAGTCACATCTTCCAAAAGAATAATATGCATGAAAATAGAGGGATTAATACCTAATATGTTTGCCAAGTTCCACCCAATTGCCCAGATTCTCTCCCTCAAAAGAATTAAAAATTTTCCTTCATGTTCAAAAGAGAGATTTTTAGCAATGATAATAGGTAATCTCTCACCACTTAACAAGTATGAGTATTTTATATTTGGTGGTAATGGCTTGAGTTCCAATGTAGGGGGTGGTGTATGGATGGAGACATAGAAGGAACTGAAATATGTGCACAAAGAGCATCAGTATTAGAATATAAATCATCACAATCACATAATAAAGCATCAAATCCATCAGCATACTCAACATCCATGTCATAATTAGAGTTCACATGATCAAAATAAGAATATGATTCCATTTCAAAATCAAATATTAGAGAGTCTTGTGCATTAGAAATAGGTGTGGATGTAATCTAAGACATCAAACTAGAACCAATATTCATAATCTCCCTTAGCATAGGACAATCAAATTCCATGGTGTTTTTACTTGGTGGTTGAAAATGGGAGATAACAAATGCAGAATGATCCCCTGAGGGGTACTTCATGGAATCCAAAACATTAAATATCACAAATTCATCCCCAAATTCCATGGAATGTGTACCCTAAGTGAAATTTATGATATGTTTTGATGTTTTGAGGAATGGGATACCTAAGATAATGGGTTCATGAGAAATTACCTGATCATACTCCATGTTAATCACATAGAAATCTGCTGGAAAGATCATGTCTCTTACCGAGACAAGTACATCCTCAAGGACTCCTGTGGGATATGTCGTAGCTCTATTCGCCAACTGCACCACTACTCTGGTCGGTTTCATCTCACCAACCTGTAAAGAAGAGAATACAGAGTGAGGCATCACATTTATGGAAGCTTCCAAATCACAAAGTGCATCAGAAAAGTGAAACTCCTCTATGGTGCATGGTACGGTGAATGTCCCTAGATCCTTGCACTTTGTTGGAATTTCTAGAGTTGGTGTAATGAGTGGTGACACATTCCTTCCAAGATTTATCCTCTCATTTCCCTTAATCCCTCTTCGTTTTCTACAAAGTTCTTTTAAGAATTTTTCAAACCTTGGAATTTTCTTAATGGCTTCAAGTAGAGGAATGTTGATCTCCACATGCTTGAATGTGTCCAAAACCTCCTTTTTCAATGCTTCTTCAGCCATCTTCTTGGTTTGAACAACCTTGTTTGGAAAAGTAAGGGGTTTAGGAGGAACATCATTAATCTTTTTCATACCTTTATCTTTCTCTTTCGGTTCCTCATCAGTTGATGTGGAATTGGGATTCTCCAGATTTGAGGTGAATCCAGGTGGAATAGTAGGTGGAGATGTATCATTTGTTTGCTTCCCACTTTTCAATGTGATGACACTAACATTCCCCTTGGGATTTGGAGTATGCTGGGATGGTAGATTTCCAGAATTCATACTTACCAGTTCATGGAGGGTAGTGGCAATCTGGCTCATTTGAGTCTTTAACTCCCTCAGCTCAGAAACTTTACTCTTCAACTCATTCTGTTTATTAAGAACAATTTGTTCCAAAAGGTCATCAGTGTTAGAATCTACCTTGGATGGGGGATTAACTTATTGTTGGCTTGTTGGTGCTTGAGATTCAAATCTACTTTGGGGTTGTTGGAAACCCTACTGGTAAGGTGGAGGATGCTAGAAGTTTTGTTAAAAGGGTGGCCTTTGTTATTGTCCAAAGCCATATCTCATGTCTGATTGATCCTTCCACCCTTGGTTGTATGTTGGATCAAACTTATTTTGGGGATATGGTTGTTGTTGTTGTTGCTGCTGATATGGTCTCCCAGGGAACATTACTGTACAATCTTATGTTTCTTAGAGTTGTGGAAACAGTCAGTTGGGTGGCTTGTCTTAGTGAAAATACCACAAGGCCTTGAAGGAGGGGGTTGGGATGCCTTTTGAGCCAAATTAATCTATATCACCATAGTTTTCAATTCATCCAACTTGGTGTCAATCAAATAAATTTCAAGAGAAGATGGACTTACCTGATATACTCCTCTGACATGTGGTGTACCTCGATCTCCAAATTGTTGGGAGTTTTGGGCCATTTTGTCGATCAACACACTTGCAGCTACTATTGTCTTTTCCACAAATTATCCTCCAACTTCAACATACACTATGATCCTCTCCATAGGTGTGAGTCCTTCATAAAATTATTGGATGAGGAGTTGCTCACTAATTTGGTGATGTGGTCATCTTGCACACAACTTCTTGAATTGTTCCCAGTAATCATACATTTACTCCCCTTGGGATATCTTAATCCCAGATATCATCTTATGAATGGAATTGTTCCTTGATGCTGGAAAAAATATCTACAATAAACGACGTTTTAAATCACTCCAACAAGTTACATCTTCAGGTGGTAAATAATGGATCTAGTCTTTCGCAGCTCCATCAAGTGAGAATGGGAATGCTCTTAGTTTGATTTGATCTTCAAAATCATTTCTAGGTTTTAGGGCTGAGTAAACCACATTAAATTCTTTAAGGTGTTTATTTGGATTGTCACCTAAGAGGCCATGAAATTTTGGAAGAAGATGAATTAATCCAGATTTCAACTCAAAGTCTGATTCAAGATTTGGGTATGCAATACAATTTGGTTGATAGTTAATATCAGGTGCATCCAATTCTAGAATGGTTCTATTAAGTTCATTTCCATTATTTTCAGCCATTGGTTCTTGTTTTATGGTTGAATTTGAATTGATTCCAATTTCAATGTTCTGAAAGTGGAGGAATTCTCCAACTGGTTGAATATTGATACTTCCCATAGACTGAGAATGTCTGATTCGAGCCCTAAGGCTACGTTCAATCTCAGGGTTGAGATCTAAGAGATATTCGGTATTTTTTCGTGTCATAAATCAAATAAAAATGAAAATAAAGAAATTGGACCATATTAAAATAAAAATAATAAGTTTGAGTTGATGGTCCAAAAATAAGTAGAAGAAAATAAAAGAAGAAAAAAAATCAGATTGGGTAAAGAAGGAAGAAATAAGAGAGGAAGAGAATAAAATATAAAATAAAATAAATACCTCTAATTGGTTGAAATAATTACTTTCCTCCCCGGAAACAATGAAAGATTGAAAGAGCACTGTCGTGGGTGCCCTCAAATGATTAGTGTGATTTTGGGGTACTTAGGTGCAGTAGGGTGGCTGACTAAGGTCATCTCTCAAAGGAGGAAGTGAATTAAAACAAATTTTTAGAGGTATTCTAAAATTAAAATAAAATAGAATGAAAAAAACACATGAAAGGATGGAATTTTTTTATAGTTTATAAATCTAGAAGAAGTTTTCTGGAAGAAGATTGTATTTCTTTTGTTCTTAGTTTTGAAATGAGTTTCGACTAAAATGATAAAACAAGAATATGTTTTTTAGAAAATATTTAAAAGACGTAATAGATCTAACTATTTCTCTTCAATAAATTATTTATCATTATCATTTAAATTAACATCCACTTAATTATGATCCCTTAATTTGTTGACCCCTAACCCTATGAGAATTAACCTTACCACAAAGATGATGTGAATTAAACCCTAGGTTAACTTCAGAACATGTAATCACAACACCCTGCTTTGATTGATGTTCTAAGGATAGCTTATGGTCATGGGTAAATTAAGGCACATATCCATTCTGGAAATTATGACTAATTGAGTTTAGGGATTATTTTTGAACTCTAAAAATTAATCCCATGTGTTTTTGAATTACCGGTTAAGGTTGCGCTCTAACAGTTCACACAATTCCCGACCCCGCGTGTTTTGTGTTTACTATTCAATTTATTGATTAGATTCATTCAAATTAAAAACACTATTAATTGATCATATTATGTGAATTACAGCATATCATTTATTCAAAATAAATTAATTTAGAAGTTAAGAGATAGATCGATTACTAAAAGACTACTCTTCCATGGGTGGCGTAATCATCGTAAAAGTGAATTGCATTTGCAACTGTTTATAATGTGTATAACCCAATAACACTTCTACTCAAGAATTACATCCCAAAGTAGAAGATTAAGAGAAGAATAAATTTGATTAAAATATAAGAAAACACAATAAATGAAATAAGTAGAAAGAAATTTATAACACAAACAAAAGCATTACAACACGAAGAAGAAGAAGAAGCCTTCGTCGAAGGGATCCTTGTTTCAAGAGCTACCCTTATTGAAATGGTTGGAGAATTGGAGTGTATCCACTTCTCCTCTATCCTCAACTTCCCAATGCACATCCCCGCCCCACCAAATGATAAAAAACCAATTTATAGAGTGGTGGGGAGGCTAGGTTCAAAGTGGTTTCAAGTGTGAATGGGGAATCTTGGCCAAATATTTTATGGAAACTTTCACCACCCATTTGACCACAGAAACACATAAATCAGCTACCCTTCCAAAAGGATGATCCGAACGAACATGAGTCATGTATCGACTCTCAAAATTTGTGCTTGATCCAAGTAAGGATAAAGAATTTATGGCCCAAATTTAAACCCATGTCTATTCTGCTGATTCCATCCCACCATTGACTTAATGGCCCATTTACTCCAACAAAATGCACTCTTTAGCTCTAGTGTCCTGAATTCAAGTTTTATAAAATTAAGTTATTAAAATTTTTACGAAATATTAAGTTCAAATAAGTCATATTAAAATATTTATCATCAAAATACTACAGTACATTTTAAAAGGGTAAAACTGGAATTTTCATCAAATTTTCAAATGAATGATCTAATCCCAAATATTTCATAAATTAATATATTTAGCACGATTTGAGGAAATTATATCATTTATTATCAATAAAATATTAAAAAAAATAGTGTTTTATCAATGATAAATGTGGGACCCCGGGACACCCTAAGAGGGGAGGGGTGAATCAGGCTGTCAACTTTTTCTTCTAAAACCAAGGATCTTGTTCCCACGTTGGTAGGAACTGGTTAAACTAGTATGATGGATATGATCAGTATTGAAAAATTCACATGAAATGAGATGACACAACAATTTTACTTGGTTCACCACTAAGGGATATGTCTAAGGAGCATATGCCGACAAGTCTTCAGTCGTACCAAATTCCACTAATCTTCACTAGTTGGTCATTACAAAGGTTTGGGAATAGTCACTCTATCCCAGGCTCACTGCCTTTACAAAAGTTCATGGATATCTCACTGCATCCCTCAGGTCACTCCCGTTGACTCCTCGAGACTCACTACCTTTGTTGAAGTCCCACTCAGTTTATAGACATGAAGGTCTCTTCAATAGATTTGCATTGAATTCTTTGTCTCCTGTTCAGCATGAGACAATGCTTGCATCAGAGTACTGAGTTAATGCTCCTTTGTATTCAATATTCTTCTTTAGTGCAATAACCGAATGCACTGTATCTTCTTCTTCTATTCCTTTGATTCCCAATACCGACACCTGAGTGTTTTGAAATAATACCCTCTTTCTGTGCAGATCTGAGTTTAATTGCACGAACAGTTCTTCTTCTCTTCGCAAAGCACAACGAGTGTGTTAAGCACCAGTCATGTGTGTGCGGAACCACTTCTCTTCAAAGAACCAAATTGTTCACTGTTCTTCCATCTTTTTAAATGAATGCACAATCTGTTGCACCGAAGGTATCGGTCAATATTCCGGCTTTCGTGCAACTCCACAAAGACGGGCAAGCTCCAAGTACACGTGGTTCTCTTCTCCAAGCCTGGCGCGTAGGTCCCAATACGGCGTGAAAGTCTTCAGCACGCATGTCCAAACTGGTGCGTAGGTATCACCAAACCACCTACGCAACAATTCCTTCCTCAACTTCTAACCTGCACGACTCACTTTCTTTCTCGCCCAAACTGCCGTGGGCGTGCAACCAACAATCGGTGCACATCTTCAAACACTGGCGCGCAAGTCCACCTACGCGACCACACACTACTTGCATGACTTCCACACCTGTGCAATGGGAGCTCTGATTTTTCTAAGTGTTGAAATCTGTAAGAAATGAGGAGGGGTGGTCCTATATTTATAAGATTTTGGTAAACCTACGCGGCATCGCACAAGTCTCCCCTCGGCGCGCAAGTTTCGGCGCGCAAGTCTCTGCCCTTGTCACTGTCGCGCTAATCACCTGTGCGACCACACCGACACTTGAACGACCCTCTTTCCTTTTCCATATTTTGATGTTCTGTTCTTGAAAAACAGTAGGCGCGCATGTTATGATCCTCCTAGGAATCGGCGCACAAGTCCCTTCTCGGCACACAAGTCACTTGCGCGACCATCCCAAAACATGCACGACCATTATCCATTTTCCATAAATTTATGTTCTGATCTTGAAAAACATATGGCGCACAAGTTTCAACTCCTTCAGTTCAATGACATGCAAGTCTCTTTTCCCAAAAAACTTTTCTCCAATTGTCTATTTTGAGACCCAAAGATTTTCCAAACATTGGAAAACGACGCCACCTTGTATCTTTTCTTTTTTGTACCGCCTCCAAATCATCCATTCCTTTTTTGACTTTCTTGAATCAAACATGGACCTTTAACCATATCCCTTGAAATCGACATGCCACCATGAAAGCCCCTTTTTCAACAAAATTGAATGTCATTGTTTTCATTGTCAACAATCACAACACATCAAAAATGCTTATTTTATATGATTTGGCTTCCTCAATAACTCTTCTTCTTTCATAAAAAAATACACTCTTCTTTAATCATCCTCAGATAGATTATACCTCATCATTCTTCACTATTGTAAAAAAATGTGTCACCTTTGACACATGTTCATTGAACTAATGAACAGTACAACAATCATCTGAATTTCCATTCCTCTATTTCATTAGACTAATTCTTGATCTCCTTCATTATGATATTCATTGACAACTATTGACAATAAATACAACCTTATACACTAAGTGGTCCCAACAATAAATAGGCCCTAGTAGATAATTATGTAAAAACAACCTTGGATAATAAAGAGACTGTGAAATAAACTCTTACCATGTACATTTCCTTGGTCGAGGGTTGGTTTACCTCCTGTATAATGGTGAAATAATTGTTATTAAATTATACAGGAATCATATAAATTAATATTATATCATATATGATCTTTTAACACTGCTTTGTTAATAATATCTTAGTATTATTGTTGTTCTGGGTGTTAACTGATTCATTTTCCATTATATTCTTTGTTACTTAAGCCGTGTTTGTTATGGATAGGTTGTATCTTATTCACATCATAAATGATATTAAGTCCTTAAACATTAATTTTAATCATCAAAGGATAATTAGTCTTTAATAGATACAATGGGGAATTAATCTCATTGCGTTCGTGGAGATGGTAGTCTGTACGTACGCACGAGCGACAATATCATTCTTTCGATATTAAAATTGTTTATAATTGGATGTTATATCATATAGAAAGAATCATTATAATTATATATTTATTTTTTAATTCCATTACACAACATTATCATACACATCCAAATAATAATTCTTTGAATAACAATTACACCACGACGTGGAGACGGTAAGCCGTACGTACGCACGTATGGTGACATGTCATTCAAAGGATGGATAGAATACTGAATAATGTTGTACCATATTTATAATAACATCATAGTACATAGAAGATACACGATTTATTATTTTATAATTGAAATAAAAAATAAAGAAGAAGTTGAAGAAGAAAGGAACTTGAAAGAGGGTGGTGAAAACATTACCTCTTCTTCGGGTTCTTCCTTTTGATTTAATCTAAAGGGCTCCATAGGTTGGCTTTCTGATCAAACTAAGGCATCTAGGTTGAATTGAGGGAATTTGAGAGAATATTTGGGTAGGGTTTGTCCGAGTAAAAACACTTTGAAGGTGTGAATTAGAGAGAAGGGGGAGTGCCCTTTTATAAGAGGGGCGAGGGGAACCTTAGGAAAAACTTATATTATAATAAATTCATATTTGGTTTTTAATGGATAAAAAGTGGATTATTTAAAGGTTAAGGTGGGGATAGGTCTAATACCACTCAAACAATAGGTTTTAGATAGGTTTGGGTCACTATATTAACTTTATCGTTTTTATTTAACTCTTAGTTAAATAGTTTGACATTTACTATCAGGGTTCACCCTCTTTAAACATTCCATTTCATGCATAAGTGTGCCACATGGATCATAAAACATGGATTCATTAATGATAATAATTTATTCCAAGATAAAGTAATTTGGAATTAATACATGGAACTCTATAATCAATATGTAAATGTGCTTAAAGGTGAATACCCCTGATAGAGAAATGGGCATGGTATTCACTACACAATGACTTTGGCTTGAGAAAATGTGGTGCAATTTCGGCAGCATAACGGCATGACATAAGGATTCATGAAAATTATTGATGAGAGATAAATAGGTGTCTCATAATATTTACATGAAATTGAAATTAAGGGGGTCATATAGATACATGTCCCAACAAATTTAACGGAATTTATATTCATAATACAAAAGAATTACTTTGATGTAAAAGATGAGAGAGAAATCCCTCACGGAATTTCGGCATGGTAACGGGTGTACATGGGAGGAATTAATTAATGATAAAGGGGTCTAAAATTATCCAAACATAAATAGGAAATTATTGGGGAGCTTAAAAATCATACCCCAACATTTTTAATTGAAAATAAAAGGGCATAACATTATTAAGAAACTTTGATAAAAAGAGAAAGGTAGGAATCCCTTACTTGGAAGTGTGATCCCAAAAGCTTGGGAGAGACTTCATAGAGGCCTCTTGGGAGATTAGGGCCCCTTGGGAGGATTATAGAGATAGGAGGGAAGGGGTTGGTCAAACTCTAAAGGCTTTGAGTGAAGAAGAAGTGAGAGCTTGGGTGTGTTTGTATAGGAAAAGAGATGGAATTCTTTATTATTTAGGTTTGGGACACCTCACATTAAACTAATCAAAACCAAAAACCAGAACATGGTTTTTTCCCATGTTTTTTGAAAAATATGAGTGGAAAACAATATTTTATAAGGAAAATGTCCGAACATCTTAAAATAATATGGTTGCTTATGTGGAGGTGAGTCACACTCTCAAGGAAAACAATTTAAAAAGACAAAATGTTTTATAAGCCTTGAAGGGTCCACTAATGCTTTGTAAAATAAATAAAACAAACCCAAAATCACATTATTTTAATGGTAAAACATATATTGGCTGAAAATAATGTTTATAGTATTTTATTACATCACTATTGGGTCATTATGATATCATAAAACACATTATATATTTAAACAGTATTTCATTTTTACCCAAAAATTCAAGTGTCTCAGAAAATTATGAAAAATTCACTATTGGATAATTTCGACATCCTGATTCCAAAAATAATATTCATTTTATCTAAATAATTTTCTAAATATGTGAATTTTTACTTTTAAAATAAAAACCGACATTTATCGAAAATTCGTGGGTGTTGAAAAAAACAGCTTTCAAACCTTAATAAAAATCACAATTGCATTCATAAAATTATATGATAATTTATATTTAATAAAAAGTAATTTAATAATATTATTATTAATATTTTATTTAAATATTATTTAATTTAAAAATCCATTAATACATCAAAATATATTTCTTAGTTGAATATTCACTAAAAATACTATTTATGCTTTAAAAAATATTTAAAAAGTAACAATAATAAAAAGAATGTATACTATATATAAAATAATAATATACATAATCATAGTACTATGGTATTGTTACATAACCCCTTAAAACACCCGCATAAGACCATAGGATAAGGTGCATAATGGTGATAGACTCTTGGAGTGGCTCAGATAACATTTCTTGAGTGGTAATCTCTATCAACTTCTACTTCTCCCATAAGCAGTTCCGCTCGAGCTTAATGTATTCAAGCTCGGATTGGGATTGGTCAAGAGTGAATCCCAATGATGCAACCTCCTTTCTGAGCTTTGACAAATGGGATTCGTATGGGGAAAGTCTACTGGATGAGGCCATCACTTCCTTTGTCTGAGTAAATTGGATTTATTAAAGCCCTATATTTATACTAATCATGTGGTCACTGTTCAATGAATATATTAGAAACAGTCAAAATTATTAACAGTATTTTAAAATCCAAAAAATAAAACTAAATAAGCCCATATGTTTTACATAACCACAAGAATAGATTTAAATTGACCAAGAGTAATTTTCATTAATGAATTTTTGGGTCGTTACAATCTTCCCCCCTTAAGAAATTTTACCCTTGAAAGTTTCTTTTCCCACTCTAAAAAAAATTTGGGTAACTATGCCTCATCACTTTGTCTGATTCCCACATCGCTTCTTCAAACTTGTGGTTTTTCCACAACACCTTGACAAGGGGCATTGTCTTATTTTTTTGAACTTTTTCTCTACAATATAAGATCTTCACCGGTTGCTCCTCGTAAGAAATATCATTCTCTAGCTGTACTCCCTCTGAATAGAGTACATCGGAAGGATCTGGTATGTACTTCCTTAAGAGGGATACATGAAAGACATCATATATATTGGCCATGGTAGGTGGAAGTACTAGTCGATTGGCCACAACCCCAACACGATCAAAAATCTCAAAGGGGATGATGTACCTAGGACTTAACTTCCCATTATTTCCAAAACTCATGAACTTATTCCATGGAGATATACAAAGAAATACCATGTCTCCAAAATTAAACTCAAGGTATCATCAAGGGTTATCTGTATAACTCTTCTGCCGACTCTGGGATGCCTTGATATGCTGCTGAATGTTTTTCAACTTCTCTACCATTTCTTTGACCATTTCTAGTCCTAGAATCTTTCGCTCACTGACTTCATCCCAACGTATCAATGTTATGCACCTCTTCCCATATAGGGCTTCGTAAGGTTCCATTTGGATGCTTGAGTATAAACAGTTATTATAGGAGAATTCGACCATAGGAAGATGTTGATCCCAACCTCATTTAAATTCCATTGAACATGATCTTAATATATATTGTAGTGTATGAATTGATCACTCAGATTGGCCATCAGCTTGATGATGATAGGCCGTACTGAAGTTCAGTTCAGTATCTAGAGCATGTTTAAGACTCTTCCAAAACATAAAGGTGAATCTTGGATCTTAATCGAATACAATAGATAGTGGTACTCCATGCAGCCTTACCACTTCCCTGATGTATATCCGTGCCAGTTTATCCAATGAGAAATCCTCCCAAATTTTAATGAAGTGTGAATACTTTGTAATATGATCCACAATAACCTAGATTTAATAGTTTCTTTTGGATGTCTTTGAATGTCCGGTGACAAAGTCCATGGTGATGTTATCCCATTTCCATGCTGGTATGGGCAATGGTTGCATCATCCCCTTAGACTTTTGCCTCTCTGCATTCACTTTCTAACATACCAGGCACTTTGATGTATACTCAGTAATATCTTTCTTCATATTATCCCACCAATAATTCTCTCTGAGATATTGATACATCTTTGTGTTTCCTAGGTGAATAGAGTAATTTAAACTTCGTGCATCATCTAAAAGTTTCTTCTTTAGCTCCAAACATGATGGGACACATAGTATTTTATCAAATATCACAATTTCTTCTTCATTAACATTGAAATACAAGGATTTAAATTTTTTGATTGCTTCAATTTTCTTCTAAATTCCCACATCATCTTTTTTAGCATCCTTTAACCTTCCCAAAAGAGATGGTTGAGCAATTATTTGTGAAAGGATTGATAATATTCCCTTATTTATGATTCCCATGTCCATCTTCATAAAATCTAAGAATATTGGATCCTTTTCAATTATCATCATTTATAGGGTTGTTGGGTCCTTTATACTTAGAGCATCTTCCACCTTGTTCGCTTTCCCTTAGTGGTAATGGATTGAGCAGTCATAGTCTTTGATCAGCTCTAACCATCTTTGTTGGTTCATGTTCAAATCTTTATGTGTGAATATATAATTGAGGGTATTGTGGTCCATATATATTTCACACTTCTCCCCAAAGAGATAATTCCACCAAAATTTTAAAGTGAATATCACCACATCCAACTCCATATCATGTGTTGGATAATTCTGCTTATGAACTTTCAATTGCATTGAAGCATAGGCAATGACTTTTTCATTTTTCATCAACACACAACCCATGCCCTTCCTCGAAGCATTACGGAATATCACAAAAAGTTCTCCACTTGTGGGTAATGTGAGAATGGGTGCAGTGATAAGCCTAAATTTCAACTCCTTCAAGTTTTTTTCACATTCATCACTCCAAGAAAAATTTACTCCCTTCCCAGTTAGCTTGGTAAGAGGGTTGGAAAATCATGAGAAATTTCTCACAAATTATCGATAATATCAATATAACCCAAAGAATCTATAGATATTCGTTACTAATGTTGGCCTTGACCATCCCTCTATTTTAGCTATCTTGGAGAGATCCACAGATATCCCATTGCTTGTGATGATGTGTCCCAAGAATGAGACCTCCTTAAACCAGAACTCACATTTTCTGTACTTTTTATAGAGATTCTCCTTTAACAAGGTCTCTATTATAGTTCTTAAATTCTCCTCATGATACTCCTTGGTTTTGGAGTATATAGAATATCATCTATAAATACTACCACAAATTTGTTGAGGTAATCTCTAAATACTCAATTCATCATGTCTATGAATATTTCTAGAGCATTAATGAGTCCATAAGGCATTACTATGAATTTGCAGTGCTCGTATATTGTACGAAAATCAGTCTTGGGAATATCTTCTTTCTTCACCCTTAATTGATAATATCCGGACCGCAAATCTACCTTGGAAACTTATTGTTCTCCACATAGCTGATCGAATAAGTCATCAATTCTTGTGCGAGGATACTAGTTCTTTGTCATGATTTTTTAAGCTCACGATAATAAATGAAAAGGCACATTGACCCATCCTTCTTTTTGATGAAGAGGACCGGTGCACCCCATGGTGAAGCACTTGGGAATATAAAACATTTAACCAAATTCTCTTGTAGTTATTTCTTCAGCTCCTCAAGCTCCACAACATCCATTCAATACAGAGTCTTTGATATTGGAAACTCCTCAGGTATAATTTCAATTGATAATTTAACATATTTTCTAGGAGGAAGACCAGAAAATTCCTCAAGAAACACTTCAGCGAATTCCATCACAATAGGAATGTATTCAGGGATGGTTTCTTCCTTGGAATCAATCATCTGAGCTAGATACATGTGCTCATAGGGTAGTAATATCCACACTTGAGATGTTGGATCTAAATAAGATTCATCTTCCTCCTTGAACTTGTATAGAATCAGGGGTTGATTCTCCACCTGGAGAGTGATTTCCCTCTCACGACAATTTATGTTGGCTATATATGAGGAAAGTCAATCCATGCGAAGAATTTCATCAAATTACACCAGAGGGAGTATGACGAGGTTCAAAAAGAAGTTTAATCCACCAATTAAGACATGGGATGAGTTATATTCAAGAGATGAAATGATTGCCCCATTTTCTGTACTCACCGACATCTTTACATCCATGATTTTTGGTTGTGTTGGGATTGTTCTACTAAAATTTTGGGATATAAAAGAATTTTTAGAACCTGAATAAAAAAGTATGTTCTCTATTATTTAATGAATAACTAGTGTACCTGTCACCACTTCGTTTTTGGGGTTTACTTCAGTAGTAGTGATGGGAAAATCTCACCCTTGTTTCCTTGGAGGTTGTTGGTTTCTTCCGAAAACCCTTTCCTTAGAAAACTAATTTGAAGTATCTCTGGTTCTTTACACTTGAAGCAATGAACAATGCATTCAGAGTCGAACAGAGCATTCCTCTCCTCTGTTATAGCCGCATGTTTTTCTTGTCACTAGTTAGTGGCTAGGTTCCCTTCTCTTCCACACCTAAAACATTTCCTCTTCACCTTAAGCAAATTTCTGGGGTGCTTCTTTCAGCACCTCTGGAAACTGGGGTTCTAGATTTTATTAGCACTGTTGGATTTATCCATCAGACCGCCATAATTTAAGTTCACCTTATGCTTCTTATCCCCATGATACCCGTGATTTTCTCCAATCTCCGTTTCAACTTTGAGGGCACATCAGACAATTTCCTCATAGTTTTCAAAGTTGTGGATCGCTAGGGCTTTCTACAAGCTAGGTTTCATCCCACCAAAGAAGTGGTCAACCTTGCATTCGGGGGGTATTGACAAAGCTGGAAGCATATCATGAAATCCTTGTGAAGTTTTCCTTGTACGCTCAGATAGATTTTTCATATTTTTACCTGAGAGAAAGAAAGTACCTTTCTATCTTAAGTCGGAGGGTGTGTGGAAAATATTTATCAAAAAAAATCTTCTGGAAATTCTTTCATTCCAACGCCTCAATCTCCTCCTCAGGCTTCGTATTTTTTACCAATGTTCACCATTGATCAGATTCACCCTCTATATGATAAACATCCAGAAGAACCATCTCTTGTTTGAAACATTGAAGGATGGAGAAGATCTTTTCAATGGAGTTGAACCATTATTCGGTGATTGAGGGATCAGATTATCCATTAAAAGTAGGAGGTCTTTGTCTCATGAAGCTCTCGATATAGACTTGTTCTTTATTGGGGGGGGGGTGAACGTTCCTCTTGACCCATATTTCTATTCAATGATTGAGTTAACTGAGAGAGAATTGTGATAAATTTTGCGATTCCTGCACCCATCAGATAGGGCATCTCATTAGCACAATCATCACATTGATCTTTATATCGGTTGTTAGCCCGAGTCCTCCTATTACAGGCCATTAGCAGGAATAAAAGGAAAGTTAGGGGTAACACAGAAAGGGTTATCCAAGGACAAAACATATGACTTATAAATAGATTTTATTTCCTTAACTTATGTATCTATAGGATTCAATCTATGTTATCCAACATATATTCTTAGGGTATTTTTTTTAATTCCCTTAATAATGGTTCATAATAAGATTGTGAATTACCCATGCATATCCCCCAGGAGTGTTGTAACCAAGAGTGCAGCAAGGCCCATTTTAATGTACCGGGATACCCCAGGTCAAGCCCGAAAATCCTTGTCGGGGTTTTCACCCCTAGGTACATCTGTGCCAGAGCCGCCTCTGCCTGCTCGTATCCAGACAGGGATGTATTTTCTTGATAAACCACTTACTCAAAACCCACCAAAACATGTGGATGTTTTTATTATACTTAGTCTTATCTCTAAATATTCACTAGGTTTTTCTAATCCTAATCCCAAAAATATCTAATCCTATCATCTGATACCAACGATAACAACTCTGTTCTTTATTACACACTAAAACATGATTTATTACATAAAATTCGCTTCATACAACATGGAAGATCGAGAGGTATAGTGTCATTGGGGTCTTAAGATCATTACATAAAAACTAAAAACATGAAATAAAACATCTTTATTGAAAACATCCTTTACATGACCACTACATTCCCTCGTACTTAGCATTGCATGGGATAACCTGAGGACAT
The DNA here is from genome assembly GCA_963277665.1 of Viscum album. NCBI lineage: Eukaryota > Viridiplantae > Streptophyta > Magnoliopsida > Santalales > Viscaceae > Viscum > Viscum album. The sequence goes on along the minus strand of OY728162.1, from coordinate 1,387,167,031 downwards.
GCATAAGAAAAGGGTGAGCTATAAAGCCATGTAAGGGAATGAACATGGAATTAAATGGGGAATAAAATACATGTTATATAATAGGAATATAAATGGACCACAATAGAAACATGAAAATAAAGGCTTGATAAATAATGATAATCATAACATGGAAATGTGGCAACAACACTTGACATCGAATTAGCATGATCCAAAGCTCATTTCACATGGAGCATGAGTAAACCCTCATTTCACATGAAGCATGAGTAAAACTTTATTTCACTTGAATTAGAATTATTGAACACTCATTGAACATGATGTATCGTGATACTATACTTTACCCAATGCATTGGACCGCTATCAGGGCACACCCTCTTAAAATATTTCATTTCATGCAAAAGTGTGCCACATGGATCATAAAACATGGATTCATTAAAGATAATCATTTATTACATGATAAAGGAATGTGGAATTCATACATGAAACTCAATAATCAATAATTAAATGTGCATAAAGGTGAATACCCTTGATAGAGAAATGGGCATGGTATTCACCACACAGTGACTTTGACATGAAAAAATGTGGTGCCATTTCGGCAGCATAACGGCGTGACATAAAGATCCGTGAAAATAGTTGATGAGTGAGAAATGAGTGTCTCATCATATTTACATGAAATGGAAAGTAATTTGGTCGTATAGATATATGTCCCAACAAATGTAATGGAATTTAGATGCATAATACAAAATAATTACTTGGATGTAAAAGAGGAGAGAGAAATCCCTCACGGAATTTCGGCATGGTAACAGGTGTACATGAGAGACATTAATGAGAGAGAAAAGGGTCTCCAATTATCCAAAAATAAAGAGGGAAATACGGGGGAGGTGAAAAATCATACCCCAAAATTTTTAATTGAAAATTAAAGGGCATAACAATATTAAGAAACTTGGATAAAAAGAGAAAGGTAAGAATCCATTACTTGGAAGTGCGATCCCAAAAGTTTGGGAGAGGCTTGAGAGAGGATTCTTGGGAGATTGGGGCACCATGGGAGGATTCTAGAGAAAGGTGTACATGGTCTGGTCAATCCCCAAAGGCTTTGAGTGAAGAGGAAGTGGGAGCTTGGGTGGGTTTATAGAGGAAAGGAGAGGGAAATCTTTATTATTTAGGTTTGGGACACCTCACATTAAAATAATCAAAACCACAAACCAGACCATGTTTTATTTTCATTATTCATTCCAAATGGGAGTGGAAAAAATATTTTATAATTCCAATGGCCGAAATTTTAAAAATAATTGGGTTGCTTATGTGGACGTGAGTTGCACTCTCAAGGAAAACAATTTAAAAAGACAAAATGTTTTATAAGCCTTGAAGGGTCCACTAAAGCTTTGTAAAATAAATCAAACAAACCCAAAATCACATTATTTTAATGGTAAAACATATATTGGCCGAACATAATGTTTATAGTATTTTATTACATCACTATTGGCTCATTATGATGTCATACAACACATTATATATTTAAATGGTATTTAATTTTTATCCAAAATTTTGACTATCTCAGAAAAGTATGAAAAATACACCGTTGGATAATTTTAATGTCCTGATTCAAAAAATAGTATTCATTTAATCTAAATAATTTTCTAAATATGTGAATTTTTACTTTAAAATAAAAAACGACATTTATTGAAAATTCACGAGTTTTGACAAAAACAGCTTTCAAACCTTAATAAAAATTACAATTGCGTTCATAAAATTATATGATAATTTATATTTAATAAAAATTAATTTAATAATAATAATAATAAAAATTTATTAAAATAGTTTTTAATTCAAAAATCCTTTAATTCATCAAAATAGATTTCTTAGTTGAATATTAACTAAAAATATTATTTGTTCTTTAAAAACTATTTAAAAAGTAACAATAATAAAAATAATGTATACTCTCTATACAATAATAATGTACATAAACATAGTACTAGGGTCTTGTTACATAAACCCTTAAAACACCTACATAAGACCTTAGGGTAAGGTGCGCAATGGTGATAGACTCTTGGGGTGGCTCGGATAACATTGTTTGAGTGGTAATCTCTATCAACTTCCACTTCTCTTGTAAGAGGTTCTACTCGAGCTTAAAACATTCAATCTCATCTCGGGCTTGGTCAAGAGTGAAGCCCAATGATTCCACCTTCTTTCTGAGCTCCGAAAAATGGTCTTCGTATGGGGCAAGTCTACTGGATGAGGTCATCGCTTCCTTTGTCTGAGTAAATTGGATTTGTTAAAGCCCTATATTTATATTAATCATGCGGTCACTGTTCAATGACTATATTAGAAACAGTCACAATTCTTAACAGTATTTTAAAATCCAAAGAATAAAACCAAATAAATCCATACGTTTTATATAAACAAAATAAGACATTTAAATAGACCAAGAGGAATTTTCATTAATGAATTTTTGGGTCATTAAATGTTGCATTATAATAATATACTTGAAAGGATTCTTTATTTTATCAGCCTAGGTAAAATTACTCAAACTCATAACCTAGGGACATACATCAAAGAAAAGTGTGAGGTGAAGGCATAGTAAGGGAAAGACAAGAGAAATAATTTACATGTGAACTTGAGAGATATCTATAAGAACATGAGGAATATCATAAACAATGATAAAGAGGAATATAATAATAATAATAATAATAACTCAAATCATAACTTTAAAATATGGCTACAACATTTAATTTATACATTCATAATCCTATCACCAAGGTCCATCCCCAGGGTGTCATAAATATTACCAAGGTTATTCACCAAGGAATTGTAAACCTTTTCATCCCTAGAGATTAATTTCTTTACCCAATTAATTGAAGAACTGTCAGGTTACACCATTAATATTTATTTATTTTCATTTTATTCACATAGATCATAATAAAACATTTCATAAATAACCCATAGAGAATCAAATAAATGGGTTTCAAATCAAAATCACATCGTTTTAAAAAGTTCTTAAAAACATGATCATTATGTCATTTATAACCCCTGAAAAGGTAATGAGGGTTTTATATATGTTAATTACAGAATTAAATAAATAATTTTTATATATTTATGAAAACTCTTAGAAATTAAAGTGGTTTTTTTATTCACATAAATAAAATAAAAGAATATTTTTGAAAAAAATAGAGATTTTGAGACGAATGTTCTGCAGCATAACAGGTATGAAACATGGTTTAACAAAAAATTAAAAAGAGAGGGGATAGGAGTAAATAATTCATAAAATAATCATAATATAGTATAATAATAGAATAAAATTTAAATAAAAACATGTTATGGATATTTTAAAGTCATACCACATAAAAGAGAACTTGAAAGGAAAAACAAAGTTGAAAATTCCCTTACCTTGAAGAGTAACTTCTAATACACTAAGATCAGGAACATGGGAGCTTGATGAAACCTTGGAATGTAAAACTAGAATAAATTAATGGAGTATTATTTTGTAATGAATAAAAATGAATTAATATCTTGGTATTTATAGTAAAATAGAGGGAGTTTTTTTATCAATTTCTCAGGACACCTCATCAATGGAATTTTCAAAACCATGGGCTTTACCATGGTATTTTCCCATGGATTTGGCCACTTGGGAAACCTCATATAATATTTTAATCCACATGAGTTTACCATAATTTTAAATTATATATTACATCATTATGATGTCATAAAACACACCGAAAATTCAAAAACTATATTTTTACTATTCATCGAAAAACAAATCATTTTATAAAAATATCATAAATTCACCCTACCTTAATATCGATGTTCAAAATTAAAAAATGAACTCCATTTTATGAAAATAATTTTATAAATATGAGAAATTAATTTTTTAAGTAAAATCACTATTTTCTTGAAAAAAATACTAATACTTAACTAATATTTTCTAAAACAGCTACTTACCTATACTATTATATCACATTACCATTAAATATATCTAAATTATATTTATACGTACTTAGGTGAGGTTACTATTCCATTGGTAATATTACTATTCATAAGGGTAATATTACCATTCATAAGATACAATTCACTATAAATTAAGTTGATCTTATCAGACTCTAAATTTATTGCTGATTATAACTATGTATGACTATTTTTCGAAAATCATTTCACATTATGAATTATTTAAAGTATAAAAATTATATTAAAATATCCATTTTTTCAATATTCATGAAACTTCTTAGAAAACTACTAAAAATTCATCCTAGGTTAATTTTGAACTTTGAAATTCAAAAATTATTGTTATTTTACCATAATAATAAATAAAAAATATATTTATAAAAATGGATTACACAGAGTAATTAAGGCCTCATTATATAACCCCTTATAACACCTACATAGGACCTAAGAGTAATGTTTTCAATGGTGATATAATCTTGGGGCGGCTCGGACAACTTTGCATGAGTGGTGATTTCTATCAACTTGAACTTCTCCCATAGGCAATTTTGTTTAAGCTTAATATATTGAAGCTCATCTTGGGCTTGGACTTGGTCTAGATTAAATCATAGTGATGCTACCTCCTTATTAAGCTCCAAAAAATAGGCTTCATATGGCATGATTCTACTAATATAGTCCATAAACTCTTCTTTTAACATTAATTATCCATTGTCATTTCTATTTATAAACATTATTTATAACATTAAAAATTATTATTGTTTCCAATAGTCATATTAACCAATTGCCTTATAATAGTCAAAACACAATGGTTACATTTCAATTATACTTATATAGTTTTATTGACTATGACATAGTAAACCATACATTATCACGAAACAAAATATTCTTCAAAAGTTCGGGTCATTACATTTTCCTAAGATGTCCATTCAGATATCATATAGACACTGTGGGTATTTGGTTATGTTTTATAGCTTTACAAATGCTTGTGTGTTCTTTTATTTCTTGATGAACTGAATCTTTCATCACTTTTTGGTTGCCTTTGTGTTCATGTTCATTGATGAAATCTTGGTGTATTCAAAGACTGATGAGGACCATGCAGACCATCTAGGGGTTGTTTTTGGAATCTTGAGAGAATAAATTATATAGGCCAAGACATCTAAATTATCATTTTAGATTAAAGTGGTGATTTTATTGGGCCATGTGATTTTTGAGAAAGGGGTTTTGATGGATATTTTAAAGATCTAAGTATTCATGTCTTGGGAGAGGCACAATAATGTGTTTAAGATCAGGATATTTGTGAGATTATATTAATATTACGGATGTTTTGTATAGGAATTTTATGAGATAGATTCTACCTTGATGGAATTCACTAGAAAACGGGTGAAGTTAGAGTAGAGTGAGATGTAATAGAATTATTTTGAGGAGTTTCAGGTACGTTTGACATCTACATCAATTTTGATCCATATTAGACTTGGGAAAGATTATTTGATGTATTTTGATGCATCGAGTGTGGTTCTAGAATGTGTTCTAATGTAGGATGACCATGTGGTGTCTTATGGATCAGAGAATCTAACACCATATGAATGTAATTACCGCACAGATAACCTAGATTTGGTAGTCATTATGAATTTTTTGAAGTCATGGAACTATTACCTCTTCAAGGAATGATTTATAGTCAACTCATCCATAAGATACTGAATTATATATTCACTAGAGGGACTTAAACATTAGATAGATATGTTGGGTTTATTATCATTATTATTTTGATTTTAATATTTCTTATACCACTAGGAAGAGTAATATTTTCACCAACGCTTTGAGTGGGATATTTTTGGTCCAGGATGTTTAAGAGTCAATAGATGAGTGTAGTCTGGTGAGTTTTTTTCTAAAACATCATTCAAATTTATAATATAAATAATTTAGATATACCACAATCACCAAAATGTATAAAAATATAATACAAATAAAAATTTCAAATATAAATACCAAAATAAAACATTTATAGAAATAAATCTAACTATAGCTCTAAGCTATGAGCAATAAATGTTCATCTCAACCTCTAAATCCCTCATGGAAACATGTAAAATGAATTTATATATCTATATATATATGGGTGATAATACATGTATACTCAGTAGGATACTCCTAAAGACCTCCTATTAAAATGTATAAGAATCATACTAAATCCTTAATAAATAAATAAGAGAACTAATATATACACATATCAGACCAACTAACCCAATCTTATCTAGTCTCTCTCACCAAATAATGCACCCAAATATAATAAAATTATATCAAAGAATATATCAAATATGGTACCTAACACTACTTCCCTACTAGTTTGTCACTATCACACTCCAATGGTAAATATCATGGTGCTCCCATCCCTTCTATATCATCATAATCATATCCACACATCGACATGTAACATGAAAACATAGTAATCACGTAACCACATATCCTCATCCATATACCACATTTCCATATCTCAATCACACATCAATTTTGAACATGAAAGAAATAAACCTTGTTTCCTTCTCTTACCATGGAAGACCCCCACTATATACCACATCATCATCATGTCAATCACACTTTTGACACATGGCTATTGAAAAAAATTTATATAATTTGAGGCCATCACATTTATTCAACATCCCAATAAGGGAGCAGTGAAGAGGGAGTATTCTTCCATCTATTAACTCACCAACCTATATGTTTGAGGAAGATTCCCAAAACCCAAAAAATTTGGGAATTAGTAAGGTTATCCATATTATACTGGGTTCATATAAAATCAAAAGAATATACAGTGTATAAAATAATCACGCACAATACCAATATAAATGGTTCTCACCAAAATAGCACTACCATAGGTCATTACAGTCACCACATCTTCACGATCTTTCACTAAAATTTTTTGTAACGTCTACATAATCAACCAAATCTTTTAACTCCCCATAAAATATAAATAATAATATCTATAAATTCTATTTAAGACATGTCATTAAATAGTTTTTCATCTACCATTTAACTTCTAAACTATATTAATTATTTCATTCTTTGAACATATTTAATGAAAATCCATTCATCAGTCATCACCCTCTTTTATTCCAATCACTAACTGATAATTTCAGTTATTACCATAATTAGAATAGCCCATGGTTATTCATTTTCATCCCATTTTCCAATTTCATATTTGTTATTTCCATTTCATTCCATACCACCATGAATTCACTAACACAACCCTACTCCAACAACCACTTTCACCCATGTTAACCATATCAACAAGTCACAACCTCATTTCCCAACTCATCTCACACTCAAAACCATCCATAAAAATCCACCTCCATGGCCACACTAATCATAAAAACAATAGAAAAAATATAATGACAAGTAAAAAACAATTTGAGTGATTAAACACTCCAAAAATTCACTTCCACCACAATGATTCATATTAATCTCAATATCTCAGAACAAAAAATAGCAGATCCATGGTCATTATTTAGAGGGGGTTATTATTGAGTAAAAATACCTCAAGGTAACATTATATTTTTTTGTGTTGTTTGGTTTTTCGAAAAAAGTAGGTTTCTCTTGTCAGTTATGGAGTTTGAGAGAGATTATTGACAAGGCATGTTGAAAAAGATCCAAGACAAAGGAATGGATGCTCTGGAGGCGGTACAAAAAAACACGTAAACAAGATTGAAGGAATTTTGAGAAGTCATGTGAAAGTCATGTTTTGAGATCACCACATAAAAATATGGAAAAAGAAAATAATTGCGAATCATATTGGTTTTTGTGTGAAAGACAGTTTTCACGAACCTGTGAAATAAAGATGTTGTGATCAGCACGAAAGAGAGTTATGCGCTCAATGAAATGTTAAATATAGTTTTATACGCTCGGGGGAAATCTTATGTGCACAAAGGATGATGAGAAAGGATCATGAGAACAAGGTTGGATAAGTATATAAATAGGAAGCTACACCCTCATTTCAGAAGCTAAAACCTTAGAGAAATCATGGGATCTGCATCACATAAGAGTTTCATACAAAAGGAGTTTTCTATAAGAAGAGGTTTTGCATGCAAACAATAAAACATGTGCGCAAGGCACCCGAAAGTTGCACGAAAGATAGTGGTTTCCTAGTAATTATTTGGTAAAGGGGTATTCATCAAGTGGATGAAAATGGATATTAATGATAAAATAAATGGGGTGTAAAATATATTGATTCAAGAAATAAGAGGAGCATCTTCTGAAGAAGCAGTTAACACACTTCAGTTGAGAGAGTAGTGATCTTTTATATTATGATTGGTTGTAAACATAGAAGGAAATTGTGTCTGATATGAACATTATAAACAGTAGTGTGCTTTTAGTGGATTTGGTACATTGGCATATTTTCATTGTATACTCCTTGGACGTATCCCGATGAGGGTGAACCAAGTAAAATTGTTGTGTCTTGTGCAAGATTTAATTTCTATCCATAAATTACTACAGAAAAAAGAGAGAAGATTGTTTTATTTAACAATAAGACAAGATCTGAAGGGGGAGTTAATCTCTCATACCCTGATTCACCCCCCTCTTAGGGTATTTAACCTAGTTGGGCTAATAATTTTTTTTCAAATCCAAAGGTTAATTTATGTGTTTCTCTCATGGAATTTTTTAATCATAAAGGGATTATGATATTTGAAGGAAATAATTTTTATTTATGGAAGAATCAGATGCAGTAATATTTCTCATCCTTAGGTATGGATGTCTATACAAAAACAACACATGGAATTACAGCTATTGTGGATAGTGGTTCTTTTTCAAAATTTTAATGAAGATAATTAGATGCTGACACCAGAGTAATCAATGAATTAGTGGGAGTATTATATAATTAATTCTATACAAAGATGGTTTCATGTAAGTCTACTCATGACATGTGGGAAAAGATTCTGAATATCTATAATGGTGATTCAAAAGGAAGAGAAGAAAATTTTCTATTTATTTGGAACAAATATGAGGATCTGATAATGAACCCCAATGAATCTATTGACACATTCTTTGATAGGGTGAATGTTGTTGTGGAAGAAATGTGTGGTCTTGGAGAAATTATTGAAGAGTTTAATATCTTTAATTTCATCTTGATAAAACTTCCACCATGTTTTAATATGAATGTTTCTATATTGGATGATAAATATCCAAAGGGGGTGACATTGGATGGCTTGTATAGTACTCCTATCGCATATGAGATAAAAAATGAAGACATTGAGTATGTAGAAAATGGAATTCCAAATAGGTGGAATTCAAGTACAAAAACAATATCACCATTGCAGATTTTCACGAATAATAAGAGATGGATGTGGTGATGTCATTCCTTTCTTCAAATATACAAAGAGGAAAAGGAAAGTTCAAAGGGTAACTTCCACTAAATGGTTTAGATGTGGAAAGGTTGGTAATCTTGTAGCAAGGTTCCATATTAAGTTCCAAGAAGATGATGAGGATTAAGATGAAATTACCATTAATAAGAATTAAGAAAATGTTAAAGTTTAGAAACAGTTTAAGAGAAATTTCTTCAAATAGAAGAACCTTCTTGCACAAGAAAATGATAATTCAGATGAATTTGAGGTTGAAAAGGTAGTGAACTATAAAGATCGTGGAGAGAATGCTATGTTGAAAATCATAGGTAACTCCCATAAAAATAAAGAAAGAGAAATTGAAGAAGAATAGGTCAAAGGAATATTTCATATGCATGATGAATTGAAAGTTACTCTTGAAGAGATAGATGTTTGTAGAACCAAAATGAAGAAATCCAAAAAGTGGTTCCTGATGCCAAACACTATACGCAACTATATTAAGAAGAGATGTCTGAGTTAATATAATAATTTTAGAATCTCATGTCTTACTTTCCATAGGAATCATAAACTATTAGTGGTCATAAAATCAAATTTTAATAACAAAAAAGGGTGATCAATGGTTTGAATAACATAAGGAAAGAAAAAATAAAAAACATTGAAAAACATAAAGAGGAAGTCATTGGACTGCGATGAAAAGTTTATGATTAATAAAAATCATAGATTACCAGTATGTTATCAAGAAATAAGATCATTTAGGTGATAGAAAAGATTGAATTATATTATATAGGTCCTACAGAAAAGAAGAAACCATCAAGTTCAACTTATATGGATCTTCCCCAAAAAAGGTGTGATGAATAATATCAAACTATAAGAACCCACTCTAATATTGAAGATTTATTTGGGTACAAAGTAGAATCATAAGATCCAGATATCATAAGGGACAACCAGTTGTGTAGAAGTGACACAAAGGAATTCACCAAGCATCATGTGTTATTATTGTGGAAAGATGGGATACTTAAAAAATGTGTGATCTATAACTAAAGATACTGAAGGGAATAAGGACAATAGAGAAAGCCAAATAGAGCTCAATACTCTATAATGTATTTCAAGGGACATTTTTTTAGTTCATAGGATTTGGAAATAAGGCCAGATATTGTACATCAACCATGCAGAGGAATTCCCCAAAGTAGAACTAAAGTGGTCCCACGCCGAAAATAAATAAATCAGCAGGTGAGATGTAAATGAAAAAACAATTTGCATCTCTTCAAGATGATACTGTTCCGTCATACTCTAAAGAAGATCAATATTATCAATATATACCGACTTTGAAGTCAAAAACATGGATAAGAACGAAAATACCTAAGAAAGAAGTGGTTGCAGAAATATCCCTTAAAGCATCAGATAATTTTGGTGTATAGATCCTTGAAATTGGATGCACATCCCATATAATAGGTAATAAGCATCTTTTAAAGGAATAAAATATGATAAGTATGGTTTTTTCAAATTCAGAAATGATGAAGGCATGAAGATAATTGGCTATGGGAAATTGAAGTTCATAGGGAAAGAAATGAGACGTGATGATGTCTTAATCATTAATGGTATCAATCAAAAAAAATTTAGTGTTATTCAACTATGTGTAGAGACCCGAAGCTTGACGTACATGAATATTACATTACTTTTTCGGAATACTTAATACATAAGAAAAACAAACACACAAGGACCGTAGTAGTTTAGTGTCTTTGGAAACTCGTAATAAAATCTTCTAATCGTGGTGAAAGATCTTCAACATCTCCCAATAAAGATCTTCCCTTTTTTTCTTACCTAAAACCTTTCTTTATATCCTGGGGAAAAGAAAACATACAAAAGGGTGAGCTCAAATTCTTAGTAAGGGTAAACAAAAGAAATATCAATCACATCATATTCATAAGAACATATCTTTTGGAAATCCTAACCTGAAAAAGGGATCATGATTTCATAACCTGGAATAAATCATAGTAGTGAAATTTAATCCCGATAATCATAACTTAAAACATGAAACTTTGTGGCATACACACATAATCATATAGAATCATTTCTTATTATTCAAGACTCATTGCCAAGACTATCTTAGTGGACAAAGTCCCTTTCTGAATCGAGTTCACTCCTCGTTTCAGTCCTGTTTCACTGAACCGGTATAACCTACCGTTCCAGCCATGTCTATCTCATGAGATATAGAATCATTACCCAATGCATTGGAGGGAGATATAGGTCCCACCCATCTCATAATGATACCATTCTTATGTGTGTCACAAAATCATAAATCATACATCATTGCATAACCCATGTAGTAAAAATGGGATTCTTAAACAACATGACATCATAAAACAATTCATATAAGATAAAGGAATTCATAAAAATAATTCCATCACAACATAATAAAATAAATATAATAATAGGGATAGAAATAGAACCCTATATTATCTTAGATGGAAAATAATTTTGATAAATCACTTGAACTCCATTCTTGAGGAAAATATCCTTTCTACTTCAAAAACACTTTTCCTTTCTTAACATGTCATATAATTCAAAAATAAAGCAAGTTGATTAAAAATATACATGAAAACTTGTAAAGGAAGATTCTTGGAAATAATTTTTTAAAAATCCATTCATGTCGTATATGTTAAAAAAACATTCTTCTCGTACTTTTGTCAGAAAAGTCAAAAAGTACCTCGTACGAAAAATGACAAAATATTCCTTTCATATCTTTTACTAAAAACTCATCGAAGGGTAAAATTGATTTAAACAATTGTAGGTGGATGGAAATAATATTACATATTGAGGAAACATGGATGTGGATGATAAAATAAACCCCAGTAAATACTAAAGTATATACAATCTCGGATAAAAATGAGATTGTGATATTTCCCTTACCTTAGGTCCGATTTGCTTCGTAAGTGTCCGAACCTCCTGTATAATGGTTTAAATAATGTAATTGACTTATTCCAGAATCATACTCTTTGTTATGATATCATATATGGTTCACTTATGACTTTATATTACCCGTTCTTTTGTAAATTCCATGTTAAAGAGCGTTTTGGGTAAAATTGTTTCATTTGTCGTCCTTGTTTTGACTTGTAATTATTCATATGATTAATTAGATCGTGATTACCTAATACCAGAATATAAAATATATATTCAGAATACACATATATATAATAAATCCTTAAATGGAAATAAATACACCGTTCATGGAGATGGTAGGCCGTACGTACGCATGAACGCTGTTTTCGTTTCTTTATTGAGTTGAATGGAATTAAGTAGAAGACATACATATATATACACATAAATCCAGTTTCATTATTATGTCATATATTTCATGATTACTTATTATATGTACTTTATAATCATTCATTAATGGTTAAAGTGGAGAATGAATCTCATCGCGTCGTGGAGACGGTAGTCCGTATGTACGCACGAGCGGTGATATCGTTCTCATGATCAGGGAATTGTATTGGAGTGTATGTATACTATTTCAGAATCAATATCACATTACAATAATCATATATAGTTATTATTTACACCATTATACCCATCCAAGTAAGGTGGTGGTGGAAAATAGATTACACCACGGCTTGGAGACGGTATTCCGTACGTACGCACGCGCGGTGATTTCGTTTTTCGTAGGATGGATAGATGGTGAAATAGGGTTGTTTCATACTTATAATAACATATCAGAATATTATTGATACTGATGTTATTACTTCATAATGAAACAACTAAAGAAGAAGAAGTGGAAGAAGAAATAAAGATGAAAGAATCGGTAACGGACATTACCTCTTCTTTGAAGTGCTTCTTTGAGACCTCCTTTTAGGGCACTAAAATTGGCCTTTGAAGAAGACCAGGACCTCTAGGATGTTTCTAGGGAAGTGGAGAGGAGAAATTGGCAGGGTTTTCTGAGGTTGAAGGCTCAAAGTGGTGTGAGGAAGAGGGGGAGGAGGTGCCCTTTTATAAGAGAGGAGAGGGGCTCCTTTGGAAAAACCAAAAATATTATTTTATTATAAAGTCACGTTCAGTTTTAAATAGCTCCAAATTGATTTATTTCGAAGCTAAGGTGGGGATGGGTCGAAATCATCTCATCCAATAGAATTTGGACAAGTTTAGGTTCCTATTTTAACCTTATCATGTAGATTTAACATTACGTTAAATATGTTTACTTTTACCGTGTCTTCTTGTGTTCTTATACTATAAAGTTAATAAACTTATTATATCAAGACAAAAGAACCCCAAGTTGTTTATTATTAATATATATAACCTTATCTAAGTCATTTGGCCGAACCTTAGATTTTTAGGAAAAAAATTACAATTAATAATATAATATTTGTTTTAAAAACTATTTTATGTCAATTTTGACACTATTTAGTAATTGATTTTTGTGAAAATCATAACAGAATGATAAGTTCTAAAAAAGTTAATTAAATCAATACTAACATGTCATATTAACATAGAAAATTAGTGTAATTCATAAAAAGTCTCAAATTATATTTATTTGGGTATTTATAATATCAATTATGTCAATATTTCATTAATAAGATAATTACTGCATCATCATTGTGTCATAAATAAATTAAATTATTTAATGTCTAAAAATTACAAATAAAATACCATTATGTAGTAAAGTTTTCTAATCAATATTTATAGTCGAATTTATCTTATGTATAACCCCATATTAAAAATGATTTAGTTATTAAACTTTGATTTTAACTATTTTAACCCTTCTTTAAATAAATTAATAATAAATGTCCTAATCTAATCCAAGTGGGCCTACATGGTCATATTTTATTCCTAAGTTTTTTTTGGTCGAATTACACTTGTCCAATAGAATTAGGACATGTGTTAGGGTAATAATAATATCATTTTTACCCTTAATTACCCTATTTACTTTTAACCGTGGTAAAAAAAAGAAAAAATTTACTATTCACCAAAAATTATTTTCATCTCATTGAACCACATTTTAGTCCTTGATATTAACTGTGTCTCTCGGATTTTCAAAATTCCACTCACAGAAGCGGTAAAATTAAGTTTTATGAAAAATTCAGTTTTTTTAACTACCACTTAGTGGTTTCACTATTCATCAAAAATTGAAAGTTTTCAGAAAAATACCAAAAATTAGACCTAAGCTATATTTGATATTAAGAATTCAAAAATGATGTCTATTTTACCAAATTCAGAACAAATCATTTGCATTAATTAATTTAAAAATTAGTTCCCGTCGTCAAAACAAATAGCGTGTTTTTAAGAGATAATAATTCTCAAAAGATTGACACTTGTTTATAATTGGTTTAAATGTGAAATTACATCCAATGACCAAAATTGTATTAAATTGTAAAAATATATTCTAAATATACTTTAAAACCACTCAAATTAATAATTTATCACTATTTATTATTTCTATTAAAAAGGTTGTTTTTAATTAAAATTTAGTAATTTTCACTATTCATCAAAATATGAAAGTTATCCGAAAATTACCAATATTTCACCGTATGCTAATTTCGATATTCCGAATCCAAAACTGAAGTCCATTTTGAATAATAAAATTTAAAAAATTTCAAAAAGTGGTTATTACTATTCATAACGACTAGTTTTAATAGTATTTAAATAGCATATTGTTGTTTAGTGAAAATCGGTGTTGCGTACTACACACGCTATCGAGGAAGGTCGTGATTGCGTGTAATGAAAGGGAAGTCAAGGATGCATGTTGTGCAAGCTCCTTTTGGTGTAGCGTACAACACAAGACATTAATAAAATTAAAAAGAATATTTTTCTTAAAATCTCGGGGAGTTACATTCTACCCCCCTTAAAATGAATTTCGCCCTCGAAATTTGTCGGGGTTATAAATGGTTTACTACTCGAAAGTTTCTTTAATAGAAACCCACATCGTAAAAAGGAATACCAAAACCAATCTTTAAAAACAAAAGTATGAAACGTAATGGTTACCCAAATAAACTAATCATCGGGTTTCCACATAGGTGAAAATATGGATATGGAAGAGAAATATAACCATCATGTTCTGGTGGAGAGTGGTAGAAAACATGGCTATGGAAAATCCAGCAATCACAAAGCCATAAATTTGTGACGATCTAAGGTACCATCTAATTCATCAGATATAATAGCACTAGGACAACATTTTTGGTTTTCAAGATCATTTCCCTAATGTTGATGAAATTGGAATTAGAAGAAATACTTTCGTGATTTTGGTACTGTGTCACCGTTGGTTATTCTTTGGACAATTTCCACTTCAACTCTTAAAGAAATGAAGTTGGATTTGTCATTCGTGAAGTGTTAGCAGATCATGTGATAGAATGATGGGTCATTCCATCTGTCTCAAACAAAAGGTTACAAAAGTTATCAAAAATACATAAGACCATTTATGGTGAAGTTAATCGTATACGATTCCAAAAATGAACTTATACTTCATATATCATACCGCGTAATAAAATAAAAATAGTTTCTACTAACCAGGGACTTCCTGTAGGCCATTGGTAGGCAATAAAGGCCAGTCGCACTTCGATTGTGGGTTCGATTCCCACAACCTTGTCCGACGCGATGGGTTGTCGCCCGTCCTGCAGGTTGTCCTTTTTTTAAAACTACATTACTATAACATCCAATAAGTAATATCGAAAAAAATTATATCCTTAAACAATACTAACTTATGTCCAACATAATACATTCCAATCTTTAGGCTTATCAAAAATACTTTGGTCCAAGCTCATAGTATAAAGAAAAAAATTACTTGAAACGTCACATAACAATCACGTGAATGCCATCATTTATCCCCCATATATCATAATATATATCTTTTTGGTCAAATTAAAAACATGTGAATACCTTAATCATGTATTCTCTTGAAGAATGAATACCCATTGAGCCTTAGTGAAAACATGAATGTAGTTAAAAGTTAACACTTTCCACAAACCAAAATCCTCAAAATTCATTATACTCAAACCATGATATCACATAGTCCTTATATCAATCATGAGCTCATGAATACTGTCAAACATTTCATTTTCTCTTTATCCCTTCATGATGCACATATCATATGCTTTCCAAAATATTTGAATCCCTTTTCATGGTTACCGGTACCTTAAAATTATTGAAAACCACAATAGAATAATACAAAAATATTCTAATACACAATAAAAGTACCTCAACAAACATTATTCTTGAATACCAATACATAAACACTTCAATCCATCCTCTTCAAGTATTGTCCTGGAATAAGTCCTTCCTTGATTTAGAAGTAACTTTTTAGGTCAGGGAATTGAGTTGGGTAATGCCCATGTTCTCCACAAATAATACATTGAACTCCATAACAGTCTGTCACTCTATGACCATTTTCTCTACACAGATAACATCGGTCCCTCCATTTGAGGTATTCCTCAAGGTTCTTCTTCCCTTATTTAGAAATCTCAATCTTCCTTTCTTTATCCTCCTCAACATGAGAACATGCATAATAGTTTATCTTCCTCTTCTTTAATGAATTAGGCATACCACTAAATTTCACCTTGTTAATCATATATCGCGATGACTGATTCGACATAATCACAAAATCTTTATCTCTAGTAATTACACAATTTTTTTGCTCATAGTCACCAATTTGTCCATTGGATTCAATGTTAACCGAATTCCTTCTGGTTCCCTCCATTAACTAAAACACAAAAGGAATTCTGTGAGAGGCAAAAATCATGCTAGAGAAAACAACATAGTAAAGGGGGAGTACCCTCAATATCTAACATCTTAGGTTAAATTCTAATATCGTTAGCGAAATTCTAGGACTATAACCTATACGTATACTTATCCTTAGAGAAATCCCTAGACATACCTTAGAAATATCTCTAGGGATCTCACTAACGTTTTCGCATCCTAGTTTCCAAAGGATGACTAAACCTTTCCTCTGATACCAACTGTAGAGACCCGAAGATTGACGTACCTTAATATTACATTACTTTTACAGAATACTTAATACATAAGAAAAACAAACACACAAGGACCGTAATAGTTTAGTGTCTTTGGAAACTTGGAATAAAATCTTCTAATCATGGTGAAAGATCTTCAACATCTCCCAATAAAGATCTTCCCTTTTTTTTCTTACCTAAAACCTTTCTTTATATATTGGGGAAAAGAAAACATACAAAAGGGTGAGCTCAAATGCTCAATAAGGGTAAACAAAATAAATATCAATCACATCATATTCATAAGAACATATCTTTTGGAAATCTTAACCTGCAAAAGAGATCATGATTTCATAACATTGGATAAATGATAGTAGTGAAATGTAATCCCGATAATCATAACTTAAAACATGAAACTTTGTGGCATACACACATAATCATAGATAATCATTTCTTATTAGTCAAGACTCATTGCCAAGACTATCTTAGTGGACAAAGTCCCTTTCTGAACCGAGTTCACTCCTCGTTTCAGTCCTGTTTCACTGAACCGGTATAACCTACCGTTCCAGCCATGTCAATCTCATGAGATATAAAATCTTTACCCAATGCATTGGAGGGAGATATAGGTCCCAACCATCTCATAATTATACCATTCTTATGTGTGACACAAAATCATAAATCATACATCATTGCATAACCCATGTAGTAAAAATGGGATTCTTAAACAACATGACATCATAAAACAATTCATATAAGATAAATGAATTCATAAAAATAATTCCATCACAACATAATAAAATCAATGTAATAATAGGGATAGAAACAGAACCCTATATTATCTTAGATGGAAAATAATTTTGATAAATCACTTGAACTCCATTCTTGAGGAAAATATCTTTTCTAATTCAAAAACACTTTTCCTTTCTTAACATGTCATAGAATTCTAAAATAAAGGAAGTTGATTAAAAATAGACTTGAAAACTTGTAAATGAATATTCTTGGAAATAATGTTTTAAAAATCCATTCATGTCGTATATGTTAAAAAAAACATTTTTCTCGTACTTTTGTCGGAAAAGTCAAAAAGTACCTCGTACAAAAAATGACAAAAGATTCCTTTCATATCTTTTACTAAAAACTCATCTAAGGGTAAAATTGGATTTAAACAATTGTAGGTGGATGGAAATAATATTAAATATTGAGGAAACATGGATGTGGATGATAAAATACACCCCAATAAATACTAAAGTATATACAATCTCGGATAAAAATGAGATTGTGATATTTCCCTTACCATAGGTCTGATTTTCTTCGTATGTGTCTGAACCTCCTGTATAATGGTTTAAATAATGTCATTGACTTATTCCAGAATCATACTCATTGTTATGATATCATATATGGTTAACTTATGACTTCATATTACCCGTTCTTTTGTAAATTCCATGTTAAAGAGCGTTTTGGGTAAAATTGTTTCATTTATCATCCATGTTTTGACTTGTAATTATTGATATGATTACTTAGATCATGATTACTTAATTGAAGAATATAAAATATATTTTCAGAATATACATATATATAATAAATTAGTAAATGGAAAGAAATACACCATTCATGGAGACGGTAGGCCGTACGTACGCATGGACGCTGTTTTCGTTTCCTTATTGAGTTGAATGGAATTAAGTAGATGACATACATATATATACACATAAATCCAGTATCATTATTATGTAATATATTTCATGATTACTTATTATATGTACTTTATAATCATTCATGAATGGTTAAAGTGGAGAATGAATCTCATCGCGTCGTGGAGACGGTAGTCCGTACGTACGCACGAGCGGTGATATCGTTCTCATGATCAGGGAATTGTATTGGAGTGTATGTATACTATTTCAGAATCAATATCACTTTAAAATAATCATATATAGTTATTATTTACACCATTATACCCATCCAAGTAAGGTGGTGGTGGAAAATAGATTACACCACGGCGTGGAGACGGTATTCCATACGTACGCACGCGCGGTGATTTCGTTTTCCATGGGATGGATAGATGGTGAAATAGGGTTGTTTCATACTTATAATAACATATCAGAATATGATTGATACTGATGTTATTACTTCATATTGAAACAACTAAATAAGAAGAATTGGAAGAAGAAATAAAGATGAAAGAATCGGTAACGGACATTACCTCTTCTTTGAAGTGCTTCTTTGAGACCTGCTTTTAGGGCACTAAAATTGGTCTTTGAAGAAGACCAAGACCTCTAGGATGTTTCTAGGGAAGTGGAGAGGAGAAATTGGCAGCGTTTGGCCGAGGTTGAAGGCTCAAAGTGGTGTGAGGAAGAGGGGGAGGAGGTGCCCTTTTATAAGGGAGGAGAGGGGCTCCTTTGGAAAAACTAAAAATATTATTTTATTATAAAGTCAAGTTCAGTTTTAAATAGCTCCAAATTGATTTATTTCGAAGCTAATGTGGGGATGGGTCGAATTCCTCTCATCTAATAGAATTTAGACAAGTTTAGGTTCCTATTTTATCCTTATCATGTAGATTTAACATTAAGTTAAATAATTTTACTTTTACCGTGTCTTCTTGTGTTCTTATACTATAAGGTTAATAAACTTACTATATCAAGACAAACGAACCCCAAGTTGTTTATTATTAATATATATAACCTTATATAAGTCATTTGGCCGAACCTTAGATTTTTAAGAATAAAATAACAATTAATAATATAATATTTGTTTTAAAAACTACTTTATGTCAATTTTGACACTATTTAGTAATTGATTTTTGTGAAAATCATAACAGAATCATAAGTTCTAACAAAGTTAATTAAATCAATACTAACATGTCATAGTAACATAGAAAATTAGTGGAATTCATAAAAAGTATCAAATTATATTTATCTGGGTATTTATAACCTTAATTATGTCAATATTTCATTAATAAGATAATTACTGCATCATCATTGTGTAATAAATAAATTAAATTATTTAATGTCTAAAAATTACAAATAAAATACCATTATGTAGGAAAGATTTCTAATGAATATTTATAGTCGAATTTGTCTTATGTATAACCCCATATTAAAAATGATTTAGTTATTAAACTTTGATTTTAACTATTTTAACCCATCTTTAAATAAATTAATAATAAATGTCCTAATCTAATCCAAGTGGGCCTACATGGTCATATTTTATTCCTAAGTTTGTTTTTGGTCGAATTACACTTGTACAATAGAATTAGGACATGTGTTAGGGTAATAATAATATCATTTTTACCCTTAATTACCCTATTTACTTTTAATCGTGGAAAAAAAAAGTAAAAAGTTACTATTCACCAAAAATTATTTTCATCTCATTGAACCACATTTTAGTCCTTGATATTAACTATGTCTCTCGGATTTTTGAAATTCCACTCACAGAAGCGGTAAAATTAAGTTTTATGAAAAATTAAGTTTTTTTAACTACCACTTAGTGGTTTCACTATTCATCAAAAATTGAATGTTTTCAGAAAAATACCAAAAATTAAGCCTAAGCGATATTTGATATTAATAATTCAAAAATGATGTCTATTTTACCAAATTCAGAACATATCAGTTGCATTAATTAATTTAAAAATTAGTTCCCGTCGTCAAAACAAATAGCGTGTTTTTAAGAGATAATAACTATCAAAAGATTGACACTTGTTTATAACTGGTTTAAATGTGAAATTACATCCAATGACCAAAATTGTATTAAATTGTAAAAATATATTCTAAATATACTTTAAAACCACTCAAATTAATAATTTATCACTATTTATTATTTCTATTAAAAAGGTTGTTTTTAATTAAAATTTAGTAATTTTCACTATTCATCAAAATATGAAAGTTATCCGAAAATTACCAAAATTTCACCCTAATCTAATTTCAATATTCCGAATCCAAAAATGAAGTCCATTTTGAAAAATAAAATTTTCAAAATTTCAAAAAGTGCTTATTACTATTCATAACGACTAGTTTTAATAATATTTTAATAACATATCGTTGTTTAGTGAAACTCGGTATTGCGTACTACACACGATATCGAGGAAGGTAGTGATTGTGTGTAATGAAAGGAAATTTAAGGATGCGTGTTGTGCAAGATCCTTTTGGTGTAGCGTACAACACAAGACATTAATGAAATTAAAAAGAATATTTTTCATAAAATCCCGGGGTGTTACACTATGTGACTTGAGGAATGCTATAAGATTTAATAAGAATATGTGTATCATCAAAGGAAGATATGGTATAGTTTATCTATAGGTAAAAAGAAAAAAAAGGAATATATACCTTGTAAGTGGGAATAAGATATGTTCTTTTTATCCAGAGAGGAAGAAAACGTGTTATGGCATAAATGACTTTTTCATATATGTCAACCATCCCTGAAAGATCTATTAAAATTTGATACATATTGAGAACTCCCTAAGCTATCATGTGATCATACTCATACATGAAATGTCTAACAACAAGGTAATATCATCAGAAAGATATAAAAGAAAATGTAATAGAACTTAACCAGAGTTATTTTATTGGTGCATGTAGATGTATGTGGACCTATCTCACCAAGGTCCACTGATAGGAAGAGGTATTACCTTTTTTTAATTGATTATTTCCATAGGATTTCATGGGTATTTTTCAATTCCCATAATACCGATGTGTTTAGCTGCATAAAAAATATCATAGGGAATCTGAATATATACCCAGTAAAAAATTTCTTCTATTTTGAACTAATAATAGTGCAGAATTTAACAATAGCTAAGTGGAAGGTTATCTCAAGAAACACGAGATATGACTTCAATTTTATTCATTGATAAATCCTCAACAAAATGGAGTGGTTAAGAGGATAAATTGGATTGTCAATAACATGGACATAGATATGCTTATTGAAAAAATAAACACTAGAGAAATTCTGAAAGGAAGTAGTCTTAACATCAGTCTACATATCTAATGGGGCTCTATTATGTATAAAGGAAGAAAATATCTATACAAGAAGTGGTGCAGAAAGAAACTATCATTGAAATATTTTCAAATCATTGTAAGTAATTATTTATTATCAATAAAGGAAAACACAAGAAATTTGAGTCACTTGGAGATGAGTGGATATTCCTTGGCTACTCAAGAAAAATAAAATCAAATAAATTATTCAATAAGAGGATGGTAAAATTTATTGAAATAATTGATGTCACTGTAGTGGAAAATGAATATAATCTTCAACAACATAGTGATGAGTTCCCTGATGAGGGGGTGATTAGGTAAGAAACACAGGGGGATCAAAAGTGGAAAATTCTAACTCAAAAGAATATAATGATGATGAGAAGGAGGAAGTAAAATATATGTCTCCATAGAATCTAAAGAGTAAAGCTAAAATTGATAGGAAAAATATCATCAGTGATCAGATTGTGCTAGTTTAAATAGTAACAATGAAGTCCTTACAATAGGCATCCTTCATATCTTAGGCATAGCCTAAATGTTTTGATGAAGCAGTTGGAGATGAAAATTGGGTTTAGGATATGAATGAATAGCTAAACCAAATTGAGAAGAATCGAACCTAGGAGATTATTTTGAAACTAGCATATAATAATTTCATTGGGACCAAATGGTTCTTTCACAACAAGATTAATAAATACGTCATAGTGATTCAAAAAAAACACAATAAGTGTTCAAAGGGTACTCCCAAATAGAGGGTGTCGATGTTGATGAAACATTTTCACTTTTTTAAAGGCTAGAGACAATCAGATTATTCTTGGACATAGCAATGAAAAAGAAGTCCAATGTTTTTAGATGGATTTAAAGTAATCATTTATGAATGGGGTTCTAGAAGAGGAATTTTATATTGATCATCTAGATGGTTTTCTCATTCAAAAAGATAAGAATATATTTTTATCCTAAGAAATTATCTATATGGGTTGAAGTAGACACCAAGAGCATGGTATTCAATACTGGACATTTTTTTTGAAGAATCTTGGTTTTCAACATGGTATAATTTATTACAACATCTATGTCAATAGTGATAGTAATCAAAGGGTGATGGTTTTATTGTATTTCTATTATTTAATCTTTGGCGGATCAGATGAATCATAGTGTAGATAGTTTTCTAAATTCATTAAAAGTGAGTTTGAAATGTCAATGATTGGTGAACTGATGTTCTTTCTTAGTTTACATGTAACACAAGGAAATAATGGAACATTCATTTCTCAATCTAAATATACAAAGGGGGTTTTCGGAAGATATGAAATGGATATTTACAAGGACATGATGACTACAGTGGCTAATTGAATGAAAGTGTCATGGCATGATCAAGTTAAAGTGGTTATTGTCACCAAATATAGGCAGGTCATCAGAATCTTATTGTACATAACAATAACTAGATCAAATATTATTTTTTCCACATGTCAAGTAGTGCGGTATCAAAGTGATCCCAAGGAAATCCACTTTATTTTAGTGAAAAATAAATATTAGTTATGTCAAGGGAATGGTGGATTTAGGTTTGATGTATAATAAAAAATATCTACAAGTGTTATTGTGCTATACAGATGCAGATTGGGCTGAATCAACTGATGATATAAAATCAACATTAGAGAGTGAATTTTATTTTGTCAGTTTATGTATTTCTGGGCTGATCAAGAAACAAGATTGAATTTCATTGAGCACCATAGAAAATTAATATATTGTGGCTACTAAATGTTTCACACAATTATTATGAATTAAGTAGTAGTTTAATGATATAGGAGTTTAAGTGAAGTCTCTTATGTGAATTCATTTCTATAAATAAATTTATATAAATATTATAAAAAATCAATTACATCACTCAAGTGAAAAGTACATTGAAATAAAGTATCATTTTATCAAGGAGAAGGTGGAGCAAGGGCTTGGGAAGTTAGATTATGTGCGTACAGAACTACAAGTTGTGGACATTATAACATAGGCCCTTCCCAAATAAGTGTTTGAAAGGCATCGACTAGATCTAGAAGTTCAGTCGAATCCCCGAACTTGAAAAAGTTTGTATGTGGGACCCCCTATCCCTAATGTATGGTGTGTTTTCCCCTAATGTGATGATGTGTGTTATTTACCCTATTGCAGACGATGACGAAGTGACCTTTGTGTTCGTTGATGAAGGGGGATAAATTATGAATATTAAAGGGGAGAAAATATATTAATCAAGATAGGGGAGAAGCTAAAAGGGGGAGCTGTGAAGTATGGGGATTTATCATATATTATCTTAAACATCTTTAAGAATTCCAAAGAATGGATATCATAGCTTAGCTTGTAGATATTTAAGAATTCCAAGGCCTGAGAACCCAAGAAGTGACATAGGGGTATTTTTAAATCTAATGATTCTAAAAATGATCAATCAAAGGATATATATTACAATAGATACATTTTATGATGAATGAAGTTGAATATTTTTAGGAATGAAGTTTTTCATTTATGAGATTTTCAGGCAACTCTTCTTTCTCATGCCAAGTATGGATCATGTGGGCTTAGAGTAATTTTTGAGTAAATCCTTGATCGCTATCTATAAATCAAGAAGTGAATGGTGGTAGAGTATGGAAGAATCTTTAATGATGTATCAAAAATGTGAAATGTTATCATTAAAACAAAAGGGAGAGATTGTTGGTAAATATACCCTAAGGTAACATTGTAGTGTTTTTGGGTTGTTTATGTTTATTGATAAAGTGGGTTTCCCTGGTTAGTTCTGGAGTTTGAGACAGATTTTTGGAAAGGCATGTTGAAAAAGGTCCAAGAAAAGGGAATGGATACTATGGAGGTTGTATATAAAAACACATATATAAGGTGGTGTCATTTCCTAGTGTTTTAAAAAAATTTGGGGTCCAAAATTGGAGAATAGAGAAAGGTAGTTTTGGTAAAAGAAGTTGCATATATGATTTAAGGCAATTTGAAAATTTATGAGCAAGGCATGTTTTGAGATCACCATATCAAAATTTGGAAAAAGAAAGAATCATACCAAAGATTGGTTTTTGCATGAAATGTGCTTTGTGTGCACCTATGAAATAATGATGAAGTGGACAACATGAAAGAGAGTTACACACCCAACATGACATCAAATATGGTTTTATACGCTCAGTGGAATTTTTACACATGAAAATAAAGATGAGAAAGGATCTTGCGTGTAGGGTTGGCTGAGTCTATAAATATGCCGCTACCCACTCATTTTAGAAGCTCGAACCTTAAAGAAATATGGGATATGAATTCTGTAAGAGTTGTGTGCAAAAAGAGTTGTGTGTAAAGGGAGTTTCATGAAAAATGTTTTTTTTCATAAGAAGTGGGTTTTGTGAAAAGCATAAAACATGTGCACAAGACACCCACAATGTGCGAAAGATAGCAGTTGCCCAGTAATTATTTGGTAAAGGGGTATTCATATAGTAGGTGAAAGTGGAACTTAATGATACACTACTAAGGTGTAAAACATATTGATATAATAAATCAAAGGTGGATATTCTGAAGTAGTGACAACACTTTAGTTTAGAGATTAGTGAGCTTTCATATTGTGATTGGTTGTAAAGTAAGAGGGGCATTGAGTCTACTACGAACATTGTAAACCATAGTGTGGTTTTATTGGATTTTTTACATTGGATAATTGTCATTGTAAGCTCCGTGGAAGTAGCCCAGTGTGGGTTAAACAATTAAAATTGTTATGTATCATACATGTTTCAATTTCTGTTGATACATTTCTATAGGGAAAAGAGAGAAGAGTTTTTTTAATAACGAGACAAAATCTGAAGGGGAAGTTGTTTTAATCTATCAAACCCTATTTCACTACCCCCCCTCTCGAGGTATTTAACCAAGTTGGGATAACAGGTATGCACAACCCCCTGTAAATTTATTTTTCTTACAGATTAGTGGCAATTATTATAAAATTTCTGATAAAAAGTAATTTAGTGGCAGTTCTTCCATAACCGCTGCTAGAATATTTTCTATTTATTAAATAAAAGTAAAATACATTGGGGGTTTAAACCACCACTAATCTAAACAATTAAAAGGGTTTATTAGTGCGTCTTAATCTCTTAGATTAGTGGGGGATTAAACTCCCTTTAAAAAAATTCTTTTAACAAAAATTATTATATATATATATATATATATTGAACATGGTATATAAATGTATTTTAATACATTATATATATATATGTAAATATATGATTTATATGGAGTTATGTTATATATCATATTGTATATATATTATATAAATATAAATTAGAAATATTTATTTAATTTTGTGTATATAATATATTTGTATAGATAATGTAATATAAATATGTGTAATTATATAAATAATGAATATACTGTATACAAATTCATTTAATAAATGTATTTATTTTTAATGTCATTATTATTATTAGAAACACATTATATATATATATATGTATTTATGATTTGATTATATAAATAAATAATCTTAATATTAAATATATAAATACATTATATATATATATATAACTAAATGTATTATATTATATATATATATATATATATATATATATATATTATATTTCTTATTATAAATTAATATAGTAAATATATAAATACTCTATATATATAACCATGTACAAATAAGAATATACAAGTGATGTATAAATAAATAAATAAATATATATATATATATATATTATAATTATTTTATATATATATATATGTTTCCTATTATATATATAAATTCATGCATGCATGCATGTATGTATGTATGTATGTATGTATGTATGTATGTATGTATGTATGTATGTATGTATGTATGTATGTATGTATGTATGTATGTATGTATGTATGTATGTATGTATGTGTGTGTGTGTGTGTGTGTGTCTGAATGAATGAATGTATGTTTCTTTGTATTTGTATATATAATATATTTCAATTTATTTATTTCAATACAATAATATAACATATTATATTTATACATTTAAATTAATAAAAAAAATTACTTATTATTATTACTATTAATTTTTAAATCAAGTTTGTTATTAAATATATTATTACACATATAATATAACATATATATCTTTAAAATATATTTATAATATATATATATATATATAATATAATATATATTATATAATTGTAGTGGTTATAATATAATATATATATATATATACACACACATAATATATAATATAATATAATATAATATATATAAACACATAATATAATATATAATATAAGTGTTTGTAATATATAATATATAATATATAATAAAAAACATGTATATAGGAGAAATTTTAATCTCATCGTAATATAGGAAGTGCACATAAGGGAGGGGCTGCGTACTGAAAAGGGGAAGGGGAGTAGGGGGATCATGATGGGGGTGGCACACATAGGGGCAGGGGAGTGGGGGAGCCTACTGTAAGGGTAGCGCGTAATGGGTCAGGGGGACAAGGGTGACCTTAGGAGGGATGTTGTGACATGAACCCCTCCCTTCAATGGTAACGTACCTAAGTCGATAATGAAGAAATGATGATAATGAACCCCATAGCCCAGCTCCAATATGATAAGAGTTGGTGAATATTACTAAGGGTATATAAATCACACACATGGGTGGAATTACACTATATTGATTTAAGGAACAATTGATGAGAAGGATAAACTGACAAAAAACACCATGTATAAATCTGAAGAAAAACTAGCACATGTAATTCTATACCTCAACTAAAAGGAAAACTAAAAGTACCAAAAGTAAAACTAGGTAGTGACTGAAAACTGCATCAACTTCTGAAAGCTGCTAAATATCTACTGTGAGCTAGTAATGTACACCATGATCACCAACTTATTCTTGATAACCTAAAAATAGTTTATGTACACATAACATGAGCATAACTCATATACACAAAAGTGTTAGGTTGAATGATAATGATGAAGAAAAATATACAAGAGTGTGTGAAATTTTAGTTTTCAAATCATTAATAGATTCAGAACATATTTGTTGATGTGCAACATAACTTTCCATTTCTCTTAAAGTAGAGTGAGTAGTGGAAATAATGAAAGGAAATTAGAATAATGATTTATAGTAGTTCAGGGCCCAAATATCCCTTATTCCACTCCACCAATGCTCAAATCCATGGGGTTGGTGATTTTTTATGGGTCCTTTTATCTGGTGACCTTTAAAATAAATGAGTGTATGTAGTTGACACCTTTTCAATAAAGATTTGGAGAGCCTTCTGGTTCTTTTAAAGGAACCACAAATTCACAACATAGTGCAAGAAGTTGACACTTAACCACGACTTGGTCTGATATGTCAAAACTCTACAAAATCAATATAGATTTATTTTTTTAAATTAAAAATATTAAACTGCATAGTTATAGAAAAAAATAACAAATATATGTTCATATTTTCAACAATGCACCATAGATAATAGATCTTCAATGTCACATAGGATTTCTTCAAATAATGATAGAGAAAACACCATTCCTAGGATTAAACATTTATGTATCCAAGTGTATCTCTAATAAATACTTTATCATTCTTGCAGAAGAATATGCAACAATAAAATGCAGTTGCAGTGACATTAACAGTGAGACAATAGATTAAAACATGTACGTCTCCATAGTGTATCACTGACAATAAAAACATATATATTTGTATATAACCTTTTATATGTATATCTTATTGTGTTGTATATCCCCTTGCATATTTTTATGAAGAGTGTCATGATATTTATACTGTATATTGAATATCTCTAGTTCAAACCAGCTCCAGAAATATTGCATAATAAATCATGAATATTTGAATTCAAAACAATTCAAGTGGATTTGTAACTTCCTGTAAGAATTGAAATGATCTAATCCATTTAATATGACCTTTTAAAATAATCATAATGATCCTTTTAATCTATCATCAAATAGCTTTGAAAATATTCTTATGTCTACTAAGACTATTGCATAAATCATCGATAATATCACATCTTTAAAACTCCATCATTGAATAGTCAAACATAAGATTCCTTCATGTGATGAAAAAACTCCAAATGTAGGGTTGAAAACATATGGTTGATCACAAAATTAGGGTTTATGTACCATACATTTATTTTCTCAAATGTAGGGGTCTTCATAAACATATGTTTTTTGAGCCATACTTTCTCGACAGTGTAGGGTACATGATCCATACATGCTATTTCAAATGCAGAGTTTCCATTCCTTTTGTTACGCTTATAAACATAGGGTATGGACAACATTTCCAAAATAAATTTAAACACATCCTAAATACTTTAAAAAATATTTCTTGTGATTCAATGTCATGAGAATAATTCCAGAATAAATACTCTGAAAAATAATAATTTCCTAAAATTCACTTATTAGAAAATTTATTAGTAACATAAATGTGGGTGTTTGTGATCATCAAAACAAAACAAAAATAACAAAATTATTGAATTTACACATGTTAAACAATCTCCCCCTTTTTGATTTTCACAAAACCCTTCTCAACATACATAAAATTTAGTTAATAAAATTTCTCCCCTTTTTGATATCTTATAAAATTTATTTTATAAAGGGAACTTCTCCTCTATTATATGAAATTTATTATGTAGAAAACATGTCCTCCTATTATAAAGGATAAAAACGTATTTCCTATGTCAAGGTTGTTAAGGATAAATTTCTCTAACTTTTTAATCATGATAATAACATTAAGACAATAAACTAAACTTTTACAATATTATTAAAACTACAAACTTCTCCCCTATAACTATAAGTACTTAAAACAATTTAGTATAAACTTATCCCTATTTTTGTGACATCAACAACATAAGAGTAGAGAGTATTTAAAATAAACTTCCTTTAAGTATAAGTTTTGTTTTAAATAGATATAGATAATTAAGATAGAATCATAATAGAATAAATAAAATAATTATTTGTTTAAAATTCCCCCTGATTAATAGAATATATTATATTCAATGAATTAATTTTTTTCACAAGTAATAAATCTTGTATTGCAATTTTCAATAATAAACTTATTTATGAAATAATTAAATATTAAGTACATTCTTATGTAAGGTAACTAAGAGTAATAAATTATGAACTAATTAATAGTACATATTTTTACTAAACAATATATATTGAAAAAATACGTAAAATGTTGATTTTAAATATACAGAAAATAAAGATTAAGAATTTTAAAGGAATGATTGGTTTATCCAAACTTCTAACTTTATCACTTAAATCAACTAAACCTCTTGACAATTATTATAATCTGTTTTGAAAATCTTATATTCTCTGATATGAAGAAGATGAATATTGTTTAAGTAGGAACAACTTCATCTTATAGAGATCTATCTTGGTAGCATCTTATCTTCTCAGTAACTCCACTTGACTTAATATTTATACCTTTAAAGACTCAAAGTCTAAATTTGATATCAAATAGTCTTCCATATTCTAATACTCCTTTGGTAAAAATTAAAAACCATTTTTGATATAGATGATTTTTTAGATCTTCATATGAATTTTTAGATTCATCCAAGGCATCTTGTATCTTTACCGTTTCTTCAATAAAAGTGTTGAATTTAAGTATAATCCATTCATAATATATTTGAGAAGAAGACACTTCCAATTATTCATGAATTTGAACTTTCTTATTTTTCTCAGAAGAATGTTCAAGGGAATATTCAACATATGAAACATGCTATTCTTTTAACAAACTAGAAGGATTACTTTTTATCCTTTTTTAAGAATGATTTTCTGCTGAACTTAAAGTACTTTGCCTCTTCATCTTCTTGTAACTATTTATTATAAAACTTTGAAAAAGATATTCTAAAGAATATGGTTTTAAAATTTGAAAGTTTAAGAATAATATGAAATTTTAGGTTCTGACATACTACAAATGACCTTTCATTGCCTTTAGCCAAAAAATAAATAATAATCATTACATATTATGTAAAAAGAGTATTCCAATTTTTATACACAAATTAACTTTTGAGAACATGAAATATAAATATTTGAAATATATTTTAAAATAAAAAATATAAAGGTTTTATGAATTAAACTATGTAATGTATAATTTAGAAATTTAAATGAATTTTTAGGGATATTTCAACATATTTTAGTAATTAAATTATATAAATATACACTAAGACTAGACTTAAATATTAATGAAGAGACATTATTTTTAGATATATTTTACTCCCCCTGTATAAAATTGTTAATGCACTAGTAATATTAAAATAAAAATGAAATATTTCCTAGATAAATGATTTTATTTGTAAGGATTTTTTATAACGAACTAATTTAGAGTGGTTAAATTCATAGCAATCAATCAAACATTAAAATATTTAATGTTGCAGCTTAGTGGTGCATTCCATCCAAATGTCAGATGCAAGGGATTTTTTATACCCATTTTCTTTTGGTTCCAATAATGTTAGCAATTAAATTTTTAGGTAACCAAACTTTTTTACTTTGAGTAGGAATTATACTATTCATGAAATTTGACGTTTTCTAAAATCGAAATCATTTTCATAATTTTCATTAATACTACAATTAAAACTTTGAATAGTAAACATGTTTTTTGTATTTAGACCAAGAAAAAAAATTATATACTTTTGGTCTTTCATCATTGCTTCCTATTGTAAATTTTTCATTTGGTATTCTATTTTTTCCAAGGATTAGTTTTAAATTTTTTTCTCCTTTTATCAAAATACCAAAATATTTTTTTAAATCATCAAATTTATCCAATATTTCTTTATTCTTAGTATCATGAAAATCACAAGATTTTTTGGAAGAATCATATTTTAAATCTATAATCTATTTTGAAAAATTTTCATTATCTAATAGGACAATTTCATAATATTTCTTAATTTTGATATGGTATTTATTTAAAAATTCATATTTTTCTTATAGAAAAAATAAATACTTATTTAATTCATCATAATAAACTTTCACAAAATTAGATTTTTGAGAGTATGAAGATTGTACCTCATGATTAGTATGGGCCATAAGACATACCATTTTCTTTTTATTATTACAATCAGAATCTATAGAATATTTATCATGGAGGCCAAAAGTATTAATCCAGGTAGCCTTCACAACTTTCATAACATTTCACTTATAATTATTTTTCCCTTGTGCTTTGAGTAAAGGTCAATTATCCTATGTATGAAATATTTCTTGGCATTCACAACATGTACTTTCATCAGTACCTTTCTTTTTCTTTCTATATAGCTTTTCAAATTTGATAGTAGGATTTGGTAAATATTTATCCAAATCTAGATGATCTGAATTAGTTGATTCATACATAGTAGTTTTAGAGCCTCATCTTTTGGTTTTATATGATTTTCAACTTCATCCAGCATCTCATCTTCATACACCATTAAAGTCCCAATAAAATAATTTATAGCTAAATTTTTCAGTAGTGTAGATTGACATATAGCAACAAATATTACATTCTACTTAGAGGTCAGTACTATAATTAATTTTACCACTTATTCTGATTGTAAAATTGGATCTCCCAAAGTAGCGATATTATTGAAAATCTTTGTCAATATTTTATTAATTTGAGTGATGGTATATCATTAATTCATCATGAGTGAATCAAACTTCAGTTTTACAGTGGTATACCTTAGCTTTCTTATTTTTTTATTTCCTTCATAGGAAATAGAAATATTACTCCACATATCATATGTTGTTTGACATTGATATTCTTGATTGAATTCATCGTTTCATAATCCACACATAATAGAATTATTAGCTTTTGAATTGAGATCATATTATCTTTTTTGTTCATCATTAAAATATTCCAAGACTTCCTTAAGAATCTAATAAGGTTTAACTGCCTTTAAATAAACCCTTATTCAATGATTTTTTAAACAAATAATCATACAAGATTTCCAGAATCCCTAATTATCACCATTAAAATATGGATCACGAATCATCGACATACCTTCTCTAGAATAATCCATCTCACTCTTTCTTCATATAAATATTTAACTTAAGCTTGTTAGAGCTAGTAAATATTTAATAGATCCTTATGAAACAACTTATTTATATCAAATATATCAAATATAATATTACATAATAAGTTTATCCTTTGATATTAATTTTTAGTATCTAATAGAGTGAAAAAATATTCAAGGATTTCCAAAAAATATAAATTGAGTTATAAATCACTAATTTTGATGTCAATAGTTGTTATCAAATAAGAAAAATCATTTTCAATAATAAACTATACCAGTAGAGCCCCGCCTTTGATACCAACTATTAGGTCGGGATGATAATGATTAAGAAAAATAAAAAAGAGGGTGGTGAATTGTGGTTTTCAAATATTTGAAAGATTTAGAACACCTCTCTTATTATGTATCAATCCATTCCTTTTCTTTTAAAGTTGAGTGAGTAGTGGAAATAAATAAAGAAAATGAACATAGTGATGTATATAGTTTCATGGCACAAAGATCCCTTAGTTCACTCCACCAACACTCAAATCCACAAGCATGGAAATTTTTACTAGGTACTCTAATCTTAAGACCATTAAAAAAATAGAGTCTAGGCAGTTGAACCCTTTATAATAAGGCTTTAGAGATCTTTCTGGTTCTTTTATAAGGAACCATAAATCCATAGCTTAGTGTAATAAGCTTACACTTAACCACAACCAAGTCCGAGCAGTCATAACTCTGCCAAATCAATATAGATTTTTTTTGAGGATATAAAATAAATTTCATTGTTGTAGTAGCAACCGACATATATATATATATATATATATATATATATATATATATATATACAGATCACCAATATTGCACAATAGAAAATAGATATTCAACATTGCATAGTCATTCGCCAAATAATGACAGATAAAACACCAGAAAGATGATTAAACATGTATGTCTCCACGGTGTATCTCTCACAAATACATCTTCATTCTTGCAGAAGAAGATGCAAAAATAAAATACAGTAGGAGCAACAACAACAATGTGATGATAGATCAAAACATGCATGTCTCCAAAGTTTAGCCCTGACTACAAAAACTCACGAATTTGTATATCTCACTTTTTATGTATATTTTATTGTGTTGTATATCCCATTGTATGTTTTGATGAAAAGCATATCAATATTTATACTCTAGGTTGAACAGATCCTGGTTAAACCATCTCCAAAAAAATTTCATTATAAATTGTGAATATTTGAATTTAAAATCATTCAACAGTTTTCATAACATCCCATAAGAATAGAAACAATTGACTCTATTGAATACGATCTTTTAAAATAATCATAATGATCCATTGAATTATTCGTAAAATAACTTTGAAAATATCTTTATGTATTCCAAGACTATTTCATAAATCACATATAATATTGTAGATTTAAAACTTTGTTATTGAATAGTCAAACATATTGTTCCTTCATGTAATGAAAAACCTTTTAATGTAGGGTTGACAAAGTATGGTTGATCATAAAAGTAGGGTACATTTACCATATGTTTGTTTCCTCAAATTTAGGGTTATTTATAAATGTATTGTTGATGAACCATACTTTCCCAATAGTATACGGTACATGATCCATATGTGTTGTTCCAACATAGGGTTTCCAATCCTTATGTTATTCTTATAAATGTAGGGTGTGAATAGTGTTTCTAGAATATGTTTAAACATGGACCGAATACTTCAACAAATATTCATTGTGAATCAACATATTGATAATAATTACATAATTAATATTCTAAAAAATAATAATTTCTTGAAATTCACATAAAAGAAAAATTATTAGTAACATAAATGTGGGTGTTCGTGAGAATCAAGACCAAAAATAAATTAATTAAATTATTTAATCAACACATTATCAGCAAATAGGATCCTCCCTGAAACCTCTCATGAAAATATTTTAATGAAGCATACTAAATAAAAATTAATAAAAAAATGAATTTAACTCATTTACTAAATTAGTAATACTATATTATCCATCGTCACCATGGATCACTCACGAAATAACACATAAAAGTAAACCATTCTATATCAAAATAATATATATAAATGAAGAAATCCCTTTTTCACTTATCTACTAGTTTGTCACTCTCATGCCACAAATTCTACACATAATTTTCTCATCCATTCCATAAGTAATTCATCCCTAATGTGATTCAAACCCTCTCCCCATCTACTTGAGTCTCACATAGGGCCCAAAATCTCATGTTGGCATAAATCAACATATCCACCCCATCTATAACCAAGTGTATTCCCCAAATCCATAAAAACTTACTAAAATACATTATACCTCAATACATCACATTCTATGTGTGTACACCTATGGGAATCCAAATCTACCATAACTAAATACATGTTTATGAAATACCTCAAGCCATTACAACCCCCACATAAATGTATAGTAAACTGAGATCCATCCAAACCCTAGTAGGATAACACCCTATTCTATATATTAGGATATTCATACTCATCTACATCTAAAGAGAGAATTGATAAGAGAGAGAATTCATCCATCAATTTCCTTACAATTTTGGAGGTTGAAGAAAATATCCCCCAAAACATGTTTGTGGTGGTTTCCAAACCAACATGGGTGGGTTACCATATGAAATTAGAAAATACAAATATTATCATCAATAAATCACACTAAGGTAAACTACATATCCATAGAAATTTCTATTGTTATCATCACACATGATCCCTGACTTCCTCTATTCAGCATTGGATATCAAAAAATCACACAACCATCAAGTACTTATTAATTAATTAACTGACCAACTAATTAATCAACATCAACATTTTTGAATACTAAAATTTTAATCTTCTTAATCAAAGGGTTGACAGCACTTTTAATTCCCATGGTTATATTCCCAAGTATGTTTTCAACATTACAAATTTATTTAACCATTTTATTATAGCCAACATTATTTATTAAACTACATTTTAACATTTATATTACATACCCATAATCCTTGTAATGTCCCACTCAACCATCTCATGGTTTCTATTAATTTGAGATAAACCATTTAACATCAAATCCAATAATAACACTCCCTCTAATGGGTTGTTCATTTATTCATTTATCATTCTTACATTATCTTGGTACTCTAGGAATCTTCCAAATATACCACATTAGAACTTCACATGTATTTCATAGAGTCTAAGTTCATCAAGAAGTGGGAATAAAGAAAAACATTTTTCCAAATATCCATACATGAATAATCAATAGAGAAAAAGCATTAAGAGTAATCCACACTGTGAACATGACATGACCACCCTGGTGTCCCACACCATTGTGTATAACATCATATTATCACTTCATCACTAGTATCAACTATCACAATAGTCCACAATCTCATCCCATTGCTCAAGAAAGATTCACAACCATATCAAAAATAACCATTAGTTAAATTTATTTGGGATCCCATACCATTTTCAATCAAAGATCTCAACCACACAAGGTTATCAAACAAACACAATAAGGATCAAAAAGTTCTTATATCACTCATACATGTCATATGTATTTTATGTACACATGAAAAGGCACCAATTCCATCGAACCAAGACATACAAGCCTGTTGTAATAAGAATGCCCTCACACAACCCCAAAGAATTCATCTTTATTAAAAACAATTAA
The DNA here is from genome assembly GCA_963277665.1 of Viscum album. Classification (NCBI taxonomy): domain Eukaryota; kingdom Viridiplantae; phylum Streptophyta; class Magnoliopsida; order Santalales; family Viscaceae; genus Viscum; species Viscum album. The sequence continues at coordinate 1,387,130,302 of OY728162.1, read as the reverse complement.
TTACCATATTGAATGAATCTGTTTATTATACACAACTTTTCAGCAAAAAGAAACCTATAACTTATCATATATCACCCTCTTTTAGGAATCTTAAACCTGCATTTATTATTACTTCTATATTGCATTAAAAAATAAGTTAGAACAAATATCAGATTAAATTCCTAACTCTTTAATCAAATAATTAAAATTATTATGGATTTTTATTGATTATAAAATTTCTAGTAAAAAAATCATGATAATCACAAAAAGTACCACAATATAAAGAGAGCAGCCTATCTTAGAAAAAACGAGGCGTCAAAGAGTATAAAACTAAAATCGATCATAAAACCAAACCACAACTTCATTCTTCATTTAAATTCCCATGTTCTTATCTTTATTTGGATAATTATACTATTATCCAAAGGGTTAAAGAATGATAATCTCCCACTTTCACTTTAAATCGAGAGAATGTTAATAGATTTCCTCCCCCAACATGAAGATCTCAAAGTTATTTGAGCAATAATGGAACAGAAAACTCCAATCTATGATTACCTCTACCATGGGAAACAAGTGATCCATAAAACACCAGACCAACAAGATGCCTCTATCGTTCATTGATAGAAAACAAAAGAAAATAGAGGATAAAAAACTTGAATAGCATGTAAAGGATGAAAAAAAAGAAAAAATCCACTACAGAAGGTAAAACTAACGTTATATCACCATGGATCAATCTCTAGAATATGGGGATTGATTTTTATTAAAGGGGATTTACAAGCCATTGAAAAATCTCCACTAGTTTTGTAGGATTCAGGAGAAGAGAGGTGAAATATGAGAATACTGAGGGGGCTCCCCAACATATAACCAAGATAGTTATTCTACATTCATTACATGAAAGAAAACATCACACCCTGAATTCCTTGAATCCCAGATCCACTAAAAATTTAGTTGCCTCATCCCAAAAAAACTAGAAAAACTATTCACATCATGAAGTCCTTATTCGCACCATGAATTTATTTTAGAGAGAACCACCAAATTTCACCCTAATCCCCTTTGAGTAATAAACCAAGATTTAAGCTTTTATTTATAATTCAGATCATGAATAGTGATCCTATGATATGAATTCTTTATAAATGAGGTTTCTAGATTCTAACAACCTACTCCTACCTCAAAATCACAAAGGTACCCATGAAACATGGGGACCTTATATGAGATACCTCTCAAACAAATATCTTCCTTGAGAATTTAAAATAAACCCAAAATAAATGGGGTCTATGAAATCACCATGTGAGATACCTCCCATGTATATCTCTATAATAGGGACATAGCCAGCCTAACCAATGAATAAAGTGAAAAACTCAAATAACCACCAAACAACCTCAAAAAAACTTTTGGGAGAGATTCCACTCAAGGGAAAGGTCAAAATGAACATAAAACAAATGAAGAGAAAATATCTCATAAAATAGAATGAGGATTACAATGCATCTAATCAAGGATTAAATAAAGAATCAAAGAAATAAAGATCATGCAAAACAAATTAGGATATAGAGTTCACAAATATGACTCTCACTCCCATGTTCTCTCCTCCAAGACACCATGTCACCACAAGACATGAACCAAAGGGATAACATTCCCACATAGAACCATCTCCTGGTGGTCCTGAATCATGATAGGCCACACCATAAAGGTTTCACTATCTTCATCATCTAGTTTTCCCCAATCAATGACCTGAGAATTATCATGAAGATACTGGTGAAGTTTGTATACATGGAATCCATCATGAATCTGACTCTTCTATTGGAGTGGTTCTAACTAATAATTCACATCTCCGACCTAAGGCAACACCTAAAAATGTCCAACAAACCTAATAGAAAGATTACTACTATAATCAAACCGTAAGTTCCTAGGATGAGGAATCATCTTTAAGAAAGTGTGATCTCTGATGTGAAAATTTAGAGGTATTTTCCTATGATCAGTATAGGACTTTTGGTGATCCTTCACCACCTTTATTCACTCATGCATCACTTTCACCCACTTTTTCATACTCTGCTCCAATTATGGTTGAATAATTACTGACCTTTCTCTAAACAAATGGAGATTTTAAAGGCTCTCTATACCAATATTTGAAAGGTTCCATAAAAATAGTGGAGTGATAATAGTTTTTTTAAGTGAACTCTACTATGGGTAGGTGTCACACCCACATAACTAAATAGTATAGAATAAATGTGCATAACATATACTCTTGAGTCTAGATATGTTTCTTCATTTTATCATTTTTCTAAAGATGATAAGTGGTGTTAGGGAATAATTTTGAGCCAAAATCAAGTTTGAGACCACTCCACACCATAGAGGTAAAGCATGGATCATGATTAGATATGGTCATCTTTAAAACCCCATGAATCCTAACTATCTCATTCGAATAATACCTCAAAAAAACCTCTTCTGATATTGACTATTAATCATAAATAAGTGATATGACTTCATCAGATGGTCCAAAACCACTCATATGACATCAAATCCTAGATGGTATCTAGGTAAATTGGTTATTATGTCCATCAAAATGTCATCCCACCTCCACTAGGGAATATTAAGTGACTGAAGTAGACCACCATGAACAAAATTATTAACCTTTACCTTTTGGAAGCCCAAACACTGATGAAAAAATATTCAACTGAACTCTTTGACCTAGACTACCAAAACTAACTCCTCATATCATGATACATCTTCATCACACCAGGATGTACTACTAATGGAGAAATATGGAATTCACAATGAACCACTTCATGCATCATTGAACAAAAGAAACAAATTCCCTATAAAAGTACCCAATGTATTCCATCATAAAACCATCCCTTATGCATATAACTATAAGAAACATGATATTCCAAACCTATTCCTTGGAATCCTCTTCTTTTTACACTAAAAATGACAGAATTTACATATGTTAAATAAATCCATTTCCATAAACATATTTTGTATCAAGTTGTAATTATACTAACTCTTAAATAACTCTCCAAGAGTCTCAAGACCCATATAAAACACCACCTTATGACTTATTACTCAAGGAATTGGATATGAAATTACCTTTAAATAGTGTAAAGTAAACCAAAAAGTCATATTCCTATAAGAACTCTATCCACTGGTGCTACTATATATTCAAGTCATGTTGGGAGAAGACATACTTCATTAATCGTTATCTATGAAGACCAAAAAAATCATTGATAAGACAGTGTCTCAACACCTTCAGAGAAAACACTACAATAGTAGGATCAATATCATGGGTGGCTTAATTATATTCAATATATCAAATCATTTAGGACCCATATGAGATAACCTTCCACTGTTATATCAACACGCAGCCCAATATAGTACATGTAGTGTCATAGTAAACCTCAAACATTATTCTTTCCTTAGATGAAAAGTTAGAGAACTAAAAAAATATCCTTTAAATAATTTAAATATTCTTGGTATGAGTCAGTCTACAAAAAAACCGATCCTTTCTATTCAACACTATAGTAGGGGTTACAATCTAGAATAATTTGGTCCTAAACCTTCTATAATAACTAGCTCGACCTAGGATACTTTTTACCTATGCAATAGTCTTGTGATATACTAAAAAAAACAACCAAAATCATTAAATGATAAATGACTACTCAATGTTGATATCACACATAACCGAAGAAATGAACCTCACGATCCCAAAATTCACACATCGATAGCTTTTTGAAAAGTTGATGAAACTTAACAATGCTCATAAATACTTTTTGTGTTCCTCCTATGATGCTAAAAACACAAGGCTGTATTTGATAAGGGACACCGTGAAATAGTCCAAAAACTCATGGAAAACAACATTAATCAACCACATGAACATAGATCGAGTGTTTATTTCACTGAATGGCCCCATAAAGAAATAATAATGTCCAAAATGACATTAGAAAGTAGTCTTTAAGATATCCACACCCTGTACTCTCATTTAATGCTACTTAAACAAAACTTCAGTCTTTGAGAGCCATATTAATTCTTTCAACTAATCAAATAAAACATCAATCTATGGGAGTGGGTAGTGGTTTTTCACCATAATATGATTGAAATGATGATAATCAAAACACAAATACAAAATTTCATCTATCTTCTTGAAAACCAGAACTAGATCTCCCCAAGGTGATACACTAAGTCTAATGAATCCTCTCTGTAAGAGATCCTCGACCTAAATCCATAGATCCAGAAACTTAGAAGGGGTCATCCAATATAGAGACATAGATATTAGAGAAAAACACCAATCATAGATATATCCCAGACTTGACCTCTCTTCAAGGGGGTCGTGCTTCAACCTCGTCAGTAAAGACATCATGGAACTTTTATAAAACCCTGGGAAACACCACCGATTAAACCACCACAAAACTTAACAACAACTCATAAAAAAATGCTAGAGTCTATAAACACCTCTAAACCAATTGAGAGTCTCTCTCACCAAATAACCCTTCTTGGTATCCATTACATCCATAGAATACGAGAAACCGATTGATGTAATCCATGATATCCTTCATCGAATATAAAAAATACATGATAGGAATGGTTATGTATGGTTGTATAAAGAAAAAAATTAAACCTTATGAATAGTAGTGTTACCCTAGCACCTATTTATAGTCTCTTCACACATCAAATAGGCTAGCTTGACCTCTAACTAGTGTTGTTAATGATATGTTAACTAGAAGCCTCTCCACCTCAAGTCCCAAAGCATGAACTATGGTAGGTGAAGAAAAATAGTGTGTACCTCCAGAATCAAACAACGAATGAACCCAAGTAGAAAATAGGAAAATAGTACCTCATATGACATTAGGATCGGCTAGAGCTAAAAGCACTAAAGTATTCATATAATAACTTCCTTCTCCATAACTTCTAAGGACCTGATTTTGACCACCTTTATGGTCATGATCTGACTAATGTCCCTAAGGATGAGGGATATCATTGAGATTTCCTCTTCCTACCCCATCCCATATTTGTTGATCAAAACCATAACACCCAATTGTTGATGTTGCATTGGCTACAACTGCTAAAAATCTTGGGCCTAAAATAGGTCATCATACACACATTGAATACTATGGATGGTTAGGTAATATCACTTATTATTTCCATGACCTCCATAAGAAAATAAAATAACACTCGACCTTCTATAAAGGTATTGAGAATTTATATATTTGGTGAAGTAGTTTGAAGAAGGTTGAAGCCTACTCCATGTTAACTAAAACTTATTCCAACTAGGAAACTAATAACTCTACTTAATAACGATTCCTAAATAATCCCATCATATAATGATATGGTTCTGATAAATATCTTTTCAATGAACTCTAACGTTTTTGGTACCTAGGTATATGATTTGAACATAAATAGAGTGACTGGGCACTGGATATCTAGATGAAAAACCTCCAAAAAATGTCTCTCCCTAGCCTTATCATCTCATAAAAGGTCTAAATGATAATGGAATAGGTTATTATAGAAAATAATAAACTCTTGAACATTGTAACTCCATTTTAAAAGGGTAAGGATGTTATTCTATTATGTAACCTTAGTGGTTAGAGGAAAAAATGTGGCCTAAAATAGTTCCTTGAACTTTTCCCATGAAACAGTTGAGTCCTTGTGATCCCTAAATAAAAAAATCCACCATATCCAAGATGACCCACATAACATCATCATAGATAAAGAAACTCAGAGATCCCATGGAGTATTGATCAAATTGAAGGCTATCTCCACCACCTACGGCTAGTCTTCAATCTCCTGATTAGAAATGAATCCTTCACACATCTATAGACCCTAATGATGTAACTCTTAGTGTGCCTTCCTGAAATTTTCCCCATCATTAACCCCCACACTATGGAAATCCACTAGAAAATCATTCTATATGTATTATCTATGAACCTAATGATTATATTGACCCAGTTTAATATATTCCAAATAATAAACATTGTTACTTCTAAACCTATGAAAAAATAATACTTTAATGATAATTAATTAATGCATTAATTCATTTAAACATATTTCCCACTATCTACCCAAATTAAAAAAATAGGCATATAACATTATGATGTAATATCCTTACCTAGGTTTCTACCTTGAAAGTAGTATCACATATCTTAGCATGTTTAGTAAACTTGGAGGCCCTTTCATCGGATCATAAGTGACCATAAAGTCCCATGTACAAGTTAGTATCACTTATTTATAGAAAGTACTAAGCTTAGCTTATATAGCTTCCATACAAACCCTTTTATCCTAACCATTTCCTAATTATGAATATTATCTTATGTCCCAACTATTACCTTTGATACCACTATATCATGAATAAAACCCTCCAAAGTAACCCCACATGGGTCAATAATTAAGAAAAAACATAATGATCCCTGAAGTCCACCTTTAATAGACCATGAGTTAGAGACTAGCTCCAAGGGTACATAAATCACACACATGGGAGGAACTTTCCTATACATATTTAAGGAATAATTGATAAATTAGATAAACATACAACCCAAATCATTCATAAACTAGAATAAATACCAATACATGTAATTTCATACATAAACTGAAATGAAAACAACATGTACTAAAAGTAATATTAGGTAGTGAATGTACTCTAGAGACTCCTGATAGCTACTCAATGACTCTTACAAGTTAGTAATGTCAATATTAATCCACAAACTATTCTTGTTAACCTAAAAAAATTCATATATACATAGGGTGAGAATAACATATATACTTAGTGGGGTCCTCCCTAAAACCTATCATAAAAAATGTGAAAGAATAATACTAGATACTAGTGAATAAAAAAATTAAACTATGTTTTCACCTTAATAAGTAATAATAGTTTTCCCATTATGGACATGGATAACTCACCAAATAACACATAGAATAAAACTATTCTATATCAAAATCATATACATTACTGAAGGTACATCTCTTCCAGTTCTCCACTATTTTTTTACTCTCACACCCCAATTCCACACCTCATGTGATCATCCTTTCCATAAACAATTCATCTATGATGTGAATAAAGCCTCATCCCAACCTACATCAGTCTCTAAGGGGCCAACATATCATTTTGGGATCAGTCCATATATTCATTTCATCATCAACATCATCCCATTTGTAACCAAGTGTATTCCTAAAATCCACTACAACCTATGTAAATTCATTATACCTCAACCCATCACAACCCATTCGCATACACCCATGGGAAGTTAGACCCGCCATGACTAAATACATGTATGCACTACACCTTAATCCATTACATCCCACACAAAAATGTATAGTAACTTGAGATTTGTCACATCCTACGTTGGAATTCACCTTACACCAATATGCATTATATCCTAGGATAAGAATATTAAGCTATGATTATAGAGGGATTATAGAAGAGAGAAAAGGGATCCATACATTTTCTCAACATTCTAGATGTTGGAGAAAACACCCCCAAAACATTTGGGCGTCAGTTTCCCTACCGATGTGAGTGGGGTAGTGTATGAAATCATAAAAGTTAAATAATATCACACAAAACCCACAGTAAGGGAAACTACCCAGCCTTAGACTTATTTATCATTATCATCACATAAGACCCCCATATTCCACTACTAATGAATTTATTATACATTAACACAAGCATAAAATTCTTATTAATTAACTAATAAACCAATTAATTATTTTTCATTAAAAAATTTCAATATTAACACTATAATATTCTTAATCAAAGTGTCCATTACACTTTTAATTATGTTGTTTATATTACCAAGTATTTCATCATTATTAATAAATAATTTGATCATTTTTTTATATCCAACGAGATTTATTAAACCAAATTGAAATTTCCATTTCTCATTCTCACACTCCATGTTTCATCCCATTCAACCATCCCATGATTTCCATTAATCTGATATAAAATATTTAAATAATTGCTGAAAACGACACCCCATATCATCTATTATTCATTTATTAATTTATCATTAATATATTTTCCAGGTACTTTAGGACTTTTCTTAATATACCACATCATAACTACACATGTCATGTAGAGATTATGATTGTTTCAAGTAGTGGAAAACCAAAAAATAACATCTAGCCAATAGGCCATCCAATAAGAATCAAGAAAGAAAAAACATCAACAAGCAAGCCCAACTCCAAAATTATCCTGACTGCCCTAGTGTCCTACATAATTGCATATAACATCAAATTATCTCAACATTTATGATATTAATTATCACATGATCCCTGTCACCTATCCCATTTCTCATCCAAGGTTTCAAACAATATCGAAACAATTTCCAGTAAATCATCCCTCGGCTCCAATTCCATTTCTCATCCCAAATCAAAACCACATAGGGTTATCAAATAAAAAAATCAAAAATCTAAAAGTTTCTAGAGTATATATATATTTTAGATTTATTTCCTACACATTGGAAAAGGTACCAGGGCTATAAAACCAAGGTATACAATCCTTCCACTACAAAACTAGTCTTGCATAACCCCTAAGCATTCATATTTATCAAAAACCCATTTTCATTCCCATCCTGAAATAATTGGATTATAATTAATAGGTTATTAACAATAATAAACCTATAACTTATAATATATAAATAGATTTGAAACAATATAAACATGTTTTTATCATTACTTTCATATTTCCTAAAAAATAAGGAAGAATATATATCTGATTACATGCCACTTTCATTAATCATATCTTCATAATTATTCTGAATTTACGTTGTTTATCAAATTTAAATAAAAACAAAAATGATAAGCATAATGAAAACCATAACTAAAAGATATCATTAAATCATAAAAAGTGATCACAAACCAAAACCAAAATTTTATTCTTTCTTTAAATTCTCATGTTCTTATCTTTATTAGGTTAATTCCATCATTTCTCAAATGGTTAAAGCATGATAATCTCACAATTTAACATTAAATCAAGATAAAGGTAATAGATATCCTACCTAAACATGAAGATCTCAATGTTATCTAATAAATAATGTAACACCAAGAACCAGACACAAATTACCTCTTCCATGGGAAACCAATGATCCCTAAAATATCATCCTAAAAATAGACACCTATCATTCATTGATATAAACATAAATAAAATAAAAACGAACAACCTATAAAATCATTTCAAGGAATAATGGATGAAAAAGGAACCACTAGATAAGGGAAAAATATCCATATATCATTACATATCAATCTCTAGAAAATATGGGTCCATTCCAATTAAAGGGACTTCAAAGGCCTTTGAAAATAATCCCTTTGTATCCTAGGTTTTAGAGTGGAGAGGTGAAATATGAGAATTCCAAGGGGGTCACCAACTTATAACTGGGTTAGTTATGACACCCTCATGACATGAAGGTATAATTCACATCATGAATTCCTCGAATCCTACATCCACCAAAATTTTAGTCATCTCATCCCAAAAACCCAAAAAACCATTCACTTCATGAAAAACCAATTCATGTTGTGAATTTATTCTAGGTAAAACCACATAATTACACCCAAAAATCCTTCAGGCAAAAAACCAGAATTCAATCCAGGATTCAAAATTCACACCATGAATACCAAGTTCATGCAATGAATTCCTCCAAAAACCAATTTTTCAGATTTTGACCACTAGATCATACCTAAAACTTGCAAAGGGAAAGACCTATAAAAAATATGCCCTTACACATTGCATTTTTTTATTTTAAAAAACATAGAAATGGTTGGTAAAACCACTTATATGTTAAATTTTGAAAATATAATATATTTGAAATGATTACTTTCCAATATTATTATTTTTGTATTTTCTTGAGGGGTTTATAACCATCACAATAATAATCACTAGTAAATTTTCAATATAAAAGTTCCCAGAAACAATTGCTTTTATTAAAAGTAGGTGGTTAGTTTAATGATGGTTCACCATAACAACTTATAATTAATTTTGAGTGGGATATAAAAGTCTATTAAAAAATAACCCACTCTAATGACATCATTTTTTGTAGTCTCTCTAACATGATAAATAACACAAAAATTCTAGATTTCACATGACTGGTTCCTTACCATATTTAAGTAATAAAACTTTTATGAAAGGCGATTCCCATAATAAGATCATAGAAATATAACTTATAATACAAAAGTAAATACAATTACTAGTATCATAAATAAATATCTATCAATCCCATATAATATCAAGAAATGATAAAAACACATGTGAATCACCCCATTCCCTTCAATTTTTTTCTAGTATAATTCTTTATAATTTTTAGCTTAATCCTTACCACCCACCCAAATATTAAAAAACACGTTTCTTAAGAATTATACTAAAAAAAGTAATTTCTAAAATCCCCTACCTTAATCAAAGATTCTTAATCGTTGTAAAATAACATAGTAATAAAAATATTTTCACAAATCCAGAATATCAAATAAAGCCTCAGTAATCTAGACCAAAAAAACCCTGTAAAAAACATCACTTAAAATCCCAAAAACTAACACCAAACCACTATCATATCTTATCTAAACAAGAATTACCTAAAGAGAAACTCAAAATAAGATAAGGGAAATCACCTCAGATCACAACCATTCGATATCTTAAAGCCAAGGTCCCAAGACAATAAAAGGAAACTAAAGGGTCTCCAAGGAAACTCATCTAGCCTCTAAGTGTTCGTAGAAAAAAAATTAAGAAGAATTTATTTTGTTTTCTGAATGTATAATTTTATTAATATTATGGCCTTACTTATAAGGTTTTAATTAAAAACACCATAAAAAATAACACCATGTTTCCCCTATCTCTTCCAAATTTAATTCACAATAAACCACTTAATTTTATGTCAATGAGGAAGGGTTTTGGTACAACAAAACCACCATTGAGAAATTATCCCTATAATGGAAGTTCCACAAAACTGTCCCTTCAAAGATTTACACAACAATAGAGACCACATCGTAGTGACCATCCAAAACAAATGAAACAAAATCTTAAACCCACTTCCAAACCAATACCATAAGCACAAATTTTTAATTAAAATAATAATAAATAGAAACATAAGAGTAATAATACCTTACATAAGATCTATTTTGGGGTAATATAGGGGTTCTCAATTTACCAAAAAATGAGCTTCAATCCTCCACATCATAGCTGCACCAACCACACTACTGTTAGAATCCATCTTATCAATACCTGATGCAACACATACCTCCGTGACATGAGAAACCCTTTTACAATAGAAATTTGAATCCTAAAACCCATACCATTCTCTAAACTCTCCAAGACACCTCCAATACCAAAAAGAAACAAATTACCATACTCGAAAGGTTCGGGTTGTTGAATTAGATATCTCTCAAATTATTCTTATCCCCAATAATAAAAAACAAACTAGAAATAAAACATATACTACTACAAAAATAGTCTTTATCAACGCTCAAAACGGGCTTTATCAGTGCTACATAAGCGCTTTAAAGCTTGAAACTGATAAAGGGGTACTTTATCAGCGCTAAAAAAGTGCTGATAAAGAAAATATTTATCAGCGCTAAAAAAACGGTGATAAAGGGGGACTTTATCAGTGCTAAAAAGGCGCCAATAATACAACCCTTATCAGTGCTAAAAGAGCGTTGATAAGTGTGTGTTTTATCAGCTCTCCTTTAACGCTGATAAACTGATCCTTTATCAGCACTTTTTTAGGGCTGATAAAGATTTAGTTTATCAACGCTTTGTTAGTGCTGATAAAATCTCCCTTTATCAGTGCTAAAAAAGCACTGATAAATTCCTTGTCCGCTGCTACAAAAAAATCTGCAGCAGCACACCCAAACACCTATAAAAAATTCAGTATCTCAATAAGCTAATTTGACCAAGTATACCCATACAAAATTAACACATAAATCACAAGATAATTAGGCCAATTATACCCATACAACAGGTATACCCATACACCATTAACACATAATTCATAAGGTAATTAAGTACATAACGAATTCAATTCACAATTCAATGGGTTGGAAGTTGTTCAGGGGTTTTGGGGTGGCTGTCCAAGGGGGTGTAGGGGTTTTCGGGGGGATGGGGGTGTCTGGGACGGAGGGGTGTCAAGGGGGTGGGGGCGTTCCAGGAGGTTGGGGGTTTTCCAAAGAGGGTGGGGGTGTTCATGGGGGTGGGGGTGTCTAGGTGGTGGGGCGGTGTCTAGGAGAGGGGGGTGTCTAGGTGGGGGGGGGGGCTATCCATGGGGGTGTCCAGGTGGGTGGGCAGGTGTCTGGGGTTTCAGGGGGGATTTCCAGGGGTGGGGGTTCCGGGGGGTGTGGGAGGTCTGTGGGGTTGGTGCGGATGTCCAAGGGGGTGGGGTGGTGTCCCGAAGGTTGGGATGGGGGTGTCCGGGGGGATAGGGGTCTCCAAGGGGTGGGGGTATCCAGGGGGTGGGGGTGGTCCAGGGGGTGGCGGCGGTCCAGGAGGTTTGGGGGATATCCAAGGGGGTGGGGTGGTGTCCAAGGAGGGGGTTTTCTTGGTGGGGGGATATCTATTGGGTGTCCAGGGGGTGGACTGGTGTCCAGGGTGTTGGGGGGGGGGGTTCCAGGGGTGGGGGTGTCTAGAGGGGTGGGGGTGTCCAGGGGGTGTGTTACTGTCTAGGGGGTGGGGAAGTCCAGGGGTTGGAGGGGATGACTCTTACACGTCACGAAGGACCCATGGATCGTTCTCCTAAAGGATCAATAGAATCTGAATGTGTTTGGTCAGATTTCTGTAGGTCAGTTTTTGTTTTCACTTAAAATTGTGTCCATTTAAAAAAAAAAGAGAGACCCTTGGAGTGGTACCGGCCACACTGTTCCTTGTATTGAGGCGGGGATGACTCTTACAAATCAAAAATGACCCATTGATCGTTCTTACAAAAAATCAAGACAATCCGAATTCATTTGGTTTGATTTTAATAGGTCAGTTGTTGTTTTCAATTAAAATTGTGTCCATTTTAATCAAAAGAGAGACCCTTTGAGTGGTACCGGCCACACCGTGCCTCGGATTGATGCGGGGTTGAATAATACACATCACAAAGGACTCTTGGATTGTTATCCTAAAGAATCAACACAATCCAAATGTGTTTGGTTGGATTTACATAGATCATTTGTTGTTTTCACTTAAAATTGTGTCTATTTAAAAAAAATACCCTTTGAGTGGTATCGGCCACACCATGCGTCAGATTGAGGCGAGAATAAATTTTACATGTCACCAAGGACCTTTGGATTGTTATCCTAAAGTATCAACACAATATGAATGCGTTTGGTCATATTTCTGTTGGTCAGTTGTTGTTTTCACTCAAAATTGGGTCCATTTTAAACAAAAGAAAAACCCTTTGAGTGGTACCGGCCACACCGTTCCTCGAATTGATGAGGGGATGACTCATGCACAACATTAAGGACCCCTGGATCATTCTCTTAAAGGATCAATACAATACAAATTCATTTGGTCAGATTTACGTAGGTCAGTTGTTGTTTTCACCTAAGATTGTGTCCATTTTAAACTAAAGAGAGACCCTTTGAGTGGTACCGGCCACACCGAGACTCGGATTGAGGTGGGGTTGACTCATACACATCACTAAGGACCCATGTATAGTTATTAAAAAATATCAATACAATATGAATGTGTTTGGTCAGATTTATGTAGGATAGTTGTTGTTTTCACTTAAAATTGTGTCCATTTGTTTAAAAAAAAAGAGAGACCCTTTGAGTGATATCGGCCAAACCGTGATTCTGATTGAGGAAGGGATGAATATTACACATCACGAAGGACCCGTGGATTGTCCTCCTAAAGGATCAACACAATCTGAATGCGTTTGGTTGGATTTCCGTAGGTCAATTGTTGTTTTAACTTAAAATTGTGTCCATTTTAAACAAAAGAGTGACCCTTTGAGTGGTACCGGCCACTCCGTGCCTCGTATTGAGGTGGGGATGACTCTTAAATGTCACCAAGTACCCTCAAATAATTATCCTAAAGGATAAACACAATATGAATTCTTTTGGTCAGATTTCGGTAGGTCAGTTGTTGTTTTAACTTAAAATTGTGTCCATTTTAAACAAAAGAGAGACCCTTTGAGTGGTACCGGCCACACCGTGCCTCAGATTGAGGAAGGGATGACTCTTTCACATCATGATAGACCCTTGGATCATTATAATAAATGATCAATCCAATCCTAATGCGTTTCGTCAGATTTCCATAGGTCAGTTGTTGTTTTCACTCAAGATTGTGTCCATTTTAAACAAAAGAGAGACCCTTTGATTGGTACCAGCCACACCATTCCTCGGATTGAGGCGGAGTTGACTCATATATGTCACTAAGGAACCGTGTATCTTTATCCTAAAGTATCAATACAATATTAATGCATTTGGTTGGATTTTCATTGGTCAGTTTTTGTTTTCACTTAAAATGGTGTCCATTTTAAACAAAAGAGAGACCCTTTGAGTGGTACTGGACACACCGTGCCTCAGATTGAGGAGGGGATGACTCTTGCACATTAATAATGACCATTTTATCGTTCAACTAAAGTATCAACACAATAATAATGCATTTGGTCAGATTTACGTAGGTCAATTGTTGTTTTCACTTAAAATTGTGTCCATTTTAAACAAAAGAGAGACTCTTTGAGTGGTACCGACCACACCATGCCTCGGATTGAGGCGGGGATTACTTGTGCACATCACAAAAGACCAGTGGATAATTCTACTAAAGGATCAATAAAATATGAATTCATTTGGTCAATTTCAAAAGGTCAGTTGTTTTCCCTAAAAATTGTGTCCATTTTAATCAAAAGAGAGACCCTTTTAGTGGTACAGGCCACACCGTGCCTCGGATTGAGGCGGGGTTGACTCTTACACATCACAAAGGACACCTGGATTATTCTAATAAAGGATAAACACAATATAAATGTTTTTGGTCATATTTACATAAGTCAGTTGTTTTTTTCACTTTAAATTGTGTCCATTTTAAACAATAGAGAAACCCTTTGAGTGGTATCGGCCACACCGTGCCTCAGATTGTGGCGGGGTTGACTCGTACACATCACCAAGGACCCGTGGATCATTATCCTAATGTATCAACACAATATGAATGTGTTTGGTCAGATTTATGTAGTTCAGTTGTTGTTTTAATTTAAAATTGTGTCCATTTTAAACAAAAGAGAGACCCTTTGAGTGGTACCAGCCCCACCGTGCCTCATATTGAGGCGAGAATGTCTCATGCACATCAAGAAGGACCCGTGGATTGTTATAATAAAGGATCAACACAATATGAAAGCGTTTGGTTGGATTTCCATAGGTCAGTTTTCGTTTTCACTTAAAATTGTGTCATTTTATACAAAAGAGAGGCCCTTTGAGTGGTACCAGCCACACCATTCCTCGGATTGAGGCGGGGTTGACTCGTACATGTCACAAAAGACCCCTAGATCATTCTCATAAAGGATCGAGACAATCCAAATGCACTTGGTCATATTTCCATACATCATTTGTTATTTTCACTTAAAAATATTTCCATTTTAAACAAAAGAGAGACCCTTTGAGTGGTATCGGCCACACCGTGCCTCGTATTGAGGCGGGGTTGACTCGTACACATCCCCAACGCACCCATGGATCTTTCTCCTAAAGTATAAACACAATTCGAATGATTTTGTAAAGATTTTTTTATGTCAGTTGTTATTTTCACTTAATAATCTTTCCATTTAAAAAAAAGAGAGACCCTTTGAGTGGTTCAACATTCTTGCATGTTGCTGGTGCATATCATCTGTTAAAATGGGAAAATTACTCCTTAGAGAAAGGATGTTTTATTTAATAAAAATTAAAATTTTCCTACGAACATTTACATACAACAATGTTTTATCTTTTGATCCCCTTAACCCCTGTCAAAAATGACCACCAATTATACATGTCCCCAAGTCAGATCTTCATTTTATTTGTGTAAAATCTGACTTCAGGTATGCGGCCCACTCATTTCTGAACACATCTATATCATCTTGTGAGTATGAGGATTTTCGTCAGTCAGATTAGTACTGAAAAATATAAAAATAAATAATTAATAAATTAATTAAATGAACTAGTAGTTGTTTTTGAAAATACCTCTTTAGGGATGCTAGTTTGTTGATGAAAAATGATCTCTTTTATAAATTTACAAACATAATAACCGTAATCATTATCGTTTGTTTGTTTTGGACACTGCAAAAAAATTGATCATTAGGAGAATAAGTAACTTGTGTTGAGATGTGTTTGGATAGTGAATTTTTATTATATATACCCTGATATTTGTCCGGATGTAGTACTTGATCACCTCATTATGCTTAGACCCTATCCTCATTCCTTTTTTTATATGATAATGATACACCGCCCTATCATAATAGAATCCTCAGTAAAAGATAATATAAATTATATTACTTGATGTTTAGACCTAAAACGTAGGATGTAGTGTCTTACTGAATCACAAACTCCATCATGTTTGATCGGTTTTATGGATATCCTTTCTTTGAATACAGAAAATAAATATTTGGAGTATCCAAGTTCACCACAATTAGCAACAAATGTTGCCTAAAAACACAAAAAGGAATATATAATAAATGAAGTGAAAATATAATTGATATGCTTTAATCATAGAGTTTTACCCCTGCATGGTTGGTATTAGGAAGAGTCTGTCATCTGTAATCTTGCTTTCAAATGTTTTCAGCAAGCCATTCATTATTTCATCCTTTTTTATGGCTTTAATTTTGTTAGGTGTGTCGATGTGGTATGAGGACTAACATGTCCAAATCTTAGATCATGGGAAAATTCCTTCAACTATTTTTCATAAATGCATCTGTCAACAATATAAAATGCATTTAGTCATAATTTTCACATTAGATCAGCTTTTAGAAAATCAATTCAGGAAAATATACCTCATATATATATTTACAACTGTGATGCCTAGCCAACCATTTTCAAGGATCTCATTTACATTTTCAGCAGCAATGAAATCTTTACATTCCTCTCTGTATATATTCTATTCGAAAACCACCATATGACTACTACCATCTTTTAGCTTCGTATCCACATGATTCTTCAATTCTAGTAAATGTGGATAGGAAACAGGTGGTGTTATTGTGCTTTTAGTAGCTCCTTGGGATCAGTTGGCCGATCCTTTAGATGGTTTTTGAGCCGACGTTTGTCACCCCCTTCACTTTCTCTGTCTATAATAACAATCATTGGTTCAGACCCTTTTTACATTAATTGTTAAAGGTTTAGCTTGAAAAAAAAAGGAAATAAATACCTCTTTGTCTGCGTGTACTCTTAAAAGTTGTGATGGCCATGCAATGAATGTCCCAATATCCTTTTCGACCATATGAATATCATCGTAATCAAGTGGAATAGGTATCTTTTCATTTAGATCATGAGCTATAATAATCATCACATTTAGATGATCTCTCGAAAGTGGTCTATTATGCAGTGTGGCATCTAGGATATTGAACAATGTATACCTTGCTACAAGGTGATAGGTGGGTGTTGACAGATATAAATCACAATCATTATCATCCTGTAGAAAATTAGTACAGAAAATTTTTCAGTGTTTGTCTGATTCACATTTCATGGGAACAATTATTAGAATATTGATTACCACGGCTAAGATCGTTCTTTGAGGGGAATGGCTTGCCTCAAAGCTGGTGGGGGGGGGGGGATGTTCACGTGATGGTTGTTCCTGAGTTGTGTATTCCCTTTGCTTCACACCCATAAAAGTTGCTAGAAACTCTCCCTGCCATTGCAATAATTCTTCAAGGATTGCTATTTTTCGCTCATTTGTTCCATTTTTTCATATGTATCATATGTTTTTTTTTCTTCTCAAAATATTCTCAGGGTGTCACCCTAAACCCCGCACCTCTGACACGATCATATTTTTTGGCTACTTCAAAACCGTCAATAATAGGTATGCATCCGCTACAGGAGTAGCTGACTCTTATGACTGTCAGATATAGGAAAATAACTAATTATTTTTATGTAATAGAAATTTAAAACAAATATTTTTATCATCATGTCATACTTACACATATTTCCCACACTTTTTGTGTGTTCTCATCTACTATCTTCCCTTCCTTATTCACACGTGCCTCCTTCCATAGCACATGACGTAGGATGGAAGTGTATTTAGTTTTAGACTCATCAATCTACATATAAACATAGAAAGATAATTATGATGTTGTTTATTGGCACCTAACAATATTACTACAAATTTAAAATACGTACCATTTTCATTTCTAGTGAAGCGTACCCCATCTTTGCTTTACGATCAGGGTATGTTGATTTTATGCACATTCCTTATTTTCAGTACAAAGTTTCTATTTAATAAATGAAATATTGATAGTCAAATTGATGAATACAGGTATCCTCAAACAATGTATTATCACCTACAATGTACCTAAAACTTCTCATCCCCACGGAGGCCAATAAATGCATCCCATGCTTATTGGGATATCAGGTGAGTGTAGACAATGGGTTGGTGAAGGTTTATTTTACCTTAGGAATCCTTTAGGTGACATCTTGATAAAATAGTGCAAAAACCTTGATAAATAATTCCCGCAATCCTTATTACATAATCCTTGTGTGAATCGTAAACTATAAATGTACTCTACAAGATATTGATAAGATTAAGACATTGTTTCATTATTTTATTTCCTAGTAAATTAAAGAAATAAATTCATAATGTTACCTTACTTTCTTCCAGATCACAACTATCAACCCGGACACAACATGGTGCCATGAATCTATGTCAATCGGCACATGTTGTCGAGTGACAACTCCAATGTAACTACTAAACATAGAATTTTTGGGATTCACATGTTGGCCTCAGGAATTCCATCTGACATCAAATTTGATGCCTTTTCTTTTCGCCTTAATAGCTTTGGCTAACATCGTCAAACTATGACGCACCTGTGTTTTATGCGATGTCGGTCCTTCATTCCCGACCATTTCATCGATATCAATATCATCTATATGTTCATCTGAAATGGTAATAATGGAATGTGTTGATGGTTGTTGGACCTTAACACTAGGGGCAGTTGGAGCCACAGCAGCAGGAGCAGCAGCAGCCGTAGTAGGAGCAGCAGGAGTAGCAGGAGCCGCAGGAGGAGTAGCAGTAGGAGCAAGAGCAGCTACAGCAGGAGCAGTAGTAGTCGCAGCAGCAGCAGCTTGAGAGACTTGTTCAGCCTCAAGGTTACGAGCACCATAATGTTCAGAAGTCATTATCTGCAAAAGTTTTTGGACAATTAATATAGATTACATAAATTCAGTAATGCTAAGATAATAACATGAGATAACAAGATCTACATTACAAACAAAATATAACCTGTTTATTGAACTCTCTTTCTTTTTTTCAAATGTTTAAGGGATTTGACACCTCTATCGATTATCCAAACCCCTTTATTGTGGTCTCCTATAATATACAAAACATCATCAACATTGGGACCGCTCTGAAATGATTGCGACGTACCACTAAAAGGATCTTCCTCAACTGAATTTTCATCAGAACCTTCATTAGTTTTGGATGATAACAGAACAATCGACCAATTTCAGTTTGTGGGATCTAGAACATAAAAAATGTGTACCGATCTTGTTGCCATTATAAATTGTTCTTCTTTGTACCCTCCTTTACTAAAATCAACTTTCACAAATCTCCATTCATCTATATTAACCCTACTATTGTTATCAACCCATTTGTATTGAAAACTCAGAAATTGGAATGTCGTATAATCTAACTACCATATTAGTTTGATAATGCCAAAGTATGACATATTTTCATAAATTGGATTTCTATCCTTACTACCAGAAACATGCATCGCTTCAGCCAATAGTGTAAATCAACTATTTTTCATGGTACTATCTTCATCATGTTCATCTATATAGAATGTATAACCATTAATTACATAACCATTGTGAGATAATACATACACACTTGGTCCATCATCTAGCCATCGAATTCATTCTGAAATTGAATTCATATTTTCATCCAACTTCTTAAAAATAGGTTCCTGAAACCATACTATAAACAGGTGATTATGTGTATTTGATAAAACAAATTCAGCCCTTGATGGATTCAACTGACTAAGAATTTCTTTGTGAGTTTCAATATATGGATAAACCTCCCAACTATTATAAAAAACATAAATGTGGGCCTGCTCCCAATCTGTAATATTGATTGTCACAACTTCTCTTCCAGAAATTCCCTCACCCTCAATGCGTCTAGTGTGAAGATATTTCGAGAGACCAATGCTTTCCACATCAGATAGGTATTTGGTAAAAAATTCAATGGTTTCCTCAACAATATATTGATCCACTATACAACCCTATGGCTGACTTCGATTTATGACATACCATTTCAAAATATTCATATACCTTTCAACAAGATACATCTATCTATAGTGCACAGGACCACAAAGTCGAATCTCTCTTACAAAGTGAATCATCAAATGAACCATCATATCAAATAATTTTGGTGGGAAGAACATTTCTAATTCACATAATATGATGACAATTTCTTTTTCCATAGCTGGAAATTTCGCCGGGTCTAAAACTTTTCTACATATAGATTTGAAAAAGAAACAACGTTTGGTTAACATATGACGAACATTCTTAGAAAAAATGCAACGTAAATCTATAGGAATTAGATCTTTCATCAAAACATGGCAGTCCTGTGATTTCAACCCTTTTAACTTCAAATCATTCATTGATACAGTGTTCTTGATATTTGATGAATACCCATCTGGAACCATTACATCATTGAAGAAGTTGAAAAACTGATATCTCTCCTCCCTAGAATGAGTATAAGCAGCTGGAGGAAGAAACATTCTATTTTCACTCTTCACAGGAGCCAACTCTTCTCGTATTCCCATGTCAACCATGTCTAACCTTGCCTTAATTCCATCCTTTTTTTTTCAGGGGCATTTAGAAACGTTCCGATAACACTGTAACATACATTTTTCCACTTGAATCACATCAAGAAAATGCCTAACATACAAACAATTCCTGTATGGTAGTTCAAAAAAACTGATCACTTTTTCCAACCAATTTTCATAAGGTTTTTCGAAAATGGTTTACCAAAAACAGTGTTCACATCTTTTACTTTCTCAAACAGTTGATCACCTGTTAGTGGAGATGGTGCTACACGTTGTTCTTAACTTCCATTTAATGATGTCATCCAAGATTGGTACTTATGCCGATGAGCTAGAAATCTAGGATGTCCTAGAAACACATATTTCAATGAATGTTTCAACCTAATTGATTATGTATCTTTTTCGCACATGGGACACCCTTAAGTTCCTTTAATGCTATATCCTGAAAAATTTCCATAAGTAGGGAAATAATTTATTGTCCCATACAACATCGCTCTCAATGTGAATTATTCACTTTTATAATCATCGTACAACATAACACATGAATCCTACAATAACATCAAATCCTTGATCAAAGGAGCCAGATAAACATCAATATCGTTAAATGGTTGTTTTGGTCATGATATAAGCATATGTAACATGATGAATTTCCACTTCATGCATAACTAGGGTGGTAAGTTATAATTTACCAACATAACAAGCCATGTACTATGAGTGCTAGTTTGAAAACCAAAAGGATTCACTCCATCTGTAGATAACGCAAGAGGAAGGTTTCTCGGCTCTTTTCAAAATTCAGGATACTCACGATCAATTTTCTTCCACTGAGAAGAGTCATTCGAATGATATAATTTCCCATCTTTATTTCTTTTATTCTGCATTCCACGACAATTGTCTTGCAGTTTCTTCACTTCTATATAGACGCCTAAACCTTGGGCTGATTGGAAAGTACCATACTACTTTCGTAGGATTTGATTCATCTTTCTTGTATTGATAAGCACCACACTTTGGGCATTTTGTAAGTGATTTTTTCTCCTTGTGAAACAATATAAAGTCTTTCGGGCATGCATGTATTCTTTCAGATGTTATACCCATTGAGTGTAGAATTCGTTTAGCTTCATATGTCCGGCTTCCGGGATCATGTCATTCAAGGGAGAAAGTAGTTCTGTAAAACTGACATCACTCCATCCGTTGCCTTCTTTCAATTTATACAACTTCAGTACAACTGACAATGTTGTAGACTTAGTGAAACCAGCATACAATGGCATCTTTGCATAATTCTTTAACTTCTCAAACAATTTTGGGTGATCACGGAGTTCATCTTCAATTGTATTTGTCATTTCCTCAATACGATCTTCATCATCATTGACCTCTGTAATCACATCCTCCATATGGTCTTCTTCATTATCCATATTTTTATTCATATCGGATGATCCATAAAACACAGTTTTATCCCAGCCAGTAGCTACATTTGCTTTTTCTCCGTGTTTATTCAAACATTTATAACTCTGATCTATTCCGTGACATATCAATTGTTCTTCCAACTCCTCTGGAGTAAGTAGTCTAGAATAACAACAACGTAAAAACAGAAAAAGGATTTGAGAAGGATCCTTTGTATGATCCTTTGCAAACTTGATGAAATCTTTCTCATCATTCTCGTACTCTATTGTCAAATGATTAGCATCCATCCAATCTTTATTCTTCTTTATCCTATTTGAATATCAAATATTAGTATTTATGGTTCAATTACACAAAAAAATACTTCCAAATACAGTAGAAGAGAACCGCTTTCTTATAGAAATAGTGATTAATAGAGCGTAACGATTTCTAATAATGATTTGTAAATCAACAGAACCAGGATAGACCCCCCATCAAAATCAATGCAGTTTCCAAACACAAAGGGGTTCGCGGGGATAATCACTTGTGTCATAGATGGTAAAACTCACACGAAATCATCCTCTATGGATTATCCTCCTCTATCAGGTCAACCATTCTATGGTCAACTAGTCCATCCTTTTATACCTCACCATCCTAAAATATATATGGATGAAAACTAGTAGCCAAATCTATAAGTAAAGAAAGTATTCTCATAATCTCTATAATATGGAATTCATTAAATATAATTACTTTAGATTAATTATATTTTCCTCAAATCACCCCAGTCCTAACACAAGAATAATAAATGAAAATACATCTACTTGTTACCCAAGCAGTCTTCATGGATATAGGCCTAGACAAGGGCAAGTGGATTTTCTCTTGATTGTTGACAACATTGTTTTTGGGTTTTGAGCTTATATAGGGGACCAAGCATGTGGTTCATAACGACTATGGGAGCCTTTACTTGAGTCTGTAATTTAGTTGTTTTCTTGTATGGCCTTCATCATGGAATTTAGGTGGCATACATTATGGAACGACATGGTTCATTATGTTTTCATTGATCGACTACATGATGGTAGTAGAGTCCATTAAATAATCTGAAATGAGTGGATGACCACACCCATACCAAGACTTTCAATATGGAATTGAGGAAACCCAAATCTGGGATTGTAATTACGTTAATTACAATAAAAAACCACAATAATTTCAGAAACCTTTCTACCCACTAATACCAATTCAAAACAAAAAAACAATCAGAGTTACTATGAATAAAGAAGTGGAAAAGATCCACCATGAAATCAGATACCACCTGGGTTCCCACCTCATAATCTATCTCCTCAAATACAAAAAAAACAATCACACAAAAACCTTTCCCCACTACGTCTCATCATTTTCCACCCCCTCATTAGCAAAACATTCAACAAGATATGATGAGGAAGCCAGAAAAAGGCCCAAATCAATAGTCAAATCTTGAAAATATTCTTATCTCATTCATCTAAAAAGTGTACTAGAGAATGAATACATAATAAATATAGATGCATAATCAAATGGATGCTCTCTGAATCCCCAATCACAAAGTATGGAATATCTATAAGACATTATTGGATAGACTACTGGGTACACTACCTAGTAAAACTAAGACACATACAAGAGAAAAAGAAAAATATGTTGTTTTTCATAGTGAAAACGAGATAATATTTAAATAGACATAAAATTAGATGAAAATAGGATTGAAGAACTTTAATCACATGCCATATTCATCAAAAAATCCAAAAATGAGAGAACACACAAAGATGATAAAGAAAAGAATATAAAAGCAGATAAAAATGAACAATCTCAAGTCCAAGACCAACCCTTCAAAAAATATTACTATGTGGAACCTCCACTATACATACCCCTTCTTCCATTCCAAAAGATAATGAGAAATGGGAATATTTAGGTTTAATATTGTAATTTTTTTGGAACAGTTCAAGAAACTCTATATAAATATCACCTTTGTAGAATCCATTTACTCAAAAGTTTGAAATAAGTCATTTCACAACAATCTATTTACAAGAAATGAAAAAAAAATTTGGTAATTTATTAGTCCAAAGGATGTGATTAACATTCACCCCATTATTTTCAAGACTATCATCCAACAACTAGAATTCATGGTATGAATGTGTGATGATGTAGTTTAGGTGTGAATGAATTTCCAATAATTCAATCAACCTAACTTCCATTTTTCATAAAGGATGAATATAACCATTTCTGATCAACTGCATGATGGTAGTAGAGTCACATTCTATCCACATTTAATTATAAACTAATTGACACACTATTTTAACTAAATTGAGTGCGACAATAATTTCGACATCAATAGATGAGAAAACTCCACGTGGTCTACAAAGACATCCCTGGACATTTCCATTATGATTCCTAAAGACTACTCCAAATACCAAAGGTCCTATATTCCCTCTTCATGCCCTATCCGAGTTGCATTGGACCAATCTAGGAAATGAGGGAATCTATATAACAAAAAAAAATTATAAGGAGGTCATAAATTACCTATAATTTCAAGATTCGTAAGAACCAAAATGTCAAAAATAGAGTTATTACAAAGAACATTTTTAAGGGAGTTCACATTTATTGTTGCAACCATAATATTTATGAGGGATGATTGAATATTGAAGGAAGAATTCCGATGATTCATATTGTTTTTGTTGTTACATATAATATAAATCAATTACCATAGTTTCTAGAAGAGTATGTGTAATAGGGAACCAAAAAAACTTTGCACACCTGGTCTGGTAATGCGAAGATCGAGGGCGGAGGAGGTCCGGCAAAGCGAAGATCGAGGGCGGCGGAGGTCTGGCAATGCTAAGATCGAGAGAAGTGGAGTTCTGACAACTCGAAGATTGGGGGCGGCAGAGGTTCGAAAACATGAAGTTCGGGGGGCAGCGGATGGGAGTCACAGGGTTTCAGTACCGCGAGAGCTTTTGGTCATGATAAAAAAAAGACATTATGCAACCAATTTTATAAAATATGGGACTACGGTTTTGTCAGTGATAAAAAAGCACTGATAAAGTTCCTCTTTATCAGTGCTAAAAAAGCATTGATGAATCCTTCCTGTATCAGTGCTAA
Source organism: Viscum album (assembly GCA_963277665.1). Classification (NCBI taxonomy): domain Eukaryota; kingdom Viridiplantae; phylum Streptophyta; class Magnoliopsida; order Santalales; family Viscaceae; genus Viscum; species Viscum album. Next base: position 1,387,104,956 of record OY728162.1, on the reverse strand, counting down.
AATTTGAGCGCTGATACAGGGCTTCTTTATCATAACTTTTTTAGCACTGATAAAGGGACTCTTTACCGGTGGTTTTTTAGCGCTGATAAAGGTTACCCTATATTAACGCTAAAATTTTTGCGCTGATACATGGAATCTTTATCAGTGCTAAAATTTTAGCGCTGATAGAGGGTTTCTTTATCAGCGCTTTTTGTTAGTGCTGATATAAGGTGGCTCTTCCCTTGCCCGTTTTTATAGTAGTGATAAACTACCAAAATCAAACAATCATCAAGAGATACCTCTCAAATGATGAAAAAACCATCACCAAAGAACAGAATATATTAAGAATAATCAACCTCAGAAAAACAACAATAAAAAATCATCTCATTCAATTCAATAATAATAATAATAAATATCATTATCAAATGAAAATAATGCTCAAAACATAGTGAGATACTGAGAATGAATCTATGACTCATGTTCCCATGTATATTATTCCAAATCACTATGCCTCCATAAAATTTTAACCAAAGGAATATCATGATCATGCAATACCTCCTCCCAAAGATCCAGAATCTCAATTAACCAATCCATTAACACCGTATCATCCTTTGTATCTAAATATCTCCAATAAATGACATGGGATTTGTTATAAGATATCAATGAAGCTATGACACATAGAAAACATCATGAAACTATCCAAATATAAGGTAAGTTCCAACACATATGATACCTTTCCAATATTCTATAACTCATTAAAAGGGTTGATAAAATAGGGAGAAATCTTACTCCCATTTCTAACCCACTTTTTTTGTGCTATAAGGAGAGACCATTTGAAACACATGATCTCAAAAATAAAACTATCTTAGTTTACTCCTACGATCGTCATAATAAGTTTTTTGATCTTAGGACATATTAATTCTATCTTAAATCATCTAGACCTTCTATGTTGTGCTTTGCACCGCATATAGTCTATATAATTCCAATTCTCCAAACTCGGTCTAGCACAATGGTGACCTTCATGGTCTCCTGTACAATACCTTGAATAGGGCCATCCCAATGGAAGAGTGGTGATTGTTTTAGTAAGAAAATTCAACCATGGGAAATTATTTCATCCATGATCTTCTAAAACCCATGATACAAGACTTTGATATATCCTTTGGTATCTGAATGGTCAACTTCATCTTCCCATACCTCTGAGGATGGAAAAGTAATGTTAAGGCATATTAGGGAAAAAAAGAACACTGAATACCTACCCATAATCATGAGGTTAAATGAAAATACCAATTAGATATGTTTATCCTCAATACCTTTTAAAGCTCACAATCTCATCCACATACCATGTAACACCACAAAATTTTAAAATATGAACATCATATTTGATAATATGTATAACACACATAACCAAACGTAGAAAAGAATTTAAAATCACTAGAATTTAAGATATATTTAATATTTAAAATAAATTCAATACATTTTATAGCTTTAAATTCACATAATACTTATTTTATCTTTTATTACACACAATAATGAGTTTCTTCGATGGCTTACGTTACAGGAAATACTTAGTTTTACCAAATAATATTTATATTATTATTTTAAATTAAAATTATCTCCTAGCTATTAAATAGGTGGTTATGAAGAAGATTAAGTGACTTATTATAATATAATTTTTAATTCACTGGTTACTAATTAATTTTAAATTAATATATAAATCAATTGAATATAAAGGAATAGTTTTTATACAAAAACTATTTTTATCTACCGAAGGTGTTATATATTGATAAATTAAATTAATTAATATTTTTGGATGATATTAATGAAATTAATATATTATATATTTAATAAAATTTTTTAAATTCCTATAATTTATTTTATAGGCATAAGTTAAGAACAAATCAAATTTTATGCATAAAAAGATCTATTTTTCTAAATGCATTTTTGCCACCTTTTAATGGTGCACTTATTTTAAAACTAAAATTTGAAACTTTTATAAATTTTATTTGAAAAAAAAAATTATTTTAACTATTAATGTAAAAATTTCCCTCTGGTGTATATTTTTAATTTTTCTATGAAGTTTCATTTTTTGATGAATAGAAAAAAAATACAGAATTTTAATTGAAAACTGAATTTTCCTCTAAATAATTTATAATTTTAAATTATATTTATAATTGGTTTTAAAGTATAATTAAATAAATTATAAATATATTAATCCAATTTAGGTTATTATAATCATTTTTATATTGAATTAAATTATAAAAACTTAGTAGACATTTAAAAATGTTTAGTTTAAAAACCAGATTTCTCGTTCTGTCAGCGACATTAATTTTAAATTAAAAATTTCCACTTCTATGAAATGAATTTATATAAATATATTAAATATTACGAATCATAATAATTTATAATTTCTAATAAGTTCATCGTATTTTTTACCAAAGTGATTAGTGAAAAATTTTATATTAATTACAATAATTTAGAGAAAAACAAGTTCACCGAGGGACAAAACTTTAAACTTAAGGGGAAAATGACATAGAAACATGTTGAAAATCCATTTTATAGACATATTTTAACTATATTAATGATATTATATATATATATATATTAAAATTAATGGATAAAATGTAGGCAAAAAAATGTGGGAACACTCAATACATTTGAAAAATACCAAGTGTGTCATCTCCCCTACATATAAAAGGTCACCTTATATCCTCCATTATTCACACCTATAAATCCATTTGGGTCAACTAAAACCAAAAAAAATACATTTAAAAATTCCTTAAATTCTTCCTAAAATCATTCTTTTGGTCATATATGTAACCTAGGTAGGGTTTAGTGCAAACTAAAGAAATATACCCAAAGAAGAGATAATATTCTTTAACAAGCGTCTATATTTTATTTCCTTATCCACATCATTAAATTTATATTATACCATGATTAATTAATATAATAAGTATATTAAATATACTTATAATTTTTATTTCAAGTTTTTGACCTAAAACATCACAAAAATCCATTAATCATGTTATGAAATCAACGTTCATGTGTATGGTGGACTACCACCTCATGAAATGATGTCATTCATCTTTCCATTACCACCTTTCATGGTTGGGAATAATGATGGATTTATATTTTATATATTATATATATATATATATTTATGATTTTATTATGTTTTTATAATTATTATATTACCCATACCTTCATGCTTTACATTTTGTTGGAATTCGATATTGTTGCTCATGTATACGGTGGACTACCGCCTCGCGATGTGATGTGATTCATTCACACATTACATAGAATGTATTAAATATGAGTTTAATAAAAATATGTGATATATATGATATAAAAGTTATACTTTAATGATAATATATTTATAGAATTTACTTTTCCCTCTTTTAATATGATAAGAGAATGGAAACAACGTTTATGCGTACATACGGACTACCGTCTCCATGAATAGTGTATTTCATTTCCTATCACCATATTTTATGGATTAATATAAATACATAGATACTAGATATATTTTATATTTAAATAATTTTTTGAATTCTGGATACAATTAAATCAAAATCAAAATGAAATTAAGAGGAACAAAAAAAATAACAAGTCAAAGCATACTTGAAAAACATGGAAATTAATAGAAAAACAATGAAAATAATGAAATATTATTAAGAAATGGGTGATAATATTCTATAAAATGATCATATATGATATTTTAAATATTAATATGGTTCTTTTATAAGATAATAACATGATTAAAACCATTATACTTGTGGTTAATGAAGGTTCTATCAAAAGGAAGGGTGAGGTAAGGGTTTCTCATATCACTTTTACCTCTTTGAGACATACCCCATATTCACCACTTATTTATTTTATATGAAGTAAATACTACCATTTTTGTATAATATATCATGAATTAATTTAAAATAATAATATTTAATGTTTGATCTTATTTTATCTATTTAATGGGGATTTCAATACAAAATTTAATAAAGTGGTAAGATTTTAGTTCACAATGTCATAGTTATTTGAGATGGTTTATGTTTACATATACCTTGGGGAAATTATTTTATATTTACATATTTAAATAAGTTTATTTTCATCTCCTCTGGTAATTCATGATATTTTCAAGTAATAGTACCATTTCCACTCTTTAGTATATAAAATAATTGAGAAAATGTTTAAATAAATTACTACTTCATTTTTATAATTTTCGTCAAAAACATTTCTTACAAAACCATGTTTTCTAAAAAAAACAAAAATTTGTTTCTATAAACATTTCATAATTATTTACTAAAATAATTTTTTAAACATTCTTTCTTTTTATAAAAAAAATCAAATGAATCTTCTTCTCGGTTTCCAAACAAGGCACTTTCCTAACATGTTTACTGTGCAAAAGGAATGTTCATTAAGGAATTTATAGAATTACCTGATAACATAATTTTTATTTATTTGAATATTTATTTTCTAGTTTATAAGGATATTATTGGAGTTTTTTTGTTAAAAATTATTTTCAACAGAAATTATTTTCAAATGCATTTTAAAATGAAAAGGATGTTTTCCAAAAGAATATTTTTAAAGATATAATTATGGTGTTTATATTCATCAATGAAAATAACTCTTTAAAAATACAAAAATGAGTATATATTATAATGATATAATCCTTATTATTTATCAAGATGGTTTATAATCAGTTTAACTAGGGATGTACTATTTTTATACCATTCACCTCACTCAAAATAGTTTATGATTATATTTAATGATTGGGGAAATTATTTACTTTTTGTATGATAGTTTTAATATGAATATGTATGTTAATTATGTTTCACCCTTTCTATATGATTAATTCATTAGATTTTTTATATGATGGGTATGGCCCACTATAGCTCCTCAATGCATTGATAGGTTTTATAAGAAAATACAAATATGGTTTTTGATAAGGCCTTTCCCAATTATTAGATTCTTGTTATGATGCCTTGACGATATTGTATTATTGGATTAAAGCCTTAAAAGTATTGGATGTCTTGACATGAAGAATCTATGTTACATTTTAGATATCCATCATTAAACATTTCATTATTATGAATTTAGTTATTGATATTCCATATGATTATTCAATTAGTTATAATATCTATGGTTATGTTTCATGATCATGCATTTATTTATGTGGAATTATTTGATAATTATTTATTCCTTCCATTTTTTACTTAGGTTATTGATTAAATGGAATGTCTTTCAGTTATTTACACTTAAATATTGATTTTTCCTTATTTATTCATAGTTTTCCTTATACACTTACCCTTACTAAGCATCTAAGATAATCCCTTTTGTTTTATTTTCTCCATGATATGAGGAAGTATTTTGTCATTGATATATAGGTATATGCTGAGGGGGGTAATGTAATTATCAAGGAAAAGGATTTTTTTATTTTATTTTTTAATATATAAGGTAAATTTCTATTATGTATCTAGTTTACTAAGACTACTAAACTGTTTGGTCCCCCGGATGTGATTCCTTGTATCTTATGATAATGTAATATAGTAGGAACCGACTATAGGCTATAAGGATATAATTTATTATAGTTGATATCTGATAAATTTTAGTAGAAACATTGGGAACAATATTTTTTAAAACATAGATTTGGATACAAAACCCTATGATAGAATTTGGAGTTAAGTATAGAAGAACATCCAAAATTTTTGTAAGAAATAGATTATATGGTTCTTAATTAAAATAAATATATATCTAGATACTATAATTGAATGTGGTTCTAGAACATATGTTCCTTGGGGTAATAAATATGAAAAGGGTGTGGTGGGTGTTACTTGAGTGTAACTTGGTATATGTCAATAGGCCTTAGTGCACTCTTTGTTTGACACTCCTAGGGGATATACTTAGGATAATTCACAATTTCCCTTACAAAGAATTATGAAGTATTTGAATAGATAATGACAATGAATGAACTAGGATAAACCCAAGACCAAGGAACCATCTATGTTGAAATAAAATAGATGAATTGTTTATGTATTTTGATTCAACAAATAAATTATCAAAGTGTTTTACCAATAGTATTTTGGTTATAAGAACCATGAAACATATAAGGATTCTGTTAATTTTAAAAGAAATTGTGTATTCATTAACATAAGAGTTATTTATACCATTATGAGTTAGTGAGTTAAGATTTATAATAAGTTACAAGTATTAAAAACCTATTTTTAGGTTTTATTGGATGAGAGTCTACCAAAATTAATGGTATTTTGGGAGAAATTTATGGAAATTATTTGGCTTACTGGAAACATTTTTTGGGGAATAATTCCTTTAAGTTTGTATACATATGTTTAAAGGTATTTATAAAATTTAGGGTTTATACGATCATTAATTAAATTTTAATAATATCCAAATAATATTATTTAACTTTTCAAAAAAAAAGGTTGTATTTAAAACCATTGTAATAAAATGTTATTTAATGATTCTTTTCTTTCAAGGATGTCTGTAATATTTCTTTTGTTAATTATATTTTATATATATTAAAAAAGGAAAAAACTAATTTTAGGGTGAAAATCATCACATCGATCAAAGAGGTGGGGCTTGAACCCATGATCGAAGGATGATAAAGGTTTTTCACCTGCCACAAGCCTACATGATGTCCTGGTTAATATGTCATTGTTTTTAGTTAAACAATTTAATGAATGAATATTAATGATGAGCCAGTAGTATTACCTTTGATGTTTATAGAATAATGTATTAACCATTTTGGTTTAGTAAAATATTTATAGATATATGGAAATACAAGGACTCTTTATCGATATTACAATCTGTTAAAAGTAAATTTTAGTACTTTAGGAAAAAAAACTATTCATTTTTTTTAAATTTATTTCTTTTAATAAGAAATGAATTGAAACATGATTGATGAAAAACCAAATTATTACATTTTTCTTATAAAATAGGAACATATCAAGTAAGTATATATCCTAATATTTTTAGATATTAAAATAATTCCTCAAAATTATAAAAATGTTCTTGAAATAAAATGCTATCATATTATTAGTATTTATGATGATATCAACGACCTTTTCACGAATTTTAGATTTATGGATTTGAGGTCCTAAAAATTCTATTTATCATTAAATTTCTTGTTGTAAATGTTCTTTATCACTCTCTATCATTATTTTTATATTAGTTTTCTATTCCATGTCCATGTTTTCATTTCCTCCATATGTCCTCTTATCTGGAAACCTAGTTATGTGAATATCCAATATGATTTTGGTAATTCCCTTCTCTCTTATTAAGAAAATATTTTATTAAACCTTTTACTATGATTATTTTTTATAAAATGGATTTTCAAATTAGAAACCCTTGTTTTTAAATATCAATTTTACATTTTGAGGACTCGATTTATTTAAGGTTGGGAGAATATAACACTATGAAAATTTAAAATATGAACATCATATTTGATGGTATGTATGAGACGCAATACCAAGCATAAGGAGGAATCTAAAATCCCAAGAAATTAATATAAATTTACTATTCTAAATAATTTCAATGCATTTTATAGCTTTCAATGCACACAACATTAATTTTAACTTGCATTACACACAAAAATGACTTTCTTTGATGGCTTGTGTTACCCGCAAGACTGAGTTTTACTGAATACTATTAATATTATTATTTAAAATGAAAATCATTTTATATAAATTAAAATTTTGGTTATTAATATGACAAAATAACTTATGAATATTTTATTATTCATTGGTTACCAATTAATTATAAATTAATATAAAAACCAATTAAACATAAAGAAAATGATTTTATAAAAAAACTATTTTTCTACGCCTAAGGCATTTTATCGTAATAAATTAAATTAATTAACATTATTGGATGATCTTAATGAATTTTACATATTATATATTCAATAAAAAAATTTACATTCATCCAATAGAATTTACAATCAGAATATAAGAACAAATCCATTTTTATGCAAAAAGCTATATTTTTCTAAAGGCAATTTTGCCACCATTTATTGGTGAACTTGTTTTAAAAATAAATTTTGAATATTTTATCAATTTTACATGAAATATTAAAATTAATTTTTGAAAGATAAATTTTCAAATTATCATAGGGTAATTTTTTGGAATTTGTTTGACAAATTTCATTTTTTTTAGGAATAATGAAAAAATAGAATTTTAATTAAAAAATTACTTTTCATCTAAATATTTATAATTTTAAATTGGTTTTAAGGTATAATTATATCAAATATAGATCTATTAATCCAATTTAGTTCATTTTAATCATTTTTATGTTCCAGTTTTATATAAAAACGTAGTAAAAGTTTTAACATTTTCACTTCAAAAACCCTCTTTATCTTTCCTTCTACAGGATTAATTTTAAATTAACTTTTTACATTTATGTGAATTAAATTTTAGAAAATAGATTATATTTTTTATAATAATAATTTATAATTTATAATAATTTCAACTTAATTTTTGATCAAACTGATTAGTGAAAAGAGTTAAAATTAAATACATAGATTAAGAGAAAAACGAGTTTACAGAGGAATTAAACTTTAAATTTAAGGGTAAAATGACCTAGAAACACGTAAAAACCCATTTTATATACATATTTAGACCTTATCCCTTCTATTATTTATATTATTCAATTATTTGAGGCATCTTTCAAGAAAAAAACGTTGTATCACTCAAAAGTTTCCAAAAATACTAAGTTTGTCATCTCCCCTACTTAATAAAGGTCACCCCCTCTTCTCCATTATTAAACACTATCAAGACATTTGTTGAAAAAAACTTACATAAAGTTATTAAAAACTTATATAACCTCATAATATAATCATTATTTTGGGTATAAATAAAACCAAGGAAGGGTTTAGTGACAACCAAATGAAGGTATCTGAAGAAGAGGTAATATTATTCAACTAGTGTCTTTATTTTATTTCATTCTACACCTCCTTAAATTTATATTATACCATGTTTATATAATAACATTAGTTTCTTAAATACACTTATATGTTTTTATGAAAAATGTGATAAGATATTATAAAATGATCATATATGATATTATAAATATTAATATGGTTCTGGTATAAGTTAATAAAATTTTTAAAACCATTATATAGGATTTTAAGTAAATTTCATTCAAAATGAAGCATGGGGTAAGGGTTTCTCATCTCACTTTTACATTTGTGAGACATACGCCCTATTCACCACTTATTGTTTTTAGTGTATATAATTCCATTTTTATATGATATATCATGAATTAATTTATCATTATGACATTTAATGATTCATTTTATGTTATTTCTATCATGGTGCTTTCAATAAAAAATTTACCAAAACGGTAAGAGTTTAGTTCACACTCTCATCATTATTCGAGATAGTTTATGTTTACATATAACTTGGGTGAATTATTTAATATTTTAATCTTGAAATAAATATATTTTATTATTATCTGGTTATTCATGATATTTTTATGTAATATAACAAATTTTCCACTCTTTAGTAATTAAAATAATTTAGACAATGTTTTAATAAAATCTAACTTTATTTCTATCTTTTTGGTTGGAAATCCATTTTAATAAAAATCATATTTTTTAAGAATGTTATCAAAAAAAATTATTTATACTTTTTCAAAATTATTAATTAAAAGATAGTTTTACCCATTTGTTATCTTTAAAAAATATTTTTAAAGTAATCTTCTTCTTGCTTTTCAAACAAGACACTTTTCTAGCTTTTTTACCCTACAAAATCAATGTTCTTTATGACATGTATAGAATTATCCACCGACATAATCATAATTTATTTTAATATTACTTTACAATTTTACAAGGATATTTTTGAAGAAAATTTATTTAAAAGTAATTTTCAAAGAATGGTATTTATAAAAAAAAAATTCAAAATAAAAAGGATATTTTCCTCAAAAAGGTTTTTAAATGTATTATTATGGTATTTATATTCATAAATGACAATAAACCTTTACCCTTACTCAAATAGGTATATATTTTAATTATATCGTCCTAATTATTTTTCTAGATTGTTTATTATTAGTTTAATTGGGGGTATACTATTTTGATACTGTTCTCTTTACTTGAGATGGTCTATGCTTATGTTTATTGATTGGGTAACGTATTTTTATTCCATATGCTAGTTTTAATACAAATGTTTTTGTTAATTTTGTTTCACCCCTTTCATATGAGAAATTCATTTGATTTCATATTTTATGGGTAATGTATGCTATATCCTCTCAATGAATCAATAGGTTTCATGAGACAAACTATATATGGTTTTGTCTATGGCCATACACATTTATTAGATTCTTGGCATGAAGACTTGGTGGTATTAGAATCTTGGCATGAAGCCTTGATGGTATTAGATATCTTGGCATGAAGCCTCAATAGTACATTTTAGATATCCATAATTATGAATTCCATAATTATGAATTCAGTTATTGAAATCCATGTGATTTTTTTATTAGTTAGAATATCCATGGTTAAGTTTCATGCTTATATGATTATTTCTATGGAATTATTCGGTCATCATTTATTGCTTCCATATTATTCTCAAATTATTGATTATATGGAATGTGTTTTATTTATATACCTTTCCATTTTGATTATGTATTATTTATTCATATATTTCCTTATACACTAACCCTTAATGATCATATGAGATCACCCATTTCTTCTGTTTTATTTTCTCCAGGATACAAGGAAGTATTTTATAATTGAAATATAGGGATACACTAAAGGTTATAATGGAATTTTCAATGAAAATTACTTTTGTATTTTATGTTTTAAAATTTAATGTAAATTTCAATTATGTATATAGTTTACCAAGACTACTAAAATATTAAGTCCTTTGGGAAGTGATTCCTTGTATCTTATTCCGAAATAATAAATCAGGAACTGGCTCTCAGCTATGGGGGTTGGGGTCACTATATACCAACCTTTTAAGACATCCACAACAATAAATTCCATAATCACCATGAAATGCGATAACCTTGTCAATATTTCCATGATCACCAAAATAGCATCATACCCTCCCTATGATTAGGATAAACTTGTGAAAAAATACATCGATATGTCCTCCCAATTCCACTTGGGGATATCCAATAGCTGTAACAATCTTCTTGGAACATGATTCTATGCCATCACTGGTTCACAGTATATACACCATGGAATGAACTTAGCCACATGACACTTCATCCTCATCCACAAGAACTAAATCCTCAAGGAATTATACATCTTGGATATACCAAGATACACTATTAATGATAATATATGGAACTCTTAGAGAACTTCCTCATGTATAACCAATAGAATAGACAATATCCCCTAAAACAACACTCAATTTTGATCATCCTACAACCATCCCTTTATAGAAACACCATTAAAGACATGATCCCATATCACCTATACCTTTATGACTCCCCACCAAGACTCCTCGACTTGTTTCATCATATATTATCGCAATTTCATCTTGTACAAGTAACCTACACCACCAACATCTTTCATATTATAATTCCTCACTATAAGATCCTATATCACTCTCTAAGAATTGCTAAAATATTTAAAAACATAACCTCATGAAATCCTACTCAAATCATTAAACACTACATACCTTTCCCTATGGAGTAAGTGGTATTGAAGTTATAGTATTTTAAGAACTCAATAGAAATCCACCATCATGGATTCAAATCCCACAAAGAGAAAATTTTCCTAAAGATCTTATGATCTGTGGTAACCATAATCATTCACTAATGAGGTAATTCCACCACATCTTTATTGAAAAAACCATTTATTCTAACTTGAGAACTTGGGTAAGATATTTGTGCTCATTGGTAAATAACTATCCCAAACCATATGAGATCACTCACTTATACTACATCAATATATATCTAAATACAATATAATAAGAATCATAGAAAACGTCAAACACCACTCCCTCCTCTAGAATAAAAATAATAGGAGTGCCGATCAACCTATATTTCAAGTAGTCGAAAGATTACTAAAACTAATCAGTCCATATAAAGGCACATTCCCTCCTCGCCAGAGTGGTAAATGGGGATTAAATCCAAAATAATTATAACATGAAACACTAATATTATCCCATATAACCATGGAAGTTATGGACCTCTACAAAATTTTTAGGTGCTCCCTAAGAAATAAGTACTAAATCTTCAATGTATTGATAATTACTCTATGTTGGGACACCACATGCTTCATAAAATATACCAACCAAATCCAAATTTTCACTTGGAAAGATTACCATAGAGATGGTGGTGCCAAAGGACATGTAAAAATCCCTAATATTCTTATCATGATCCTTCTATGACTTTGATCATATGATGATTTCATCAATGAACATTACCATGAACTGATCCAAGTACTCAGAAAATACATAGTTTATGATACCCATGAAAATAGTTGGGATTTTCATGATATTAACTAACATACACATCAAATTAAAGTTCTCATAATGATACCTAAATGTATTTTTCAGTATATCCTCCTCCTTTACCATCATATGATGATCTTTATATCATAGTTCAACCATTAAAAACTAGTTTTATCCCTATAACTAGTCAAATAAATCCATCTATCCTCAAATGGGGGTAGTAGTTCCTGACTATCTGATAATTCCTCTACTGGTAATTTATGAACAACCTCATACCACCATTTACCTTCTTGGTAAATAACACTTGAGTACCCATAGTGACACACTAGGCTAATTTAAATCAATATTTATCTAATCATAAATTAGAATTATGAACTTCTATAACCTTTAAGGTTTCAACCAATAAGGATAAATAAAAATACGAGAGGTTCTAGGTTGTAACTCTAACACAAACTTAATATTTTTCCAAGAGAGTAGGTTCACAACCACTTTTGGGGAAAAAATATGAAAAATTATTGACAGGTATAGTGAAATCCAAAACCTACACCTCTATCAAATCCATGTATTGTGCTACTAGATGTTAAAAAAGTGGATATGAACACCTAATACTCATCTGATAGTCCCAATCACCAATAAATATTAAACGTCATAATTTTATATCATGGAATAAGGTCATCCTCTAGAAAAAATTGATGATCTAACACATAGAATGAGACCAATCCATAATAAGTATTCAATCATATGACTGTATATGATCTAAAAAAAATCCCCATTGATTGATGTTTCCATATGATCATCTCACAACCCAAACATATATAAAAAAATCTACATTTTCCTACAAACTAATGTATTCAACATAAGGGGAACTAGAAGCCCATCTACCTTGAGTCCCATGGTGAAAACCAATATGGGTGAGATAAATAATAAAATTCTACAAAATCAAACAAGGTTAAGTCCAGAGTATAGGATAAGAAAAGGATACTACATGAAATTTATATCCTTCATGATATTAGAATATTCATTTCATTAAACTATCCAAAACCATGCCCTCTTTTTCATTGTCCCTCCAGAAGAACTCTATGGTCATACTCGACCCTATGTCCCTAAGGGTGGGAAAAATAACAAGGTTGGACTCTACTAGGTGTAGAGTTCAAGATCTAATTGGAGGAATCTAAGGAATTACAGAAATTTTTGAATGCTTGAGATGATGTTTTTATTATTTGTAGTTGATGAAGTTTTGTCTAGAATATGGTATTTTTAAATAGAATAATAAAAAAATTAATTGAAGTGGATATGATTAATGTGTTGGATTTTATTAACAATTAATTTATCATATAAATTAGTTCTATGTGATTTTATGGTTATTTGGGAGTTCAAATATGTTTGGAATGAGTTTAGATAATGTCATAGGTGAACTGAAATGATTCTTTGTATATTCAATGTGTTCTGGGATTTAATAATTAAAGTCTAAAAAATGATAATTCTTCATAAATGTATTGATGAATCCTATGAAACACAAGGATATTGGGATTTGTTTAAAAAACCTCTCCAATTTCATTAGTATTATCCTTTTTAACTATATTAAAGAATCTAGGATGAAAATAGAGAATTGATAGTGGCATAACTTACCGAACGATGAATCCAAAAAATATAAGGATCAACCTTTTCTTAATAAGTATTATTTATAAGAAACATAAGGATGATTCTTGATGTTTGTAAGGATCATTAAGAGTGTTTAATTATTATTATGGACTTTATAAGGGTCATTTCCCACTCCATAATAATCATTCATTCCTATATAAGAGTCATTACTGAATTCATATGGAAAATTTTGGTAGATTTTCAGGATGATCATACCACTTTATAAGAATTATTTCTCCCAATTTAAAGGGATGATTCCAAGTGTATAAGTATGGTTGAAATCTTTGTATGTAAGGTTGTTAACATTGTGAGGATGAGTTCCTTCATAGAATATATGAATTTCTAGGTTAACGTTTTTTATAATTTTTTAAAATAAGGTTATGATTTGATATTTTTTATTTATTGAAACAAACATCACAATAATTGATTTTAATTCATGCTAATGTTTAATAATACCATGTTACAAAGAGGAAATACATGTTGCAACAGTTTCATGCTACAATTCATATATAGAGGTTATTTCAAAGAAAATAAATGTATAGGTTATTATGTAAGGTTTAAAGAGAATAAACTACTTATATTTTTGGATGAAATAGAGGATATGATCATGGTGAAATATTGGAGACGATTTAAAATTAAATATTGGAGAGAATTTAAAATTAAATATTAAAATTTTCAAGAAATCTAGATAAGATTTTGGGAATAGTTGACCCCATTTATAGAAATATCTAAGAGTTTGTTGAAATTTAATATTTTATGCATGGTGATAAAATTAAATCATATATAGTAAATATTAAAAAAGATAAAAAATAATAGATGTTTAGATAATTAATTGAGCTCTTGAGAGAGAGAGAAATAGAATTTATACAATATACATTGAAGATATCTTGAATCAAATCAAGATAACTAAAGTATAGAAATAAGAATAAGAAGAATATTTCTAACTATTGTTCAATAAAAGAAATTATAATATGAATAGAAATGTGAGTTCACAATTTGGGGAAGAAGAATAATTGAAGTGACGATTCAATTGAAGTCTTAAATTGGTGAAAATTCTCATGTTGTTATGAAACTTTCTAAATAACTTTAACTGTATAGGATCTAGATACATGGTCGAGAGACTTATATTACAATTAAATGGATAAAAATTTCTTATTTTAATCCACAGGTTCATAATATTGGGTATTGTGATCATGGTTGTCTCTGAATCACATAAATTCTTTTACTTCTCATTTCGAGAGGTAAATCATGTAATTCTAATGTACCTTATGTTTTTGTGCATGCGTGTGTTTAAAATTTAGTAAATATATCTATAACTAATTGATAAAGTTTTTTCAAATGTTAAAACATAAAAATAACTTTAAATAATACATTCCCCTCCTCATCAGTGATGAAACTAAACTTGTGGGTGTATTATCAACTAGTATTAGTGCTCAGTTTCTTTTGTTAACTCACTACTATTTAGATGTTGAAGAAAAGTTTTTCACTTTGATTTAAGATTATATCACTAAATTATTTGTTTTGAATTATGGATAATCATAATTATGTGAAAAACAAGTGGATTGCTACGTTTTTTGGAAACAAATGATGCATCTTAAAGGATTGAATGTTACCCTATATTTTATCAATCGATCTAGACTTTTTGGAAACTATAATTGATCTATTTACTCCCCTTAATAAAGGTATATAATGTTATGAAATGATAGTAAGAATATTGAGAATTATGTTCATTCTCATAATGATATATTTTCTTTTTTAACATAGAAAGAGTTTTTAAATTTAAGGATATTAAGATAGAAAAAGGTTATTGGGCCAAACTTAAAATATCTATAAAGGAAATGAAAATTTTAATAAACTTAAGATATATATATATATAGATATTTAAATATGAAGATATGAGGTGAAGGATGATGAATCTATAGACGAATTATTTATATGTGTTAGTGTCATTGTGAGAATAGTTTGAAGTTTTGGTGAAAATGTTGAGTAATCAATCGTGGTTGGGAAGATGGTCTGCATTTTTCTTGATAGGTTTGACGTAAAAGTCTCATAACTTAATGATAAATATCTAGGTACACTTAATATTATTGATATACATTATATTATCATGATATATAATGTGATAAAGGTAAATTATATGAAAAATAATGGTAAGGATGAGAAATAAATTTATTTCAAATCAAAAAATATAGACAAAAGAAATAAAGAACTTTAAGATGATAAAGCTATTTGTTCAAACTGAAAAGAATAATTTGATGATTTTTTTTTTAAAAAATATCCCATCTCTCTATAAAAGGGAGAAGATTTATGACATATTAAAAACAGAAATATTCTACTTAAATCATTCATGTGTGGAGATATTACAAAACTTGTAGGAAATTTGACACAAATTAAAAGAAGAAGAATCTAATGATGAAGAAGATGAAATAACAATAATATTTTAAAATAAGAAACCCCCCAAATTAAAGATTTAGTCTAGAGGATAAGTAAATAAATTATCTAACTATAGCATTATAAATTTTCTATCTATGCGGAAAGAAAATGAAATTTATGATAAAGAAGAAGATGTTAAAACTTCCAGTGATAATAATATGAAGCTACTTATTTTCAACATGAATTAAGAAAATATTAATATTGATGAATGTTGTAAAAATAGCAATAAAAAATAAAATTAAATGTATTTTATTCTAAATATAGAGTTAAGATATTTTTTTTCAAAGATCACAAAATTTCAAAAGGATATTATAAAATTAAAGAGAGAAAACCATTCCTCAAGTGGCATAAATTATTTTTTCAAAAAACAAGATCAAAGTTACTAAAATTGGTTAATTATTTAAAGATTATTCTTGATTATGATAATACATTAAAAAATAAGTTGGAAAAATAATGGAGGAAAAGGAGAAGGATCTTGAATTTATTCAACTAAAACTAGTTAATATAGGAAGAGAATTGGATATGTGCATTTTAATCTTTTGGAATTCAATTCAAGAAAGGGAGAAAGTAATAATAAGAATTATGTCTGAAAATAGAAAAAAGTATCACTCCCAATGACAAAAATGACAATTTAAAAATTTTGGTGAGAAAATTAAATCAAATAAACATGTGAAGAAGAAAAATTTAATGGGTTAGAAAATTGATTCCCATAAATCAATAAATTATATGAACATGAAATTAAAATATAAAATACTAAAATCGGTGATTTAGAAAAGGATATAAGGATTTAAATAACAATTAATAAGATGTCTAAATATCATACGAATTTTCATTTATAAAAATAATCCAAGATCGTTGAAAAAATATGGAAACTTTATAGGTGTCAGATTCCTGATAGAAAGTTTTTTACAGAAGCAATTATGCCTTTTATGGATACTATTTTCATGGTGGAGGATTCTATAGTATAAGAAAAATGTTTTGGTTCATCTATCAAATTTACTAGGAATCTCTGAGTATTGGGAGTTATAATTTATGGTAGAAAAATCCCACTCAAATAAAGAATGTTCAGAGAAAAGTAAAAAAATATGAAGTAAAGAGTTATAATAGATTTAAATATTTAGAAGATTCTTTTATGAGATGTGTTCTACCTAGTCACAATTATGAGGTTTTCCTCACCGTGATTTAGAATGATCATAAGTCTCAAGAAAAAAGTTTATAGTAAATTAAAAATTATCTTATTATAGATATTGAACAAAAAGAATCACATGGTGAATGTCCATGGACATTGGATAGTGCATATTATTTACATATGAAATGAGACCAAAAGTTGTTGAATAATGTGTAATATTAAACTTAATTTTTATTAAACTTCAGAAATGATGGTTCTCTAAAATTAGAAAAGGTTTTTCTTACGTTTTGATCATAAAGGAGAAGTTAAAGAATAAGAGTAAATTATATATTTATGTGGTAAAATAAAAACTATTAAGTGTTTCCTAACTCTATGATAAATGAATTGAGGTAATTTTCAAGAAATATGGTTTTTAGTGAGAAGTATTGAATATGGAATGTTTTTAAAATAATACATCAAACTAAGGGTAACTTATTATATGTAACAGATGCTTAGAATTTAAAATACTTGAGTGTTAAAGAAGAAAATTAACTATGGAATATAATACTTACTTATCATGTCGAAAATAATATGATCAGTATTACCCAAAAAAGAGAGTATTTTTTATTTTCCTAATATATAGAGTTAAAGAAACTTGATGTTCTCTACATGCCAAATTGGGATGATTACAAATTATGTTCATGAGAAATTCCATATCCAAGAATCTCATCCATTAGATCATAAATATTCTGATATTTATGATCCCATGAGAAATAAATTAATAAATAGAGATAAGTAAATTATTTACATTATTTATGACATTACTCACATTACTAGTATTATGTTTATGAAGAAAAAATCAATTTCTATAAATATTTTAAAAGTTTTTTAAATGAGTCCTAAAAATTATTAAGGTTAATCATTAAAAACGTTTCATATAAATAATGGTGTAAAATATAAAAATGAAATATTTAGATATTATCTTGAAAGGAATTAAATTCATTATAAAATAAGTGCACCATATACACTACAAAAAATGTTATGGTTGAACAAAGGAATCAAATATTGGAAGATATATATCAAAAAATATTGACAGAGAATGATACTTATTTGTACATTTAGAGATAAGATATTAGAATATTAGTTAAGATTATATAGACCAAACTCTAAATTATCATTGTATGAGATTTATTATAATAAGACCCAAAGTTTGAGGTAATTAAGGGTATTTTTAATCCCCTTCATTATCAATGTCAAAGGTGAAAATCACAGGATATATGATAAAATGGGTGTTGATGGTGTTTTCTTGGGTTATCCTCTAAACTTTAAGAGGATAAATATGTTAAAAAAGGATATATGAAATATTATTGACATTGTGGATGTAAAATTATGGATTAGTTAAAGAAATATGGCACACATGAGGTAGAAAGTTCCATATGTGATGAATATGAAGTTGTTTTTGTTAAAACAAAGAGACAATGTTTCATAAAATGCTAAAAATTCGTAAGGAATTCATGTTGAAGATGATGATTCATCCAAAAATAGTGATGAATAGTAGTCTTTATCATCAAAGGATAAGAAGAAATTTTGAGGTCCCAAATATCATTAGATATCAATGGTATAAATTTCAGACCAGTAGAACTTTGAGGATAACATCACATACTTCATTATTTTCATAGGTCGAACCAAGAGATGTTGAATAAGATATAGAGCATCAAGAGAGGGTTGATTCCATGAATAAGGAATTAGACCAAATAAATAAGAATATAACCCAATATTTGGTACCTAATTTTGAAGATATAAATTTTATTGGAACAAAATGGAAATTTTGAAACAAGTTGAATAAAAGAAGAGAGTGTTTTAGAAATAAATAAATGCATGTATGTAAGGAGTATTATATTGTTTAATGAATTTATTTTTATGAGACCTTTGATCCATTTATTAGACTAGAAACCATTATTTTATTTCTTTCTATGGTGGAACAAAACCATTACAAGATTTTAAAAATGGATTAAAAGTCTTCCTTTATCATTAGAGAAATAGAATAGGAGGCTTAAATTGAGAAACCTCATGTATTATTGCTTGGTCAAGATGATAAATATGTTTCTATATTAAAACTTATCTATGTGGGTTGAAACAATACCCAAGTGATTGGTATTCCAACTTATATACATGTTTTAAGTAGTTTTAGTTTAGAAATTGAATAGTGGATACACAAATCTACATTACAAATGACTATAATGTTTGACTAATTTTCATTGTTTATATTGATTATATAATATTTTTTTATAAATGGAGAAATTGATTGTGAATAGTTTTTTATACAGGTGAATATTTTATTTTAAATCTCCATGTTTAGTGAAATTAGTTATTTTCTTGGTCTATAAAAATTTCTCAAGTGTAAGATCACAATTTTCTCTCTCAATATAATTATGGTAAGGAACATATAAATAAGTTTGTAATCGAGGATTAAAAACTAGTTTCAAAACATATCTTAGTGGGAAAAACTTTTCATAGGATATATATGGAAAATAATTTGAGGCCAAAAAATTTTGTAAGTGTATTAGGAGAATATTGTAGTTGAAATATTATAGTCTGAATATTTTTTATGTCGTGACCTTTTTTTCTTGGTTAAACATTACCCCAAAAAAATATTATATGATGGATAGGAAAAAAATTCTCATGTACATAATGGAAAGAATATATTTTGGGTAAAAATATGATATTAAAGGAGGGATTGATCTATTTGGTTACATATATATAGATTTAACCAACAATTCTCATGATAGAAGATATACATTCGTATGAGTATTCAATTTGAGAGCAATATGTGTATTCTATCACATGAAGAAGAAGATTTATATGACCTTTAGTAATGATAAAGTAGATTATGTGCCTATCACTCAATACACTGCCTAATTAATGTGTATGAAAACTAATTTCAAAGATCTCAAGGTGTAAGTGAAGCTACCAAATATTTCAGTCTATGATAATAAAAGGGTTATTAATTTTTCAAATAATCATGTTCAACATTCATGTTCCTTGAACATTATATAAAATTAAAATTCTTGAAAGAGATTTTGGGGTAAAATTAATTAAAGATGGAATTTTTTCCAACCATTTATAAAAAAAATAGATGTGTTCACCAAACCATTTACAAAGGATGAATTTCAAAAAATGAGGTTGTTGATGGGACTTCAACCTCATTCATCTCAAGGATAAAGTATGAAATTTGTTCCCAAAACACATTGATTCTCACAACCAGTTTTTCATGTATTTTTTTGATCTAATTCATTAGAAATAACTACAATTTTCTAGGGTTTTGGGTGAAATAAATGTTGATTTTTAAGTTACATATATGTCTAATAATCCTACCATGGGTTCCCCCCAGCTTTTTTGGGTGTTTTTGGAGAAAAGGGTGGTTACTTCAAGATTTGGGCCAACCGTGAGCCCATTTCTAGATTTAAAAACAATTATTTCTATTATAAATAATTTTTTCAACATTTTTCACACATTTAACTTCCCACTTGGACTCCCCTAACCTAATAAAAACATATCTGTTTGGACCCCTTAGGAATTCACAATCATGGTGGATTTGGATTATTTATTCAGGTATTGGGCCAACCCGTGAGCCCATTTCTAGTTTTTTTAAAATAATATTTTTTATTTTATATATTATTAATTTTTTATTATTTGGTTATTCCACCTCTCACTCGAATCCAAAAACCCTAGGAAAACCCCCCATGTTCCATTTTCCTTCTTTGTAGCTTATCTTAGTCACAAATTAGGGTGAAATTTCTCAAGGATTCTCAAATCATCCATATTTGGTAAGGTAATTTGTCTCTTTCATGAACCATTCATTTTTTCTCTTTTTCTCCATAAATCATATTTCCCTGGTTTTTCTAGACCTAATTATCCTCTCTATTGAGTTACAATCCATTCCATCTCTTCTAAGGGCATGGATCTATGCGAAGATGAAGAGTTCTCTAGTTTTCAAGGTGTTTTCCCTTCTCCTTTATCCACATTCATCCTACTACTTCTATTATTTCTTGGATATCTCTTCCTTTATGGTCATAAAAAAACCTAGTTTTTTGTTATACCATGAGGTTTATGGGGTTTTTTCTCGTTTGGGACTAGTATTAATTGGTTTAGGGTTTATAAACCCTCAGAAGGTGTTAAGTGGTGTGTGTTTCCATTCCACCTTGGTTTTGAGATAGGTTCTCCCAAGAACTTTCCCTTATTATCTAAGGATCATTTTTATTTTCTTTTTTAACCTTATTTACTTCTTTATTGTTGTTTTAAAACCTTTTTACAATCTTTTTGGTGTGAAAAATGGTTATTTATGCCTTGTTTTGTGTAAAATAGAGTTATTTCGTATAAACGTGCACACCACTTGTTTAAATAAATTTTTTCTAGTTTTATCTTATGATTTGTTATTTTTATGACCTGGTTTAACTAATTTAATAAGTTTTTGGATTTAAAATTTGTATTTATACCACATTTAATGTTAAATAGAGTTTGTTTTATTAAATGTTTCATGCCTCGTTTTTAGGAAAGTGCCCGATTGGATCTTGTGTGTCGAAGGTGTTATAAAATGATTGGTTTGGATAATGAAAAATGTTATAATCTTGTGAATAAATGTTTTTTGGTTATTTATGTTGGTTAAAATCTGATTTTGGGTTTTATAATTAAGTGAGTATTGGTTTTTAGGGTATTTTGGCATGTGTTCTCGGTAAATGGCATGTTTGGAACCTTTATAGAAATGAATGGGTTTTAAATGTTTAACATGATTTAGTAGAGGTTTAATTAAATTTTATATTTCTTCCAATAGTGTGTTTACACCTATTTATGAATAATTTAATTGGTTATTTTGATAAATGTTGTTTTTTTAAGAATGATTAAAGGCATGTTTGGTATTTTTCTTGTAAAAATGGTTTTCATCTGTACGTCATGTTGTATCATTTGGATCCATTTTATGGTATATAAAATTGATTTATTAAATGGTTATGGGGCTTTAAAATATGGTTTTATATGAAAATGGAGGGTGTTTTCACTTACAATATAATTTTTTAATGGATTTTATGTGCAAATCCTCGTTATACTTCTTGAAATTGTTTTATGAAAAATTTAAGTTGTTTATTAATCCATGAAAGAAATGTGAAGCATGTTTTCAGGATATTTGTGTGTGTATGATTTGGGAGTGAAATTTTCATGTTCAAAGTCTATTTGATAATATGTGAAACTTAATTGATCACTAAATGGAAACACATCTATCTAAGTTGGCAGACAGATACTAATATGTTAGTAATCCGGAGTGGTTTCGTCCCTGTTTCACGTAGAAAGATTGAAAATTACAACACTAACTAAAATATGATGATAATTTTGGGGACCAATAGGTTATGGGTATTTTTCCTTACTAGTGGCTCTCGTACGAGATTTTTTTATTGTTACTTATACATCGAGATACAAGGTACATGTGGCCCACAATGAACTAGTGACTAGAGGTGTTCCTGTGACTTGTGATCATTGGTTATTTTGTACTCAACATAGAAATAGTGTATGTTTGGCTCATAAATTCAGTATTTTTATTGATTTATTTAAAATTTTACTTTCTTTAAAGTGACCCTCTAGAAAAAAAATCATTTTGAAGTTGCATATCTTTGGAAATTGTTCTAGCATTATTGTGCATTAAACTTGCAAGCTTTTGTCTGGTAATTTCCATAGCATGGAACCTTATTTGGAAAAAATAATTTTATATATTGTATTTCAATATATGAAATTTATTTTTCTTTTATTTTCAGTGGATTTGCCTTGGGAATGGAATATTGGGCTAACCTACGGATTCTCGCTCAAATTTACCTAAGAGAAGAAGGTAAGACGATCCTTGTAGTTTAGCTTGGGTTGTCGAATCCTCAGAGACCTAAGAAGTAACCTATAGACATGTACATTATATGGACTGTTTTTGGCTATTAAGTGGACAACTTGGGTTGATTTTAGACGGGTTTAAATGAACTCTAAGAGACTTAAGTGAATTTGATTTAAAAGAATGAGTTGAGCCTAGGTTATCGCTCGGGGTGGATTGGACGTATTTCCTTTTTAAGGATTTCAATTTCTTATATTTGAGATGGGTTCATTTAAGGAGATAAACAACATCATCACTTACGGGTTTAATGCCTACACTCTTTAACACTAATCACCTATACACTTGAAGGATAAAAGTTTTGATCACTTCATGGTAAATGTTCGTATTAGCACTTGAAGTGTGTGGCCTTAAATTCAACAAGGACGATGGAGTTTAAAAATCATCAAATAAAAATCTCAATTAAAGAAGTGATTATACATTAATGAGGTGATAAATAACATCAATTCTAGCCCCTCGCTACTCCCTTGGATCAACCCATAAGTGGGTTATCCCTCCATTGATACCATGGTTTCAATGGAAGCGGAAAGTAGACTCATGAGGGAGGAAATGGAGAAGTAAAGAAAACAACAAAAATAAAATGATCACTCCATCGTTGTGTGAATAATTTCACAAGGTTTGGTGTGAATAAATTATAACCTTGATCCAAAGGTATCAAAGTGATATAAATAACAACAAAATAAGAGTATAAGAAGAACTTTTATTAAGAAACTAAAGTGAATTGAACAACTTACATGTGAAGGAGAAATTTGAGATAACAAAATTGCAGCATAACATTATAATTGAACAAAGCATCCAAGATTTTTAACTCCTTCACCACCACTACCTTAAATAGTAATTTTTGATCCCTTGGTTCGAGACTCAAACAGTCCAAGTCTCCTCAATTAATTTTGGCAGGCCATAGGTGGGTGGAAAGTAAGGGGAGTTATTTTTCCACCCTTGACCCGAGGTTGCAGCCATCTTTCCTTCACCGAACAGGCGTTCTTGTAAGTCCTTCTAGATGGCCGAATCAGAGTGGGCCATAGAAGACGCAAATGGATATACAGTTGTCTTCTAGCCGTCTGTAATGGTTGGGCTCATTTAGAGTTTTGGATTCCGAGATAGGATCATATTAGTGGGATGTTTTTCTGGGCCGCAGAATCTGGCCCAGAATTTATCTCTTACTTGGGCCGCCTAAATGGACACCGTGGAGGCCGAATTAGCATTATATCCTGACGAGTGATTTGTTCCTACACATGTCCTCTATAATCCCACGAAATTTGGTATTAATGGGGCCTTTATTTTGGGCCCCACAGTCTCATCAGTGAGCTGGTGTCCAATCTTCCTTCTCCATAATTGATTCTTTTCATTGCCAAATATCTCCATCATCCTCCATGAATTCTCCATTGATCCCTGAATCAAACATGTTCATATTTAAGTGTAGATAAATTTAAAAAAATATAAAATTAAAATATGTATAATTAAATTCCTTAAAATCATATTAATCATTGGGTACTTTAAATGATGTTAAAAAATGTACCACATAATAGTGCATTTTAAAAAGGTATTACAATCATAATGTGAAATGATGTTCAAAGTGTAAAATACACTAAAATGGTGTTTATGAATAATAAATCACATGAATATTATATATATTAACAATGAATATTATTCACATTTAGTGGCTAATCACACCCCCAACATGAGTTTTTCTAGTCCCGAACAAAATATATCACAACAATATGAAATTCAAATTCCCTTTTCCAAAAACATTTTAATACACAATGATCACCAGAAACCCTTATACCAAACAATTATGAAACCCATCAAAATATTTTAATACAAGATAGTTTCATAAGCAGATCCCAATCCAAAGCCCATTTCTTTGTTCAAATTCATTGTCATATTTCATCCAATATCAATTAAGTATGAGGATGTGTGGTGCATCACAATAGACATGGGGTTCATTTTTATTCAATGGGGGGATGATGGAAGCGCTAGGTGGAATCAAAGTTCAATATTAAGATGAGTATTCATTTTTTTATAGTATTTTTTTTTGTTTTTTTTTGTTTTTTTGTTTTTTTCAATTTTTCCATGGTAATTGATGTTGCACTCAAAAGAGTCAACCCCTGTAGCGAGACTTTGTCGATGACTCCCAGGCTCAATGACCTTAGGGCACCAAGTGAGTCCCACATACTCGGGCATCATCTCGAGTTAACTCAGTCAAAAACAAATTCAAATTAACAAAAATAGAGATAAAATTACTAACTCTGGGCCAGAAAACTATGGAGTCACGATCCCCAAGTGCTAAAAGTCATGCATTAGGTCATTTCATTACTCTACGCGCAATTTTTTTTATTTTTTTTTGAATACTCATAATAAACTAAAATTATCACCAAACCTATGCTATTTATTTAGGGGACCCCTTGAACTTAAACTAATACCCCACTATCCAAAGGATGTTCATTGTGATTTTTTTTATTTGGATGAAAATATAAATGATGAAATATCACATTGTATAGCCACACTTTCCAAAATATATGCTCATGAAATTATACAAGGATTAAAATCAGAATCAGTGTATGATAAATTATTTGATATTCATTTTCAAAGTGTGCAATGTGTATTACCATGTTCAAAGTTAAAGGAATTTTTCCTTCCATTTACACATTTTTTTTCAAATCATTCATTTTTTTTAACACAGAAGCATTTTTCATTCTATCTCCCCCCCCAACTTAAAATAATGTTGTCCCTAGTGTTTAAAGAAATGAAAATTTAGAAGGGGGTAGAGGTAGAGAATGAAATTTCAAAAAGGAAATTGAAAATGAGGATCATGGAATGAAGTCACCTGGTGGTTGAAGTTGAAATTCTTACTGCTCCAATTTAGTCCTTTGATATCCATGTGGCTTGAAGAGTTCCCTAATGGAAAAAGGAAAACAAACAAACAAAACAAAATAGTATATATATATATATGTAAAATAAAAGTATATATATAAAATAAACTGTTAATACATTGTTGTCTTTTTAAATTTCTGGGTAAAGTATTACTCAAGGATCACACCACATGACACGGATGAATATGGTGCTCCTCTTTCATACCCATACATACTCATAATATAAGAACAGGTCAACAATCTATTTTTTTATTAAATATCAAAATTAATAAATCCTATTTCAAAAATAAAGATGATTCAAAAAAAATTGCAAACATGAAAACCACAGGTTGCCTCTCGTGCAACACTTTGTTAAACGTCGTTAGCCCAACATGGACCCCTAAAATTACCCAATACCAACTTTCAAAATTTTAAGGACCCCATATTTATCCACTTCTACTTTATTGATATTTATTCTTTGTTTATAATTTGTGTCATGTAAAAACCAATGTTCTAAAATGAGCGGGTAAATCCAAGGAATATCAGAAAGGGTGGATTCAATTTATTTTTTAGTATTTACAAAGACATTAAGAATCATTACCTATTTATTGGTTTCAAGATAAGAAATTTTGAAAATTGGAAGTTTTTGGCTATCCCCAATGAATGGAAACTTGAGGGTGGATGGAAAGTCCTTTCGTTCAAGTTCAGTTAGGCTAACACATTCAGGCCTAGGTTGGGACTTTGAATCAAACTCAATTTCATTTTCAAAATTACTCAACAGAATTGGTTCCTTTTGAATAGAATATTTGACCACCAAATTGGAAAGATCAGTTTCAGGAATGGGTATGGACTCAAAGTTTGTGATTTCTCTTAATGGTTCAGTGATTTGTATTTTTGAAAAATCATCAATGAAGTTATATTAATGAGACTCAATCCATGATGTCAAATTTCCCTCTTGTGAATAAAAAAAATCATTTTCCTCTTGATTTAAACACCCATAAACAATTCCATGATCCTCCTCATCTTCCCCAAATCCAAAGGTTTTCTCTTCAGTAAATTCATGAGAGTTTTGTGGGAAACTAGACAGTTATAGAAGGGACAATTTGTGTAGGGATGGGTTCCTCACAATGTTTAATGCTTTGTAGTTATAACCTCAATAATGAAACCTAAAAATTTATTATCTCCATTTGTTGACACAATTTTTCAAGTAATGGGTGTGAATTTGGATGGATAAGGTGTTGAGACAGATGGTCTATTCTAGGAGGATAATTATGTTGTTGGAATTCCATAGAAGGATGTTCAAATTGTATTTGTGGGGATTGAAACTCATTATATTTTGAGATGTTTTCTGGATCATAGGTGTAAAAACATTGTGTATCATTAGGTTTTTGATGATCCCACAAGTAGAAACTAGGATGGTCATTGTACATCTCACTTGGTGTGGAGTGATCAAAGTAAGAAGAGGTTCCCCATGTTTGGATTTGTTCAAAAGGGTTTTCCATGGGACTAAAATTGGGGATGAGATAAGAGAGGTGGGATAAAAAAAAGATGATAGTGTCTAAGATAACTTACTTAGGTCTCCGGCAATGGCACCAAAATTTTATTTTTGCATAAATTTACCCAAGAGAAGAAGGTAAGATGATCCTTGTAGTTTAGCTTGGGTTGTCGAATCCTCAGAGACCTAAGAAGTAACCTATAGACATATACATTATATGGACTGTTTTTGGATATTAATTTTCCAACTTGGGTTCATTTTAGATGGGTTTAAATGAACTCTAAGAGACTTAAGTGAATTCGATTTAAAAGAATGAGTTGATCCTAGGTTATCGCTCGGGGCAGATTGTACGTATTTCTTTTTTAATGATTTCAATTTATTATATTTGAGATGGGTTCATTTAAGGAGATAAACAACATCATAACTTACTATTTTAATTCCTACACCATTTAACACTAATCACCTATACACTTTAAGGATCAAATTTTTGATCACTTCAAGGTAAAGGTTCGTATTAGCACTTGAAGTGTGTGGCCTTAAATTCAACAAGGACGGTGGAGTTTAAAAATCATCAAATAAAAATCTCAATTAAAGAAGTGATTATACATTAATGAGGTGATAAATAACATCCAATAAATCCCCTTTCTACTCCCTTGGATCAACCCATAAGTGGGTTATCCCTCCATTGATACCATGGTTTCAATGGAAGCAGAAAGTAGACTCATGAGGGAGGAAATGGAGAAGTAAAGAAAACAAAAAAAAATAAAATGATCACTCCACCGTTGTGTGAATAAATTCACATGTTTTGGTGTGAATAAATTCACACCTTGATCCAACGGTATCAAAGTGATATTAAGAACAACATAATAAGAGTAGAATAAGAACTTTTATTAAGAAACTAAAGTGAATTGTAAAACTTACATGTGAAAGACAAATTTGAGATAACAAAATTGCAGCATAACATTACAATTGAACAAAGCATCCAAAATTTTTTAACTCCTTCACCACCACTTCCTTAAATAGTCATTTTTGAGCCCTTGGGTCAGGCATCCAGTAGTCCAAGTCTCCTCAATTAATTGTGGTAGGCCATAGGTGGGTGGAAAGTAAGGGGAGTTGATTTTTCCACCTTTGACCCGAGGTGGCAGCCAACTTTCCTTCACCGAACAGACGCGCTTGTAAGTTCTTCTAGATGGCCAAATCAGAGTGGGACATAGACGAAGAAAATGTATCTCCGGATGGATTATATCCGTCTGTACAATTTGGGATCATTTGGATTTTTGGATTCCGAGATATGATCATATTAGTGGGAAGTTTTTCTGGGCCATAGAATATGGCCAAGAAATTTATCTCTAACTTTGGCCGCCTAAATGGACACCATGGAGGCCGAATTAGTATTAGCTCCTGAAGCATGATTTGTTCCTATACATGTCTTCTATCGTCTCACGACATATGGGATTAATTGGGACTTTATGTTGGGCCCCACAGTCTCATCAGTGGGATGGTGTCCAATCTGCCTTCTCCAGAATTGATTCCTTTAATTGCCAAATATCTCCATCATCCTCCATGAATTCTCCATTGATCCCTGAATAAAACATGTTCATATTTAAGTTTAGGTAAATTTCCAAAAATATCCAATTAAAATATGTATAATTAAATTCCTTAAAATCATATGAATCATTGGGTACTTTAAATGATGTTAATAAATGTACCACATAATAGTGCATTTTAAGAAGGTATTACAATCATAATGTGAAATGATGTTAAAAGTGTAAAATGCACTAAAATGGTGTTTATGAATAATAAATAACATGAATATTATATATATTAACAATGAATATTAGCCTCATTTAGTGGCTAATCACCTACTAAGTTTTAATACCCACACCTATAGTTTTATTCTGTTTTTTAGCCCTTATGCAGGTTTCATCCTGAGTTTGGTCACCTTGAGTGACATGGGGTCATTGTGTTGAATAGATACCCAAGAGGTCGCATGGAGTTATTTGGTCATTAGTTATTTTTTTTAGTTGATCGTTCATCAATACTTTCAATTTTTTTGTATAAATGATGCCAGTTCAATTTTTATATAAATGTGTCTTGGGCTATCCATTATTTTCGTTGTTTACCTTATTGTTTATATTTTGGTTAAATAGTTCCCTTTTTTACTCTATTGATTCCCTTGGTGATTTTATCCATCCTGAGAGGATCATTAATGCCTTTTGGTACTTTTCGTAGAGCGTCCTGAGTGACCCGTTTAGGGTCGAATCAGGCCAGTTCATTACAAAATGGTATCAAAGGAGATTGGTGATTAGCATACCTTGCTTTTTAGAGCACCCATGTTATTTTGGGGAAGTAAAGGTAGATGTAGTATGATCTTAGGAACATGAGGGGTAGGTTCAGGAAGAGCATTGAGAACTATTTCTCAATCTAATCCTCATGTGTCCATAGGAATTTTGGTTTTACTTGTTTCTTTGGTTTTTAACGTCTGATTGGTGATAGGGATAAAATAAGGGGAGTTGGAGTAATGGCCTTCATGATCTAACAGGGTCTGGAAAGCCATGTGGAGTTGTTTCATGGTCCTATGAAGTCTCTTTGTGTTGGTAGTGTGTTTTACATATGGTCTCCAACCATATGGTTAAGTCACCCACCAACACTAGTTAAATTTTGTTGGTCTCTTAGACTGTTCTTGAATTCTGAATTTTGTTTTGAAAATATTTGTGTGAGAATTACGGTAGTGGGTTTTCAATACATAATATAATATTTTTTTTGATAATGTTGGGTTTTTGTGAAACAAATTTTTGGGTAAAAAGTGGAATGATTTAATGGGATCAAATTTTCTTAATCTAAACTTATGGTTTATGGAAATTAAATGTTTTGAAGGAATGAATTATTTTATAATGATTCTGAAAATTTGTTTAAAATAGGATGTTTTGGGTAGTTGAATATTGTTTTAATATGATGAATTATTTTTGTAAATTGGTCTTGAGTAGTTGGTGTTTTCCTAAATATAGTTTTGGCCTTTTTGGCTGTCAGATTAAGAAAAGATACCTTTCTAAATTTTGGAAAATTGTAAAGGTATGTTTGACTAGTATGCTTGTTTTGGTATTTGTTTTAAAATAAATGAAATGGGCTCTAAATCAAATGGTTCTTGAAGAAGTGTGGTTTGTTGAGATGTTGAAAAATGTTTTGAATAAAGGGAGTGGATTTTGATAGAGAACTATGGGGTTTGTTTTTCAATCTTCGTAAAATGGTTTGTTGTGTAGAAATATAAAAATGGTTTTTGACTTGTTGGTTAGTGTTCCTATTTAAGGTACATGATTTTTGAAATGGGTTTATTTTTTTTGTCTTGTAAAATGAGGATATTGGTTCTATAGTTTGGTGTTTTCATTGGTTATACATGCATGGTTTTGTATAGATATGTTGATGGATGCCAAATATGGAATAGTGGTTGGGCGACCTAGGTGGAATATGAATGTTCATGTGAGTGAGACTTGATGAAACACCATTGGTGAATGTGAAAATCCACCAAGTTATTTTTTTTCAAAATTGTTTTAGGCTGAAAACATGTTTTGTTTTGGTAAACTGGTGTTTATGTGGGTTGATTTTCATGTTTTAGAATTGTGGTTTGTTTGGTATGCTTCCTCATGATCTAGAAGTGACACTCTTGGTGTGTCTTGAGATGAGATCATGTTGGTGACTCGGTTTTGTATAAATCTTTAGTGTGTTTAAAAAAGATATGTTGGATGTTGTGATTTGGACACTGATGTTTCTTCATTGGAAATACTTCCAGTTGATCAGCCTAAGGATTCATTTCAAACATTAAATACACCTCTTAGGATGATGCCTCAACTAGATTGATATAATAGAGAGCTATTTGTGCTTGATTTAAAGTGTTTTTCTATTGTGGAAATTCTTTTGGATATAGTTTTTGTGTTTGGTGATGTTGATGTGTTTCACTGTATTCCTTGTCTACTCTGCTCCTTGTTCGGAGTGAAACAGAATGATGTTATGTGTCTATGATTTACTATTTATATGAAGGTGTGTTTTTGAGAAAGTGAGTTTCATGGGGGTGTTGTGATCCTTATCTCTTGGATGTGGCACAACAGATGCTTCAAACATCAGGGATCTAGTCATAGGCCTTAGAGTGACTCTTTTCACGTAATCAAGAAATCGCTACAGGTGTGGGGAGCTCATCTAAGATCCTACCTTCACCATTATAGTAAGGTAGTTTTTATGTTTTTATTATGGTTTCTCATCGCTGTGATTTTTTATTTTTTCGCAAAGAGCGTGGTGGACTTACCCCTCAAGCAGTGTCTATGATTATGCCTTCTCAGATGTGGGTTTCTGATTAATGTCCCTGTGTAGACCGCCAATGTGAATTAGGTACAGTATTGGTTTTACCTATTTGTAGGTGGAGAGTATTGGGTGGTACTTATATTTATTTTGTGGTTTCAGTGGCCCAATGTTTGGGTTCCTTTCCCTTCCCGCCTCGAGGGGTGGGGGTTTTGATCTGTGCCGAAAGTGTTGGCCCAATTTTTTTCTCCTCTATTCAGGAGGGGGTGGTTTAAATTTTCATGTTGTAACCCTCTTAAATTGGGTTTTTATGTTATTTGTGGGATAGTTTTGTTGGGGCTGTGTGGTTGAGGCCCAATTCTACACCATGTTGAATTCTTATTTGTACATTTCTATTTGGTCTCTAATGGTGGGGAGACCCACTCTGGGTCTCGAAGATCTTTCATTTTAATATTTTTCAGACTATAATTTTGATTTAATGGTGGGGAGCCCATTACACCCCCAATTCATTTGATTTCGTGAGAGCACTTTGGTTTGGGTGATCACTGCGTTCAATGGGAGAGGGCCCAATAATCTGGTTCTTGTCTTGGTTGTGGAGGTGGTGGCTTGATCTTTCTGTTGATTCTTAGGAATTGGTTGTGTGTTAGTGTTTTGTTCGGGAAATAAGAATAAGTTCTATTATTGGTGGATGATATATACTTTTCCTGGTAGGTTGTATCATGTTGATAAATAATCCTTAGGTGTTGATCTTTCAGCTGGAAAGTGTTATGGCTCTCTGGGGGAAGAAAACTTTAATGGCTGGGAGAATCGTCACACCCGGTTTTTTATGTCTTGGTTTTGATCCAGTTTGTTATAAGTACTGATCCTTTTCATGGGTTTTGGGTGATATTAATGATGATTTTTTAAGTTATATATATTTATAATAATCCTACCATGGGTTCCCCATAGCTTATTTGGGATTTTTTTGGAGAAAAGGGTGGTTACTTCAAGATTTGGGCCAACCGTGAGCCCATTTCTAGATTTAAAAACAAAATTTGTTTATTTTATAAATCCTTTGGTTTTAAACGTTTTTCAATCATTCCACTTCCCTCTTGGCCTCCCCTGACCTATTCAAACCTCCCATGTCCATTTGCATCCCTTAGGAATTCAAAATCATGGTGGATTTGGTTTATTTATTCAGCTATTTGGCCAGCCTGTGAGCCCATTTCTAGTTTTTAAAAAAATAATTTGATTATTTTATCTATTATTAATTATTTAATATTTTTTGGTGACTAAACCTCCTTATATAGCCCAAAAATACTAATCACACCTCAATTTACATTTTCCTTCTTTGGATCTCATATTAGTCTCAGATTAGGGAGAACTTTCTCAAGGTTTCTCAGATCATCATGATTTGGTAAGGTAATTTGTTTCTTTCGTAAATCGTTCATTTTTTTCTCTCCCCCAAAATATTCTTTACATAGTTTTTATAGACCTAAGGATCCTCTAAATTTAGTTACAATATATTCCTTATCCTCTAAGGGTGTGTATATAAGGGAAGATAAAGAGTTGTCTAGTTTTCAAGGTGGGTTTCTTTATCCTTTCTCCTCCTTCCTCCTCCTACTTCTATAATTAATTAGCTTTATCTTCCTCCCTGGTCATGAAAAACCTAGTTTTATGTTATCCAATTATTTTTAGGGGGTTTGTCATTTTGGGTTGTTATTCATAGGTTTAGGGTTTACAAACCCTCAGAAGGTGTTATCGTGCGTGTGTTTCAATTCCGCATTGGTTTTGAGGTAGCTTCTCCCAATAAAATTCCATTATTATTTAAGTTTCATATTTTTTTTCTTTTTTCACATTATATAAATTTTTATTTTTATTTTACAACGTTTGGATAATCTTTTTGGTGTGAAAAATTGTTATTTATGCCCTGTTTTGGGTAAAATTGAGTTGTTTCGTATAAACGTGCACACCGCTTGTTTAAATAAATGTTCCACTAGTTTTCACATATGGTTGGTGATTTTTATAACCTGGTTTAACTACTTTAATAATTTTTTGGCATGAAAATTCGGATTTATACCCTTTTTAGTGTTAAATAGAGTTTTTTTTATTAAATGTTGCATGCCTCTTTTTTGGGAAAGTGGTCGGTTGGTTCTTGTGTGTTCAAGGTGTTAAAAAATGATTGGTTTGGCTTATGAAAAATGTTGAAAGAATTTGAATCAATTTTTTTGGGTTCTTTATGTGGTTTCCAATATTGTTTTGGGTTTTATAATGAAGTGAGTATCGATTTTAAGGGTGTTTTGGCATGTGTTCTTGGTAAATGGCACATTTGACACCTTTATAGAAATGGATGGGTTTTGAATGTGTAACCTGGGTTTTGGAGGGGTATAAGTAAATGTTATATTTATTCCAATGGTGTTTTTACAACTATTTATGAATATTGGAATTGGTTATTTTGATATTTTTTTGTGAAGAATGCTTAAAGGATCATTTGGCATTTTTCTTATAAAAATGGTTTTCATGTGTACTTCATGTTATTTCATCTGGAGACATTTTATGGTCCTTGAAATTTAATTATTAAATTCTATTGGTGCTTACAAATATGGATTGATATGGTAATGGTTGGTGTTTGACCTTACAAGAGCATTTTTTGAATGGATTTTAGGTTCAAAGCCTCGTTATACTTCTTGAAAAGTTTTTTATGAAAATTTTAAGTGGTTTATTAATCCCTGAAAGAAATGTGAAGCATGTTTGCGGTCTATTTTTCTGTGTATGTTTTGGGAATGAAATTTTCATGTGAAATGTGTATTTAATAATATGTGGAATGTCACAAACCAAATCGGTTCGCCATCCGATCTGATGCCCGACCCGGCCAGTGGCAAGGCCTGAAGGGAATTCCCAATCCCCACGGGCTGGCACAAGTGCCTTGGTATCACCATAAAAACGTGGGAACAATTTACCTGAATAAACAAGATAAAACAACCAACAAAATAACCAAACCAAAAGTACAAGTCGCAACCAAACAATCCTTTAATCAAACCATGTTTTGATTCACAAGTATAACTAAAACCGAACAACACAATGAAAAGTATGGCGACCAAAACCAACCCAAAAACCGAGTAAACAACTATCACCTGATAGATGAAAACCACTGCCACACATTCACAACAAATGTCAAGTCAAAAGAAGAAGCTAATAACTCGGACCTCCACTCCCACAATGTTTTCCTTTTCCTGCATTAGACATAATCATATCTACTTACACCGAAGGGAGTAAGTAGGGTGTGAGAAATCACTCAATATGATGGCACCAGAGAAAAGATTCCACATGTAAAGGTTAGATGATCCAAACAGTTTTTAGGTTTATTTATAGAAAAAAATGCACTAACAATGTAATGAAAATAGTTTTTTTGTACTAAAAGAAAATGAAAACAATCTTACCTTTCCGACACCACAGAACTCACACAACCAACCAGTGATGAGTATAAATTCGCACATGAGAAACAAAAGTGGGAGAGTCCCTATAGGGACTAAAGTTGAGTGGGACCCTAGAACATCGCGTCTCGGTGAACAATGGAAAGGAATCCATAACATTTTTACGTTCTCGTGCACGAGCCACTAGTAGGGAAACACCTCCATAACTTAGTGGTCTCTAGTTGTCATCCAAAGTTTAGTTAGTGTTTTTTGCGTCAAAACAGCTAAGTGAAACTAGGCCAAGGCCACTCCTGTATCCTTAGCACACTAGATCTAGTCTTCCCACCTAGTATGAAAGCTTCCCCTTTCCTTCTCACAGTTCTACATTCACCCTACTCATCAAGGTCAAGACACTACACACCTGGATGTCAAATAAGTCAAACAACATACACCTAGGATGTAAACAAAGTAAAACATCACACATACATATCCAACATAAATTAATAAATAAATAACCCATTTAGAGGTATTACGCACAATAGAGATCCTCAGAAACATAACACAACATGAAACAATTACACAATGCCATAAACAACTACACAATTTCAAGAACCAAACTAAAATTTATTAAACAATAGAAATGTTGGTTTAGCAGTTTTAAAGAAAATAAAACGACAAGATTTAACGGTGCCAAAACCCACTCAAACAACCTTTATAACCAAACGCACACTATGAGTATAATAGAAATCAAATTTCAGCTATTTAATCTATTCAAAACTATCGGCACAAAGAAGTAAAAACACAGACAACATAAACATGCTACTAGTAAAACAAATCACCAAATTCTAACAGCCAAAACTGATACTCTCAGTAGCAATTGGCTAGTTGACATATTAAATTAAATAAACCAGAAAAATAATTAATCAACCAACCTAAGAATGAGAAACCACCTACCTTAAAGTAGGAACAACTTTGTGATATGATGCAACACTCCTGCTGCACAACAGTCGCACGACAAGGAGCCGACAAAAAAGTCATAAAACAATAGACCAAATAATTTTAACTCCAACCCAGCAAAAACATCAATAGTCAGAAAAAGTAACAATAACTAAAAATTTTGATTAACAATTAATAAAACTCAAAAAATAATTAAATAAATTTTAATCCAAACCCTAACCACGGAAATCGTCGGAAAGAGGCGCGGCCAAGGGAGGGCGGTCACCATAATTACAACAGTAAGGTCGTGCATGGTGGCTATCCGACGAGCACGAGAAGGGGTGCAGGGCGGATGTCTGGCGGTTGGTGGATATGGGGAGTGTGGGGCAGCTATTGTAGGTCCGGTGGGAGGAGGGGAAGGGGAGCGCGGCGGCTGTTGTAGGTCCGGTGGGAGGAGGGGAAGGGGAGTATAGTATATGTGGGGGGGATAAAAGAGGGAATGGGGAGAGAAGAGGGAATGAGGGAGAGGGGAGGGGCTGAGCGGGGAGGAGAGAAGGGGGGAGAGGGTGGCCATGGGGGAGAGAATAGGGAACAGGGGAGAGGGGAGGGGCCAAGTTGGTAGGAGAGAAGGGGGATAGGGAGGATATGGTAGGAAAGGTGAGAGGAAGAAAATCGAATAAAATTATAAAAAAATAAATAAAATTATACAAAAAAAGGAACAAAATTAAGATAATAATAAAATAAAATACAAAGGGGTAACTAACCTAAAATTTAATAACATTTAAACTAATCCGAAATAAAATAGAATGAAATAAAATAAAGTAATAAAATAAAAGAACCTAATAATATAAATTAATAAAGGGGTTCAGTAATAATAACAATAACGGTAATACTAATAATAATAATAATAACGACCAAGAATAACTATAATAAACTTTATCTGGTTACATAATCACCCGCGCATCGGGAAGACTGTGCATTAAACTGGTGATGTCATACGACTTCACCCGTGCCCTGTCCGTGAGCCGAGCGATGTAAAGTCAACGCTCACATATGATCGCCACAGTGGATGACCCAAATCAGGTTCAGCCTGCACCATCCCGCACTTCAACCAAACAATTAAATAAACAGGAAATTAAATTCATGAGATAAAAATTAAAAATAATGACATACCTCAAGTCGAAGTCTGGATGTGACAATTCTCCCCACCATGTAAACTTTCTTCCCTCGAAAAGTAAGTTCAAAGCCTGACCAGAGAATAGAAATGGGTACTTCTGCCCAACCCAAGACTTCCCTCCCAATTCTCATGCTCGTCATTCCCATGCTGCCAAAGAATACTAACCAAAGGAATGGACTTTCCACAGAGCACATTTCCCTGAGAATCCACTATCCGCACTGGCCGCTCAAACACTGATAGGCCGGGCTATATCTCCAACTCCTCCCAATTGAACACATGTGAAGGATTGAGATTATACTTTTCCAGTTGGGATACATGAAATATTCCGTTAATCGATGTCAACTGTGAAGGAAAAGCTAACTTTTATGCCACCTTTCCAATCCTCACAGTAATCTGTAAAGGGCCAACGTACCTCAGTGTCAGCTTCCGCTGCTTCCCCAAGCAGCGGTGACCCAAACGAGGGGCCAACTTCAAGAATACTTTGTCCCCCAGTGAAAACTCAAGATCTCGACGCCTCTGATTTGCATAAGATTTGTGGAAACTCTGAGCTGTAAAAAACCATTTTATGATTAACTTGACCTTCTCAGACGTCTTATGAACAAAGCTGGGTCCCAAGAGTGAGGTCTTTCCTACCTTAGCCCAACACAAAGGAGACCGACAAGGCCGACCATAGAGAACCTCAAAGAGTGCCATTATAATAGAGGATTGGTAAATTTTATTATAAAAAAACTCAACCAATCCCAAATGTCTATCCCATGAACCTCTGAAATCCAATACACATGCATGAAGCATGTCCTCTAGAATCTGATTCACCCGCTCTGTCTGGCCATCCATCTGAGGATGGTATGACGTGCTCATCTTAATCTGCGACCCCAAAGACTTCTGGAGGCCTCCCCAAAACCAATATGTAAAGCGGGGGCCCCATTCAGAAACAACTGCTAACAACACACCATGAATTCTGAACACTTCCTGAACATACAAATGGCCCAGATCCTCCACCTTCGTTGTACCTCTGTTCGGGATAAAGTGAGCTGAGTTGGTCAAATGGTCACTCACTACCCAGATAGAATTCCTCCCCCAAGGTGTGTGAGACAATCCAATAATGAAGTCCATGGTGACCTCATCCCACTTCTAGGTAGGAATGGGTAATGGCTGAAGTAGGCCATATGGTCTATAATACTCTCCTTTCACCTGCTGACAAGTGTAGCATCTCGATACAAAGTCGTCTATGTCCTACCTTATACCTGTCCACTGGAACAGGTGATGAACATCGTAATAAATCTTGGTGGTAATAGGATAGACGACACACTGAGACTGGTGGCTATCCTGTATCACCACCTTCCGCATAGACAAAGGCACCACAGCACATCCCTTGAAGCACAAGATCCTCTCATGAGATAGGGACCAATAAGAAGGAGTCTCCCCACCATGAGGAAACTGCATATATCACTGACATAGCTCATCTTCTGGCTTTTATGGTTGAATCAACTCCAGAAGAGCAAGAGTCAACTGAATACTAGCCAAGAAAGTACCTCCGCTATGCTCCCTTCACTCCAGGTGCATTTGGGTGAACAGCCCCATCAAATTCCACTCATCGCTGGACTTTCTCAACGCCTACACTGGTACCTTCCTGCTCAAAGAGTTGGCCACTATGTTACCCTTGCTTGGGGTATAGACAATGAAAAAGTCAAATACCTTTAGGTACTCGATCCATCGGCGCTAAGTCAGATTGAGATCCTTCTAAGAGAAAATGTAGGCTAGGCTCTTATGGTCAGAATAGACCACAAATGTTTCCCAAAAGAGGTAGTGATGCCAAGTCTTTAAAGCATTCATCACCGCTTCCAACTCCAAGTCGTGAGTCCGATAATTCTTCTCAGGCGTCCAGAGCTAGAGAGAACCATAAGACACCACATGGTCATCCTACATGAGTACACACTGAAGGACCATACCTGATGCGTCACAATAAACCACATAGCCCTCCCCAGACTCTGGTAAAATCAGCACAGGTGTTGTGGTCAACCGCCGCTTCAACTCCTCAAAGAATTTCTGGCACTATGGGATCCATTCAAACTTCACCCCTTTCTAGGTGAGTGAGGTCATAGGGGAGGTGAGCCGCAAGAAGTCCCGGACAAAGAGCCTATAATAACCTTCCAGGACAAGAAAAATCATGATATAAACACATTCCTCAGCTGTTCCCATGACATAACTGCCATGATCTTCTTAGGATCTACTAAAACCCCATGTTATGAGATGACATTCCCTAGAAACTTTACTTCTGTGATCCAGAATGTTCACTTCAAGAGTTTTCTATATATGCGATGGTCCCACAAAGTTCTCAAAATGACCCACAGGTGATGCTCATACTCCTCCCCATATCCAGAATAAACTAGGATCTCTTCCACAAATACCACTACAAATGAGTCAAGATATTGGTAGAACACCCTATTCATGAGTTCCATGAAAACTGTCGGGGCATTCGTCAATCCAAAAGGCATGACTCGATACTCGAAGTGACCATAGTTGCTTCAGAAAGCCGTCTTCAGAATGTCTACTTCTCTTACCCTGGGCTAGTAGTATCCCAAACGCAAGTCGATTTTGGAGAACCACTTTTCCCCTTCAGTTGGTCGAACAAATCGTCAATCTGAGGCAAAGGGTATTTAATCTTGATGGTCAACTTATTCAATTTATGGTAATCGATGCACATCCAGAGGGTTCCATTATCATTCTTTGCGAATAAGACCGGGGCGGCTCAATGAGAGATGCTCGGGTGAATGAATCCTTTGGATTCCAAATCGTCCAATTGTATCTTTAATTCCATCAATTCGGTGGGGGCCATGCGATATGAGGGAAGAGATATATGATGTGTTCCCGGTGCCAAATCAATCGAGAATTCCACATCCCGCTCTGGGGTTAATCCTGAAAAATCATCTAGGAAGACCTCTGGGAACTCATCCACTATATGAGGTAACCCACCCTGAGAGACACCACCATCGTCCTCCAGTGCGAGCGACAAAAACTGATAAGGAAGATTCCCCAACTCAGGGAGTGGAGGGCCTGCGCGACCTGACCAAAGATCCCATTCTCTATGAAATAACTGGGGACTCCCATTTGGTTCCATAAAGTTAACTCTACACCGATAGCAGTCAAGATGTTCTTGAAAGCGCACCAGCTAGTCCATGCTGGGGATCGCATCAAACAGGTCCATATCAAGGACCAAGAAATCTTACTCCATCTCAACTCCTGAGACAGAGAGTGCGCCTAATGGGAACCTAAGACCCT
The DNA here is from genome assembly GCA_963277665.1 of Viscum album. Lineage (NCBI taxonomy): Eukaryota > Viridiplantae > Streptophyta > Magnoliopsida > Santalales > Viscaceae > Viscum > Viscum album. The sequence goes on along the minus strand of OY728162.1, from coordinate 1,387,064,050 downwards.
GCTCCTTTTTCTTACCCAGTGATGTTACTAACTCCATTGAAAAAGATAAAAGATCAGTTGGAAGGCTCAACAAGTTCACAAGATGGGAAAATATAAAAGAAACAGAAGTACCAGTATCAAATAAAACTAAAACTATAGAAGATGCAATCAGAATGGTACCTCTAACAGTCGATGGTCCTGCATCAGATCCTGCTGGTGCCTGATCCACATCATGCAAATGTATGGTCCCTGCCTGAGAATGACCGCTCACCTATGGCTCTGCCCTAATCCAGTTCTACCCAGAAGACGATCTAGTCCTACCACCACGACCACAGAACTGAGATCCCGACATCCTGGTCAGATCTGACTACACTGATAATCCCCCAGAAGCCATAGATCTGGTCCCACTCTGGTAAGGGTGTGTCACTCTGCAAAAGTTGTGTACATTCCCCATGATGCCACACTGGTATCAAGGACTGGGAGGGGTGGGAAAAGCATATTGGATGTACCCTACCCTTCCAAACTGATGGCACACAACATAACACATATCAGAATCCCCATAAGAAGTCTGCATGAAGGGATGGCCTGAGCTTCCAACACTATTCTTCCACTACTCATCACGCTTCTTCTTCTTCTCTGAAGAACTGCCGCTTCCAAATCCTGACACTGATCCAGAAAACCCCAACTTTCCTCTCTGGTTAATCTCGACCATGCAAGCACAATCGACCACCTCGCCATAAGTCCCCAGCTTGAATAAGAAAACCTGATAATGGATTTCTGGTCAGAGGCCCTTCTCAAATTTCAGAGCTTTCAAGTATTCGCTTGAAAAAATCTCTGGCACGTACCACACAAGCTTAGCAAAGCGATTTGCATACTCCATCACAGTCTGCTCCCTTTTTGAGAGATCCATGAACTCCTGGGATCTAGTGTAGGTCAGGAACTTGGGATAGTACTACTCGTTAAAGATGGCTTTTAAATCCTTCCAACTCATCTGCTCATGCTTCCCAGCCTAAATCACTGATTCTCACCACTTGCGACTGGAACCCTCTAGCTGGAATGAGGCACACTTTACCCTGACTTCTTCTGGCATGTCAAGGAACTCGAACATATATTCTATCTTTTCAAGCCATTCCTCTTCTTATTGAGGTTCTAAACTACCATGGAATGAGGGAGGTTTATTATTCCAAAACTCCTAAGCTTTATCCTTCTTGGATCCAGACCCATCTCCTCTAGCTGGAATGGGGGAGGGGCAGGAGTCTCCCCTTGTCCTAAAGCCTGAACAGCTGGGACCACAGCTTCTACTAATCTATGATCAAGTGGCGTGGGATAACTCTCTCCAACTTTCTCTCGTGGGTGTGTGGAAGCTCTAAGGGGGGGAATCTTGCTACAAAGAGAAACAGTCATAAAATAACATCATCAATACCTAATATCTCAAGGAAAAATAAAATTGTTAGCAAGATAAGAAATCATCAATAAACCAATCATGTAAAAGTAACATCATGTCCAAACTCTTCTTCCTCTCCTGGTGTCCACACACAGTCTGCAGCCTGTACATCCCACCTAGAAGAGGAGTCAAACAAGCATCCTGACATCCCATGGTGACTCAGAGTCTGTCACGAGGCATGATGTCCAGACTCCCTACTCGCAACCAGAATTCTGATCCTCGATAGTCCTAGATCCAGTCTAACCAGACTCATCAAAAATAACATAATCAAAGATCCAACCTCGCTATGATACCATTTTTTCATGAACCAAATCAGGTCACCATCCGATCTGACGCCTGACCCAGCTCGCAGCAAGGCCCGAAGGGCGTTCTTGATCCCCATGAGCTGGCACAAGTTCCCGGGTATCACTATAAAAACTTGGGACTAATTTACCTGAATAAAAATGATAAAACAACCAACAAAATAACCTAACCAAAAGTACAAGCCTCAACCAAACAAGACATTAATCCACCATGTTTTGAGTCCCATGTATAACTAAAACCAGACAATACAAAGAAAATTATGTAAACCAAAAACCAACCCAAAAACCGAGTAAAAACTCTCACCTGGTGGAGGGAAAGCACTGCTAGGCCTTCACCAAAAATTCCATGTCAAAAGAAGAAGCTAATAACTTGGACCTCCAATCCCAAAACCTTTACGTTTTCCTATATCAGACATGATCAAATATACTTACACCAAAGGGTGTAAGTAGGGTGTGAGAAATCACTCAATAGGATGGCACCAGAGAAAAGATTCTTCATGTAAAGGTTAGATGATCCAAATAGATTACTAGTTTATTTATAGAAAAAAATGCACTAAAAATATAATGAAAACAATTTTTTGTACTAAAAGGAAATGAAAACAATCTTACCATTCTGACATCACAAAATTCACACAACCAACCATTGATGAGTATTAATTCATACAGGAGAAACAAAAGGGGGAGAGGCCCTATAGTGACTAAAGCTGAGTGGGACCCAAGAACATCACGTCCCGGTGAACAAAGGAAAGGAATCCGTAACATTTTTATGTTCTCATCCATGGGCCACTACTAGGGAAAACCCTCCATAACATAGTGGTGTCCAGTCATCATCCGAAGTTTAGTTAGTGTTGTATGCGTCAAACCAGCTATGTGAAACTATGCCGAGGCCACTCCTGTATCACTAGCACACTAGATCTAGTCTTCCCACCTAGTACCCAGGCATCCCCTTTTTAGATCACAGTTCTATGTTCACCCTACTCATCAAGGTCAAGACACTACACACCTATATTTCAACTAAGTCAAACACCATACACCTAGGATTTCAACTTAGTCAAACATCACACTTACATTTCCAACATAAATGAATAAATAAATAAACCATTTAGAGGTATTATGCATAGTAGAGATCCTCAGAAATAGAACACAACATGAAACAATTACACAATGCAATAAACAACTACACAATTTCAAGAACCAAACTAAAATTTATCAAACACTAGAAAAGTTGGTATAGTAGTTTTAAAGTAAATAAAATGACATGATTTAACAGTGCCAAAACCCACTCAAACAACCTTTATAACCAAACACACACTAAGAGTATAACAAAAATCAAATTTCAGCTGCTGCATCTATTCAAAACTATCGGCACAACTCAGTAAAAACCCAGACAACATAAACATGCTACTAGTAAAACAAATCACTAAATTTTAACAGCCAAAACCAAAACTCTCAGTAGCAATTGTCTAGTTGACATTTTAAATTAATTAAACCAGCAAACTAATTAATCAATCAACCTAAGAATGTAAAATCACCTACCTTTAAGTAGGAACAACTTTTTTATATGACGTAACACTTCTGCTGCACAACAATTGCACCGTAAGGAGCCGACAAAAAAGTCCTAAAATAATAGACAAAAAAATTTCAACTCAAACCCAGCAAAAACATCAACAACCAGCAAAATTAAAAATAACTAAATAAATTGATTAAAAATTAAATGAAATCAACAACAATTAAATAAATTTTAATCCAAACCCTAATTGAAGAAATTGCCGGAAAGTGGTGCGAACAAGGGAGGGAGGTCCCCAGAATTATGACTGTAAGGTTGTGCGCGGCGGCTGTCCAGTGGGCGTGAAAGAGGTTGCAAGGCGGCTGTCCAGCGGGATGTGGGGAAGGGGAGTGCGGGGCGGCTGTTGTAGGTCTGGAAGGAGGAGGTAAGTGGAGCACGTTGGTTTTTGTAGGTCCGGTGGGAGGAGGGGAAGGGGAGCGCGGTGGCTGTTGCAGGTCCGGCGGGAGGAGGGGAAGGGGAGCGCGGTGAATGAGGGGGTAGAAAAGAGGTAATGGGGGAGAGAAGAGAGAACGATGGAGAGGGTAGGGGCCGAGCGGGGAGGAGAGAAGGGGGAAAGGGAGGACGTGGGGGAGAGAAGAGGGAACATGGGAGAGGGGAGGGGCCGAGCGGGGAGGAGAGATGGGGGAGAGGGCGACTATTGTAGGGAAGGGGAGAGGGAAATAAGGAATAATTTTTTTTTCAAAAAGAAATAATATTATAATAAAAAAAGAAAATGAACAAAAATAAGATAATAATATAATAAAATACAAAGGGGTAACTAACCTAAAATTAAAGAAAATTGAAACTAATCTAAAATAAAATAGAATAAAATAAAATAAAGTAATAAAATAAAATAACATAATAATATAAATTAATAAAGGATTTCAGTAATAATAATAGTAATAGTAATACTAATAATAATAATAATGACCAAGAATAACTATAATAAACTTTATCCGATTACTTAATCGTCCGCGCATCTGGCAGATCGTGTGTTAAACCGGCAAAGACGCATGGCTTCGACCATGCCCTCTCGGCGAGCCGAGCATTGTAAATCCAACGCTCACTTATCAGCACCACAACGAACGACCCACATTGAGTTTATCCCACACCAGCCCGCACTTCAACCAAAAAATTAAATAAACATGCAATTAAACTCATGAGAAAAAAATTAAAATTAAGGACATACCTCAAGTCGAATTCTAAATGTGACATGGAACTTGATTGATCTCTAAAGGGAAACCTGGGTATCTAGGTGGGCGGATGTGTATTAGTATTCTAGTGATCAAGAGTGGTTTCTTCCATGTTTCACGTAACAAGTTTTACAATGACAATACTAACTAAACTATGATAATGATGTTAGTGACCACTAGGTTATGGGTATTTGTTCCCTACTAGTGGCTCGTGCATGAGAAGAAATATTTTTTTGGGTTACTTTTACACTGAGATACAAGGTACCTAGGGCCCACAATGAACTAGTTCTTAGGGGTGTTCCTGTGACTTGTACTCATTGGCTATTTTGTACTCACCATCAGTATACGGTGTGTTTGGATCATAAATTCTGGAGTGTGTGTGATTTATTTAAAAGTTTACTTTCCTTAAGCATCCCCCTTGAAAATTGTTTTTATTTTTAAGTTTCATATCATTCAAAATCGTTCTATCATTCTTGTGTACAAAACTTGCATGATTTTGCCTTATAATTTATATGGCATGGAACCTTTTTGGAAAACATACTTTTTAATATTGTATTTCAAACATGAAATTGATATTTATTTTATTTTAAGTGGAAGTTCATTGGGAATAGAATATCGGGATAACCTACAGAGTTTTAATACTCATGCCTATAGTTTTATTCTTTTTTTATCCCTTCTGTAGGTTTCATCTTGAGTTCGGTCAACTTGAGTGACATGAGATTATTGTGTTGGAGAGTGACCACAGAGGTCACATGGAGTTAGTTGGTCATGAGTTCTTCTTGGTTTAGTTGTATCATCCAGCTGTACTTTCATTTTTGTCGTATAAATGATGTCAATTCAATTTTTATATAAATGTGTATTGGATATTCATTCTTTCCACTATTTACCTTATTGTTTACATTTGGGTGAAATCATTCCCTTCTTTACTCTAGTGATGCCCTTGGTGCTTATCTCCATCTCGGGATGATCAGGAATGCCTTTCTGGACTTGTTGCGGAGCAACCTGAGTGACCAGTTTAGGGTCAACTCAGGCTGGTTCGTGACATTGATAGTGATGTTTTTGTTGTGAAATCTAAATTAATAGTTTCCCCTTATAAATGAAGTGTAGTGGAAACTGTGGGTTTGTCTCATGAATAGGTTTTATAAAATGTTCAAACTATCACCTTCATTAATTTTTTTTATAAATTTTAGTTAAGTGGGGATTTTTGGAAAATAATTTATATAAATTTAAAATAATTTTAAAAATGATCTGAAATAGAGAAGAAGAAATATATTATAAAGGAAAGAGAAATCAGTTTTGAGTTACGAATTGTGGATAACTTTCAATCATTATACATTCTTGTTTATCATAGTTTTCAAATGAATTATCAGATTATATTTCTCAGTTATCACCTTGAGACCTAAAAGGGAACCCCTAAACTAACTAAAAACCATATTGAGACCTCAAACATGGGTCTTTATGCTCTTATGAAATCGATTTAATTACTTAAATACCTCTGTGCAACCAAAACTAATCGAACCTACTGCACTTAATAGAGAGGCCTATCTTAATGAAGTTTAAACACCAAGATCAATTATCTTAATTTAATATATTGATAAATGATCCAAAAAAGAATAAAATAAAGTAAAAATAATAATTAAATTTACCTCCTTCGATCAAGAAAATAATTTAAAATGAAATTATAAAAAATAAATTAATGTGAAATACTTAAAAGGTATGAGTATCCTTAGATCTCCACCGCTAAAGTCACCTGGGAGGTTATACAAGAAATAATAAATTAGCTTCCCTTTATTATTCATCATCTATCCAGTCTCCTCTTCCTAAAATATCAAGCACACTCTCCCTATCTATATTTATAGCACTTTATTTTAATTAGAGACTCATATTTATAAAGAAAAGGTATAAGTCCCCAGCCTTAAACCTTACTTAATATTGAATTAAATGAGTAATTCACATTGTGGATCTTTTCAGGTTTAGAGTTTTAGAGAATTAGGACATAACTATTACATCTCAAAAGATTACAAAGTAGTCGCTTCTACTAAATTTCCATAAAATAAACACTCTTAAAAAGAAACATGTATAGTTCCATGTTTTAGGTAGCATGACTTTCCCTTGATCCCATCCTTGACCCTATTCCACGCTAAGTCCTGTGAAAAACATTTCAAAAACTAGGGATGAGCATAAAAACTCAGTAGGGGATACACAAAGAATAAAAACTGTTAGTTTATCAAAACAAAAAGTAAACCATGTATACTTTATCAAAGTAATACTTTTCACCTTTATGAAGTAGTAAAAACTCGTCACTGAATAAAATATCATTACTTACCTTTTTGTAACCAAAGGATTACCATAAAACCCATATAGAGAACACGTAACATATATAAAGGCAACTTGGGACATAAACATACTTAAGTGGAATAACCATACGGTCGAATTCTACACATATCACTTAATGGAATAGCTATACGGCCAATTTCCATACATACTTAATGGAATAGCCATACGGACGACTTCCATACCCAATGCATTGGAGGTTATAACGTAACCACCCGTCCTGGTATTCACGGCACCACCCGTCATATGGTTTATAACGTAACCACCCGTTAAAATGTACAAGTACCAATATAAAATCATAAAACATAAAACCAATATAAATTAATGATAACATCACAATATATCATAATAGAATCCTTTATCAAAACCATTTTCAAAACCATTTAAAACATTTAATAAAGGGATTTATGAATCAAAGTGTCCCATACCACCTTGAAGTTTAAAATTTTAAACTATTAATATCCATATAAATAAATCCTTAAAACCATTTTGAAAACATGGATATTAATAAGAACAAATAATTAAAACATTTAAAACGACATTTTGGTTAAAGGGGTTTTACCAAAATTAGAGACACTTGAATACAATAATTGAGGAATAACATTTAGTCAGAACTTTATAATATCATGAGAATAAATGGATTCATGATATAATACTCCAAAGGACAGTATATACACCATATAAGAGTGAATTGGTGCATAACAACAATGAACCCTCAATAGAAATGTCAAATGTGATGAAATCCCTTATAAAGAAGGTATCCTTAAATTAAGGACAAATTAATCTCAAAAATATGTGTGACAAATATAAATACACACAATATAAGTGGATATTAAGTTTAAAACAATAAAAGGTCATTCAAACATATTCAATGGATGACATATTCAATGATTACATGTTGAACCCAAAGAATTCAAAATTGGGTTAAAAAGTTCCCTTGACAGCCTAACGGCATCACATCAAAATGAGTTGATGAGAGATAAAAAGTGTATCTCATCACTTGGACATAAAATTTACATCAATAAGGATATATGAGAACATATCCCAATATAACAATATGTAAATTAAAAGACCCAACAAAAGAAGTCTTTTAAAAAGGAGGAGGGTGAAAGGTTCCCTTACCGACTTGGGTATCTTTCAAAACATACACCCCATGAAAGAAGGACAATAAATCATTGATGTAAATACTCATAAAAGAAATTATATTACACAAAGAGTAGAATAATGGTAGTACATACACCACTCAAAGGAAATTGTGGCAAATTTAGCATAAATCTCATGGGAATAAAAGTGAGATGAAAAATCCCTTACGAAAACTAGGCAGCCTAACGGCGCCACATAAAACTTCCGAATATGGATTGATGAGATCAAATAGGGTATCTCATCACATTACAATAAAATGTACAGAAAGAGGAATATAAAATAACATCCCCCAAAATTACAAAGAGGAGCTTAAAATAAGTGACATAAAGAAGAGTACTTAAAAAGAAAGAGAGAGGTTAGATCTCTTACGAAAGTTCGGTAGCCTAACGGCGCCACTCAAAATTTCAAAAATGGATTGATGAGAGAGAATAGGGTCTCTCATCACATGAACATAAAAATTACAGTATGTGTAATATAAAATATCATCCAAACAACAAGAAAGATGAGCTTTAAAAGGAATGACATAAAAGTGTGTACTTAAAAAGAAAGAGAGGAGTAGGATCCCTTACCTCGGGTCCGACTTGACTCGATCCTTCTTTAATCTCCTGAATAATAAACTTGAGTTAATTTCTACTTGATTAAGAACCTTTTTCAAGCTTATTATTCCTTTTATATCACTTATTTACATGTTATAAACATTATGTAATCATTAAGTTAATAATGATTGTTTTGTCGATATTTGGTTCTTAAGTCGAAAGTGGACTTCATACAATTACATGTTGTTCGTGTGGTCAAAGGTTATTTATATCCAAAAATGACATTCCTGATTTGGATATCATATATATCATATATATCCAGCATATACATGTATTTATAAAATCACATAATCATTTAGAGGAAAGAAATGAAATGCACCGTTCATGGAGACGGTAAGCCGTACGTACGCATGAACGCTACTTTCATTTCTATGTCGTATTAATGGAATTAAAACTATATGAGAGATATGTATATTTTAATTCCAGAATTATATTAATAATTTATATGTATCATAAATCATATATATCCATTATATGTATGTACTTATAATAGTACATTACATTTGGGGATAAGAAATGAAATGCACCGTTCATGGAGACGGTAAGCCGTACGTACGCATGAACGCTACTTTCATTTCTATCTCATAATTTAATGGAAAGAAATAATAATTATATAGAGGTAAATAATAATTACAGTATAACATCATATATAATAACATTAAATCCATCCTTTATATGTCCCACGTATGGCATTAACGAATCACATCACTTTGAGGGGGCGGTAGTCCGCACTTCCTAAAATGAAGATATCGCGTATACCCATAATGGAAGACATAAAGGTAAGACACAAATGAAATATAAATAAGCATAAGTAAAACATAAACATATTATATATCATATATAAAAATATTGACATCATAATGGCCACCTTTGAAGGTGTTAAATGAGTATTGAACAATCATCGTTTCGGGAGGCACAATTTCGCCATCCACGGAAACCGTATGTTCTTTAACCATTTGATGTAGTTGTGTGAGAGTGTAGCTCGAATAAATCTTATAACAACATCCTAGTATATTTCAGATACTGGTGTTGTTACAAAAGAAATAAATAAAAAGAGTTTAAGGGGTTGGAGAAGCAAAATAAAACAAATGAACATGAGAGAATGAATTACCTTTAAAAGTGTAACTCCTTTTGATTTGAGCCTAAAGGCTTCCTTTGAAAGGATTCTGCCCAAAGGGAATCCTCTAGGATGAGGAGAGGGATGTGGAGAGAGTAAATGGACAGGGGTTTGCTGAGCCAAAGGCTTGAGGATTGTGTGAAATGAGGTAGAGGTGGGGGCCTTTTATAAGAGGAGAGGAGGGGCACTTTTGGAAAGTAAAGAAATATTACTTTATTTGAAATTGTGTTTCGGTTTTAAAAGGTCCCACATTGATATAATTCATGGATAAGGTAATAAGTCTTCGAAATCTACTCATCCAATTGGTTTTGGCCATGTTTAGGTTGTATATTTTACTTTATCTTTCCATTTTATTTAAATCGTCAGATATTGATGTCATCGCTGCATCATTATGATGTCATTAATAATTTAATTTATTTAATGTCTAAAAATTATAAAAAAATACTATGATGTAAGAAATATTTTTATATTTCCAATTAATATTTATAATCAAAATTTGGACCTGTGTAACCCTACTTAAAAACTGTTTTAGTAAAACAACTCATGTTTGTGTCAATTTAATTTTAACATTAAATAAAAATATATTATTTTCATTTTCCAACTAAAGTGGCTCCATGGGGTCCCCAAGTTGGCCCATGGATTGTCTTGGTCGGCCGTGACTCACCCAATAGGTGTAGGACAAGTGTCATGGTGTTTTCACATTCTTATAATATCATTTTTACCTTAAATTACACTAATTACCTCTAATCGCGGTTAATGAAAAAAAAGTTACTATTCACCAAAAAATTATTTTCATCCCATTGAACCACATTTTACATACTAATGACAACCATGTATGTCGGATTTTCAAAATTCAATACAAATTAGTGGTAATCTTTCATTTAACTGAAAAATCAGTTTGCTTGATTACCACTTAGTGGTTTCACTATTCATCAAAAATTGGAGTTTTTCAGAAAAATACCAAAACTTCACCCTAAGCTATATTTGATATTCAGAATTCAAAAATGAAGTCTGTTTTTCAAAATTCAAAACATATTAGTCACATTAATTAATTTAATAATTAATTCCTGTTGTCAGAGAAAATAGCATGTTTTTATAAAACAATAAGTATCAAAAGATTGACACTAGTTTAAGTCTGATTTCAAAGTGAAATTAATTCCAACGACCACTATTGGATTTAATGGTAAAAATATTTTCTAATTTCACTTTAAAACCAATTCAAAATATAATCTAATCATATAAATAAATTAGATTAAAAAGAGGTTTTGAATTAAAATACAACATTTTACACTATTCATTAAAAAAATGAACATTATCGGAAAGATACCAAAAAATTACACAAAGTAAATTTTGATGTCCTGATTCTTAAGAAGAGTTTTATTTGGTCCAATATAATTTATAAGAGTGAACAAAACTATATTTAATGATGGTTCGCCATCAAAAGGTGATAAGTGAACCTTTAGTGAAAACTAGGGCATATACGCCTAAAATTGAATTCTTTCCGTATTTTAAGCCATTATCTTTTATTGGATAAATGTAAAAACATTTAAAAACATATATAATAATATTTTAGTTATTTCTATCCATTCCCGCCAATACAACGGCTACATGTTAACTACCATTTAAAATAATATTATTTTATTATTAGAGTGCAACATAAGATTCCCAAGAAACTTGTTGTTGCGTGTTGAGTACGCCATCGAGCATAACATCCCCTTTAAAGTAATTTCAATATTTTATTCACAAATATGGATAAATATGAAATGTCATATTATTTATTTACCTGGGGTGTTACATCCTTCCCCCCTTTTGGGAATTGCATCCTCGCAATTTTAAAATTGCGCTTGGAAACATCCTTGAAAGTCCCACATCAGAACAAGAATCGGTAAAACAATCACTTTAAAATAAAGAATGATAAGTACAGAGGTCACCCGAGTTAACCCATACTAGGACTCCATGTAGGAAAACATGGACATGGAGGAGAAAACATAGGGTCATGTTCTGATGGAGAGTGATAGAAAACATGTTTAGGAGAAAGTTAACAATAAGAAAATCACAAACTTGTGATGGGTTAAACGGTGTTGGGTTCCCCAGTAGGAAAAGTTAATAGACAACATTTCTGTTTTAAGTTACTTTTTATTGAGGAATTTATTCATAAGGAAACATAATCACTTATCATGTTTACTTTCAACTTTTACTAGATTCCTTAATCAAACTCATATTTTTTTTCAAAAGATGAGTATTTAGGGAGACTTGTTCGCATTGAGAGTACTATAATCAACTTCTAGAGAATCACCTAATCCACTAAAGATAACAATATACATCCCATGTCTTTAGGCTTTAACCAAAACCAAAACCAAAAAGGTTAGTACAAGGTCAGATAATCCAGAAAAGGATAACCCATTAAAAAGAAAATCTATTTTTAATCTCCAAAATTTGTCCAAAAAAACCCAAAGTTCAACGAGGACCATTCTATAATCAATTTGTCCATACAATTCTTCAAAGTAAACCAATATAATATTGAAACCCAAATATTTGAAGGATTTAGTCTCATAGTCTTCCAAGATAAATCATAACATTTATCTCCAAACAATATCAGTTTCTCCTAAAGTCTCTTTTTGAAAAGTAATTAACCTAATCACATATCCTCCATGATAGGTTAATCATTTTCATAAATAACCCAAAATCAACTTACTCTTAATTCATAAAATCATATAACTAAAAAGAATCGGTCAAACTAACCAGGGACTTCACGTAGTCCAGTGGTAGGCGATAAATACCAGTCGCACTTTGGTTGTGGGTTCGATTCCCGCAGCTTTGTCCGACGCGACGGGTTGTCACACGGTCTGCGTGTTGTCCTTTTTCCAAAACTATATAATTCTTAAATCATTCCCCAAAAAGAGATAAAATCATCAAAAATGATCATAACATATTTTAACCTCAAGTTTATCTCATGCCTTTCATTTTCCATCATATCATATAATAACCCATAATTACCTCAAAAGTAAGGATTATATAAACTCTAATGGTTACCTTTATAATTATTACCTAAACTTCCACATCGATTGGTCATCTCATACATGATGCATCACAAAACATACCAAGGTTCAAGTGGTTGATCATGACTCCTTGATAGTTGGTTTAGAACAACCATGATATTCCTCATTGAATCCCCCATTTTATCTAGTATCATAATCAGAGAACCACCACTGTTTCCTTCAAACCTGTTGTCTCTCTGGTGCCTGCTAGATCCATCCATTTACTAAAACCAAAAAGGGTCAGTGTGAGTATAACAACAAAACCATCACGTACTAATGAGGAAGATAAACACTAAGATATTCTTACTCATTCACTTTATCTAAAACTAGGACTCTGTCAGAAATCCTAACCATTATGGTAATGTCACTTATGCTTAAAGAATACCCTAACCTATAAAGTTATCTAAACCGACCTTTGATACCAAATATAAGGCCCCAGCCTTAAACCTTACTTAATATTGAATTAAATGAGTAATTCACATTGAGGATCTTTTCAGGTTTAGAGTTTTAGAGAATTAGGACATAACTATTACATCTCAAAAGATTACAAAGTAGTCGCTTCTACTAAATTTCCATAAAATAAACACTCTTAAAAAGAAACATGTATAGTTCCATGTTTTAGGTAGAATGACTTTCCCTTGATCCCATCCTTGACCCTATTCCACGCTAAGTCCTGTGAAAAACATTTCAAAAACTTGGGATGAGCATAAAAACTCAGTAAGGGATACACAAAGAATAAAAACTGTTAGTTTATCAAAACAAAAAGTAAACCATGTATACTTTATCAAAGTAATACTTTTCACCTTTATGAAGTAGTAAAAACTCTTCACTGAATAAAATATCATTACTTACCTTTTTGTAACCAAAGGATTACCATAAAACCCATATAGAGAACACATAACATATATAAAGGCAACTTGGGACATAAACATACTTAAGTGGAATAACCATACGGTCGAATTCCACACATATCACTTAATGGAATAGCCATACGACCAATTTCCATACATACTTAATGGAATATCCATACGGACGACTTCCATACCCAATGCATTGGAGGTTATAACGTAACCACCCGTCCTGGTATTCACGACACCACCCGTCATATGGTTTATAACGTAAAAACCCGTTAAAATGTCCAAGTACCAATATAAAATCATAAAACATAAAACCAATATAAATTAATGATAACATCACAATATATCATAATAGAATCCTTTATCAAAACCATTTTCAAAACCATTTAAAACATTTAATAAAGTGATTTTTGAATCAAAGTGTCCCATACCACCTTGAATCTTAAAATTTTAAACCATTAATATCCATATAAATAAATCCTTAAAACCATTTTGAAAACATGGATATTAATAAGAACAAATAATTAAAACATTTAAAACGACATTTTGGTTAAAGGGGTTTTACCAAAATTAGAGACACTTGAATACTATAATTGAGGAATAACATTTAGTCAAAACTTTATAATATCATGAGAATAAATGGATTCATGATATAATACTCCAAAGGACAGTATATACACCATATAAGAGTAAATTGGTGCATAACAACAATGAACCCTCAATAGAAATGTCAAATGTGATGAAATCCCTTATAAAGAATGTATCCTCAAATTAAGGAAAAATTAATCTCAAAAATATGTGTGACAAATATAAATACACCCAATATAAGTGGATATTAAGTGTAAAACAATAAAAGGTCATTCACACATATTCAATGGATGACATATTCAATGATTACATGTTGAACCCAAAGAAGTCGAAATTGGGTTAAAAAGTTCCCTTGACAGCCTAACGACATCACATCAAAATGAGTTGATGAGAGATAAAAAGTGTATCTCATCACTTGGACCTAAAATTTACATCAATAAGGATATATGAGAACATATCCCAATATAACAATATGTAAATTAAAATACCCAACAAAAGAAGTCTTTTAAAAAGGAGGAGGGTGAAAGGTTCCCTTACCGACTTGGGTATCTTTCAAAACATACACCCCATGAAAGAAGGAAAATAAATCATTGATGTAAATACTCATAAAGGAAAGTATATTACACAAAGAGTATAATAATGGCAGTACATACACCACTCAAAGTAAATTGTGGCAAATGTAGCATAAATCTCATGGGAATAAAAGTGAGATGAAAAATCCCTTACGAAAACTCGGCAGCCTAACGGCGCCACATAAAACATACGAATATGGATTGATGAGATCAAATAGGGTATCTCATCACATTACAATAAAATGTACAGCACGAGGAATATAAAAGAACATCCCCCAACATTAAAAAGAGGATCTTAAAATAAGTGACATAAAGAAGAGTACTTAAAAAGAAAGAGAGAGGTTAGATCTCTTACGAAAGTTCGGCAGCCTAACGGTGCCACTCAAAATTTCAAAAATGGATTGATGAGAGAGAATAGGGTCTCTCATCACATGAACATAAAAATTACAGTATGTGTAATATAAAATATCATACAAACAACAAGAAAGATGAGCTTTAAAAGGAATGACATAAAAGTGTGTACTTAAAAAGAAAGAGAGGAGTAGGATCCCTTACCTCGGGTCCGACTTGACTCGATCGTTCTTTAATCTCCTGAATAATAAACTTGAGTTAATTTCTACTTGATTAAGAACCTTTTTCAAGCTTATTATTCCTTTTATATCACTAATTTCCATGTTATAAACATTATGTAATCATTAAGTTAATAATGATTGTTTTGTCGATATTTGGTTCTTAAGTCGAAAGTGGACTTCATACAATTACATGTTGTTCGTGTGGTCAAAGGTTCTTTATATCCAAAAATGACATTCCTGATTTGTATATCATATATATCATATATATCCAGCATATACATGTATTTATAAAATCACATAATCATTTAGAGGAAAGAAATGAAATGCACCGTTCATGAAGACGGTAAGCCGTACGTACGCATGAACGCTACTTTCATTTCTATGTCGTATTAATGGAATTAAAACTATATAAGAGGTATGTATATTTTAATTCCAGAATTATATTAATCATTTATATGTATCATACATCATATATATCCATTATATATATGTATTTATAATAGTACATTACATTTGGGGATAAGAAATGAAATGCACTGTTCATGGAGACGGTAAGCCGTACGTACGCATGAACGCTACTTTCATTTCTATCTCATACTTTAATGGAAAGAAATAATAATTATATAGAGGTAAATAATAATTCCAGTATAACATAATATATAATAACATTAAATCCATCCTTTATATGTCCCACGTATGGCATTAACGAATCACATCACTTTGAGGGGGTGGTAGTCCGCACTTCCTAAAATGAAGATATCGCGTATACCCATAATGGAAGCCATAAAGGTAAGACACAAATGAAAAATAAATAAGCATAATTAAAACATAAACATATTATATATCATATATAAAAATAGTGACATCATAATGGCCACCTTTGAAGGTGTTAAATGAGTATTGAACAATCATCGTTTCGGGAGGCACAATTTCACCATCCGCGGAAACCGTATGTTCTTTAACCATTTTATGTAGTTGTGTGAGAGTGTAGCTCGAATAAATATTATAACAACATCCTAGTATATTGAAGATACTGTTTTTGTTACAAAAGAAATAAATAAAAAGAGTTTAAGGGGTTGGAGAAGCAAAATAAAACAAATGAACATGAGAGAATGAATTACCTTTAAAAGTGTAACTCCTTTTGATTTGAGCCTAAAGGCTTCCTTTGAAAGGATTATGCCCAAAGGGAATCCTCTAGTATGAGGAGAGGTATGTGGAGAGAGTAAATGTGCAGGGTTTGGCCGAGCCAAAGGCTTGAGGATTGTGTGAAATGAGGTAGAGGTGGGGGCCTTTTATAAGAGGAGAGGAGGGGCACTTTTGGAAAGTAAAGAAATATTACTTTATTTGAAAATGTGTTTCGGTTTTAAAAGGTCCCACATTGATATAATTCGTGGCTAAGGTGATAAGGCTTCTAATTCCACTCATCCAATGGGTTTTGGCCATGTGTAGGTTATAGATTTTACTTTATCTTTCCATTTTATTTAAATCGTCAGATAATGATGTCATCGCTGCATCATTATGATGTCATTAATAATTTAATTTATTTAATGTCTAAAAATTATAAAAAAAATACTATGATGTAGTAAATAGTGTTATATTTTAAATGACTATTTATAATCAAAATTTGGACCTGTGTAACCCTACTTAAAAACTGTTTTAGTAAAACAACTCATGTTTGTGTCAATTTAATTTTAACATTAAATAAAAATATATTATTGTCATTTTCCAACTAAAGTGGCTCCATGGGGTCCCTAAGTTGGCCCATGGCTTGTCTTGGTCGGCCATGACTCACCCAATAGGTTTAGGACAAGTGTCATGGCGTTTTCACATTCTTATAATATCATTTTTACCTTAAATTACACTAATTACCTCTAATCGCGGTTAATGAAAAAAAAGTTACTATTCACCAAAAAATTATTTTCATCCCATTGAACCAAATTTTACATACTAATGACAACCATGTATGTAGGATTTTCAAAATTCAATACACATTAGTGGTAATCTTTCATTTAACTGAAAAATCAGTTTGCTTGATTACCACTTAGTGGTTTCACTATTCATCAAAAATTGGAGTTTTTCAGAAAAATACCAAAACTTCACCCTAAGCTATATTTGATATTACGAATTCAAAAATGAAGTACGTTTTAAAAAATTCAAAACATATTAGTCACATTAATTAATTTAATAATTAATTCCCGCTGTCAGAGCAAATAGCGTGTTTTTATAAAACAATAAGTATCAAAAGATTGACACTAGTTTAAGTCTGATTTCAAAGTGAAATCAATTCCAACGACCACTATTGGATTTAATGGTAAAAATATTTTCTAATTTCACTTTGAAACCAATTCAAAATATAATCTAATCATATAAATAAATTAGATTAAAAAGAGGTTTTGAATTAAAATACAACATTTTACACTATTCATTAAAAAAATGAACATTATCGGAAAGATACCAAAAATTTACACAAAGTAAATTTTGATGTCCCGATTCTTAAGAAGAGTTTTATTTGGTCCAATAGAATTTATAAGAGTGAACAAAACTATATTTAATGACGGTTCGCCATCAAAAGGTGATAAGTGAACCTTTAGTGAAAACTAGGGCATATACGCCTAAAATTGAATTCTTTCCGTATTTTAAGCCATTGTCTTTTATTGGATAAATGTAAAAACATTTAAAAACATATATAATCATATTTTAGTTATTTATATCCATTCCCGCCAATACAACGGCTACATGTTAACTACCATTTAAAATAATATTATTTTATTATTAGAGTGCAACGTAAGATTCCCAAGAAACTCGTTGTTGCGTGTTGGGTACGACATCGAGCATAGCATCCCCTTTAAAGTAATATCAATATTTTATTCACAAATATGGATAAATATGAAATTTCATATTCTTTATTTACCTGGGGTGTTACAAAAGGCATGAAAAATTTTCCCTCTAATTTCTATCCTTCTAAAAATTAGTGCCATTTTGGTCATGTAAATGGTAAAATATCATCATGTGTCCTTATTAAACATTTTTTCTCTATATCCTTCACATTCACCCTCAAAATATCATAATATTTGGAAAATATATGTGAAATTTTCAGCTTGTAACTTATGAATATATTTTTGGATGGAGAGACTGTTCAAATTCCTCTAATTCTATATGCGCATCAAATGCCTTGATGATGAAATTCTTCCATGAAATTTAATTTGAATTTGATATTATGAGTAATATTTTATTTACAACTAGATTCACCTCATTTATAATATTTTATCTCTATTTATACCTAATTTATTGAGAGTTGTTCAATTTTGTCTTCCAAAAATGTTTCTAATTTGAATGAACTATCTGGGATTCATAAAATTCAAATCATCTCATCATTTAGTTTAGATAATTGAATATAAATACAAATAAAATAATAAGAAATAAATTTTTATATCTGGGCCAGTATGTAAATTTTTATGGATGAAGTGTTGAAGTGATAAAAGACTCTTAAAAATCCATAATTATTCCAATTTTCACAATTTGGCTTAGGATACACCAAAAATCCAAAAATAATGTAATTTCACTTAAATTTAAAAATCAGTAGGGATTTATTACTTGAAATAAACATAAAAAAGTCATGAAAATATAATCCATATCAATTCCACAACACATAACACTTGCAATCTTAAATAAGTGAACTTTAAAATCATATCAAATAAATTTAAAAGTACACACCCAAGAGATCCCCCAATTTAACCCCATGAAACAAAAAATTATCAAGTATCCTCAAAAAAAATTATTTCGTGTTCTTCATTCAGTGAATTCAATTCAATTACACTTTATTCATCATCTCATTCACACAAAACACTTACCTCATATGAATTTTTCCTCATCACACAAGTATGTATATTCAACAAGGATCTTCCTCTCAAGACACATGAAGGGGTCTCCATATGAAGAATTAATTATTAAATCTCCACTAGATATGAGTCAATGGATTGTGATTATAATCAAGGATTTTCAAGGTATGTACAAAGTATAATGGTTGGTATGTATTTTATATCAATAATTATAAGGAAGATAAGAACGGTTGACTATTTTTGAAGAAAACATATGTAAGAATCTAATTTACCCTCAATAATGGGTCCTCCTTACCCCCCCATAGCAATAAATATTATCCATCACTTTGAAAATATTAATAGGCAATCCACACTTTTTACTATATCAGTAATAACAAGAAGTTTCTTCCCAATTACCCCATTTTATAACATTGCAGCTCAGTTTTATTCAGACGTGAATTTCAGTGCAAATTTGAGATTTTGTGGGGGAAATATGTTACCTTGATCTTAAAAATATAGTCTGAACTTCCCATCATAATATTTTTTCCATCATTTTTATAAAAAATAATCTCAAAATAATAGTATAAAAATCATGTTATTACCTCCAAAACATCTCTCCAACCTTTGATTTTACTCCCATAGAATCACTAAATAATGAATCACATCACATTGAAACCTCCGCCACACTTAAGTTCAACAAGATTATTCTATTTTTAATTATAGAGACAGTTGATAGGGAATGGTGTCTTGTAATGTGGGTAACTAATATGTCATTAATGGCTAATAAGGGCTCACAAATATTAAATGTACATGAAATCCAACATAAGAATGGATTTTATTAAATAATGGTGATTTTTAAAAAAAATAAATTAATTAATAATTTTTTAAAAAAAAGTACCTCAGGAACTTAAGTTTTGATAGAAATAAATCAAATTATAGTTATTCAATAATGGTTCAGTTATCTCAAAAAGTGGTATGAATTTAAAAAATATTCTAAAAAAGGGTTTATATGCCTCATGGGAAGGTGACTTAAAAATTATATATTGAGATGTGGAATATGATACAAAATTCAAAAGTCTTTCCATAAAATTATAAATGTTTTAAACTTTAAAAATGTCATTTTGGTAATTCATTTAACCTTAGTTCCATTGGTCAAATAGGTTCAATCATTGAAATGGGTTTTAAAAATGATAGAAATGTGATTTTTTAGCTCAAATTTTTTTGAAAAGACAATAACATCGAAAGAAACCCCAATAATTTGAAAGAGAAATAGAAAAAAATGAAAAAATCATGCACACTTTGAAACAAAACAAAAAAATATAACACATAAAAACACAAATTGGAAAAGGATGAACCACCCACGTACGTATTTTGAACAATTTTTCCATTTACCAAATTTTAATAAGATATGACATGAAATAAAACAAGTGGAATGGAAATACACGACCTTGTTTATTTAACCAAAAGTATCCTTGAAAAAGTCGATCAATACCTAAAAACTGAATCTTTAAAATAAAAATGATAAATAGAATATTAAAGAATTATTGTAATCAAGGAAGTAAAAATAATAAAAATTAAATAAAAACGAAAATAATCTTGGTTTGAACCCAAAATTGGGTGATTTGTTTAGAAATTTTAATATTTGTATAATGGTAATGCTTCATCCATAGTCCAATGGTGGTTATGGTTTCTTTATTTGAACCATAAAATATTTTTAGCTCCAAAATTCTTTAGCTTCCAATTATTTTATAAGTTCCCAAAGGAATGTTTTTTTAAGTTCCCTTATATGAAATCATAGTTCTAATGGATTAGTGTAAGAGGGAACAAAATTAATTGACACCAAATCCTGGACGTTTTATATAATTCACAACCACTAGTTTCTAGAAATTGATTCTTATATTTGGTTTATCTTCGATTTCAAATTGAAAAACAATCTATTCTTTAAAAAAACATCTCTATACCACTATCCTCATATGCACTAGTGTACTATTCAATTGGGAACTCCATTTTCTCTTAAATTTTAGTTATCACATAATATTTTTTTGAAATATCAATCCACTTAAAATAAATAGGCATAAAATGTTCACATTGATAAGGAATTAATAGTTTACAATCAAGATAATCTCACAAAAAAGGATAAAAAATTTGATACTTCTCCTAATGTTTTATTTGGTTCTATCCCTATTTTTAAGTTTTTATCACTTTTAAAGGTTTTATTATGAAATTTAATTATCTTATATTCTTCCAAATATTCTTAAAATATTATTATATTGTGTATTTCTTATTATTTATCCAAATATTGATAAAATAGATCTAATTTTTCATCATTAAAAATGGATTTAAAATGGTTTTTAGTTTTTAGAAAATTCAACCCAATTTTTTTTAAAGACCATAGTTTCTAAATTTTTCATAAATGGGAAAATAAATGTGGCATGAGTAGTGGTTCAGTGGTACTCACCATCGGTATCTACATACAAGAAACCAGGTTTTATTCTTAGCATCCCCTTATGGGATTTCTGAGTAGTAAAATAGGCAGTAATGTAGGCTGAGGGTGATAAAAGTTGAAACTAAAATGGTGATGCTGAAAAGATGATTCAAGAAAGGGGTTCAAACTCAGTTACACAATATGATAGTGCAAAGACTTAGATATATGTATATAACATCCAGAGCTTTTTATACACAAATATTACATCTATTTAGATGAATATTCAATACATAATAGTACTTACCACACCATAACTATAAAGATTTAGAGTCTTTTGATATTAGATATAAAATATTATTATTTTAATAAATATTTTCAACATCTACCACAAAGATTATCTCATATAGTAATCCTTTTAGGCATACCCTACCTAAAACATTCTTCATCGGTTGGGGAAGGAAACATAATAAATGGTGATCGCAGATGCTCAGTAAGGATAAATATAGGAGATATCAATCCATGATCATATGAAATATTAATATAAGAATAAGGTTATGTAATCATGAACATAGATTATGAAGTTTATACGCAACCTTTCATGGATAATAAACATGATTAAAGGCATAAACATTATAATTTTAGAAAAAAATTACCATAAGATTGAGAAATCATCATAATTCAATCATGAGTCATAAGAACATGTCATAAAAGTGTGTAACCATATTAAATATAGAATACCATTTCATATGTAATGTTTAACTAAAAATAACATCAACATAGTGGATAAGACCATGTGTTTCCAATAATGGATCAAGACACACCTATTCCCTATAGTGGATCAAGCCCATCAACTTGTTCCCATTATTATCTCATGATGTGTAAAAATTTAACCAATGCATTGTAGGGAAATATAGGTACCACTCATAACATAATGAAGACCATACATATGTGTTTCCAAAGAGAATAAACCATTCATCATATGAGAAACAATGAAAAGAAATTGGTTTCATAAACATTTCATCATAGCATAACCCATGGAAAGGGAATGGGTTTCATAAACATTTTATCTTTTCACCATTAACATAAACCATCCATAGAAATAGTAAGGATGATATCCTTTGACCATATCCCCTATAAATATTAAGTAACATCATATAATGTCATCACAAATGGAAAATAAATTTGAAAGATCACTTGAAATAATTATTGAGGAGAATATCCTTTCATTTTTAAAATATTTATTTTTTTAAGTCATGAAATTTGTAACGACCCGAATCTGGAGCCACTCAGCTGGTGCCCCGTACCCAGTTCACCACATGACCTCAAGTGCATTTCGTCAAATTCCAGAGGCTACTGACTAGCAGTGAGGGCCTTGGTGAGTCATTGCGGAAACTATTCCCTCATTTGGTAAGTATACAAGGGAGAGGAAATAACAGTCAATAGCGGAAGTAGTAAAAAACATATAATAACTGAAAATAAACAGAAGAAGTAATGAATATATAGTAATGATTATAATGATGTAGCAGGGACAAGTATCTAAGGAAAATATCAAACACAACAACGTGCTGAAATACAACTGAGAAATAAAGTATTAAAAGTAAACAGCAACTCCAGCAGTATCTCAAGCCTAAGCTCGGTTCTGTGCTCTCCAGCTCCAACCAGCAATAATGTACCTGAAGTATAAGGGACACAATCCCTATCCACACCTGCAGCCATATTACCTATTTGGGTCGAAAAGCAGGACCCAAACAGGGTGTGAGACTAATCCCAATCGGCAACCACCACAAGATCTGTGTCCTACTTTCAGTGAGCAATATAGGAAAAATAATGGAAATAAATGCAGTAGAGAAACGGGAGTACACTAAAGTAAACAATCCTACAAATATACATTAACATTTATTTATTAATTTAATTCAAACATTTAATTATCAATCACGGAATCTAGCAAACAGCTCTATATTCCCAAGGCATAGAAAGTAACACAATATAAATCTCAACAAACTACCTAAACAACAAGTACTAAAAAACCCAAGCTTGTTCTTTGGCTTGGTGGACTCATCACAACTAACCAAACAATATTCACACTAACTCTCTAGGTGACTCATACTGGAAAACCCCTCTAGTCAAGTAATCATACAAAGGCACAGACACTCTGGGAAGCTTTCACTGTCAATTCTCCTACGGTCTTGCAATGATAGGTATAGAATCTATGAGGAAGCACTTATGTATAATTACCCATGTAGTCGCGATACGTAACTAAGGACACTCTGAGGAAGAAAAAAGTCCCATTCCCATAGTTCCTACGAACGATACTAATTTATAACAGACTCTCTAGGGAAGCCCTTAATCGTAAATTCCCTCTTTAGTCTATCGCACCAGGTTCACACAGCCCTAAGCAGTCTAGTCGTGCATAATCGACTGTTAGCAGCCCGAAGTAAGTTCAAAAAATACTTGGATAAAAGCTAAAATGCATAAAAAACATATAAACGGCAGGAAATACATGCAATCAATTATAACAAGGTAGGCAATAAATGCAACAAGGTCTGCCTCATAGGTAACCTAAGAAAAATGGTGATAAATAGCCAAAACAAGGGAGAACACCCATGGGGTGATCCCCAAACATGATAACCATCAATCATTATTCATCTAATAGCCTCTATTACACAAGCAATCTAAGGCAGATAATAAAACAGGATCAAAACCCTAACCTGAGATACCTAAAGCTTGGGAATCCGGCACTTTGGCACAAAAACTCAAAGACATTCAACGTAGGGAAACAAAACACCAACCTCGATCCTAATAGATCGATATACTTGAAACTCATTTCATGAATCAGCCTATAATGGAGTAGATCGTTGTGATTCTATTTCAACTGGCGGCGTTCGGTTCAGATGACTGGTGACGGATCGGTGGCTCGGAGAAGATATGTGGTCGTACCCTCGCTCTTGGTCGAAGAAGCTGGTGAAGAATATGTTTTTGGAGTTAAGATGCAACCTCAGTCCGTTTAATGAAAAAAATTACATGATGTGTAATTTTGGAGTACATGTCTTGTACTAGGATTTTCCGTACTCCGCATTAAGCGGCCTCCACATCACCCCTACATGGATGTGTGTGCGGCCATGACACGGCCACCACACGGCCTCGAGTGGCAACAAAGTATATGGTGTGTACTTATAAATTACATGGCATATACTGAGAAAATTTCTAGATTCTCCTATTTTTCCAAAAAATGACCAGAAAAGGAAAAACATACCTGAAACTAAGGTCCGGGTTCTTACAAACTTCCCCCCTTAAATAAATTCATCCCCAAATTTCCCTAGCAAGGTGGCGAAGAAGAAACCTTGAACAACTCTGGAAACTATGATTGCATATCGGCCTCCCTCTCCCAAGTGTGATCCTGTACACGGTCATGTTTCCATAGCACATGTACGAGAGGAACAGACCAGCCATGGAGTACCTTTGCACTACGATCAAAAATCCTGGTAGGATGCTCCTCGAATGATGCATCTTGCTCATGCTCAACCTCCTCAGGTTGAAAGACATGAGACGGGTCTGAGAAATAGTGTCGAAGATGAGAGACATAGAATACATCGTGCATAGCCTAGTACCTCTGAGGTAACTGCAACCTATAAGAAACCAGCCCAAATCTCTCCAGAACCTCAAACGGCCCGACATACCTCGGCGAAAGCTTACCATGTCTCCTGATCCTCTTATGTCCCAACCTCAGGGTAACATGCAAGAAAACCTGATCTCCGACCTTGAACTCCAAAGGTCATCTCCACTGATCAACATAAGATTTCTACCGAGATTGTTCAGTAGCCATCCTTTTCCGAATCAACTCCACCTGTTCTGTGGTCTCCTGAACAAGACGAGGTCCCAACATAGCTGCCTCTCCTACCTCCAGCCAACACAAGGGTGATCGGCAAGGCCTACCGTACAAAGTCTCGTAAGGTTCCATATGAATAGTTTCATGAAAACTATTATTGTAGGAAAACTCCACTAGAGGTATATTTCTCTCCCAAGAACCACCAAAATCAAGGACGCATGCTCGTAGCATGTTCTCAAGCACCTAAATCGTGCGCTCTGACTGGCCATCTGTCTGGGGATGGTAAGTTGTACTCAAAAGTACTTGTATACCCAAAACCCTCTATAGCCCTTGCCAGAAATGCGACGTGAAGTGGGCGTCCCTATCTGAAATGATTGTACTCGGAACCCTATGCAAGAATACAATCTCACGGATGTACAACTGTCCAGGCTCATCAACACCGAAGGTCTCCTTAATCGGCAAGAAGTGATCAACCTTCGTGAGCCAGTCAATGACAACCCATACCGCGACATTCCCTCGAGGCGATCTTAGTAAACCTTTTACGAAGTCCATTGATACATCATTCCACTTCCACTCAGGAATGGGTAGCTGCTGTAAAATCCATGTTGGTCGTTGGTGCTCCACCTTCACCTGCTGACAGGTGGAACACCTCATGACAAAACCAGCAACATCTCTCTTCATACCTGTCCACCAATACTGGCGGTGTAGATCACGATACATCTTGGTAATGCCAAGATAAACTGTCCAGACTGAGGAATGAAAGTCTTGCATCAGCTCCTCGTGTATATCTGCTGGCACCCATACATGTCCCGAGAAACACAAGATCTCATCCTCACCTATGTTCCATCTGGGAAGAGGTTCCTCTCCTGAAACGCTTTCCCATAAGACTAGGCCTTCATAATCTGATATCTACCTCATTCGAACTCGGTCTAGAATGGTAGAGGTAACATCTATAGAAGAAAGAAAAGTTTGACCCTGTCTATTGTGTACCCCCAAATGCATCTCAGAGAACAGAGCCATAAGCTGCCAGTCACTACTAGCCTCCTGAACTGCTTGTATCTGAGTCCTCCTGCTCAGTGCGCCTTCCACAGCATTGCCTTTCCCAGGCGTATAAGCAAGATCAAAATCGAAAGACTATAGGTACTCAACCCACCTATGATGTCTCATATTCAAGTCACGCTGCATGAAGATACACTTGAGGCTCTTGTGGTCAGTATATACCACAAAATGCTCTACTAGAAGATAATGTCTCCAACAACGCAGAGCATGAACAACTGCAGCATACTCCATGTAATGCGTAGGATAGTTTCTCTCATGTGGCCTCAACTGAAGAGTTCCATATGAAATAACACGATCCTCCAGCATAATCACTGCTCCAATCCCGATGCTAGATGCATCACAGAAAACTGTATAACTCTTGCTCGACTCCTGAAAAATTAGAATCGGTGTTGAAGTCAATCTCTTCTTTATCTCCTGAAAGGCTGAATCGTAGGCTTCTGACCAAACATACTTCACACCCTTATTAGTCAATCCTATCAATGGCACTTCAAAACGTGATAAGCCCTGTATAAACCACCTGTAGTAACCATCCAACCCTAAGAAACTTTACACCTCGAAGACATTCTTCGGCTGCTCCTAGGTAACTACTTCTCACACTTTCTCTGGGTCTACTAATACTCATGTCTATGAGATAAAATGACCCATGAAGTGAATCCCGTCCATCCAAAAGTGGCACTTTGAGAGCTTAGCATATAACTGATGTTCCCTCAGTGTACTAAAAACTATCTTAATATTGGTAGCATGGTCATGTTGAGTGTGATAGTACACCAAGATATCGTCCAAAAAACCAGTATGAAAGAATCCAAGTAAGGATGGAAAACTATGTTCATCAGTACCGTGAAAAATTCTGGCATGTTCGTGAGACTGAACGGCATAACCAAATACTTATACAGACTTTATCTGCTCCAGAAGGCTGTAAGAGGTATATCATATGGTCTAACATGAAACTGATGGTAGTCGGATCTCAAGTCTATCTTCGAGAACACTCTGGATCCTCAAATATGATCAAAGAGATCATATATCTATGACAATGGATATCGGTTCTTGACCGTCAACTGGTTTAGCTTCCGATAATCTACACAAATCCTAAGGGTGTCGTATGCCTTCTTTGCAAACAGGACAGGCGAACCCCAAGGAGAAGTACTGGGTCGGATAAAACCCTTTACCTGCAACTCCTCCAACTGCTTCTTGAGTTCCTGCAACTAACGTGTATCCATACTATAATGAGGAATGTACACCGGTGCCGCTCTTAGCACATTATCAATAGAAAAGTCTACCTTACGCTTTAGAGGCAAACCAGAAATGTTTTATGGAAATACATCTGGAAAGCGATTAACCACTATAAAAGAATCTATCTGAGAAGTCCCCTGGTCATCTAGATATAAGCTAGAAATCTGGGCCATAACACCACCCAACTCATGATGCTTTGGTCAATCTATACTCACCTGGACATCCCATTCTCCCTTGTGAAGAAAAGATCCGCCCTCCGGTGATGTGAAACTCACCCTATGGTGATAGAAATCGACAACGTCCTGGAAGGGAACTGACCAGTCCATCCCAAGAATGAAACCATCGCCTATCATCACCAAAACATAAAGATTCCATGAAAAACAGAACCCACCAACCTCAAGGGGGAAGTCTAAGAATTGACGAACACTAGCAGTTCTAATTCCCAAGGGAGTGTCTAGCATCATCATATCCTCAGAAGTACAAACAGTAAGTCTAAGACTCTCCACAGTATGCATAGAAATAAAGCTATGAGAAGCTCATGTATCAAAAAGTACAGAGGATAAAACTGAGGCTACTAAAATCATACCTCGAACTGTAGAAGGTCCAGGATCCTGTTCCTGATGAATCTGCTCTACCGCAAACGTCTGGCATGCACCGCGGCCCTGTGTAGCAGCCTAACATCCCTGAACTAACCCTCCCTAAGCCTGAACACTACATCCACGACATCTACCATTTCCTGAATGACCTGAAGAACCCTATCCCCCAGTCTGTTGTGGAACTGGAAATGCTTCTCCTGTACGTGGAGTCGAAACTGACCCCCCTTCACTAGCCGCTGGGAGGACAACCCTGCAGAAACGCTGCAGATGACCCATCTTACCACAAGATCGACACTCCACTGGGTCTCTCGGGAACTGAGGCTTCTTATGCCAAATTTTCCCACACTGATATCACACAACTTGGTTTCCAGAAGGAAGATCTCATCTACCAGAAGGAATACCTCGCTTCCTCGGGTCACCTCATGTAGACTCTCAGTGGCACTTCCTGTTGTCTACCTGAAATGAATCAGCCTTAGAAGATGAACAGCCCTGGTCCACATCTCTAGTCTCCCTTAGGCTTCTATCTGTGATAAGCGCCTAGTTGACTATCAGAGTAATAGAAGTCAACTGAAATACGTTCACTTGCGATCTAATGTTCATTCGGAGGCCTTTCTCAAACTTCCTTTCTAAAAACAGCTCGTCATTCCCTAGAACGGGAGTGAAACAATATAAATCTATGAGGTGGGAGGAATAATCCATGATTCTGAGAGTACCCTGTTGTAGGTTCATGAACTCTCTGGCTCTGTCAGCCCTCAGCGTCGTCGGGTAGAAATAATCATAGAACGTACGCTAAAACTCGTCCCAAGACATAGCATGTTCGTGCCCTTCCTGCGAAACAATATCCCACCATCTCTTGGCGGAATCTCGTAGCATATAAGTCGCGAGCTTCACTCTCCTCTCTGGAGGTGTCTCTAGGTGCTCGAAGATGGATAACATGGCTTCCAGCCAGGAATCCACAGCCTAAGGTCCTCCATCCCCTGTGAACGTCGGAGGATGTTGCTGCTGAAAAACACACGGCAGCTCTGCCATAGACGAGGCAGGATGCTGAGCTCCCTAGAGGTCTATATGAATCTCATGAAACCCTCTCTGAACTGAGCATCGACACCAGTGTTTGGAATCATTGCAGGTTCCATATTCAGAATGATAGGCAGAACTACTGGTAGTCCCTGATCTGCCATATCAGGTGTACGGTCACTGTCAAGTTCCTGACATGCAATCGGAGGACGTCTCAGTTCCATGACTCTGCAAGGCCAAGCACACCTTAGATTCAGGATTAACAAATACATAAAAACTAAAGTCACATGAAGGAACAGGGAAAGAAGGAATTCAAGTAATAAAAACATGACTACACGGCGTGTTCTTTACCTACACGGGGTGTTCCCTTAGGTCATTCACATGGGCATGTACTTCTACCTAGACTGGTCGTGTAACACCCCAAAATAAATGGCGTGTTGTCCTAACACACGACATGTACTTGAATACTCTTCCTTTCCCGAGTCCTTTTACACGATCAGTCCACACGGTTCTTCTAAGACAAAACTACACAGTCTGTTCAAGGGAGACACGGCGTGTACTAGACATGCCTTACCTAGCCCGTGTTGTTAGCTACATGGACTAACACACGGTTGAAACTACACGGTGTTTTCAAGATGGACACGGCATGTACGAGGAAGGGTAACATTGACCTATGTTGTTAGCTACATGGCCAGATCGATGGTTAACTATACACGGTGTGTTCTAGAGAGACACAGCGTGTATGTGAAAAGATAACATGACTTGTGTTGTTCGTGACACGGCCCGGGTACCTATTTCATACAACACTGCCTACTAAACTAGTACACAACGTGTTCCAATAAGATTGTTCACAACCCTGTGTCCTTGTCCATACAGTCAGCAACACGGCTAAAAACTACACGTTGTGTATTCATAAAGTACATGCCGTGTATTCTGGGTTTTTCCAGACAGTAGCCTCAGAACTGCACTAGAGCCCAGAAAACACAGAAAAACAAGCATTAAGATTCCAAATTCCGATCTGTGGGGGCCCATACTCCCCACAAATCAAATCTTGGCACCATAACAATGCATATAACAAGTAAACAGTATAACAAACTAACGACCCACCGAATTCCGATCCTCGAGGGCCCATAACACCTCTAAGACCCACTTTTGGCGTCCATGATAAAGAAGCTCTAAACAAATGATACCCTATCAACATAGCAGGTATTATATCACAGCAGCTATCACAACAGCATGCATTGTCTATCACAAATTCTATCACAACAGCATGCAATTTCATATGCTATCTAGATGGCATGGAAAAATGCATGACATGTGATTTCCTAACAAGTGCCAATATGATGCATGATATGGCATACCCTCATCTCATCGGGTTGCAACACAATAGAACCACAATCATATAAATAGTAATAGCATAAAACAAATGCACCAACCAATGGTGAATTCAATTAAACTGTAACATTTGAAAAAATCAAAAATTGCAATATTCGAGGTAATCTGGATTTTTCCATATACACAGGTTCTAGAACTCCCGAGCACAGCTATTTACTATTTACTTATTCCGTCATATCCCTGTCTAATGATGATAAATAGTAATTTAATAGAAAATAAGGAACTTCCACTTATAGCACTTTGTAACTACCTGAATCTGGAGCC
This sequence comes from Viscum album, assembly GCA_963277665.1. NCBI lineage: Eukaryota > Viridiplantae > Streptophyta > Magnoliopsida > Santalales > Viscaceae > Viscum > Viscum album. The sequence goes on along the minus strand of OY728162.1, from coordinate 1,387,033,142 downwards.
ACTCAACTGGTGCCTCGTACCCGGTTCGCCACATGGCGTCAAGCGCATTTCCCCAAATGCCTGAGGCTTTCGACTAGAAGCGAGGGCCTTGGTGAGTCATTGAGGAAACTATGCCCTCATTTGGTAAGAATACAAGGGAGTGTAAATAACTGTCAATAAATGAAGCAGTAAACAGTATATAATGACTGAAACTAAACAGTGGAAGCAATGAATATATAGTAATAATGATAATGATGCAGCAGGTAAAAGTATCTAAGGAAAACAGAAAACACAACAACGTGCTGAAATACAACAGAGAAACAAAGTACTAAAATTAAACAGTAACTCCAGCAGCATCGCAAGGCTAAGCTCGGTCATATTCTCTCCAACTGCAACCAGAAATCATGTACCTGAAGTAGAAGTTCCACAATCCCTATCCACACCTGCAACCATATACCCTTTTTGGACTGAAAAGAAGGACCCAAATAGGTTGTGAGACTAATCCTAGTAGGAAACCACAACAAAATCGGTGCCCTACTCTCAGGGAGCAAAATAGCAAAAGTAATGGAAATAAATGCAGTAGAGAAACAGGAGTACACTAAGGTAAAAAATACTATAAATATACATTCACATTTATTTATTAATTTAATTCAAACATTTAATTATCAATCACAGAATCTAGAAAATAGCTTTATATTCCCAAGGCATATCAAGTAACACACCAAGTATCTCAATAGACTACCTAAACAAAAAGGAGTATAAAACCCAAGCTTGTTCTTTGGCTTGGTGGACTCATCACAACCAACCAAACAATATTCACACTGACTCTCTGGGTGGATCATACTGGAAAACCCCTCAAGTCAAGTAATCATACAAAGGTACAGACACTCTGGGAAGCTCTCACCGTCAATTCCCCTATGGTCTTGCAACAATAGGTATAGAATATCTGAGGAATCACTTACGTCTAATTCCCCATGTATTCTCGAAATGTAACTAAGGACACTCTGAGGAAGCACAAATTCCAATTCCCATAGATCCTGCGAATGATACTAATTTATAACAGACTCTCTAGGGTAACCATTAATCGTCAATTCCCTTTTTAGTCTACCACACTAGGTTCACACATCCCTGAGTAGTCTAGTCGTGCATAATCGACTGTCAGCAACCCAACATAAGCTCAACAACTACTTGGATAAAAGCTAAAATGCATCGAAAGCATATAAATGGAAAGAAATACATACAATCAGTTATAACAAGGCAGGTGATCAATGAAACAAGGTCTACCTCACAGACAACCTAAGCCAAACGGCGATAAACAGCCAAAACAAGGGAGAACACCCATTGGGTGATCCTCAAACATACTAAAAAGAAATCATTATTCATCTAATAGCCTCTAGCACACAAGAAATCTAAGGTAGATAATAAAACAGGATCAAAACCCTAACCCGAGATACCCAAAACGTAGGAATCTGTCACTTTTGCACAAAAACACAAAGACATTCAATGTAGGGAAAAACAACCTACCTCAATCTTAGGAGATCGATATACTTGAACCTCATCTCATGAATCGGCCTAGAATGGAGTAGATCGCTGTGATTCTATTTCAACCAACGTCGTTCGATTCGGATGACCGGTGATGGATCAGTGGCTCAGAGAATATCTATGGTCATACCCTCACTCTCGGTCGAAGAAGCTGGGGAAGAAGACTTTTTTGGGGTTAAGACGCGAACCAAGTCCGTTTAATGAAAAAAAACGTACACAGTGTGTGCTAGGATTTCCCGTACTCTGCATTAAGTGGCCTCCACATCACCCATACATGGTCATGTGTGTAGCCATGACATGGCCAGCACACGTCCTCGAGCGGCCACAAAGTACATGCCGTGAACCTATAAAGTACACTACGTGTACTTAGAAAATTTCCAGATTCTCCTATTTTTCCCAAAAATGACCAGAAAAGGAAAAACATACCGGAAACGAAGGTCCGAGTTCTTAGAAAATTATAAAGGAAAATAATTTATTTTAAAAAACCTTGTAAACATTCAAAGTATTATTAAAAAAATTAAGGTTTCATGATGGTGGTAGAATCCATTCATACCATATAATTTTAAAAAACATTCCTTCTATATTTGTTGTCAGAAAAGTATTTAAGAGCCTTATTTAGAAAATTAAAAAAGAAATATTTTAAAAAATTTTATAAAAAGTTAAATATGTTTAAAAATAAAATTAAATAGTTTTCTAAAAATAGTGTAAAACTTTTTGAATTTTTTTTAGAAAACATGGGCATGTAAGAGAAATATTCTACATTCAAGACTTACACAAAAAAATCCTAAAAATAATCAGATTGTGAAATAAACCCTTACCACTTTGGTAACCTTTGAATTATATGACCCATGAAATATATAACCATATATGGATATGTAAATACAAATTTAATTATTAATATGCATCATAAAAGACAATTTATTGGAATTATATACACCAAACCAAAGAAACAACTGGTGAATATGGCATGTGTCCTAAAGAAATAAAAGTGAAGTGAAAATCCCTTACAAAGATCGTATCATTTAGGATATAATTAATCAAATGAATTTTTTTTGTGTGTTAAATATAAATACACATAAAACAAGTGTAAATACAATATAAGATAAATCAAAATTCATTTCACACATAATATTTATAACAACCATGTTCTTTATTACACACTAAAACATGATTTATTACATAAACTTCACTTGATAAAATGTAGAATATAGAGAGTTCTAGTGTCTTTGGTGATTAGGATCATTACATAACAACTTAAAACATGAAATAAAACATCTTTATTTAAAACTTATTTTACATGACCACTTAATTTCCTCATACTTAGCATTGCATGTGATAACATGAGGATATGCATAAGAAAAGGGTGAGCTAAAAAGACCATTAAGGGAATGAACATGGAATAAAATAAGGAATTCAGTACGTGTTAGACAATAGGAATATCAATGGAGCACAAGAGAAAGATGAACATAAAGTCATGATAAAGCATGATAATCATAACATGGAAATGTTGCAACAACACTTAACATGGAATTTGCATGAGCCAAGGCTCATTTCACATGGAGCATGAGTAAACCCTCATTGCACATGAAGCATGAGTAAAACCTTATTGAACATGGATTAGCATGATTCAATAATCATTTCACATTAATTATCATTATACTATACTTTACCCAATGCATTGAAGCGCTATCCGGGCGCACCCTCTTTAAACATTTCATTTCATGAAAAAGTGTGCCACATTAATCATAAAACATGGATTCATTAAAAATAATAATTTATTCCATGATAAAGGAATGTGGAATTAATATATGAAACTCTATAATCAATAATTAAATGTTCATAAAGTTTAATACCCTTGATAGAGAAATGGGCATGGTATTCACTATACAATGACTTTGGCTTGAAAAAATGCAGTGCAATTTTGGCAGAATAACGGTGTGACATAAGGATTCATGAAAATGGATGATGAGAGAGAAATGGGTGTATCATCATATGTATATGAAATTTAAATTAAGGGGGTCATATAGATACATTTCCCAGCAAACGTAATGGAATTTACATGCATAATACAAAATATTTACTTGGATATAAAAGAGGAGAGGAAATCCCTCACAGAATTTCGACATGGTAACAGGTTTATATGGGAGGCCTTAATGAGAGAGAAAGGGGTCTCAGATTATGCAAAAATAAATAGGGAATTATGGGGAGGTGATAAATCATACCCCAACATTTTTAATTGAAAATAAAATGGAAAAAAAATATTAAGAAACTTTCCTAAAAAGAGAAAGGTAGGAATCCCGTAATTGGAAGTGCATTCCAAAATCTTGGGAGAGGCTTGAGAGGGGATTCTTGGGAGCTTGGGGAACCTTGGGAGGATTATATAGATATGAGGAAAGGGTATGGTTGAACTACAAATTCTTTGAGTGAAGATGAAGTGTTAGCTTGGGTGGGTTTATATAGGAAAGGAGAGGGAATTCTTTGTTATTTAAGTTTAGGAAACCTCACATTAAACTAATCAAAACCACAAACCCCAAGGTTTTTTCCCATGTGTTTTACTAAAGTGGAGTGGAAAAAATATTTTATAAGGAAGATGGCCTAAATTTTTAAAATAATAGGGTTGCTTATGTGGAGGTGAGTCACACTCTCAAGGAAAACAATTTAAAAAGACAAAATGTTTTATAAGCCTTGAAGGGTCCATTAAAGCTTTGTAAAAAAATCAAACAAACCCAAAATCACATTATTTTAAGGGTAAAAAATATATTTTCTGAACATAATTATTATATTATTTTATTACATCACTCTTGGGTCATTATGATGTTAGAAAACACATTATATATTTAAACGGTATTTAATTTTTACCCAAAAATTCGGTTGTCTCGTGAAATTATGAAAAATTAATCGTTGGATAATTTTGACGTCTTGATTCCAAAAATAATATTCATTTTATCTAAATAATTTTTTAAATATGTGAATTTTTTCTTTTAAAATAAAAACTGATATTTAACAAAAAATTATGTGTTTTGATAAAAACAGCTTTCAAACCTTAATAAAAATTGCAATTGCATTCATAAAATTACATGATAATTTATATTTAATAAAAAATATTTTAATAATAATACTAATATGTTATTAAAATATTATTTAATTAAAAAATCCATTAATTCTACAAAATAGATTTCTTAGTTGAATATTAACTAAAAATATTATTTGTGTTTTAAAAACTATTTAAAAAGTAACAATAATAAAAAGAATGTATACTCTCTATACATGAATAATGTATATAATAATAGTATCAGGGTCTTGTACATAACCCCTTAAAACACCCACATAAACCTTAGGGTAAGGTGAAAAATGGTGATAGACTCTTAGGGTGGCTCGGATAACATTTCTCGAGTGATAATTTTTATCAACTTCCACTTCTCTCGTAGGCGGTTCTGCTCGAGGTTAACATATTCAAGCTCAGCTTGGTCCTGATCAAGAGCGAAGCCTAATGATGCCACCTCCTTTTAGAGCTCCGAAAAATGGGGTTTGTATGGGGAAAGTCTATTGGATGTGGCCATCGCTTCATTTTTCTTGAGTACATTGGATTTGTTAAAGCCCTGTATTTATACTAATCATGTGGTCACTATTCAATAGCTATATTAGCAACGGTCACAGTTCTTAATAGTATTTTAAAATTCAAAACATAAAACAAAATAAGTCCATAAGTTTTAAATAACCACAAGATGACATTTAAATAGACCAAGAGTAATTTTCATTAATTAATTTTTGGGTTGTTACAGTCTTATCATTACATAATCAATTAAGTAGAAGATTAACCCAATGAATGGAAATTGAGTTAAGAAATCCCTTACTTCAGGTTTGACTTCTTTTAAATGTGTTAAAAAATATTTTATAATAGTTTTATACAAGTTATTAAATAATAAAATCACCTTATTTATATTTATAACATCTTATATGATCTTTTTTGAACAACTTACTACCCGTTCATTAATAAAATTCCATTGTTTTTGCTGTTTTGGGTGTTGATTGCCTTATTTTTTATGTTTGTTTTGTCATGAAAGTCTCAATATTATTACATAGGATATAGGCCCATAATTTATATAATTATATTAATGTTAAAAATTTATTATTTAATCATTAAATACATTTTTCTAACCATTATTGAATTTTTAGCATAGAAAATGAGTTGCATCGCTTCATGGAGACAGTAAGTCGTACGTACGCACAAGCGATGATAACATTTATAAATGGTTGGAAGGGTATAGAAGTGGATTTTATATTAATTTTCATAATCAATATAATGTATTAATAAGAATATATATCTATTAATTCAATATTTATAACCATCAAAACAAAGTGATGATAAAAAATGAATTACACTAATATGTAGAGACGGTAAGTCGTAAGTATGCACGAGTGATGTTTTTGATTTTCATAGGATAAAGAATATATATAAAATGGTTATAACATAAACATAATAAAATATTAGTACATTATTATATTATATTTATTAATTTATAATTGGTAAATCACAATAATAGTAAGTAAAATATAAATAAAATTGATAGAGTTAATAAAGATGATTACCTTGTCTTAAAGAATCCTCTTTTGGATCTCCTCTTAGGGACATTAGGGATAGAATTTTTGTAAGATCAACAACTTCAGAACTTAGGTAAGGATGTTGGTAAGAGTAATGGGTAGGGTTTTGTTGAGATATATTTGGTGGATAAGTGAGAATGGAATGGTGGGAATTTATACTTAAGGAGGGGTTGTATTAAGTGATTAAATAATGATTATTTTCTATTTAAAGGTAACCACATTTGGGTGGAATTAATTCCAATGAATTCGTTTAATAATTAATGTTTTAAATAATTTTTAAGGCCTTGAAACACATCAAACACCCATTTAATGTTGTCTTTTTTAGTTATTTCAATCTTTTACCTTTTGAAATTAATTGGCAACATTATTTTACCTATAATTTTGTAAATATTTTTTTACCATGATAACTTTTTTTACACCTAAAAATGAAAATGATGCTATTGCATAATTTTTAACTTATAATTGAAAAATATATTCTATTTTTAAAAATTAAAATCATATAATTTTTAGAATTAAATTTAGAACTAAACCAACAAAACGTAACGAAATATAGTTTTTCGAGAAAAATCCATTTTTAAATATAAAATGTTTCTATATTAAATTCAAGTATAAGATATATTTAAAAACCCATAATTGGATTATTTTAAAAAAAAATTAAATGATAAGAATTTAAAACTAATCCAAAACATAATATGACCTTGTAAATAAAATATAGTTTTCAATAATAACTAGTATTTTCACCATTCATTGACAAAATCAACCTTTTCAGAAAATTCCTAAATATTCACCCTTAGATAATTTCAATATGATGATTTCAAAAAAGGAGATATTTTTTAAAGTAAAATTTCTAAAATTATCAATAATTAATTATATTTATTTTCTCATAGAAATCAATAAAAATAATTTTTTTGATGAAAGCATGTATTCAACGAATTAAATGATTTTACTAAAAATTATGTGTTAATTTCTTAAGTATAAATAAATTTGCAGTTGTACAAGAAATTAATATTTTTTCTAATATAGTTAATCCTATTCACATCCACCAATTTACTAGTTATTTTATAAAGGTCATGTTAAAATAATAATATTTTGGAGTTCAATTAAGCTCATTTTTCTATGCAAAGTAAGATATCAAAGAGATTAAATTTATTTAAAAAGCGGAATAACACAAAATATTAGGGTGTTACATTATATCCCCTTGAACTGAATTTAACCCTAAAATGTTTTCATGGATATAAACATATGAGGATACCACTGCCTCATCACATCCTAAGGTTCCCATATAGCTTCCTAAAATTGGCGGTTTCACCATAGAAATTTAAGCAGGTGAGTGGTTTTGTTTTTTATAACTTGATCACTAAGATATTGAATCTATACCGATTATTCTTCATAAGAAAGATCTTTATCTGAAGGTATGACCTATGAGTTTAGTATATGTGATGGATTAGGTATATAATTCCTCATGAGAGATACATGGGACACATCATGAAGTTGAGAGAGATTATGTGGAAGCGCCAAATAATAATACACTGTCCTAATATGATCAATTATTTAAAAGGGACTGATATACCTAGGGTTTAGTTTTCCCATCTATATTTTATAGATAAATTCATTAAAATACTTTCTCACTAACATCACGTTCTAGATCACATTGATGATTATCGTTGTAAAATTTCTTTCAACTTCGTGTTGTCCTTACGTGTTTTTTAATGACTCTAACCTTATCCTTAATCCCATCAACTTTCTCAACTCCCAATATCTTTCTTTCTACAACTTTTTTCTAGTACATTGGAGTTCTACACATTCTTTCCATAAAGTTTTTCATAAATATCTATGTAGATTTTCAATTTAAAGTTATTATTTGAAAAAAAACATAACAAGAGGGAGGTACTAATCTTAGTCACCTTTCAAATCCATATAACAATATCCTAGTATATCCTCTATAGTTTGAGATATTCTATCAAACTTTCCATATTAATGAGGTTGATACACAATGATGAAACTCAACTATGTATGAAGAGCTTGCCGAGATCTTTACCAAAACATCAAGGTAAACCACATTTCTCAATCAGATACAATTGAATATGGTAATCCAAGTAGATTTACAAATTTTTTAATATATATTATTGAAATTAGATCAAGGGAGAAATATTATCTTAATGAATTGTGCTGACTTTATAAGGTGATTAACTAGAATCCATAGTTACTTCAATATAAAATATAAGTTAAACACTAAAGGTTACCAATAATTTTAATCATATGTGCACAAAGTGTAAAGGCATTCCTCCTTTAATGTCTTTTTCTCATATAAAAAACCAAAGAATTTTATTTCTATAAATTTATCTTAATCTTGATAAAATCCAATCACGTAAAACCCCTAATAGGGATGTAAATATAGAAACTCATGATGGTATCCATAACTCTTATATTAATCTTACATCGAGACATATACACATACAAAATTTAATTCACTAACTATTCCTTAAAAAATCTCTTATCTTATTAAAAAATAGTTTAATTAGAATCTTTGCCTCATCCTTTTATTAATAAAATATAAAATGTGATTTCATTATTCTAGAATCCATGTAAAAGAAGATAAATATATGAAATTTCCCTCAAGGATGAATAATAATATATTCCTAAAAATAAAACATGAAACTCTCAACTAGGGAGGGGAGAATAAGGGTACCTTAATTATCATCACTTACTTAATCCATTGTGATTGCATAAGATTTACCTTTGTCCTTTGCCTTTATAGGTTTTTTTAGATTATCATCCTCGTTATTCCTTGTATTGGGGAATTGATTCGCATAATTCACAGACTCCTTGCACTTGAAACATTGGAGTGAGGGTGGTGAATTTGTTTTCATCCTCTCCTCTACAATTGCAATAACCAGTCCATTTCGACATTCACAGGATTTATGACCTACATTTATTCATTTAAATAACTTCCTAGTTACATTCAAACACTTCCCAAAATGTTTCTTACCATATTTCTGACATGTAGATGACAGGAATTTCATTTCACCATGTGATTTATTAGAGTTTTCATGCGGTTAGATCTTTATTTTCTTATCAAAACTATAGGAAATGGTGGGAATCTACCATTTCCATTTATACTTTGAGTTCACATAGAATGACTTATTCTTATATAATAAATTATCTTATAGCTAATTTTTTTTAGGATACTTGGTTTTAGGCCACCAAAGAATTGATCTATTTTACTTTTAGGGATGATAATTAAACTAGAGGCATACCTTGCAAGCCTTGAAAAATTTTCCTCATAGGTACCAATGGATTCGTCATCCTTTTTATTCACCTCAACAAATTCCTTCACCATATTTTTACATAGAATACAAGGAAAGTAATTACTAAATAATATCCCATTAAACTCATCCCAATACATGGATTCAATCCCACCCACTTGCCTTATATTCTTGATAAGATTACAACATTGATCTGCTTCACCATCTATACGATAAACAGTTAAGGAAACTTTTTCATGTTTAGGTCATTGAAGAATATAAAATATTTTCTCAGTGGTGTTTATAAATCACTAAGCCACTAGTGGATCATAAGAGCAACTAAAATAAGGTGGATGTAACCTTATAAAATATTCAACAGTACAATGTTCCATCTTTTGACAATTTGGAAACTTGGCATGATTCATAGCCTGAGAAAGTTATGTGAGCCTAGCTGCAAGATTCTGCATTCCATCAACCATAACGTTTGGTGGATATGAAGGAAAATAACTACATTTTTCTTCATAGTAATCATTGACATGGTTCCTTTAGGTTACATTCATTGACTAAAAATATAAAGATAAGTGTGATAAATTATAATCATAGTGAATATCCACATAATTTGGAAAAATCATCTATTGAATGTCTACATCACAATAACTTATTCTATAACACCTTCGGTTTAAACAAGGTTATTCATTATAATTATCAGAAAATAGGATTTTATCCTATAATTTTTATTATCCCTAGGGTTTTAATAAAAGTTCTATAACCCTGTTCTCCAAATATTTTCTAAACCATAATCTAATACCAACTATAATGGCTTGAACTTTTCATACACATATATTACATCTATTTAGATGAATACTCAAAATATAACAATACTGACCCTTACAAAACCATAAAGGTTTAGATTATTTGGAGATTATACATACAATATTATTATTTTATTAAAGATATTATATATATCCTACAAATAACTTCTTACATTGTACTCCTCTTAGGGATACCCTACCTAAACCTTTATTCATCACCTGGGGAAGGAAACATAACAAAGGATGATCTCAGGTTCATAGTAAGGATCAACATATGAGATATAAATCCATGATCATATGAAAGATTAATATAAGAATATGGTTATGTTATCATGATCATAACTTAAAAATTTCATACCCAACATGTTATAGATCATTAACATTGTTGGATCGGGTTATACCCAATATACACAAGAGGGGGGGAGGTGAATTGTGTCTTTTACAAATTCTTCGCAATATCGTGTTCTACACTTTTACATTAATCATATGGATTAATGCAGCAAAAATTTAAATAGAAGGGACACATGATGTATAGTAGTTTGGGGAACAGAAGGCCCCAAGTCCACTCCACCAACACTCTACTCCATGAGCTTGGTGATTTTCACTATCTGGTCCTCTTGTCAACAGACCATTCTACAACTGAGTAGAGGCAGTTGACACCTTTATAATCTAAGGCAGAACAAATCCTTCTCATTCACTCACAGAACCTATAAAACTTAGTACGAGAAGCCGATCACTCAAGAATAGAAAAGAAAGATATTTGTACTTTGAAAATACTTTCATTTTGTTCTTCACAATTTCAACAGAATGCAATTGACAATAGATGGATCTTCGACTTCAGAAATAATGATCTTTAATTAAGAGTCATTCTGATTTGATCCTGTTGCAATAGATATATAAATATAATCCACAACTTTAGCAGTAGTAGATTCACAACAGATCTTCGATGTAGAATAAGTGAGTCTTCTATCGTGATTCCTTTTCTTTAATAAACAGAGCTTTGTTGCTCTTCGTAATTAGCAGATCTGTGTGTACTTTATAGTCTCTATTTTTCAAATATCACATCTATATAATAACAAGGAGCACTTCTCCTACAAATTTAGATCCACAAAAGTCACCTTCCGACTCACGATAATCAAAAATTCAAAATAACAGAGCAGTCATAACTTCCCTTGAAATTCGGCATGAAATATCCTTTTAAATTGATCCTTTAAATCATAAATAAAATGACTTTGACTTGTTCAGAAAAACGTTCTTTAAAAATAAAATTTTAATTCGGCTTGAAATCAGCATAATAATCTTCTTGCAGATCGTTGCATAATAATATCGTCTTTAATTCTCCAACGCCAAATGTAAGGTTGAACTGTATATCATGCATCTTTCAAATGTAAGGTTGAACACAAATGTAGGGTTGATGTTTCATCCTTAAAACGTAAGGTTTATTACAAACTTAAGGTTGATGAACCATACTTTTCATTTTAACAATCAAATGTATGATAAATGATCCATACATTTGAAAGATTCTAAACATAAGGTACATGATCCATAATTTTGATGAAACGTATGGTTGTTTACAAAAGTAAGGTTGATGAAACATACTTTTCAATATCCCAAATTTAGGGTTCCTTCCTAACGTAGGTTTCCTCTTCAATACTTTTCTGATAATGTATGGTTGATTAACCATACTTTTCTGATAACTCATAATGTATACACTTCATTTCATTATTACGCTATGTTTCTCCACGTAGGGTATGAACAGTGATTATAGAACACTCTTAAGTAATTCCCGAACATGTAATGCATGAACAGTGTTTCCAGAACACGCTAATGCAAATTAAATCTCGTTGTTCAAGAAGATAAATATTTTTTCCAGAAATAAAAATATAATGAATAACAAATTCAAGAAACATACTTAAAATAAAATCATTATAAAACAATTAAGGGTATTTGTGACCATCAAAATCATCATAGATATAGAGTATTGTTCGCAACAATCTCCCCTTCTTTAAATAAAAATATTATGTATTGTTGAAAAAAATACTTGCTCAACAATCTCCCCCTTTTTATGATCACAAAACCCATAAAATAACAAATGAAATTAACTTACAAAATTAATTACATATAGTGTTGAATTTTCCAAATATAAATACAATATTACAATATTTAGATTTAACCTAATTTCTCCCCCTTAAATCAAATTTGTCCCAAAAAAGTTAAAATAAAATGTTGTGTTTATCCAAATTTCTCCCCCTTTTTTGATATAAAAAAGAATGATATAATATGGAATAGAACACATTTTAATATATTAGTGAACTTAAGTAATTTCAATTATTAACCATTTTTCAATAATTGAATGGGGATTACTGGAATTTTTGTATAGAGGAAGTAAAAAAAATAAAAACACAAATATAGAATATAGAATAACAATTCATTTAAATAAAATGTAACAGGTAAAATTAAGATAATATCAGGAATCAAGGTGTGGTAAGGGTATGGGATAGGGTCTATCTCCTCTGAACAATGACATTGATTTCTATCATCTACTCCCTCAGTCTTCTCATCATTCCATCTTCCAGCTTGATAATAAGATCTCTATTCTCCTAAGTCATATGAATATCTTCTATCATATTTACTCTAAAAAACTCATGAAGCCTCTCTTCCTTTTCCTTAAATAGAGTTAACTTCCCTATGAACTGAGTCAGCACAGTTCTAATACTTGGTTCACTCGAGGTCTACCGGTCAACCAAATATCTCTGATTATCTAATAAAACTGATACTGGATCACTATTACATTGCAAATCATGCAATATGTCATTCATATTGCTCATCGCTACCATGATTGCCTGAAATATTCTGATTAAATCAGGTGAAGTACCTGATCCAATAGCTTCACCAATCCTGACAGATGCAAACTGTGTCTCCATATAGTCTTTAAACTCTGACATATCTGACTTCATCACCATTTCTGATTTTAGCTTGAACACTTCTATTAACATCATTTTCTTAAAAGTTTAAACTTCTTGCCTTGAAACTGTACTGTATTTAAGTCTCTGAAATTTCAACTGTTCTTTCTCTAGGGATCTCTTCAGAGCTAAATTTTCAGATTCCAAACTAGAAAACTTCATGTATAGTTCTTCTACTTCTTTATTCATTGAATTAGAGGCACTCTATGCTTGATTCTCATTTTAAGCATGTACTTGATGCAGTAGTACTAATGACAAAGAGTATGCATCAGATTTTTCTTTTGCTTCCTCCCGAGTTGGATGGTCCGCTGACTTCTCCTTGAGTCTTTTACAAACTCTTCCATAGATAAATCCTCATGAATTACCTCTATTTGAACTCCAAAAACATTATCATCAAGCTCTGACTCCTTTTCCTTTTCGATTTTAATTTCATCTTCAATTACAATTTGGGGTTCAATTTCAGTTACAACCACAACCTGTTCCTGAGTCTCAATTTTAGCTTCTTCTTGGGTTTCATATTGTACTTGATGAGTCACCTTAATTTGAGCAGTATCCCTTTCTTTTGTCTTCTCAAAAACTGCTTCTCTAAAAAAACTGTAAGTGAGTAAATTTCTTGATGTTAAATCATGTGAACCAATTTCCTCATGATCAATAGAATTTATTTTCCTTTGAATCTGAAGTCCCTCCAAACTTTCTTCTTCATTGTCCTCTTCAGTTTCAAATCTTATTCTTCTCAAAGCAGTGTTCACTCTTGATTCAGCTTGTCCTTCCTTGAACTTAGCAGACTATGCCTGAGCACTCTCTTCATCTTCTTCAGCTCCTACTGGAAAAAGTTTTCTTTTCAATGTGCTCCAGAAGTAACCAATCTTTCTCAGGGTTCCAACACTAAAAGTGTTACTATGATGGAATCTAACTGTGGCTTCCAACAGTCTTCCCATATCCTTTTTGAACAAAATTTTTGAGATGAATCTACCAAATGGATAAAAATTCTTGTGATATTCTGTTTGAAAGCAATAATGAATTCACTTTACCATGTACCTAGTAAAATTAAGTCTTATATCACTCATCAACAGATACATTATATAAATATCTGGATACAATATGTTCTACAACTTAGACATCATCATTGAAATCCCTGTTTGCACAAACTTCACTAGGATTTTCTAATATGGCTCCAAGTCTTTTATAAACATCATCCTTATAGAAGTAGAACCAAAAAGAAAAGACATAGTATCTTCAGACTTATGTAATGAATCTAATATATTCTTCAAGTCAAAATGAAATACTCCCTCATGAGGGAAGTCCAGTATCTGACCGATCTCCATAGAGGATATCAAAACATCTCGATCTTCAATCTTAGCTACCATAGTATCCTCATTGTCTCTAGACTAAATTGTAAAGACTTAAAGAAATATCTCAACTCTACCTCATATAAAAACTCAGACTTCTCACCATTTATGTTCTGCTCCAGATTTTGAAAAGTGAGAGCTTGTTTCAGCATAATATTTGTCTGAAAAAGCCATTCCATGTCTATGGCCTTTCCATGAAAAATTTTCCTTCCTTTGAAGTGTTGTCGCTTGGCAGTTTTGGTCTCAGCCTCACCGGTTCTCTTAGTCTTGGTCATTTCAATCGGAAAAAAAATCTCTAAAGGTGTGAAAGAGGATTAGGGTTTTGAAGGTTTAGGTTCGAATAGACAAAGAGTGGTAAAGTGTTGCGGGTTCAAAAGGGTTTTTTGGTAGAAACAAAACGATTCAGAATTTGAAAGGTTTCTGAAAGCCTTGATTTATGTGTCATCAATAATTATTACATAGATTTTTAAAAATGAATAAAATTTATTTCACGAAGAAAAGAAAAAAAACTTATTCTAATTAAAAAACAAATAACTAATTTACATACACAATTAGGAGACTTATAACAGAAATAGATAATCCCTACTCATTGTAATCCATATGTTTATACTATTGGGTAGTGTGATGATGGGTGATTTGGAATTATACTTAGGATATAATTCTCATTTTTAGAGGTGAACTGTGTCAATATAGGGTGACTTTTTTTGTGTTTGCATGTGTGTGTTTAACAGTGAGGTCAAATCAATTTAACCATTGGTAAAGGTTTATTAAAAAGGGAGAACAGAAAAAGAACTCTAGATCATGGATTCCCCTAGTGAGCTCACTAATTGTGGGTGTGTATATTCACTATCTCTATCTCTTATTATTCGAACATAAGAGATTTGTCCCTGCTACTGATATGAACTTAGAGGAAACTACTATTGGGGATAATAAGTAATCTAACTACCTATACTGATATGGTCCTTGAGAATAATTTGGAACTTATATCACTAACGGTTATAACCAAGAAGAACACCAATATAGGTCTCTCAGTAGATATATAGGTACTTCTAGATTTAGAGAAAGGATAATAAGATGGTCAGGACTGACTTCCTAATGGATGGAACCTCAACTTACTCTATGTTTTAGACCCTCTCTCAGAAACTCTTCCCCATGGGAAGTGATGGTGAACTCCCTCCCAAAATGATTTTGGTTATGTGTGTATCCTCTCAATAACTTTCTTCTTCTTCTATAACTTAAAGTATATAGGAAATGTAAATGGGGTGACTATATGCCATATAGATGGATGTAGTTCCTCCTCTAATCACCTCACTCTAGACTCCTTACCCAAAAAACACATATGGCATGAAGGGAAGAAGATCCTTCAAATGAATCCTGATATCTCTCATGCTCAGGCGCCCTCACAGAAGGAAGATAAACTCCTACCTCTTATCCTCAATATTTTTCCCTAACCAAAATCATACTAAAATATATATCCAAATACTCTATTCAGAACTCTATCTTTAAATCAGACATACTCCCCTCGTTATTCCCCAATATTTGAAAATAAAACTCTCCTAGTTCCTCCTCCATGACTCATCCTCTGCATTCAGTTCGACTCTATAATAGTCAACTAGATCATCCTATCCCTCCACCCCACCCTAAGCTATGTGTGGATGATGGCCATCAGTCATATCTATAAATATTTTGAAATTCCAAATCTTGGTATTATGGAATTTTTTAGGTTTTATTTAATTATATGGTTTTAAATTCCCCAAAATCATCCCAATTCAAACATAGTAAAAAAACAAACATGATACATGTACCTTCCCTAACTCTATACATTACTATTAGTATTGTCTCACCTAGGGTGTTCGTTGAGATTAAGGTCCTTGGGTTGGATCATAGGGGGAATAATCCCTAGTGTCCTAGCTAATCTCGCTTGCTATATAACACACAAAGATCAACTGACATTGTTTCCTTACCGATCTCATGGATTGCTCCCAATTAGCTAACTCTAGTCTCCATCTTAACTCATATCCATATACTTGATACCACTTTATCACAACCCATCCCTACTAGAAACACCTCTTGGGCCTACATTTAAGATGAGAATGACCCTTGAAGCCAACCACCAATAATCCATGTGTTGGAAACTAGCACCGAGAGTATAAATATCAAAAATCCTAGGCATTACTATAAAAAATTCCTTGAATATAGAAATGAAACCACCAATAAAATACATAATATAAATAAAAACAATATCTCATAATAATCAAACTGTTTGTAGAAGTTATAAAAATACAATTATCCATGACAAATAACAAAATAAAACTCTTATAAAAACAACTCCAAACACATCCCTATGCCCCAGGCTAGTAATCTTCAACTTGTTCTCTAAATCCCTCCTAGAAACCTATAAAATAGATTTTTATATAGAGAGGGGTGAGAATACAAGAATACTCAGTAGGATCCTCCTCAATACCTCTAATTAAAATGTTGAATAAGAATACTAATTCCTCAGTAAATAAATAGTAGAACCAACATATGTTTATACCAAATCAACTGACCCAATCTCATCAAGTCTCACTAACCAAATAACACATCCAAGTATATTAAAATAGTATCAATGAATATCAAAAAAGGGTTACTCACACCACTTATCTAATGGTTTGTTTCTCTCATTCTAAAAAAGTTAATTTCATAGTGATATTAACCCTTCCATATCATCATAAACATATCCACACATCCACAATTCATGTAACCACATCATAATCACATAGTCACGTATCCACATCCACATATAACATATCAATATCTCAACCACACATCACTTTTCCATTATAGCAGGGTATCATTAACATGAAGGATATCAACCATGTGTTGTCCTCTTAACATACTTAACCCCCACTATATACAATATCATATCCTATCATAATCACATTAATTATTATATTGAAATTTATTCATCAAAGCCCATGTATATAGAAATCATGCTATTATATTCATTCGACATCCAGAAGAGAGATTAGGGAAGTTGGAGCAATCATCCATTTATTCCCTTACTAACATATATGTTTAAATAAGAGATTCGAAACCCAAAATATTTGGGATTCAATAAATTTTTCTAAATTGGGTGCGTTGTATATGAAATATCAAGAATATAAATTTTATAATACAATTACACATAATCCCGACCTAAATTGTTCTCACTAAAATAACACCACAATAACCCATAATCATCACCACATCTTCACAATATTTTACTAAAAATTACTACCACTTATACACCATAGACCATCCATTTTTATTCCTAAAAAAAGTCACAAAACAACCATAATTCCATATTAAAACAAATAATTCCATATTTACCTTTAACATTCCACGTTATATTCATTATTTCTTTCATTGATCATATTTAATGAAGACCTATTAATTAGTTATCACTGTCTTTTATTCCAACCACTAACTGATCATTTTAATTTCCATCTTTAGAACATAACACAATTATTCATTTTCACCCCTCATTAAAATTTCATATTTTTTTAATTTTGTTTTTTTCCATACCACTAGAAATCCACTAACACAACCATACTCTACATCCACTTCCACTCATGTCAACAATGGCAACCATCCACAACACCACTTCCCAACACATCTCACACCCAAAACCAACCAAAAAAATTCACCAAAAACCCATACCAATCTCAGAAATAAAAACAAAAAGAAAAATAAATAGATAAAAACAAATTATAGAAAGAAAACACATCCATTTCATAATATGGATTCATATTAATCTCAACATTCCTTGAATTAGTGATAAAAAACCATTTTTAGATTTCATATGATTAGTTATTTGCCATCATTATTTAATTTACATTTTATGGAATGAAATTAAAATAATAAGATCAGGGTAATAGTACTTATACTGTAGTAGTAATAATGATTCTCGACAAAAAAAATAAATAGTTTTCAATCATAGGCTATGTCAAGATAATATAGAAACATATGTGAATTAACCTATTCTCTTCAATTTATTTATAGTATGATTAATTATATTTTTTATGTTAATCCTTATCATCCAACCAAAGTAAAAATAATTATATATAAATCTCTGTGTGTGTGTGTGTGTTATACACAATGTAAAATAGAGTTACTAAATCACCAACCTTAATTAAAGCTTGTCAAATATTGTGAAATATTAAGGGAATAAAAAGATGATCATAAATCTAAAATCACAAAGAAAGACTCAACAACCTAGATCACATCATCCCCCATCAAAATTATAGTCCAAGGACATAAAAATAAACACCAAACCACTACCACATCCTCCCCAAACAATAATTAAAGGAATATAATCTCAAAAAAAGTTAAAGGAACTCTCCTTAAATCACAAGAAATCGATCTCTCGAAGCCATGGATCAAAGATGATCAAAGAGAACTCCCATGTATCCAATAAATCTTCTTTAACTACCTAGGGGTTGGGAAAAAATAAAGGAATTAAGATAATTATGTATTGAATTTCAAATTTATTCATGTATAGGAAATTCAAAACATCATAGTACAATGGTAATGTCCATGCCATAATGAGGTTAAGTCAAACCACCCTCTATAAATCATGATTTATTTACCCAATATCTAACCCATTTAATGCTCATTTAACCCCTTAATTTTATTTTTCTATGGAAGATTTGTAGCATAACCAAAAAACTATGGTGAAACAACCCATAGAATGGAATAACCACTAAACAAGCCCCTTAGGGATCAGCACCACGACAACTGAGACCATACCGCAGTGACCACCCATGGAAAATATAATAGACTTCTCAACCCAATTACACACCATGAATGGAACTATAATTTAGAAACTAGAAAAATTTAAAAGGAAAATGTTAGAATAACCAAAACCTTACATAAGAGTCATTCCGGTGAAATTTAAGGTTTATTAATATACAAAAAAAAATCCACCTCAAAACCTCCAAGCCATAGCCAAACCAACCATGATGCATCCAGAATCCAATTTGTCCAAGCATAGTGAGATTCATACCTCTATGAAATGACACATCTTATTCCAATAAAAATACCATTTCTATAACTCCTCCCTTCCTCCAAACTCTTAATGATACCTCTAGCACTAGAATTATACGAAATGGAAGGCTAGGAAGGCATGGGCCATTACATTCAAGTGAAACCACTTTTATCATCTCATCCCATTATCTAAATATCTCCTAAGGTTCAGGTTGTACAAAACCTACTATAAATGAAATGGACTCATGCCGATGAGGGATGGACCTATAGAAATCATACTACCACATGAAAATCATTACCATAAAAGGTCTTGTGGATTTAAAATGTGGCATGACCCCATGCATATATGTCGTAACCCCATTAATATGTTTTATAACCCCATGAATACATATCATGACCCCGTGTAACTCACTTCAACTATTTCCACCAACACCCACCTACACTTTCATGTATTTTTATAAAAAGTGGAATAATCCATATGAAAATATGTTACAACCCATGCCAAGGTTTTCAAAATTGGTCCTTTTACCTCAATGGTATTTCTATAAATTCCCAATATTTTAGGATCTAAATTCATATTGGTTTATTATAAATTATTTCAAAAATATCCATATATAATTAAAAACGTCAATATTTCACCAAAAAATCAAATAAGTCTAAAATGTGAAGTGTTTAATTTCTTGATGTTGCTTTTAAACGTAACTTCAAAATATTATATTTCCTAAAATATGCAGCTAAAGTAGAACCCTGATTATTCTCCAATGATGTTTCCAATAAATTTTTTTTTCTATCATTATTTTTATGATATTTTCTATGTTTTTAAATATAAATTATACCCTAAAATAAAATTGTTTTATTTCCTTTGCATTCAAGAAATTAATTAAATAGTAGAATAGAAACAGTAGTATGGTAGAAGAAATAGAGAAGTGTAGTTAATAGAGTGAAATTGGTTTCCTATTCTAGTAACTCTCATGGGTCATCCTATCTTTATTTATTTAGAAGATTATTGCACTAGTAGTACTCTAAAAACATGATTCATGATCACAAAACATGTATGTCATCTAGTTTAAAGAGGTGAAATTGACAAATGAGATCCCTAAATTTGAATTATTTTCTATTGGAGTTTATCAATGTACACAAAAATCTACAATCATAATGATAAATATTATCACTCACAATAATCTCCATCCTAAATCTATAATTGAGAAATTTAAATAGATAGAATCATTATCAAAATACTAATTAGCCTATATTAACAGTCCTCATTCAATGATCAACATGCTCAGATCAGAGATATACTGGTCAAAAAATTAAATAATGATTATTAACTAGAAAACAGACTGAACGAACATCAAAATTCAATCAAAATTCAATGATTATTCATTCGGATAAAATTATAGTGAAATTGAATAAATAAAACTTAAAAATAATTCAACAAGAGAATCCACTAGTTTCAGACACTGAATAACTTATCCAAACATGATCACGATGTGGGAGGAATCTTCACACCCTGGCTTCATTGAAGTAATAGTGAGAATATCCACCTTTTGATCTCTAGAAAATCACATGAAATTATGCCCCTATTTCGCTGCTTCTGATTTCTCAATGATTCAATGGTTCCCTATTTCTTGTGTGATGCTCTATTTCATTATTTAACTTCCAACTCCCTACCTTGATCACTGAATTACCATGTTCTTTTCTTCAACACCATCCATGTGAAATATTTGATTGTCCACTATATCCACACATGAAAAAAAAATCTATCTAAACAACCATTACATACCCATGTGTGATAGTTACAACACCAAATATAATGAATCAGGATGTATTTACAAGTTCAAACGATTTCCGGTAAGTTACCAGAAAATTCTAGCTATCTCAAATCAGCTTTGGAAACCTAATTTGAGATCCTCAAGACACTATAGTAACATCAGGACCATAAATAATTATTTTTCTTGGGCTTGTGAATTATGACCCATCCTACACAAGCTCAGGATATCCAATTAATTTTATGCAGTGGATACACTGGATCAATTGATGTTACCCTGATGTGATGTCACCATTATGTTGGTTTCTCGTTTTCTACCCTTAAGTGGGGTAATTAATTTATGATCCTTATGATAGATTTATTTACTGGCCATAAATAATGTTACCCTTTTATAGGGATACCCTTCTCTACCCTTGTGTGGGATTCTCACAGGCGACTCGGCCTCTCAGATTCAGTTAGGAAAGTTCAATCATCTTTTCTTAGCATAGGTCAAGCTCCTCCGTAAGAATCCCTAGATATTGGTCATAGGTCAATATCCCATCAAACCTTTGGGAAATATGGCAAGCGATGAATACGCAAACAACAAAAACATGAACGCGCAGCGGATAAATCGTTCCCTCAAACAGCGGATGCGTAGCGATAAAAACAGGTGCAGAAAAATAAAATTGACACAAGGATTTTTACGTGAAAACCCCAAAAGAGAAAAACCACGGGACCTAGTCCAGAAAGAGGGATCCACTAAAATAGATAAGTACACGGTAGAGACTTCCCAAAATTCACAGGGATCTCACAGGTAATACTTAGAAAAATAGTGGATCAAAGTCGGAGAAAGATGCAGTCTTGATGAAGCCTGAAAAGAAGAAAGCAGCATGCTAAAGAAACCCAAATAGATCTGACTCTGAAAGTAGAAGATTGATGTCTGAACAAAAGTGCAGATGAAAAACACCGGGATCAGATCAAAAAACCACCGCAGATGAAAGCTGATCAAATCAGAGTAGTTCCACCGGTTGCAGATCTTAAAATCGCTTCTTGAAAAAACACAATTGCACTGCCTCCAACCACTGCCGAGAGAGGAGCCACACACCTCATATAAATAGAAGATGAAATCTCATATATCTCCTAAAATATATCTCATATCTGATTAAAGATATTAAATATATCTCATTAAAGATAAAAAATATATCTTCTTAAAGATATCATATATATCTTGTCAAAGATATCAGATATATCTTGTCAAATATATCAAAATATCTTTTTTTAAAGATATCAGATAAAAAAAATATTTATCAGGGCCAGATGAGGAGGCGCCCCAACAAATTCCCCCTCCGACTCAACTAGGGATCATTGTCAACCCTGCAATCAGTCAGAAAGTCTCAAATTTTCCTCTGGGTAAACTCTTGGTCAACATGTCTGACCCATTATCATCAGTGTGGATCTTCTCAAGATATAACTATCTCGAATCAAGAACATTGTGGATCCAATGATACCGAACATCGATATGTTTCGACCTACCATGAAAAGTAGGATTCTTTCCCAAACAAATAGCACTCTGACTATCACAAAATAAAACATATCCGTCTTGATTAAAATTGAGCTCTCAAATAAATATTTTCATCCACAAAAATTCTTTACACGCCTCTGTAGCTGCAATAAACTCTGACTCTGTGGTAGATAAAGAAACACATCTCTTCAACCTAGACTACCAAGATACAGCTCCCCCTGCAAAAGTAATCAAATAGCCTGAAGTAGACTTCCTCGAATAGATATATCCTACCATATCTGAATCTTTAAATCCACAAAGCATAGGTTACCCTTTGCCAAAACACAATCTCAGATCAGAAGTACCACGAAGATAACGAAAAATGTACTTCACTGCCCTCCAATGCTCTCTGCCTAGATTCGATAGAAAATGACTAACCACACCAACTGCATGAGCTATATCAGGTCTAGTACATACCAAGGCATACATCAAACAGCCAATAGTAGATGAATAAGGTATGTGTTGCATCTCCTGTCTCTCCTCATCAGTAGAAGGTGACTGACTGGTGTTGAGCTTAAAATGTAAAGAAAGAGGAGTACTAACCACTTTAGCTCTAACTATATAAAATCTCTGAAGAACCTTATCAATGTATATCTCCTGAGATAACCACAATTTCTTGGCCTTCCTGTCACGGGAGATCGTAATGCCAAGAATCTGTCATGCTAGCCCCAAGTCTTTCATCGCAAAAGATTGGCAAAGACCTTTCTTTAATCTGCCAATTCTAGAAGCATCATGGAAAACAATGAGCATATCACAACATAAAGCAGCAGTATAATAAAATCATCATAATTAAATCTCTGAACAAACACAAAATGATCAGAAGATGTCTTCTAAAACCCTGATGAGAAAAGACAGATTCAAACTTTTTATACCACTGTCTCGGAGCTTGCTTCAAACCATACAAACTCTTCTTCAATCTGCAGACATGATTCTATTTACCTGTTTCAAAAAAACCCTCTGGTTGCTTGATATAAATCTCCTCCTCTAAATCTCCATGGAGGAAAGCTGTCTTCATATCCATCTGCTCAATCTGCAGATCCAAACTAGCAGCCAATCCAAGAACAACCCAAATAGAAGACATTTTGACAACAGGTGAGAAAATCACATAAAAATCAATACCTTTCTTCTGACGGAAGCCTTTAACGACTAAACTTTCCTTGTATCGGGGAACAGAACTGGATTCTTCATTCTTAATCCGATAAATCCACCGATTTTGCAAAGCTCTCTTACCTGTCGGTAACTTCACCAGCTCAAAAGTGTGGTTGTCATGAAATTATGTCATCTCGTCATCCATTGACGCAACCCATTTTTCCTTCTATTCACTTTCCATCGCCTCATTAAAAGATTCTAGTTCTCCCCCTTCAGCGAGGAGCACATACTCATCAGGTGAATACCGAGTAGAAATGGTACGATGCCGAGATGACCTCTGGAGTGGAACTGCGGGTTCATTGATAACCCCAGGAACCGGATCATCAGAAACAAAAGGTGCATCAGAAATATCAAATCCAACCGGTTCAACCTGAGCATCATTCTACACATCAATGTGTTCATCAGAATCAACAATATGAGGTAAATGTGAATCAGAACCTGTCTCAAGACTAACAAAGCCATCAAAAGTTGGAGAAGTGGACTTTTCTCCCTTATCAATATCTGCAATAGTTTGGTCCTCTTTAAACACTGCATCTCGGCTTTTGAATAGTTTCTTCAAAGCATGATCGTAAAACCTGTACCCAAACTCATCGTGTCCATACCCAAGAAAAATACACTGCCGTGACTTATCATCCAACTTGGATCTCTCATCTCTAGGCACATGAACAAAAGCCTTGCAACCAAAAACTGTCAAGTGATCATACCTGATCCTTTTTCCATACCAAAACTTATCGGGAGTGTCTGTCTGCAAAGCAACTGAAGGTGATAAATTGATAATATAAGCAGAAGTAAGTAAAGCCTCACCCCAAAAGTGTCCAGGAAACTTTGCTTCCGAAAGCAAACAACGAACTCTTTCCAACAAAGTCATGTTCATCCGCTCAGCTACACCATTTAGCTGAGGTGTCTTGGGAGGTGTCTTCTGATGCCGAATACCTTCTTTCCTACAATATTGATCAAATGGACCACAATACTCTCCCCCATTGTCAGTGCGAATACATTTCAATTTCTTTCCTAATTCCCTCTCAACAGAAACATGAAATTTCTTAAAAACACTGAGCACCTGACTTTTGGCATTCAAAACATAAACCCAGAGCTTTCATGAGTAGTCATCAATAAATTTCACAAAATAAATACCTCTACTAAAGGTCTTAGATTTCAAAGGACCAAAACCGTCTGAATGTACTAATTCAAGTACTTGTGACTTCATGTGTGGAGGATGACTACTAAAACTCACTCTTCTCTATTTCCCAGCCATGTAATGATCACATGTGTCCAATTTGACACTCTTCAAATATAGAAGAATATTTCACTTGGCCAAACAACCAGGCCCTTTCTCACTGATGTGACTGAGCCTCTTATTCCACAACTTGGACGAACCACTGCACTCGACAACGCAAGCAGTATCACATGAAATAGATGTCGTAGTCCAGTACAAACATGACTGCTTCTTCCCTCGAGCCACAATCAAATAGCCCTTTGAAAGCTTCCATTGGCAATCACCAAATGTGATGATAAACCCTTAATCATCAAGAACGCTGGTAGAAATAATATTCAAAACGAACCTTGGGTGCATGTCGAACATTCTTCAAAATCAGCTTACTTCTAGTAATGGTCTCTAAACAAATAGTCCCAATACCTACGACATCAACATGACCATCATTACACATATTCAAAATCCCAAAATTAACTGGGTTGTAAGATGTAAAGAACTCCTTTGATGTCACGTGAAAACAGGCACCACTATCAACAACCCAGCAAGAATGATCAGAAGTAATATTAATGGAGTCATAAATAATAACAAGATCACCCCTATAGTAGCAGCGACATGATCATCTCCATCGATATTCTTCTTTGGCTGATTTTCCTTCATTCTTTTTTTTCTTCTCAGCTGAGAACAAAACTTCTTAACATGCCCCTTCTTACCACAATGATGACATTCAAAATCTCTCTGCTTTGATCTAGATTTGCTTCTGCTTTTACTCTTTCCTCGACTACTCTGTCCTTGATTCTTTTCCTGGCTTCTCCCCCTGTTCTCTGTGACTAAAATTCTAAATATTTCTCTTAAGTACGTCTCCTAACTTCATCATTAAAAATAGAAGACTTAACAAAACTGAATGTCACATCACCATTAAGAGCAGAAACGGTTAGAGTAATATGTAAATTCTCCCAAGAATCAGGTAACATGTTAAGCAATAAAAGTGCCAAAACCTCATCTTCAAAATTAATACCCATGCCAGAAAACTGATCAAAACATCCCTGATATTCACTTAAATAATCAAAAATAGACGTACCTTCTCTGTACCTCAAATTCATCATTTGTTTGAGAAGAAACAGTTTATTATTTCTTGTCTTGGAAGCATAGGTAGTCTCAAGCTTCTCCCACAATGTTCTGGCGTGAGAGATGTTGACAATGTGGTTCATCACATTGTCTTCGACCCATTGGAGAATGAAGCCACAAATCATCTCATGCTCGAACGCCCATTCTTCATCTGACATCCTTTCTGGCTTCTGGGTACTAAACACTGGAAGATGCATTCGCTTGATAAAAAGCAGATCCTTCATTTTAAGTCGCCACATATGATAATTGGCACCATTCAATAAAATCATCCGACTATAATTGGCTTCCATAATGAATATGAAATAAAGACCAAACCATCTGATACCATATGTTGGGAAAGATGGCAAGCGATGAACTCGCAAACAACAAAAACACGAATGCGCAGCGGAGAAATATTTCCCTCAAACAGCGGATGCGTAGCGACAAAAACAGGTGCAGAAAAATAAAATTGACACCAGGATTTTTACGTGGAAAACCCAAAAGGGAAAAACCATGGGACCTAGTAAAGAAAGAGGGATCCACTAAAATAGACAAGTACATGGTAGAGACTCCCCAAAATTGACAGGGATCTCACAAGTAATACTTAGAAAAATAGTGGATCAAAGTCGAAGATAGATGCAGTCTTGATGAAACCTGAAAAGAAGAAAGCAGCCTGCTAAAGAAACCCGAATAGATCTGACCACGAAAGTAGAAGATTGATGTCCGAATAAAAGTGAAGATGAAAAACACTGGGATCGAATCAAAAAACCACTGCAGATGAAAGCTGATCAAATCAGAGTAGTTCCACCGGTTGCAGATCTGAAAATTGCTTCTTGAAAAAACACAACTGCACTGCCTCCAACCACTGCCGAGAGAGGAGCCGCACACCTCATATAAATAGAAGATGAAATCTCATGTATCTCTTAAAAGATATCTCATATTTGATTAAAGATATTAAATATATCTCATCAAAGATAAAATTATATCTTCTCAAAGATATCATATATATCTTGTCAAAGATATCAGATATATCTTGTCAAATATATCAAAATATCTTTTTTTAAAGATATCAGATAAAAAAATATTTATCAGGGCCAGATGAGGAGGTTCCCCAACACAAAAATTGGCTATGTTTTCGATTCATGAGATGCGGCTCAAAATTCTAGGGACGATCTGAGAATTTTAGTTGAACAGATCAAGTGTATACTTCATCCTAGAGTCAGTTCAGCATAAACTTCAACATTCGATCAATGGTTTGATCTCATCACAGCGTCCAACTAGTATATAATTAGGAAACTTAGTAATTATTTGGCCTCATCATATTCTTTGGTTTCAAGATCTTGACTCGATCAAATATTTATTCTTGGATTATTCATCAACCTCAATGAAACATGGATGATGTTATTCTTCCCGAAACTAGTTTGGAATGATCAGCATCACTTAATCTCCCTTAAATCAATATTTATTGGCTTCATCATACTCCAAGTGTTGGAAAAATCTCATTTTGATCTCTTAAAATTGTGACACTGGTCATCTTATCAAATAATCCTCAGTAACGGTTCTTCTTCCCCATTAAATCCAATTTCTTTGATTTTCCCAACACAAGTTATGTAGATTTTCTTAACTTGGGATCTTTTTTAGCTTGGTTTAAATGGAATAGGTTTCATTACCTTGACTTAAATTTGATAAATTCAGGACTTAGCATCTTCTACTATTAGTGAGGACAAACTGATCATTACCATCAATCTATTCTCTTCCTCAATTGATTCTAATCTTCCATATTTGTTCAGGCATGGTCAAATGAACAGTCAAAATTGAAAAAAAAATCATTTGCAATCACTTAGAAATATTCTTATGGTCAATGTAACCCTTTAAAAATTCCCACCATATCGTTTTGGTCCAATTCCTATTACCCATGTGGTTGTTCATTCCATTTGTGAAAATTTGGAAAAGGTAATAGTTTCTTCATAAGCCTTACAGTCAATCCCAGCCTGTATAAAATTTTCATGCCATTAAATTCATGTGGTGGATTGGGTAAAGGTATAGAAGATTGAAGACCTTTACAAAATTCATCACTAGGTATGATCAATTGATTAGAGTAAAGCATTGTCGATTGGATCCTTTATCAAAATTCACACCAACAGATCTGTTGCACATGAAAAATACACACAATAAATAAATAACCTTTCAAAAATTTAAAATTATTTAATTAATAAAAATATAGAATACTTAAATTAAATATCAAATTGAAATAAATAATTAAATAAAAAAAGTTAAATCAATAATAAAAAATAATTAAATTCAAATTTATTAATTAACTATTTAATAGAAAAGAAAAGAATGATAAAATTTGATAAAAACCCAAATTGTAAATTAATGTTAAAAATTATTAAATAATTAAAGGAAGAGATTAAAAATTATGTTGAATTATTTTTTACTAATTAATTAATTTAAAAAAACAAGGATATGAAAAACTAAATTACCATAACAAAAATACAATAACATTAAAAATTTAATATTGTAAAATAAAATTCAAAATTAAATAATAAACTCATATCTGGACATGTGTTACAATTTAAACATAAAATCCTAGATTAAAAATAAAATTCATTAATTTAAAATTTTAATTAAAAATTATTCACAACACAATAATTAACCAATAAAGGAACATTTTAACCTTAAAAAAATAAATTGAACTTCAAAAAATGATGTTGAAAAGGATATGAATTAATGGCCGTATCAAATTTCCCTATACTTAATATGTTACATTTCTTTGAGAGAAAAATTAGTACACAGTCAATGGTTTCAAATGAATCAGAACTTTAAAAAATAGTAATTCCATAATGAATTTATTTTCCAAAAATATATCCCATTGTTAATTATCTCAAATAAAAAAATTTGAATGGCCTCTTGAATTAAATATCTTTGATGAAAATTTGTTAGCTATTTTAAATTAATGATAAGAAATTGAAATTTTATAAGTAAATTTATTTTTTAAAATTTTCATCCAAATGGATGCCCAAACGTTTATTTACCTCCAGGAGAATAGACTCACATAATTTAAGAGTCCATAATAAATTGATATACAATTAAATGGGGTGGAGTGATAATTTATTTTTGGGATAAAAAACTCAACCAACATTAAATTAAGAAAGAATAAATAGGTGAAATAAAAATGAGTTCAACCTATATTACGATTTTCATTTTATAATCCATTTTAATTCATGTATTATTAGTTAAATTCAAATTAAATATATTCAATGTTAATTATTATTTCATAAAATTTTACCAAAATTTTATAGAAATACGTATTTTTTCAAGAGGGAAAGAAAAAATATTTTAACAACTAAATCCACGAGCTAATAAAGATTAATTTCCTCAAAGTTCTCTCAAAATATTAAAATTTTATAAACACTTTCACCAACTAAAAATTATTTATTAATTTATAAAAATCAATTTTTTTAAATATTCTAAGGTGGTTTTGATGGGTTTGAATTGAAAAATAGTTTATCTAAATAGATACCATTCCCCTACACATAAAACTCTACATTATACCTGATTATTAATCCTAAAGTGATAGAAATATTTAAACAATTTGATTCAAAAATATTTATACATCAACATAGAAATGATTTTGAGGGGTGACATGAATGCTCAAAAAAGCTAGACACACCACTCAGTCTCTTAATAAATAGTCACAAAGTTCCCACTTGACACTATTAAAAAAATTAGCAAACAATTTATTTTCCAAAATGTATCAGGAATAAGGTGAGTTCACAAGTGAATTACAATAAAATATCAAAAGTGGAATGAAAATAAAAAACTATTATATTTAGTAGAAATTTGAAAAAAGTAAAAGTAACCAATAGGGATTAATCAAGATGTTTAACATGAAAATAACTATTGCTAGATATGGTGTCCTTGGATCAACTATCTGTACTTTTATTATATATCTCTGATGTATTTAATGTTAATAAAAAATTATTGAATTTTGAATTTTTTTTTCTAAATGAATATAATGTTATAATGTTCTAGAGTATACATCACATAGAGAAGGTCAAATAAGTTCCCCAATATGATGAGACCCTTGATGTTATATAATGATATTTTTAAATAATGTTCTGTATTTGGATAAAATACTATGAACTCATGAATTCACTCTCAACTCCTCCTTTTCTCTCCCTCTTAAGAATGAAAAGTTTAAGAGATATTTCTTCAAGACCAAAGAATGAGTGACCAAGAATGACCATCTCAAGGCATTCAATTCACCATGATTTCACCCAGTGATTGAGTGGAGTTGATCAAAGATAATTGGATCATGTGTGGATCACCATTAGAGGGATTATATCCATGGATTATTATATAGATACAAAGGAAATTTGAAAGGGTCATTTCGGATGATCAACAATCATCAACAATAAAGGTTCCTAAGCCTAGAAATTTATTTATTTAGATATTAAAAAAATGAATTATAAATTTGATGTGAAATAAATTTTCTAATGGTTTTGGGAAATGATAATTAAATTTAATTTTAATATATATCCCACCACTACATGATTTCTCAACACCTAGAACCATCAAGTGGTATTAGAATAGTCATGTTTAATTTTATAATTATTTATTTGATTGTTAATCTATAGGAAATCATGGTTTAATTTTCATTTCTTATTGTTTTTTCTTTGATATGATTTTAATTAACATGATTCGACATATTAATCATATTTTTTCAGTGTTTAATTTTGGATTAAGAATAAATGAATATTGTTCATAGATTCCATTGGGAAGTTCCGAATCTTTGTCCAATAAAACTAGGATATATGGCGTGTAGTTTTTGTACACATTGTGTACCCATACACATTGTACATGGATGTGTGAAATAGTTAATTACATGTGGTTCATTTATTTCACACTATGTTTTGACCAGGACAACAAGACACACGAAGAGAGTATACATGGTGTGTAGGTAGCATGTACATTTCATGTAGTCTGGGATAGTTAACACACCAAATCCCTAGGAGTGTTACTCAGATACATGGAAACAAAGGTACATGGTGTGTAGCTGGAAAGTACACACCATGTAGTCTCCCATTAAAGGATAGGATTAAAAATTATATTAAATTGAAAATTACATCATTAAAACCTCATTTTATTGATTGGCACACCAATGTGTGTTTGATAGTCTAATAATGGTTTTAAATAATATTAAATTCTCGATAGATTTATTGTAGTTAATTTATAATTATTGGTTATCCCATTTATTTTCCATGAATTCCCTAAATGATGGAGATCTCCAATTAATATCAGATGATTATTAAGATGAAAGGTAATTAATAAATTAATTAATTAATTAATTTAGGCATGTTTATCATAATAATAAAGAACAAATAAATAAATGAATTATATCTAGTTACTTTTGTATATTCATTGCACGTATGACCAATCATGATCTTGACCAAGACCTATGTATGTGCTAAAATTTATTGAATATAATTTATTTCAAGGGTTTTCAATTTTTTAATATTTAATTAAATTATGGCATGTGAGTCATCCCCCCCTCCATTATTATATAGGACCTACATGTCCAAGGATATTTATATAATCACCTTTAACCAATCCTTGGGTTCCCCTCACCTTCATGTGAGTAATAAATACTTGTAAGTAATGGAGCATCCCAAGGGTGTGGTGGTATTTCAGGAAAAAACCATGATGATTCTAACTCAGTGATACACAGATATATAGGTGGAATATTGTAACTCATTCCATGGCCAGAAAATGGAGTTATTCCTCTAGGTAATAGGTTGATTTAATGTTCAATAATTAAATAAAATTTAGATAAACTCATGATCAATTCATTTACATTATTTATTTATTTTAGTCTATGCATTATTTATTTTATTTATACAAGACCACAGTCAAATAAATTAATGAATTAAAATGAAAATACAAAAATTAAATAAATAAATTTTGTGTAAATGTTTTATCAAAAAAGATTAATTAATTAAGTAACATCTACATAATATTAAAAATATATATAAAGGTTAAAAAAATATAAAATTTATAAATAAATTAAATAAAATCCCTCAACCTAATATTAAGTTAGACTAATCCTTCCATTACTTGATTGTGAATGAACCCAAAGAACTAAGTGTAGTACATTTCCAAAGTCTGGATACTTAATTTTATCAACGAGTTCTCATGAGAGTGTTGGGTTTAATTAACTGAACATTAATTGAGTTCAATAGAAAAAGTTTGTTCAATACAAATTTTTAGGTACGTATTGAGGAAATCCATTTCAGGATTTCAGGATAGAGGAATCCACTCAATAGATCAAGGAGTTAAAATCCTGTAGTTGGCAAGTCCACTTACCCAAATTACTTTCTTATAGATTTCATGGATGAAGTCCATATAATTAATAAAAGTAATGGGGATCATTACCACTAAAATATCATAGAAACTAGAAATTTCAATATCAATGGGGAGGGATATTGGGACATGGTAAAATAGTGGGGGATTTAATAAAATTAATTTAATTATTTATTATTTCTAACAAAATTTATAATTAACAAAAATTAAAAATAATATGCCCTTATAAATTATAGAATAAAATCTAAATCTTATCATCCACACTATCCCTACGATCAATATTGGACAAGGACAACATCTTAACTAGTAGTAACTTCTAGGAGTGGTTTAGATGCCTTCAAGTTATGCTATGCCAAAAACAAAAATATTACATGCTAAAATGCTCAATGTCTAATCTGTCTACTAAAGAGGTGAGTAATGAATAGTTCCTTTCATAATAAATACATTTCAGGGATGTAGAATATCATAAATGTTTGATATTTCCATCGATGTATAGTATACTAATGAAGTCACACACAAACATGGATATGTACATCATGCCTGATCACCTCCATATTCTATACTAGGAGTGATCTAGAAAAGAATAATTTTTGATTTCCAAGTCACATTTTACATCAATCTTGGAGAGGGTTCCCCACCTGAGCATCATGTAGTCAATCTCATTGGCTACATTGAATGTATAGAGGTTCTAGGGTTCAAACTCCCCAAAGAATGGGGAATCAATATCATTCTCTCATCACTAACTAAGATGTTCTCTATTTTGTTTTGTGAATTTTAATATGAAAAACATTAATAAGTTTCTTTGAGATCTTATGAATCTTCCTCGCCAAGTTGATAAGGATATAAAGCGCAAAAATCTTTCCATACTTACGGTGAACAAACAGAAAGGGAAAGCGAAGAGATCTAAGTCCAAAGCTACTTTACACCCTTACAAGAAGAGGAAGATATAGGTATAAGCAAGGTAACATGATGTTGTCTATTTATCATGTGGAATGAAGGGCCAATGGAAAACAAATCACCCAGCCAAAGAAGCAAGGGGAAGCTTCAAGTGTGTTTGTTATCGAGTCAAATTTATCTACTTCTAAAAATTGGTTATTAGATATATCTTGTGGTGATCACTTATGTATTCAAATATAGGAATCATTTTAATTTAGGAAGATTTACCAAGGGGAGGTAGATCTACGAGCATCCAATGAAGCTAAACTTTCTATTGTATAAATTGATGACTACCACCTCACGCTGCCATCTAGAATGATCTTGGATTTAAATGGTTGTTAATATGTATCTTTTCTTACCAAAATATTATTTCTGCATCAATAATATATACCAATGGATTTATTTTTAAATTTTGGAATATATGTTTCTTCTTTTATAAACATAGAATTTTTTTGGTAAGTAACATTTAAATAATGGTCTTTATGTGTTGGATTACATGAACCATGTAATGGAAGTTGATAACGAAGTTTCTTCACCTAACTCATACCACACCCAAAATTGACATCATCGGCTATGTCATTTAAATGAAAAATTCTTGCATAAATTATATTAAGATGGATATTTATATTCTTTTATACTAAAACCACTTGGTTTATGGCACACAAGTTTACAAGGAAAATGGCCAAAGCACCATTTAGTGGGAAAGGTGAAAGTGAGAATGAGATTTTTGAATTAGTTCTCACAGATATGTGTGGAACATTTCATGTTGATGGAAGGGGTGGGTAATCATAGTTCATAACTTTTACAAGTGATTTTATTAGATATGGATATGTATACTTAATGAGGTTTAAGTCAGATTATTTGGATAAATTTAAGGATTACAATAATGAAGTTCAGAACTAGATTGGTAATAAGACTAAGAAACTCTTATCAGGTCATGGTGGAGAATATTTTAATCAATAATTCATTGATTATTTACTGGATTTTAGAATTGTCATGAACCAACCTAGGTCAACCGGTCACCCGAGCCGGTCTATGACATGTCCTGAGGGGCGTTCTCAATCCCCATGGGATGGAAACCGTGGCCAGGCATCAAAACTAACATGAAGGAACAATTTTTCCAATAAAAAAGAGATAAATAGATAAATAAAAATAGATGATAAAATAAAACTCGCAGCAGAAAGAAAGTAAAACCACACATACCACCACATGACCTTCCAGGTCACCACCTAACCAAAGGCAGACCTTTCTCTAATAATGAGCAATTCATCCAAGAGAACCCAAGAAAAGGGAACCTGCAACTAAAATGATATAATAGGTCTGAGCATAAAAAATAGCAGTAGGGATACCAAAAGTGAAACAAAAAATCCATGCATTTTCTAATCCAAAAATAGACCAATAATACTAGTTTGAACTACAGTTATAAAAAATAAGGTTTTCATATATATAATACATTTTGAAAACTAACAATCACAATTCCATTTCCCTTATAATTAAAAAAAGGAAAATAAATAAAGAGGGACGCAGACAAACTTTTCCAAAATAGCTACTTTGAAATCCCTTCTAAAACCAACCAAACATACAAAGTTTTTCCAAGAAAACACCAAAACCAAGTTCAAGGGTATGATTCTATACATAGAAAGGGAAATGGAAAAAATAGTTCTCATATCAAAAAATCACGGAAAACCTAGGAACTTGCAGGAAGACCATAATATACTATACATGTGACTCATCCTAAAGGGATGCCTACTCTCGATAACATCATGACGCCCAAATGCTCAGTGTTGCCCTACCTAGCCTAACTGAGGGGCCCAATCCACTAGCAGATCAATGTTCATACTAAGGGCCAATAGCTAGTGCATAGTCTAAACTATTTCAGCAATCGTTCTCAATAAACCCACTTTCTATGATACGTTTTTGTGATATGTTCATAAAGAGGTGTGACACACATTCAAACAACAATCTATATATATAACCATGCATGTGACACAATATGGAACCACCCTAACCACCTCATGATTAGTATCATTCCTTAAAATAAATATTCTCAAAATGAGGCCCATACAGATGACCCTCTTATCTCATGATCAATCGATGAGGCAAGAGACCGAACTAAAGAGGGGTTTTCTAACATACTGTTTCAAAGATTCCAAATGGGCCTTTAGCTTTACCTTATTCGACCATTTACAAAAACATTTATAAATGTTTTCAAAACAATAATAAACATCATTTATTATAAACATGGCCAGAAGGACCAAAACAAACCAATATTATTTAACAAAAACATGTATTTACCAAAACATGAATTTACCGAAACATGCCAAACCAATAAAAATTTATGAACCATTTTCAAAACAATGTTAAACACCAAAACACATTTCAAACCAAATGGTCAAACCTAAAATAACCCATTAAAAACCATGTTTTCCAGAACAATGAAAACAACACTTTATAAGACCTCATTTAAAACTCTCCTTAGTAACCACTCAAGAGGAACAAATTTATTTGAAAATCAAAATCCATTTAGGAAAAACCAGAAACTTAAAAAACATGTCAAACAATCCCTTAACCAGATATAACCAAGCACACACACAAATACCTCACATTTTTCAAGAAAACTATTTCCCTTTCCAAAATCACACTAGATCATATTCACTATGTCTTTCAAAAACTCTAAAGTGATGGAAACTTTATAAAAAAACCAAAAACTTTCTCAAAAATTACACGAACAAGAAAAAAAATTATAAAAAAATTCAAATAACAGACGAAATGATTTATAAACAATTTTATAATGAATCAAACAGATTATTAAAAAATTTATAAACAGATCAAACAAATTATACAAAATAAAAAACACTATAACAATATATTTTTAACAAAACCAACTAACTTGAAAACACTACAACATATTGACCAATAAATTTTCAAAGATGTGAATCAAGTAAAATAATTAATCAAAAACAAGAAAGCATTATATGGACTTATTCAGAAATTAAAATGCATATTCGCCTACCTAAAAGCAAGAGAGGATGAGACAAAACCTCAATGGAATGAGGAGAAATGACCTGAGGACTAAGCACACACCTAAAACAAAGAAAAAAATGAATAGAACTTAACCCTAACACAAGGGTTTTCTAAATTTTAATGAAGAACACATCAGAAGGTAGAAATCTGCACGCTGAAGGGGAGGTGGGGGCACTGCTAATAAGGTTTGAGTTCACACAAGAAGACCACTGGAAATAGCATGCGTAGGGGGGGTCGGGCCGCTAGAAAATATGGCATGTAGGGGGTTTTGAGGCAGTAGGTCACTGGAAAATAGGGCATGTAGGGGGTTTGGGGCAATGGGTCGCCAGAGCGTGGCCTGGTCAGAGGTGCGGAAGGCCGGAGGCTGGAGCAGCAGGAGGCTATGGGAAGAGTGGCTGGTCAGCGCATGGCATAGGTGAGGTAGGGGTGACATGGTGCACTAGGGTACAAGGTGAGGTCGGCATCCAGGATCCATGGTGAGGCTGGGTGTGGGAAATATCAAGGGAGTGAGGGTGGAGGGCCTGGGTGAGGGTGAGGTCATTAGGAGGCTGAGAGAGGGCGACGAGGGAGGGTAGCGAGGGGCTGGGGAGGTCTCCTTCCTGGGTGGTCGCACGTGAAGGGAAGAGGGGGCCAGGAGGCAAGGATGGCTAGGACCTGAAGGGGCGAGAGGCTGATTGGGGGCGAGGGGAGTGTGAGGGAGGGGGCATCAGAACGGCGATGCAGGAAGAAGGAGGACAGGAGGTGGGGTCCTGGTGCGTGAACATGAGAAAGAAACAAGGGGGAGGGGCATTGGGTAGAATAGGGTTTTCCGTTTATTATTTTTTTCATTTTATATTTTAATAATAATAATATAAAAACCAAATATAATAATAATAATAATAATAACAAAAATTATTATCATAAAAATAACACTAATAATAATAAAAATATAAATAATAAAAATAAAAATAATAACAACAATAACATGTCATTAATGATATTATTATTAATTACATAATAAAATTATTATTATAACAATTTAAACATTCAACTCACTTCATATACATAAATATTTATTTATTCTAAATGTTAGACGTTTACACGGGCACCTGGGCTGACCGCACATGAGTATGAAAAATAGTAAAATAGTAAATGATAAAAAACATTAATCCAAGACCCAGACTAGACCTTGGCGTGAGAACAAAGATCCAAGAATTAATAAAATAAAAAAATAATTTAAATAGTCTGGGTGTGACAATTCTCCCCACCACGGAAATTTTCTACCCCCAGAAAGTCACCCAGCCAAATAATAGACCAAACAAGAATCCATGCATGATTGAAACCGAAAGAAACCACAATTCAAGAGAATGGGAGAACACAAGAGGGTTCTCCCCACCACAAGAACTCAATTGATGTGGAACATTAACACCCAAACATATCTCCATGGGAGGGGGCGACACGGGAACTCCCAACTAAATCAAACTAACTTCTATAGCACGAGTGAAACAACACCTCCACTGAAACTTGGAACTCTCGACCGAGACCAAAAACCCAGAACACTAGATAAAAATATCTAAGAAGAACTTAATCCCAGTAGTAAACTCGAGAATAACTACAAACAAAAATTCTACCATAGAAACTTACACCTACAAATGAACACATCTAAACCAAGATCAACCCAAACTAGGGCCAAACAATCTTTAAAAAAAAGCACAATTCAAGAAACCATCATCCGAAAAATGGGAATGTTTGGATTACAACAGAACATGTCCATTATAACTTCATTATGAAACAATTAACCTACACAATGTCAAAACTTTAATAGCATAAAAACAAGAATGGAAAGACTTTAAATGTTCTATTTCCAACATGGAACACAAAACCTGAAATGAGGCTTCACACCCCCCGGTAACTCCTAACTGCACGCGAGTTTCACCCCAAGACCTGTGGCTAGGGCTTTGATGGCTGAAGCATCTTCGACCTCATAGTCAGGAACTAGAGTCATCCGATCACGACATCTTCTTCAGGTGATGCTTCCAACATAAATTTTCTAGATGATCAATACACCCACAATGATTGCATGTCTTCGAAGGGATGCAACATAATGACTTCGTGTGCCCTAAATGTCCAAACTAATAGAACACCACTGAACGGTCTGACGAACTACAAGCCAGAACCACTACAGAGGAATATTTAGAAATAGGTCCCTCCTACACGCCCTAATCATCAGATGGGGAACCTTCACGAGCAACTTGATACGCTAGATTTCCAACCATCTACACTCTCAAGACCAACTCAGCTAAGAACGCCTAATCCACCAGCATCTCAAATTGATGTTCTGTAGAAGGGAGGACTTGCTCCTTGATATCTGGATGAAGAACCCCAATGAAGATATAATTCTTCATCAAATCCTATGATGCTACCTCTAATGAAAAGGACACAAGTTCCTTGAAATGGTCAAAATATGCTTTTACAGTATGTTGTCCTTCTTGGATATGCATGAGCTCTTCCCTTTTATTCATCATAAATTTTTCAAGTATGAATGATCAGAGTAAGATGTATTTAAAGACACCCCACGTCATCCAAACTTTCACTAAAGTTAGGGTGAACAACTCCCATTCGTCTAAAGAAGGACCCTCAAACAATCCCAAGATAACTCGAACTCTAACAGACTCAGGAGTTCCCAACATCCCAAAAATACCCTCGAACTCTTCAATCCACATAACTGCCTTTAACGGACCCCGATCACCATTAAGGATAGATGATTTCCAAGAAGGACCAAAAATTGGGCATGACTTGTCAAAAAACTTGGGGACCTTTCTAGGTGGCATTTTCTGAACAACATATAGAACACCAATCCAAAACAGATATCAAATCAAAGTATAATTAAAAGTAATATCCTGAGAAAAAAATTATTGACTCAAAAACCAAATACAAACACAGCCCAAAATTCCCTTTTTATTTTAGATTTCAAAACTTCATTGTTTCAAGGAAACTTTCTAAATACCAAACCCTCTTTTCAAACCAAATTCAATTTATAAAATCATTTCTTCTTTTTAAAATCAATTTAGAAAAAAAAACAAGTTCAAGCCTTTAATTCCAAGTACACACCCCAGAAATCCCAAGAACTTTTTCACATGTCGTCATTAGCTTTTATCCATTTGCACCAACACACACTTTCCATGCATCCCCTCACATGTGAAGACATTCATAAAGAGTACAAGAGGTTTCACCCAAACCATTTCTCTACCAATTCAAAGCAAACACCAGATTTTTAGATGAAGATATTTTAGTTTTAAAAACCCATTACATGAATTTAAAGGAATTTAAAATAAATCATTCTCATTTAAAAAACCATTTTTCATTTTCAAAAGTTAACTTACACCAACCAAAACCATGACGACATTGAACATGTATCAAACTACTGGAGGGAGGGACTAGTAGTCATCCTTAACTTGGAGACATGGTAGTGGTTCGTGCCCCAAGTAAGCATCCACAACAAGGAGGAGCTTAAATAGCGTAATTGGACTCCACATGGGTCACTACTCTTTGTGAAATCACAATGTAACATTGGCTTGAATCTGTTGTCATCCCTAAATCTAAAACAAACCTGAACTAGACAATGACTCAATTCTCAGACTACCGATAGAGACTCGAAGATCGGAATGGGTGAGGGTTCATAATTTCCTTCCCATACCTACCCCTTGAGTCACAACAATCCTAATCTCCATCTAATGGACACCCCAATTAACAAGGTCCACCTCTGATACCATTTTTTAACGAACCAACCTGGGTTGACCCTAAACCGGTCACCCGATCTAGTCTGTGACATGTCCTGAGGGGCATTCCCGATCCCCACGTGCTGGAAACCTGTTTCGGGCATCAAAACTAACATGAAGGAATGATTTAGACCATAAATAAGATATAAACATATAAATAAAAACTGATGATAAAAAAACTCACAGTGAAAAGAAAGTAAAACCGCACATACCTCCACTTAGCCTACCAGGTCACCACCCAACCAAAGGCCGACCTAGCTCTAATAATGAGAAATCCAGCCAAGAGAACATGAGAAAAGGGAACCTGAAACTGAAATGATAGAATAGGCATGAGCATAAAAATTCTCAGCAGGGATACCAAAATTGAACCAAAGAATCCATGTATTTTCTAATCCCAAAACTTACCAGTAATACTAGTTTGAACTACAGTTTTAAAAAATAAGGTTTTCATATATACAATGAATTTTGAAAACAAACAATCACAATTCCATTGCCCTTATAATTCAAAAACAAGGAAAATAAATTAAGAGGGATGCACACAAAATTTTCCCAAATAGCTACTTTGAAATCCTTTCTAAAACCAACCATACATACAATGTTTTTCTAAGAAAAAACCAAAACCAAGTTTAAGGGTATGATTCTACACACAGTAAGGGAAATGGTACAAATAGTTATCGTATCAAAGGATCACAGAAAACCTAGAAACATAGAGGAAGACCATAACGTACTATACATGTGACTCATCCTAAAGGCATGCCTACTCTCGATGATGTCATCACGCCCAACCACTCGGTGTTTCCCTTCCTGGAATAACTGAGGGGCCCAATCCCCTAGTAGATCAATGTGCATACTAAGGGGAACTAGCTAGTGCATAGTCTAAACTTGTGTAGCAATCGGTCATAGTAAACCCCCCATGTTGTGCTAAGTTTCTGTGCTATGTTAATAAAGAGGTGTGCCACACATTCAAACAACAAGCCAAATATATATAACCAAGAATGCGACATAATCCAGCACCACCCTGGACACATCAAGATTAGTCTCATTACTTAAAATAAATATTCTCAAAAGGAGGATCATATCGAGGACACTCTTGTATCATGATCAATCGAAGAGTCAAGATACATAACCAAATAGGGGTTTTCCAACATACCGTTTCAAATATGAAAAATGGTCCTTTATCTTTACCTCATTCAACCATTTACCAAAACATTTAGAAAATTTTCCAAAACAATAATAAACATAATTTCTTACAAACCTGGTCAGATCGACCAAAACATGCCAATATTCTTTATCGAAAACATGAATTTACAAAAACACGCATTTACCAAAACAAGCTAAAACAATAAACATGTACAAACAATTTTCAAAATAACATTAAACACCAAAACATGTTTCAAACCAAATGTTCAAACCTTAAAGAACCCATTAAAAACCATGTTTTCCAAAACACTTA
The DNA here is from genome assembly GCA_963277665.1 of Viscum album. Classification (NCBI taxonomy): domain Eukaryota; kingdom Viridiplantae; phylum Streptophyta; class Magnoliopsida; order Santalales; family Viscaceae; genus Viscum; species Viscum album. The sequence goes on along the minus strand of OY728162.1, from coordinate 1,386,991,335 downwards.
AAGCAACACTTTATAAGACCTCATTTAAAAATCTCCTTAGAAACCACTCAAGGGGACCAACTTTATTTGAAAATTAAAATCCATTTAGGAAAAATAATAAACTTTAAAAAACATGGAAAATGACCCCTTAACTATATATAACTAAGAACACACCCAAATAACTCACATTTGTAATTTGAAAATTTTTCCTTTACAAACTCACACCAGATCATATTCACTATTCCTTTCAAAAAATCTAAAGTGATGGAAAATATATAAAACAATCCAAAAAAAATTTCAACATTTATACGAACAAGACAAACTATTTATCAATAATTCAGATAATAAACAAAATGATTTATAAATAGTTTTATAACAAATCAAACAGTTTATTAAAAGCTTTATAAATAGATAAAAAAATTAAACAAACAATAAACACTATAACAAGCTATTTTTAACAAAACACGCATGCACTATATGGAATTATTTAGAAAGGAAAATGTGGATTTTCTTACCTCAAAGCCCGAAAGGAAGCGACATAACCTCAATGGACTGAGGAGAAATGCCCAGTGGACCGAGCACACACCTAAAACAAAGAGAAAAATGAACGGAACATAAACTGAACACAAGGGTTTTTTTAATTTTAAGGAAGAACACAGAACCAGAGGAAGAACACACCAGAAGGGAGGAATATGTGTACCGGAGGCAAGGCGGGGGTGCTGCGATGGAGGTTCAAGTTCGTACTGGAAGACCGATGGAAACAATACGCGCAGGGGGGGTCATGATGCCAGAAAATAGGGCATGAAGGGGGGTTTGGGGAAATGGGTCTCTAGAAAATAGGGCACGCAGGGGGTTCAGGGAAGGGGGTCACCAGATTGCGACTTGGCTGGAGGTACAGAAGGTCGGAGGCTGGAGCGGCAAGAAGCTGTGGGGAGCCCGACTAGCTTGCTCAAGGAGAAGTCAAGGTAGGGGAGACTTGGTGCTCTAGGGTGCGAGGTGAGGTCAGCAACTGGGCTCCATGGTGAGGCCGGGTGCGGGAAAGATCAAGGGAGCAAGGGAGGAGCTCCTAGGAAAGGGATAGGTTGGAATTAGGCTGGGTGATGATGAGGCCAGCGTAAGGTTGGGTGAGGAAGATGAGGGTGGGCAGCGAGGGGCTGGGGAGGCCATCTGCCTGGGCGGTCGCTCGTGAAGGGACAGGGGGTCCAGGAGGTGAGGACAATTGAGACTTGAAGGGGTGAGAGGATGAGAGAGGGAAAGGGGAGGGTGAGGGTGGGGGCACTGGAGCGGCAATGTAGGAAGAAGGAGGACTGGAGGTGGGGTCCTGGTGCACGAACAGGAGAAAGAAACAAGGGGTGGGGGCACCGGGTAGAATAGGTTTTCCCCTTTCTTTTATTTTTTTCATTTTATATTATAATAATAATAATATAAAAACCAAATACGATAATAATAATAATAATAACAACACCAAAAATGATTATCATGAAAATAACAACAAAAATTATAGTAATATAAAAAATAAAATTAAAAATAATAACTATAATAAAACTACATTAATAATATTATTATTAATTAAATAATAACATTGTTATTATAAAATTTTAAACAATCAACTCACTTCATCTACATAAATATTTACTCAACTCACTCCTCCTTATATGCCTCAGTGGAATGGTGTAAGATAATGGAGGAACTACACCTTATTGGACATAGTGAGATCAATGATGAGTGAGTCGAGTTTCCCATTATCCTTTTTAGGATACACATTAAAAACAGAAGAATTCTTACTAAATTGAGTTCCAACTAAAGAAACAGATGATATACCATACCAATTATGGAATGGAAAGAAACCCGTGTTGTCTTACATACATGTTTGGGGTTGTGAATCATTTGTTAAGGCATCTTATGGTAACATACTTACACCCCAAGGAACTAAGTGTATCTTTATAGTATATCCCAAAGAAACAAAAGGTTAATACCTATGAAATCCTTTATAAAAAAGGTTGTGGTTAACATACATCCCACATTTCTTAAGGAGGATATTATCTCTAAAAGAGATAGATAGAGTGATATAGACTTTGATGATGTTCATGCACAAGATACCCAAGGGTTGGCACATGAACAAATTCTTTAAATCTACATTGAAGAATAAATTTCTTCAGAGATACAATTACTGTGTAGGAGTACTAGAGAGGTTAGAGACAAAAAATGGTATGTATTTCTAATTACAGAGGATGGTGACTCATTAATAATTGATAATAATGATCCTCTAACCTATAAGGAAGTAGTGATTGGAATAGATGTTTTCAAGTGTCAAGAGGTTATTAATTATTAAATGGATTTCATGTACATAAACCAAGTCTGGATTTTTGTAGACCCTCTCATAGATATAAATCCCATTGGTTTCAAATGGTTATTCAAGAAGAAACTAGACATGGAAGTACAATTCAGTACCTATAAGTCATGAATGGTTGCAAAAGGTTTTAAACATCGTTAAGGAATTGATTGTGATGAAACCTTTTCACCATTTTCATTGATAAAACCCATCATAATTATACTTTCCATTGCAGCTTTCCATGAATATGATATTTAGAAAATGGATTTCAAAATAACATTCATTAATGGAAACCTTCTGTAATATTTCTACATGACATGAATTTAAGGGTTTGTTACTCCATAAGATGCCAATAAGGTATGCCAGTTAAAAATAACCATTTATAGATTAAAGAAATCATTTTGGTCATAAAACAATAATTTTGATGATGTCATAATGGAATTTGGTTTCATACAGAATTAATGTTATCCATGTGTCTATAAATAGTTTATTGGGAGTGTAATAATTTTAATAATAGTATATGTTGATGAAATATTACTCACTGGAAACAAAAAACCATTCTTACAGTCTATTAAGGAATGATGGAATAAATTATTCTCTATAAAAGACATGGGAGAGACATTATATATTTTAGGATCAAGATTCATCATGATAGAACCACGTGGTTTATCATCCTGAGTTAAATTACATACAGTGAAAAGATAATGAAAATATTTTGTATGGAATAATGTAAGAGGGGGTTGTTTCTAGCATCACATGACATTTATTGTTCTCAAAAAAGGTTTCCTTAAACACATGAGGAAAGAAATAGAATGGCAAAGATTCTATTCTCATCATTGATTGGGTTGGTCATTTTTATTAAGATATGTACTAGGATAGATGTCTCCTATGAATTAAGTGTGTTAGTAAGATATCAAGGTGATTCGGGTGACCTCCATTGGATGGAATTCAAGACTATCCTTAAGTATCTATGGCATACTAAGGATATATTCCTAGTTTATGGAGGATATGAAGAACTATTCATCAGAGGATATGCATATTTTAGGTTCCAAACTGATCAAGATGACATGAAATTAAAAACGGGATATATATTCAATTTGAATGGAGGTGTTGTGATCTCAAAGAGCTCAAAGAAGGTCATGGTTGTAGATTTTACAACAGATAAAGAGTCTATTGTGGCTTCTGAGGTATCTAAAGAAGTAGTATGAATGTGAAAAATCATCCAATATCTTGACATGTTACCCAATAGAAAAAACCCAAACACACTCTATTGTGATAATAATATAGCGGCAACTCTTTAAAAAGATCCAAGGTCACATAAGTGGATGAACCAAATACTTCGAAAGTATCATCACTTGAGTGATTTTTTCTCAAAGTGGTGAAGTTGTAGTGATGAGTACTTCCACATAAGACAATATCTAAGAACCCTTGATTAAATCCTTGACTCAGTATAAACATGACAATCATATGAAGTATAGTGGACTGAAGGTCATAGGTAGTTGGCTTCAGTCCAAGTGGGAGTTTTTTAGATTTGGTGTTCTAAGACCAACTATTTTTTACTTTGATTGCAAGTATATTCATTGTATTGAATACTAATAAAACTACTTATTACAAATTGATCTTTGTTCTACATGACACTAATATAATAATGTCCTAGAGTATATTTCATGTTGATAAGGTCATAATAGTTTCCTGCTATTATGATAACCTTGATGTGTAATGTTGATATTATTAAATAATGTTATTTGGATGGATAACGTACTATGATAAGATATATAGTTTATAGACTATAATGTGTGAGTACTCATAAGAAAATGAGGATTCTTCTATTGAAGTTTACACTTGGTAATATCCAAGATTAGAGATTATGAAAAAAAGACTTGCTGGTATGAATTCCACTTGTTTTGGTGTCATCTAATATTCTTATCTATGAGCATGTGTGATGGTCCTTATAGTTTAATATTGTTATTAAGTCATGTTACAACTCACGTACTTAGATTAATTTTTTAAACCATGATGATAACAACTCATGGAGAAGCTGGATATGTTGGGTGTGTCACGAGTGACATGTCATTAATGAATAAATCAAGTAAGGATTTTTTTTCCCTTCCATCATTATGGAAGTTTATATCTCATCCCTTTTATTGGAATGTAATTGTCACCGAAAATTATATGGTTATGGTGTAACAATGTGTTTATTTCAGATAGTTAAGGAAAGAAGTGTCAAGAATATATTTTGGTGACACATATGTATAACTTTCTTGATGAGATATTGGGACTAAGGTATTATATTAAAGAGTGAGCATTCGTATGTGGTTTTTGGAATTGCAACATTATGTTCTTTATCTTGGGTTCTTTGATCCATTTCTAGATAGTAATCTTAGACTTTAGGCAAGCCCACCTAATTCCAATGGGAAATAATCCTAGAGGTTGACACACTAAGTGTTTTTGTTGATGTTGATTAAATTATATTTGAATTTAAATATTGGAATAAATATTATTCTCAAGACAAAAGAATAATTTTGTTCATGTTTTATTGATTTCTAATATTCACATAGCCATAATTAATTATTTTTTATTTGTAAATAATTTATTTGATTTTGTGAATATATATATAAAATCTTTATTCACTGGATTGTGAATAAAATATTTATTTTATTTATTTAATATTTTAATAAATATTTATTCACTAGATTTTGAATAAAATATTTATTTTTGAATAAAATATTTATTTTTGAAAAAAATATTTATTTAGTTGTTTGATAAATGATAGAGGAGTTAAAAAGGACCAATACTAAGTCTAGTGAAAATATTAATTAACAAGATTGTTACATAATATTTTTTATTGTGAAAGTTGGAATGCACCACAAAATAATAATAATTATATTATTATTAGGTGGAATGGGGTTTATTAAATAATTTAAATGTTATTTAAAGGACTAAATTTAATTAAATAATATTTTATCCTAATCTCTATCCCTATAAATAGACATTTATGTCTATTGTAAGTTGTATCAAAAAATTGACAATAGAGAATTGTTGTGCACAACGAATTGTCTCTAAACTCCTCTTTCTCTCTCCCTTTTAAGAATGATAAGTGCAAGAGAGATTTATTCAGGACTGAAGAATGAGAAATCAAGAACAAAAAAATAAATACATTTTATTCTCCACACTAGAACCTGGTGATTGAGTTGTGTTTCTTGGATATCACTAAAACATTTTTGGATCAGCACTTGAGGGATTTTATCCTTGGATATTCACAACAGAACATAGTCAATCCAAAATGGTCTTTTCAAATGAAAAATAACCATCAATGAAGAAATTTCTTAAGACCAGATATTTATTTATTCAAATATTAAATAAATTAATTATAAATTAGATGTCTAAGATCCCCACTCATGGTTTTGGGAAATGATTATTAAAATAAATTTCAATATATCTCCCACCAACACACACTTCCATTCTTCCTATAACAAGCTGATCTAAAATAAAAGAATTGTAACTAAATTAAAATCAAGAAATTAAAAACATCACTCCTCTATTTGAAGAGTATTTAACCACTATTATATAGAAAATGTTACCTCTCTCAAAGCCATTGAAATTGTATTCTGGTTAAAAATTAAGATATCCTATAAGAAAAATGCATCATAATGAGTTTCAAAATATTAAATTAATCGTAGTTTGAGTTAAGAGATGTTTTATTCAGTTAGATGTAATAAGAATATACTTCTTCATACTGCACATCCAATCATCCTAATCCATGACCACTTCACCTTACAACTCCATGTACAACTTCTCTCTACCAATGAAGATTTAAAATTTACTTCTTCAACAAAATGATGAAGTAGAAAATAGCCCCAAGTGAATTCCTCGTGATGAAGAGAAGAATCATTATGCTCACTTTATTCTATGTAAATAAAAACAAATAAACAAAAAGAAAAACATAAAACTACAAAATTTTATTACCTTCCCCTATATTTATTCTAAACAAATAAATCTTAAGGGGAAGATACAATAAAAAAACATAATGCTATTTATATTTTAACAAAAGGAGATCATCCCCTAGAGGTTCCTTGATCTCTTATCAAGACAACTTAATTTTATACCAATTTATAATAAAAGGATATTCCTCCCATGTATCTCATATCTGTAATGCACCAAACAGAAAAATATGAGTCACAATAAAAGGATCATCCCATTTGAAATGAAATTTATCGAGGAAGAACTTATGCTTGGAGTTTTATAGTATTAATTTATCTTTAATCTAGAATTCATTGTTTAAAAGAAATTATCTATGAATAGCCATTTTTTCTATTTAAAAATCCTCTCATTTTTATATTCATTATTCTTTATTTCTTACAAATATTAAAAACAAATCTTATACTCTTTTATATCTTCAAATAGATTCAAATTGTGTCATTTAACAACCTAGAAATATTTATTCTCTAACCTCATAGGCAATTGAAAAACTCATCCAAAAACTATATTATAAGGTGAAATTCCTATTATAGTCTTATAGGTTGTACTGTACACCCACAATTCATCTTCAAGACTTAAACTTCTATAATTCCTATATGGGTTAAATATTTTCAAAATAATATGTTTAATCTTTCAATTTGACACTTTATCCATCTCATTTATTTGAGGATATTAGAGTATAATCACCTTATGACTAATGACATATCTCACATTAAAGCTTCCAATTTTATATTATAGAAATAAGTTCCTTGGACGGTAAGAATCTCCCTTGTAATCCCAAATCTACATAAAATATTACTATTGAAAAACTAGGACATCACTCTGGAATCAGCAGTTTAATTTGTTATAGCTTCAATCTACGTAGAAGCATAGTCTACATAAATAATTATGTAATAGTATTTATGGAAATTATGAAAATGGTCCCTAAAATCCATTCCCAATATATAAAATACTACACAATACAACAAATCTTATTATGTAATCTCATGTATTTGAGAAATGTTTCCTTATAATTGTCAAGATTTATAGGTCCTACAGAAATCATTATAATATTTAAAGATGATAGTCCAAAATAGTTTGGAATCTAACACTACCCTAGATATTCTCTATAGACCAAAGTGACCTCCATAACTCAGACTACTGTATAATTTCAACATTGAAGAATTATCTTAATTGAAGATATATATATTAAAAATCCAATCACTTACCATATGATAAATGTAAGGATCATTCCAAACATATTTCGTTTATTCAAAAATCAATTTGTCAAACTTCTATTTATAAAACCAATGAGGAAAAATTTCAACAGCTAAGTAAGTAACTACATCTAATAACCATGGTCTTTTATCTACAGTGGTATAATGCAATTTTTTTCAAAGTAAAACTCTCTAATTGGTTCAACATATTGATTTTTTAGATAGAACTTATCATGTTTCTTTCTCAAATGACCAGCCATAGTGTTCTCAATTCCATTCATATCTTTTATCTGTATGTGAAATTACTAGAGTAATAAGTTATATCTAACCATTCATGGTTTTGATTCTTTCTTATTCATGAGATATATGATAGCTGAATGTTCAGTGACAACCACAACTTCAAACCCCAAAATATAACATATAAACCTATCAAGGGTAAAACAAAATTTCTAATAATTCTTTTATTATTATGGAATTATCAGATTAATCAACATCTGGAGTTCTAGAAGATTAATCAGTGACATGTGATTTCCTTTCTAATCACTACCCAATAATATTCCATAAAGATAATTCTAAAGCATCTGTAATTGTTTCAATAGAAAATTTCTAATTATGTGGTTGAACTATTTGTGGGGAAACTAGCTTATTTTTAAGTTCATTAAAGGATTAATCAAGCTTCCCATCAACAAAAAAAGGAATATCTTTTTGTAGAATTCTTGTAAAAGTAAAAGAAATATAGATGAAATATTTTGTAGACCTCTAATAGAACCTAACAGGGCCAAGAAAATATCTAATATCATTCATATTTTTTTTGGAAAAGGCATTAAATAATCAATTTCGACCTTAACTATAATTCTATTTCTAGAAACTTCATGACCAAGTGCAATTCCTCTCTCAACCATAAAATGAAATTTCTCATTGTTCAAAACAGGGTTCTTTTCAATACACGCTCTAAGAATAGCCCCTTAAATTCAAAAAAAATATCTCTATATATGGACCGTAAACTATGGAATCATCTATTAACACCTCCATACATTCATAAAAAACAAAAACAAAATATAACAATTAAACTTTGGAAAGTGGAAGGGGAATTATATGGTCCAAATGGAATTATTTTATAAGAAAATATACCAAAAGTACATGTAAAAGTTGTTTTATCCTTATTCTATGGATATATATGAATCTATAAATATATATATAACCCATTTCGGAAGTAATAATGGGACTGACCAAATAACATTTTAAGGATTTGATCAAGAAAAGTAATAGGAAAGTGGTCCTTACTAGTCACTAATTTCATCCTCATCTAATCAATTCATAACCTCTAATTATTGGGAAACCTATAAGGCACTAATTATCTAAATTCATTCTTAAAAATTGTGAACCCTCACTTTTTAGGAATAATATGAACTAGTCTAACCTAGTGACTATAAAAAATGAGGTTAATAATACATGCAACCAACAACATAGTCACCTCCTTCTTAAACACATCAAGTAGGGTAGGATTCAATCTCCTCTAGAATTGTCTAATATGATTGGAATTTCCTTCTACAAGAATAATATGCATAAAAATGATGGACTAATTACTAGTAAATCATCTAAATACTAGCGTATATCCTTTATGTTCTACGTAATGACATCTAAAAGTTGATTCTCTTGTCCACTGGATAGATTACTCGTAATTGTGATTTAATTTTTTTGTTTCCCTACCAAGTAAGAACACTTTAAATTTTATGGAAAAGTTTAAATTTCAAGTGTGGGTGGGTTATCACCTATGGAAAAAATAGGCTTTGTGGGTTATTTGAGTTCAATATCAGCCTATAAATAATTCTCTACTATAGCAGAATTAAAAACTTATAGACTAGCAGTGCATTTATTTTCAAGCTGTGAATGTGTGTCATCCTAGAAATAAATTTCATATTCAAGATCACAAAAATAAGGTTAATATTAAATAATATTACATGAAGTTTCATTAGAAAAATAAAGGTTATGAATATAATTTTCATATATAAAATATTTTAATCCTGTTTCAACATTTTTAGGCACATCTTCACAAAAAAATTTAGATTTTTCAGAAGAAAATGATATTTCAAAGAATTTAAAAAATTCTTCATTTATTCTACAATTGTTTTCAAAAAAATATTCATCCTAGTCATGTTTAAAAATTCCAAATATCGTGCATTTGTTTCAAAAAAAATATTCAATTTTACATTTGTTATAGATTTTTCTAAAAACTTTAGTTACAAAAATGTCTTCAACCGAAAATGGTTTTTTTCAGAATAATTAAGAGGTATATGGTTTTGTGAAAATTATGAAACATATCTATAGAAAACAAATCAACAATGTTAACTAGTTGTGTGTAATGATCTTCCACAAGGTTTTTCATTGACTCAAACATGTGAAAATTAAATATATTACCTTTAAACTCTAAAGACAGAGTCCCTTTATGTGAATTTATAATTTCATTAGTTGTTTACCAAAATGGTATTCCTAATATATAAGTTTAATGTGTGATAAATCATACATCATAATTTTAAAACATATAAAATTAATGAGGGAAAAATAAATCTTTTACCCTTACCAAAATATCCTCAATTACACTAGCCAGTTTAGCTAAATTTCTATTAGCCGGATAGATGACAATATCAGATAACTTGAGTTCTCCAACCTGTATAGATAAAAATAAATATTTTGGAATAAAATTTATAGAATCTCCTAAATCTAACATAGAATCTTCAAATTAATTATTCCTAATATAATAAGGAATATAATACATACTTGGATCCTTGTATTTAGTAGAGAGGGAACATCGGATCATAAAGGAAACTTTTCTCCCCAAATTGACTTTCTCAACTCCCATGAACTTCCTTTTGTGAGTGATCATTTTCTTATGAAATTTAGTGTGTCTGGTTATTGGTTTCAAAATATATAATAATTTAATATTAACCTGTACTTTCTTAAAAGTTTCAAGAACTTATTTATCTATTTCTATTTCAATATTGTACTTAATAGGTGGATTTTCCATAGGGTAAGGAAGTGTATCTCTGTAAATTTGTAGGTTCTCTTTAACTTTTTATTTTCCATTGTAAGATCTAATTAAATTTATAAAATCACTATCAATTATTTCAAGATCAATTTCTTCATTTTTATTTTTATTTTCTTGTTCAACAAGTTTGTGGATAGCAGGTTCAAAAACATGTTCAATAGGTTCAGAATCTAATTCAGCAAGTGGTTTCATGATTTATTTATGTTTTTTTCATTTTCTTAAATAGTGGGACTATCCTTATTAGGTTATTTTTCATTAAATTCATCGTGTTTTTTTATAATTTAAGTTTAAATTATCAAAATTAAATAACTAATGATCTTTCTTTCTCTTAAGTTCACATCATCTTATGATGGTAAGCTACCACTTATTTTATTTTTCGAACTGTTAATTTTACTTTCTATATGACCCATATGTGTTACCGTATTCTATAAAAAAACTATTTTTCATTAAGAAATGTCTTTATTTACTATCTATTCAAGGTTTGAATCACTTCATTGATTACAATGTTTTTTTCTTGATTAAAAAAATTAAAAAAATTTCCACCATCTTGGTTTCTAAATTGATCTTGACTATAACTGGACAGATGATTAAACTTTTGGGGCCAAAAATTTCTACATGTCTAGTCATTAGTCCTAAACATAATGTTTTGTTTGTAATTAAATCCTTATTTGGAATTTTGGTAGGATTGAAATGGACTAGATTTAATGTTTTAATTGGGAAATTGACTATTTGGGTTTTTTGGGAAAAGGATTTCTATGGAATTTCCCATTATAAGATTCACGTGATTTTTGAAATTAAGGAAATTAATATTGAAATAATTAGAAGCTAAGAAAATTCCATAAGGCACCTGGATGGGAAAAACTAGTTCTAGATGAATTTTTAAAGGGATTAAGTAAGATAACATATTCTTTATCTTACTAGTTAGATAACTCATTTGACTCTCAATTAATCCTACTTGTGAATTAGAAGTAGATACTTCCATGGTAGGTTTCACATGGATTAATCACCTAGTACCAAACTACTATGAATTTTGGTCCATATTTGAAATTATATTTATAGCATCTATTGGAGACTTATCCACTAACAGTCCACCAACATTATAATCTATCATCCTCATTTCTATTAAGACTAAACCTTCATAAAAATATTAGATTATAAGATGATAAAAAATCTAGTGGTGAGGATAGCTGTAAAAATGTTTATTAAACCTATCTTGATACTCATGTACATTCTCCCCTTGTAACCATCTAATTACATATATATCTTTCCAAAAGTAGGGAGTCCAAAAGGTTGAGAAACTTTTCTCTAAAAATATTTTATTTAACTAGTTCCAACTCCCTATATAGGAGGATTTTTAGTCTTAGAACCACTCCTTATCCACCCCATTAAGATAAAAGGGAAAAGGTTCTTATTTTTAAGATCCTCACCAACTCCTTGTAGTATAATGGTGATGCACACCATGTGTAACTCTTTAATATTCTTATTTTGTTCCTCACCTAACATCCTAATAAATTTAGGCAAATGATATAGCAATCCTGCTCTAAGCTCAAATCCAGGGGCTATTTATACATAATATAGACAGTTTTTATGGTTTTCAAAGCCAGGAGTATAAATATCCTTTTACATTCTTTGTTGAGCCATATTTTTTATGCTTTAAATTTGTTTTGTTTTTATGAAATTTCATTTTACTGTTTATTTTTGTGATGTTTCAGCTTTTTTAGATTTTTAATTAAAATAACTTGGTTGATTTTCTATTTTATAACTATTTTGGACCTCAAATGATAATATTTTTCTACATATGGATTTTCAAAGTTACTAAGTGACCTTCAATTTTGTTTTTTGATTTTTTGATTTTATATTTTTAATAATTTTTTGATTTTTTTAGACTTCTTGGTAACCTCCCTAAAATGGAAATAATCAAAGTTCTCAGTTTTATGATGTTATTTTTAAACCTGACTTCAAACTATTATATTGACTAAATTATGCAGTAAAGTAGAACCCTGAGTAGTCTCTAGTGAGGTTGTCCTTAATAATTTTTCCTATCATTTTTTATGATATTTTATATGTTTTTTATGGGAAATTATACTCTAAAATAATACTCTTATATTTTCTAAGAAATATAGAAATTAATTAAAACGAAAAATAGAAATATTAGTATGAGAATGGAAACAAATCATTGGACTTAATAGAATGAAATTAGTGGAATATTATGTCAATTCTCATGGATCATCCTCTCTTGGAAATTTAAAATGGGTTTTTTACTAATAAGTCTCCTAAAAATGATTCAAGATCACAAAACATGAATCTCATCCAGTTCAAAAACGTAAAATCAACCACTAAGACCCTGTAGGTGACTTCCTTTTAGTAGGAGTTGGTCAATGTACTCAACAATAACCAAGTATAATGATAAAGATAATCACCCACTGTACTCACAATCCTTGATCAAGGTTTGAGAGATTTAAATAGAGAGAATCATCATGAAACTTCTACTCAACCTATACTAAAAGGACACATTCTAGAATGAAAACTCCCTGACCGGATCTATATTGGTCACAGAATGAAGGAACAATGAATAACTAGAAAATAGATTGAACAAAAATAATAAATCAATTGAAAATCAATGATAATTAATCTGAAAAAACGTATAGAGAAACTAAATAAATAAAACCTAGATATAATTCAACATTAGAATAAATTAGTTTTATCCACTAAAGAACTTAGTCGAACATGATCACAAGGCAATTTCAATATTCACACTCTGACTTCATAAAAGTAGTAGCGAGAAAATACACTTTGACTGTTCTAGAAAATTCTCTTGAATTTTTTTCCAGTTTCTCTAATTTTTATATCTTAGAGATTCATGGTTCCCATATTTTGATTTTGATGCTCTATTTTTAATATTTAATTCCAATCTCACAACTTCAATCACAAAATTACCATAGTAATTTTTTTAGTACCTTCCACATTATAGATTTTCCTATCCATAACCACCCCTCTGTGACATAATATAATCTCACCAAGAAACCAAGACACACCCATGTGAGATAGATACAACACAAAATAAAATTAAACTAGACATATTTCAAGGTTCTGCAATTTTTTTGGAAGTTACTAGAAAATTCCAACTCTCTCGTCTTTGCTTTGGAAACCCCAAATGAGCTCCTCAAGACCATGTACTAGGCTTTGTGTAGTGTGACCTAGTCTATATGAGTTCGGTTGATATTAACCTTACACATGGGTTTCTCATTTTCTACCCCTACATGGGATTATTCATTTCTAACCCTTATGCATACTCGATTTACTACCCTTACACATAGTTACACTTATGTAGGGTTAGTCTTTTTTACCCTTACACAGGCTTCACACAGGTGAATCAGCTTCTCCTTTTTTATCAAGAAAGCTCAGTCATATCTTTACAACATGAGCCAATATCCTCATTCAGCATCCCAAGATCTTGGTATTAGGTCAATCTTCTATCACACACTTGTTCAACATTAGATTATAGAGATGTGGCTCAAATTCCTAAGATCGAGCTCAAAATATTAGTTCAATAGATTGATAACCCACTTTATCGCAGATTCAGTTCATCATCAACTTCAATGGAAGATCAATGGCTTGAGATCATCATAGCATTTGACCAGTCTATACTTCACTGACTTGGGAATGCTTTAGCCTCATATTATTATTTAGTTTCAACATCCTATCTTGATTAATTCTTTCATCATGGATTATTCATCTACCTCAATGAAACTCAGATATCTTTCTTCTTCTTAGTATTATTTCAAAAACTTCGGCATAGCTTTAAATCCCTTAAATCCATCTCAGTCAGATTTATCATACTTCAATGAATGAATGAATCTCAGTTTGAGCTACTAAAATGGTGATATCAGTCATCTTCTCTAGTAATCCATGATGATATTGTTTGATTTACAAGTGAGGAAACATGAGAAGAAAAATAGAACACCATAAACAAATATCTTGTATGCTTTTATTTCACACAATACTACTACACTTGTATTTATCCCTATTTATAGACTTTTCCCACAAAGTGAGAAGATGCACGGACGGGCATTGCATTAAATGAAGAAATAGAAAACCAAAACTGAGAAATATTAAATATCTTGCATAAGGAATTGAAACATATGCACAAGGAGCAGAGAAAGGATTTAATGGGGAATATTTTAGAGACTCGCACCATCTAGGAAAATAAAACGATGGTTTGGATTTTATTTTAAACACTCCCCTTAAAACCAAAACATGCATTATTCCAAGCATCTTTATTAGTTGTTTGAATTCATCTGTCAGTAATGCCTTTGTGAAAATATCATCCACCAATTCCATATTATGGAAATGATCCAACTTTATCATTTTCTACTTCACGGGATCTCTTAGAAAATGATATCGGGTATCTATGTATTTTCTTATTCTATGTTGCACCAAATTTTTTTCTAGTTCTATTTTCAACTTATTATCCACATATATGATTGTGGATCTATCTTAAAGATTATTCATCTATTTTAGAATGTTTCTTAACCAAATTCCTTGATAAAAATTAGATGATGGTACTACTTACACAACTTCACATGTGTATAGGGCGACCACACTCTGCTTCATTGAATTCCATGTGAAAGAAGTCATTCCAAGAAAGAATACATATCCATTGGTGCTTTTTATTTCATATTTTTTACCTCCCCAATCATTTTATGGGTACCCATATAGCTTTACTTCATCACTGTATGGATTAAAAATACAAATAATCTATTATTCATTTAATGTACCAGAGAATGTTTTTTACTGCTATCCAGTGTGACTCTTTTGGTGCTTCCATGTACCTTCTTAGAACCCAACACCATAGATGTTATTTGGCCTTGTGATTATGAGGTACCCTAGGCTTCCAATAAGACAATTGAACAAAGTCGAGTCAATGCATCTTCTTTCTCCATCTTTTTTCATTTTTAAGCCCATTATTACAGGTATGTTTACAGTATTGCAATTGGCCATCTTGAAATTTTCATGCAATTCCTTGGCATACTTATTCTAAGATATATAGTTTCCACCATGTTGTTGCTCTACTTCTATAACCTTAAAAAATACATGATACCTCCTTCGGTCATCTCGAACACCATAAACATGGACTTATATAATTCATAGAACATCCCTCGATTATTCCCTATAAACAAAAAAATCATCAACATATATGCATTCGATGAGCATATATCTAGAAGCATTATTCTTGATGTAAAATAGATGCTCATATGGACATTTCTTGAAGCCATTCTCTTAAAGATAATTTTCAATGCATGTATTCGAAGAAAATGGATCTTGCTTCAACCAATATAGGGATTTATTAAGTTGATACACCTTGTGTTCCTCTCTTTACATAATAAAGACTTTAGGCTAGTCAACATAGACCAATTCTTCTAGAATTCCATTCAAGAATGTAGATTTCATATCCAATTGGTAGATCATACAACTGTGATGGACTACAAGGGAGATAATCATTTTCACAGTGTCAAGGAGAGAAACAGGAGAGAATAATTCTTCATAGTCCACACTGTACCTTTTTTATACCCCTTTTCTATGATCCTTTCCTTGTAGTGATCGATATTACCATCATCATTTCACTTGATATTGTACACCCATTTGAAAGTAATGGTTTTATGGATTTTAGGAAGTGTATTAAGATCTCATGTGTCATTTTCTCTAGGTAATTAATTTATTATTTCAAATAGATTTTCCAACATTCTTATCTTATGACTTCTGAAAACGTTAGAGGCTCACGATCTGCATACAGGAAAAATTATTGGACTCTTTAGTTTTCTCATAAATTTAACTAAAGTTTTTCATTTTTTATAGGCACCAAGAGTGAGGAAAATATGGCCAATGTTTGACTTGATGGAGTGCTTTAAAGAGTAATGGAATTTACTCATGGACTTCTGTGTTGAGAGTTTTTTCTCTTGATGATCATGCCTTCCTTTAGGATCTTCTATTTAAAATGGAATATATATTTTTGATTATTCATCATTCAAATTCCATGCTTCTTAATCACTAAATATATCATCTCTAATCAACACTACATTATTATTAAGTGTATTGTAGATCTTTTAGGATTTAGACTCATCATTATAGATGATGAAGATGCACTTTTCTCCACGATCATCAAGCTTCCTTCTTCGTGCTTCTAGAACTTGAGAATAGGAAACAAGATGAAATATTATTAGGTGTTTCGTGCTTATTTTGTAGATACTCCATGTCTCTTGTGGTGTAAAATTTTTGATGCTCTTGGTTGGACACTGATTGAGTAGGTAGGTGGTACAGACAACTTCCTCTACCTAGAATCTCTTTGGCAGGCCTTTCTCTTTTAGCATGGTCCTCGTCATGTTATGTATGGTGTGATTATTTCATTCTAAAATGAAATTCTATTGTGGCGGGTAGGATTTAGTGTATT
Source organism: Viscum album (assembly GCA_963277665.1). Lineage (NCBI taxonomy): Eukaryota > Viridiplantae > Streptophyta > Magnoliopsida > Santalales > Viscaceae > Viscum > Viscum album. Next base: position 1,386,974,356 of record OY728162.1, on the reverse strand, counting down.
TTTTTATCACTTATTCACTAAAAAAATATTGAAATGCAATTGATTTGTATTCTCCACCTCTTTCAGATATGAGTTCTTTGATTTTTTGACCACTTTTTGCTTCAACGTGGGCTTTGAAAATTTTAAATATAGTAAAAGAGGGAGATTTTTCTTTGATGCAACACACCCAAATTTTTCTATTGAAATCATCAATGAGGGTAATAACATACTTATTACCTCTAAGTGAGGGTGTTTCAAGTGGTCCTGAAATATCAGTGTGAACCAACTAAAGTGAATCCTTTGATCTTCTGGACACTCCACATGGGAAGGAATTTGTTTGTTTTTTACCGAGTGTACACAACTCACACACATGATTTGGAACTTCAATTTCTGGTAAGCTATGCACCCTGATTTATGAGGATAAGAGTTTAAGGCTAAAAAATGTATATGACCAATGTGAAGATTCCATCTTCATTATTCATTATCTATGAGTCCAAATATATACTTCTAAGACTTTGTGTTAATATGCAGTTGAAAAATGAAATTATTTTCCATTTGGACATGATAAACAAGTCTCCTGTGAGTATCTCTTATATAGGGAGAAGAGTTCTCCATGTGTATGACATACCCCTTCTCAAGGATTTTTCTGATACTGATAATATTATTTTTCATGTTTGGTAAGTAATACAAATTAGAGATTTAATGGAACCACTATTCTTCTGATGGATTTTAATTTTACCTTTACCAATCACTGGAGCCTTTGATTAATCGCCAAAACTCACATCTCCATGAACTTCTTCTTTCAGTTCCTCAAAAAATTATTTGTTATCACTCATATAGTTTCTTGCACCCGTGTCGAGATACCACACAAATGGTTGTTCACACGCCTTTTCTAGTGTGAGGAGTGTGGTGACTTCTTACTCATGGTGAGATGATTTTTCATAGTTGGATCATTCATCTTGAACCATTTTTCTCCCTCACTAAGAGGAATAATGGCCTAATTTCTTGCAATTGTTACATTAAAGGTTCTTTTTTTCCATGACCATGTGTGAATCAGCCTCCACCACTTTCTCTTCCATAGAAAGTAGTAAAATTTTCTTTTATTTTCTGGATTCAATGATATCCATGCCATATAACTCTTGCAGGATTACTACTTCCATGAACTCTTTGTTTTGGATGGCCATTATTTTTTCTTCTAGAGTCAACTTATACTCTAAGGCATGTTCAAAAATTGAAACGGAATTCATTTACATTCATTTCTCATGAACGTGCAATGATCCCATCAATTCTTCAATGGAATCTTTTTCTAAGTCCTTTGATTCTTTGATTTACACAAAAATGTTCTCAAAATTGTTTGTGAGAGATTTCAGTTCCTTTTCAATGAACCAAATTTCTTCCACATTTCAAAAAAAATCAATTTTTTAATAGTAACAATTAAATTTGATAAGTATTCAGAGATACTCTCACCTTATTTCATGTGTATCGCTTCAAAATTTTCTCTTAGTGTTTGAAGATGTACCTACTTCACTCAATCAACACCCTTGAAGATGGTGCCAAGGGTTTCCAAGGTTGATTTCTTTATGTTTTGTTGGAAATAATTTCAAAGAATGATTCATCTAACCCTTTATAGAGGATGAACAATTCCTTGTTCTATATCTTCCTTTGACTTTTTAGAGCAGCCTTTTCTTTATTTCTAAAGGATACTTCTTCCTCTATAGTGGGTAATATATACCCATAAGTGATGATATCCCATAGTTCTTGTGATATGAAAAATACCTTAATTTGGATTCACAACCTTTCATATTTGTCATAAGATAAATTAGGAATATACAACTGGATTGTACTAGCCGTTTTTTAAGGAATAAAACACTTGGAAATTGTAGGATGCCTTGGTTCCTACCTTTGATACCATTTTGTTTTACAATACAAGAAACATGAGAAGAAAAATAGAACACTATGAATAAATATCTTTCAATATTGTATTTCACACATTACAACTGAACTAGAATTTATCCCTATTTGTAGACTTTTCCCACAAAGTGAGAAGACACATAGATGGCCATAATATAAAATGAAGAAAAAAAATAAAAACTAAGAAATATTAAATATCTTACATAAGGAATTGAAACATATATAGATGCGCTCCTACTTGGAAAATAAACCAACAGGTTTGGTTTTTATTTCCAACAGATGATTCTCCTTCTGTATCCAATTTAGTTTATTAGATTTTCCCAAAATAGATTCTTCAGATTCGATCAGCTTAGGATCTCTTGGGGATTAGTTTAAATGCTTTTGGTGTAATTACCTTGACTTTGGTTGGATGAATTTTTGGCGCAGCATCTTATTCAATTGGTGAGGACCATCTTAGCATTACCTTAGATCTAAGGTTTTCCTCAATTGAATCTGAGCTCCTGTATTTATTCAATAATGCTCAAATGAAAAGCCAAAGTTACTCCATTTTTTTACATGTGATCATTCTGAAATATTCTTATAGTTGATGTATCACTTTGATAAATTCCCATCTTATTCATCTAAAGTATTTCCTTTTAGTCGTGTGGTTATTCATTCCCTTTATAGAAATTCGGAAAAGGCAATGGTCTCTTGATAATCTGTGTATCCAATCCCTACATTTGTAAAAATTTTATGGCACTGACTTCATGTTGTGTCTTGGGTAAAGGCACAACAACTTAAATCCTTTTCCAAAATTCATCACTGGGTACAATTAATATGATCCTTTGTCAAAATTCTCACCAACAAATTGACCACCCATTAAAAATACAAAGGTTAAATAAATAAACTTTTAACCATTTAATTTTTTTAATTAATTCATATTTTGATAATATAAATTAAATATAAAATTGAAAGATAAAATTAAATTAAAAAGTTAATATAATAAATATAAATAATAAAAATCATATTTAATTAATTAATTAATTAATTAACATGAAAATAATGATAAAAATTGATAAATAACTAAATTGTAAGTTGATATTACAAATTAATAAATCATTAAAAAAATTAAAAATTAAATTAAACTTTTGATAACTAACTAATTAATTAAAAACAAAAAATGGGGAATTGAAAGATTAAATTAACATAACATAGAAAAAACAATGACATTTAAAATTAATATTCTAGAAAAAACTTCAAAATTAAATAATAAACCCCTAGCTTGACACATATTATAATTTAAAAATAAAGACATAGATTAAACATAAAACTTATTAATTTAAAATTTTAATTAACAAATACCCACAACACAATAATTAACCTATAAAGGTGTGTTTTGACATTAAAAAAATAATTTAAACTTTAAAAGATAATGTGTCAAACGGTAAAAATTAAAGTCTACACCAATATGAATTATAGGAAATAATCATAAAAATAATCATTTCAAAATCATAACAACCATTCGTTATTTTTCTATCTCAAGAAACTCAAAATTATATATTCATATCATTATATTTTCATTAAATTATATATCTTATCTCATTTAATTAAAAATACCGTAAATAATCCACCAAATTCATAATGTAGCTCATTTCAATTATTCTATAAGAATAATTATTCCAAAAATTTATATATTCATCATCAACATCCAATTACAATTTAACACATATTAATTCTTCTATATTATTATGAATTATTTATCTTACATATAATGTCATCGGCATGTTATATTCCTAAGGATTGTTTTTAATGATAATAGAATTTAAGACACCTACCTTGATTCCATAATGAACACAATATCTTAATCCTCTAATGATCCTTATCTATCATCTATCCTAGGTCTCATTCATTTTTCATCTCCTATATTAATCCGCCACACCACTATAATTTCCAAAGATCCTCTCCCTTGAGATAATTATAGAGAATCAATAGGAATATATCCATTCGAAAATGAATTTCCTCTATTCAATTTCCTTTAACACAATCATTTCCCCCTTAAATTCCTTTCATAACTACCCATTAAATCTTTTTTTTGAATCCCATTAAAACCACCCATTAAATATTTGTCTTTAATTCCTCTAAGTATACATTTCATAGTCATAAAAAAAATATGACTCCACTTACTCTAATAATTCCATTTCACTGCCACAACATGAAATATATCCCATGAGACATTATTTTTCAAAATATAAATAATATATAAAAAACCAAATTACACTTATAAATAATTAATTATTAACTTCCACTAACACCTAAAATCGTTGGGAAAAACTAACCACCTCAAAAAATTACTAAAATACTACCCAAGGGTAAACGTCATATCTCAAATCTAATAAAATGCTAAAGAATCATTCTAAGATTTTAAAATTGATAATTTTACCCATCTATGAAAATCTATAAATTTTTAAAAACACCCAAAAGTTTAATTCACAGGTCTCCACATTACACAGTCCTTTTAAAACATTTCATCCATGAAAATATTAAACCATGATAATAAAAGGAAAAAACAAAACAACCAACACTTTTATTCAAAATTCTATAATATACCAAAATTTCATATCAAATAAGATAATAATAACTCAAAATAATTCATTATATTGAACCTGAATCTATGATTCCATCATGTTGGCGCCAAAATGAGGGCATGGAAAAATAAGCAAAGAGCACACCAATTAAAAAGGGGCTTGTAACACCCCGAGATTTTATGAAGAATATTCTTTTAATTTCATTGATATCTTGTGTTTTATGCTACACCAAAGGGAGATTGCACTACATGCAACCCTCACTTGGCTTGCATTACACACAATTGTGACTTTCCCCGATAGCATGTGTTGTACCCAGTATCAGGTTTCATTAAACAGGGATATATGGTTATAATATTATTATGAACTAGCCATTACAAATAATATTAACTAAATTTTGAATTTTATAACATTATTATTTCATCTTACACATTTTCTAGAACATGGTATGTGAACAAAATAAAGTTTTCGCGTAAAATAAGTATTTTTCAAAAAAAAATGCATTTTTTCCGCCTTTTAATGGAACACCCACATTAAATATAGTTTTTGACATGTTTATAAGTTAAATTTTACAAAATAAACTTATTATTTTGAATCATTATATAAAAATTTACATTGGATAAAGTTTTGTTATTTTTCTGATAACTTTCATATTTTAATGAATAGTAAAAACACGCTATATTTTAATTAAAAACAACTTTTTTATCGTAATAATTTATATTGTTAAATTATAATATTGAATGTTTTTAAAGTATAAAAAGAATATATTTTTACCATTTAATGTAATTTATGTCATTAGCATTGATTTTACCTTGAATTCGTAGGTTAAATCAATTCAATCGTTTGCAATGTTTTAAACAAAAACCCATTTTCTTTCGACAATGGGACTAATTTTAATTTAATTTCTGCATATTTTGTGTATTGAATTTGGAAAAATGGATTCCATATTTGGAATTAGTGGGTCCAAATTATGTTAATAATCTACTTTTTATTTTTGGGCATTATGAATAGTAACTACGGTAAATTTTATTTACCATAGTTAAAAGTAAATCAGGTAATGACAGGTAAAAGTAAGATTGTAAAATTACCCTAACACTTGACAAAATCCTATTGGATGAATAAGAGTTGACCCATATCACCTAAGGGTCGGACTATATTCATCTCATGGAATTCTGACCATGAAATAATATAATTATTATTAAAACCAAAGAAAGTGACAACATGTGACTCTCTTAAATCTTATAAGTATATTAATTTTAATTTAGTGATAAACTTAATGAAACTTCTAAAATGAATAGTCTACAGAAATCTAATGAAATTATATACATCATATGAATTTATTTATAATTTTTAGGGATTAAATAATTATCATTAAAGTTGACATAATAGTGATGTTGAAATTATTTTATTAAGACAAATATGAAATAAATGGTTTTAAAAATATTAAAATAAATATTATATGACCTATTTAATGTTCTCCACTAATTTTATAGATAAATATGACATTTTATGAATCTATTAAACCTTTTATTTTGAACATATCGTCTGTATATGTTTTATTTAAATTCAAATAAATGAAAAGTGTCAAAATTGACACTATTGTTATTTTATAAAAATAACATATTATAAAATTGTTTAAAAATGACAAAAATATTTAAAAATTATAAATTTAACTTTATATGGTCAAAAATGTTATAAAGTATCCAATTATGGAAAATTCACAACAAATAAGTAATTATTTATAATAATTTAAAATTTATAATATTATTACCACAAATAATAATAAATTGATAAATAAGGACAAATCAAGTTGATAATGTTTAAAATAAATTCCTAACATGTCTTAATTTTATTGGTTGATGATATTAAAACCCTATATCATATAATATTTTGATATGAGTCATTTTTGAAGTTTTTAAGTGGGGTTGGGATTTAATATAAACTAATATTTCTTATATTTCCAAAGGTGCCCCTCTCCTCCCTTATAAAAGGGAACCTCCTCCCTCTCTTACTCACACCATTTTGAGCCTTGAATATCGGCCACCCTCTACCCATTTCACTTCCCCACTTCCTAGAAACATCCTAGAGGTCCTGATCTTCTTCAAAGACCAATTTTATTTCCCCAAGAGGTGGTCTCAAAGAGGCGCTTCAAAGAAGAGGTAATGTCCATTACCGATTCTTTCAACTTTATTTCTTCTTATACTTCTTATTCTTTAGTTTTTTCATTATGAATTAATAACATCAGTATCACTAATATACTTATATGTGATTATAAGTATGAAACAATCCTATTTCACCATCTATCCATCCTACGAAAAATGAAATCACCATGCGTGCGTACGTACGGAATACCATCTCCATGTCGTGGTGTAATCTATTTTCCACCACCACCTTACTTGGATGGTTATAATGGTGTAAATAATGACTATATATGATTATTGTAAAGTGATATTTATTCTGAAATATTATACATACACTCCAATATAATTCCATGATCATGGGAATGATATCATCGCTCGTGCGTACGTACGGACTACCGTCTCCACGAATGCGATGAGATTCATTTTCCTTGATTAACCATTCAAGAATGATTATAAAGTATATATAATGAATAATAATTAAATATATGACATAAAAATTCTATTGGATTTATGTATATATAAATGTATGTCATCTATTTAATTCATTCAATTCAATAAGGAAACGAAAACAGCGTTCACGAGTACGTACGGCCTACCGTCTCCATGAACGGTGTATTTCATTCCTTTTATCAATCTATAATATATATTTATATGATGAATATATATTATATATAAATCATGTTTTACATTATGGAATTATTTAAATCAGGATATAAGTAATAATATCAATAACGATATGTCGAAACACATACGATAAATGAAATGATTTTACCCAAAACGCTGCTTTTTTACATGGAATTTAAAAAAGAACGGGTAATATAAAGTCATAAGTGAGACATATATGATATCAAAACAATGAATATGATTATTTAATAAGTCAATGACATTATTTAAATAATTATACAGGAGGTTCGGATCCATACGAAGCATATCGGACCTAATGTAAGGGATAACTTTTCTAATCTCGTTCTTATCCGAGATTGTTTATTCATAAGTATTTACTGGGGTTATTGTTCTCATCCATGTCTATGTTTCCTAAAAATGGTTTCATGTATTTTTAATGTCCTTTTACCCATTTTTTACTTTTACTACATGGTATGTATGGAATATTTCTTTTACGAGGTACTTTTTTACTTTTCAAGCAAAAGTACGAGCAGAATGTTTTTTTATACGGCTCGAATGGATTTTTACGGTTTTATAAAGCCTTATTTTCAAGAAGTTTCCTCCAAAATATTTCATGACTATTTTCAAAAAAATCTTATTCTTTTAAAATTTCATGATGGTTTTTGAAAGGAAATTCATTTTGAAGAAGAAAGGATATTTTACTCAAGAATTCATTTCAAGTGTTTTATCAAAACCATTTTCCATCTAAGATGAAATTATTTCATATGTGTATGTTTCAATTATAAAGCCTCTTTGATTTACATGGATTCAATTTTCTTATTATGAAATGATATCCATTTCTTTTATATGGATTATGTGATGATTGGATGATGTTTATGAAACCCATTTTATTCTTTGGGTTATGATGAATGATTTTTGTTTATTTTATGGCACAAGTAAGAATGATTTCAATATGAGATTGGTGGGAACTATATCTCCCTCCAATTCATTGTGTAAATATTTATATCTCACGAGATAGACATGGATGGAATGGTAAGTTAATCTGGTTCAGTGTTACAGGACTGAAACGAGGAGTGAACTTGATTCAGAAAGGGACTTTGTCCACTAAGATGGTCTTGGCAGGAATGCCTTGGCTAATATGGAAATCATAACATGTGATGAGTGGTTTCCACAATTACATATTTTATTCCCATTATATTTTATCAAGATTGATGTTCCTTTATGATATATTCCTTACGTACTTCCATGATTTATGTCTTTGCTCAAGATTTTGATGTTTAAACATTATGTTCATATATTTAAGTTCAAATGTATATGGTTTGTTTTATTTTCTCCATGCTTACCCTTACTGAGCATTTGAGATCACCCTTTATATGTTTTCTCTTCCCTAGGATTTAAATAAAGTTTTTAGGTAAGAAAACAAAGGGGAAGATCATTAATGGAGATGTTGAAGATCTTTCACCACGATTAGAAGATAATATTCCAAGTTTCCAAAGACACTAAACTATTACAATCCTTGTGTGTCGGTTTTTGTTATATATTAAGTATTCCGAAAATGTAATGTAATGTCCATGTATGTCAAGATTTGGGACTCTACAGTTGGTATCAGAGAAAAGGTTTAGTAAACCTTTGGAAACTAGGATGCGAAAACTTTAGTGAAATCCCTAGAGATATTTCTAAGGTATGTCTAGGGATGTCCCTAAGGTTAAGTATACGTATAGGTTATGGTCCTAGAATTGCACTAATGATCTTAGAATTAAGCCTAAGATGTTATATATTGAAGGTAATCCCCCTTTATTATTTTTTTTTTCTATAGCATGGTATTTTCCTCTCACACTATTATTTTTTGGTTTTAGATGATGGTTGGAACCCGAAGGAACCGTGTTGATCAATGTAATGGACAATGCAATGATTGTCCTCCTGACCAAACCAATGTCATGGGAGATGGAGTACACAATCTTATTTCTATACTTACACAAGATATGAATCATTCTGTACTTCAAAATGAGCAGATAAAGAAGCAACATTCTGTTGAATCCTTCATGAGGCAGCGTCCACCTTCATTCAGCGGGTCTTTTGATCCCTTAGTGGATGAACAATGGATCAGTACCACTGAAAAGATATTTTCAGTTCTAAAATGTTATAAGAATGATAAATTCATCTTAACAGTATATCGTTTGGAAGGTGATGAAGATCAATGGTGTAATCTTATCAAGAATACTAGGAAAAGAGATGAAATCGATTCCATGGAGTGGGACGAGTTCAAGAACATGTTTTTCAGTAAGTACTTCCCTCATATTCTTCGAACAAAGATGGAAAATGAGTTTCTTGAGCTTAATCAGAAGGATGATGAATCTGTTGGTATATACGAAGTGAATTTTACAAGACTTACAAGGTATGCATCTAGCTTCATCATCCAACCTGAAAGTAAAGTTGATCGATTTTTCAGTGGCTTAAAACCAAGTCTCCGAAGGGCATTATCTATAAGAGACTTCAGTAGCTATGAAGAAATTTTGCGTTGTGCTATCAAGGTAGAACTGGAAGTTTGTGTAACATATCCATCTCATGGTTTTGACAAGAAATGAAAGATGGAGTTCAAGGAGAAATCTCAGAACAATGGTGAAAAGAAGATGAATGATTCTTTATGCTCAAAGTGTGGAATGAAGCATGGTGAGATTTCCTAAAAGGTACTAGAAAATGCTTTAAGTGTGGAAAAGAAGGTCATCGAGCAGTTGATTTTTGAAGTAATGGGAAAAAGGTTGCTAATGATGTGAATAGAGAAAAGATTTCAGGGAACTCTCCACAAACACTTCAATGCTTCAATTGCAAGGAAATGGGGCATTATACTAATAACTGCCCTAATCCATGGGTTAATGATGATCAACGTGCGCAACCTCTTAAAGCAAAGGATAAAGTTAAGTCTCATGTGATCAATATTTGTGATGTTGAGTATGAAAATGATGTTGTGTAATGATTAAGTGTTTATGTAATTGGATTTCAAAATAGTGTCATGGAATCTCATTTATGGTATTGTGGAATTTTGGAATATCTATGTATTGGTTTTCAATTATTATATGGTACTGGTAACCATGAAAAAGTGATTGAAATATTTTTGGAAAGCAGATGAAATGCGCATATGGAAGGGATAAGGAGAAAATAATATGACAGTAATCATGAGCTCATGACTAAAATAAGGACAAAGTGATATCATGGTTTGAGTATATAGAAATTTTGGGATTTTGGTATGTGGAAAGAGTTAACTTTTGATAGCATTAATGTTTTCACTAAGGTTAAATGGGTATTCATTTTTCAAGAGAATACATGATTAAGGTATTCACATGATTGGAATGTGATCAACAAGATATATCGGGGATAAATGATGGTATTCACATGCTCGGTAGATGACATTTCTAGTAATTGTTTTATTTATACTATAAGCTTGGAAAGAAGTATTTTGGATAAGCCTAAAGATTTGAAATGGATTATGTTTAACATAAGTTAGTTTAAGGCTAGAGTTTTTTTTGATATTATCGATGGAAATTCATAATGATGTAATTTTAGAAAAAGGAGAACCTGCAGGACGGGCGACAACCCGTCGCATCGGACAAGGCTGTGGGAATCGAACCCACAACCGAAGTGCGACTGGCCTTTATCACATGCCACTGGCCTACAAGAAGTGCTTGGTTAGTAGAAACTAGTTTTATTTTATTAAGAGGTATGATATATGAAGTATAAGTTCATTTTTGGAATCGTATACGATTAACCTCACCATAGATGGACTTATGTATATTTGATAACTTTTGCTAACCTTTTGTTTGAAACAGATGGTATGACCCATAATTCTATCACATGATCTTTTAACACTTCACGAATAACAAATTCAACTTCATTTCTTTAAGAGATAAAGTGGAAATTGTTCAAATCACGAACAACAGTGAGATTGTACCAAAATCAAGCAAGTATTTCTTCTAATTCAAAATTTTCAACTTTAGGGAAATGATATTGAAAACCAAAAATGTTTTCCTAGTTCTCTCATATCTGATGAATCAGATGGTACCTTATATCATCACAAATCTATGGATTTGTAATTTTTGGCTTTTTTATAGCCATGTTCTCTACCACTCTCCATCAGAACTTGATGGTTATATTTTCCTTCTATATCCATAGTTTCACCTATGTTCTCCTATATGGAAACCCAGTGATGAGTTACTTTGGGTAATCATTACATTTCATACTTTAGTTTTTAAAATTAAGTTTTAGTATTCCTTTTTACGATGTGGGTTTCTGTGAATAGTAAATGATTTATAACCCCAACGAATTTCGAGGGTGAAATTCATTTTAAGGGGGGTAGAATGTAACACCCCAAGATTTTATAAATAATATTCTTTTAATTTAGTTTATGTCTTGTGTTTTACACTACACCAAAGGTATATTGCACTACACGCAACCCTGACTTGGCTTGCATTACACGCAATCGCGACTTTCCTCGATAGTGTGGGTTGTACACAATATCAGGATTCACTAAATAATGATATATGGGTGTAATATTATTATGAACTAGCCGTTATGAATAGTATTAACTAAATTTTGAATGTTATAACATTATTATTTCATCTTACACATTTTCTAGAACATGGTATGTGAACAAAATAAAGTTTTCGGGTAAAATAAGTATTTTTCAAAAAATGCAGTTTTGCCGCATTTTAATGGTGCACCCACATTAAATATAGTTTTTGAAATGTTTATAAGTTAAATTTTACAAAATAAACTTCTTCTTTTGAATCAGGATATAAAAATTTACATTGGATAAGGTTTTAATATTTTTATGATAACTTTCATATTTTAATGAATAGTAAAAACACGCTATATTTTAACTAAAAACAACTTTTTTCATCGTAAAAATTTATATGGTTAAATTATAATATTGATTGGTTTTAAAGTATAAATAGAATATATTTTTAACATTTAATATAATTCATGTAATTAGAAATGATTTTACTTTTAATTTGTAGGTTAAATCAATTCAATCTTTTGCAATGTTTTAAACAAAAACCCATTTTCTTTCGACAGCGGGATTAATTTTAATTTAATTCCTGAAAATTTTGTGTATTGAATTTGGAAAAATGGATTCCATATTTGGAATCAGTGGGTCCAAATTATGTTAATAAGCTACTTTTTTATTTTTTTACATTATAAATAATAACTACGGTAAATTTTATTTACCATAGTTAAAGGTAAATGAGGTAATTACGTGTAAAAATAATATTGTAAAATTACCCTAACACTTTCAAAAATCTTATTGGATGAATAGAAGTTGACCCATATTACCAAAGGGTCAGACTAGATTAATTTCATGGAATTTTGACCATGAAACAATATAATTATTTTTAAAACCAAAGAAAGTGACAACATGTCACTCTCTTAAATCTTATAAGTATAATAATTTTAATTTAGTGATAAACTTCATAAAGCATCGAACATGAATAGTATCCAGAAAGATAATAAAATTATCTACATCATATGAATTTATTTATAATTTTTAGGGATTAAATAATTATCATTAAAGGTGACATAATAGTGATTTTGAAATTATTTTATTAAGAGAAATATCAAATAAATGGTTTTAAAAATATTAAAATAAATATTATATGAACTATTTAATGTTATCCACTAATTTCATAGAAACATATGACATGTTATGAATCTATTAAACCTTTTATTTCGAACATATCTTCTGTATATGTTTTATTTAAATTCAAATAAATTAATAGTGTCAAAATTGACACTATTGTTATTTTATAAAAATAACATATTATAAAATTGTTTAAAAATCACAAAAATATTTAAAAATTAAAAATTTAAATTTATAAGGTCTAAAATGTTATAAAGTATCCAATTATGGAAAATTCACAACAAATAAGTAATTATTTATATTAATTTAAAATTTATAATGTTATTACTGAAAATAAAATTAAATTGATAAATAAGGATAAATAAAGTTTATAATGTTTAAAATAAATTCCTAACATGTCTAAATTTTATTGGTTGATGGTATTACAACCCTATATAATATAATATTCGGATATGAGTCATTTTGGAAGTTTTTAAGTGGGGTTGGTATTTAATATAAACTAATATTTCTTATATTTCCAAAGGTGCCTCTCTCCTCCCTTATAAAAGGGAACCTCCTCCCTCTCTTCCTCACACCATTTGGAGCCTTGAATCTCGGAAAACCTCTGCCCATTTCACTTCCCCACTTCCCTAGAAACATCCTAGAGGTCCTGGTCTTCTTCAAAGACCAATTTTAGTGCCCTAAGAGAAGGTCTCAAAGCGGCGCTTCAAAGAAGAGGTAATGTCCGTTACTGATTCTTTCCACTTTATTTCTTCTTCTACTTATTATTCTTTAGTTGTTTCATTATGAAGTAATAACATCAGTATCACGCATATACTGATATGTTATTATAATTATGAAACAACCCTATTTCACCATCTATCCATCCTACGGAAAACAAAATCACCGCGTGTGCGTACGTACGGAATACCGTCTCCATGTCGTGGTGTAATCTATTTTCCACCACCACCTTACTTGGATAGTTATAATGGTGTAAATAATGACTATATATGATTATTGTAAAGTGATATTGATTCTGAAATAGTATACATACACTTTAATACAATTCCACGATCATGGGAATGATATCATCGCTCGTGCGTACGTACAGACTACCATCTCCACGAACGCGATGAGATTAATTTTCCATGATTAACCATTCAAGAATGATTATAAAATATTTATAATGAATAATAATGAAATATATGACAAAATAATACTACTGTATTTATGTATATATATATATATATATATGTATTTCATCTATTTAATTTCATTCAATTCAATAAGGAAACGAAAACAGCGTTCACGCGTACATACGGTCTACCGTCTCCATGAACGGTGTATTTCATTCCTTTTATCGATCTATAATATATATGTATATGATGAATATATATTATATATAAATCATGTTTTAAATTCTGGAATTATTAAAATCAGGATATAAGTAATAATATCAATATCGACAAGTCGAAACACATACAATAAATGAAATGATTTTACCCAAAATGCTGCTTTTAAATGGAATTTACAAAAGAACGGGTAATATAAAGTCATAAGTGAAACATATATGATATCATAAAAATGTATATTAATATGTAATAAGTCAATGACATTATTTATATCATTATACAGGAGGTTATGATCCATACGAATCATATCGTACCTAAGGTAAGGGATAACTTTTCCAATCTCATTCTTATCTAAGATAGTTTATTCGTAAGTATTTATTGGGGTTATTGTTCTCATCCATGTCCATGTTTCCTAAAAATGGTTTCATGTATTTTTAATTTCCTTTTACCCATTTTTGACTTTTACTACATGGTATGTATGGAATATTTCTTTTACGAGGTACTTTCTGACTTTTCCGGCAAAAGTACGAGAAGAATGTTTTTTTATACGACATGAATGGATTTTTACAGTTTTATAAAGCTTTATTTTCACGAAGCTTCCTCCAAAAGATTTCATTACTATTTTCAAAAAAATCTTTTTCTTTTAAAATTGCATGATGTTTTGTGAAAATAAATTTATTTTGAATAAGAAAGGATATTTTCCTCAAGAATTCATTTCAAGTGTTTTATCAAAACCATTTTCCATCTTAGATGACATTATTTCATATTTGTATGTTTCAATAATAAAGTCTCTATGATTTACATGGATTCACTTTTCTTATTATGAAATTATATCCATTTATTTTATATGGATTATGTGATAATTGGATAATGTTTATGAAACCCATTTTATTCTTTGGGTTATGATGAATGATTTAAGTTTATTTTATGGCACAAGTAAGAATGACTTCAATATGAGATGGGTGGGACCTATATCTCCCTCCAATGAATTGGGTAAAGATTTATATCTCATGAGATAGACATGGCTGGAACGGTATGTTAATCCAGTTCAGTGTTACAGGACTGAAACGAGGAGTGAACTCAATTCAGAAAGGGACTTTGTCCACTAAGATGGTCTTGGAAGTAATGCCTTGGATACTATGGAAATCATAACATGTGCTGAATGGTTTCAACAATTACATGTTTTATTCCCATTATATTTTATCAATATTGATGTTACTTTATGATATATTCCTTACGTAATTCCATGATTTATGTCTTTGCTCAATATTTTGATGTTTAAACATTATGTTCATGTTTTTAAGTTCAAATGTATATGGTTGGTTTTATTTTCTCCATGCTTACCCTTACTGAGAATTTGAGCTCACCCTTTATATGTTTTCTCTTCCCCAGGATTTAAAGAAAGGTTTTAGGTAAGAAAACAAAGGGGAAGATCATTGATTGAGTTGTTGAAGATCTTTCACCAAGATTAGAATATAATATTCCGAGTTTCCAAAGACACTAAACTATTACGATCCTTATGTGTCAATTTTTTTTATGTATTAAGTATTCCGCAAATGTAATGTAATTTCCATATACGTCAATATTTGGGACTCTACTGGGACTCTTATTGAATCTCCTTCACGAAGCCCCTCAGCATCGTGGATGGTGCAAAGTCATGGCCCCCTCTGCAATTGCTATAGAGGAAAGAGGTAGAAGAATTTGTGGTTATGATGAAATTGACGGAAGGCTTCATGCTGTTGAGGGAACAAGATATCCCATGAAATTCCTTGGAAATTGATGGAAGCCTCTATGAGTGTCATGGAGGGATTGAAGGGGGCCTCTGTACCACAAAGGGGATTACGGTCGACTCTGCGGTTATGAAAAAGTTGATGCAATCTACCTCTACTCTGATGGAAAAGCACAAGTAGCATCACAATGCACTGTTAGAGATTTGCACCACCTTTCTCCTATAAATTCAAGGATTCCCCAGGACCCAAAGGATGGATACCCTAACCTTTCACCTTCTTATCTCTCAAATCGTGAAGCACCTTATACTCTTTGAAACATTGAGAAAATGAGCTTGTCAAGGTATTTGAGCATTGTGAAATACCACTCCCTTAGCTTATCTGCAACCCCTCTTCAAGAAATGATTCCCTTTGTGAAGCTCACGGGCTATCTCAAGGGAAGGATATCTATAAGGGAACTTGGGTATTCACAAAGCACTCAAGATTTTCAAAATACCTTCCATGCACATGTGGACCCCATGCTAAGGCAGGATCACAGTGCTTCACGAAGTACATTGCTTCACAATACCCTGATTTGCAAGGAATCCATGCTCCGTGAAGTCTTAATCATTGAAATCACTTACAATTCATGAAGAACCATTTATATTCTTGTATACTCCATGTCTGGGCTCGACCACTCCACTTAGAAAACCATACCCCTTCACGGAGTCTCTCCACTTTATGGAGCATCAAATCTTTATAAGGTCTCTTTCTGTGAACCCATTTTCTTCACAAACCCTTCTTCCATACGACCCTTTAGGTTAGTACGAAGTGATTTCAAAATCCCTTGGGCTGTGCTTTATATTTTTTTACTAAGACTCATGATTATTTTCATATCCACACTAACTAGAGCTCCTCAATGGATCACTCCAAAACCCCGTCTCCACATGGAATTTCTAGTGTCAACCCTTCACCAAGGTTTAAAGTGTTCCGGTTAGGTAGGTCCGAGGGGTGGAGATTTAATCTGCATCATCCAAGCTATAGGATGTTAAAATACCAAGCACCATCATCCCCATCACACGATGTTAAACTATAGCCTCTCCCCGTGCAATATACACAAGGTGCCCCACCTTAGACATTTTCCATTCCCACTGGTCTCCACAGGAGTGATATCTTCGTCACATGGAATGAGATCTTCCTCACACGGAACGACATCTACCTACATGGTAGGGAAACCAACTTTGTGTAATCCCCTATCCTTTCTTGCAGGAGGTAACATCCTTTCTCCTCCTCTCTTCTTTCGTGTGCAAAGGCCGGAGGAGAGATGGACACAGGGACCTTCGATACCTTGTACCTCTCCCTTTGGTCTTTATTTCCATCAGGCATCCATCTTGGAGTATGTCCTAATCTCCATCTCCATGGGCTGCTGACCAAGAATAAGACTCGGTTTCCTCTTTAGGCTGCTAACCACACGTAAGTCCCACTCTATTCTTCATGGACACACCTTTCGCGATGTGATCATCAAGTCTTTAATGCATCTTGTTTCTCACACCGAGCAGGACTCCTATGGGATTAAAGTAAGTATCGACAATGGAATCCTCCTTGAGCTACCTTCGGTGTGTAAGAACCATTCCCCACCTCATCTTACTACATGTAATTTGACCTTTTCCCCTTATATGCAAGGTACGTAGTAATCCTCCCTTAGGTTCAGGCCTGTCATCCCTTTGTCCCGACCACTTCATGTCAGTTCACCCTTGTCACAGATGACATTAAAATATATGCCCTTCTCATCCTGCATGATGTTAAACTGTATGATTTTGAACTACGTGTGTTTTTATCCCTATCTCCCAGACATGGTACATAAGAACTCTCACTGAGGTTCAACCCCAAACACTGGTAAACCTATTCGAACTACGTGGGTTTTGATCCCTGTCTCCTAGACAAGGCATGTAGGAAACCTCCCTAAGGTTCCACCCCAAACACTGGTAATCTTATTTGAACTACGTGGGTTTTGACCCTTGTCTCCTAAATAGGTTACATAGGAAGCCTCCATGAGGTTCAACCCCAAACATTACCTATTCGAACTATGTGGGTGTTGATCCCTGTCTCCTAAATAGGGTTTGAGGGAAGCCTCCCTAAGGATCAACTCCAAACATTGGTAAAATTTGGATTCCCCTTTGCTGGGACCCAAATCCTAGGTCTATCCCTTAGTGGCGTCAGACCAACTCTCAGGCCGTTAACCACGCATAACCCCTAGCACGTCGTATGGTCACTATCCTTTGTGTACACCCTGATTCCATGCCCCATCTTGAACTATGTGGACTTTAATTCCCTAACATGGGGATATGTAAAAAGCCTCACTAAGATTCAAGCCCATCATCCATGTCTCATCCAATTATATCTTTTGAGCCTTTGTTTTTTAGTAAGATCTTGCCTCAACCCAGAGGTTCTACTTCCTTCAGGTACCGTCCATTCATCTATTCTCACGGGCCACCTCCTCAGGTTTCCCATCACCCCACCAAACTACATGGACTTTGATTCACTTCTAGAGAGATACGTAGGAAGCCTCTTTGAGGTTAAATCCGAATATCACCATCGTCTTTATGTAGTTTCCATCCCATTCCTCTCATCCACTTCATCCAACCATCCATCATTCATCCTGATTCCTACCTGAGTCATCGCATATTGGTGAGATCACTCCATTCCCTTAGGAATATAACCACAGATAAGCCCCACACAATCCATAACTATCCAACCAAGAGTGCCCCTCAAGCGATGAGCCGCTATCCATGAGTAAGCCCAAAAATATCTCTGGGTTTTTGTCCTTTGTTTACACCTCGATTCATAATACATTAAAAATACATTGGTTTTGATCCCTGTTTTCCACATAGGGTACATAGAAATCGTCCCTAAGGTTTAATCTCGGCCAATGGTAAACCATGGTGCCCCCCTTTCTGGGGTGATACTTTCCCTAATCCACCCATAGTGGCATCTAGATCAATCTTCACAGTGTGATATCTTCCCTCTATGGGACACACCATCTAGGATCCATCCTCATTGGAAATTTTGATCCACCCATCTAGTAAACCCCCCCCCAGGTGCTCCCGCATAGGGACGTAGCCATATGGTCCACTCCCATAAGTTTTTCGATCAGTCTGATCCATCTCCGGTCGATGTTAAAATCGCAACATACCCTATTATAAAAAATGGAATCTAAGGAAAACCTTAGGGACATGGGTATGACATATAATTTACGACACTTTATGTGGGATGCCTCAGGCTTCTGCATCCTCGAGAAGCCCTATCATAAGGGGAAGAAACCCAGACGAATCAGTGTTTCAACGTCCAGACATTCTAGTGATGTCCAAAATGACTACTCCTATAGTCGAAGGTTTCTGCCCTGACTTGACCCCTTGGAATTTCCTAACATATGTAGAGTAATTAACTGGACTTCATAAAGATATGGAATCAGGTAAGTGTTTCATGAACAATGTCTAAATCTATGAGGGATACCCAGAGTAGGTGATGAGTTCCAAGGAAGAATACATTGAAGGAGAGACCGACATCCCATCATCCCATTTTGATCAAGGAGAAAATGTCTCTTAATAAGTGATGGAGGTTTCCCAACATTGGAAAGCGATAATGCGGGGAAACAGCAAGTCCATCCCTACAGACAGATGCACACCCTGGTAAAAGCCTTGGAAACAGAAATAGTGAACTCAATGTGAATGTTCTATTCAATTTAAAGATTAGTATCATTTTAGACATTAGTAGATAAGGGTGTCACTAGATCCAGCTATTTGGTGCTATGTCCTGCTAAGAAAGTAGTGGGACTAGCATGAAACTCACGAGAGATCAGGGTAGTTGAACATTGGGCATCCTGGTCTTTGATGTTGTTAGCATGGATACTTCTTACGAATCATGGGAGACAGAATGGTTCTAGGCTACTGAATGTCGCTTTCCTCCTTTTACTGCTAATGGTTTAATCTTGCTGCTTTTCAAGACCCAATATACTATGTTATGAAATGGATCACCACCCACCCACTGACATAGGGGTCGGGGAAACACCAGCACGAAAATATCGCATGACTCCATATCTTCTATGGTTGCCTACACATCCATGATCGTTAGGCTCCTACACCCAATCTCACTATCTGAACTCATTCAGAGGAGGGTGATCAACGATCTCGTCTGATGGTATGAAGAAGAAGGGATTATCTCAACTCTGGAAATGGACTGTTAGGAACTAAAGGATATTGTGCCTTGTTGTCGGCACCGCCCCCAAGGGCCTCATAGAGATCCATTACTCCCCACTCCAACCTAAAACCATTTTGGGGGTCTCTCCCCAGAACGTTTTGATGACTCTCTCCCTTATGATAATGACGTAATGGAATTCCGGGCCATCCTAGCTATGATTCCATCTCGGGGGCTGCCATGGTGGGGCCCCACCAGGCTACATTAGCACCACCACCTGGTCCCATAGGCTGATGAGAAGGTGAGTTACAAACCTACACCACCGGCCCCAGTATAATTAATTTAACACCAAGGTCAGGTCCTGGCCTAGGAGGTTGCTCGTCAAGGGGAATCATTATCAACAACTATAGTGTCATGTTCCACCGCCGACACATACTATTAATGCCCCGTGTATACTGAACAGAGTAAATTATACACCGAGACTGGATCAAGGCCCCAACCACCCCATGGGTAGGTCAATACGAGTAATTTGGTCTCCAACACAGATAGCACCCATCGTGGGCCAACCCGTGGTGATGACATCCAACGCGGAGGTCCTCCCCATGCCACCATAAATGAGATCGAAGTCCCTTAACACTCCCAATATTGGCATGGAGGTCCTCCCCATGCCACCATAAATAAGATTGAAGTCCCTTAACACTCCCAATATTGGCATGGCTGTCCTCCCCATGCCACCATTAGTCCGTGCAGATGCTCTCCCCACCATAATGAAATCTAGCGCATAGGTTTCTTTTGAAACCATGATCCTAGGTATGGAGTCATTTCTCCTATCACAATTATCTAATGTGAAGATCCTCATCACCCAATCATCCATTATCATGGAGGTCTTCCCCATGTTCTTACTGCATTCAACGAAGATCCTCTCCATCCCTAAAATCAGAGAAGCCGAGGTCTAACCCACTTCATTGGTGCTCAACGTGGGGGTCTTCTCCGTGTTTAGTTTGACCGGTACGAAGTCCCACCTCATACTATCACCACTAAGGGAAACAAACATGGATGTAATACCCATGATCCCATAATCTCCAGTAGAGGTCATATATGCTCTAAAACTTCCCTTGGAGGTTCCCCCAGTACACCATCTAGTGGATATGGAGTCCCTACCTAGATACTATTTGACATTTTTATAGGATTTCCTCATTCCCTAACTCACCCTGGTGGAAGTCCTATCCACACCAATATCATTTTTTATGAAGGCCCTCCTCATGTCAAAAACCTACCCTATCCTGAGGAACCATCTTGAGGCAAGAGGGTGGGTTGACGCTACCAAATGAAGAATATCGAGAAGTTCCAGACCATGATTAAACTCGTCTGTTTTTAAAACTCTGAGGCAGAGTATGATTCAGCAGTGTAAGCCTCACCCCGATCCTCTACGTCGGGGGCCAGGGTAGGAACAAGGCGTATAAGCCTCATCCTTCCAAAAAATGAGGTCTACCAGATCTCTGATTCCCTATGAAGATACATCTAAGAGGAGGAATACTTTTCCTCTTTCAAGGGTCTAGCCATGAAAGCCTCTATACTGTCAACATGATCATTCTCTACCTCAACCAGAGATCACGGAGAGTTGTTTTGGGGACCAATAGAGGACAAGAAATAGCATAACCCACCATCAGTAACTGTATCCCCTGTGTGGGAAGTTGTGGCCGCTAGTCCATCTTACTGGGATGTGGTGTATCATTCAATGCATTCTTCAAAAGACAACCCAATATGTGGTGGATTGTCAGCTGACTCGCCGTATTCTCTACCAGCCAGTCTACTGTCTCAACAGTCCGCCTCAGTGTTTTCACTGGTCCCTTATCCACCCCTAGTTGCTGAATGGGGAAACCAAGGGTCAGATCCTGAGTTTGATCCAAGGAGCTTGTGGGGCATCCTTGTGGTAGACCATTTCCCAGAGATGTTCTGGCCAGTTGCAATCACGAACTTCAGAACTCTGTAATCTCTTACCCACGAATAGGTTGCGTACTTTCACCAAACCCTCTAGGTAACACAATTCTGAATCCATCGTCAACAGGTTGCTTACCCCAATATCTAGGAGCACTTTGATGACATCAGCCAACAATGTTGTGAGGTGGACTTTGCTGTGCTCTCCACGGATCAATGCCCGAAGTCACCCGATCACCATCAGACCCTCTAGAAACGATGCATCCAGAGCTTTACAGTGCTTCACAGAATTATTAAAGAGGCTTTCCCCCACGTCTAGATCCATGTATGGGGAAGTATGCTACCCTTCATTTCAGATCTATCCATCACCAGCCCCACTTTCCAGGTGATATTGATGATATTCCTTTAGGTACAGTCACAGTTAACATGGACAACCTATCATAAGAAGAGACCGAGCTAGAGATATTTAAAGAGAACTTTCTTATGGGGTGGTTACACCACTATTGTATCCTTTGGGCAGGGTTACTCTCCAACAAATTAATTTACTAGGTCTTCCCATATCGTCTGAGTTATTATCCCTTGGTCGTAACCCTTGTAAGGGTAAAGAGAACGATGGGGTCATCAAACCTTTTGATCCATCTGGATGAGTGCAGAAGATGGAAGACGACCCTAAAAAGGCTGTGTTACATCAACAAATCATGCAGCATAGAAATATGGGTGATGAACTTCTTGTTGAACGTGTTGTAGAATGACAACTATACTACGGTAATCCTCGACTAGGGAAGTAGGGGCAGGTATAACTTCCCCTCGGCGAATTGCCTCTAGGTGAACTTGACCATCTTATCCATATAAACCGGGTAGATACCGAAGTTTATGGTAAGACGTCATGGTATGCATCACCAAATCCACCCATGTTTCTTGATAACCCTACTTTGGAACCATCTTAGGGTCCCCCTAACCACTCTATAGGTCGTTCCCCTGGTAGTCTCGTAGGTCATCCCACTAGCTACTCCAAGATTCATTGGTCCTTCTTATCATGTTGAAGAACCTTCCAACACACTGGTGGTTAGAGATCCTCATCAAGACAGGAATCCCCACCAAGATTATCTAATGTCCACTCTCATTTCGCACCTCGAGGCCCTAGAAACTCGACAGGTGGAAATCCCACCTGATGGAAATCCATATCCAGTATGGGTTGATGATATGCCAGAACCCCCTTGTTTTTGAAATTTTACTTTTTCCCCCTTTAATGGGATGGGTGATCCATTGCAGCATCTTTCCCACTTTATTTCAAGGTGTGGACCCATGTTGGGAACTCCAGCACAATAGGAGGCCTCCAAACTCTAGTGTTTCATAAAAACATTTGAAGGGCCCGCTTTTTTATGGTACAAACAGCTACCCATTGGGTCAGTAGCCAACTGGGAGGATCTTTACAGATAGATTATTTACCAGTTCAGTTCCACCACCTAAAAGATGGGAATTTCTAACCTCTTAAAGTGCAAGAAAAGGCTTGAAGATCATGTTGTAGACTTTGTTTCCAGGTGGAAAGGCCTCACATATTCCCTTGATATGCTGCTGACTCAGGAGAAGTTGCTAATAATATGTGTGGGGAATGTAAAAACTGAACTAGTCCCCTCTCTCATCACTCAGAACTACCCAGGGGGATTTTGGGATTTGTTTGACAAATCCCTATGTCTAAAGGAAGCCTTGCTGCCGAACAAGTGGACATGTATGTCGCCTCCTTTAGTCCCCTCAAGAAGAGACTCTATGGTTGAGCCCGCAATGGTAGAACAAATAGCAGCTGATAGTAAACTGGATTTATTACTAGTGGAGACACCTCCACAACCTCAATGAGCCCCACCGCCTTAGGTGCAGCCTCTAGACCATCAACGCCAACCTTAGAATCAGAAGGCACCCCCACATAATGTTTTCCCACCACTAAGGTGAGATAATTGGGTTTCACCCCTTCGACAGGCTCCTCCATCCCCTCATTAGGGCCAGGATCCTAGAGCCCCCTTCTCCGAAAGAAGGAACCAGACCTAATCATTTGATGAGGCTCTGGTCCCTAGTTATTTCTGAAGTTCCTTGGACCAAGGAATCTTACGATTGTCAAAATGCATGAGGCCTAAAGAGATGGATCTCCCTGATCGCCCCAATTACTACCCCTATCATTGGATCCTTAAAAACACCCTCAAGAAGTTCTATTCTTTTAAAGACTGGATCAAACATCAGGTTGATAACAACATAGTTAGGTTATGTCCATCCCTGACAAAGGTGGAATGTGTGTTCCTAAAACCTGACAGCGACAAGGATAGCGAAGTTGAGTTGCACCAGGTTACTAACCGTAGGTCTCAAAAATATGATGATTGGATGGAACACAAGGCATTTTTTCATGCCCATGGCATTATACATGCATGTTTGTTCCAACCTAAGCCTTCAAAGGTCATCGCATTACCTACAGCCTCTACTTCTGCATCAATATCTCAGTCTTCCTCTTCCCAGAAGGGCAAGCATCAGCGACGCAAGGGAAAGAAAATTCCCCACCGATGACATCAACATCTTATACTCTCAGAAATTTCATGCCCCTAGAGATGGTGATTACTCCTAGAATCCTCCCAGGGATGGATGATTCTTCAAGTGATGATCCAGGGTATGATTTGCTTAATACCATGGTGCTGGTAAACCCATATATGGTTGCTGATGATGATGAGAATTGGACAAATCCTCCCAACATCCACATCCAATGCTAGCCTTGATGGAGTCGTTGTTATGTGGGTCACAATAATGCATCGTTCAGTGCTTCCATCCAAGCTATGCACGCCACTGAGGCCAGGTAGTAGGCCCAATGAAAAGCTCAGCACATGTGTCCTTCAAAAATTGTTTTGTCAAAAACACCTCCACTGCTATTTGTATTGATTGATCAGGAAGAACCACCACAATTATGCTACAATTAGCCACGTTCTATTTAAAATCGGCCTCAGTCACCAGGCCTCATATGGTAGTCGCTCCACGTGTTTCGACTAGTGAGCAACAGGACATCCCCAGCACCAACCAGAACCCACTGGTTCAACTAGTAGGGTCGGTCAAACCTCCTGCTGCAGAGCAACCTCTTATTAGAAGAGGTGTATTTCTAGCATGTAAGTATTACATTATCAAGCATCTTTCCAGCAATAATGCAAGGATCACGATCCTTTAAGATCTTCTCTTGTCATTAGATATTCATGAGGCCCTTACAGAAGCTTTTAGAATCCCCCTATAGTTTGATATAAAGTTAGCATCTTTAGAATCCTTCCATGCTAAGGCAGTCGAGCATGCATAATGCCAGGTCATTATCTCTTTCTCTGGAGAAGATGAAGGTTCTCCCATACATGGTCACATCCACCCACTATACATCACTATCCATTTCAACGACATTGAGGTTTGTCATTGTCTTTTCAATGCAGGCTCAGGGAATCAACCTTATCCCGGCATGGACACTCCACAATATGGGGTTGTCTGAGGCTGATTTGAGTCCCTCTGACCTGAAAATTCACGGTTATGACACAAAGGAACATGCACCAATTAACAAGATCCGCCTAAAGACCCAGTTTTGGGGAATATTTTCCAGCACTAAGTTCATGGTTGTCTCACAATACACTACTTACAATGTGTTGACAGGTAGGTTGTGGCTCCACCTGCATGAGGTGGTCCCTTCTTCATATCACCAATGCCTTAATTACTCCCTTAATGGTCGAGTAGGCATACTCCAAGGCGATGGCTCTCCCTTTTCCTCTTGTGAAGCCTACTACCTAGATGACAACTATTACAAGAGCAAGGACAAGAAGATTCTGTCTAATGAGGTTGAACATGCTACGACTAAGATCGACCTGTGGATAGACCTGGATGATGCCTACATTTTCCCAATCCACCGATTGGAGGCCATGACCCAAGATTTGGGGGAAATGATTTTTTTGTCTCTAGAACGAGGGGGAAGTGAATTCATAAGTCTAAGGAACACTGAAATATCAGCTCGTATTCCTATACAAATCTGGCTTGGGTGATCCCAGAGCCCCCTACTCCCATAATGTATCGGGATATCCGCCCCATGGCAATGACAGTACATCATATTTTCTTATTTCACTAGGCTGGGATAAAATGTCTTAAGCCGATGTGACACTATTACTTTGATATCATCAAATTTGGACCCATATGTCAATGTCCAAATGGGATCAGGTTGATAACTTTCATTGTTATAGTTTCAACAGTGCAAGAATCTCTTGACGAGGTGTCCTTCGCCGCCCAGGATGGAACCAATGTCCCGTCAAGATATGTTGACTCGGAATAATCACCTCCCATTAATGATCCCTCCTCCATGAATGAATAAGAGGATTTTTAGGATGATACTCATGCTTTCAAAGAGGGTGTCTCCACCATGATCGATGAATTCGTACAGGTTAATCTCAGTAATGAGACAAATCTGAAACCAACATTGATCAGTACTTCTATGCCTATCATAGAGAAATAGTGATACATGGATTTTCTAAAGTATCATCGTGATGTATTCACTTTTAATTATGATGATATTCCAGGTATAGATCCTCAGGTCCCCTTCAACCACCTCGGCCTTCTAGAAAATCATCACGGTTTTAAAAATACTCCCAAAAAGATGCACCCTTCTCACAGTACTGTGGTTGAGGCCGAGGTTGATAAGCTCATCAGGTCAAACTTCTTCAAAAAGGTATAGGGACCTATATGGTTAGCTAATATTGTACCCATCAGAAAGAAGAATGGAAAAATAAAAGTCTTCATTGACTTCTGGGATCTCAACTTTCACTGCCTGAAGGATGACTTTCCCCTTCCAAAAATGGAACAGTTAATTGATGCCATCGTTGGGTCCTAGGATCTCTCCTTCATGGATGGGTATTAAAGATATAATCAAATCCAAATATCCCCTGAGGGAAAAGATTCTACCTCCTTTAGTGCACCATAAGGTACCTTATTCTACTGGGTAGTACCCTTAGGTCTAAAGAACACAGATTCCACATATCAGTGTGCCATGCACTACATATCACTACTGGAAAAATGGCCTATACCCACGGTTCAAAACCGTGGGTATAGCCCCCAAAACCGTGGGTATAGCCTATACCCACGGTTTTGGGAACCGTGGGCTGGAACGCCGTCGGTATAGGTCCCCAGCCTATACCCACGGTTTTGGAAAACCGTGGGTATAGGTGTCCTACCACCGTGTCACCGAAACATAGAGAATTTCCACGGTGTCAATGGCTTTTACCCACGGTTTCAAAACCGTGGGTATAGGTCCTAAAATAATGCAGGCGCCGAGTTTCGATCCCGCAACCTCTTCGCTGCAAACACCGCGTCTAACCACTACCCTAACTTCACATATATGTATATATATATATATTTAGTTAAATATAGTTATAAAAACCGTGGGTATAGAGGGAAGAACCGTGGGTATAGGGTTCCCACCAAAAAAATTCCTTCACGCGGAAAAAAAAAATTTCCCGCGCACACAAAATTGACCTATACCCACGGTTTTTCAAAACCGTGGGTATAGGTATTTTATCCCAGACCTATCCCCATGGTTTTCCCCAAAACCGTGGGGATAGACCCCCCCCCCCCCTATACCCACGGTTTTGGAAAACCGTGGGTATAGGTGAATTTTCATGACCTATACCCACGGTTTGCCAAAACCGTGGGGATAGAGCCCCCTATACCTACGGTTTTGGCAAACCGTGGGTATAGCTCATGAAAATTCACCTATACCCACGGTTTTCCAAAACCGTGGGTATAGGGGGGGTCTATCCCCACGGTTTTGGGGAAAACCGTGGGGATAGGTACATTTTCCAGTAGTGTATTCAATCCAATCCTGGGAAAATTAGTTGAATGTTATGTGGATGATTTGGTGGTTAAATATCATCAAAATCAGGACCAACTCAAAGATATTGAGAAATTGTTCAGCTTCTTACATTCCCGCCACCTGAAGATGAACCCCTTGAAGTGTGACTTCGGGGTCACCACTAGAAATTCTATCAACTTCATTTTCAAATATAGAGGCATTGAGATTGATCTAGAGAAGATCAAGGCCATCAGCCAGATGTCTCCTCCGAGTAAAATTTGAGATATCTGAGGATTTCAATTCCACTTAGCCTAAATACGTTGATTCATTGCAAATCTGACTGGAAAGTGTAAGCCCTTTTCTCGAATCATGAAGAAAGGTGTTGATTATCAGTGGGATGAGGAGTGTCGGACTGATTTTGAGAAAATAAAGTAGTACCAGTTATAGCCTCTAGTCGTTATGCCTCTTATTTTAGGAAGGTTGTTGGTCTTTTATGTGACCACTATGGAACGATCTCTTGGTTCCCTTCTTGCCTAGATGAACAATAAGGGAACAAAGAACAGTTCATACTATATCAGTCACATGCTCCTTGATACGGAGACAAGATACTCCTCCATCGATAAGAGCTACCTTGCACTAGTATTCATAGTGAAAAAATCATGACAATACTTTTAGCACCATAAGATACATCAAGTGTCCTGAGTGGATCCACTGAAGTACATTAAAAACCATCCCATCTTGACAGGCAGTCTAGATCGGCGGGCAGTGGTCGTTCAACAGTTCGACATCAAGTTTATCCCTTATAAGGCCATTAAGGGATAGGCATTGGAAAACTTCCTTGTCGCAAATAAAACTCCTATGGACTAGTCTTTGGATCTTTATTTTCAAGATGAGGTAATCCTCTTGGTAGATCAATCCATTCTATGTTGGAAAATGAATTTTGATGGAGCTTCCAAAAGCCCAACCGGCATAAGAATCAATGATCCCAGACTCAACATAGTGGTCCTAGGTATTGTCTTCATCACGCCAGCATAATCTATTCTACCATATTCATTCCTGTTGTCAGAAGGTTGTACCAACAATGAGGCAGAGTACCAGTATCTCATTACTGGTCTTGAGCTAGAAATCGAGATTGATGTTCCCCACTTTTATGTGAAAGGGGACTCTAAACTAGTCATCAAGTAGATCAATAGTGACTACATAATCAAGAAGACGGACCACGTATGACTGTTAGAGTGTACCCACCAGCTGATATCCTAGTTCCCTTCTCATCCAGAATTTACTAATGTCCCTCATTAATAGAACGGTCGAGCC
The DNA here is from genome assembly GCA_963277665.1 of Viscum album. Taxonomy (NCBI): domain Eukaryota; kingdom Viridiplantae; phylum Streptophyta; class Magnoliopsida; order Santalales; family Viscaceae; genus Viscum; species Viscum album. Next base: position 1,386,945,189 of record OY728162.1, on the reverse strand, counting down.
AATGCCTTGTCCAGCTTGGCCACATCTCATGAAAAGCTAGATCAGGATGATTTTTTGATCTGTGTGGCTTATCAGAAGGTCATATATCCCATTACCCAAGATGATGATGATATCCTTCAGGTAAGCCACCTTACTGCCAGTACCTCCATGTCAGGACCCTCAGACCCCCCTACCGCAATGTTGGAAGTGACTCTTGACTGGAGGACCCCCTTTATCGAGTACCTCCAGCATAGTAATCTCCCAACAGATCGAGCCGAGCATGAATCTGATGGAGCACATTACGTTTCACTCTCCAAAGTGGTCCCAGTCTTGATAAGATCCTCTACAGATGTGTTTTTGATGTTATTCTCCTCTATTTCATCTAAGAAGGTGATATTTCTCAGGTCATGCAGGAAGTTCATGCCAATTCTTGCAGGGATCATCAGACAAGGCTGAAACTCTCTCACCAGATCTAAAGATTAGGGTATTTATGGCCCTCCATGATCTGTGACTGTATAGAGTTTTCCAAGAGGTGTAATTCATGCCAAATACATGTTAATTTTGTGTATTATCCACCATAAACTCTCCACACTACCACATGTATTGGACCTTTACAGTCTGGGGACTCGATGTTGTGGGACCATATCCACCGATGATGGCTCGCCAGTGCAGGTTCATCCTAAACACTACATATTTCTTTTCCAAATGGGTAGAAGAAAGTTCTGATCAAGGAATTAAAGGCCTATTCTATTGTTGATTTTGTGAGCTCCAATATCATTTACTGATTCAGAGTTCCTTGTATAACAATCCTTCTTTTTATTACACACTTAAACATGATTTATTACATAAAATCTTCACTTGATACAACATAGAAGATCGAGAGGTCTAGTGTCTTTGGGGCTTAATAACTTTATATAACATCTTATAACATAAAACACCCAACATCTTTATTGAAAAATTTCATTATATGACCACTACATTCCCTCATACTTATCATTACATGGGATAACCTACGGATAATCATAAGAAAAGGGTGAGCTATAAAGCCCAGTAAGGGAATAAAAATGGAATAACATGAGGAATAAAATACATGTTAGACAATAGGAATATAAATGGATCACAAGGGAAAAATGAACATAAAGGCATGATAAATCATGATAATCATAACATGGAAATGTGGCAACAACACTTAACATGGAATTAGCATGAGCCAAGGCTCATTGCATATGAAGCATGAGTAAACCCTAATTCCACATGAAGCACAAGTAAAACCTAGTTGAAATTGAATTATTATGATTCAACACCCATTTCACAATACGTATCATGATACTATACTTTACCCAATGCATTGGAGAGCTATCAGGGCGCACCCTTCTTAAACATTTCATTTCATGCATAAGTGTGCCACATGTATCATGGAATCAATCAACATCATAAGTTATTCCATGATTAAGTAATATGGAATAAATACTTGAAATTTCCATTCAATATGTATATGTTTCTAAAGGTGAATAACCATTATAGATACATGGGTATGGTATTCACTACACATAATCCTGGCTTGGAAAAACGCGGTGCAATTTCGGCAGTATAACGGCGTGAGATAAGGATTCTTGAAAATAGTTGATGAGAGAGAAAAGGGTGTCTCATCATATATATATGAAATGGAATGTAAGGGAGTCATATAGATACATGTCCCGACAAACGTAATGGAATTTAGATGCATAATACAAAAGAATTACTTGGATGTAAAAGAGGATAGACAAATCCATCAAGGAATTTCGGTATGGTAACAGGTGTACATGAGAGACATTAATGAGAGAGAAAAAGGTTTCCCATAATACAAACATAAAGAGGACAGTATGTAGAGGTGAAAAATCATATCCCAACATTTTTAATTGAAAGCAAAAGTGCATAACAACTTAAAGAAAATTGGACAAAAATGAGAAAGGAAGAAATCCCTTACTTGGAAGTGTGATTCCAAAGGCTTGGGAGAGGCTTGAGAGAGGCTTCTTGGGAGCCTGGGGAACCTTGGGAGGATTATATAGAGAGGAGGTCAGGGGTTGGTCGAACTACAAAGGATTTTAGTGAAGAGTAAGTGGGAGATTGGTTGGGTTTATATAGGAAAGGAGACGAAATTCTTTATTATTTAGGTTTGGGACACCTCACATTAAACTAATAAAAAAAACAGACCATGGGTTTTGCCCATGGTTTTTTCCAAAGTGGAGTGAAAAAAATATTTTATAAGGAAAATATCAAAACTTCTTAAAATAATAGGGTTTCTTATATGTAGTTGAGTCACACTCTCAAGGAAAACAATTAAAAAAGACAAAATGTTTTATAAGCCTTGAAGGGTCCCCTAAAGATTTGTAAAATAAATCAAAAAAAATCTAAAATCACATTATTTTAATGATAAAAAATATATTGGCCGACAACAATGTTTATAGTATTTTATTACATCACTATTCGGTCATTATGATGTCATAAAATACATTATATATTTAAACGATATTTAATTTTTACCCAAAAATTCGACTGTCTCAGAAAATTATGAAAAATTAACTGTTGGATAATTTTGACATCCTGATTCCAAAAATAATATTCATTTTATCTAAATAATTTTATAAATATTTGAATTTTTACTTTTAAAATAAAAATCGACATTTATCAACATTTCATGGGTTTTGACAAAAATAACTTTCAAACCATAATAAAAATTACAATTGCATTCATAAAATTATATGATAATTTATACTTAATAAAAATTAATTTGATAATAATAATAATCATTTTTTATTAAAATATTATTTAATTCATAAATCCATTAATTCATCAAAATAGATTTCTTAGTTGAATATTAACTAAAAATACTATTTGTGCTTTAAAAACTATTTACAAAGTAACAATAATAAAATGAATGCATATTCTTTATTCAAAAATAATGTACATAGACATAGTGCTAGGGTCTTGTTACATAAACCCTTATATCACCGACATAAGGCTTAAGGGTAAGGTGTGCGATGGTGACAGACTATTGGGGTGGCTCGGATAACATCACTCGGGTGGTAATCTCTATTAACTTCCACTTCTCTCGTATTTGGTTTCGCTCAAGCTTAACATGTTCAAGCTTATCTTGGGCTTGGTCAAGAGTGAATCCCAATGAATCCACCTCCTTTATGATCTCCAAAAAATGGGATTCGTACGGGGAAAGTCTATTGAATGAGGTCATCGCTTCCTGTTTCTGAGTAAATTGGATTTGTTAAAGCCCTATATTTATACTAATCATGTGATCACTGTTCAATGGCTATATTAGCAACAATCACAATTCATAATGGTATTTTAAAATCTAGAAATGTATAACCAATTAATTTCACATTTTACATAACCATAATAAGACATTTAATTAGATCAAGAGGAGTTTCCATTAATGAAATTTTGGGTCGTTACACCTCGTGTCTTCCTCACCGATAATGGAACCAACTACCAGGCGGTCGAACTGAAGAAGTTTTTTCCAAGTATAATATATGTTATAATCACACCGCTTGTTATCATGTTCAAGTAAATGGGAAGATCGAGGCTGTCAACAAAACCCTCACTAACATTCTGCAGAAGATGTTTGGTTAGAACAAGAAGAGTTGGCCAGACAAACTCCCCAACTCTCTAGTCTTATCAGATGATGAATCGTAATTCCACTCAGGTGACCCCATATTACCTAGTGTACGGAATAGAGGTAGTCCAACCCATTGAGATTCAATTGCCTTCATTGTGCACAACCGTCTACGATCAGCAAGCACCAGAAAAAATAGATGAAATCCATCTGGCTGAAGTGGAAGTTCTTAAAGAGAACATGCTTTGTGCCCTGTACATTCTAGAAAGGCATCAGAACAAGATAGATAGAGCTTTTAATAATAAGGTTCACCTCCACTCTTTCTTACAAGGTGATATGGTGTTGTCCCCGAGACCTCCAATGATACCTAGTAGGAAGACACCAAAGCTGGAGCCCAAATGGGTGGGACCATATATCATTTACAAGGTTTACCCAAATGGTGCATACTCCCTAGTCACCATGGATGGTGAGCATATTACTCCTCCCGCCAATACTAAATTCTTCAAGTAGTATTTCTCTTAGAAGTTCCACAAGACTTTAAACTGTTCCATCCCCTCTGCACGATGTTAAACTACATGATCTGTCCAGGCTGAAGGATGTAAAACTAATCAGCACTCATCATGCATGACGTTAAACTTTATTACCATCCTTCAGCACGTTAAACTACCTACACTTATCCTAGGGGATGTTAAACCTCCACCCTCTTCCTGTATGACAATAAACTACAAAACGGTCCAAGCTCTACGACCTTAAACTAAGATCTTCTACGTCTTTATCATATGAAGTTAAAATATATGACATTTTATAACTATGTATGTATTTATTCACATCCTCATAGGATACGCAGGAACACTAGGACTTTTCATCCATGGATTAGCCTTAGGTCCCTTGACCTTTCAAGCCTCATATCCCAAGTTCTCACTTAGTATTGTGTGGTGTGGTATGGGCTCTACATTCTCGTTCACATCGGGCTATTTTTTCCATGCCACACACATCCCTTTGATACACCCCTCCTCCTTCCATCATCCTTACAAAAAGATGTTAAACCGCTCGGGTACCACCATGATTCATGCATCCCGCCATTTGGGTTTCTGTATTTCATATCTGAAAGGACCCCTTAGCAACTTGGTTTCACACCACCTTGGATCGCCTACTGTTTTGGGTGAACGTCCTAGAGGATCTCAAATGACAATTTGACATAAGCCCTGCATTGCGAATATGGTCAGTGGTTGATACTCAATTGTTTTTTCCTATTCAAGGTCACATAAAACAGATACTGTGTTGTGAACATGGTCAGCATTTATCAATAATCATTATTATGACCCCATGGTCTCCTAGATGACAGGCGCGGTGATTCACCTTTTCCTCCCTTTTATCCCACGAACAAGACATTAAACTGGTCATCTATGTTCTGAGCTCTGTGAACATAAACTAAGATCTACCACATCCATCTCACATGACATTAAATGACATGGAATATTGGGAACTACATATGTCTTGATTCCCACCATTATGGGATATGTAGGAATGCCCGAACCTTTTGTTTTTGGGCCCAGACTGGGTTTATCTATTCTTTCTCATAGCAAATTATCCCCCAGAAATATTAATGGTGTGGCATATGTGGGATTATTTCATCATCCACATCAGTTTATTCACCACTCCATACACATTCCTCTTTGATATTCTCGTTCCCCATGTCCTTGTCGTATGACATTAAACTACATGGCACTTTAGAAAAATGTATGTCTTGATTCCCATCCTCATGGGTTACATAGGATTGCTCGGACATTTCTTCTATAGGCCCAACCCTATTTATTAGGAAACCTTATCTTTCTATTGGCCCCTTTGCCCAAATTCTCCATGGGGAGGGGGTATGTGGTGTGTTGTGGGATTATGTCCTCATTCACACCGGGTTTGTAACAACCACACCACATACCTCCCCCATGAGAGCTCTCTATTACCCCTTCCTCCACTCATATCCTAGAGTCATCTTCTTCAAATTGGGCCCCTCGACCCTCTTTGGAAATTCAAAAACATTCCTAGATGCACCAGCACCTGGGACCTAGAGTTTTTGGTTCAACATGGATATGTTTTCATCTATTTCCACACTTCATGTTTCCCTTTATTTGGATTTTCATCATCTTTCACAACTAAAAAAGACCCCCCAAATATCATGGATGATAGACCCCAATGCTCTCCTACCATATTGGGATAACTTCCCTGAGGATTTGGAATGTGAATTTGAAACAAGTCCCACGTTATGAATGTGGTCAGCGGTCGACACTCATTTGTTTGTTCCCATTTCAGGTCGCATGATACAGATGCTATGTTTCAAATGCACTCAACAATTATCCTACATCATTACACCACCCCCATTGAGCCTTAATTATATGGTTTTGTGATTCACATCTCCTTCCACTCCATCATGTGCAAGTGTAATTTCAACACTCTTGGTACTATACCTCAGTGAATGTTTGTGCATTAGGAGGATAAATCTATGGCATGATGTCATTCAAGGCTATGTCTCATTTCCCCTTTTTCTGTATTCCACATGTTGTGAAGATCTTATCTTCCCTTGATTCCCACACCGAGTGTATCTCGTGTGGGATTAGATACTTGGTCATGGTTTATGCTCACTTGTAAGAATCTCACTTCTCTATGGTCTGAGCTCTACGACCTTAAACTAATACCTACCTTTTCCCTTGTCACACGACATTAAACTGAACAAAACTTCATGAACTACGTATGTCTTGATTCCAATCCTAATGGGATACATAGGAATTCCCTGACACTTTTTCTTTAGTTCCATCCCCATATCCTCTGATATTTTCTAGCCCCATGACCTAAGGTTCCCTCTCTATGCAGTTGCGTGTGATGTGGTGTGGATGGATTCCCTCATTCATGCTATGTATTCTTTATCACACTTTGTGCATTCCCTTTAGAACTTAATTCTTCTATGGGTGTCCAAGCCACAAGATATTAATCTATATTGTATGGTCCCACATGACTTTAAATTGTTGTGTCTTTACTACACAATGTTAAAATCCATGGGTTGGTCTTATCATATGACCCTAAACTATGACATTATTGTCCTGGCCGCATGAAGAAAAACGACACTGCATTGTGGTTTCCTTGCTCAAGGGGACATCACGTTTCATATCGGTCATCCACCATGACATTTTTCAAGGCCTACATATGGCTTGATTCCTTTAGTGAAGCCCAAATTCTCCGTCCTAGGTTTGTTTCTTCACAAAAAAACACATCCACCCTAAATAACAAACAAGATCCATCAAATTCCACTTCTTTTATTGTATGGTCTAGACCTGCATGACAGTGTATCCCCTAAAATTGGTACCCTACCCTTCCATATTCCAAAACTATGTGTGGATTGATTCCCATCCTAATGGGATGCACAGGAACACCTAGAAATTTCTTCTTCGGGTCCATCCCTGGGTATCTCAAATTATTCCATCTTTCTGGTACCCTCATCCCGAACTCTACTAGAAGCATGTGTTGTTGTGAGGACCCCTTGGATCCTCATTCACATTGGGTTTTGAAACGACCACACCATGTGTCTCCCTTATCTCGTCTGAGCCTGTTCTGAGTTCTACAACCATAAACTAAGATCTTCCTATAGAACTACATATGGATTGATTTTCATCCTCATGGGATATGTAGGAATTCCCAAATACTAGTCTTAGGGTTAATCCATAGAAATGTGTCATAATATGGAAGGCCTCTTTGGCCCTAATTCACTTCGGGTTTTTCTACTTCTACACCCTGCACACATTCCACTAAACCAAGTCCCCTCGCAATGGTTCACTATATGACCTTAAACTAGGATTTTTCATCCCCAGTACCCTCTTCCATGGAAAGGGATTCAACTCCCTCACACGTCTCATTGGCCTACTCAAATATGTCATGGAATCAGTCCCAAAGTGTTGATTCAACATGGATATTCCCTTGTTTCGTGTCCATGATTAATTAGACCTATATTTGGATCTCCACCCTCTTCCATGTCTGAAGGTACCCCCATTATGGTCTGCTCCCGTTCCACATAGTCTCACCTACCGCCAGGGGCCAACACCCTAGAAGACCTTGGATGACATTTTGCGAAAGGTCCTGTGTTTCAAATATGGTCAGTGGTCAACCCTCATTTATCTATCCCCATGCTAGGATAATGTGAAATGTATGTTGTGTTAAAAACAAGGTCAATAGTTATCCTCCATCGTCATGCCATCATCATTGTGATCCAGATCTCGGGTGCCATTATTCACATCTTTCCACTTCTTTATCTTTAAATGGAATTCCAACACACTCTATTTTACCGCTCCATGTATCTATGTGCGTTATGTAGGTGGATCAGTGTTATTATGATGTCATTCACCTAGAGTTATATTTCCCATGATGTGTGACTCAATGTACTAGGAAAATACCATCACTACACCTTGTTTTCTATATCGAGCATGACTCATGTGGGTTTAACTGTTTTAGTAGGACGTGTACTGGTGCGTCTGAACCACACTTTCCTTTCATCCCACATGATATTAAACTACACTCTCAGAGTTACGTGTGTCTTGATTCCCATCCTTATGGGATATGTAGGAAATCCCAAACACTTAGTCTCATGCCCATCCCAAATTTCACCATCTTCAGTCTCTCGAATTGAGATTTCCTCGAGGATTTCATGGTGTGGTATGCACTACTTATGTCCTCATTCACATCAGGTCTATAACAGAATCACTTTATACTCCCCCCTTTCTAGGTTCTCCCATTTTCACTATATATCCTACCGTATGATGATAAACTACATGGGTCCTCCAAAACTACATATAGCTTGATTCCCATCCTCATGGGATGTGTAGGAACGCGCAAGAACTTTCCCTCAGGTCCAGCCCCAAGTTAGGCCACCTCTAGTCTATGGTATAAAGGATACCACTGGGAACACATGGTGTGGTGTGGACTCTTATGGTCCTTGTTCATGTCATCATATATACCTCACCACACATCTCCTTTTTGGGTAACCCCATATTCATTGTACGACGTTAAACTACGTGTCTATCATCCTCATTGGCATGACATAAAATTAAGGGCCACTCTGGGTTCTCACTAGAGAGATCCTTTCAGGAAATTAGTGTGATCCCTAATCAGACTGATGCACTCAACTAATTTTTTTTCATCATAGTGGAATAATTTCAAGAGTGTTGGACTCCATTAGAACAACCCATCACTCCACCCTCCACACATTGCGTTCCCTTTATTCAGATCCTCATCGTCTTCCACGTCTAAAGGAACCGACTAATTGTATGGATGATCAGCTTATGGATTGCCCACTATCTTAGGATAACATTATAGAAGACTATGGATGACATTTCGAGTCAGACCCCATGTTTCGAACAGGTTTAGCGGTCGTCCCTCATTTTTTGTCCCCATTTCAAGCTAACACAATACGGATATTGTGTTCTGAACATGGTCAACAGTTATCCTTCATTGTCATGCCATCTCTATATTGTTCCAAATTTTTGGTATTTTGTTCACAGTTTACACTTCCCTATATTCATATTTATTCCAACGCCCCTAGAGTTACTCCACTCGTGCAATAGATCACGTTGGGAAAGAAGAAATTCTCCTATTCTGAGAACTTCATTCTCTAGTCATCCCTCCCTCTTTCTTCCCAGAAACCCAAATTGGTTGTTTAGATCCTAGATTCTCAGAGATGGGTTGGCACTCCCATATTCAATTAGAATAACGATGCGGTTATCCCTTTTTTCTCACATCAGGCATGACCCACATGATCTTAGGGATTGATCACTGGATATTCCAAGGATGTGATCGAAATGCATAAAACCAAAATAGATAATGGGACTCATGCACGCAACCAACATAAACAATAAAATAATTAAAGTATTTTTATGATTTTACAAATATTACAATTCCTAGGGATTGGTCCCTCCCATGGACGGGTTAACTTCTTCAATGGAGAATCCCAGATCCGCTACTCTCCAGCTTGTAGCATCTAGGACCTACTGTCACCTATTGAGCTCCTGCTCTTCCTTGATGGAAATGGGGCGTAGTTCATCGGCCCTAATTTGGGACCAATCTTTGTCAGCTCAGATGATAGCCATCTCTTGAGAATATCTCCTCATCTATTCCTCATCCTCTATTAGTTGGGCACTTAGCCTTAATATGAGTCTCGATTGTGTATCGAGGAAAATAGACTGCTCGTTCACCCATTCCCTAAAGATTTAGATCTCATTATCAGCCTCTTAGAGTCTCTTGATGTTGACAGACTTCTTTCACTTCCATCTCACACCGAGTTCATGGTCGTGTTCACATATTTTATCTTCCATATATCCATGGATGAGCATATGAGGACGTTAGGGATCCACTCTTCCAATTCATAGTTTGCGTATTCGGGAACGAAGGCTCCACATTTGGCTTACCCATTGTGCCTGTGGTGTCTCCCCAATGAAGTGATGGATCAAATTCAATGACCGAAGATGGAAAAACTTGTTATACTATTCATCAAAAGTCATCTTGTACTAGCCCTCAGGGTTAGCAGGTTCATATATAGGGAACACCTCTAGGAATTCGTCCCCGGGATCTTCCTCTAGTGTCTAGTTGGGTAGTTAAGGTCTAATGTCATATGATTGATCCTCGTTGTTGAATTATACCTCGATGATATTAGGTTCCTCCCTATTGATGGTCTCGCATGTAATTAGGAGTGATGATATTTGATAAGTATGGGCATCATCTTCTACTACCGCCTGTGTTCCCCAAGGAAAGGTAGTGCCAGGGGCCCTGGCCATCCTCACCAATGCAACCCACACCATTTGAAGAACTGTTCATGTGATAATATACAGACTTCAGTCAGTCTAGTTCAATGGGAAATAGTTAAAATTATATGAAGAAGACTTACATAGATCAAATAGACAGGCTCAACCTTGAGCTATTTCCACCAGAATCCCAAGGCATGGGCCCCCATATATGGTTGGGAAATCTAAAGACTCTTAGAGAACCACCATGGGTGTCTCAGCTCGACTAAATGTGGTAGTCACCGTCGCCACGGGTGCATATCCTGAAGCTGCATCTACTCTTGTGAGGGAGTGAGTTCTAAATATGAGTCTCTCCTATATATGTCAAATGTCAGTTGGGAAGGCCTAAGTGACTAAACTGGGGATCATAGGAGAATGGTTTAGGTTTTACCTCAGTGGCCCCTGCAAACTCTTCCAGCTCCAAGTTCGCAACCACACCTTCTTCCAAGGAACATTCTCTACCAGCCTCTTCTACCCAAGAGGACTCTTCTGATTATTCTGATAGGGGGAAGCGCTCTGTCAACTCAGTAGCATAAAACTACAAAGTAACTATTTTATTGAGAATCACTTTCACATGATCCATCATTGGACATGAAGTACCCCAATAGTGCATGAATTCCTCCATCTCAGTGATGTATTTCTCCCCTTCCACTTGAGATACCAAAAATCTGGCCCTAGAATGACCAATCCCCGAAGGATCCATCCCAAGGTAGTTCAGATGGTGCCAAATCAGGGAAAGATTTAGGAATATTATGTTAACGTCCCATAATTCCCAAGCCTCTAAGAAAGTAGCATCCTCAGGTATATCTGTATGGAATAGTCATTTCCCTAGAGCCTAAGTTGGTATCTGTTTCCCCTCGGAATTTCGGGATGACCTCCTTGATGGGAGGTTCAAACATTCCGATCGATTTCCAACGGGTTTGTTCGTAGAACCGGAAACATCCAATGATTCCACATCCTTTTGGACCTAATTTCCAAAGGTATGTGCTCATTAGTTTGTGGAATGATGAGGCTTAGGAATTTGCATTGGTCGAGAGGATGGGAGGTCGGACTCATCACACCTTTTTGAGGGGAATTATTGTCTACTCCGGGACTCTCTTTATAGATTTAAGTTATGTTCGTGAATCCTTATTACATTACCAAGTATAAAATGATTTTTCCTTTAGATCTAAAAATCAATGATCGATACGTAGGAAATTTAGAGAATCTTTTATATGTATTTGAGGTTCTTCACTGATAACGAATCATCTGTATTTGTTAGAGATTCTTAGTCAATGGTATCCTTTGATACATAAAAGTCTCTTGGTCCTTATGATGACCATACTGGTTTTAAAGCCACTCAGTGGGGCACTTAAAGTTTATTTTCATTCAGAAGGACATGAATTATTTCAGAGTTGGGATCAAACCTACAGATGGGCTACCTACGTATCCTTTGTTTATAAAAGCAATCAGAACCCATGTAGTTCGAGTAAGGGAGTATGATATTTATGATTGATGGCTCAAAGAAGGATGTCATAATTACTTTTACTCTCTAAGCTCACGTGAGTCATGCTCGGTGTGAGAAACAAGAGGTATTGGTAAAAAATCAGAAAATTGTGCCATGAAAGATGCAATCATAAGAAATAATGTGGGGTTTATATATGTATGACTACCCGGATAAATGAAGATTAGGATTTACTTCAGGGAAGAAATCCAGAAACAGGGTCCATAAAGGTATATGTGCTTCATGGAGATTTGAATACCCTAACTTGGGGCTTACTCCTGAAAAGAGGCCCAAATTAGAAGAGGACTTATGATTGTGTTTTACTCATGAAAAGGAATCCCAGATCAAAGGTAAATTAAGACTGGTTAAGAGAAATTAATACTGGGGATTACTCCTGAAAAGGAGGCCCAGGTTAAGAGACTTGAAAAATTAAGGGACTGGGGATTACTCCTAAAAAGGAGGCCCAGATTAGGGGAATGGGGCTTACTCCTAACAAGTATTCCTAGGTTAATGAGTTCTCTCATCATAAAGGATGAGGTTTAATGAATGAAATATCAATCTTTAGTGACATAAAGATGTGTAAATCACTAGATTTTGAGAGTTATTCCACAGAATTCCTTTCAGATAAGGATGTCAAATCAAGAAATCATGCCATAAATGGATTTGAAGAGTGTCTTGAAGATTGAATCTTGAATAGGAGAGGTGGAATGAAATAAGAGGGGTGAAATGGGCAAGAAGGGCACCCATGGAGGCAGAGGCGTGCAAGTCCTGGCAGGCGCGCAAGTACTGTGTGGGCGCGCAAGTCCCAGTCGCGTAGGTATACCTATGCAACACATGGGTACTTGCGTGAAGGTTATACAGTAGGGTAATACTTGAGTGAATCTTGGTTAAATCCTTTAGAATCATCTTGATATTCTTTCAGAAGAGGGGCGCGCAAGTTCTATTGAAGGAGTAAGGCAGCGCGCAAGTGTGTCCATTTCCCTTAAGGGCTGGCCACTCAGGCGCGCAAGTGTTGATGAGTTTCAACACTTAGGCCTTCCTCCCCCTCTTTAGATCTTTAGTTCTAGGTAATAAATTACCTTATAAGTGTTTCAGAAGCTTTGATAAGAGACTAGGGCGCCGGGAGCTCAAATATGAGTTTCTGGAAAAAATTTCCCTCCTCAAATGGGGGGCCCACAGGGTCTATTTATAGGCTGGAGAAGACCCAGGCGGTTATCACTTAGGTCGTGCAAGTCACTTGCGTGACCATTAGGCGGCGCACAAGTATACCTGCGCGACCATGAGGGAACTTGCGCGACCTATGGGTAATGTTCACTTTGTTCATCCCTTTGTCGATTTTTTGATGTTTCTTCAAAGGATGAATCAATTTGGACTAAGGTATTTCCCTTTTCCAATATTTAGATTCTGTGATGAAAGGAGCGTCAACAAAAGTCCCCCCTCAAAGTTGGATCTGGAGAGAAAAGAGGATTTGACTCTGAGGAAATCGAGAATCAAAAGGAAATTGGGGCGCGCAATATAGGTCGCGCAAATGAGCTTTAGGCGCATAGGGCCTGATGCGCCGGGATACGGCCCTTGATCACGCAGGGTACGGCGCACAGGGTCCTGGCCGCGTCTATAAATAGAGGGCCTCACTTCGGTACAAGGCATATGGATTTGAAACTTTCGATCTCTCGTCGTGCAAGTTTCATTTTCCTCGCAAGTTACTATGTTTCCCTCTGTTTCCTTGATGTCGCGCTGCTGTCAAGGTATCTGGACCTGTGCGGTGATACTTGGGTTCCAAATACTTGTGCGGAACATCCATACTTGTGTTCCAAGTTTAGACTTGCGCGCCTTAATGACTTAGCCATTTTTCTGAATTCCTTCACAAATTTTATGAAAAATAAACCCATTTAAGAGTTAGTTTATTCAACTTTTGTGCAGATTCAATGGCTCTCAGGAGAATCAGAATGGATAATGAATAGGCTAGCAAGTGGATTGATGACATGATGAACATTGTTGGCCCTTATTACTATGATATCTGCGACAACACTCTACCATATTTGGCTAAGTACTTGAAGAAATATCATCTTAATTTCCCACAGAGCATCTACCTGCCTCTATATGGTCATGGTCTTCTGCAAGGAGTCAATGTTCCAGATGCAAAGAATTATATGCCTGAAATACAGCTGCACTACTACTCCTCTATTTCGATTATTCTGTGCATTAAGGGAAAAAAATGGTGTGAACTTCCAAATTATTCCCCCATGTCATTTCCTTAGGAGTAAGCCGCAGTCCCCTAATATGGGCCTCCTTTTTAGGAGTAAGCCCCAGTCCCTAAATTTTTCAAGTCTCTTAACCTGGGCCTCCTTTTTAGGAGTAAGACCCAGTCTTAATTTCTCTTAACCAGTCCTAATTTACCTTTGATCTAGGATTCCTTTTCAGGAGTAAAATCCAATCATAAGTCCTCTCCAAATTTGGGCCTCCTTTTCCAGAGTAAGCCCCAAGTTAGAGTATTTAAATCTCAATGAAGCACATATACCTTTATGGACCCTGTTCCTGGATTTCTTCCCTAAAGTAAATCCTAATCTTCATTTATCTAGGCAGTCATACATACATAAGCCCCACATTATTTCTTATTATTGCATCTTTCGTGGCGCAATTGTCTAATTTTTTACCAATACCTCTTGCTTCTCACACCGAGCATGACTCACGTGATCTTAGAGTGTAAAAGTAATTATGACATTCTTATTTGAGCCATCAGTCATAAATATCATACTCCCTTACTCAAACTTTGTGGGTTCTGATTCCTTTTATAAACAAAGGATACGTAGGTATCCCATCTGCAGGTTCGATCCCAACTCTGAAATAATTCATGTCCTTCTGAATGAAAATAAACTTCAAGTGCCCTACTGAGTGGCTTTAAAACTAGTATGGTCATCATAAGGACCAAGAGACTTTTATGTATCAAAGGATAATATTGACTAAGAATCTCTAACAAATACAGATGATTCTTTATCGGTGAAGAACCTCGAATACATATAAACGATTCCTTAAATTTCCTACGTATCGATCATTGATTTTCCGATCTAAAGAAAAACTCATTTTATACTTGGTAATGTAATAAGGATTCACGAACATAACTTAAATATATAAAGAGAGTCCCGGAGTAGACAATAATTCCCCTCAAAAAGATGTGATGAGTCCGACCTCCCATCCTCTTGACCAATGAAAATTCCTAAGCCTCATCAGTCCACAAACTAATGAGCACCTAACTTTGGAAAGTAGGTCCAAATGGATGTGGAATCATTGGATGTTTCCAGTTCTATGAACAAACCCGTTAGAAACTGATCAGAATGTTTGAACCTCCCATCAAGGAGGTCATCCTGAAATTCTGAGGGGAAACAAAAACGGTGAACCCGACGTGAAGAGATTGGTTTTGGGCTTGAACCTTGGGAGGTTTCCTACATACCCATCCTAGAAGGCAAGGATCAAAGTCCACGTAGTTTAATTAAAGAATGAATTAATGATCAAGTTGTTCTTGGGGAAAACGACCTGAAAAATGATGTTGTTGGGACTTACACATGGTTAGTATCCCAGAGAGAGTGTTATGGTTGAAGTTTGATCTAAACTCACGTGATTCATACTCGGTGTGAGAAACAAGAGGTAACAACAACCTTAACTGTGCATAGTTTAATGTCATGTATGACATATAAAGGGACTATGCAGTTTAAAGTCTTGCAGTTAGGACTATTGGTGCTATATAGTTTAGTGTCATGTAGTAGGGACAAAGTACAATTTAATGTCATGTAGGATGTATCACATACTTTCTGTACAGTTTAGCGTCATGTAGTTAGGACGATGGGGACAATATAGTTTAACGTCATGTTAGACGAAAGGGGGACTGTGCAGTTTAATGTCATGCAGTGGGGACAAAAGAGTACACCATTTAATGTCATGTTGGATGCATTGGGGACTTTTTCCACAATTTAACGTCATGTCAGATGAAAAAGGGACGATATAGTTTAGCATCATGTTGGACGAAAGTGTGAATAGTTTAAGGTCATATGCATGGACCGTGGATGGTGCAGTTTAATGTCATGTTGGACAACAGTGTAGTTTAAGGTCATACAGGACCTTTGATGATTATGTAGTTTAACGTCTTTCCGGATGTAAGGGAATTTTATATAGTTTAGCGTCATGTAGTTAGGACGTCACTGTTTAACGTCTTTCTGGACGTAAGGGACTTTCAAATAGTTTTGGGTCATATGCATGGACCATTGATGATGCAGTTTAAGGTCATACTGGACCATTGATGTAGTTTAAGGTAATATAGGACCTAGCTGAAGTTTAAGGTCATATTGGACCATTTAGGGAACTTTTTCACAGTTTAACGTCATGTGGGACGAAAGTACAAATAGTTTAAGGTCATATGTATGGACCATTGGTTATTAAGTTTAACGTATTGCTAGACGGTTGTGTAGTTTAAGGTCATACCAGACCATTTATGTTGTATTTTGTGTTTTTACAAAATACTTCTTCAAAAATCTGGCATTGGTTGGAGTAGTGATGCGTTCTCCATCCATCGAGATTAATGAATAAGCTCCATTGGAGTAAACCCTATGTATTGAGTAAGGTCCTTCCCATTTTGGATCAAGCTTGGGAGGTTTCATTCCTGGTATCATTGGAGTTCTAAGAACTATTACCAATTCTCCCTGAGTGATTGAACGAAGACGAACTTTTTTGTTAAAAGCTCGTGCTATTCGATTCTGATAGACTTCCAAGTGGTGAAAAGTGCACAATCTTTTCTCATCTAATTGTTCCAATTTATTCAATCGCTTTTTAGATTGTTCATCTGTAGATGATTGATCACAAATAGAAACTATGAGCGAGGGTAGTTGAACTTCAATGGGCAAGACGGCTTCCGTTCCATATACCAATGAATATGGAGTTGACCGAGTTGTAGTGCAGGTGGTAGTCTGATAAGCCCATAAAGCAGGAAAGAGTTTATCAGGCCATGACCTATTATCTTTATCCACCTTCTTTTGTAGTATATTTGAAAGAGTATTGTTAAAGGATTCTATCTGGCCGTTGGCCGTTGCATGATACTGATATGAATGGTTGGATTTGATTTTGTATTTTTTATACAACTTCTTCACCTCGGATGAACAAAAGTTGGTGCCATTGTCCGTCAATATGGTATGAGGGACACAAAATCTGGTAATGATGTTAGACTTGATGAATCTAACAATGAATTTAGAACTGACTTCCTTGAGAGGTATTGCCTCTGCGCATTTGGAAAAGAAGTCAGTTGCAGTAAGAATGTACTTAAACTGCTTGGTCGTAGCAGAATGGTAAGGTCCCACCACATCCATTCCCCATGTGACAAATGGCCATGAGTATTTAGATGTATGAAGCAACTCTAGAGGTTGATGAATGAAGTTGGCATGAATGACACTTCTTTGTGAAATCGACACAATCTTGTATCATTGAAGGCCAAAAGTATCCAAGCCTTCGAATCTGATCAGACAGACTATGTCCAGAGTGGTGGGCACTACAAACTCCTGCATGAACTTCTTTCATGACATCCATTGTCTCTTCACCATCAATGCATCTGAAGAGAACTCCATCAAAACCACATTTGTAGAGAATTTTCTCTAGGTGATATGGGCTATCATAAAGAGTAAAATTGACCACACATCGCTAGATTTGTTCTTTCTCAGCTCTATCAGGTGTAATTGTTCCATTTCTAAGGTATTCCCTAATAGGTGACATCCATCCTGTAGTATGACCATACGGTTCAGGAATGGGACTAATTTCATTAATTTCCTCTGTTCTGATTCGAAAATAAGGTGAAATTGCACGAAGGTGGGAAATACTGATGGTTGTCTCGTCCCGATTTGGATCTGCCAGAGCTATGGCTATATTAGCCAATGCATCAGCTTGAGCATTTTGTGATCTTGGGACATAAGAAAATGTCGGTTCCAAAGGTAATTCCGCCATTAACTCTCTGACATAATCATACAAAGGTATTAGTTCTTCTTTTCTGATGTCATAATCCCCATTGACTTGTTTGATTACCAGGTCTGAATCACCTTTCACCTTTAAGTGATTCACTTGTGCTTGAAGTGCTAATTCCAAGCCTACAATGAGAGCTTGGTATTCTGCTTCATTATTGGTACCACCTTCCCACAATAAGAAAGAATAAGGTAACACTGCCTTCTGGACAAATGAGTACAATTCCTAAGCCAACTTTGTTGAATTTAGGATTTTCCATTTTCCTCCCTGTTGGACTTCTGGAAGCACCATCAAACTACATTTCCCATGCCTGAGGAATTTCTTTAATAGAGAAGACTTCCTCATCAGGGAGTTCAATATCTGAAGATGTGTCTTCCACTGAAGGGTGTTCAGCAAGGAAATCAGCCAGAGTTTGGCCCTTTATCACCTTTTGAGACACATACTGAATGTCGAATTGCTGCAAAATAACTGCCCACCTTGCCAGACGTCCTGTAATCATTGGACGACTAAGGATGAATTTGAGTGGGTTATTGTGAGATAACAATTGGACCTCGTGATGTTACAGGTAGTGTCTCAAATTCTGAACTGCAAATATTAATACTAGGCAGCACTTATCAATATTTGAATATCAGGTTTCTGCTTCAAGCATAGTTCGACTGAGATAGTAGAGGCTTTTTTCATTCCCAGCATCATTCTTTTGAGCAAGAAAGGCACCCAATGATCGCTCTAGAGTTGTCACGTAGAGGATAAGTGGTCTTCCTTCAATAGGTGGCATGAGTACCGGTGGACTCAAGAGGTATTTCTTGAGAATATTGAATGCTTCTTGACATTCTTTAGTCCACTGGTAAGTGACTCCCTTCTTCATCAATTTGGTGAAGGGTAAACTTTTTCTTGCAAAATTGGTGATGAAACGCCGAATATAGGATAAGTGTCTTTGAAGTCCTCTTAATTATTTCAAATTTTGAGGAGGTGACATTCCAAGGATTGACTTGGTCTTCTCATTATCTACTTCAATACCATGACGGCGTACAACAAAGCCGAGAAATTTTCCTGAGGTTACCCCAAAAGCACATTTTAAGGGGTTCATCTTCAAATTATGTTGTCGAAGCATGCGGAATATGACTTCCAAATAAGCCAAGTGATTAGAATGTTGTTCGGATTTAACTACCAAATCGTCTACATAGAATTCAACAAACTACCCTAAGAAGGGTTTGAAGATACAATGCATGGCACGCTGATAAGTTGCACCTGCATTCTTTAAGCCAAAGGGAATTACCCGGTAGAAAAACACACCATGAGGGGCTATGAAGGCTGTAGATTCCTCATCTTATGGGGCCATTCGGATATGATTATATTCGTAATATCCATCCATGAAGGAAAATTCTTCATAGTCAGTTGTTGCATCAATTAAAAGTTCTGTAATCGGAACTGGGAAATCATCCTTAGGACAATGCCGATTAAGATCTTTGAAATCGATGAAAACTCTAATTTGTCTATTATTATTCTTTACAGGGACAATATTAGCCAACCAATTGGGATATTGAACTTCTCTTATGAAGTTAGATTTGATAATCTTATCCACTTCAGCTTCAATTTTGGAAGAATAAGTTGGGTGTGTTCTTCTCGCTGCTTGCTTAAATCCTCAATGTTCTTCTGGTAAACCCAAATGATGAGTAGAAACATCAGGATCAAGCCCAGGAATTTATGTATAGTTCCAGGAAAATATATCTCTATTTTTCTTTAGAAAATAAATATACATCTCTTGCTCTTCAAGAGTCATGGACGCACTGATTAAAGTGGGGCATGGATCTTCTTTCGTACCCAGATTTATTTCTCTGAGTTCATCCACAATGGTAGAGATACCCTCTTCAAATTCTGGAGGAGCATCTCTGAGATCTTCCTCTTCTTCTTCTTCATGTGTTATTTCTTCTGTTTCTACTTGCATAGTAGAGGATAAAGAAGAATTTTCATGATCAGAAGAGATGTCAAAATTTTCATATCTTGAAGAAGAAGCTTCCATTTCCAACCCGATTGATGATGAAGGGTCTTCTTTGGGTAATAAAGAGGTGATGATGGATTGAGAATCGACATCATTGTTCACATCTGATGTTGCTATAAATTGTTTTGGCCTAATTGGTGAAGCATAGAATTGTTGGATTTCAACAGATGAAATGAAGACGTCACCATTTTTGCTTTCATCACTGCTTGGTAGATTACCAATTTCTCTCATGTTGTCTGGCTCAATTGCCGTAATTGAAATTATGTATCTTTCCATAAGAGTATTTTGATTTGGGTCTATCTTGTCAATTTGACTGATAGAAAACACATAATCTGTACTCACATGTGTAAATGGATTTACTAGAACTTTCTCCAAACCATATGGAGCATTAACTTTGGTAATCTCCTTTGTTGTGGATTTCTCCCTTACCTTCATGTGATAGAATTCCACCTCAATGTATTGAGACTCACATGTCTTGAACGGGGCCTTATCACTATAAAATGTCCCAAATTGACCATCGAAACAATATTTGAGAAATTTATTGTATGATGAATGGATAGCCGCATGTTGATGTAGCTAGGGTCTTCCAAGTAAGATGTTGAAGGCTGAGTCTTGATCAACAACCATGAAATCTGAATTGGATACAAGATCTCTAAACTGAGTTCTGAGTGTAACTTCGCCAAGTGGTTCTTGTTCATTTTTATCATATCCTTGTAACATCACGGTAGAAGGATGTAAATCAGATTCTGTGAGGCCCAATCGACGAAGTGTACGAATGGGCATGAGGTTGACTCATGAACCATTATCAATGAAAGTTCTTCGGAATTCTACGCCATTGACCTTGCTAGAAAAGTACAATGGTCTAATATGTCCATGAACAACATCATCTTCATCTTCATCAGTAAAAGATATTATTACATGGCATTCTGCAGGATTATTCTCTATGTGATAGACTTCAGCTGCAGAAATTTCTGTTTCAAACTATTGAGGACTTGACAAAGCCTCGATGAGTGCTTCCCGAAGATCTTTTGACAGATTCAGAGCATCCAGAATTGATAACTTGGCTGGTACTTGGGCCCAGTGTTTCAATATATCATACTTTTGATCCAGAGGTCTACGTTTCCCAACAGGAATATGTAGTTTAGCAGGTGCCTTGGAAGCAGATGCTTTGGAAGTTGATGCATCTTGTATCGGGATAGTAATTGGCAATATTCCTGGATTTGGAAGATTAGACCGATTAGATCCATTTACTTGCTGAGAGGAATAATATGGAACATTCAACTGGTATTCCAAAATAACTGTTCCAGGACTGAATTTGCTATTGGTAGAAGAACTTGCTTTTTCTTGCTGAGCTCGCTGAAGGGATCTACCACGAGTTTCTGCTGCGTACACAGTTCTAGTAGGGGTAGAATTGGAATAGTGGCTTCTGAAATATCCACGTCTTCCCCTATATCCTGATCCCATGGAACTTCCTCTGATTTCCCTGTTTGATACAGGGAATTCAGGCTCATTGAAATCAAAACTGCAACTGGCATATGGATCTGTTAATTGAATCATATTAATAGAACCAAAGATTAACTCTTCATCTGCTGATGACTCTGCCTGATTAGCCTGCCTAGGCTATGCCGTTTGGTGGGGCGGTTCCTGTGGCTTTGAAGTACATGGAATGAAGTCCACCAGAGTCAAAGACAACTTAGGCTTTGAAACATACTCATCTTCTTCTAATTCTTTTTCTTTCTTTGAATCATGTTGTTTCTCTGAGGACTTTCCCTCTGACGAAGAGGGTTTTGCCACAACATTCATGGCAGAAGACACAATTGGTTTCTTTAATTGTGTTCGCAAAATAGCATGAGTTAGGTTTATTGTCTTTCTGACCATCCAATCATCATACTTCTGTGCATTTTTTCTTTTGACTTCTTATCATTCGCCTTCCTCCTCTGGAACTATAGCAGTAACACATGCTACCTGAGCTGAAGAGCCTTTTAGTTTGACTTGTCCTGAGTCGACCATCTTTTGTAGGAGGTATTTGAAGACAAAACACTCCTGGATAGGATGCCCCAACATTTGATGAAAAGGAAAATAATTGGGACAGTCATCATCTCCTTTCTTGTTTGGCCTCTTGGGCATTGGAAATTGAACCAAATTGTTTTCCAGAGCCGAAATGAAATAACCAGGAACTTTTTCATTTCAGAAAGAGTATGTTTTTCTCTTCAGATCCTCAAATTTTTTTCGTCTTTGATCTCTTTCATCATCTGGATGAAACGACCTTTGTTGTTGGTGCTCAGGAGGTGGAGACCTTCGAGAAGATGAAGGTTTTGAGGTAGAAACAGGTATAGGTTCTTGTTTAAGAATAACTATAGTAGTTTCTTCTTTACCCATTCTCCTTCCTGGAGCTGATGGAATTACATGAGATTTAGCCTTAGCCTATATAAGGGAATCTTCAATCTAGTGAGCGATTGAAGTAAGGTCTCGAAACCCTCCTGTGTATTTCATAGGGATTAATGGCATGAGTAATTCGTCACGCATATTTTCCACACAAATTGGAAATAATTCTTCTTGAGGGAGTGATAAGCTCAAGGAATATGTTAATCCCTTCCAGCGATCAATGAAATCTGTGACCCTTTCATTCTCCCTTTTCTTACAGTTTGTAAGATCGAAAACTGTTGTCTTTGGAAAAGTTTAGCTAAACTGAAGGAGGAATTTTTGGCGAATATCCTCCCATCCGGTAATTTACCGGGATTTCAAGCTTGTATACCAGACAAAATCTGGTCCTTGTAAGGTTCGCACGAAGCATCTGAGTTTCACTGCTTCTTGCTGCTCCGGAGTTCCCATCATAGGATCGCAACAAGACACGTAATGTGTCAAATACTGTTCAGGATCACCTGATCCATTGAAAATAAGGAATACATGGTTCCCAAAACTGGATGGAGGAGAGATTGAATCTACCCATTCAGGGTAAAATTTCTTTTCTGGTTGAACTTGTGCATGTTTCCCTTCCATAGTTTCTAACCGAGCTGTTAATGACTCAATAGTAGTTATTAACTTTTGAGAAACATCCGGTTGAACATGGACTTGGGTAGGTGAAATGATTGGAGCTTGGACAGATATGGTGTTTGTTGCTGCAACTAATGGTAGCACTACCAACTATTGTTGCACTTGACCCGTAGGATTAGACCTGTGAGGGTGTACTGATAGAGGTGGATATTATTGATCCATCTCAGTAGCTGCAACAAATTCCTTTGGTTTACTGACTCCAGCATTCTTAAGAAGA
Organism: Viscum album; assembly: GCA_963277665.1. Taxonomy (NCBI): domain Eukaryota; kingdom Viridiplantae; phylum Streptophyta; class Magnoliopsida; order Santalales; family Viscaceae; genus Viscum; species Viscum album. The sequence goes on along the minus strand of OY728162.1, from coordinate 1,386,922,041 downwards.
AGACTAATCTAAAGTAGTTCTGCATTCAGCCTTCTTAATTCCTTCATTTCTTCCTCCTGTTGTGAAAAACATTGCTCTAGTGAGAGCGATTGACCTTCCCCAGAGGAAGGATATGTAACCTGGTTCTTTCCCTTCCCTTTGTTGGATCCTTTTCGTAGAGGGGGAAGTGGGTTACTTGAAGTATTACCTAGGTTCTGAGTAATCCTTTGATTTCATGTACTCACACCTTCTTCATTTGTGTCTGTGCATACATATTCTTGAGTAGGAACCTATTCATCTGAGTCCCCTGAGTGAGCCTCATCTGGTGGATCAGCAACAATAGAATTGATGACATTGATTGATTCATAACTCATTTCATCCCTTCTATCAGCATTTCTATGATATTGTCTTCTTCCATGTCTTTGATGAGACATTGCCTTTTGTTGATTCAATCCCTCAGGAACTTCTTTACGAACCGTAATTTGGAGGGAATCTCTTGATAATTTGGCTCTTCGTTCCTCTTGACACTTCTTCCCCAATCGAGAAAAGACCAACTTTATCTGAGGAGGGGATTGATGATTTAAAAAGTCCCCAGTCCGGTGGACTGGGGTTGTTCCTTCTCAACTCCTTGAATTTTATTTCATGATTCCGAGGGTTAGTTTAAAAGATTCCCCAGTCTGGCGAGTTGGGGTGGATCTTGACATGATATTTCTGATACTTTCTTAAAATCTCTCCTGATCTTGCGAAAATTAGTCCGGAAATTAGCAAGATGCATTAACCTGTATCCACTTTTATCACCCAGTTCAAAAGACCGTTGGATTATTTCTTACACTTCTGTCACTTGGTGATGTGCTTGCTCCAAATGAGAGGCTTGTTCAATATTATCGTTTTCTTGATGCAAGAGTAATTAAACAACCTGTTCTCTATATTCTTGATTTTGAGAGGAACTAGTTGAAGCATGTTCTTGGGAAAGCTTTTGATTACAAACAAAGCCCATTGACTGTGGTCGGCCATGGGCAATAACATTGCATGAATGCAATGCTCCATGAACACCCAATCCTATAACACGAATACTAGATGGGGCATTGGAAATTAACTGACACAATCTTCTTAGTGCGCCAAAGCATGAACGTTGAAGGGTTGTCTGCTACTTTTCAGCCTTCGGATATCGAGAGACTGATAGAGATGCCAAATCAATCTGACGTTGTAACCCTTATATTATCTTAAGATGATTTTCATATTCATCATAAGATAATACTTTATTTTTCAACTGACAAAGAGTTTTCCATATGTTGAGACGAATATCTTGAATTTCATCTTCCGTTAAAATTTCTGGAATGTCATACTGAGATTCAGCCAGAGGCCAAAACATGACTGGCAATTCACCTTTCGCCAGTTGTTTTCTCATGTTCAGCATTTCCTCTTTATTATTTGATGAAGATTATTCTACTTGATTTGACCAGAGTTGGTGTTTCCTTGTTGCTTTATTGGATTCAACAGGATTGGTAGAGAAATCATTGATCAAACTAGAAGATTCATGACTTAGGGGTGGTTCGGAGAATTACCTACACCCTGGTCTATCTTCTGATTGAGAAATTATTTCACCAGCTAGTGATGAAGCATCAAACATGACTAGTTTCTCATTTTCAAGTGCCTCAAGATAAGAGGGATTTCTCGGCACTACATTGTCCACTAGAGCATTTTCTGGGCAATGTGCATCACTACTATGGAGAGGACTTTTGCAGTGAAATTCATCATCATGGGGAGGACCACCATAATGGGTTACAGAAAAAGATGAGATCTCTTGCTCTTTGGTCTTCTGACCACACAGAGGGTTCCTGTGTCTCTCATCTGAAGATGAAACTTCGAGATCGACCAAACTGTCATGAAGCAAGCCTTCATGAGAAAGACTCTGTTGAAGACCTTTAGAATTAATGTTCCCACTATTGGGAAATGAGGGAGTATAATCTTGAATTTCAATAGATAATTTTCTTAGGGCTTCAAGAACTCCAGCATCGAGCAAGGCCTTTTTACAGATTGGCTCTTGATCTCTTGAATGTGCTGGGGGGGTCTTTTTCTTAGTCGCCTTCTTACTCGCTTTAGAAACCACTTGTTGACGAAAGTGGATGCTCTGAGAAGGTGTATGTGCCTGATCAGGAAAGATGGTAAGGTTAGGCTGACGATCTCCACTCAAATCAGTTGTATATTCCTGACTTGGTTGTCCGTATGATATGGGGGAGTATTCCCAACAACCCTCTTAGACTGGAACAGATGTGTGTGTCTATTCCGGAGTGAATTTTTGATCTGTCACTCCACTAGTAGGGATAGATTTATGTGTCTTTCCCTGAGATTCTTCTGAAGTTGTTATAATATCCTGGCAGGCATCCAGAATATGAGCAGGGATTTTCTCTTGCTCTTTCACCATTGATAGAATATTCTTGGTGACTTCACCTACCGGAACGGGAATATATGTCCATTCCTGTCTTGGAGTAGGTGTATGTGCCTACTCTTGTCCTCCTTTTCCTGTCAGTGAATCCTGACAGTACTCAAGTGTGGGGGCAGAGAGTTGAGTCTGCCTCCTATTTGTTGTCGGGGCTTTCCGACTAACTTATCCAAATGCTACCAAGTGAGACTGTTGGTAGGCTTGATTAGTACTAGCAGGTGTATGTGCCTGCTGATTACACTTCGCCGAATGTAGTTGACGAGATCCATCATATGTAGTCATACGAGCTTGCTGACTAGCTGATGATGTATAAACAGGTGTATGTTCCTGCCTATAGTACTCCGCCGGAATTGCCTGGCGGGATTGGCATGATGCTTCCAGACGAGTCTGCTGGACAGCGGAATTAAAATGGGCAGGTGTGTGTGCTTGATCGTTTCTTTCCACCAAGTTAGGTTGGTGGACTTCTCCGGAGATGGCAGAGATGAGAACCTGCTCACTGTTAACCGGACTTCGCCTCTGGCGATTCGTATTGCCTGCTCGGGTTCGAGGAACCTGATCCGAATGCCTAGAGTTGGTACCGTCATCATGTTGAGGGCGCACTGCCGCACGAGTCTAGTGAAGATTGTTGGTGTGATCCCTCAGGAAGGACTCATGTTTGCTTGAATTAAGGCCCTGAGGGACCTGCTCATTCACCTCTCCATAATAAGGGAGTGAATGGTGATTGCGTTCCGGGGATAACAACCCGAAACGGTTGGAGATGGTATTCAGCACCGCCTGCTTCTTGATCACTGGTTGTCATTGTTCGGATGACCAGTGTGAGTTTTTCATTTGGAGGGATTATCAGGTAGCCTCCAGAGTTCGGATGGTACTGTGTTGATGGTACTCCTTAACCAGCGTGTTTGATACCCAGCGTTGAAGATGCTGAGTAGGTGATATCATCCTCAGAGTGGAAAATGATCCAGCAGGAGTAGAAGTAGTGGAATTTGCAATAGCAGTATTCACAGGTGTGAACTTGAGAGAAGCCATTCTAGAAATGCAGAAGATCTTGAAAAAGAGTGCCTGTTTGATATAACAGATGTAATCAAGATAAATTCATCCACTACATCTTTTGGATGAGCATATATGTCAATGATTGTTTTTTTTGTCCCTCTTATTGTGTTTTAAATAGGTTCCTAACAAATAGGTAAAACATCATTTTTATTTGGTTAAGGATTCACGTCGAGTTCACCAAATTTTTGTTTCCCCTCAGAATTTCGGGATGACCTCCTTGATGGGAGGTTCAAACATTCCAATCGGATTCTAACGGGTTTGTTCGTAGAACCGGAAACATCCAATGATTCCACATCCATTTGGACTTACTTTCCAAAGGTAGGTGCTCATTATTTTGTGGACTGATGAGGCTTAGGAATTTGCATTGGTCGAGAGGATGGGAGGTCGGACTCATCACACCTTTTTTAGGGGAATTATTGTCTACTCTGGGACTCTCTTTATATATTTAAGTTATGTTTGTGAATCCTTATTACATTAATAAGTATAAAATGAGTTTTCCTTTAGATCTGACAACCAATGATCAATATGTAGGAAATTTAGAGAATCTTTTATATGTATTCGAGGTTCTTCACTGATAAATAATCATCTGTATTTGTTAGAGATTCTTAGTCAATGGTATCCTTTGATACATAAAAGCCTCTTGGTCCTTATGATGACCATACTAGTTTTAATGCCACTCAGTGGGGCACTTGAAGTTTATTGTCATTCAGAAGGACATGAATTATTTCAAAGTTGGGATCGAACCTGCATATGAGCTACCTACATATCCTTTGTTTATAAAATTAATCATAACCCATGTAGTTCGAGTAAGGGAGTATGATATTTATGATTGATGGCTCAAAGAAGGATGTCATAATTACTTTTACACTCTATGCTCACGTGAGTCATGCTCGGTGTGAGAAACAAGAGGTATTGGTAAAAAATCAGAAAATTGTGCCATGAAAGATGCAATCATAAGAAATAATGTGGGGCTTATGTATGTATGACTGCCTAGATAAATGAAGATTAGGATTTACTTCAGGGAAGAAATCCAGGAACAGGGTCCATAAAGGTATATGTGCTTCATGGAGATTTGAATACTCTAACTTGGGGCTTACTCCTGAAAAGGAGGCCCAAATTAAGAGAGGACTTATAATTGGTTTTTACTCCTAAAAAGGAATTCAATATCAAAGGTAAATTAGGACTGGTTAAGAGAAATTAAAACTAGGGATTACTTCTGAAAAGGAGGCCCATGTTAAGAGACTTGAAAAATTAAGAGACTGGGGCTTACTCCTGAAAAGGAGGCCCAGATTAGGGGACTGGGGATTACTCCTGAAAAGGAGGCCCAGATTAGGGTACTGGGGCTTACTCCTAAGGAGGATGCCCAGGTTAATGAGTTCTCTCATCGTAAAGGATGAGGTTTAATGAATGCAATCTCAATATTTAGTGACATAAAGACGTGCAAATCACTAGATTTTGAGAGTTATTCCATAGAATTCCTTTCAGATAAGGATGTAAAATAAAGAAATCATGCCATAAATGTCTTTGAAGAGTGTCTTGAAGACTAAATCTTGAATAGGAGAGGTGGAATGAAATAAGAGGGGTGAAATAGGCAAGGAGGGAACCCATGGAGGCAAAGCCGCGCAAATCCTGGCAGGCGTGTAAGTACTGCGTGGGCGCGCAAGTCCCGGTCGCGCAGGTATACATGCGCGACACATGGGTACTTGCATGACGGTTATCCAGTAGGGTAATACTTGAGTGACTCTTGGTAAAATCCTTTAGAATCATCTTGAGATTCTTCCAGAAGAGGGGCATGCAAGTTCTATTGAAGGAGTAAGGCGGCATGCAAGTGTGTCCATTTCCCTTAAGGGTTGGCCACTCAGGCGCACAGGTGTTGATGAGTTTCAACACTTAGGTCTTCCTCCCCCTCCTTAGATCTTCCGTTATAGGTAAGAAATTTCGTTAGAAGTGTTTTGGAAGCTTTGAGAAGAGACTAGGGCACTGGGAGATCAAATCTGAGTTTCTGGAAAAAAATTCCCTCCTCAAATGGGGGGCCCACAGGGTCTATTTATAGGCTAGAGAAGACACGGTTGGTTATAACATAGGTCATGCAAGTCACTTGCGTGACCATTAGGCGGCGCACAAGTATACCTGTGCAACCATGAGGGAACTTGCGCGATATATGGGCAATGTTCTCTTTGTTCATCCCTTTGTCGATTTTTTGATGTTTCTTCAAAGGATGAATCAATTTGGACTAAGGTATTTCCCTTTTACAATCTTTAGATTCTATGATGAAAAGAGCGTCAACCGTATCCTTCATAACCCCATGGGTGGCCGCCCTTATTGCTGATCTTTCTCCTCTAGGACCGCTAGATCTTCCATTCTCACCTACCTCTCGATCGATGCAAGTATCGCCACTAATACAGCCCCTCCACCATGGGATGTTCTTACCACCTTTCATCCCTGACCTCGATGTTTAGGAGGTACCCCATCACTAGAACGGACGGTCCACTACTTCAATATCTCCCCTATGTAGGATGCCTCCCAAATCTTGGCATACTCTTTCACTAGCCCATAGATATTTTTGGGTGGAGGCAGCTCATTCCTTATCTTTCCATCCTCCAGTGTGAACATGAGCCACATCTTCCTCATCACACATGGATGTTCCTCATGGATTACTACTAAGTAGACCTGTGGGGTCAACCTCTGCATGCACCAGAACTGCCTTGAAAAGTTATGCGGGGTGTATGACTCACATATAGACTTGTGGTTAACCCAAGTCACTAGGACTCCATCCCAAAAGGACGAGTGATAGGACTGATGCTCCTCAGTTCCACGGCCTTCATCGGTGAACACACCTATTGGAAACGAGAATGGATGGAAGTTGAATTCATCCACCCTCCAGATGTAGTTCAACACTAGTGGTGGGGTTAGCTTGGCCGAGAAACTCCCCACCGCATTTAGAATGGCTGGTCGGGAGTATAACCCTGGAAGGGAAATAGAGTTCAGGTATTGATAAATTCCAATATGCGCTTCTATCCATCCATACCAAAGATGGAGCGTTCCGCACACCCTATGTGGATTCTTCCCCTCACTGATATGCTACAATACATTTTACATCTTATTAAAGCACTGGGACACCCAGATTGATCAGTTTCCCCATCACCAACATGAATTCCATGATGAATGTACCTGAGCTTATGCCCATGTTCATATCTCTCACTGGTAGCATCCAACCGCATATGAGTGTCGAGATGAACGTGGCCAACCTAACCACTGGTTTCTGCTCGGTGTTGACACTGAACCCCCATGTCTTCCATTGGATTTCCTCCATGATTTGTGAATATGAGTTCTCTTTTCTACATTGGTCCCCCTTTGGGAAAGTGGGAGGACTCATAGAAAACGTCCTCTCTAAAGGAAAATTAAGGAACCGCCTAAACCAAAACATATAGTGGATGTCCCTTACCGATTGCTTGTTCTCACACAACACCAGGTTCGTCAGCACCTTTTCTAGTTTGGACATACATTCTGGGTCCTCCCATATATTCTTGGTAGGGAATAATTCATCATACATCACCCCCAATATTAGAATCCTTGAGGTCTTATAAAGGTCCCAGATACTAATGCTGAACTCCCCATGGTGAAGATGAAAGGTTTTGGTCCTCAATGACCACATACTCAACAACTCTAACATCAGGTGCTTCAGTTGGTAGATATGGAATTGGGAGGCCCAAGCTGCCCCATATAGGCCCACTCTCCTCAGCTCTTCCCCAAACTTCTCGCAAGAGGCACAGACCCAGTAAACCCATGCCTCATCTTCCATAAAATTGTCTCCCTAACGCAAGTCACAATAATCGGTCCACCCCTTCTCTGGGTTCCCCAATTCCACCTTGAGAATGGTGCGGTACTATGGAGGATACACCTATGGATGTAACACCTTCCCATAAATATTTTTAACAATATTGTACAAGAATTCATCCCTGGTGTGTGATCCTCCCAAGTATGACTGTTGGTTTCCTTGAACCACTGTTCCTGCAATGGAATACTCCTAAACCCATTGGATGACTCATCCATACTTGCTTTAGGAATGAGAAAATCAATCATCAGACCAAATCCATATAGAGGCAGTCTTTTTCACAAAGGTTAATTCTTTTGGATTTCTGAAAACAGCTCCACCATGGATTTTTGGTCCGAATGGATCCACACATATTCCCCAATACCTATGTTTTCTGTAATTTTTTTCCCTTCGAGAAACATCTGCAAGGACCCCCCCCCCCCCTCCCTAGAAGCTTCTTGATGATCCATTCCATCCCAAGACTTTAGAATTTTTTTCCTAAAACACAGAGCTTGATCGTAGAGTTGGATCGCAGAGCCCGATCGCAGATCTCTATCGCAAACCTCGTAGACACTACTCATAGAGCATGCGATCGGAGTGTCTGAAGACTCATTGTGTGCCACAGAGCAAAGACCACCCAATTTGTGAAGAGTGGTCACAAAGCACACGGAGCTTCTCAAATCAAGAGCTCAAGCACAAAGTTGAGGAAATGGAAGAGGACAAAAGAGGTTTTGTCCTCCCCTATTTATAGGTGACGAACTCCAAACATCGTGGCACCACTGGCCATGCTGAGATTTGTGGCATTCTCAACCTTCACATTACCTATCCACATTGCAACAATGCTTCATGATCTTTATTTTCAATTAGCCTAAAATTTTTGGCTATCTACCCTCATAATTTGACCCTTCCTTTCTCCTCAACTCTAAGTCTTAGAGAGGGCTTTTGTTCGCTCCAAAATGAGTGCATGCAAAAAATATGAAAAGAGAACACCAATGAGAAAAGGGGATTCTTCATGAATCTATTTCACAAAGCCCATTAGCTTCACATCCGGCACAAATATGTGTCCCTCTCTGTGATCTCCATAGAGGAAAGAGGTGGAATACTCTGTGTTTATGAAGAAATTGATGGAAGGCTTATTGTCATAGAGGGAATAGTGATTCCTTTTCAATTCCTTGGAAATTGACGGAAACCTCTATGAGCACCACAGAGGGAATGAAGAAGGCCTATGTGCCATGGATGGTATGATAGTCGACTCCATGTTTACAATGAAATTGACACTATACACATCTAATGGAAAAGTGAAAGCATCTTCATAACACACTGTCAGAACTTCACGCCACCTTTCGCCTAAAAATATCAGGCCCCTTCGGGACCCAAAGGATGGATACCTTGACCTTTCACCTTATCAACTCTCAAATCACAAAGAACCTTCTACTCTATGAAACATTGATAAAATTAGCTCTTCAAGTTATTTGAGAATTGAGAAATACCTTTCCCTTAGCTCATATAAAACTCCTCTTCAATAATGGATTCCCTTCACGAATCACATGGGCCATCTTAAGGGAAGGAGATCCCTAAGGGAACTCGGGTCTTCACAAAGCACTCAAGATTTGTAAAGTAACTTCCATGAACATGTGGACCCCATGATAAGATTGGATCAATGTGCTTCACGAAGTGCATTTCTTTGAAATAACACACTTTGCAAGGCACCCATGCTCTGTGAAGTCCTACTCCACAAAAGAACTTTCACTTCATACAGAACCCTTTATGCACATGTATACTCCATGCCTATGCACGAACACACCACTTCAGAAAGCATACCCCTTCGCAGAGTCTCTCCACTTTCTGGATCATCATAGCTTTGAAAGGTCTCTTTTTGTGAACCCATTTTCTTCAAAAATCCTTCTTCTATTCTACCCTTTAGGTTTGTATGGAGTGATTTCAACGTCCCTTGGGTGATGCCTCATATTTCATTACTTAGCCTCATGATTCTTATCATAGTCATGCTAATGGATATTTCTTCTTTTCATATCCATGCTAATGTGAGCTCCTTAATGGATCATCCACAACCCCATATCCACATAGCATTGTTGGTTCCTTCCCTTCACCAAGGGTTAAAGTGTTCTGATTATGTAAGTCCTAGGAGAGGGTAGTGAATCCTCATCATCTGAACTGCAGGACATTAAACTTCCAAGAACCATTGTCCCCAGCACATGACATTAGACTTTATCATTGACTTGTGAAATATACATGGGGTCCCCACCTCAGATATTTTTCACACCCACTGGTCTCCACGGGAGTGAGATCTTCCTCACATATAATGTGATCCTCCTTACATGGAATGACATCTGTCCACAAGGGAGGGAAACCATCTTGGTTTAGTCCCCTAGACTTTCTTATAGGAGGTATCATCCTTTCCCCTCCTCTCTTCTTCTATTCACAAAGTCCAGTGGAGATATGGGCACAAGGACTTTTGATACTTCATCCTTCTCCCTTTAGGATATATCTCCATCGAGCATCCATCTAGGAGTAAGTCCCAATATACATCTCGCTAGGTTTCTAACCAAGCCTAATCCCCTGTTTCCTCTTTAGGCCACTAACCATGTGTAAGACTCACTCTATTCCTCATGGATGCACCTTTCGTGATGTGATCGTCTGGTCTTTGATGCCTCTTGTTTCTCACACCGAGCATGACTCACGTGGGCTTAGAGTAAACATCGACTATGGAATCCTCCATGGTGTTCCTTCAATATGTAAGCCCCATTCCTCACCTCACCAAACTATGTGGACATTGATATTTTCCCCTTCTAGGCCATGTATGTAGGAATCCTCCTTGAAGTTCAAGTCTGTCATCCGTTAGTCCCAACCACTTCACATTAGTTCACCCTCGTACCACATGATGTTAAACTGTATCACCTTCTCATCCTTAATGACATTAAACTGTATTATTTTGAACTATGTGGGTTTTGATCTCTATCTCCCAGACAAGGTACGTAGGAAACCTCCCTGAGGTTCAACCCCAAACACTGGTAAACCTATTCAAAATACATGGGTTTTGATCCCGGTAACCCAAATATGGTACGTATGAAGCCTCCCTAAGGTTAAACCCCAAACACTGGTAAAACTATTTGAACTACATGGATTTGTATCCCAATATTCTAGATAGGGTACTTAGGAAGCCTCCCTGAGGTTCAACTCCAAACAATACATATTTGAACAACGTGGGTTTTGATCCCCATCACCTAAACAGGGTATGTAGGAAGCCTCCCTGAGGTTCAACCCAAAACACTAGTAAAATTCAGTGTCCCCTTTGCAGGGACCCACATCTTGGGTCCATCCCTTAGCAGATTCATACCAACTCTCGGGTAGCTAACCAAGAATAACCCCTAGCACATCGTTTGGTCGATGTACTTTGTGTACACCCTGATTCCATGCCCCATCATGAACTATGTGGACTTTGATTCCCTACCACAGGGATATGTAGGAAGCCTCCTTGAGGTTAAATCTCATCATCCATGTCTCTTCCTAGTATATCCTTTGATCCTTTGTGTTTCAGGATGATAATTATTCAACCTGGAGGTTCTACTTCCTCTGGGTACCACCCATGCGTCCATTATCATAGTCCACCTCCTCAGGTGTCCCATCACCCCACCGAACAACATGGACTTTTATTCCCCACCATAGGGATACGTAGGAAGCCTTTCTGAGGTTAAAGCCCATTATCATTGTCATCTTTACATCAGTTCCATCACATTCCCCTCATCCACTTCGTCCAATCATCCATCATCCATCCTGATTCTTACCCAGGCCACCACATCCTAGTGAGATCACGCAATTTCCATGGGTAGCTAACCACACATAAGCCCCACAAAATCCATAACCTCCCACCAAGAGTGTCCCTCTTGCAAAGGGCCTCTATCCATGTGTAATCCCCAACATGTCTTTTTTCATTCTCCTTTGTTTACACCCCGATTCATCATCCATTAGAACTCTGTGGGTTCTGATCCCTATTTTCCAAATATGGTACATATAATAGCACCCTCAGGTTCAATCCCAGCCAATGGTAAACCTTGGTTTCCCCCTTTCCAGGGAGTTCATTTCCCTGATCCTCCCCCAGTAGTATCTAGATCAGTATTCACGATGTGATATCTTCCCTCTATGGGACACAGCATCTCAGATCCATCCTCATTGGAAGTTTTGATCCACCCATCTAGTAAACCACCATGCGCTCCCTCTTAGGGATGTACCCATCTGTTCCACATAAATCAATGTTATGATCAGTCTGATTCATCTCTGATAGACATTAAACTCATGACATACCCTGTGTTAAACATTGGAAGCTAAGGAAAACCTCAGGGAAATGTCTATGGCATATAATTCCCCACACTTGATGTGGGATGACTTGGGCTTCTGAATCCTCAAGAAGTCATATAATAAGGGAAAGAAACCCAGACACATCAGTGTTTTGGCATACAGACATGCTAGTTATGTCTAACGTGACTACTCCCTAGATTAAAGGTTGTTACCCTGACTTGACCCTTTAGAATTTCCTGACATAGGCAATTTAATTAACCGACATCCATAAAGATATGGCATCGAGGAAGAGTTTCAAGAATATATAAATTTATGAGGGAGACCTGGACTAGGAAATGAGTTCCGAGGAGGAATCCACATAAGGATAGAATGATATCCCATTATCCCATTTCAATCAAGGAGAAAACTTTACTAAATAAGATATATATATCGCCCATCTTTGGAAAGTATGAATACAGGGCAACAACCAGCACGTCCCCGTGGATGGATGCGCACCCCAGCAAAAGCATTGGAAACACATCACTCATGTGATTTTTTCTATACCATCATTCCATCAAAGATCTCACACTAAATAAATAACTTATTCATATAGTACATTCTATTTGAGTCCATGAATAACTTGCACTCACTCCATCATATTCAATACAATCTCTGGCCCAACTATAGTGATATCACTAACCTTAACCCAACATAATGGTAAATGACATGGTATCCCATGAAAACCCTCATAACATGCCTTAATAATGGAGGAATGGAAACTATCATTATAAGTAAACTCCATTAATGATAAATGGTTTTCCTATGATCCTTCAAAACCCAAGATACATGTTCTCAACATATCCTCTATTTGGATCATCTGTTTAATTTAGTTATTAGTCAATGGAAGAAATATAGTGCTAAGGTGGAACTGGGTACCAGAAGATTACTATAATCCTTTCCACATCCATTATGTAATCCAAGTATCATGACTAGATGCTACCTTCCTCAAAACTCTATCGATCTTCACCACTTATATCATTTAAATATTCACCAAACTCTCTACTGAGCTCAATTCCTTAATAATAAATTGATCCACTTCTTCAATCCACCCATAATAACCCAAATGTCATAAAAACCTTTCAAGATAATAGGTCAAACCATATAAATATATATATATATATATATATCCTCCCACTTCCACTGATTAATTTCTAAAGGGTGAAAAAATCCTGATAGAACTTGTTGTCCGACTTTCACCTACTTACACACAAGACATCGATAAACAAACCAATATATTACTTTTTAATTTAATGAAAAAAACTACCTATTAAAACCATTATACATATTTATAACACATGGATTCACATCCAAAGATGTACTATCTACTTATTATATACTCTAGGGAACAAATGATCTCATTACCAAGCGTGTCAAATTAGTTATTAATTTTTCTAGAATTTATATAGTAAAGAAGGAATCCAAGGTTATCTCTGTATAGTTTATTAGATAAAAAATAAAAAGGGCATTTTTATTATGTTAAAGGTATAGGTTTGAATTAATGGGTTTTCTTATTCATGTGAAAATGAAGAATCAGATAGGTAAACAGCAATTGTTGAAGCAATTCAATGGAAGTATGATCACATCAGGTAATTACCTTGAAGATCATCCATCATATATTTAATTAATAAGGATAAATATTATAATCCTTGAATTTTAACTTCTGATAATATATTTTTTATGTGACTTCTTATTAGGATACCACTAAGGGTTTAGTTAGAAATACAACGTGATTCACCAGCTATAGCATGTGATTAGGTGATTTTTGTGTGACATCATAAACAAATATCATCAACAATACACATGAGGATCTTTATGTGTTTTCCAAATTTTTTGTTTTCATGATTTTTTTAATAAATTATATTTACATGAATATTGGAGTGTTTATATGGCATTGATCAACTAATACAATCCATGCACACACTATGATCGATAAATAGTTGGTGTATGAATTATAATATGCATGGATACCCCCAAACATGATCCTTTTATTGTGAATGTGACATACCAATAAACCACTAAAAATTAAAAATATAATATAAAAATATGAACATACAAACCATGAATTAAAATATAATTGAACAAAATTATAATTAGAAGCTCAAGATTACATCTAGGTTCCTCCATATGTGATCACAAAGTGTTTATAACTCCATGGGATGAGGGTATGATAATAAGAAATATATTAAATCCACTTATTCTATCCTCGTTTTGAATATATTTCTTCAATAAGGGAGAGGATTCTTTTTGTTAACATTTTACATAAGAAAATGATAATAAAAAGTCAAGTATCTAAGTGACTGAGTGCAATGTTCATGGTAAACTTTCTCACTAGATTTTATTTTATTATTTATATGAATTATACATAGATTCATAATATTAAATATATTAGAGTTATGGTAAATTGATTCAAATTTCAAATGATGGTGGAATCTTCCCATTTTGATGTTTATAACCTAAGATATCTCCCAAATAGATAAGTTTGGTCAAATCTGCCTCACCCAGATTTTATTCTCATTGCGGGACTATATTAGAAAACTTGTGGTTGGATCCATATTTGGGTCAAGTTTAACAAACTGTATCCCAATATATCATTCATGCTTAAAAAATAATTTTACAATTTGGATCATTTTATATAATTTTGTGATAAAATTATGATATTTTTATCCAATTGAATCATAGTGTAATTTTATCTTTTTAAGTATGTTTTCAAAAAATTAATATAAAATAAATATTATGTGAAAAATGAATTATTAACTGGATACTAGAATCTATAAAAAAATGTAAATCGCAATTATAAGGTTGCAAATAATTAATATATCAATGAGTGATCACGCCCCAAAACATAGAATTTTTCACTCTTAGGTGAATAAATATATCTTAATCAAAATCTATGTGTAAATAAATGGTGAGAATATTTCCAAGATTAGATTGAAAGTTAAATCCATCATTTATCTTATATGGAATCAAATTTTTATCATTATTATTGTGTCACATTAAAAAAAATTAAACTCCATTCAATCCCCCATGCAGCATGTCACAACCTACTTCACAATGAATAACTCATCTCTTAGATGTGAAATATATGAAATTTAATGCTTAACTAAAAATTATTAAAGGAATACCATAGTCTTTGTTAAATACTAACTCTCCATACAATATACAAACAAGATTATACCAATCATGGGTATTTTCATGGAATTTCAATGAGATTTAAGGTTGGTGGGATTGAAGTCAAAAACATAAGGACTCAAAGAATGGGGTTTTGACATAGAATACAATGTAAAATAAATCATTCTTAAATAAGTAATATTAATCAAACAAAGAACCCTAATACTAATCACCCAAATAAATTTCCCATTTTCAAAGATAAGGCCAAAACCCATGTGAAATAAAGGACATTCAAAGATCATTCCTCTTTTTTCACTTTTTTAAATATTTTTTCTTTTCATCATTTTATTAGAAAATGGGATGATAAGAAAATATATTGAATGAAAAATGAATCATACCCATTTTTATTAATGAGTTTAATCCATCAAAATAATAATAATAATGACGAATTTAATCCCCAATTGTCTTTTTTTTCTTTTTTTAATAGGAATCAGATGAATTATAATGCAATATACATAAATTGTTTACCATCCCTCAAATGAAAATTTGCACCCACATTATCATTCAATGTAAATTATCCCCCAAATTACATAGGAAATAACCTAATTCTCCCCACACTAACAATGAACTATGATCATTTAATATAAAAAGAGTAACGATAGGTAGGTAAAATGGTTCTGGAATGTGGCTAACTTATAAGGCATTCTATGGATACTAGGGGATTCTAAAGGAAAATGTAAGGGAAGGTCTATAAATATGATAATAAAAAGGTATCAATATTTATTAAACACCACAATAACATTAACACATTTTCTTATTCTCAAAATTATTGATAAAGGTTGAAACCATGTTATGTATGACAAGCACAAGTTGAGTTCAATCAAGAATGGAGGGTATTATGAAGATTATTAAAAAATTGGTTTAGATTACCTCTCAGGTTGGTGAAAATTAATATTGGCTGGTGATAATTAGGCATGGGTTTCAAAAATCCCTTAAACTACTAATAATGTTTCCAAAATACAAATTTAATAAAAATTTGATCTTATTGTTAGCTATATCAAATTAGTTGCTGATTTTTCTAAAACTTTTACAATATAGATGGAAAATTAGATCATATATCGATGGATCCTTATATCAAAAAATTTAAAAGGGACTTTTTATTATGTAAAAATAGTAACGGGTTTTGAATAAATATAGGTTATTGTTTATGTGACAAGGAATAATTGGAAAATTAAAGCATAAGAGTTAAAAAAAATCAATAGAAGTTTAATAACGTTATGAAATCCACTTGATGTCCATTAATAACCTATTAAAAGGATAGGTATATGTTTTTTAGTCCTTGTTCTTTGACATTTCAAAATAGGTTTTTCAGTGAGTTCTTATTAAGATGGTCCAAGGGTTCATTCAGAAATGCAACGTGATTCACCATCTACGGCAGATTATTGGGTGATTCGTATATGATTGCATAACCTAAACTCATCTAGAAAACGCATAATAACTCAATGTTTTATATAGATTTTCATGTTTTAGTTCATGTTTCCATGACTTATATTTCCCATACCATGGTTTTTTAGGTGTAATTGATCAATATATATGATCTATACAAATATTATTCTTGAGAAAGGGAAAGGAATGAAGAATGAGGGAGTGAATCATCACATTCATGGGTACCCCGAAACATGATACTTTGAATGTGATTGTGAAATAATAGTAAAAAACTAAAAAAATTAAAATATGATAAATAAAATATACAAACCTTGAATTAAAACATAATTAAACAAAATTATAAGTTGAAGCTCAAGATTGCATCGAGGTTCCTCCCCAGGTGATCAAAAAGGATTTAGAACTCCATGAAAGGTGTGTAAAACAATATGAAACATCAAAAAGCCACCTATTAAATCATATGGTTATACAAACTTTTTAAATGAGGTAGAGGATACATTTTATTAACATTTTACACAAGAAAATGAAAAAATAATTCAAGTATCTATGGGGCCAGCTGAATTGTTCATGGAAGAATTTCTCCCACAAATTTATCCACTTGTGTGGATAATTATATACTAATTCATGACTTAAAATTCTTTTTAAAGGTTATCCTTTGAGTTATATTTTTAATTAATGTTTAATCATACCACTTGGATGTTTTTATCCCATGATATTGCCCAAATACCAAAGGTTTTTCAAATATATCTCACTCAGATGTTCTACTATTTATGGGCCCCCAATCGGAAGGTTTGTGATTTGGAAGCCCTCAGCGGCCATAACCCTTATCTAGCCTCAAGTTGATTTGTGCCTCTCCTGTTCGGAGATGGTGTGGTGATAACCAAGAGGCTTTGTTCTTTGGGGTTCAGCAGACAATGGGGTTCCAGGAGCTACCAGATTCAATTGATTTTGTTCACACAGCTTCGTCCTCATCCTCATCAAACATGTTATGACCTAGCGTTCCACTAATCCTCTCCAGGTCAGATCTGGAGCAACAGATTCCCAGAGGTTTTGGACTACGTTTTTTGCAGTCGCAGAGCCTACCTTTTGGGTTTCATCCCCATGATTTCTTCCTCAGGTTTCACCTTTTTCCTGGAAACTTTAGGGTCTCATCCCCTACTTTTTTCTTGTTTGGGTTTCATTCCCATGTTCCTCTTGTTTAGTTTTCCTTTAGCGTTTCTTCCCCAATTTCATTTGTCCATCTTTGGTTTTCTTCCTCAATTGAAGTTGTGTTCTGCGTCAGTTGTTTCTTTTATCTATTGTTGGTTGTTGGTGGCGTGATGATGAAACTGTGGTGATGGTATGATACTGATGAGGGCTTAGAAGGTGGGTTTCTGACGCTATCAGAGTCTTGTCTTTTTTTTCACTCTGCTCCTTTTCCAGCCATCCAAACCAGCTCTGACACAGGGTTCCATCGCTCCTCTCCAAGTCGGAGTTGGAGCGATGGATACACAGGGGTTTTGGTCCATACGATTAGGCGGTTGTGATGTTTAATTTTAGGTTTTATCCCCGGGTTTCATCTGGGTTTCATTTTTAGTTTGGCTTATTTTTTGTTATATTTCTTATTGGCGGTGTTTGATCTCAGGGGTGGTTTCGCTTCTAGTTTGGTCATTTTTGCATGAAGACGAGTCAGTGTAATCGTATTGTGTTGTTGATGGGTTTCAAAGTTCTGTTGGGATGTTTGATTAGTGACGTTGGTGGCTAGTTATCTGGATCTGGTAGTGATTTTCGGTGAGTTCAATGACTACAATGTTAAACGATGAGGATGGTGACAATGGTGTTGGATAAGAGATGGTCACGATGGTCGCTATGGTGTAGGGATGTGACGGATGGTCCGACGATTCTCGCTTGTGACCTTCTCTGTTGTGATGTTCGTGACACGTGATGTCAAGGTTCGCGGCTCGATGGTGACATGGGTGGACACGTGGTGTGCGGAAAACTTTTCTGGTCATGATTTATCTTGAATTTTGAATTTTGAAATTTTGAAATGTAAATTGGAAGGTTTGGTTACCATGTCTTTGGATGTTTTTGATTTTTTCTATGTCATTTTTAGGGTTATCGGTAATCCTTAAACTGGATTTTTTGAAAATGAAAAAAATGTCTTTGGATAGATGGGCCCCCAATCTGCCACTTTTGGTTGGATCTTACTTTGGGTCCATTATTATAAATTTTATCCCAACATATAATTCATCCTAAAAATGAATTTTCTAATTTTTATTAGTGTATATAATTTTATGATAAAAGTTTGAACATTTTTTCCATTTGGATCATAGTGTAATTTTATATTTTTTATCATGTTTTAAATAAATGAATAAAAAATATATATTTAGTGTGACTAGATTTAATAATGTGATACTAAAACCTATGAAAAATTTAATCACAAGTATACATGTGATAATATAAAATATAAAAATGTGTTATAATACCCCCACGTAGAGACTTTTTCACTCATAGGAAAAGTCATATATCCAAATAAAATCCACACATAAAAAATGAGTAAATTTACAAGATTCTTTTCAAACTGAAATTAATTATTTCACTTTTACGAAATCAATTTTATTATTATTATTCTTCTATAACATTCAAATTTTTTCTAGTTCATCCATTCACCCATGAAACATTTCACAACCTACCTCACAATGAATCCATCATCTCTTAATTGTGAAATATATGAAAATTTATACTCGACTCAAAATTATGAATGGAATATCATAGTTTTAGTTAAATCATAATTCTCCACATAGTAGTAAAATAATGTTAGGCAACATATTTTTCAACATTTCTTTTTTTTCTTTTTTAAGAGAATGGGATGATAATAAAATATATTTATTGAACAATGACTCATTCCCTTTTCTTTTGATGAGGTCCATGAGTAAAAAAATGATAGTAATAAAGAATTTAACCCTCATTTATCTTTTTTAACTTTTTTAAGAAGAATCAAATAAATTATAACGAAATATAGATGAATTTTGGTCTATCCCTTAAATGAAGACTCCAAATTACATTCTCATTAATTGTAACTTATCTACAATATATCATATGATATGTTCTGACCCCCCCCCCCCACACACACACACACACTCAAAATAAACTATAGTCGTGAAATGTATACAAGATTAAAGGTAGGTATGGAAAATGGGCTTGTAGTATGGTTGTCCAATAAATCTTTCCATAAATATTAGGGGTTTCTAGGGGAAAATATAAGGGTGGGTATAAAAGGTATGTAATAAAAAGTTATAAATATCAAACAACCACCTCAATCACATTATAACATTTCCTTATTCTCAAACATTTTGATAAAGGATAAAACAATGTTTTAGATAAAAACATGCAATTGGTTAATCAATTGTCTAACATATTCTTAAGACTTGATTACTTGTATATCTCTCTTTATATATATGAGGGTAAGACTTTATGTGGCCACTAGGTGGACTAGATAGTTCTTACTGTAGGCATGAAACTCAACATGGAAAAGGAATATGTGAATGGGTGCATGCAAGGAGGCGGTTTAATCTGAGAGGGTCATGAATCAATCATCTTTTATTTTAGTGCCTTATATATAGGTCAAACTCCCATATTATGGGAGTAAGGGTGATTTTGATGGGGAATCAATTATGCGAACTCTGTAATATCCAAATCATTGATTGTATGACTAATTTTATCAATCTCACCAACTTCATAAAGGGTCCATTGACTACACATTAGTATGTGATTTACTACATCAAGAGAAATAAGTTCCTACCTGATAATAATGTTTTTGTTCACCACACATGGTGTAAAGGTAATAAATTGGTAGATATATTAGCCTCTAAGGGTATCCCGAATAATAATCTTAATTTTTTTCTAACTTAAACTCGATTTCCTCGAACTATACCTAGGTCTCCATTACCTTAGACCCTCTTAAACCTTTGTTTACTTTTAATAAATATTTAGTTTGAGATATAGTTCACTTAATAAAAGAGGGTGATAGGAATAGTATGAAATAAATGGTTTAGAGAACCTCTCAGATTGGTGAAAATTAATATTTATAATAGCCCCAGACCCATACTCCAATATTTAGTGTTGAAACATAAACTTTACATTACTGAATTTGATACTAATTAAGGTGAAGCAATTTTCACCATCCAAAACTTAAAACATAAAAATTAAATTTTGGATCACATGCATACCCAAGGAAATTTTAGGTTTAGGGTTTTATAGAATTAGGAAAAACTCCTATATAAACAATACCCATGTCTTTAAATGAAAATTTCTCCCACTTAACCGGGATTTTGTTATTACACATTAAGTCATCATCCTCATCCATATGAAACCCTTATAGACATAGTTAATTTAACATCATTCTTGATAACCTGGGGAAAAGAAAACATAATAAGGGTGACCTCAAATTCCTAGTAAGGGTAAACATAAGCATTAGTAATTGAATTTCATTAGTGATAATAAGATGAATATAAGGGTATTATGTCATAATAAAAATGAATGGTCATAACATAATATATATCATACCCATAAATACATGGATCATTAAACATGAAAACATGAAATAAGGCTTTAACAAAGAAAAGAGTCATCAAAATAAATAATCATGAGACATGTGATATCAATTTTGATCAAATGAAAAATTTATAACTCATGGAAAGCATAAAAAAATATGTTGATATCTTGTAAAATCATCTTAATATCAAATTTTAAACCTACGTTGGAAATAACCGGATCCCTATTAAATCCATAAGAGAAACCCTGTATAAACTCCCTCCTTTTTTCCTCTAAAGACTAGGAACATTAACCAATACATTGGAGTGTAATCTAGGAACACCTATAATATAAGCTATATTGGGATCACCTGATAATATCTGGGTAAACCCATTATATAATATATATTCTTCTCACCCGACACTATCTAGGTGCACCCCTAATATATAATGTCCAATAACTACAACATGAATAAAGTATATAGATCTTACATTTCATCATAAAATCATTAAAACAATCTATACTATTTTAAGAATCTGATTAACACATAGAAAATAAATGGGTTTCATAAAAATATCTTTGAAACATGATTAACCTATGGAAAAGAAATGAGTTTCATAAAAATCTCTTTGAAACATGATTAACTCATGGAAAAGAAATGGGTCCTATAATAATCTCTTTGAAATAATATTAACCCATGGAAAAGAGAAAGGTTACATAATAATCCCTTTTAAACAAAAATAATTAATTTAGAGAAAGAATGAGGATGGTATCATTAAAAAATATCCCCAGTGTAGAATAATTCACAATAAGGTTTTTTTATGTTTTTAAATGGAAATAACATTAAAATATCATTAAAAACATTTTTTAGGAAAATAAAATTTTCATTTTGAAAATAACTTTTAAAAACTAAAAATTCAAAAAATATTGTGAAAAACATTTTCTTTGAAAACAAGTTTGGAAACATATAAAGGAAAGTTCAAATAAAATAAATTACATGATAGTAGAAAAACCTAATCATGTTATAAATGTTAAAAATAAACATTATTTTCAAAACATTTTTTAAAAGGGAGTAAAAGTGACCCGTTTAGAAAACATTAAGAAATTTATTTTTAAAACCTTTTAAAAGACTGTAAAATGTAATATAAAATTGATTTAGGGGATAATTTATGCTTATAAAATAATATTTTTGAAAACATTTCATAAAACATGGATATGGAATAGAAATATTGACAATCTAAAAGAAAATAAAAGATCGGTATTACTTAAAAATGAATTTCTCAATGTTTCTTTAATTAATAAGGTAGGAAATGGGAATAAAACAAGTTAAACACATTAATAAATAGTGGTTAATAAAGATATGTGGTTCATAAATATAATATAATATGATTTCTCCAAAATAAACCTTGAATATAAACAATCATGAAGGAAAGGAGGTTGTAACATAAATCCTTTTCCACTTTAGTAACTCTTCAATCATAAGACCCATGAAAGAATAACTTCAAATGATACTTTAAATATCATTAAAATTAATATATTCATGATATTTCATGTCAAAGGGGAAGTATATAAACCTCATAAAAGGAGATACATGCATAACATCAACATATATCCCAGAGAAAGATAATTTGGGATGAATAACCCTTACAAAGATAATATCGTTGAATTAAGAATTAATCAATAGAGTAATAATGTGTAATAAATTTGAATCCCAAAAAACAAGATTAAATATATAATAAAATAATTTATATATCAATTCACACATAATCATTGTATAAAAAAGTAAATTAAAAAGAGTTATAACCCAATGAAATGAAATTTAGTTAGGAAACACTTCACCACTTGGTAACATTCAAGTCAAATACCCTTAGATTAATAAACATAAATTGAGACTTAAAATAGCATTAATTATATAGTTTTCATGATATAAAATGAAAATGGGTATTTTATACGTTGTATAAAATAAATTTGATTAAGATAATTATAATATGCATCAATGAAGGGAAATTGAGATGAAGTCCCTTACGACTTAAGTAATATCTGAAGAAAGATACCCTGAATGATATAACCAAATATGGATTTTTAAATCCCAATAATATTAATGAGAATAGAAATAAAATTCATTCATGGAAATTATATACACTACACAACAAAAATAAGTGGTTAATATGGAACATTTCCCATAGAAATTAAAGTGAGACGAGAAACCCTTACCTCGGTTCAAGACTTTCCTTGTATGTCCATTAGATTCTATATAATAATATTATATAAATTATTTGATTTATTAATAACCTTTTATAATTTTAATACCTTATACTTAAATAATTTATTTTTTTTCTTTTTAATTAAATATTTAAATATTTAATCAGTTAAGTCCATGTTAGGTGTTTTGGGGACGTTCGGTTCGTTGTTTCAAAACTACTTTGGTGTGTTGATTATAGTCAAAGAGTTCATTATTTCAAGATGTCCAGAATAATAAAAATGTAATTATAATATTTATTCATCAATTATACTTCTAAAATAAAATATTAAAAATTGTTAAGAAAGATGAACTATGTTACGATCAAGAAGACGGTAGGCCATACGTACGCATGTGTAATGTTTCCATTTTTCAATGATCATTATGGAAATAAGTTATGTATTATTTTATATTTATATACTTATAATAATATGATAAATATAATATTATTTCATTAAATATTATTATATATATATCATTATTTTTATGTTGTTATGAAAAAAAATCACATCGCTTCAGGGGGGTAGTTGTCCACATATACACGGATAACATTATCATTTTTTAGTTTAAGAAATAAAATGGTATATTATATTTTAATAATGATAAATATGTCATAAATATCATTATGATTTCATTTGTATCACATATATTCATTAACTGTGTCCTTAGTACCTTCCATGTAAAGAATTAGAAAAAAACAAATCACACCACTTTGAGAGGTGGTAGTCCGCCATACACATGAGTGATGTTATCGTATCTCCTATCGAATGGAAAGTTAGTAGTTATATGTGATATCATAACTCCATATTTATAAATATTTTAAAAATATAATATATATATACTTTAAATTCATCATTAAAATAATCTTTCAGTTGTGATGATGGAAAATGAATGACATCGATTCGTGAGGCGGTAGTCCACTATACACACGAATGATGATTTTTTATCCCATTTGATGAATGTAGAAATGGATTTAGGCTATTTAAAATGACATAATAAAATATAAGTATATATTGTATATTTTTTTGTTATGTAATAATAATTTATGAAGATTTTAAGGAGGTGAAAGAATAAATAAAATAAAGATGCTCGGTTAAGAACGATACCTCTTCTTCAGAAAACCTCCTTTGGTAAGAACTAAAAGGATTCAAATGATGCTTTTATGATCAAAATAAGGGAACTAAGATGTGTTTTGGTGATTAAGGAAGAATTTTTTAGGTATTATCTGATCTAAATGGATTTTAGGGGTTGAATAATAGAGGATAGGGGTGGACTTTTATAATTGAGGAGAGTGGCACACACGTATTGTTTTCAAAGAAGAAGTTATACCCACATTTATATCTTGAAAAAAGGCTAAAAAATAGTCTATTTTCAAGAATTATACACTATAAGGTTTAAATATTTCCATAAAATAGATTATATAAAATCATTTAGGTCATTTTAACCCTTATCTTTTTAGTTTAACCCCTTGTAAATCAATTTTTACCTTAACCGTGGAAATTAAATTTTTACCGTTTTCACTATTAATTACCAAAATAAATTAATTTTAACTTATTATATAATATAAATTAATATAATTAAAAATATGGAATCCATTTTACAAAATTAAATTCACATAAGTGGAAACTTTTTATTTAAAACAAATCCAAACAACGCGATGAAAAGAGGGTTTTCAAAAAGTGTATTTTTAAAGAAAAAGATGTTTTTATATTAACTCTATGAATAATAATAATCATTGTATGAATATAAATTAATATTTATTGATACATAATATATAAATTTTATTTAAATAATTCCTATTTATGGGATTTTAAAATTAATTAAAAAGGATAAACATTATGAAATTAAAAAAGGTTTTTCAAAAAATCTCATTTATAAAGCAAAAAACAAACATATACTAAAATAAAATATAATATTGATTAAAAATAATTAAGTTTATTATATATAGTAAAAAAATATTTAATTCACTTTAAATAATATTCAAAAAATTATGGTACTTTTAAATAACTTAATTTATTGAAAAAAATAACATTTTTACAAAAAACAGTATTTTCCCTATTCACTGAAAAATCAATATCTTCCAAAAAATCACAAAATTTCAACCTAATTTAATTTTGATATTTTTATTTAAAAAATTAATTTAATTTTCTCAAATAATGTTTTTAAAATTTTCAAAAAAACAATTATTATATTTTCTCACAAAAGGAAATAAAAAAATTAAGGAAAACATATTTTTGAAGAATAAAATAACTTTACTAAAAAATTATTGATTATTTAAAAATAATTTATAAATAATTAAAATTGAGTGGAGAAATTATATATATATATATATACCAGATAAAGTATATAATATTATTCATACCCTCCAATTTATTGGCTATGTTATAACGATTATATATTTCACTAGTCATTTATATTTAGTGTTGTGTGTTGAATATCCTCTCAGACATAATTACCTTATTTTAAAATATTTGGTTGTTATAGTATTGGTCAATAATAATTAGTTATAGGTTTCAAAAATCCATTAAACTCTTAATATTTTTTTAAAAATCCAAATTTGACAAAAAATTGACTACTTTGTCGAGCGTGTCAAATTAGTTGTTAATTTTTCCAGAATTCATGTAGTATGGTAGGAACCATATGTAATATCTCTTTGTATAATTAGAATATAAATATTTAAAGGGGTTTATAGTAATGTAATATATATATATATATATGTGTGTGAATAAATTGGGTTCTTTTTTATGTGATAATAAAGAATTAGATAATTAAAACACAAGAGTATAAACAATTCAATGGAGGTGGGATCACCCTGGGTAATCCCCTTGATGATCATTTGTAATAAATTCATAATAAAGGGATAAATATTTTTATCCTTTATTTTTGAATTCTCAAAAACATATTTTTATGTTAGTTCGTATTAGGATACCTCTAAGGGTTCATTTTGAAACACAATGTGATTCCCCAGCTACCGCTGATGATCATGTGATTTTTATATGACGTCAGAACCCAATATCAAAAAGGAAACACTTGAGGAACTAGATTTTTTATAATGATTTTTATATTTTGGTGAATATTACAAAAAAATTATATTTACAAGACCATGGTTATGTTTATAAGGAATTAACCAACTGATACAATCCATGCAAGCACTGTTCCTGAGAAAAGGAAAGGAATGAAGAACGGGGGAATGAACCATCACATGCATGGGTAGCATAAAACATGATCCTTTTATTATTAATTTGACATACCAATACATAGCTAAAAAATAAAAATATAATATTAAAAAACAAAAATAAAAACATATAATTAAAAAATAATTGAACAAAATTACAGCTAGAATCCTGGGATTACATTGAGGTTCCTCCTCGGGTGATCATAAGGAGTTTAGATCTCCATGGAAGGATATAAATAAAATATTAAACACAATAAATCCAAATATTCTATTATATGGTCTAATATCCTTTTTCAATGAGGGATAGGAAGCTTTTAATTAACATTTTACATAAGAAAGTAACAAACAAAAGTCAAGTATTTAAGGGACTAGGTGAAATTTTAATGGAATACTTTCTCCCTCCACTTTATCCACTTAGATTATTTACTTATACACCAATTCATGAATTTAAATTTAGTGTATAGATGGGAAATTGAGATAAATTTTTAATAGAGGAAGAATTATCCCATTTGTATTTCTATATCCCATGGTATGGCCCAAACACATAAGATAAGTTCAATCTTCCTCGCCTAAATTTTATTTTCTTTGCAGGCCCCCATTGGGCTACCTAGGGTGGGATCCAAATTCGGGTCCAGTTTAAGAAATTATATCTAAATATATCATTAATCCTAAAACAAGTAATTTTCCAGTTTATATTACTGTATATAGTGTTATAATAATAATAAAAACATATTTTCCAATTGGATCATATTGTAATTTCATCATTTTAATCTTGTTTTCAAAAAATGAATAGAGAATATATATTTAGTAAAAAAGGATTTAATAATAAGATACTAAAATCCATAAAATATGTAAATTTAAATGTATAATGGTGGAAATAAACAATATAAAAACTTATGGTAAACAAATAACTTCCCACAAACCATCCAAATATTCACCATTCACAATCTGATCTCTCAACACTTATACATCAAGGTCACCCAACTAAGAATCATCAACCTATCACACCAATAAATATTTCACCAAAATATAATAAATAAAAACTATATAATCCATATATTTATAACAAATATAGAAATATTCTAATAACTTCACCTCTTTCTGTTTTCACCTATCCACTGAGGATCCTCACCAGCAGGCTTCTAACTTAAGGCATCAACCACCACATTATATTTTATAGGATTATATATGGTGTGAAATTTATAATCTTTGATAAATTCAACCCACATTGTCTACTATAAATTCAAATATTTATAAAAATATATATATCTCAAACTCTTATGAATGATTTAAACCATAAATTATTCTCCAAGTAAATAATTCTTCCAAAGATTATGTGAAAACACCACCAATCCCATTAGATCCAAATCATGAGTTACATTATTACATTCATTGGTATGTAACTACTTATATCCATAATAAATGACTTATATATCTTACACAAATATACATCTGAAACCCTGGGAATAGTAATTACAATATAACTCATAAGGAACACCCTCCTTGATTAATCAAGGAACTGGGGTACTTTTCAAATTATTATTCAAGATTTTAAAAGAGACTTTACAATCCTTCATATAAAAATCATTTTTTTCAAATTTGATTATGGAGTTGCAATCCAATAAAACTCAATAAAACGCACCTCATTTATCAAAAATATATATTTAAACATCTTTCCAAAGAATTAATTCTATTTGAAAAACATTGAGACCATATTGAGATTATTTTGAAGATATTACTCTATATTTGAATAAAATAAAGTTTTATCGAAGAAGATAACCAAAAATTAATTAAGATAGGGTTGAAATCCTATATTCATAATCCCCATAAATACAACTAGTGAATTCATAACTCCAAATGACATCATAAAAACGTAAAATTCCCATACCACCAATAAAAAACTTTCTTAGGGTGTCTTCATCCTTTAACATCATCTACAGATGTCTACATTATAAATTAGTAATAGAAAACCAAAACTCACCCTTCAATTGGTCAAAAATCATCTATCTTAAGAATAAAATAATGATACTTTAATATCACAAGATTCAACCACAAATAATCTATAAATAACTTCAAGTTTCTATTTTCCTTCTTTTTTGAATAACAACAAAGAAACACGAAGTAAAAAAACTTGCATAAATAAAACCTTACAGTAATATTTCATCAATTTGGATTCCCAATTATATCATATCAGTAGATGCAATCCAATAAGAATCTATAGAAATGGTAGAAACTCTTAAGAATAAATCATCTCTAAACATAGTATCTTTCCTAAAAGGTAAACTCATTTCTCTAGGAACATATTAATATAATCCCTCACAATCGAGAAAACTACCATGCCTTCACATAATTTAAATAAAGAATCAAACTCACCAACCGAGATGTAATACTCAATGGCTCAATTCATCTCTACACTAAATCAAAATCTCTTTCTTTAATAAACACCACATGATTACCATCTATATTAGATAAAATCACCTTCCATTAGTAACAATCGACATAAGTTTTTATAGACTATAACTAATGAATTCAAAGAATAACACCATATTGTTATATCAATATTAGGTTCCAATAGATTTTATCTTTCTTTAAATCCAAATCACAAATACACACCTCATCCATCCTTGTTTATCCTTTTACTGGAGTAATCAAATTTAATGGCCTATGAAGCCTCTCTACCAAATTATCTAACCCTTAAACTAAGGAAAAGATGATAAAATAATGTGAATTTACATAATCAATAAAAATAGAATAAATAACATAGTAAATAAAAATTATACAATGAACCACCACTGGTCCTTATACTTCTTGAACTTCTAAAGCCTGTAATTTCTGTTAGCCAACACCTCCTATTAATTGTCTCAACTTATTGTCTCTACCTTCTCTTGGTCATCTCCCTATTAAGCTCCATAATGATATCCTCTTCCAGTACCACCCTATACTGGTGGTCCCAATGTATATTTATCTTATTACTATTGGGAGGCTAATGGTGCGGTCTGTCAGTAGTCACACTATACTCATTCATCCTCTATATTCCATTAAAATATAGAAATATTGACTTCAAATGGCCAATACCACCATAACAAAATTATTAAATACCCAAGGTTCCACTAGATGGATGTGTAATACCCACACCATATAAATTCTATCACCCTAGAAGATGACTCCCATGGACTCTCTTAAACCTCTATAGATTTGAAAATTGAAAAAAAATCATATCTAGATTCAATCTAAGATACATCCTACTGGGTATTTCCCATCAAATATTTCATCCATGTCAATAGGTTCTCTTACATATCATCCTTTTCCAATATCTCCAAACAAAAACTCAGAAAAAAATATTCATTTGTCTTTGGATTTCAAGATTAAAGGTCCTATAAAATGGAAATCTCTCAAATTCACATCTGTTATAAAATCAAGATAATATCATATCAAATCTATAAATTTCACCCTAATTTCACAAATAAAATAATTCCCTTACTACACCACCAACAAATCCTACTACTTCTTGAGAATAAGTGTCTATAATAGAAATTCAATCATAAAAAACTCTTAAAACCAATTCCCTCTTACCATAGAGACATCACGATCTCTTAAGAAATGATTCCACTATTCACATGTCAAACCTTGCAACAAACTCAATACTAAATTAACATAGTGCTAATATCCTATATGTATCATATGAAAATCAATCTCAACCTACTATAAAAAAATTTCTATCTCATGAATAGTATACCCATTATAATTTAAAAACTTTTACTTCTATAACCCATCAAGGTTTTCTTCTAAGCCTTCCAAACTTCTGGTTCCACTCTCTAACACACAACCTCAGGTGCTTGCTAAATCTCCTCTTACTAAAAGTCATTTAGGGATCATGAAACTAACATAACTAAAAGAATATAAACTGAAATCATCCAAATGATATATATGTGTAATGTCTAACTACCCTACCAAATCAACCTTGTATCTAACCATGTCTCCATAACATTCATCCCCTTGCAAGGAAAATCACCCCAATTACAATACAAACATAATTTTCATTACATGGAACTACAAGATGATTGAATAAAAGCCTATA
The DNA here is from genome assembly GCA_963277665.1 of Viscum album. Taxonomy (NCBI): domain Eukaryota; kingdom Viridiplantae; phylum Streptophyta; class Magnoliopsida; order Santalales; family Viscaceae; genus Viscum; species Viscum album. Next base: position 1,386,891,847 of record OY728162.1, on the reverse strand, counting down.
ATGATTCCCTAAAGTCAATATAATTTCACCAAAGTGTTGATTCATATGTTTCAATGTCCTTTCCAAGATTATAGGGGTCCTTCTACATAAATTTGGTTTCTCTAGTCTACTTAACATTCTAGGTTCAAGTATTACTTTTACTATAAAACCTGTGAAATCCTCATCTGTTCCTACTCTAAACTCTATCATAAAAATACATACTCTAATACCATTATATCATGAACTTCTCTCATTAGTACTCAACCTAATTCAAAAACAAGTTTTAGTACAACCACTAAATCTTGATGTCAATAAACCATGGGTTGGGAACTAACACTAAGGGTGTATCATTACAAAAATATAGAAGGAATTTCCATTTATAAAATAAATCTCTAAAACACCATGAATAATATAATATAATTTATAATATCTATACAAGAATAATGTATATAGATTCATTTCATGTTATAAAAGTCCAGTCTCAATAGAAAATTAATAATAAGTTTAATAAATCCTTTATACCTCAAGTAAGGTATAATACAACCTCCTTCTCAAATATGTATCATCTTTTCAAATATAAGGTCACATAACACCACTAACAACTCGATATAGATAATATAAAACATGGGTGATGATTAAAATATACTTGGTAGGTTTCTCCCTATAACTCTCATGTTTCCATGTGAATGGATAATTATAATGAATCTCTGTTTAAAATGAATAAAATAAACAAATGATTACAATCATATTCTACTAGAAAACCACTCAACCGCTCTTTTCCCATACCATGCTGTCATATTTTCCAAACCACACCACATGCTATTTTCATATTATCATATAAGCACAACTATTATAACCACCATAATTAAACCAAATCTAATAAAATTTCCACCCATAGGGAACTCACTAATCCTCCATTGTCACCATAAATTAGTTATCCACTTGAATGAAACATATTAAGATATCAAAATTCATTAGTTAAGTTGATTCCCACCCATAGGGACTCTCACTAGTTTTCTAGGTGCCTACCCTCAAGGACTCTCCCCAACATACCATGTAGTCATTGGTTTGATCTCTACTCAAGGGAATATTATAGTTTTACCAAGTGTCTATCCTTGGGAACTCTCCCCTCAAAAAATATTTTCACCACCATAAATGATATACCCATCATGGCTAGAAATTTCATCCACACTAACATCGCAACATTATATTCATCATTATTACCATTCTTTGAAACTTACTTCCATATAAACAGTTAAAACATCAATATCACTTCCCTATATGGGTTCAAACCCCATCCATCCATTAATTATCCAACCTAATCCTATATAGATACAAATTTCCTAGGTAAATATAATGACACTACATATATATAACACACTAACACCTAGGTCTACCAAGGTTCAAATTATAGTTATTATTACCACACACATCATTTAAATTTATTATATATTGGGAATAAACTAGCACTATCAAAATGAATAATGCAATTCAATTGAATCTATTCAATCAATCCATGCCAACTACCATGCCATTAATTATTCACATCACCATATAATAACACAAGAGACATTATCTAAGTATTTTTATTAGATTTAAATACCACCATAATTATCACATCATCCAACAATCTATATATCTCAAAATTTTAAGGATGTATGACCCTAGTATAAATGTAACAACCTCATGCTAATGTGGAACTACCCTATAAAAATCACACTACCTTGTGCCACTCACTACCAGAAAAGGTATTTCAACTCTAGAATATGGAATTAACCCATGAATATATGGAAAGGTCCCATATAAATCTCTATCAATAAATCCCACATCCCTCACTAACAGTTCCATACATTTTCATAGAAAGTGTAATAACCCCCGTATTGATATGGAAGGGCCCATGAAAACGTTTGTAAATTTCATACTATCATCTCTAAGGTATTTTCTAAAAATTTCAACTATTATGGGATCTAAATTAATATTAGAGACTTATAGAATATTAAAAAACATCCATAAATAATTAAAAACATCAATATTAAACTATAAACAATATCTCAAATAATTTTCATATGAATTATAAGTTATAATAAAAAAAATTCACCATTTCAAAATCATATCCATTATTCATAATTTTTCTCTCTACTAACTCTAAATTCTATATACATAAAATTATATTTCTATAAAATTTCACATATTATTTCCATAAATTATCAATACTAATAATAATCCACCAAATCTATAATTTATTTTATTTCAAATATTCTACAATAATAATTAGTCCACTAATTTTCATGTTGATCAATCATCTTGAATGAAATATTTGTATAGATTGAATAGTGTTCTTTTGTACCTGTAATGATTATTACAGGTGATGGGTGTATTTCCCTTCCCTAGTAGGTGATGATCATAAAATCATAGGAGTATGGGATTTCAAGGTATGTTGAGCTGGACTTAACCTTTGACTGTTGGGTATCATCACCTCCCAAATGGTGAATATGGCCTCTAGAGCTGATTAGATGATAATTTTACCTTATTTTCTTCCAATAATGGATTATTTTTTGGATTTTTCCCTGATTACTTCTCTTTATTACCTCTTAAAATAGATATATAAAGTTTACCATTGATCTCATTTCTGATATTGAGCCTATATTGATACCCTTGTATCATATGTCATCAGCTAAGTTAAAAGAGATGATGATATAACTTAAAAAACTTGAGCGAAGGGATTTTCCTGATCACAGATCAATCTTAGAGGACCATAATACTCCCATCAGTTGATTTAAAAAAAATCATTTATATATGGAATTGGACACCAATTTTTTATAGTGACTTGAGTGAAGGGATTTGTACATATGATATGGTGCTTTAGTATTGGTCACCAAGAAAGGAAATAATAGCTTGAGATTTTTTGTGGAATACAAGTAGCTAATTGAAGTCACTATAAAAATAGGTGTCCAATTCCATATATAAATAATTTTTTTAAATCAATTGAGGATAGGTTTATAGTCCTCCAAGATTGATCTCTAATCAGAATATCATCAACTTTGATCCAAGATAGAGAACATATCATGGTCGACATTAATGATTGGATCCTTAATACACTCAATTTATTTATATTTTAAATAATTATAACACCTCATTTGTTTTATTATAATTTCTTATATATTTGTAAAATTATTTATTCCCTCTAACAATAATTGGATTAAAAAAATAATGATTGAAGTTTGTGTTGTTTATATATTATTTTTTGAGTTATATTGTGGATAAACTTATTTTTTATATAATTTTTTCTTTACCATTATGAAATTTTTTGATAATATATTTTTCCCTTAATAAAGTTGTTTATGAAATGTTATTACCCTTATGTAACATTTTATGATTTTTTTTACCTTTACAAAAAAAACTACCTTTATGTAGCTCAAATTCATTTACCTTTACATAGTGAATTTTAACATACCTTTATGAAATATATGAAATTTTCTTATTACCTTTGTAAAGCATGTCAAATGACCTTTATTAAGTAAGTTGATAGTTGCTTTTAAGTAGCTTAAGTTTTACCTTTACACAATATACCGTTTTGAAACATGCTTTATTTTTTGAATATCTTTGTTTTTTTGATTTACTACATGTTTATTTATTTATTTATTTATAAATATATATTAATTATATAGATACATTGTTAAATGATTTTGGAATGTTTTATAAAAAAAATTATAAATATTGTAAATCCATGTTGAGGCCATAACGATCTATTTCACTCCATAAATCTATACACTATGATGTAGTGATGTGAAACGTCGAGTACCATGTCACAGAGTTAAGTGTTAGAGGATAAAGTCCACTATGTATGAAATAATGATCTATTTGTAAAAAATGGATTAATAAACATGGGTGTTTTTAGGTTTGAAATATCATAGTGGAAAGCACTTCAAGTAGGAGAAATTCATGTGATAAATGTGAAATGTAGCCTTGGGAATTTTTAAATTTCTTGGGAATTTAGTGGTTATCCATGTTTGATGAAGTTGGTTAAGTCAAAATTTGTTGAAAAAAAATTAAAATTAAAACCATGTAATAGATCATGTGACCATGGCTCACAGGAAAACTTTCATTTTTAATTAAGGATTGATTCATCATAATAAAATCCAAGGTGGGGATTTGATTTTTTAGGTGTAAAAGTTATAGGAAATGACTTGATTTAAATGGTATTAGTGTAAGGAAGAGAGAATTTTGGAATGTATATTGATATTTAAAAATATATGAGTAAAACATATTCCTATAATTCACCATTTCATGGTGAAGGTCATAGTCAACATTTATTAAAGTAAAATGGCATAAATTTGGACAATACAATGTGGTCCAAATTCATGTTTTGGTTTTACTGTATGGTTTGGGAAGTAAAAAAAGAATACTGGAATTTATTTTGGCATGGTGATATGTGGTTTCATTGTTTGAATCTTTAAAAATACTAGTATTCAAATTAAAATATAATAGGATTTCAAAGGATTTAATGTGCATTATTATTAGAAATCACAAGGAGGTATTTATTTAATTTATTGTTTATTTTTGTTATAGATTTTTTTGTTTTTTTTTTAAAATTACTATGGATCTTAATTTGAACCCATCTGAATAATTAACTGTTGACTATGGTACATGGAATTTTGGAGAATATATTAATTTATGGTTTGGTTACTTAAAATGCATGAATCATGAAGTGAAAATGTGTGCATCACTCATCATTGAACTTAAAGTGCTTCTAATTGGACTCCCTAGTTTGATCATCAATTATCTTCATCATTGATCACTGCATTTGTCGGTTTTCCTTAGAATCATTGTCTATATATTAAAGGTTCTGTGTCATAATATTCATCAACCAAAATTCAATGGTTTTATTCTTTTATTCATTCATTATACAATGACATTTCACTTAGTGTGTGTGTTTTATGGGGTTATAATACCCTTAAAAAAGGTATGTGGTTTTTTTCTATACCCATAAAAGGAAATATGACATAGGGTTACACCTTGAGAGCCCCAAGTTCTGTCAAACCCATAAAATAGAAAAGTTCTTAGGGATTCTCATTAAGATTCTTAGGTTTCACTTAACCCAAAAAAAAATAGCAGAGGTTAATAATTAGCCTTTAAAATTCAAGGTTTGATCTTCACCTGTAAGGATGATTTTTTATTTTCACCTAAAACAGACAATAGATTTTGGGTACTGACTCTAGCTGTGAAGAATTATAGTTATAAAGGGTATTTAATTCCCTTAAAAAAATTTATACTGGGTGTCATACTGTAACATTCAGATTGTAAATATTAGACATTGGGTCACATTGATTTCAACTACTATAAATTTTTTTTCGAATTTTTCATTTTTTAATGCTTTCACTCCTTACACTTTAAGTACTTAAATATTTGTAGTTGAATTATTTTATCTTTTAATATACAAAATTACATAAGTAAAGTGTAACATTGATTAAGTTTCTAAGATTGAAAATTCACCCCCCCCCCTCTTGTCAATTTTCATCACCCCTTCGGGGCTAAAGAAGTTTTATCCGATAATGGATCTTGTGTAGATATATTATGAATCATATTATTATTTATATACTTTATGTATTAACTTTTATGCTATTTCTTAACAAGACTAAGGTAAAGATCTTATTAAGTTTTGGATTTCTTGAGGAATAAAAATTGTATGGATCCTACATTATCACCGCACTTAAATGGTAAGAAGTATATTCAATGGAAAATATAGATAAATATTATCTCAAAAGTATTTATATTTTATTTTGGAATCTCCTAATTAAATCATGTGTTTTACCTGAATCTGCTCAATTTTATTTGAAAGGTTGGATGTTTTTAAACACGATCTCAATTAAAAAGTCATGAATATACTATATTGTTCTTTTAATGTAAATATTTTTTACAATATTAGTAGATGTACTACTACTCATTAAATTTGGAAAGAGATTGATACAACCACTTTTTATGAAGGGATTAAGAAGAAGTAATTATATTTTAGTTATATAAAAATTAGACACATTAAAGTGGAGTTTTCAAATAATAAATAAGTAAAATAGCTTTTTCCTAATAGATAAATCACTCAAGGAAATTCATGAATGAATCATTCAAGTATTATATTTTATGTATTCTTGAAGAATGGAAACATCATACCCAATTATTCAAGGATAAAAATCATAGTAAATCTAAAATGAAGGAAAAGAAATTTGTGACTACATGGATACATTCTGTAAGTTCAAACTTAAATGACCAAGATGAAAGTCAATATGAAACTAGTAATATTGAATTTATTGATAAATACTCTTAGGCAACATATCCACCTCCTCATTATTATTCTTCAAGTGATCTTGGTTCATATGCTAGAAAATAAGGAAACATTTTATTAATAGAAGTGTAATAAAAAAGTACTTCCAATTCTGATACAAATTCAAATTCTTCTCATTATTATTATTTTGATATTGATAATGATAAAAAGAATGATATATGATTAGTATAATGAAAATATTGAAAATATTACTACCCTACACATATAACTCAAGGATAAATATAATAAATTTCTTACAAAAGAGAAAAATATATCTCTTGTAATTAAAAAATTAAGGAAGAAAATGATAAATCTAAAGATGATAATGACAAGATAATTTTTTTTTTTCAAATAATAATAATGAAAATGAAATAAAATTATTGATTGTTTAGAATATATGTTTAAAATTGAAAAGTATTTAACAATTAATGTTTTAAAATAAAGAGTTAATAAACACTACTTATTGTTCAAATGAATAAGTATTTTATGATTTGGAAGTTTTTCAAAAGAAAAAAAGAAAGTTAAAGTCTATAATTAAAAGTCTTAAATAAAATTTCACTACTTTTTTCAAGGAATATAAAAGTATTATAAAATTATTCCATTCAATAAAATTAATAAAAATAAATATGGATATGAACATGATCTTCATATTCCTATCGTGGTCAAAACTAAATCTGTGATGGGGAAATCCAAAGGAATTTCTTTAGTTAACTATTTCAAGTGTTGAGATTATGGTAATTATATATATTATTCCCTTTAAGGTCTATTAAATCACTTGTATATTATAAATATTTCTTATCTAAATCATATTTCAAGGATAAAATTTCTAGACCATCTTCAACCTGAGTCCTCGAATGTACTTATTCTAAACTTATTAGACCAAAATTTGTATGGACTCCAAAGTAAAATAATTTATTGGTTTTATATCTATCATGAAGGTAATTATAGTTTTATTTTGGAATACTGGTATGAGCTTTATATTTTATGTACTATTTCATTATGGCTAGCTTTCATATATTTTATCATTTGGTATTTTAGCATACTAATTTCTATTTTTGGTCAGTAAACCTAAGTAAACCTGTTTTTATTTTACAGTTTACTAAAATTAACATAATTAAATATTTATGTAGCCATTGATCATGTTATCTTTCTTATAATTTCTATAATATATCACACAATTGATTAAATTCTAATTCATTTCAAATAATTATATAATTATATAAATAACCAAACTTGTTTCATGGTTTCTTGAATTTTTTTTCACTATTTGAACCATTAGAATTTAAATTTTAAAAAAATTAGTTTAGAGGGAGTTATCCTTATTTTTAAATTTCGAATTTATTAATTTCTTCTAAAATTTTAAAATATTTATTTTATATTTATTAAATTATTCTTTAAATAATTTAAATGTATGTAGTTTTCATATTTATATTCATTATTTAAAAATAAAAAATTAGATTTGTAATGTTATTATGTTTTAATTTTTTGTTTTAAGAATATTAAAACTTTTCATTAATAGTCTTGATTTTTTCAAAATGTGTTTTAATATATAATACTTTAAATAAGAAAGTATATTTGTTTTTAAAATTATATTTTAAAATATATTATATATTTTAGGAGGAGCATGTATATGTTTTAGTCGATATATTTTTACAATTCATCAAATAAGGTGGACCTAACCTTATTTCAATTATAAAATATTCCTAGATAAAGATACTTGTTTTATGTGTATTTAAAGAATTTTGAAATATTATTTTTTTATCTTCTTGAGCATGCAAACATTTTTTTACATATATTTTAGTTTAAATAATTTTAAAAGAAGGGGGATTAATTTTTTTTATTATTGTTCAAAATTGTTCAAAAATATTTGAACATTATGGGTTATATATGTTAAACACCTGTAGGTCTAATGTTTTAAACCCTAACTATCTATATTTATATGATTTGAATTTACATAATATTTCAGATTTAATTTCAATTTTGAGTTAATAATCAAAGGTAAATTAAATTCAAATTTTTGAAGCATGTTTGTTTCATTCAAAATAGGGATGTTTAATTTTCTAAATCTTGTCATATGTTTAGGGACAGTTTGAGTTGTGAATCATATATTTAAAACTTCATGTGGAAATATAATTCTTGTTAAATATTGGTCAAGTGGATTTAATGATCAGAACTTTAATCTGATATTTGTGAGATTGGAAAAATTTTAAACATGAATTGTTTAAATATTTTTTATAACCATTCGTTTTTACCCATCAAGTCCAGCCAGAAGCTAAGCTTTTGACCATTTATTAAAATAAAATAAAACGTACACAAGAGATGGGTGGGGTCAAAGCAAAGGGATTTTCTCCCTCAAACATCAAAAAAGGAAAAGATCATAATAAGACAAGTCATTCCCATAATCAGAGTCATCAGCAGTTTCCCATTCAGATTGGGACTTACCCTGATTTAGGATCTTAAGAACATCATTATTGAACTTTCCTGCTAACTTAGAAGATCGGGTAGACAATGTGAGAGGTGTGTTAGAATAATCCTTTCTCAACCTTCTCTTTGAGGGAGCAGGAATGAAGTCCATACAATCATCTGATTTCCCATTCCCAGATAAGAGGGAATCTTTGAAAGAGATAGGATCATCACCGCCCATTTTCATCCCTTCTGCCTATGAGATGTCACCCCACCATCAAGATATCTTAGAGGAATTCAAAAGATCCTGGATTTCCTTATGACAATCTACATGTTCAAGAGTCCCAATGTGATCCAACCCATGAGTCAACTCAACAGTTCTATCACAGATCAATCCTACACGAGAATTAACATTCATGTTTAGAGATGGAGGATCATAATGATCAGGAGGACCCATCAGTAGAGAGGCTAGCATCTTTTCCAGTATCAACCAATTTAGCAGTCGTAACATAAGTAATATCCTTAGAAAAATCAAGCTGAGTAGAAGAGGGACCACTATTAGTTTTAATCAGAGACTTATCCACCATGAGACCTTTGTCTTTCAAAAAACACACCTGAGGGGTAGACTTGTTCAACATATCATCCTTAGTAGAAACCGTATTTTTGAGAACATCATCATCATTATCAAGAGACTTTGAAAAAGCCACACGTTTTCTCTCAGGATTCTGTCTACAGAGAGTAGATGGATGACCCTTCATTACACATCTCTCACATGAGATCTTCTTCCTACATAACTCCAAAGAATGTCCAACATCCATACATTTATTATAGAATAGAGGATTTATTTCATATTCAACGTCAATATGAATATTATCATTGGGAGTAGAGAGTGTTACCTTATCAATCAAGGTGGAGATCAGATCAATCTCTACCAACATTCTGGAAAAATGTCCAAATCAAACCACTTCAGTTTCCTTTTCAAGATGAATAAGAGTACCAATAGTCAAAAAAATGTCATGCAAATTTTTTGGATTCCAAAGGACCTAATTAAGTCCATTCAAATGAACCCAAACATGATAAAAGACATTTATTGCACACGAGGCATTGAAGTACAATGACCGTTCATGAAGGTAAATCCTTACAGGCTTCAGAGTCAGATACCCAATGCTCCATGCATGTATTTTGAAATCATTCAAAGGAAAAATAAAATGAAAGAATCCACATCCAAGAGAAAAACATCTCCAATCAAAGGATCCCCATAAAACGAGATTCTCTTGATGAGATCATCAAACATCCAGGGCTTCTCACCCTTTGGAAGAACAAGATGTGCAATCAAATAATTATGTCCAACTGCAATCCTTTCAGAAAACACATCAGGATTAACATCAACATGATCAGCTAACCCCTTTCAAAGGATCCTACTATAGGAGGAGTCAATAAGTGAAGCAAATGGTGGTGCCAATGTAGGATTGTCCATTTCAACTCTTCCATTCAGATCCTTTACAGAACCACTAAAATTCGGGACCTTCAAGACATCTTGTGATGTCTTCAACCATGAACCATAAATCATAGTAGGAGAACACGACTCATTCAGCAACACCCTCTTCGGCACATATTTCACCTGCAACTCTTCATTCACTCAATGAGAACCAATAGCCTGAGCATCCAGCATGGATTTTTATTCATGGACTACAGGACCATTCAACACAACTGAAGAACAAGGTTTTTTCACACTGCCTTCAACAGGAGTCTGAGCCTCATGATCCAATGCCAAATACTTGGATCTAGAGTCAACGCAAACACTAGATGGCTTCGATGCAAGTATCATATCTGAAACAAGATCCTGCATGCATCTGCCATCCCGTCGATCCGCAGTCTGAGCACAAGCCACGACCAGGTTTAGATCTCTCACCACAGTGGCAAGGAGTTTTGGAAATTATATTTGGTTTTTTAACTACTAAAAATGGGGATATTATTGAGTGGATATTTAATCCACTCTATTTATTTATGTTTTTATAATTATAATACTACATTATTTTACTATAATTTATCATATCTTTGTTAAAATTTTTATTTCCTTTAACATGCTTTATATTAAATGTTTCGTAATGAATGAAGATTTCACTATTTATATATTATTATTCTAGTTATATTTTGTGAAAAATTATATTTCTTCTAAGTTTTTATTTACCCTTATGAAATTCCAAGATATTATATTTTACCCTTATACAAGCTTTGTATGAAATTTTCTTACCCTTACGCAGCCTGTTATGAGTGTTTTTACCTTTACGTGACTAAAATTTTTTTACCTTCAAATAGATAATTTCCACTTACCTATACACAGTATATTAAATTTAATTTTTACCTTTAAAAAACATTTAAAATAACATTTACACCTAATTTTGAGAGTTACCTTTAAATAGATTACTTTTTTACCTTTATGTAGTATACAATTTTGAAACATGATATATTTTTCAAATATTTTTGTTTTGTGATTTATTTCTAGTATATATTAGTTGTTGTTATTGATTTATTTTTTCCAAAAATAAATTTTAATTATATAGATACTATTTGAAAGGATTTTGGAATTTTTTATGAAAAATTTATAAAAATTAGAAAACATTGCGTGGGTGAAAATGACTTATCCCATTACATAGATTTTTTCACCATGTTGTAGTGACTTGAAACGTCAATTCCCACCCTAAAAAGCTAAGTTTTTTAGGATAAAGTCTTCAATGTTTGAAATGGTGATCTATATGTACAAAAAAAGGCTAAATAAAGATGGTAATTTTAATGTTTTACATCTTGTAGTACAAAGTATTTTTCGTATGAGAAATTCCTATGAGAAACATGTATTGAGGCCTTAGGTTTTTTTAAATGCATTGGGAATTTTGAGGTTATTCATGGTTGAGGAAGTATTATCAATCATAATTTATAAAAATTTATTGAAAATGAAAACCACTTTGTAGAGATAGTGACTATGGATCATAAAAACTTTTATTTCCAAATAGGGAATATTTCAATGTAATTGAAGTTTTGGTGGTTATTTGATTCGTTGTGTGTAAATTCCACAAGAAACAACTTCATTAAAATGGTCATAGTTAAAAGAAGAGGGTGTTTTTGAAGGTATATTGAGATTTTAAAATCTATGAGAAAACATTCCACCAAGAATTATCTATATTGTGGTGAAGGACATGGTCAATATCTGGTAAAGTAAAATTTATTAATGTTAGATAACATAGAATTTTCAGAATCTGTGGTCAAAATTCATGTTCCATGTTTGTTGTACAATTTGGGAAATCAAAAAAAAGAATTCTTGAATTGATTTTTTCATAGAGATCTACTATTTCTTGGTTCAACCCTTAATCTAGACTTACATTCACATTCAAATATAATGTAATTTCAATGGATCTCCTGCACATAATTATTCGACATCATCATGAATTATTTATTATATTTATTATTTATTTTTATTATTAATTTTATTTATATTTTTTATTCTCATATATTAATAATAAATTTTACTCAAACCCATATGAAGAAATATTTTTTTTTATAGTTCATTGAAATTTAGAGAATATAGTCATTGATAGTTTGGATATTTAAAATGGTCTAAGCAAGCAATGAAAATGTGTGTATAACTCATTTTTTAACTTAAATTTATTCCCACTATAATCCATGGTTTTATCCTCAAGAATATTTATCTATGATCATTGATTTTTCAAGTTGTTCTTGAGTATCAACGTCTACATACTAAAGGGCCAGTTAACTATCTATTTTCGATGTTAGGATATTTATCAACCATCATTCACCTATTCCATTATTATATTCATTAACTATAATTAATTTCATGAAGTATAAAATTTCACTTAGTTCATGTAGCATGGGGTTATACTACCCTTAAAAAGGGATTTTAGATTTCGTTTATATCCATAAAAAGAAATAGGTCATAGGTCTAAACCATGAGAGTCTTGGGTTCCACATAACCCATAATATAGAAGATGTCATATTTTTTCACCATAAGAGTATCTAGTAAGGATTAAGCTAAAAATATCATAATTTTGGATTTGGAATCGAAAATTCTAGCTTGGGTATTCAATTATAAAATGAAGGGTTTTTGTTTAAAACTAAAAAAGATAAGGGATTTCGGGTAGTGACTTTGGGTGTGAAACATTTAGGATATAAATGGTAGTGACTCCCCAAAGAAATGATTTTCCATTTATAGTGGGTTTTATACTATCAAATTGAGAGTGTGAAGAGTACATATATGATCATATTGATCCAAACTACTATAAAAATCTTTGTTCCTTCTTTTTTATTTCATTTATTCTTCACTCATGAAACTTTAAGTACATAAATATTTTTGGTTCAATTATTTCATAATTTAGTCCACTAAATTATGCTAGTGATATTTAACCCTGATTACGTTTTTAAGATTAAAAATTCACCCATTGTTTATTTCCACCCCTCATTCAATACCAAAAAAACATTTCAAAGTAGGTACAAGATATATTAGTGGATTTTATACCATAGAAAAAACATAATGTTTACTTTTTATTACAAAAAAAATTATAAATATCTTATCACAAGATAATGATTATTATGCATAACATTAATGTGATAATGTTCTTAGTGTAATATCCACATTGAAATGTTATAAAAGTTCCCTCGTATAATGAGAACCTAGAAATTCTATGAAAATATTCTTAAACATATTCCATACGATCTATATAACATCTATTTGAAATGATATAGATAATTTTTTACTATAAGGTGTTGGAGGATCATAATACATTAATTATTCTTCTCAATAATTCATAACTTAGTAATATCCAAGAAGCAAGGTTATAAGGATAGACCTGTCAATAGAGATTCCACATGTTTATGTGTCATTGGATATTCCAATCTTCAAAAATGTGTATTGGTTCATACACTTGATATTATTAATAATTCATATCATGAATCACATACTTAAATGTTTGGATGAAAATTGTAAAGTTATATGATCACAGAGAGGGAGCATGCATTCAGTGAATTATAAGTGATATGACATTATTGAATAAGTCAATAAAGCATTTGTCCTTTTTTTCTTAATGGAGGAATATGTCCTCATACATTTTGATTAAAATGGAACTATCTCATTAAATCAATGTACATGGTAGTTTATCAACAAGTTCATTTTATAAAGTCAAAAAATGATAAACCAAGAATACAAGGTTATGCAACAAGTATGCATCCTTCTTGATGAGATATCAATACAAAGATATTATATTACATAGTTGTGTTAATATAAAGGTTATTTTCATTGTGAAATTAAATACTTCAATATAAGTACCATAACGTGTTGTTATATGATGATCTTGGACTTTAGGTAAGTTCACTTAATTACATTAAGAAATAGCCCCCAAGGTTCACACACTAAGTGTATCCAAAATATCATTACATTTTAATGAATTTAATATTAATATTAAATATTATTCTCATATTATGGAATAATATTCATTCGAGTTGTGGTGATCACATAAATTATATCACCAGATATTCAAGTTTAGAATACGTGAGTTGAATTTTATCTCCTGTTTATTATTCACAAGGTAATAAAAAATATTTATTTATTCATTAATTTAGTGAATACATTAATATAAATATTAGTTACATGAATATTAAAAATAAATATCTATTCATGAGTTTAGTTAATTTAAATTTTACTTATTTATTGAATGAATAATATTTATTTGAATAAATATTTTATTATTCTATGTTTGGTAAATTACATGGGAGGATGGATGGGCCAAGTTAAGTGTGTGACAAAAATGTTATATTTTATTTAATATAATTTAAATAAATATTGATTTATTTTTTTAATAAATAATATTTAAATTAAGGCTTGTCATGGAAATAATAATAATATTATTATTATTATTATTATAAAAGTGGAATAACATAGAATGAATATTTGATAAATGGTGATTTCTCAATTAACAAATATTAACCATAAGTATATATTCCAACTTATATTATTTTAGAGGATAAGAGTTATTGTGAATAACAAATAAACTCTAGAAAATTCTCTCAATCCCTAGAGATAAAATCTTCCTCACTCCCTCATAAGAACAAAGATAGAA